>CM033329.1:54261421-55672054 GCA_019359835.1 Pharus latifolius | reverse complement strand
AAACCGGTTTTCAATAAAACATTAGATGTAGTGGTCTCCCATGAGTCACTACTTTGTTAACCGCATTATGAAAGCATTCCAAAACATTACTTGTGCTATAACCCATGGATAACATCCACTACGAAAAGACTCCTGAACCTGGGAGTACAGAGTATCTGATACTTCTTCTTTTACACTTTGCAAAGGTGTACCTCTTTTTAAATCCACTGGTTCACTCGGCTTTCAAGTCGGATCAGCTTCATGTGACTTATACACATGTGACAAGGCCGAGATCACACAACACTTTTACAGTTTAGTATTAACAATATCCCCGCCCGGTAAATAGACAGTTAAGTCTCAAGTACCGTTGTGGGTCTTCCCCACTGCCTTACTTCCTAGCCTCTCTGGTCTATGTTCCCGCAGGACACATAGCCTTGGTCTATGTCCACGCAAGACATACGACCATTTAAGATTACAGCCGCTCACGGCTTAATCAGGTCTAGGGCGCCTTCCTTCTTTTACGCCTTTTCCTCTCATTATTTTTCTGAACTCACATCACTCATGGCCGAATCTTGGCCTTCCAGTTTCCACGCGAGAAACCAGATCGTCAAACCATGCAGGGAACTGCTAATACCAAAAAGCTACTAAGTTGTGCCTGTCCCATACCAGGCAAGTGGTTGGTACGTTTACAATTCGCATAGAGACACAGCACAAGGTTCTTGTCCTTATGAACCAATAGTGAGGAACATTCACATACCCTAGTGCGCACCGCACCCTCTCCATACAATCCAATCCTCACTACTGATTCCTTTTATCAGTTTTCTTGACAAAATGGTTTTCATTATAACTTCTCATGTATTTGACCATTTCAAGTTTAATGTGAATATTCAGTATATGAGTCCTAGGGTGACAAAAGCATATATACAAAGGTTCAATAACAAAAAGGGTTTCATGATCCATTAGGTAATATCTACTCATGTCATTCAAACATAACTTGTATTTCAAATAAGCATGCATAGTAAGAAACAGTGAATATACTTCATATGAAAATATTGGGTGAGACATGATCAAAGGAATGAGGCTTGCCTTGCAATGTTGGGTCTAAATACTCAGACGGATCTTCAAAGACTTCTTCCGCTCCTTCCGCTTCTGACTCTGCGGCAATCAACCAACACACAAACACATACCATAAGCATACAGAAAATAGTTTCCATAGAAATTATTAAGTAAATAAGTCATGCATGCAGGGGAAAAGGTTAGGGCAAGGTCACAAAGGCTCTGGTCGAAGAAACGGTTAAAAAGGATTGAACGTCGAAGGGTCGACATTCAGTTCATGGCTTTGGCATAGCTTCAAACTGGTCTTAGGATGGTTTTCTGGAGAAGTGATAGAAGAGAAAGTTGTAGAACACAACTCCAGGAATCTAGGGGACAAGGTGGCATTTCAATTGCTCAACCAGAAGGGGTCAAACCAGGCTAATGCCAGTGGCTGACATGCACTGACATAGTGCTGGACATGGCCAGAAACTAGGGCATGGCTTAACTTTTGATCCAGGGCTCCAATTAATGCAACACTTTGTCTGGGAGGTAGGCATTACTAACAGGAATAAAATACTCAACAGGGACAAGAGCTGAAAGTGGCCGGAGGGTGGCCAAATCCGGCGATGAACTGCGGTGGCCTGGACATGAACTGAGCCACTGGACAGTGATCTTGGCAAAGGCATAACTCACAATCTAGGCAGATCCAGGTGTCGAGCTAGTGGAAGAAATTGCTCAGGGAGGTGAGGCGAAGCTAAGGGACAAAGTTTCAGGGGCTAGATCGGCCGGGAAAGAATTCCGGCGACCGGCGCTGGAGAAGATGACACTGGAGCTTGGGGATTTTTGATACAGGGCGAAAGAGCTCAATTCCAAGCTTGGGGATGATCTCTAGGGCACAACAAAGCTACTGGAGGGGTTAATTCATTGGAGATCGGCCGGAGAAGCTTGGCGCCGAAGTCCGGCGAACGGCTGAGGTTCCAGTTTGGGATTTCTTCGATTTGAGCTTAATTGGGGATCCTGATTCAACAGGCTTGCTAGGAAATGGCTAAGGATCAATTTCTACTACTGGGACGAGAGCTAATTCGGGATGAAATGGTTAGCATTGAGGGAACAGGGGTTTTCTGGTTTTTCGGCGATCACCGGCGATGAGGATCGATCTGGTGCAATTGGCTGCTATGACACAGAGAGGGGAACGAGGGGAACTCACTAGTGAACTTGGATCGAAGAGAGAGGCTGTGGAAAGGGCTAGCACCGTGAGCTCACTCACTGGCTCGCCGGAGAAGAAAGCGAAAACGGCGAGGTTTGGGACTTAGTCGATTTTCTGGAGGTTTGAGGCTCTCAAAGTACAGGGAGGGTTTAAATAGGTCCAAGGGCGGAGCTTGCGAGGGTTTAAGCGACAGTGGTTGCTTGCGCCAGGGAGAAGTTTGTCGGGCGCAGGCGCAACGACGGCGACGGTGATGCGATCGCGTTCAGGCGGTGCTGCAGCTTTGCCAGTTGCGTTGGAACTTCGTCCGGGACGGCGCAGATGTGGAGGCGACAGCGTAGCTCCGGCAGCGACACGTACTCGCATGCAAATGCCACGGCAACGGGAGCGCGCGCGAAACGCCACTGGAGTACGGCCGTTTAACCGCTGGGCAAGGCGACGCACTGTGCTGGCACGTGCGCACGGGGTGGCTCGGTTGTTCACAACGCAGGCGACAAGAAGCGGTGGCCGGCGGCGAGCAAGCACGGCGAAATCCACGGCGCGGCAACGGCGACACGCGCTGGTCGTAGGCCACGACCAGGTGCTGGTCGAATGGACCTGAAAAGAATATTTGTGCTGTTCTGTAATTCTGAAACTTGTTCCAGGGGCTGTTCTGTGAGGAAAGTTTGAATAGGAAAAAGGACTTGATTACAAATCTGGAGATCTGAGGGTCCGATCTGAAATCTGATTTCGCAGCTAAGTTGCAAAAGATTTATAGAACTTATCTGGCCAAAGTTTGGTAAGATCAGGCAAGATCTGAAGGGTTTCGACAAAATTGGGGAAAACAGTTTAGGGTAAAATTAGGGTAATTAGGGTTTCAAAATGGCGAGGGTTAAAACTCAGCTTTAGGATGGGATTTTGGAGATGATCCCGAAGGGAAAAATGTTCTGAACAACATTTAGAAGGGAATGGCTGAAGCAGATTAGGATTTGGGGTCAAGATGTGGATTTTGGCTATTTTAGGGTTTGGCAAAAACAGAGGTGTTACAAACATCTAGTCCTTGAAGATCCAAAACTAGCAAATTCTCTAGGAATAATATGTTGCCGATACTAAAGGCGATATTTCTACAGATAGATTTAACCGGCATTCTAGCCCTGGGGGATTGGATTAAGATAGGACACTCTAGTGCAGATATAGGTAACTCATTTCTGAGCACGAAAGATCTCGACACAAAAGAATGAGTAGAACCAGGATCAAACAATGTAACTGAAAGCTCAGAATGGATTAAGATCCTACCAATCACGACATCGGATGCTTCTCCTGATTCAACAGCAAACGCATAATTGAGTCGACCACGACCCGCGGTAGGCGCTCCTCTTCCTCTATTATTCTGGATTCTTCCTCCTCTGGATGGTGGAACACCTCTAACAAAGCTTTGTGTTGGAGTGGGAGGTCTTGCTGCTTGGGCTCGAGCAACATTGAACGGCAAGTGTTAAAGTGGACAGGTGTCCTTACGATGTCCTTTTCTTCCGCAATGGAAGCATTCCACATTCTTTTGAGGACAGTCCTTGAAGAAGTGATTTCCCTTACACCCAGTGCATTGCGGTACTGAAGTCGACGCAGGCCTCTGGGGTCTTTGCGGTGGTTTGAAGACTGGTCGATAAGTTGGCATCGGTCTTCCTCGGCTAGCATTTCCTTGATAAGAGTTAGGTAAGGCCTTTCTCTTCAGGTCTTCTTCTATTACTCCTCTCTTTTCCTCCATTTTGAGCAATTGATCAATCAGAACATGAAAATCTGTAAACTCATGGGATGACAGCTGGTATTGCAGAGAGTTTTGTAGACCTTCGCAGAATTTATCGATCTTTCTCTCTTCTATTGCAATATCTTCTGGGGTGTATCTTGCCAATTGAATGTACTCGTATAAATACTGCTTGACAGACTTGCTTCCTTGTTTCAAATTCACGAACTCTCGGCGCTTTGCTTGAACAACGCCTTTCGAAACATGGTACCTTCAAAATTCTTCCTTGAATTCATTCCATGTGATTGAATCTCTGATGGGGTCACAGTCTGATAATTTTCCCACCAAGCGGCGGTAGGTCCAGCTAGTTGATGCGGTCCATACAGGAGTTTCTCTTCGTCACTGCACCTAACCGTATTCAGCTTCCTTTCCACGTCTCTTAACCAATCGTCTGCTATGATGGGGTCTTCGGTACTTTAGAAAGCTAGAGGACGTTTCTGAAAATCAGTCAATCTTGCACCAATCGCTGATCCTTCAGCTTGTCCAAATGGTAAATGTTGCATTAACTGTCCTAAGATCTGATTTTGTACAGCCATTGCTTCCTGTCTGTTTTGCTCCATCCACATCAGCACGTCACTAATGTTGCCTCCTTGTGGCATAGTGGATGATGATCCTGGCTGATCTGAATTAACACGGACTCTAATTCCTGGCATGGCTCTCACATTGCTGGGGTTTTCTTCAGGTCCTCCTTCCTGTGGTCTTCCACGCGTATTAACCATCCTATTTAAACAGGAGGTCAAGGATATAGACGCTGATTCAGAAAGAATCACAGATAGGGATACAAATTGACTCAAGAGAAAGGATGGGATCATGCAAAATGCCTTTTCATAAATTAGCTTTTGTAGAGTACATAGCTTTTTGCCTCATCGGGCTTACAGATTTCATCTAACAACCAACATACAAGCATACATCAACCACAACTGAGAACAGCTACTACCCAAAAGAAAGATCTAACGTCTGCTGGGTCAGGCACAAAAGGCTAAGCCAAAGGGAGGTCTGGGATCACTCGTCGGCATTGGAAGAACCACAGGGCTCTATCTCCTTGAGATCCTCCTCCTGGTCATCATCCGTGTCCATCGGGTCCAACTCCAAGTCATCGTCATCCTCAACATCACTGTCGATATTAGCAATCTCCTTCCTTTTTCCACTGGGGATCTCCTTCTTTTCTGCGGCGCTGGGAAGCTCGGGTGCACAACAATTGATAACAATGCCACGCGACGAAGGTGCAAAACCACTAAGGTATTCCTTCAAGTTTCCCACTCTCTTGCGAGTGGTAATCCTTAGTCTTGGACGGCTTCTCTTGATAGCAAACTCTGAAACATCGAGATCCTGCTCTCTACTTGATCCAACTAATTCTTGAATCTGCTTTTCCTTTTCCTGGAGATTTGCATGGGACTTCACAAGCATGCCCTCAAGATAATGGCGGTCATCACGAGCATGCTCATACTCACGAAGCAAGCGGGTATATCTGGTCTCCAAGGCATGAACAACATCTCGGGTCTTTGTCAAAATGGCATCCTCTCGGTCGTTGGATGGAAGAACGACTTGGTGCTCTGATCTAGGAACTTGATAGGGCACGAAGAGATAGGGGGAATCCAAAAGGTAATCACTGTACATCTGCCGAATGGTACCTACAGCTCGATGGGCAGCATCTAGGATGGCATCATCCTCTTCTGCTCTACGGGCCTCATGCCTCACTGAACCTCTCCCATGCTCAGGGATCTCGTAGACTATCACTGAAGCACGGTAACCATACGGTCATCCATCGACCTCATCCTACCGAACACAGTAAACTGGCCTCTGGCTATCTCCCGCACCAAGGAACTGTAGCATCATCCACAGGAGTAGTGCCCACAAACCAAGCTCATCACCATGAATGAATCTCCTGCCGGAAGCCATATGGGGAGACAGAACACAAAAGCACCTAGGAGTTAAAATGAGATCTAAAACCTTTTCAAATAATCGAAAAGAATAACTTACATAATATATTTTTCTTAGACAATTAGATTTTCGCAATTAAACTTAGTCAAAATAACTAGCGATTTTTCAGCTTCTAGGGACGCCCAAATCTATCTAAGGGTCATGACCTACAGTCGAACCTTTGCTCTGATACCATGTTTTGTGGGACCCTCATTTGAGGAATCCTGTGGAAACCGCCCAGGTGGGTTGCACTCAGAATGATACATCACAAGCTCACAACAACAGAATGCATTATATTGTAATGCAATTAATTAAAACTAGTACCGGTCACAAGGACCAATATTACAATATCATAGTGTCGAAGATGATGTAATTTAAAGTTAATACAAACTTAAGGAGTTTTCTTCGACATAAAGGTCGGCACAAAAATAGAATGACAACAAGCAATATGACTACGAAAGTCTTCATCTTCATTGGCAGCGGCGTTGCATGGGCTTCCTCCACATCGGACTCCACTTGGTGAGTGACCCTCTAGTAAGCTGAATCTTCGGGGATGGTTCCTTCCTCTCCATTGGGTTCAAGGCCATAGGAGTTAGGATCAACGAATCCTTCCTCTAAATTTTTTTGCAAAAGCAAGGGTGAGCACGTTGTCCACATGGTGCTCAACAAGTCTCAATTTAAGAATGCAAGTATATAGATGAGGGGAATTTCCAAGGAATGGGCTCTTTGGTTTATAGATAAGAATAGAATAGATTTTCACTCTAAAGTTGTGAAGAAAGGTTTTTCTTTCAAAAAGCAAGACTTTAAAATCCTAAACTAGGTTTTTTTGGAAGATGTTATGTGTGACGGTCTTCCATGAGTCACCACTTTAATCAATATTATGAAAATCTTTCAAATACTACTTGTGCCGCATTGACGTGGATAGAATCCACCGCGTGCAAACTCCATAACCTGGGAGCTCAGAATATCCAATACTTTTTGTAACTTTGCAAAGGTGTACCACTTTAATCCACTTGATCACTCAACTTTCAAGTCGGTACCTCTCCATGTGACTTTTACGCATGTGACAAGGCCGAGATCACAAAATATTGCAATCCTAGCATTAACAATTCCCTACCCAGTAAATAGACAATTCAGTCCTTATTACCGTTGTGAGTACTCCCCACAGCCAATTCTACCTAGCCTTGGTCTATGGTCCCGCGAGACACATAGCCTATGGATCCAACCGCGCACGACTCAGAATCCAGGAGTATGGCAACTTCCTTCTTAACTCCTGATCCTCTCATTAACTCACACCACTCGTGGCCCTCTGTGGCCCACCAGTTTCCCTCGAGAAACCAGATCGACAATCATTGCAAGGAAAAGCTAATACCGAGAAAACAACTATGTTGCGCCCGTCCCATACCGGGCAAGTGGTTAGTACGTTTTTCATGCCGCATAGAAGTACAACACAAGGTTCTTGTCCTTATGAATCTTTAGTGAGGAACAAACCACATTCCCATTGCACACACAGCACCAACCTTACAAACCATCCTCACTATCGATCCTAACTCACATTTTCACAATCAGGGTTTCAAACACCCATTTCATATGGATGACCATTTAGCACTTAGTACATGCATTCAAGCATAAGCATAACTTAAGCATAATATCCTAGGGTGACAATGGGTGCATGTGTTATACGATCATGAAGGGCTTTACAAGAAGTTAGGTCATATCTATTCATGTTCTTTCAATATAGCATTTAATTTGAAGATAAGGCATGCATATACTTAAAACAGCAAATAACCTATTTTACTCAAAATACTGGGAGAAACATGATCAAGGAGAAAGAGACTTGCCTTGCAACATGGGGTCTGACTGCTCTAAGGGATCCTCAAAGACTTCTGCCGCTTCTTCTGCTTCTGGCTCTACTCTCGAACGCAAAACACAGTACGACACATAAGCATACAGAAATTATATGTATATAATGTATAAACATGCAAGCAAGCGAGGTAATCTGATAGGGGATGATCTTGAGAGGGAGAAGACACTCAGGGCATGGCTAGGAGCACAAGGGTTTGGCTCGGACATAGCGAATGTCTGCTGGCTGACATTCGGTTCGCGGCCTGACAATGTCAGTGAATGGCATTGGGTCAATCTGGGGTTCCCGAAAAGTCAAGAAAAGCACCAACTGGGCATTAGGTGCCAAACACAGTGAGGGGGCTGATTGACAAGCTGGGCTTTGCAGAAAAGTCTAGGAATCAGTGAAATTACAGAAAGAACCCTGGCACAGAGAGAATCGTATGCCTGTGCACTGTTGAGTCTAGGGCATGCGTGTCTGGATGATCCACGCATGCGTGCTTTGCCAACTTTGTCAAACACGTAGGCAAAGTAGAAAGGGTGCTACTGACAAGATTAATCGGAAAATGGTGGTTTGACGGTAGTGAACGGCGACGTCTAAGTCATCGGCCGCTAGAACAGAAGATGGGCTACGGTGACAGGGCACAGGACTCCATAATTCTCAAAATTGGTTGAGGGGTTTTGATCCTGGGACGATGTAGATAGTGTAGGAGTGAGGAATTTGGTTTTGGTGGCAGCTAGAGGCTCGCCGGCACTACGGCTGGACTCGAAGACGACGGCTGAACGGTGTTTTCAATTCAAGGTTATGCAGAATAAGTTTGACAGTGGCTACATGATCTGTGAGGCTTAGTGAACGTGTCAGTGCGGTCACATTGATCGGGGAGTCAACAAGGCGTGCCAGCGACGTGAGACGTCCATGGCGGTGCACGAAGAACGAGGAAACTTCGACCACGGACTAAATTTAAATTGTAGCTGAACAGGCTTGTTCACTAGGCTCTGGGGATCAACTAACTCTACAGGATGGGAGGCCAATTTGGACAGGAATGGCCTCGATTGCAGAAACAGGGCAATCTAGGTTTTTCAGCTATCGCCACCGGTGAGGTCCACCGGAGATCAATTGTATGCTACTGAATAGAAAGATAGATGCTAGGAGTATACCAGTGCAGCTGGATGGAGAAATGGAGCAGTGGCAAGCTCTGGCATCGTGCTCCTCCTCGGTAGCTCGCCGGAGAAGAAGAAACGAAGAGAAGCTAGGACTTAGTGATTTCTGGAGGTGTGAAGATGGCTCTTGTTGCGGTGGCTTAAATAGGTAAGGCTGGGGCTCTCGAAACTTGAAGCAAATTGGGTAGATATCAAATTGACTGGTCGGCAGGTGGTGATGACGATCGAGACGGCGTGCAGCGGCGACGGGACGACTGCAGCGGCTACCACGGCTTTGTCAGCTGGGGTGGCATTCACACAAGCTTCTGACTAGTGCAGAGGCGAGTGATGGGTTGGCCTCAGCATGTCGACGGTGTGGCAAAAAGGTCTGGAGTTTTTTATCAGGTTTTGAGCGAAAACAAAAATAGTGTAATTAGGGTAATTAGAATCTTGATTTTGTCGAGGCTGAAATCTGATATCTAGGATGAGATTCTGAGATTCTCTCAGAAGAAGATTTTGTACAGAATAGCAATTGGGAGATATCCTTGAATCAGATCAAGGTTTGGAGCTAGTTTGTGGCTTTCAGCCTTTTCAGGCTTTTGGAAAATTTGAAAAGGATCAATCTGTGATACTTTTGGACTGAAATGTGAAAATGGTCTGAATGGTGGAGTTCTGCTGCCAACTTTTTAAATTAAGGTAGTGGCATAACCTGGATCATATTCCTAAGATAACTGACCCAGATCAGTTTGAGACTTGGGGATCCTTCTAGGATTTAATCTGAGATGGGGTCAAGACATCCGAGGAATCCAATGGAGATGCACTGACTGGCATACTAAAGAGTGGCAAAATCTGGGGTGTTACAACGATACCTCGCGAACCAGCGAGGACACATGTCAAGCATCCAAGCCCTTCGACGGTTGAAAAGACAGCGGTGCCCCTCAATCCAGCAGTCGTAGCTAGGGGCTTTTAGTCTTTTGGCATCTTTTGGGGCCTATATATACCCCCTTGTATCTCATTTGTAACCTAGACAATTCATTTTTACACACAAACAATAGGCATCCCTTGGAGACCCTCCCCAGCGGACTTACATCCAGGGGGTGCTGACAGTACTAGGGCCCCCACCGGGACCCGAACCTGTATAAAAACTCTCTATGTTAATCTCTGTGTTTCCCGGCGGGAGGTGACCGGTCACACGGTCAACTCGCATCGCTGTACGCGTGTTACGCACATCCGAAAAATCTACCGTGGGGTATCTTTTATACCACGACAAGAGGAAAATTCACGATGAACCATTGTACAGAACAAAAAACACCCAATAATGGAGGACCAAAAGAGACTGAAGGATTATGCAATTGAATCGAACAATTTTGAAATAAAACCTACACTCTTGAACTTGGTACAACAAAATCAATTCAGCGGTCTCGCCGCTGAAGATCCATCTGTGCATTTACATGTGTTTCTTGAGCTTTTTGACACTTTAAAAATTCATGGAGTAACACAGGACGTGCTTCGCTTGAGGCTCTTTCCTTCCTTGCTGTGAGAGAAGGCAAGGACATGGCTTTACACTCTTCCTCCTGTGTCGGTCACCACATGGGACGAACTCTCACGCGCCTTTCTTAGAAAGTTTTTCCCCTGCTAAAATTGTTCATATTTGCAACCAGATTGCGTCTTTTTCTCAGTAGGTAGGAGAATCACTTTACAATGCTTGGAAACAATACGAGGACTTGCTAATCAAGTGCCCACATCACGAACTTGAAAAGTGGCTTGTGGTTCAGACATTCTATAGCGGTCTAAACTATAATGTGCGGATGGTTGTAGATGCCGCAGTTGGCGGTGCACTGATGAACAAAAGTGTAGATGAAGCACAAGAACTAATTGAAGGCATAACTCAAAACTACACACAATGGGGAATTGAACAAGCTGCTCAATAGACTCCGACCAACAACATGGATGTAAGTGTAATGGCTCAATTAGCCAAGTAGGTAGCTCTTCTCACTGATAAACTGGCTATTCTTCGATCACCTGTTAAATCTTCTGTAATGTCATTGCGCCTGTATGTGAATTGTGTAGCATACAAGGCCATTGTAGCCATGAATGCCAATTTAACACATCCATGGAGCGGATAAACACTTTCCAGGGCACACAACAACAGCAAGGTAATGCCTATCCTAACTCTTAAAATTCTGGATGGCAAAACAACCAAAATTTCGCGTGGTCAGGTTAAAATCAGCAACCTCTACATCAACAACAAAGTTTTGGACAGCAGCAACGCCACCAAAAAAACCCCCCATATCAAGCGCAAAGGCCACCGTTTCAACCACAAAATCAGCAACCATATCGACCGACGCACCAACGGCAACCTAAGCAATCCAACATGGAGCGCATGCTAGAGAATTAAAAAACAATCGTTACTAACATGTGATTGCATCTGCCATCTAACAGGCAATCACATGTGCCACTAACTCCACTATTTGAAGTAGCTTGCTGTCACGTCTGCCACGACAGTGACATCACCTGTGAGGAGCCCAGCTCGGTGCAGCTGGTCCCTTAAACCACTTGACTTCCCAGGATGAGTCAATCACAGGGATACTTTGAAGCAGCAAAATAATACAGTAGTCATAATTGTATGGCCATCAGGCCTTAGTACAAAACGAGGTACAGTGCCTTACAAGGCACAAGGGTCTAACAAAATAATACATCTAGTCGGCGGAAGCTAGGCCCAAAAGCAATCCACAGGAACAGAGGTTGACAGCAGACAGCACCACATCAGGGCTCCGGAGGAAACTGCTCATCATCTCCTGGGTCCGCAGCATCTTCGGGGTATCCTCCATGGTCGTAGAACGCTCCATCTATGGATGAGTTGTTGCAAGGGTGAGTACTCACGTACTCAGCAAGTCATAGGGGAGGTAGAGATATAGTTACAGTATAAATGATATGAGCCTATGCTATTGGGGGAAAGAGTGAAGGGTTTTTCCCAAAATACATTTCTTTCTCCATTCTTACTCAACTTCTGATCATACCCATGGCAGTAAATAAATCATATTGATGGTGATACATACATCCCATATCCAAGGCGATATATCCTCATATCACATTATCTTTATTCAAGCCTTTCAATCTTATACTCATAACAGTATTTCGTAACTTAGGGCATAAACCACGTGCCTCTTAATTATCATATGATCTCTATATATTATGGTATTACCGCGACACGTCAACACATGACAGTCCACGGCAACGCCCCTTATCGTGACAACACATGCCACTTGGGTAATCTTGAACTAACAAATTTTAATTTATAAAACAATACTTGTGTCACACCCCGTGGATTCAATCCACCGCGGCATACTCCTAAAACTCGGGAGCACGAAGTATTCGAATACATTTTTAAACTCTGCAGAGATGTACCTCTTTTTAAATCCACTTTTTCACTCGACTTCCAAGTCGGGCCAACTCCATGCGACTTATACGCATGTGACAAGGCCGAGATCACACAACGTTTTTGCAGTCTAGTATTAACAGTATCCCTGCCCAGTAGATGGACATTACCGTCCCAAGTACCGTTGTGGGTCCTCCCCACTGTCTTACTTCCTAGCCTGGGTCTATGTCCCCGCAGGACACATAACCTCTTTTGATTACAGTCGCGCACGACTTAATCTGGCGTAGGGCGTCTTCCTTCTTTACACCTTATCCTCTCATAATATTTCTGATCTCACATCACTCATGGACGAACTGCGTCCCACCAGTTTCCACGCGAGAAACCGGATCGACAAGCCATGCAGGGAACTGATAATACTAAGAAAGCTACTAGGTTGCGCCTGTCCCATACCAGGTAAGTGGTTGGTACGTTTTTCATGCCACTAGACGCATAACACAAGGTTCTAGTCCTTACATGCCAGTGACCAGATCATACCATAAACCATGCACCTTCAGTGCCTGCACATTCAGTGCAGCCAAGCACCTCCAGTGCTACCACCATTCCATACCAAAATACTGGTCACGGCTAGGGGTTCTATTTCATGAATATAAATGTACATGTTTATACTTGTATTAGTTCATGGCTTACTATCTTATCAACTTCACATTTCTCAAGTATTCAATCTATCACTGCCATAATATCATTGATCTCAACACATGCAATATTAATGAGATATCTACTCATGGAATAGCATAGCAATTCATAAAATATGGGTTCCAATATGATCAAAGTATGACTTGCCTTCCGCGTCGTAAGTATCAGCAGTCGATGACGGTTCAGCGACAGGATCTTCAACCCCGGACTCTTGCTCTGAACAAGATCAAACAAGCAAACAGGCATTACAATCAATCCTATTCTTACTAATCTACTACATGTAAAGATGCAAGGAGAAAATACTCTGGTGATACAAGGTTTTGAAAGCGATTTGAGTTTAACTATGGAAATTAGGGTTAAAATTAGCTGTTAAGGTTTACAAGGTTCCAAAATATCAGGGTAATATCAAGGTGGTGACTGGATCGCCCAAAAACAGCGAATGTCTTTAGGTTGGCATTCGGTTCAAGGCATCGACATAAGGTCGATGGGTGATAGAGGGCTCAACTCAAGTTGTGACAGTAGAGAAAAGTGTAGATCACAACATCAGGAGTCTAAGGGACAAAGTTATTTTCAAAGTGCATGGCTGGAAGTGGGTGAAAAGGCTCAATGCCACTGGCTGACATAGGCTGACAGTGCTCTAGAATGGCATTGACATGGTTTGAGCAGTTTCCAGTGGTCAAAGTAGGTTTTGATTCAAGCATATGGTGCACAAGGTAGTGAGACAACTATTTGACAAAGTAATTTCTGTTTTACACGACCAGAGGTGGGTGAACAGGGCTAATGCCACTGGCTGACATAGGCTGGCATAGGGTTGACACGGCCAGAAACTAGGGTTAGCCATATCTTTTGACTCAGGGCTCCAAATGATGCACCACTTTGTCTGGTGGTTAGGCATTTGTAACAGGAACAAATGTCTCAACAGGACCTAGGGTAGGAGATGGCCGGAAGGTGATGAAAACCGGCGAAGAACACGGTGGCCGAACTGTTCTCAACAGTTTCTGGACAAAACCTTGGCATGGTGATACCTCTTCATCTGGGCCGATCTAGGTATCGAGCTAGAAGGCAAAAATACTCCTGGGGTCGAGGCACATCTACTAGACAAGGTGGTTGAGGTTGAAACGGCCGGGAACAAAATCTGGCGACCGGAGCTAGGGAAGAAGACACCAAAATTGGGCATTTCTGTTCTAGGGCAAATAAACTTAATTCCTTGCTTGAGGATGGTCTCTGGGGCATAAGTAAGCTAGGTGTGAAGCTAGATTGGCTAGGGAAACACCAGAGAAGCTTAACAGCGAGCCCCAGTTCACATGCAAGGTGCAAAGTTGGGGTTTTCCATATTTTAGCAAATTCTTCGATTCTGTTTGCTTAGATGTGTTCTAAACAGTCCACTGATCATGATTGATTACAGGCTCGAGAGCTAATTTGACTTAGTTAAGGATTAATTGCTCGCCGGAGTTGCTGGAGAGAAAAGGAAATTGCCGGCGACTGGAGAGGTTTGAAGTCAATTACATGCTCGAGTATGATGAGGGAGGTAAGAGGAGCTTACTGAAGTAGCTGGAATCGAGGAGGAAGCAGTGTAGAGGCTTGGCACCGTGAGCCTCTTCTCGAGCTCGCCGGGGAAGACAATGAAGGTGGCGAGATTGAAGACTGAGGTGAGTTCTGGTGTGTGTGTGTGTGTGCAGGCAAAGGCCAGGGCAAGCTTAAATAAGCGTAGTGAGCAGCAACGGTTGAAAATGCCTGGAGAATTGGAGCTGTGAATCGACGGCGAATTGACTGGCCGGGTGGGACAGTAGCGAGGTGACGCGCTCCAGCGGCCGTGCCGGCTTTGCAGGCTGGCGTGCGCTGTCCCTGGTGATGCAACGGCGAACTGACGGGCTCCTCCGGCATGCTTGCAACGTGGCACCGAGCTTCTGCAGTGGCTGCAGCGATGGCGTGCGCGCGCGGGCAAAATTGGAGATGCTGGTGCGGCCGCGGTGGCTCCACGGTGGCGAACGACATGCGCACACGTGGCAGGAACGCGGTGGCAGGGGTGGCGACCACGGGGCTTCACCGGCGACGAAGCTCCTGGCGTGGCAGCGCGGTGGTCGCGGTCGTGCACAGCTGCTGGTCGTGCACAGTGTCTCTGGTCGAACCAGGGACCAAATTGCAAGGATTCTTATTTGAAATCTGGACTGATTTGCAATTTCTGTCTTAGAGATGGTTAATTTGAGGATTGATTTCATGGCTGAGTATAACATTTCTATTAGTACTCATTTAGCTCAAATTTGGAGAAAGTTTGATAAGATTTGAGGGATTTCACCTATTTTTGAAAATAGGGTAAAATTAGGGTAAACTAAATCTGGATTTTGTCGATCTCGAATTCTGGTGATTGGAGAGAGATTTTGAAGTCTGATCAAACAGGAGATCTGTATCAAATAACATTTGGGAGGTGTTCCCTGAAGAAATTCTGGAGTTGGAAATGATTTGCAAATTTTAGCCTTTTCAGGCTTCCAGGTAAACAGAAAAGGACCTATTCGCAGTAATATTTGGACTAAACTGCGAAAAGTGTTTAGATGAATTAATCTGGCTCCCAACTTTTTGGAGTGAGTTGAGGATGAACCTAGGAACATATTCCAATGGTTACTTGAGTCTGAATAAGGTTAAATCGAGATAACTCAATTATCTGGAAACTGGGGTACTTAGGGTAAATCTGAGTTTTCCTGTTTTCGAAAACAGAGAGAGGCTTAGGTACTGAGAGTTAGGGTCAGAATTTGATCTGGCTCCTGAAGACTTTTATCTTCAGGGTAACTGGTAGGTTAAATCTGGATGGTCAGATCTTGATCTGGATCTAGGGAATAGATTTGGAGATTTTTAGGGTTTGGGAGAGATTAGAGTTCAGCTGATCTGGCTACTACTACAGGGATGCATGCATGCAGGATTTTTATGCAAAACTTTTCACCCCCAAAACTAGGGTGTTACAAGCCTACTCTCCTTAAAGAAAGCTCGCCCCGAGATTTACCTAGAGAAGGGAAGAGGTAGGGATAAGCCTGCCGCAGATCATCCTCTTTCTCCCAAGTCGCTTCTTCCTTTGAGTGATCTTCCCATTGAACCTTGCAAAGCTTGATTTTCCTTCTTCTGAGTTGATGCTCATCACTAGCCAGTATTTGCAATGGTTGAGTGAGGTAGGTGAGATTCTTCTGAAGCGGAATCCCCTGGTGTTCTATCTAATCCGTTGGTTCCTTGAGGCACTTACGGAGTTGCGAGACATGAACCACGTCATGAATTTCTCCAAGATCTGATGGTAAATCCAGTTTGTAAGATACCTCTCCTTTCCTCTTAAGGATTTTGAATGGCCCAATGTACCTTGGGGACAGTTTTCCCCTCTGATGGAATCTTCTCATCCCTTTTAACGGTGTAACCTTGAGATAAACTGATTCGCCTGGTGCAAACGACAATTCCCTTCTTCGGTTGTCGGCATAGCTCTTCTGGCGTGACTGTGCTGCCTTTAATCGTTCTCTGATGATCTTGACGTGTGCTTCAGCTTCTTCGATGAGTTCGGGTCCAATGACTTGCCTTTCTCCTGGCTCGTCCCAATGTAGTGGAGTTCTGCACTTGCGCCCATACAAAGCTTCAAAGGGTGCCATTTGCAGACTAGCTTGGTAACTGTTATTATAAGTAAACTCTGCAAATGGTAAGCACTTTTCCCAAGAGGTTCCATAATCTAAGATGCAAGCTCTGAGAAGGTCTTCCAAGATTTGATTTACACGTTCAGTCTGTCCTCCTGTCTGTGGATGATATGCAGTGCTAAACTGCAATTGGGTTCCCAAAGCTTCGTGGAGTCGGTTCCAGAATTTGGATGTGAATTGTGTTCCTTGATCTGAAACGATCTTTTTCGGGATACCATGCAGTGTCACTATTCGCTGCAGGTATAGCTCCGCTAATTTGTTGCCATTATACGTTTTCTTGACTGGTATAAAATGAGCAACTTTCGTGAGTCTGTCCACAATGACCCATATGGAATCATATCCCCCTTGTGTTCTGGGAAGTCCTGTGATAAAATCCATACCAATCTCTTCCCATTTCCAGGTTGGCACTGGTAAGGGTTGCAGCTTTCTGGCTATCTTCTGATGATCGGCCTTAATCCTTTGGCAAGTGTCACATCTTGCGACATATTCCGCGATTTCCCTCTTCATCCCATTCCACCAGAATTGCGTCTTCAGATCCTTGTACATTTTGGTGTTTCCAGGGTGTAGTGAATATGGGGTTTTATGAACTTCGAAAAGAATTAATTCCTTAAGGTCTGTATTTCGGGGTACACAAATCCTTCCCCGATACCATACGATTCCTTGATGATCTTCAGTGAATTCCTGGGTTTTTCCTGATCTGATGTGGCTTTTGATCTTATGTATCTCCTCATCTTCTTTCTGAGCATCCTCAATCTGCTTTTGGAGTTGAGACTCCACAGTCAATGTAGCTAACATCCCAGATGGCACTATGGTTACTTCAAGATTCTGAAATTCCTGCCGTAAGCACGGGTTCTTAGGTGTAGCTCCTTGTAGGGTATAAGCCTTCCTGCTCAAGGCATCTGCCACTACGTTGGCTTTCCCTGGATGGTAGAGTATGCTGAGGTCGTAATCCTTGATCAGCTCGAGCCATCGGCGCTGACGCATATTGAGCTCCGTCTGTGTGAAGATATACTTGAGGCTTTTATGATCTGTAAAGATCTCACACTTATGTCCAATGAGATAATGCCGCCATATCTTTAAGGCATGCACCACTGCTGCTAACTCCAAATCATGAGTCGGATAATTTTCCTCATGTGGTCTCCATTGACGTGAAGCATAAGCTACTACTCGACCTTGCTGCATTAACACACAGCCTATTCCTTGCTTTGAAGCATCACAGTAAACTACAAAATCTTCTTTGCTGTCTGGTAGTGTGAGGACCGGTGTTGTTGTCAATTTCTGCTTCAGCTTCTGAAAACTTTCTTCACACTTGATGGTCCATTCAAATGCAACATCCTTCTTTAGCAGGTTCGTAAGAGGTTTGGCTATCTGGGAAAATCCTTCAATGAATCTCCTATAATACCCTGCTAATCCCAAGAAACTTCTAATCTCTGAAACTGAGGTAGGTTGCTTCCATTCCTTGATTGCGGAGATTTTAGCTGAATCCACTGAGATTCCTTCTGCTGTCAACACATGTCCAAGAAATGAAATTCTTGACATCCAAAATTCGCATTTGTCAAACTTGGCATAAAATTGCCTCTCTCGTAGCCTTCCCAAGACTAGGTGTAAATGTTGCTCATGCTCTTCCGTACTCTTGGAATATATCAGAATGTCATCTATGAATACTATGACAAACTTGTCAAGATAATCCATAAACGTACTGTTCATGATATTCATGAAAGCTGCTGGGGCATTGGTTAATCCAAAGGGCACTACTGTGAATTCATATAGCCCGTACCTTGTAGTGAAAGCAGTCTTCGGTATATCTCCCTTCTTGATTTTCAGCTGATGATATCCAGATGTCAAATCTATCTTAGAAAATACTTTGGCTCCTCGAAGTTGGTCGAACAAGTCATCAATTCTTGGTAATGGGTACTTGTTCTTAATAGTGACTTCATTCAAAGCTCGGTAATCTACACACATCCGTAAGGTTCCGTCTTTCTTCCTTACAAACAAAACTGGGGCTCCCCAAGGTGAAGCACTGGGTCGGATAAATCCTTTACCCTCCAGTTCCTCTAACTGATTTTTCAACTCTTCTAAGTCCGTTACCGGCATCCTATATGGTCTCTTAGCTATAGGTGCCGCTCCTGGTTTAAGCTCAATGGTAAACTCTATCTCCCTGTCAGGTGGCATCCCTGGGAGTTCTTCTGGGAATACATCCGGGTATTCTTGTACTGTGGGCACTTGATCCAAACATACTTCCTGAAGTGCATGGACTGATCCTTGCAATTTTTCGACCGATGATCTTTCCGCATGGAATAGGACTTCCTTCCCTTGATTACTAACAAGGCTTAGAGTTTTCTTCTCACAATCCACTAGTCCTTTATGCTGAGATAACCAATCCATTCCTATTATAATGTCTAGGCCTTGCAGTTCTAGGACTAATAGGTTAGCCCAGAACTCTATCCCATCTATTCTGAAGGTTATATGGCGACAAGCTGAATATACAGGCAGCTTAGCTCCTGGGGTCTGTATAGCCATAGGGTACTCTAGAGGTACCTTAGGTATTCTTACTTTAAATGCAAAATCTTCGGATATGAATGAGTTTGTAGCTCCAGGATCAAACAGTATTAAAGCAGATGCAGACTGGATCAAGAATCTACCTAGGAGAATGTCAGAGGCATTGTCTGCTTCTTGAAGGGAGGTGAAGTTCAGTCGGCCTCCTCAGCCTGCCATTTGTCTTCCTCCTCGCCCTCGTCCTCGGCCTGCTACATTTCCCCCTCTGTTGGGCAAACCTCCTCTGGGGCTCTGCAATGGTGGTGAAGCTGTGGTTCTAGGTGCCATCGCTTGTGTTCCAGCTTGCGATCGTGCTATCGCCATTGGAAGTTGAATCCACGGGCAACTGTCTTTGCGGTGTCCCATCTGTCCGCAATGATAGCATTGAGTACTTGTCTGAGGGCAATCCCGTTGGTAGTGTGCTCCTCTGCAGTTGGGGCATGTCGGCGTGAATGGTGGTCTTGACTCCGGGTAGGGCGGACGAAAATTTGGAGATGTTGGGACCCTTCCCCTAGATGAGCTGGCTGGCGGTCGCGACTGTTGCATCATCTTCCTCTTCCGATTTTCTTCTCCGAGGCCTCGCTTTTCTTCTATTTTTAATACCCGATTCACCAGGGTCTGGAATTCTGTGAACTCATGGGAGGCAATCTGATACTGCAAATAGTGCTGAAGTCCCTCGGTGAAGCGTTCAATCTTCTTATCTTCCGTGTCGATGTCGTTGGACGCATACCGAGCTAGATGGTGGAATTGGTGCAGATACTCAGTGACAGTCCGATTCCCTTGAGTCAAGTTCCGGAATTCTCGGCGTTTGGCTGCCATGACGCCTGTAGGGATATGGAATTTTCGGAACTGATCCTTAAATTCCGTCCAAGTGATGTTGTCTTTGTCCATGTGTGCTTCTTGATAATTCATCCACCAAGCAGCTGCTGCTCCAGTGAGTTGGTGTGATCCGAATAACACTTTCTCTCGATCATTGCAACGAACAGTGTCCAGTTTCCTTTCGATGTCCCGCAGCCAGTCGTCTGCGACGATTGGGTCGGTCGCGCTTGCGAAGGTTGGCGGTCGCGTCTTCTGGAAGTCTGAGAGTCGAGTTCCGACGGCAGTACCTTCAACAGCCCCTGGCATTTTCTGAATGACTTGAGCTAGCAACTGGGTATGTGCAGCCTGGGCTTCTTGGCGGCTCCTCTCCATTGAAAGAAGAATTTCCTGGAGACTTGGTGAGTCTTCTTGTGGTGGTAGTGAGCTCTGCGATCCTGGATGAGGTGTGGTTCCTCTTCGTGGTGTAACTGGGTCTTGGCCCTCTTGGTCATCTTGGGTCCTTCTCCTTGTGTGAACCATTCTGATCTTCTGAAGAGAGAAGCAGACAGGTCTAACTAACTAGAGAGAATTAGGGTACTAATGCGGAAATTAATGCGAAGCTGATCATTAATGCACAAGTAGTTGATACAAAAGCGGCTAAACGCCTTAGTCTGATACAATCAAAATACAAGTAATGGTGATGATAACAACCAAAAGCATCACCAATCCTAGGAGATCTACCCTGGCCTGAGGATCTAAAAGAACAGGCAACTAACTGCTCCCACAGGGCTCAACCTCCTCTGGCTCCATCTCGTCGTCGGACTCCTCCAGAGTGACAAACCCGGGTGGTCCAGACTCATGGAACAGTAGAGCAGACCCACTGCCCTCTGCCTGGCGGGTGCTAGGGGTAGAGAATGAGCGTCGGTACCCAGCTGCATTAGCAACCCTCCGAGGAATCAAGCTAGGTCCCGCACTGGGTCCAAAGGTACGAGCTGGGGCGACAACTGTCGGAGCAACCTCCTCAACTGTGCGGCGTCTCTGAGCTGCAGGCTGAGAGGTCAACGACGGGGAAGCGGTTCGGCCACGTTTCTTCTGCTCCTCCAACTCCTTGCGGAGCTCCTGATGCTCAGCAAGCAAAGTAGAGTAGCGCGAGTCGAGGGTCCTCAACAGACCTACGGTGCCTGCCAGACACGGGTCCGGGTACTCCACGATGGGTGACAACCCAGAGGGAGATGAAGGCACGTGGCGGAAAGGTGACTCCTGGAGCCGACATGAGTACACCTGGCGTACCCGATGCACCGCCTCTCGAGCTGCGTCCTGGATAGCATCCAGTCGGCTTGCCCTGCTGGCCTCCACCCTGATCACCTGTCCCTCACGACTATCGAGAGCGTGCACCAACACTTTGGCCTTGAAGCCATAGCGACGCCCCTCATAATAGTCCCAAATAGTCTCGCAGATCGGCCGCTCATCAATCCCTAGGAATTGAGCAATATGCCACAGCAATGTGGCCCATCCACCGAGACGCTCGATGTAGCTGAAACTCTCCTTGGCCATCCTGCCGAGAAATTTTGGAAGCAAAATAAGATTTTGAAATCAACATTTTTATAAAAGCAAGAACATCCTTTGCAAAATAAAATTTTTCAGAAATAATTTTAAAATAATTTACGAGGTCCTGGCGCTACCAAGCCCTAAGGGTACCGCCCTACAGTCAAGGTCTGTGCTGCTCTGATACCACTATTTTATGTCACGTCTGCCACGACAGTGACATCACCTGTGAGGAGCCCAGCTCGATGCAGCTGGTCCCTTAAACCACTTGACTTCCCAGGATGAGTCAATCACAGGGATACTTTGAAGCAGCAAAATAATACAGTAGTCATAATTGTATGGCCATCAGGCCTTAGTACAAAACGAGGTACAGTGCCTTACAAGGCACAAGGGTCTAACAAAATAATACATCTAGTCGGCGGAAGCTAGGCCCAAAAGCAATCCACAGGAACAGAGGTTGACAGCAGACAGCACCACATCAGGGCTCCGGAGGAAACTGCTCATCATCTCCTGGGTCCGCAGCATCTTCGGGGTATCCTCCATGGTCGTAGAACGCTCCATCTATGGATGAGTTGTTGCAAGGGTGAGTACTCACGTACTCAGCAAGTCATAGGGGAGGTAGAGATATAGTTACAGTATAAATGACATGAGCCTATGCTATTGGGGGAAAGAGTGAAGGGTTTTTCCCAAAATACATTTCTTTCTCCATTCTTACTCAACTTCTGATCATACCCATGGCAGTAAATAAATCATATTGATGGTGATACATATATCCCATATCCAAGGCGATATATCCTCATATCACATTATCTTTATTCAAGCCTTTCAATCTTATACTCATAACAGTATTTCGTAACTTAGGGCATAAACCACGTGCCTCTTAATTATCATATGATCTCTATATATTATGGTATTACCGCGACATGTCAACACATGACATGTGGGACCCCCATTTGAGGAATCCCGTGGCAACCACCCAGGTGGATTGCACACAGGTTGGACCATTACAAAACTCACGTCAAGCGGAAAACAGTTATTGCATAAAACATAATTAAACAGGTACGAGGTCACGAGGACCAATATTACATTAACATAGCGCCCAGAATGACGCTACTTAGAGTTGCTATGAAAATAACAAGTTTATCCATACAAGAGTCGGCATCCAGATACCGGACACACAAAACAAGGCAAACAGCAACGACAAAGATCTTCACTTCTGGCAGCAACGGTTCTGGTAGGGCTTCCTCCACATCGGACTCAACTCGGCGCGAGACCCTCCTAGAACTCCGAATCATCTGGGGCGTTCCCATCTTCTGCTTCATCATCATAACCAAACGAATCGGGGTCGGCGAATCCCTCTTCTGATTTGTTTGAAAGGCAAGGGTGAGCATGCTTTGACACAATGCTCAGCAAGTCATTTATTTACAAACGTAGTTACATAGATGAGGAGTGATCAAGAAAAGGGGCTAAGTCTTATAATTATAAATAGTATAGATTTCAATCCTTTGATCTTTCAAATAAGGGTTTTGTTTTCAACAGCGGGGTTTTAGAAAACCTTATAATAGATTTTAAGAAATTGTTATGTGATGGTCTCCCATGAGTCATCACTTTTGTCAACCCATATTATGAAAACATTCCAAATAGTTACTTGTGTTGAACCACATGGATAAATCCACCGCGAACATACGCCATGAACTGGGAGTACAGAGTATCCGATACTTTTCTTACGCTTTGCAAAGGTGTACCTCTTTTTAAATCCACTTCTTCACTCAGCTTTCAAGTCGGATCAGCTCCATGTGACTTATACACATGTGACAAGGCCGAGATCACACAACGCTTTTGCAGTTCAGTGTTAACAGTATCCCTGCCCGGTAAATAGACAATTAAGTCTCAAGTACCGTTGTGGGTCCTCCCCACTGCCTTACTTCCTAGCCTTTGGCCTATGCTCCCGCAGGACACATAGCCTTGGTCTGTCCACGCGAGACATTTGACCGTCACGATTACAACCGCTCACGGCTTAATCGGAGGCATAGGGCGTCTTCCTTCTTTCACCTTTTCCTCTCATGCTTTTTCTGAACTCACATCACTCACGGACGAACTGCGCCCAACCAGTTTCCACGCGAGAAACCAGACCAACAAACCATGCAGGGAACTGCTAATACCAAAAAGCTACTAAGTCGTGCCTGTCCCATACCAGGCAAGTGGTTGGTACGTTTTTCATGCCGCATAGGGGCACAACACAAGGTTCTAGTCCTTATGAATTAATAGTGAGGAGCCATCCACATTCCCTGGTGCGCACCGCACCCTCTCCATACAAACCAATCCTCACTATCAATACTAATTTGGTATTTCATTTCACAAAAGGGGTTTCAAATCCATTTCTCACATATTAGCCATTTCACATCCAACATGTATACTTAAATAAGATTAAAGCCTAAGCATGGTATCCTAGGGTGACAAGGTTGCATGATGATTCGATATCAAAAAGGGGTTTCCACATGAAAGTTGGGTCATATCTATTCACATGTTTCTAAACATAGTTCTATCAAATATTCAGCATGCATATATCTTTAAAACAGTGAATCTACTTTACTTCAAAATACTGGGTGAGACATGATCAAGGGTGACGACTTGCCTTGCCAAGTTGGGTCTAAGAAATCTGCTGGATCTTCGAACGTTCCTTCCAAATCTTCTGCTCCTTGCTCTGTGTTCGCACAAGAACACACACAACACATACAATACATAAGCATTCAGAAAATAGGCTTTATACAAAACATAAGTAAAATATACGCATGAATGCAACTGAGGGAGATTGGGCAGAAACAGGACAGCGGAGAAAGGGTTCTAGGGTTAGGTTCACTGGACAAGACTCAAATGCAACGAAAGCCAAGGGTCGGCATTCGGTTCGCGAACAGACAATGTCCGAGAAGGACACTAGGATGATTTAGGGCTTCTGGATGATCAAAACTGGTGCAAGAGGTGGCATTGTGTGCCAAATGCTGTGAGGGACCTAAATGACAAAGTGGACTTTTCACAAAAGCCCTTGAATTAACAGAAATTCACAGCAAAGCTCAGGACACAGGAAATCGAATGCCACTGTACAGCAGCAAACTAGGGCACATGCGTCTGGATGAATCACACATGCATTGCTTCGCCAAATATGTCAGGGAGGTAGGCGGGATCAAGACAAGGTCGCTGGTGGGAGGAATTTGGCTGGGGTGGCTGGCCGGCGACGAACGGCGAGGTTGAAACCTTCGGCCGCCTGGGACAAGGACGAGCCACGGTGACAGGGAACTGGAGTTAACTAAACTTGAAATTGACCGAGGGGAAACACTTCTGGGGTGGTGTGGACTACTCTGGAGAGAGGAATTGGACAGTGGTTAAGTGTACGAGCTCGTCGACGTTGCCACCGGAGTTGGAGAAGAAGGTGAACGACGAACTGGCTCCACACTGCAATGTAGGCTATAAGCTTTGGGCTACACCATCTAGGGGTTACAGGGAAGGTGTAGGTGGCTTTAGTTTGGAGAGAACAGCAGCGAGGCACGCCGGCGACGTGAGACGTCCACGGTGGCGCGCGAAAATTGGGAAAACGCACGGTACTGCTTCAATTTGAAAATGGCTGAGCAGGCTTGCTAAGGGAGGGCTAAGGATCATTTGATTCTACTGGAGTGAGTGATGAAAAGCACTGGAACAGGTTTAATTTCTGGAACAGGGGTCTTCTGGTTTTCCGGCGATCACTGGTGATGATGAGCACTAGGATGCAATCAGTTGCTTGGACACGGGAAGATGGGTGTGTTGGACTCACTGGTGAGCTTGGATTGAAGTGAGGGGCTGTGGTTTGCTCTGGCGTCGATGGCCTCAGAATCGGCTCGTCGGGGAAGAAAGGGAAACAGTGAGCAAACTGGGAAAATGGCTAAGTCCTGGTGTTGTACTTCTTCACAGCGCTGAAGGGGTTTAAATAGGCGATGAGGCGGAGCTTGCGAGGGGGAAACGGCGAGAGAACTTGTGCCGGGGACGAGACCGGCCGGGTGCAGCTGCGACAGCGGTGACCGGCGATGTGATTGCGCACTGGCGGTGTAGCTGCTCTACAGGCTTTGTTGATTGCATTGGGACTTCACCAGTGATGGCGCAGATGCGGAGGCAGTAGCAAAGCTCCGGCAACGACACGTAACGCATGCAATTGCCACGGCAACGGTTGCGCGCGCGAATGCGATGCTCTGGAGCGCGGGCGTTTATCCGCTGGTCATGGCGCGGTACTGGTGGCTGGCACGTGCGCGCGGGGTGGTTCATTTGCTCACAAGTGCAGGTGACAAGAAGCGATGGCCGGCGGTGAGCAGCTGCGGCGAGAAAACGCGGCGTGGCTTCGGCGATGCAGCACTGGTCGAGGGCACGACCAGGCGCTGGTCGAAAACAGCAGCAAAAGACTAGAAGGGCTAATTTGCAATTACAAATTCTTGATTCCAGGGACCAATCTGTAAATCTGGCATTTGGCTTAGGTAGAAAGGGTTTTGATTTTGCTAAATTAATCCACAAGGTTTAAGATATTGATCAGCAGCTAGGGATGACAAAATTTTGGACATTTAGGCAGTTTTGAGATGAACTGAAAACAGGGTAATTAGGGTAATCTGGATTTTAGAAATTAGACAAGGCTGAAACTAGGGTTTCGGAAGGGTTTTGGAAATTCTTCCAGAAGGGAAAAATGTTCAGAATAGTGAAGGGAAGGTTTTCACTGAATCAAATCATGATTTGGAAATGATCTGTGGCTTTTAGCCTTTTTGGGGTTCTTCAGATATCTGAAAAGGACTAATTTGTGAATCTTTTGGATTGATCTGCGAAAATGACTTGAATGAAGGAGTTTGGCTGCCAACTTTTTAGGGTAACACTTTGGTATCACCAAGATCTCATCCTGATATGCAGATAGTCAAGGTAGGCCAGGGTTGGGGAAAACAGGGGTGTTACATGACAGTCCACGGCAACGCCCCTTATCGTGACAACACATGCCACTTGGGTAATCTTGAACTAACAAATTTTAATTTATAAAACAATACTTGTGTCACACCCCGTGGATTCAATCCACCGCGGCATACTCCTAAAACTCGGGAGCACGAAGTATTAGAATACATTTTTAAACTCTGCAGAGATGTATCTCTTTTTAAATCCACTTTTTCACTCGACTTCCAAGTCGGGCCAACTCCATGCGACTTATACGCATGTGACAAGGCCGAGATCACACAACGTTTTTGCAGTCTAGTATTAACAGTATCCCTGCCCGGTAGATGGACATTACCGTCCCAAGTACCGTTGTGGGTCCTCCCCACTGCCTTACTTCCTAGCCTGGGTCTATGTCCCCGCAGGACACATAACCTCTTTTGATTACAGTCGCGCACGACTTAATCTGGCGTAGGGCGTCTTCCTTCTTTACACCTTATCCTCTCATAATATTTCTGATCTCACATCACTCATGGACGAACTGCGTCCCACCAGTTTCCACGCGAGAAACCGGATCGACAAGCCATGCAGGGAACTGATAATACTAAGAAAGCTACTAGGTTGCGCCTGTCCCATACCAGGTAAGTGGTTGGTACGTTTTTCATGCCACTAGACGCATAACACAAGGTTCTAGTCCTTACATGCCAGTGACCAGATCATACCATAAACCATGCACCTTCAGTGCCTGCACATTCAGTGCAGCCAAGCACCTCCAGTGCTACCACCATTCCATACCAAAATACTGGTCACGGCTAGGGGTTCTATTTCATGAATATAAATGTACATGTTTATACTTGTATTAGTTCATGGCTTACTATCTTATCAACTTCACATTTCTCAAGTATTCAATCTATCACTGCTATAATATCATTGATCTCAACACATGCAATATTAATGAGATATCTACTCATGGAATAGCATAGCAATTCATAAAATATGGGTTCCAATATGATCAAAGTATGACTTGCCTTCCGCGTCGTAAGTATCAGCAGTCGATGACGGTTCAGCGACAGGATCTTCAACCCCAGACTCTTGCTCTGAACAAGATCAAACAAGCAAACAGGCATTACAATCAATCCTATTCTTACTAATCTACTACATGCAAAGATGCAAGGAGAAAATACTCTGGTGATACAAGGTTTTGAAAGCGATTTGAGTTTAACTATGGAAATTAGGGTTAAAATTAGCTGTTAAGGTTTACAAGGTTCCAAAATATCAGGGTAATATCAAGGTGGTGACTGGCTCGCCCAAAAACAGCGAATGTCTTTAGGTTGGCATTCGGTTCAAGGCATCGACATAAGGTCGATGGGTGATAGAGGGCTCAACTCAAGTTGTGACAGTAGAGAAAAGTGTAGATCACAACATCAGGAGTCTAAGGGACAAAGTTATTTTCAAAGTGCATGGCTGGAAGTGGGTGAAAAGGCTCAATGCCACTGGCTGACATAGGCTGACAGTGCTCTAGAATGGCATTGACATGGTTTGAGCAGTTTCCAGTGGTCAAAGTAGGTTTTGATTCAAGCATATGGTGCACAAGGTAGTGAGACAACTATTTGACAAAGTAATTTCTGTTTTACACGACCAGAGGTGGGTGAACAGGGCTAATGCCACTGGCTGACATAGGCTGGCATAGGGTTGACACGGCCAGAAACTAGGGTTAGCCATATCTTTTGACTCAGGGCTCCAAATGATGCACCACTTTGTCTGGTGGTTAGGCATTTGTAACAGGAACAAATGTCTCAACAGGACCTAGGGTAGGAGATGGCCGGAAGGTGATGAAAACCGGCGAAGAACATGGTGGCCGAACTGTTCTCAACAGTTTCTGGACAAAACCTTGGCATGGTGATACCTCTTCATCTGGGCCGATCTAGGCATCGAGCTAGAAGGCAAAAATACTCCTTGGGTCGAGGCACATCTACTAGACAAGGTGGTTGATGTTGAAACGGCCGGGAACAAAATCTGGCGACCGGAGCTAGGGAAGAAGACACCAAAATTGGGCATTTCTGTTCTAGGGCAAATAAACTTAATTCCTTGCTTGAGGATGGTCTCTGGGGCATAAGTAAGCTAGGTGTGAAGCTAGATTGGCTGGGGAAACACCAGAGAAGCTTAACAGCGAGCCCCAGTTCACATGCAAGGTGCAAAGTTGGGTTTTCCATATTTTAGCAAATTCTTCGATTCTGTTTGCTTAGATGTGTTCTAAACAGTCCACTGATCATGATTGATTACAGGCTCGAGAGCTAATTTGACTTAGTTAAGGATTAATTGCTCGCCGGAGTTGCTGGAGAGAAAAGGAAATTGCCGGCGACTGGAGAGGTTTGAAGTCAATTACATGCTCGAGTATGATGAGGGAGGTAAGAGGAGCTTACTGAAGTAGTTGGAATCGAGGAGGAAGCAGTGTAGAGGCTTGGCACCGTGAGCCTCTTCTCGAGCTCGCCGGGGAAGACAATGAAGGTGGCGAGATTGAAGACTGAGGTGAGTTCTGGTGTGTGTGTGTGCAGGCAAAGGCCAAGGCAAGCTTAAATAAGCGTAGTGAGCAGCAACGGTTGAAAATGCCTGGAGAATTGGAGCTGTCAATCGACGGCGAATTGACTGGCCGGGCGGGACAGCAGCGAGGTGACGCGCTCCAGCGGCCGTGCCGGCTTTGCAGGCTGGCGTGCGCTGTCCCTGGTGATGCAACGGCGAACTGACGGGCTCCTCCGGCATGCTTGCAATGTGGCACCGAGCTTCTGCAGTGGCTGCAGCGATGGCGTGCGCGCGCGGGCAAAATTGGAGATGCTGGTGCGGCCGCGGTGGCTCCACGGTGGCGAACGACGTGCGCACACGTGGCAGGAACGCGGTGGCAGGGGTGGCGACCACGGGGCTTCACCGGCGACGAAGCTCCTGGTGTGGCAGCGCGGTGGTCGCGGTCATGCACAGCTGCTGGTCGTGCACAGTGTCTCTGGTCGAACCAGGGACCAAATTGCAAGGATTCTTATTTGAAATCTGGACTGATTTGCAATTTCTGTCTTAGAGATGGTTAATTTGAGGATTGATTTCATGGCTGAGTATAACATTTCTATTAGTACTCATTTAGCTCAAATTTGGAGAAAGTTTGATAAGATTTGAGGGATTTCACCTATTTTTGAAAATAGGGTAAAATTAGGGTAAACTAAATCTGGATTTTGTCGATCTCGAATTCTGGTGATTGGAGAGAGATTTTGAAGTCTGATCAAACAGGAGATCTGTATCAAATAACATTTGGGAGGTGTTCCCTGAAGAAATTCTGGAGTTGGAAATGATTTGCAAATTTTAGCCTTTTCAGGCTTCCAGGTAAACAGAAAAGGACCTATTCGCAGTAATATTTGGACTAAACTGCGAAAAGTGTTTAGATGAATTAATCTGGCTCCCAACTTTTTGGAGTGAGTTGAGGATGAACCTAGGAACATATTCCAGGGGTTACTTGAGTCTGAATAAGGTTAAATCGAGATAACTCAATTATCTGGAAACTGGGGTACTTAGGGTAAATCTGAGTTTTCCTGTTTTCGAAAACAGAGAGAGGCTTAGGTACTGAGAGTTAGGGTCAGAATTTGATCTGGCTCCTGAAGATTTTTATCTTCAGGGTAACTGGTAGGTTAAATCTGGATGGTCAGATCTTGATCTGGATCTAGGGAATAGATTTGGAGATTTTTAGGGTTTGGGAGAGATTAGAGTTCAGCTGATCTGGCTACTACTACAGGGATGCATGCATGCAGGATTTTTATGCAAAACTTTTCACCTCCAAAACTAGGGAGGCGCTTCGCACAGGCCCACGAGTAAATTAAATATTTATTAGAATTTAAGTGATTTTAGTAAAACATCAATTACTTTTAATTCAAAAATCGAATATATGCGATGTTTGGTCTCTATATGAAGATAATTCAAAGATCTACAACTTCTCAATATAATCAAGATCTAATTTGAATTAGATTAATGCATAAATCAAGAAATAAAAATTGTATGCAATTTAATCACACAAAAATCGAGGCAATAAAAAAAATTCACTAGGGGTCGCAGCCATGCAAGGCATCATCTCTCTCCTACTGTCCAAAAAAATAATTTTTAATGCGAGGCGCCGGTCGAAGCATCAGCATTGGACATCGCCTCATAGCATTGTTCCCATGCCACATATGACATACACGACCTCGAACGCTTTTGTCCACTCGCCTGTCCGACTGTCCCCTTCACAAGATGATTCCATCACCCCCATTACCAATTAGCACTTCCTTTGCTCCTCTACCACATGGACAAAATGAAAAACATTTAGAAATAACCCAAAATTAAAAAATAATTTGAAAAAATGACCCACAGTTTATCGAAATTACGAAACTAACCTGGTCGAGCGCAATAAGTACCTTATCACGGCTTTGATGCACGACAGAAAGGGTCGTCTCACCTTTGCCGTTTTTGACCAATGACAGAGAGCTTTGCCCTTTTGAAACCGTGATAGGAAGGCACTCACCCTTTCCTGTTTTCGACCTGCGACAGAAATATTTTGTGACACCCTGGTTTTGGGCGTGAAAATTTCCTTTTTCATGAAAATCATGCATGCATATGTCTCTTTAGAAGTAGCAAGATCAATTCAAATCTATTCTACCCTGAAGCCCAAAAATCTCAAAATCTTCTCTGTGGACCCAAAGCAAGATCAGACTATCCAAATATGGTTTACTAATTATCTTGAGTAGAAAAGCCTTCAGAAGCCAAATCAAATTCGACCTCTAACATTTAAATTCATCAACCTCTTTCTGTTTTTGAAAACAGAATTATTTAATATCCTAATTACCCTAATTACTTTGAAATTCAGAAAGCCAATTTGATCAAATCTTGACCTGTCCCAGACCAAATTATTTCAGGATTATGATCAAGGGTATGCCAATACCTTAATCCAAAAAGTTGGCGGCCAAATTCCATCATTAAGACCATTTTTGCAAATCAGTCCAAAAGTATTACAGATTGGTCCTTTTCAGATTTTCCAAAAGCCTGGAAAGGCTAAAAGCCACAAATCAACTCCAAATCTTGATCTGATTCAAGGTATATCTCCCATACGCTATTCAATACAAAATCTCCTTCTGTGAGGATCTCAAAATCTCATCCTAGATCTCAGATTTTCAATCTCGACAAAACCCAGATTCCAAATACCCTGTTTTCGCTCTAGCTCAAAATCTGATCAAGAGTTCTAGATTTTGTCGAATGCCTTTGCTAAACTATTTGTTGAGTTAATTGAGCCACATCAGTAAAATCAGATTCAGCTTAAACCAATTATCTCACTGGATTTACAATTCAGTCCAAAAGAAGTTTCAGAAATTGCAAATTCGTCCAAAACTTGTTTTGCCTAGCCAGCACACCTTCGACCAGTGCGCCGCCGCGATTCTCGCCACCGGCCAGTGTCCGCCTTCGCCAGTGCGTGTGACCATTGAGGCCGCGTGTAGTGCATGTGTCACGCCAGAGCCAGCCACCATGGTAGCAACCGCAACCAACAACTTCAACCAGCGCCGTCTCGTCTCGCGCGCGCGTGTGCCTGCAGCCGTGTCAGAGCTTTTGCGCCACGCCGTCGACATGCCGAGGCCAACCCATCATTCGCCTCTGCATCAGCCAGAAGCTTGCACGAACGCCACCTCCCAGCTGACAAAGCCGTAGCAGCCGTTGCAGCAGTCCCGTCGCCGCTGCACGCCGCCTCGCTATTCACCACCGGTCAATTCGATATCTATCCGATTTGCTTCAAGTCTCAAGAGCTCCAGCCACTGCCTATTTAAACCCCCTCGCCCAGAGCTACCTTCACGCAACCAGAACCCAGTTAAATCTCAGTTCATCTGGCCTTCTTCCCCTTTCTTCTTCTTCTCCGGCGAGCCGCCGAGGGGGAGAACGACGACAGAGAGCTCCACTACATCAATCTCCAAATCAACTTCACCAGTAAGTGCCTATTGCTCATCTCTCTGTGCCGTAGCAGCCAATTAATCTCCGGTGGACCTCAACGTCGGTTGATGAGGACACGAATGCCCGATCTTCTGGTGAGAAGGATAACTTTGATTTGATGGAGAGTGACCTTGGCGATCTGGCTACCAACCAAACAACACTGGACGCCTTGGCAATCGTTAAACCACACTCACGAGTCGTTATCAACCGTTCAAATTTATTGTATGCTTCATCCATATTTGCAATTTTAGATTTCTTTTATCTTGTTCTTACTTGTTCTTCGGTTGCTTGCAGGAATCAATCCTCGTGATTAGGTCAACCGCGTCTTGGCACGGTTGATAATGACTCGTGAGTGTGGTTTAACGATTGCCAGGGTGTCCAGTCTTGTTTGGTTGGTAGTCGGATCGCCAAGGTCACTCTCCATCAAATCGAAGTTATCCTTCTCACCAGAAGATCGGGCATCCGTGCCCTCATCATTGGTGATCGCCGAATTTTAGATTTTCCCTATTCCTCTCATCGCACCCATCTCCAGTCCAAATCAGCCTCCCCTCCTGTAGAATAAAATGATTACTAGAGCCCCTCGAACAATCATGTTCAATCCAAATTTCAAACTAACCCGTGATTGAAGTTTTCCCGTTCTTCGCACGCTACCGTGGATCGCCGGCACGCCTCGTCGTATCTCCAACCCAATTGTCTACACCTACACACTCCTTGGATCTCGTAGATGGTGTAGCTGAAGCCAATTGACCAGCATTGCTTTGAATCAACGCTGCCTCTTTTACTGTCTTCTTCGAGTCCGGCCGTAACGCCGGCGAGCCCCAAATCAGCTTTGTCGTCCGATTCCTTGCTCCAACACCATCAGTGTAGTCCCAAGAGCAAAAGCCCTCGATTAATTTCAATATTTATTAGCTCCAGTTCGCTGTCACTGTAGTTCACTTTTGGTTCTCAAAACCGACGACTTCGACCTCGCCGTTCACCGTCATCCAGCCACCGTCTTTTAATTAACTTTGCCAGCAACATCCTTGCAACCTCACCTACACATTTGACAAGATTGGCGAAGCAACACATGAGCAAATCATCCAGACGCTCAAGCCCTAGAGCACAACAGTGCACTGGCACTCAGTTTTTTGGTGCCAGGGTTCTTTTTACAAATTCCCTAATTTCCTGGACTTTTCTGTAAAACCAGATTGTCAATTAGTTGCCTTATTCCATTGTGCACCTAATGCTTTAAACCAAACTTGTTGCACCAACTAGAAATCTTCTAAACCACGTCTATGCCATTCTCTGACATTGTCGGGCCGCGAACCGAATGTCAACTTGCTGACATTCACTGTGTTTGAGCAAACTAGCCATGAACCAAATGTCAATACTTATACCTTGAAACACTAAAAGCTTTTAGAGTCCAATCTTAGCCCAAATCCTAGAGATTCCATCATTCCGACCCAGCTTCAACATATAGATACATTCGATCCTTGTATCGCCAATCCTATTCCTTCTCTAAAGCAAGCATGCATGTAGATCATAAAGCATTTAAAATAGATAGTAATCATTGTGTGTTTGATTTGTTGCTGAGTAGATCCAGAGGCAGAGTTCGAAGACTTCACCACCGACCTGACACCAACTGCAGATACTTATGACGCGGAAGGCAAGTCATATTCTTGAACATTTTGAACCTATATTTTATGAATTGTTAAGATATTGCCTTGACTATAAGTAGTATTGCGTGTGATGAAATGAGAAAAGTATGATGTGGCAGTACTAGGCTGTATGCCGATGGAATGTGATGAGATTCTTTATAAAATGATTAAACTGTGGGCCATAACTAATATATATATATATATATATATATATATATATATATATATATATATATATATATATATATATATATATATATATATATATATATATATATATATATATATATTCATGAAATAAAACCTAGCCGTGACCAGAGTTTGGTATGGAATGATGGTGGCACTAGATGTGCAGTGTTGTGGATGGTCTGATCATTGGCATATAAGGAGTAGAACCTTGTGTTGTGCTTCTAGTGGCATGAAAACCGTGCTAACCGCAAGCCTAGTATGGGACAGACCTGAACAAGTAGTATGCGGATCGCGCATGAAACCCCTGCATGAGATGGAAAGTTGTGCACGATTTGATACGGAGTGCGGCTCCAACACATATCACAGGATGTGATGCACGCTGACCCAATAATGGAAAGATGCAGTCGGGGTGGGGGTATAGCCCGCCACAACTGTGGTTTGTTCAACCAGGGTCAGGGGTAAATTGTGTGTGAACCATGACAAAAGTTCTTGTTATCTCCACCTTGCCACTCGCACATGGCTATGAGGAAGGGTCTAATCATATCGATAGGATGGGCATTAAAATGGAATATCTTGCGGGTAAATTGGTACCCCTCTGCAGAGTTAAAAACGTATTCGTATACTCCAAGCTGCCGGGTCTATAGGAGTCTGCTGCAGTGGATTAAATCCACGTCGATGTGACACAAGTATATTTTCCAAGAAATTTGACAAGTCAAGATTACCTAGGAATGACATGTGTTGTCATATTAAGGGGTGCTGCCGTGGGCTGTCATGTGTCGACGTATCGCAGTAGTACTATTAATAGTTGTAACATGAATAGCGATGCTATGTTATGAAAAGTATTGCCATAAGTTGTGAAGAGAAAAAGTATTTTGCAACCTTCCCTCTTTCCCTACTAGCATAGGTTCATATCATCACTATTATATGTATATACTCTTATATAGTATGACTTGCTGAGTACGTAAGTACTCACCCTTGTAATCTATCATCAAATAGATGGAGTGCCCCATGATCAAGATGAATGCTTGGACAACTTTTTGGATCCAGAAGGAGGAGAGCCAATTCCGCCCGAGCCCTGAAGAGTGTTGCTCTACTTTCAACTTCTTGCTGTGGGGGTTCACCTAGCTTCGACGAGTAGTAGATGTTTTGCTTAAAACAGACTTATTTATGCCGTGATGGCTTTGTAATCCATTATGTTTCATTAAGGCCAGCAGGCCATACTGCTCAAAATATTTTGTAAGTTACTCTACTACAATGAACTCATGTGCTTGACATATCCTGGGAAGTCAATGGTATGTATGTATGGGAGCAGTTGCAGCAAGCTGGGTCCCCACGGGAGTAGTCATAGGCCCCAAGGCGGGGTGCGACATATTTTCCCTTTTGTATCCCCGATAGAGGTCTTTTCCATATTCCAAGTGCGACAAAAAAGAGAATTCCCCAATTTCTCCGCTGCTCGTTTTCATTGTAAAAATGCAACCAAAAATTATTATAAAAAAATATAAACCATCTTTTTTACACTGGAAATGTTACAGAAAATAGTAAGTTCTTTTTTTACTTTCCTCATCGCTATCTTTTAAATTTGAACTTCGATATCTAAAAATTATTAATTATTTGAAAAGATGAAACGCTACACGGAAAAACCGAAACAAACAATTAGTACATACTATTTATAAGTACATCCCATGGTGTGCTGACCCATTAACATATCTAATTATTTCACCTCCCTCTTTTGTGTTGCCTATCTCTCTAAAAAGGCGAGGGTGAACAAGGATCAGAAGGGTTATGTGGTCTCCGATCAGCTGCAATAAAAGGTCTGTAGATGTCTGGAGGCCCTAATGGTTGTTAAGACTGTGTGGTTGGCGGAGCATCGTGGAGCTAACTCTATTGAAACTCGTCGTGTGTGTAGTGCTGATGTGCATAGGGATTATCCATCCCAAGCATGTTGGACACCCAATCGTCATGCTCCCTCTGTTGTGTCACCCACTCAGCCTCAGCCTCTTGTAGCACATATATTGTCTGTTCCAACGACTGGCCCCAAGATGCCCCACCCCCAGCATGTTGTGCTTCCTACGGAGGCATCCAAGTAGCAAAGTACAGCTAGGTCACCCGCTCCAACTCCCGCTGATCCCAAGACTCATATGCGGGTGGTTGCTCTGCCAAAGCCCTACTAGTAGCCTCTTGAGCTCTTCTGATGTCCTCTAGGTCGTCGGAGTCGTCGGAATCATCACCTCCTGGCCTATGATGTGTCGATGGCTCTCATATATGTAGCGATCCATCTCGACGAGAAAACATTGATGTTGAGCATGGAAGAATTGATGGGGTGCTAGATGGGCCCACTGTGCTAGTCCCCCACCTTGATGATGCGCTGTGTCGAGCAGGACGTGAGTCCGAGGTACTTGGGCGTGCAAAGGAGGGTCGAGCAGACCTTGGGCTTGGTGGGCATGATCGCACCTGAAACGGTCGAGCGCGATGTGTAAAGTAATAAACTGCAAGTGGACAGTTGAACGTTAAGCACTTGAGGGTCGAATTCCACGAGGAACAAATGTATTCATCTTTCTGGCTTAATGGATCACTGATTAAGTCTAAACGAGGTGGGGTTTGTTTTTCTACTACTAAAGCTATCAATCTAGGGTTTGTAAGCTAGAATGAGAATCTAGAGTTTCGGGAGTTCCATAACCATCCAGCGTAATTCTATCCAAGGTCCGAGGATTGTAAGTTAATTTCAATTGTTTCCCAAGACAGATTAAGTTGCCAGTACGGTCGCTCGTACAACAGTTAGAGGATCGCTTCCACTATTACGTTTGGCAAGAACCTCTCTCCTATTCAGGATCTCGCATCAAAGCGCTAACGACTCAAGAACTCTCCTAAATTCTTGCTAAGGCTCAACTGTTATGTCTATTGCCGAAACAAGAATTTATGGTTTAGAGGAAGAAAACATCAGAAAATAACTCCAAAACTTGAAATAAAGACCAAGAAAGAATCATGCCTTCCGGATTAGGTCATCCCTAACCCTAGAAGGGATCTACTCACTAAAAGCCATAATAATGCAAAAATAACAATAAGAATTAAATAAAAACTTACTTGATTGCTTGAAAATTGAAGTTGTCGTCCTTGTCAGCTTACAAAAGCAATAAAAATAGAGAAGGGGGCTCTACTAAACTAAAACTAAACTAAAAACTACCTAAATTGTATCCTAAAAGTATATCTAATTAAGCTAAAAGCTTCTCTATTTATAGCACATGGATAAATGTGCCCAGAAACAACTCCTTGACATGTAGGTGACGAAGTCTGGCTTCAAATGGTGCGAGAACTGATAAATCTGAGTCAAAACTAACCAAATTCAACCAGTTCTGATCAAACCTGACCAAAACCGACCAATTTTGATCAAATACGACTAAAACTGACCAAACTGGTAAAAATGGACCAAATTCGATCAGTTCCAATCAAATCTGACCAAACCAACCAGTAAAAGTCGAGGAAACCTAGTTGAACATGACCAGGACATGTGGCGCAATTGCAGCCAAACACGTGTTGTAACCGAAACCGAGCATGACTCTTTTTGGCCACGTTGTATTCGAACAGGATTCTTTTTCGAACAGAAGTCTTTGATTACCGCTCATTTTTGTCGTGATGTGTTTGAAACAGATCTCTTTTTTCACCCAACCGTGTACAGATAAGGATTTTACCCGCCAAAATGTGTTCGACTAGGAGTGTTGTCCATGGAGTACTCAACCAAGACCCTTTTTCTTGTCCAGTTTGGTTTCTTGGTCATATGGGGCTCAAATGTGGTCGAAATTATCTCAAATTTGGCAGGTTTGATCCCTGAAGTATGATGAACACAACCATGAAAGCAATTTGTAAAAATAATAAAATTTTACACATAAAATGTCACATCAAAAGAGTTTTAAGCATGATTTTGCACTTTTTAATACTAAAACTATGGTAAAAATGCTACCAAGTTAGCACTTATTAGGGCCCGCCTCAGGCTGTCTTGGCATGAATGCGTCACTAGTACAACCGCAACTTAGATCGCTCATGAGTTGTTGAGCACCAGTGTTGACTACATGGATGGCTCCAATAAACTCATTACGGCACCAGCGACCTCCGTGTGCTATGCCAGACAAAATCAATGTAGTTTGCCGCTCGATGGCAGTCGCAATGTCGAGCTGAAAAAGACAAGTAGTGTACTAGTTAGTAAAATGAGTAAATGATAGATGAAAAAGGGGAAATATCGTCAGAACATACTGAGCGATGTGTCCACCCTGGCCAATCAGAATCAAACCCTAATTGCACACATTTTGAATGCGGTATATGCGTTGGCATATCCTCAGGCACATGACAAAGCAGCGTGCGTGTACGGGGCATGTACCAGTCAAGATACGCTTGGTACGTAGTGTGATCGTACAATCAATCCTCTACAATTACATCAGTTCGTGCAAGCTCGTTCCACTCCTACACCCATCTGTCATTCTTCTGCGCCCAATTGTCGGACTGCCTTCCTTGTCTACTCTGCCTACAAAATAAAATGGAGGTAATGCTAGATGTTGAAAGAGAAATACATAATTCAAATATTATGCATTCATGGGCATACCAGTGGACCTCCTTGGGAAGATGTCTGTTACGTTCTCTCCAGAGGTGGGGTGTCCTGAGATAATCCAAACTGACGCATCACCCGCTCCGGGTGGTACGGCTCCACCATATGAGAGAACACAAGATGACGTCGTGTCATCCTACAATCATGGCCCGTTGTGCACATGATCGATATGCCATGCAGTGCAATGCTTTCAATGAAATCTGGTGTCCACAGACACCATATGACTCGCAACTCGTGGAGTAGATCGAAATCCCCCTGGTACAAGACGTAGCACCGACAAACCTAGTTCGCAGGCCATCTCGGTTGACCGTGCAACCATCTTGTGCCCATGGTTGGGCGGTCCACCCAATCATGGACATCATCAGGCTTGGGATACGGATGCACAGGTCGATCCAAGCGTGGCCGGCCAATTGGAAAATGCTCCCAAGACCATAGCTGTAATAGAAGGGAGCATGTCGACAATATGGACTCTAGCACAGTCCGGACACACGCATCGCACAACCCCCAGTATGTTGCACAAAGCACGGACATTGCCCAGTTGTACTGGCAAACATGCCCAAGTTGGGCATCGATAATGCTCTCCACCAATGGAATGAACCATGGGTGAACTGTATCCCCATGTGTAGATTGGAACAATACATACTGGAACATTTCCAATAGGTATGCGAACAAATGCCAACGCACAACATGGTCTAGTGCATCAGGCGGGCACTGAAGGTAGCGCAACAAAAATCTATGTGGCATACCATGCCTAGTTGATGGGATCTAGTCTGCCTGCTGAACAATGTTAAACCTAAGGTGCACCTAAGTGCGCCAGTCTGCAGGAGAAGGTGAAGGAAGTACTCCATGGGAGCCCTCATTAGAAGTGACTCAAGATGTCCACCTCGCGACAATACACGCCCATGATAAGCATTGTCCCACCTGCAACTCAACAGCTCTAGAAGCCATAAATCCTCGTCAGCCATCTCTACAGAAATTAATTACAATTAGCATAACAATATCAAATATAACGAAGAAATGAGTTTGGGTATGACATGCAACAATAGAATTATTCCGTACAGAAGTTCGCGTCGCTATGGACGCATAGGAGCTGACCGTGTCAAAATCGGAGTCTTTGGGAGGCCAGAACCCTAAAAACCTAGCAGCCAAGGACCTAAATGCCATTCCCTAAAAAGCCGAGCACTCATACAACCAGTTTTAAAAATAGTACAACCAGTTTCGATCTGTTACAACCAGTTTTAAACTAATAAGACCAGGTCAAGAACTCATATGAACAACTTTGAACTAAAACGACTAGATTTTGAACTGATACGACCGGTTTTAAACCGATACGACCACGACCTGTGCCTTTGACCAAAACTCCACAATGACCCAGTTTAAACCGATACAACCACGACCTATGCCTTCGATGACCACAACTCCATGACGACCACTGTCTTCCACCATCACTCCACGACAACCAAGTTTAAACCGACGACGACCAATGCCTTCGACCACTTCGACCACTGGACCCCTCGACCAGGTTCTGTCACGGATGGGGTTGGGAAAAGGTCGTTCTCGCAGCACCAGACTGCGATAACTCACTCATCCGCCCAAATTATTTTGCAAATTATTTTTTATTTTGGGTTATTAATAAAAAAAAGGTCCTATCTTTTGTGGTATACTTATGACTTTTCTCTCGTCTAAATGTTAGTCCTAACTCGCATAATTAGAAAGAGACACTTGCGATGTGTTCTTACTTCTTAGAAAAAGGATCCGAGGACACATCCACTGTCCAAACCAATGGAAGGCCTACCATAATATTGGAAAAAATTAAATAACGACAGAATACAGAACTCATGAATGATTACATGACTCATTATGCGTCACTATTACATATGTGAATAGTAGGTGGATGGGCCGGATGCATGCAGACAATTCTTTCTAGTGTGCCCAGCTTGTTTGCAAATTGAGCATTTTCTACCTCGAGTGCTCACTTTCTGTGATTCGTCCATGTCATTGTGCAAGTGACGCTTCTTCCGACGACCAGGTCCCCTTCTCCTGAGGTTGAAAGCTGGGATCCAGCTAATCTCACCAGATGGAATTACTCTGTAATCACCAACCTTCATGAAGACCCTCCAAATACCACTCCAAGTTTGCTGAAGATTATGAAGGCTGAAGAACTAAGAAAGGTATGGAGATGGGCTTATGTCAAGTGCTGCACATACAATAATGACATGCGAACATGGCTTGTGTAATAACATGGCCTTGTTGCATGTGCACTCCGCAGCATCCCCCAGAATGACTTCATGTACCCTGCCGGCTCTAAGATGTCCGTTAACTCGCTTCTGGCATAGTCGGACTAAAATTATCTTGTGCAATCGGTTGATGATCTCCACCTCATGCATCTAGGCCTTATTTATCCGAAAATTCATGTATTCCTGCACCACGTCTGGTAAGGTTCTAAATGGATCGTCAACTAGCATCTTGGCTACAAGGCTTCTATTGTTGAAATATTGCGCAGTGAGATACCATGTCATCTCCATAATCGTGGTCAATGGCAAGCATCGCACCCCCTTCAAAACATAGTTACAAACTTCAGATAGATTTGTCGTCATAATGCCATACCTTGCCCCACCCTCGTCATGCAGCAACAGCCACTTCTATTTCTCTTTGTCACTGATCCAATGTGAAAATTTGCTTACAACATCCCCATCGCCGGCCCCGGACCCTTTATTAGCCGTGTACTTCCATGTCAACTCCTAAAGCTTCTTGAAGATAGTGTAATACTTGCTCTCTTGGTTCTGCAAGCAGAGCCTCTTAAATAGGTCCATAATTTGTTTGATCTGGAATTTGGTGAAGACGTTGGCTGCAAGATGTCGCATGCACTAACGGCTCACCACGTCCTCCCACTTGTAAGGCGGATCGGGAGCACCCTACATTATCTCAATGGTTGTGAGCAAGCCTCTGTGTCAATCAGAAATAAACAGATCTTCTCACAATCCTTTATAACCGCTCGCTTCACGTTCACCAAAAACCACAACCAACTTTCCATGCTCTCGGCTTCTACAACTGCATATACTAATGGAAGAAATTGATTGTTAGCATCTGCAGCAACCACTATCAGAAGTGTCCCTTTGTACCTCCCAATCAAAAAACATGCCATCCACACAGAACACCGGTCGACACCATGTAAATGCCTCTATGCACTATGGGTATGCCCAAAACAAATGACGCAAAACTCTTGTGTTCTCTATGGTACTACCATCCGGGGCAACAGCTGTCTGGTCGAGCATATCCACAAATGTGTCTGGGTTCATTAGTGCGACGTTTTGAAGCAACCGCATCACTGTGTTGTATGCATCCTCGTATGTGCCGGACATGTCCTCAATTTCTTTCTTCTTTGTTCCCCATGCCTGTTGTAGCTGATACGATAACTACATCGATTTGCCACTTGCTTGGTGATCTCTCTTGGCATAATCAATACGTTCTCCCACACTACGGGCTGGATGATGTTGCTTACATATGCTGCAGTCATGTTTCTATGGCTATCCAATGCCTCAGTAAGCATGCATGTGGGTATTGGGGAACGGGCCTGCTACCCTAGTGAAATTTCAAAACTTTTTACTCGAAATCCCAAGAAGCTTGCAAGCAGTAGATCATAGATCAAGAGGTTTACCACTAGACGCAAGGATGCCACAACGCAGCAGTGGAAGAAGAGTCGAGGTCGCAACCGGATCGTGACCAGTAGTGCAGCAATAGCAGCCCACTTCTATAGAAGTCCACACGTCCAGGGAAGGAGCACCGCGTGTTCGTGTGCTAGCACTAGCACATGCGGCTAGGGTTTTATGAGATCTATCTCGTGTATGGTGGTGGCAGCCAGAATAGATTAGATTAGATATATTTTGCATGCCCACCTCGTATCCTTCTATAAGTCCTACTCAAATGCGAACCCTAATCCTAATGGTAAACCCGTTACCAATAAGAGACCCGTTTCGGATCTTATCCGAATTAATGCTTCAACTCATTAAGTGTGTGACCCTGTAGGTTCGTGTATAATTGGCCGCAACCAGAAACAACTTCCCGAATCACAAGTCATAAGCAGTCCCTAACAAAACATTATGACTACATGCATATACATGAAGAGTATATCCGACGAACCTATACAATTTATCATGGATTATCTCTTTGCCTCATGATATCAAATCGAACTCAAGGTGAGAAATGTGTCATCCTTGAATAGCTCAGTCCTTTCTTGATCTTGTAATGGACTAACCTTAATCCATAGTTCACTCTCAACTATATTTGGCATGGCCATGCACTTTCTTAGTCCAGTTACATCAAGGGGCCCAGAGATATCTCTCTCAAATATGAGAGGGGCAAATTCCATCTCGACCATTCACTTTCAACCACATGGTTCATAACATATCTGTATGTCATATTTATGACTCCTCGATTAAAAGCAGTGGTTGATGACACCAAAGTATGTTACTACGCATGTATGAAACCGTGATGATCTCAAGTCTAAAGATAAACCAAAATAACTGTTAGAAACAAACTGATGACACATAAAATCTCAACAGTGTCACAAATTGGGTCAATCCGACCAACATGTTCTCCAAATTGTGTCCACGACATTAACTTGATATCTCATATCCATGGTCTGTGAAATTGACTATCAATCAATAATCGTGCTGACTTATCTTGCATTATTATTCCATGTAATGCCAAAAGTCAGGGATATTTACAACAAGTATCACTGATAAAGCCATAAGTAAATTGAGACAATTCATATATCCTTATAAAGAGTTTCACGAACAAGTCACATACTTGTTGATCAATAAAAGTGATACTTTATTCAAGAACTGCAATAACATTTTATTCGCAACAATTCATAAACATATCATGATACAACCATCTCCATGATTGCCTCTAGGGCATATCTCTATCAGTGTGGGCGGTAACTCTCGTGACCACAAAACCAATGTCATTCTTTGGTTGCCTGGCATGAACCCTCCATGTGCAGCCCAGTGTAAGACATGCAACATCATATAACCTAGGGGTAGACTTCACCACTTTGTACTGTCAGTTGAGTGCAAGAGACCATCTAGCCACAGCATTTTGCACATCTTCTTTTGTTCGAAACTCTTGCTCCAGCTGGATGCTATTTTGCTCAAAAAACCATCTTGAGTTTTGGTCTGTCAGCAGTACTAGCGAACTAAATCCAGATTCATCAAGCCACTGTTCAGGGGTTTTGAAATGATCTTCGTCAAAGTCTTCAGATGCTTCCGAGTCTGTCAAGTCATCTTCGTCAGATACAGTTCTAAGACCCTCCAAGAACTCACACACGTCAACACATGTATGGCAAAAAGCTTCTGACCATTCACTAGCCCTGAATGTTGGCAGAATCGGTGCACTCATTTCTCCTCCTCGTGCACGGCTACTAGGGCTGGCTTCAACGTCAACCTCCGGCAGTTCTAGGTCGCAAAACTCGACATAAACTACAAACCGGCCACCCAAACCGCCATCAAGGTCCTTCACTCTCCTCACAAATGACACCCATCAGTTGTTTCCTTTCAGTTTGCGCAACACCCAGTATGGGCCGTTGGCGGTGTCCTTCACAATGAGCCCCTCTACTTGAATTGTCTCATGTTCTACACTCTTGCCAAACAAACTAAATATCCATAACTTAAGATCTGTGAAATATGTGTTAGGTATGTTCAAATCAGCCACAACATATTTGCAATGGATCATATCTACACCGTTTGGCCCATCACGAATCAAACCACCGCCATAAAATATGCAAAAATTTTCGGGTTGCTCCATTCCCTACGGAAGATATTTATGCAACAAATTATAAGTAAACATGTTATGATTTTTAAATCACATAATTAACATAATCAAAATATGTATAGATAATTTTTGGGTTGCTCCATTATCCTTCATCTATAACTTTTACGGATTTGTTTTATAGATAATATTTTATATTTACAAAATATTTATTCCTATTTTAAAAAATCAAAACATGCATGAAGATATTCTTGAAAAAACATATAAGATAACTACTTTGAAGTACTCTCCCTCATCTGTACATTTATTTTAACAACAAAATATTAAACTACTGATGGAGTTTAATTAATATCTACTTTAACATCAACTTAGTTAACAACTAACATAAATATAACAACTAACATAAATTATTAACATCTACTTAGTTACTAATCACACACATAAATTAGCAAAAAATTAATTGCATTTCAACGAAACTTACACGTTTGGAAGATCTTTCTCTGAGCTACTACTTCTTCAACTACGTTGACTTCAAACAACGACTAGATTTGAAGAAAATTTGGTCGAAACACAAAATTTTGAAGAAGAACAAAGAAGAGAAGTGTGCAGTGTGCTAGAATGAATGAGGGAGTGACCGGGGAGTCAGGGGTTTTAAAACCAGTCCGAAAACACGATAACTCGCAAGAAAAATGGGACAAAACGAGTTGGTTCTACTGTTGCACATGGGTAGTGCGATACCTTTCTGTCGTGGATGGGAAGGAGAAAAGATGGGGAAAAGATGTAGCGACCAGGCTTTATCATGGATGGGATGGGGAAAATTATTTTATCGCGGTCATGAGGAGCGAAAGGTGGTCAATGCATTCTATCGCACTTGGGAGATGCGATAAGTTCTTGTCGCGTTTGCAGACCGAGATTAGATGAGCTGGCAGGTTAGTTTCGTCATTTCAGTAAACTGTGGGTGATTTTTCAAATTATTTTTTTAGTTTGGGTTATTAATAAAAAAATTTCGGACAAAAATGCACTACAGTTATTGTACAATCATATATATGGTGATATACAATCCAGCACTAAGTCGTCCCCATGCTCGACCACGTCAACTTTGCGTTCATGGCCTTTCGATCGGTGGTTTCGGCTCATCCACGCCATCCACGTGCACCCGACTGTTTTGCCCACGTCGTTGCCGTGTTTGTAGCCGCTGGATCGCTGTCTTCGCTTCATCTGAATCGGCTGCGTGGAATCCACTATCGGGCTTATGAGCTACTGTTTGAAATTATAAAGAAAACTCAGATCACAATTCATATATTCGATAAAAACTAAAAAAGAATATCTCATTTTTTTCACATCTGACCAATATAGAATGCAAAATTTTGATCAAAATAGCATGTATATATAATACACATTTATATTACAACTGCAATGGATTCTCCTCATTCTCTATGGTTGACATATTTTTTTTTATGTTTTATTCTATGTTTTCTTTTATGTAACCCATGATCTCTTATATTTGCACTAACTACTTCGACTTATATACTATAGTGAGAATTGAGAAGATAAAAATAGAAATATAAGTATTATTATCGCTTATCATATTGAGTAGAATAACCACTTAGAAACAGAGATGATGAATTCAAAACACCCATGCGATTTTCTTTATTTTCATGCGGGCAATTGCTGTGGTGGTTGTGTCGGCATGTATACGATGGATGGAACGTGCAAGTCGTATGCCTTTTCCCCACCCCGCATACACATATTAGCACCACCAGAGCCCTTATAAACCCAACAAACACCACCATACTGCGAAACCACACCTACCCCCTCCCACAGTCCCACCTTCCAAACCTCTCCCTCCTCACTTCCAAAAATGGCCACCACCGCCGCCGCACACAACAATACGGCATCCGCCGCCGCCACCACCGACCCCCGCAGCGGCTACTGCCCAGACACCAAGACCTTCAGCAGCCTCCGGCCGCCGGTCGCTCTCCCGCCGGCCACCCTCCCGCTCTCCTTCCCGGCCTACACATTCTCCCTCCTCCCCTCCCCGCTCCCCGACAACCCCGCCCTCCTCGACGCCGCCACCGGCGGAATCGTATCCTTCCCCGCATTCCTCTCCCGCGTGCGCGCCCTCGCGGCCGCGCTCCACACCGACCTCGGCGTCGCCCGCGGCGATGTCGCGTTCGTCCTCGCTCCCAACAACCTCCACGTCCCCGTCCTATACTTCGCGCTGCTTTCCCTCGGCGCCGTCGTGTCCCCCGCCAACCCGGCACTCACCGCCGCCGAGGTCTCCCGCCTCGTCGCCCTCTCCAGCCCCTCCATCGCCTTCGCCGTCTTCTCCACCGCCGCCAAGCTTCCTTTGAACCTCCGCACCGTCCTCCTCGACTCCGATCAGTTCCATTCCTTCCTACGCCATGATCGGAGGTTGGAATTGGACGAGGTGGCGGTGGAGCAGTCGGAGACGGCGGCGATCCAGTACTCGTCGGGAACGACGGGGCGGATGAAGGCAGTGGCGCTGCCGAACCGGAGCTTTATCGCGATGGCGGCTGGCTTCCGCACACTGCGCCCCCAGGAGCATGCAAGGACGTTGCTGGGCGCGCCGATGTTTCATTCCATGGGGTTCTTCTTCTTGCTGAAGGGGGTGGCGCTGGGAGAGACGACGGTGGTGGTGGCGGAGGGGGCCGGAGTGAGGGGGCTTGTCGAGGCCGCGGGGAGGTGGCGGGTGGCGGAGATGACGGCTGCGCCGCCGGTGGTGATGGCGATGACGAGGGCAGCAGGGGCAGGAGGCCGCGCGCTGTCGGCGCTGGAGCGGGTGGTGTGTGGCGGTGCGCCGCTACCCAGGGCGGCGGCGGAGCGGTTCCGGCAAAGGTTTCCGCACGTCGAGCTTTGCATGGTCAGCTCCTCCTCCCATCCACATGTTGCCTTCGTGCCCTTCTGCAGTTTTTTTCTTGTGATTCGTGAGAGAAATTTTTTTTTTGGGGTTCTTACAAGGAAATAAAATTGCTTTTCTAAAAAGCATTTGGCCGAGCTTTTCTAATATTAGGATTTTAAACTCAATAAACCTTCTTTAGCTTGTTTTTAGTTATTAGAGACTTGTAGTGAGAAAGAGATTTAATTTATAGATTAAACTCTGAATTAAGCTAGTATTTGTTCTCGGCATTATCTGTCCGTAAAATAAAGCCGGGACTTGATCAACCTGAAAGTAGAAAAATTGTGAAGGAAAAAGTTTGCTTTAAGAAAATCTCTGCATCGGCAGTACTGTGACTTTGCGTGTAACAGAAGTATTGTATCCTTGCTAAATTATTACGCGATTCCTAGTTTGTTGACCATGCATATAAAATATAAAATTAGGTTTTTGTAATTATTTCTATATATTTAAAATATAAAGTTAGGTTATAGGAAAATTGGGAGGATGATCAAAGAAACCTTAGTTTTTCACTCTATTTTAAATAGTCCTATTGCCCATTGATAACTTTATTATAATTTTTTTGACATAAAGTACTTCACGAATGAATAAAATTATGTGAACACAACTATAGTTTTTATATGGACTATTAAATTTGTTATTTTTATAGTCACGATAGTCATATAACTATCTACTATGTTAGATGAGTTAATTCTTTTTGAATATTTAAAATATTACTTGTATTTTCTTTATACTCTTCTTCAATTCTCATATTTGTTATATTTAAATTTAGTTAATTTGTTTCCTACTAACATTAAATATCAATTTAACTCTAAATCCCTCTTCTAAATTTTGATAGAAATGATTTTTCCTCTACTTTGCATGACTCACCTAAATAATTACAACATCTAGTCTAAGTTTTAATTATGCCTCATTAATCTTACATAATTGTATTTTATGATAATTTTTAATTGATATATCTTTGAGATTTATTTTAATTTAATGAACAAACATAGTAATTTAGAGTTCAGTATTGAATTGATCCTTTTCACATGAAACTCAACATAAATAATTCAAATCAAAGACATATTAGCAACCTGGATGATCATAAATAGATACATATGTTACTCAATGATAATTAATAGTAAAACACGATATGTGGAATAATTTCTCCGATAGCTCATGATATTCGCAAGTTATTTTTCCTACTCTCATCGCGACGGACATCAACCGCGATTTAAAACCTTGGTTTTTTGTACGTTGCGTTTGGTTAAATAGCATACAGGGAATGGGTAAGGGTGTTTGCTTTGCGTGTAATTTTATCCAGGTTTTTAATTGACAATATATTGGCTAGCCACTAAAAGACAAGCAATTTGTTTGCCTCAAATTTTGTCAAATATTAGATTAAAATAATGGAAATTTGACAATTTAACATTACAAAAGTGGTCCATTTGGAAAATTATATTTAAAAATACTCTATAACTATAGAATACTTCAAAACAAATAATATTAATCATAAGATATTATCATCAAACTCCAACTATTAGTTGGACAATTAACAATAATATCTTGGATCATTTGGCTTCCTTGCAATCTTGAAAAGTCTTCACTAGCACTCTGCATCCTCAGCATCCTCTAGCCACAACTCTCTTGTTGAGGTTGTACTTCGTTTGTATCAATAATTCGTTTGAAATCTAGTCTTGTTTTTTGTACTAGACTTGTCCAGATTCTAAAATACGGAATAACGTAATCTTACTTGGAACTATCGAAACTCAAGATGATCGAAAATACAGTTCAAAATAATTGCACAACTCTTTATTTCAAAGAGGACTTTACACGTCGAATGTTAGGACGCACTCGCCTACATCGATCAATGAACTATAAGTGTCTAAGACTCAAATAAATTTTATGACTCTTCGATGATCTAAAGTGGACCTATTATAAGGTATTTATAGTCCAATCGTATAAGTACGTATCAGACTCAATAACCTAAACATATTATGCTCATATAACTAACTAACCCTAAACAAATAAGCTTAGTTATATATATTCGGATCGGATTATAATTCCGACCAGAGAATGAATTCCTTTTCATGGCCGCGAACCAATCCATGGTCACGAAACCTTTCCAAACTTGGTTATGGTCGCAAAGCCGTATGCGACTCGACCTGAAAATCCTCCTGGATCATGACTCCCTTGTTGAGAATGAGCCAACTCCCGTTGCAACTTATATATCAAAACTAGAGATGTGGAAATTGGGTTTGTCCATCTTCTCTGGTGTACCACTTTGCCGCATGTGCTCGTTGATCTTTTCGACCAATTCGAAAAGTCTCCTTTGTGTCACTGCGGGTGGTAGTCACCTTTTTCTCCAGAATCACATATTTGCGTAGAGATTCATCTCGTTGATAGACCAAGTCTTCAACAGATGGTACTATGGTATCTGACTCATCATCCAGCATTAAAGGCTTGAAAAGTTTGAGGTGTTCAAAATTGACAACCGAGTAAATATCCATGTATGGAGGTAACTCAAGCTGACAAGCATTATTATCCATTTTCCGCAAAATCAAAAAAAGACCATAACGAATAGGTTTGAGTTTCTTACCTCACCTTTAAGTCTCTTTTTACTCAGATATAAGTATACCATATCACCTTCTTCGAATTGAGCATCAACTCAATGCCGATTATGTCGCGCCTTGTACTTGAGTTGGACTTTCAGCAAGTTCTGTTCAACCTCTCGATGGAGCCGTTGAATACCTTCCAGAAACTTTTGTGCTCGATCCTGATCAGATGCTTCCTTGCTGTTCTGTGCTGAGGTAGGGATCACGAACTCCATATCAAATGGACACTGCGGTAAAAATCCCAAACTGACCTCAAAAGGCGACTTCCAAGTTGAACCATGCACTGCTCAATTAAAAGCAAACTGCAAGTACAGTATGCTTTCATCCCAGATCTTCAGATGCTTAGAATTATATCCTCTCAAGAGATGAATGACTATTCGATTTACCACCTCGGTTTGACCATCAGTTTGCGAATAAAAAGCAGTACTCCTCTTTAGCTTTGTGTCCATCATCGTCCAGAGCGATCGTCAAAAGTGACTAAGGAACCGAGTATCATGATCAGACACAATTGAAGTCGGCAGTCCGAAATGTGTCCAAACGTGCTGCTTCTTCTCCCGTGATAGTCTTTCGACAAGGTATAAGAACAATCATTTTGGAGAACCGATCAACGATCACAAACAGATAGTCGTTGCCATGTCGGGTCTTAGGCAATCCTCCCAAGAAATCCATGGATATGCTCTCCCATGGTCGCGATGGACTGCCAAAGGAATGTACAAACTTAATTTTCAGTTTGCCGGTTTCAAGATACTACAGAGACCACAGCCTCGAACAAAACTAGCCACATCTTGCTGCATACGCGGCCAGAACACATGTCGGTGAAGATTTTGCAAAGTCTTCGTAACCCCACCAAAATGACCAGCTACCTTCGATGTATGTGCTTCTCGCAGCCACTGGATATGAGGTGCTCCACAAGGTATACAAAGTACCTTTGTACATGAGTCCTTCTCGATGAAAGAACTCCGTAGGTTTCCCTGTTTCGAGCTCAGCCAGTGCTGATAAAAAATTAGGATCTTCATTGTACATTGTGGTATAGTCATCATGACATGAGGGCTCGATCTGCATGAACACTGATAAGAAGAGGGTCGTAACTAGTAGTCGCAACAATATGTCCACCAATTTGTTGTGTACGCCCTTCTTGTACTTAATCAACAGATTAAACTACTGCAGATACACATCCACTTCATGTGCCGAGCTTGCTGTAGCTTGGACTGAGTTTGCAAATATTGCAACGGTTGGTGGTCGATGTGGCCAACTGTCTTTTTACCTAGGAAGTAACACCGCCAATGTTTCACGGCTTGATATAGTGCACACAACTCCTTGTTGTAGGTCGGGTAGTTCTTCTGAGCTCCCTGGAATAACTCGGAGTGATATGCCACTGGTCGACCTTCTTGCATAAGCACTGCACCCATCGCATAACCTGAGGCATCGGTTTCTAGCTCGAATTGTTTCTGCAGATTCGGCAAAGGTAATACAAGCGCCTCGTTGATCTTCCTCTTCAAAAAGAGAAACGTGTCCTCATGTTTCTCTGTCCACTCAAACTTCTGATCGATCCTGGTTAATGCATGCAATGGAGAAGCCACAATCGAAAAATGTCGGATGAACTTTCGAAGGTATTGGCATGCTCCCACAAAGCTATGCACTTCCTTAATTGTTCGCGGTCGCGGCCACTCGCAAATCACTTTTACCTTATCCAGGTCAATTTGCAAGGTACCCTTGCGGATCATGAATCCCAGGTATAGTAGAGTTTGCTGGCCGAACTCGCACTTCTTATAGTTGAGGCGAAGTCGATGTCACCGAAGCTGTTCGAACACCTTTTCGACATGAATGAGGTGCTCATTCCACGAACGACTATAAACCAATATGTCGTCAAGGTAAACAATCACAAAGTCATCAATGAACTGTCTCAATACATCATTCATAAGACACATGAAAGTTGTCGAAGCGTTGCAGAGACCAAACGACATGGCCAGCCATTCGAACAGACCTTGTCGTGTTTTGAATGCGGTTTCCACGTATCCTCCTCTCGGATGCTGACTTGATGATATCCGGACTTAAAATCCAACTTCGAAAAGACAGTAGCATGCTTCAATTGATCTAGTAGGTTGTCAACACGAGGAAGGAGGTACCGGTTCTTGATGGTGATCTTGTTCAGTGCTCAGTAGTCGATACACATACGCTAAGTCCCATCTTTCTTTGGCACTAACACCACAGGAGATCCACAAGGTGAACTACTCGGTTGAATGACACCATCGTTCAGCAACTCACCAAGTTGTCTCTTGATCTCTTCATTCTCTAATAATGAGTTGTGATATATACTCAGATTGGGTAGTGTCGCAGCGGACACAAGCTGAATTTTGTGCTCGATTGGACGTTTCAGTGGACGACCCTGGGTACTCTCAAACATATCACTGTATTTCTGCAGCAGTCTTGACAAACAACCAGAATCCTCTCGGCACGCCAATAACAATGCTGGTCGAGTACTCTCACCTTGACCAATGCGTCGAATCATGACAAGCACGTACTTTGACATGCATTGACAATTCGTTTGGCTTGATTTGCGGTAATCAAGTTCGAAGTGTTGGAGTGGATGTCTCTACTGATCACGAACTTAACTCCGTCTTTGGTGAGGTCATACTCTTGCGCACACTGATGGAAGTGAGCGTCTCGATCATACAAATACGGATTCTTAAAGATCACCTAACAGATATCGATGGGGACAACATCGCATTACACCTCATCGATATATCGTGCAAAGATTGCAAGCTTCAACACAAACTGACTCGTAATCTGTTGGTTCACGTTGGATGTAAACCAACCTAGCATTTATGGTCGCGGGTGTGTGGTTGTCTTCAAACCAAGTGATGCGCCAACGGATGCCGATCTTCTGGTGAGAGGGTACGTTTGGTTGGGTGGAACGTGACCTAGGCGAAGCGGCTACCAATCCAGACAAGCATGGACGCCAGCAATCGTCAAACCACGATCACAATTTGTTATCAACCATGCCAAACACGGCTGACCTGACCACGAAGGTCGATTCCTGTGATGCAACCAAAGAAACACAGCAAGAACAAGATAAAAGCAACTAAATTTGCTAGAATTAGATTAAGCTCACACAATTTGGGGTTCTGAGCTCGTTCCTGATGATCTAGCCGATACAAAAGGAATCAAGGAAGTTTCACACGCGCAGTGGATAGCTAAATAAAACAAAACCCGAGCAAGAAGAAGGGTAGCGGCGGCCATAAATAGAGCGGTGGCCAGAGGAGGGGCGCTGGCCACGATGGTACCCACACACATGCAACCCTAGGAATACATGGGCTTTTGGCCCAAAGAAGAGGTGACGCAGCACCTGGTAGTTTCTGTCCCGTGGTGTATTTTGGCGATTCCTGTCATTCCTGGACAAATCTGGCAGTGGGATCATAACCATTGGAAAGCTTAGGAAATAAGCTTTCCGTGGAGTGGTGGATCGTCGAAAACAGACTTAGGATGCGAAAGTTACGGCCGTTTGAAGTTGGACTGCTCCTGGACTGCTGAAACGGGCTTTTCTGCGACTTGGGCTTCGACGGCGACTTGGGCTTGGAGTTGGACCTTCCTTGGGGCGTTGAGGCTTCTGGCATGAGGCTCTGGACTACTGATGAAGGCTTGAAAGGTACGTCTTGTGGATTGAGGCCTCCATACGTTGAAGAAGTACTAGGGGAAGGAGCGGCAGTCGCAACCATGTCAGCGATGTCCTCATCACCAAGTTGCCGAACCAGTCCAGCGGAGACCAGATTCATCTGACTTCTGGGATCGAATATTACTGCGACCACTTCGTGCTTCACCTAGATGTTGATAGTGAACAAGTCCTCCATTGGGTGATGGTTGCTCGATGGATCCGAACCCTTCTCCTTCGGCATTGCCATCAGAGACAAGGTCGTATCTGCCTCATCAACCAAATTCACTCGAAAAACTTCTTTGTCGGGTGAAGTCGTAGTAGCCTTGGCTGTTCTTTTTCCTGGTCCGTTTTTCTTTGGTCAAAACTCAGGATGAAGCTTGTAGCATTTATCTTTGACATGTCCCGCAACTTGACAATGGTCACAGAAAGTACCCGTGCCCGATTTCGAAGCGTTGTTCTTCGGACTCGGCTTTCTTTTTGTCGAGGTCGCACTGTCCTTTGTGCCTTTGTCGCTGCGAGAACGGTTCTTTTTCTCGATCGCTATAGCAGTTGTGCTTGCGGTCACAATGTCTTGGACGCCGAACAGACTTAGCTCAGTATTGATCGATTTTTGAAGTCTAGATGTGTATTTCTAAAATACCTGAGGATCAGACAGTGAGATGCCGATGACCATTTCTTGTCTCCGGAACTCCGTCGTATAGTCCTGGACATTCTGGTCACGCCGTTGGTACAATCTGTGCCAACATTCTCATCTCTCCTCTAGGTAATCTATCAGATAGAATTCTTGTCGCAAGAGCTGTTTGAACTGCCCCTACGCAAAGTCGTCAGCTTCCCCACTAGCGACAAGGGCCTTCCACCATGTTTTGGCGTGGTCCTTCATCTTCAAAGGTGCAAATTTGACCTTTTGAGTGCTATTGAACCCTTTCAGGTCAAAGTAGGTCTCAAGTTGGTCGATCCAAGAATCCAGCTTCTTGGCATCGATCACCCATCATATATGGGTATATCAATCTTAGCGTCGACTTTAAAAAATCCGACAACTAAGAAAGTGTTGGCGAGGTCGTCGACCTTATGGTCGTCTTCTGCTTCCTTGTCCTCTGGCCTGCGAAAATCTTCACTAGTCTTCACACCTGTAACCATCCCTGCTTCAGGAGGTATGATCATGACCTGCTGCTTAATCCAAGAAAGCACGATTTCCATGTTGGTGGAGAGTTTAGCCACTTGTTCGACTAGGTTAGCTTGAACGAAGGTTCCTTCAGATATTGTCGAAGATGCGACTCTAGGTACTGTCGATTGTTCGCCTTAAGTTGCAAGATGCTCTTGCGGGATCTCATCGGAGGTTTTGTAACCTTGACAAGTCTTCATCATCTACAGGACAGAAAAGTCGCTCTAATACCAACTTGATCTATTTGAGACCTAGCCTTAGTTTTCTCACTAGGATCGCCCAGATTCCAAAATACAGAATAACGGGATCTTACTCGGAATTATCGAAACCCAAGATGATCGAAAACACAGTTCAAAGTAATTGCACAACTCTTTATTTCAAAAAAGATTTTACACGTCGAACGTTAGGACGCACTCGCCTACGTCGATCAATGAACAATAAGTGTCTAAGACTCACATAAATTCTATGACTCTTCGATGATTTCAACTAGACCTATCACAAGGTATTTATAGTCCAATCGTATGGGTACGTATCAGACTCAATAACCTAAACGTATTAGACTCATATAACTAACTAACCATAAACAGATAATCTTAGTTATATATATTCGGATCAGATTATAATTCCGACCAGAGAATGGATTCTTTTTTATGGTCGCGAACCAATTCATGGTTGCGAAACCTTTTCGAACTCGGTTATGGTCGCGAAGCCATATGCGACTCGACCTGAAGATCCCCCGGATCAATCAAAGCCCTTATAATGTTGCCCCGTCTCCTCACTGCTGCACTCCACTCCACCATGTCCATAATCTAGACTCCTCCATTCATGCTAACCTCGTTGAGACCACCCTCCATCCACATCATCAACTGTATTAATCATCAAACTAATGATTAAAAATTAATAACTTCTAAATAGTTATGAAAAGATTCTATAGAAATTAGAGGTGTATAATGGGTTGGCTAAGTAATCTACAAAATTTCAACTCTAAAATTGATATATATTAGGATAAACAAAAATAACAAATTTCAGTGCATTGTAATTTTTATCTTTATCTTTTTATTTTTGGATTTATTTTTCAGCTTAATTTGTCTTTTTTATTTCTCCTTGTATAGATTAAATTAAGATTTGAAATTTTGTGAGGTGTTAGATTAATTTTATATCTATAATTTCAAATTTCTGTGAAATTTTGCATGACTATTTATATGGAGTTTTGAGAATGATGCCCGGGAGCACTAGAGGGGTGAGATACATAGGATATTCTCCTATATGAAAAATCAATACTACTCCTGGGTGTTATTTCCATCCTGAATATACCTCTTAGATGAGTTGTAAATACTTCATTTTTTCATCATACATACTTATTGAGAAATATAAAGTTATTCAATGTGTATTGGATGAGTACTTCTTCGACAGTTCACTATGTATTTTTTATATTGTTTATACATATTTATTAGTACATGTATTTTTTTTGTTAAATATATATTCTTTTAGTTGTATAGTATGTTATTTATGAAAATATATCTTACAATTTAGAAAAATATATACCTTATTTTATTAATAATATTATATATAACCAAAATAGTATATAAACTATAAACAAAGAAATAAATATATATGTACTTCTATATATATATAGCATATTTCAATGTTGGGAGTAATACTCTACAACTAAAAAAATATATTTAATAAAAGAAGTACTGATAATGAAATATGTTATATAATTGTAAAGTTATGAGATATATTTTTCATAAATAATATATTAGACAATTAAAAAAACATATACATAATCAAAGAAGTATCCATAGTATATGAAAGAAGTATCTATAGTATAATTTAAAAGATGAGAATACCTATTCCCGAAAACATATATATATATATATACTTGAATGTTTATATTCTCAAAAAGCTATACAATCCAATTTCTCTCTCATGTGTCTATTTTACTAATTTATTTAATAGGTATTCTTGGTATTTTTTATTAAACATATGATTTCCTTGGCAATTTGAAAAAAAAAGTAATATATATTTGAGAACAGAGAGAGTACTATCTTTGTTAAACACAATCAAGTTTAAACTTCAAATTTTATAGGATACTCTATCTATTACAAAATATAAGGTATTGTTTGACCATCACAGTAATTAAATAGATTATAAATTTAAGAGAACATAAAGAGAAATGACTAAACTAGTCTTAACCTTTATAAGTTATATTTGCTGGAGAGAAAGTGAAAATAAATAAGGGCATAGCAGCAAAAACATCAAAAATTTATATGCACACTTTATATTTTACGATATGATTGGAAAAACTATAAGACTTATATTTAACATCAGAGTTATAAAGAAAGCGTTATTGCCATATTAGAAAATAGTGTTATTTTAAGATTTTAAGATAGGTTCTCTTTTTATTTATTTCTTCCCTTCTTTTTTTTTTTTTTTACATATTGCTCGCTATTTTAATAAAATTTTTAATAAAAGGACCCTCTCCTATTGTATCCTTCGAAAAAAAGAGGAATTTTTTCCAAAAAAAATACTTGAAGGACTATCTATACAATTTTTTTGAGTTTTTTTCCTATCTATTTGATGCTCTAACTGATATGATTAACACGTTACACACTCAAATGATGATTAGCACTAAATATGCATGTAGTTTCTTCAAGTTTGACTGCTAATATATACTGGATTGGTTATATTAAAATGATACTTTGATATATTGTCAAAAATATTTTTCTAATATTTATTTAATATAATTTTTACTAACATATTTGAGCTTTTTTTTTTGTCATGGTTGTGATTTGTTAGCTCTACTTTCATGCATGTGACATTTATCTCGGCCACGAAGAAATGCTGATTCTGTGCACAGCGCTGGACGGCGCTGTCCATATGTATCACGGGTGTGTCATCTAGCACCTGCGAAATCTCAAAACGACAATATTGCTCCCGCGTCAAAACCGGGATCCGACAAATTTTATGAAAAAAATTATTTTTGATAAAAACTTTTGAAAAAATTATCCTTGGTCCATTTTTTAAAATTGATCCAGATGCTAATGCTATTGCTCGAGGCGAAAGGGGTTTATTAGCTAAAACTATCGTTATAGCCGGTCAACGTCCCCATCTATGACTATGTAAACACCAAAGTCACGTTTTTTTGGGTTAAAATAATTAGGCTAGCTTAATCTAATCTAGATAGATTGGTTTAACCCAAATATTTTATGTGAAAATAAATCTACTTAGTCTAAAATATTGTTTAGTTTAATTAACTAGGTTAAATAGTTTGGTTTAAAATATTGTTTAGTTTAATTAAAAAGATTAAACTAACCCGGTCTAATCCGTATATATTTGTGAGGTAAAGCATCTAACCCAACTATTAACTCCTAACCAAATGAAGTTTAAGATGGTGTTTAGTTGCTTGCATGAATTCAGAGTGGATTAGTAGAATGAGTTTGTTGGACCAGGTTTGGTATATAAGTTGGAGTTGTTTAGTTTGTTATATGATATGATTTGGACTAAACAGAGTATGTTAAAAAAATCGATCTACACTTTTATATTTGGTGGACTCAAATTATAATGTTATAGATCAATTAAATGAATTTTAGAATTCTATAATATATATAACTCTGATTCTATATATGAGGAGATTTATTTTAAAAAATACATGTTTATAATGATTTTATATTTATTAATTCAAATGTTGTTTATAAAATCATGTGTAATTGCGTGGGATTTGTGGCCATTTCAATAAAATACAAAAAGGTGTTATATAATTCTCCTTTTCCAGTTTAGGGTCGGCAATCCTCGTTAGTCAACAGCTAGTTAGGAAGGCCGGTGCACTTGATATAAATGTGAATGGTTATGATATAAATGTTCTTTTGTAACTTTTAATTTTTTTACATAAGAGTTGAGTATTTTAACCACAGAAAAAAATTGTATATAAAAATTATGAGTATCAACTACACGCAAATTATTTTTGTATATAAAAATTATAAATATTTTTGCCTCACTCATAATACATGTAAAGAAAATGGGCGGTTTGCTAACCTTCCTTCCACTACTCCTGCTATTGTATTTTTTAATAGGGTGATTCCTTAATATTGTACAACCTAAGATAATACCCAGATAATTAAAAACAAATTATATTGCTATAAATGTTTGTTAATATATAGGTGCGTGGTAGATGCTGATTTAAAAGTAAATTCGCTTTTGGTTCGAGTAGCGTATTAGAATGATCCTGGTCTTGGATGAGCACCAGTAGTTCTGGAAGAAAAAAAAATTCAAGGCTCGCGCGCAACCAGTGCTCGGTTTGCTTTGGTTTGGTTCGGGCTTAAGCTTGGTGAGGACAGTGAGCCGAGCTAAAGCCAACGCATTTATACTCGTTTGCTGTTAGGGTTTCGATATTTTTTTTTTAAAAAAACGATTCTACAATACTAAACTTCATTGATTAATATAATATATCATTGGCTTTGAACTTTTTGCTATATATATAATTGGATTTTTTTTGTTTAATGCTATATGTCACTAACGTCAACTCCATTAAGTCAACTAGTCATAAGTTCACAAATTAACTTTGACTATATTAGATTTTTCAAGAAAAGACATGTCGTGGTATAAAATATACCACCGGCAGATTTCACAAAAAGACTTGAAACGGGAACGACGGTGCGAATTGACCGAGCGACCGGTCACTTCCCATTGGACAACACAGTAATTGACACGGCGAGTTTTATACAAGTTCGGGTCCCGATGGGGGGCCCTAGTTCTATCGGCACCCTCCGGACGCAAGTCTGTGGGGGAGGTTTTCTCTCGAGGAGAGAAGTCTCCGAGGGAATCAGTTGTTTGTGTGTATGAAAATGAAATTTGAGTCCTCTACAAATGAGATACAATGGGGTATTTATAGGCCCCAAAACACCCAAAAAGACTAAAAAATCCTGACTATGGCCGTCAAATCGAGGGGCGTAGGCGCCATTTCACCGGCCGAAGGGTTTGGATGCTTGACAAGTGTCCTCACTAGTTCCCGAGGTGCTCTTCACGTCACCTGCACGTGACCTCGAACAAGAGGCCTCTGCGACTTTCCCCGGTAGCCCTCTGGGGTTTTCCACGAAAGGCCTCCGGGCATTTGCCCAGTAACCCTCTAGGACTTTGTCCGGTAGCCCGCCGAGATTTTCCACGGAAGGCCTCCGGGCCTTTACCCGGTAGCCCTCCGGGACTTTGCCTAGTAGCCCTCCGAGGTTTTCCACGGAAGGCCTCCGGGATTTTACCCGGTAGCCCTCCGGGGTTTTCCACGGAAGGCCTCTGAGACTTTGCCCAGTAGCCCTCCGAGGTTTTTCATGGAAAGCCTCCAGAATTTTACCTGGTATCCCTCTGGGGTTTTCTACGGAAGGCCTTTGGGACTTTCCCGGTAGCCCTCTGGGGTTTTCCACGGAAGTCCTCCGGGCATTTGCTCGGTAGCTGATGCGCACGGTGGCCCGATCTTCCGACAGGTAGAGGTAAGTCGATTGGTGGAGACTCGACGTTGACGATCCGGCTTCCGATCAGAACCGATCCGAACCCAGCAATCGCTACACCACGGCTCCGTTGGTTATCAACCATGCACAAACACGATTGACCTCGCCAAGAAGGCTTATCCCTGCATGCGAATCGAGAACACAAGCAAGAACGAGAAAGATGCAACTGAATTTGCAATTGAGGATGAAGCTCACGAGTTGGGGTCTCACAAACCGATGAACGGCGATACTGTTCAAAGACAGAATTGATCTAAGAAAAACCCAAAGCAAACCCTAGCAGCGGCTACTGAATATAAGGGCTAAGGGACGTCCTAGAAACCCTAGACGTGTCCGTGATGGACTCCAACACGATACATGGGCCAAAGGCCCAAATTGGTGACGCAGCACCCTGGGATAGATTCTGTCCGCCAACTTGTAACGCGAATTCCCGTCGACTCAGCAGTCCAATTGACCTGAAACTGGTGCCATTGGAAAGGTTATCTCCTTAGCTTTCGATACATATGTGGATCATTGAAATCGGAGTCCGTTTGTGGCCTGGGCGACGATTTTAGTAAACACTGCTCCTGGTGGCCGAGGTAGTCGACTCAGAGATGAATTGGGACTCCAACTTGACTTGGACGCCCTCCTTGCCTCCCTCCTGGCCCTTGCTGGTTCCCAAGGCCTTCATGATCCTCTCCAAAGTTCCTAAGTACAATATAATCAATAATATCATTAGGTAGCATACTATCCTCACAAGTATATACACGGGCACTTAGGAACGAGCTCACCTGTTGATTCAATTGCCATGCTCGTGCTCTTGTGATGGGTCCTTGCATCACAACTGGAGGAGTCTCGGGCGTATGCATAGGAGTGATGTCCTCATCAGTAGCCCTCCGGGACTTTTCCCGGTAGCCCTCCGAGGTTTTCCATGGAATGCCTCTGGGATTTTACCTAGTAGCCTTCTGGGGTTTTCCATGGAAGGCCTCCGAGACTTTGCCCAGTAGCCCTCCGAGGTTTTCCACGGAAAGCCTCTAGGATTTTACCTGGTAGCCCTCCAGGGTTTTCCACGGAAGGCCTCCGGGACTTCCCCGGTAGCCCTCTGGAGTTTTCCACGGAAGGCCTCCAGGCATTTGCCCGATAGCCCCCCAAGATTTTCCACATAAGGCCTCGGAGATTTTACCCGGTAGCCCTCCGAGATTTTCCACGGAAGGTCTCTGGGCCTTTGCCCGGTAGTCCTCCGGGGTTTTCCACGAAAGGCCTCCGGGACTTTTCCCAGGAAGCATTCGGGATTTTCCCCCAACAAGACATTACTATCCTTGCATTCTTGACTTTATAGTACAAAGAAGATCTACAACCGACCTCAAGATAGAGACAGCTCTTTTCCCAAATTTAAAAATTTTCCGTTCTAGTCCTTCTACTACTTTAAAATTATGATTAGATCTAATTGACAGAGACATTTTAGTCATTTTACAAGTCCTTACTCTTGATTTGAGTGTTAACTACCATCTGTTAGTAAAAATGGCATATGGTATCATGCAAAAAGAAAAATATAGTGATACATATAAAGAATCAAAAGTCAATAGTATATTGTATTAGTCACAAAATTTTATTAGTATATAATCATTTTTTTCTTTTTAATTGCATATAGAGACAATATACTCTGTAGTCCTTTGAGCCCTAACCTATGTACCAGTTGGCCGCTTCATAAGTCACAGCTGCAAGCATTTAAGTCTACAAACTTGTCCTCACTTCAAGCCTTTGGCAATCATAGTCGTCTGCCTCGCCCACATCCCCTCTAGTCCAGTTGCCGTCTTACCATCATCTTGTCATGTATAGTTCTACAGTTACCCCATCCCCTCTCAACTGACCTCCTCACCCTTAGCCTATTGCCTCGGCCCATTAGCTCATGGGTGACTTGGGCTCAGTTTCATTTCACCATTGAGCCAAGCCAAACAAATAAAAAACATGTGAATTTCATGCATTTAGCCAAAATTAACTCACTCGAACTTAAATTGTTACATCCCCATATCCCCCACTAATGTGTGACTAGTCTATAGTACTCAAACAGAGCCGATGTCAGGAGCACGGGTGTGATGGAACGAATTTTTTTTAAATAACCCAAAATAAAAACAAAATTGTGAAACTAATTCACAGTTGAACAAAATTGCAAAAAAAAAAAATACTTATCGTGACTCAGCAAGCAAGTTGCGGCTTTGACATGCGAGAAGCTGCAAGTTGCAACTCCAAGAAACCACAGCATTATACCCCTATTTGTCGCGGCTCCAACTTGCAACAAGCCTCTGACTCAGTTTCTCCTAGCTCAATTCCTCTGTCCCTCACTCCCCTCACTTGGCTCACTAGCGGTTGCCCAGCTCAGAGACTTATCACGGCTTAGAGTCGAGACAGGCCTGTCCCCGGCCCTGCAACACTTATCTCCCCCTCTCCTCTATTTCCTCACTCTTTCTTCTGCATTTCCTTACTCTTCTCTGTCTCCTCTCTCCATTTCTTTCTTTCTTTTTTTTTTTCCTTTCAATCAAAATATCTCTAAACCTAGCCATAATATAGAGTTGGTGTAGTTATAAAAATTATAAATCCAGTGAGTGATCCGTTTGAGACCTAACCTTGGTTTCGCACTAGGCTTGCCCAGATTCTAATATGTGGAATAATAAGATCTTATTCGGAAATACCAAAACCTAAAGTAATTGCACAACTCTTTATTTCAAAGAGGGCTTTACACGTCGAACGTTAGACACACTTGCCTACGTCGAAGGAATTAGAAGTGTCTAAAAATCAAATAAGTTCTATGACTCTTCGATGATCTAAACTAGACCTATTACAAGGTATTTATAGCCCAATCGTATGAGTACGTATCAGATTCAGTGACCTAAACGTATTAAACTCATATAACTAACTAATCCTAAACGGATAGACTTAGTTATATATATTTGGATCAGATTACAATTCTGAACAGGGAACGAATTCCTTTTCATGGTCGCGAAACCTTTCCGAACACGGTTAAGGTCGCGAAGCCGTATGCGACTCAACCTGAAGATCCTCCCGGATCATGACTCCCTTGTTGAGAAGGAGCCAACCCCTGTTGCGACCTCTCGATCAAACTGGAGATGTGGAAATTGGGCTTGTCCATCTTCTCTGGTGTACCACTTTGCCGCACATATTTGTTGACCTTTCCGACCGATTCAAAAAGTCTCCTTTGTGTCACTGCGGGTGGTAGTCACCTTCTTCTCCAGAATCACATCTTCACGTAGAGGTTCGTCTCGTTGATAGACCAAGTCTTCAACAGATGGTACTATAGTATCTGGCTCATCATGCAGCATTGAAGGCTCGAAGAGTTTGAGGTGCTCAACATTAACAACCGAGTAAATATTTATGTATGGAAGTAACTCGAGCTGACAAGCATTATTACCCACTTTCCGCAAAATCCGAAAAGGACCATAACGAATGGGTTTGAGTTTTTTACCTTCACCTTTAAGTCTCTCCTTACTCAGATGTAACCATACCATATCACCTTGAAATTGCGCATCAACTCGGTGCCGATCATGTCGTGCTTTGTACTTGAGTTGAGCTCTCAGCAAGTTATGTTCAACCTCACGATGGAGTCGTTGAATACCTTCGAGGAACTTTTGTGCTCGATCCTGAACAGATACTTCCTTCATGTTTTGTGCTGAGGTAGGAATCACAAACTCCATGTCGAATGGATTCTGTGGTAGAAATCCTAAACAGACCTCAAACAGCGACTTTCCAGTTGAACCATGCATTGCTCGATTAAAAGCAAACTGCAGATACGGTATGCTTTCATCCCAGGTCTTCGGGTGCTTCGAGTTATATCCTCTCAAGAGATGAACGACTGTGCGATTTACCACCTCGGTTTGACCATCAGTTTGTGGATGAAAAGCAGTACTCCTCTTTAGCTTGGTGTCCATCATCGTCCAGAGCGATCGCCAAAAGTGACTAAGGAACCGGGTATCGCGATCAGACACAATAGAAGTCGGTAGTCCGAAGTGTGTCCAAACATGTTGAAAGAATACCTGAGCTGCTTCTTTTCCTGTGATAGTCTTTCGACAAGGTATAAGAATAATCATTTTGGAGAACCGATTAACAACTACGAATAGATAGTCGTTGCCATGTCAAGTCTTAGGTAATCCTCCCAAGAAATCCATGGATATGCTCTCTCATGGTCGCGATGGAACTGAAAAAAGAGTGTACAAACCTAATTTTCAATTTGTCGATTTCGAGATGCTACAGAGACCACAGTCTCAAACAAAACTAGCCATATCTTGCTGCATACGTGGCCAGAACACATGTCGGTGAAGATTTTGCAACGTCTTTGTAATCCCAAAGTGACCAGCTACCTTCGATATGTGCGCTTCTCGCAACCATTGAATTCGCGGTGCTCCACAGGTATGAAAGGTAAATTTCCCTTGTACAAGAGTCCTTCTCAACGAACAAACTCTGTAGGTTTCCCTGTTTCGAGCTCACCCAATGTTGTTTGAAAATCAGGGTTTTCACTGTACATAGTGGCATAGTCATCATGACATGAGGGCTCGATCTGCATGAACGCTGATAAACAGATGGTCGTAATTGGTGGTCGCGACAACATATCCGCCAATTTGTTGTGTACGCCCTTCTTGTACTTAATCACCAGATTAAACTGCTACAAATACGACATCCACTTCATGTGTCGAGCTTGCTGTAGCTTGGACTGAGTTTGCAAATATTGTAACGGTTGATGGTCGGTGTGGACAACAGTCTCTTTACCCAAGAGATAACACCGCCAATGTTTCACGGCCTGATGCAATGCGCATAACTCCTTATCATAAATCAGGTAGTTCTTCTGAGTTCCTTGGAATAATTTGGAGTGATATGCCACTAGTTGACCTTCTTGTATGAGCACTGCGCCTATCGCATAACCTGAGGCATCGGTTTCTAGCTCGAATGGTTTCTGGAGATTCGGCAAAGCTAACACAGGCGCCTCGCTGATCTTCCTCTTCAGCAAGAGAAACGTGTCCTCATGTTTCCCTGTTTAATCAAACTTCTGATCGATCCTGGTTAATGCATGCAATGGAGAAGCCACAATCGAGAAGTGTCGGATGAACTTCCGAAGGTATTGGCATGCTCCCACAAAATTGCGCATGTTCATAACTATTTGCGAGTAGCCACTTTTACCTTATCCGGGTCGATTTGCAACGTACCGTTGCCGACCATGAATCCTAGGTAAAGTAGAGTTTGTTGGCCGAACTCGCACTTTTTACGGTTGAGGCGAAGTCGATGTTGCCGCAGCTGTTCAAACACCTTTTCGACATGAATGAAGTGCTCATCCCACAAATGACTATAAACCAATATGTCGTCGAGGTAAACGATCACAAAGTCGTCGATGAACTGTCTCAATACGTCATTCATAAGACGCATAAAAGTTGCTGGGGCGTTGCAGAGACCAAACGGCATGACCAGCCATATGAACAGACCTTGTCGTGTTTTAAACGCTGTCTTCCACGTATTCTCCTCTCGGATGCTGACTTGATGATATCCTAACTTAAGATCCAATTTGGAGAAGACAATAGCATACTTCAATTGGTGTAGCAGGTCATCAATACAAGGAAGGGTGTACCGGTTCTTGATGGTGATCTTGTTTAGTGCTCGGTAGTCGATGCACATACGCCAAGTCCCATCTTTCTTTGGCACTAATACCACAGGAGATCCACAAGGTGAACTACTCGGTTGAATGACACCATTGTTTAGCAATTCACCAAGTTGTTTCTTGATCTCTTCATTCTCCAATACTGAGTTGCGATACATACTCAAATTGGGTAGTGTCGCATCGGACACAAGCTGAATTTCATGCTCGATTGAACGTTTTGGCGGACGACCCTGGGTAGTTTTGAACAGATCACTGTATTTCTCCAGCAGTCCTGACAGACGACCAGAATTCTCTCGGGACGCCAACGACAACACTGGTCGATTACCCTCACCTTGACCAATGGGTCGAATCATGACAAGAACGTACTTGTGACATACATTGACATTTCGTTTGGTTTGATTTGCAGTAATTAAGTTCGAAGTGTTGACGTGGATGTCTCTACTGATCACGAACTTAGCTTCGTCTTTGGTGAGGTCGTACTCTTGCGCACGCCGATGGAAGTGAGCGTCTCGATCATACATATACGGACTCTCAAATATCACCTGACAGATATCGATAGGGACAACATTCCATTGCACCTCATCGATATATTGTGCAGAGATTGCAAACTTCAACAAACACTGACTCGTAATCTGTTGGTTCACGTCGGATGTAAACCAATCCAGCGGATATGGTCGCGGGTGTGTGGTTGTCTTCAAACCAAGTCGCCGAACCAGTCCAGCGGAGACCAAATTCTTCTGACTTCTAGGATCGAATATCGCTGCGACCACTTCGTGCTTTACTTGGATGTTGATGGTGAACAAGTCCTCCATTGGGTGATGGTCGTTCGGTGGATCCGAACCCTTCTCCTTCGGCATTTCCATCAGAGACAAGGTTGTATCCGCCTCATTAACCGAATTCATTCGGACAACTTCTTCGTCGGGTGAAGTCGCAGTAGCCGTGGCTATTCTTTTCTCTGGTCCGTTTTTCTTTGGTCGAAGTTCAGGATGAAGCTTGTAGCATTTATCTTTGGTGTGTCCCGCGACTTGACAATGGTCGCAAAAAGTACCCGTGCCTGGCTTTGAAGTTTCTCGGTGATTGTTAGAGGTCTAGAAGAGACCTTACTGCTCGTTACTCTTGTTGAACGCCTTCACCTAGACGGTTTGGTAACGCGGCCGTTGATCTCTTCATTCGAAGTTTGTTGGAGAGGCTCGGCAAGTGTATAAAAGGTATCGGTGCTCGTCTTTCTGGAGTGGACAAGGAGCAATCATTAGTGAGAAATATCCTTCGTGGATATTGAAGCAAGACTCATTCACTTGAGTGCTTCAACGAGGATTAGGGGAGACTGGGCGAGTCTCCGAGACCTCGGTAAAAATCACTGTGTTCGTCTTCTCCTTCTCTTTCTAATATAATTGTTATTTGTTCTTGAATTCTTTATTTGTTAGAACTTGTTTTAAATTGAAGTTTTAAAAGTATCCTATTCACCCCCCTCTAGTCATATGTAAAATTTGTGTCAGTTATTACAAACTATATTATTACTAACAGATAAACAATATACACTAAAATACATGTTCATCCATAAAACCATGGCATACGATTATTAATCAATTGAATACATGTTCATCTATAAAAAAATTGCTACATAATGTCATGCTCTCCAACCTACCCTAATTTGATAACCCTAACTACGATGTACTTGTATTATTTACTTAATTACTAAATAATTAACAACAAATTAGCAAAACATTTTCAAATTTCAACTAAATTTACCTTGTTTGGAAGAGTGTCGCTGGATTTAATATTTTTGCAACCAACACAAAATTATGGTTAGATTTTAAGATATTTGGATTGGAAGACAACAAAATGGTGACGTGAAAAGAGGAGACATATGACTATAGGAGAGTGAGGGAGTGGAGAGTGAGAATGAGGGAGATGCACAAAGAGAGGGAGAGACTTGTTGCGGCTTTGAGCCGTGACAACTCTATGAGCCGAGTCATTGCTGAGCCGGGAGAGGGGGGTGGCCGAGCTGAAGTTTTCTTGCGACTTCTAGCCACAACAAGAGTTTTATCGCGTGAGTGGGGGCTATCGTGGCTTGGAGCTGCGAATCGCTACTCGGAGTCGTGACAGGTGGCATCTTGTAGCTGATGGAACTATATATATATATATATATATATATATATGTGTGTGTGTGTGTGGTCCCAAAGGATAATTAATACCTGATGTCTTATCTATTTTGTGCAATGATACCGTCCCAGCAAAAATGTCGGGTCTCATAATAGAGAAGGATGAGCTTGAATGGACTCTCGTGCCATTATGCACTTGATAAAATATATTTTTGTCTCTCTATTTTATTCATAGGATTAGTTTAATCTCTATTTTAAGACGTCTCAAATATGACCCTCTTTTATAAACAAGAGCACCTTTAGTATCTAAATGATTTTTTTGAATTGCTTTGGTAATATGAATATAAATTTATGGATGATGTTGTTCATCATGCCTATATTGGCATCCTTATAAAAGAGAGTTACCTCATCTTCGTAGTACATTGCTTAAAGCCCTTGCTTAAAGCCCTTGCTTTGCCAACCAGGAAAGAGACAGCTTCGTCTCCATGTTTTTTTTTTGATAGGAAACAGTAGAAAAACCCTACTGTAAAAGATATATTATCAAGAAGATAATGATAAAAGTTACAAATGAAAAACCAAAAAACAAAACAAGACCAAAAGAAAATTATAAAAGATCAATCCATCAGTTTAAACAAAATTTATTAGTTGGTTTAATTTTGAATAATATAAGACCTAAGTCAGAAGTAAAGTTCTTCAACCAATCTGCTATTGACCTTGAATTTTGAAATATAATCTTATTTCTGATTTTTCATAAATTCTAAAGTGCTGTAATAACCACTTCCCAATAGAAATCTTCAATTTCCTTAAATTGAGCTTTACCCCTTAGTAACATGTCCCAACTATTATCAGCAAAGATCCAAGAGATACCAATGCGCCTCCAACATGAGATGGCAAAAGGGCAATAAAAGAATAGATGAGTTTGAGTTTCCAAGACATTATTTTGACAACAAACACATTCTTAATTATCCACGTTGAAGTGTTTTCTCAATAGTAAATTTCTTGTATTCAATTTTTCATGAAGCAAAATTCAGAAGAAAATCTTTTGTTTGAGAAGATAACTATTTTTCCAACAATTGCTAAAAATTGCATGTTCTTCCAATTGACCCACAATGGCCTTGTAAACCTTTTTTGTTATATATTCCTTTTTTTGAGTCTCCATGAAATACCACTCATCATTGTCTATCTCTTCATGCTGAAGACTCTGATGCAAGTGAGATAAAAGAAGAAATTGTTGATGTGCTATTGGTGATAGGGGAAGCGAAAAAGAATCCACTATCTCTTCTATTGCCAAAAAATTTCCAACAAAAAAATCATGATTGGTGAAAGAGTATAACTCGGCCATTCTTGAGATAGTACATTGCGATGCCATAAATTTGTCCATAAGCTGCAAGTGAAACCATTACCCATGGCACATTTGAATAATCCTTGAAAAAAGGGATAGGTTTTGCAGCACATCTTTTCACCAAAAGGATCCTTTAGCTGTAGATCATTGAGGTAAATTTTGAGAATAATAATAATCCCATGTTAGACCTATCTTTTTGATTGAAGAACTTATATACAAATTTAAGCATTAAAGCTAAATTTGGAACTGTATGATTCATTATCCCTAATCCTCCATCTTTTTTAGGTCTACAAATTTTGGACCAAGCAACTAAACAATTACCACCAATGTAAGAAGCTTGACCTTTCCATAACAAAGCTTTTTTAATTCTATCAATTCTTGCAATTATCTTCTCAGTGATCTTTAATGTGTTCATAAAAAATATTGGCAAAGAAGATAATACTGATAATAGATCTTTTACATGAAGAAGATGAAGTAGAGTTTATCGCTACGAGGGAGATTAACTCTACTTCATCTCGATGTTACATGTTATCTTTTCCAGCTTACACTTGTTGTATTCCACTATATCTCAATAAAATACAATGATTTACATCATCAAAATATTCAAAGAAACTATTTAAGTAGTAAATGGATCCGATTTTATAAATAAAGAAATATTTTGAATAGAGGGATTAAATTGAATATGCGAGTAAAGCATCCGGGCAAAAATTTATTTTACCCTTTTTAACCATACTACATGATGACTTCATGACGACTTGCTAGCCGTCCACGTATTTTGGATTATTTAATCATGATTACTGAAGAAATAATATTAATTTTTTATCAAATGTCAAACAGTGTGATTAAACTTGTTTTTCCAGGAAAACAATGTAATATTGCTTTTTAGATCTGAGTAGATTTTGATCAATCCGAGTCCAAGTGGGCTTTGACATGACCTAGCCAGAATCTCTCTATGCTGGGCCTCACAAGAGGTTAAATCTAGATCAAAGATTCTTTGGGTCGGCCTGAGCTCCCGAATTGAAAAAGTTGGATCCAAACTCAATTCAACCTAATTTTTTTTGGATGTGGTCAGGTCACACTTGCTGTGAGCTAGGGCCAAAACTGGCCAGCTCAATATATCTATTGAGAAGAGATGGGTCGGGCTCGATCCGGCCCGATGATACTTCTACCATGCTGTGTGATTAGTTGGATTCATTTTAGCTGTCCACGTGTTTTGGATTATTTTATCATGATTACTGAAAAAACAATACACCTTTGTTTTTTTTAATCAAATGTCAAACAGTGTACCCTTGTTTGCCAAACAAATAAGGTACAAGTACTTTCTACGGGAGAAGTAATCTTTGTGTGATCCCCTGGTAAGTGAGATCCAGTTTATTGTCATGGAATGTAATTGAGATCACATTTAGATCATGATTGAAAGTTTTTCATATAAGTGTAAATGAGACTGTTACAAAATATTTATAAAATCTAAATGAATGATAAAGATCAAGAGTAGATGCGATGCATATCGATAGTACAGTGGGTGTATGGTCTGTAAGACTAAGCGTGTAGATCACTCTGTTTTTTTGAATTTGAGTGAGACAATAAGAACTAGCTTTATGCCAAAAATCCCTCAATCCAACCAACCAAGGTGTGAATCTAGTTCTGGTCTGTTATATAAACACTTATGACACTAATAACTATTTGAATTGTCACATGATTTGAACTTTTTGTATTTCTTAATGGGTATTTAAAGTGAGTTATCGATATATAAGACTTGATTTGGTATGACTTAGGCAGTTCTGAACTCATAAATTTTTTGGTTTCTTCGTTAGAAGAAAATAATTTGTGTTTTTTAAGCTGGTGTTAGACTCTTAGGTCTGCATATTTTAGACTTCATGAAAAAATATGGGCATATTTGATAAGTTAGAAATTTTTCAATAAATGAAACCTTTGGATTAATCCATGAACTCTTATTCACTAGTTTCATCTTTCATCTTATTTTGGGTGGAAAGATTTATGGGGCTGTCTAGAGTGCAGATGATTATTTTTCCTTAAAAAAACTCACACCCTTGACACATACATTCAAACGTAGATTTAATCTCCCCCTTTATTCCCACATTTTTTCTCCCTTCTCTCCCTCCTCCTCCTCCCGATCCACCATTGTTGGTCCATCCTCTTCTTCTCTCCCGCTGGCCATTGCCTCATCGCACCCCCGCCAAGATCACCGCCCTTCTATCGCTCATCAGCTCGTGACCACCACCTCGCATCACTTCTACCTGTTACCGGTGGCATCACCGCCGTGCCGCCTCCTCTGCCTAGCCGCAGCTAAAGAAGCTAAAAAGAGAGTTAGGTGAATTTTAGAGAACTAGATCTAAGAAGAAGCGTATAATCAAAATATGAAGAGCGGTGTATGCAAGATAAAAAAAATAGATAATTATCCATTAACAAATCACAAGATTTATATCTAAATCTGTCCATAACGTTTAAACTTTGCCATGCCATACTAATTTTTCTGTCCATGCAAGTAGTAATGTTATCAGTCAAATTCATGGACGAAACATGATGGAAGGATTCCATTGCAAGGTCTTACAAATAAAGAGAGCCGATGGGCAAAAGTAAGAAAAGAGATCTACGGCTACGTCGGTTAGTAGGATTCAGATTCAGGCCAGGGAAGTCAACGGGGTGGGGATGAGGCGGGATGCTTCCTATGTCTGTCTCCATTTAGTTATCTGCCCAACTTTGTTTTGATCTCTCCACAGGATATATTGCACGGATCAGGTCACTAACGGGACACTAAATTCAAATATAATTAAATTTATCTTGTAAGTTTTGGTATAGATAGAGCTGAATAAATTAAATTTACTACTATACAGTATAACAAATATATATGTAATCAGTTATATTGCACGGATCAGGTCACTAACGGGACACTAAATTCAAATATAATTAAATTTATCTTGTAAGTTTTGGTATAGATAGATCTGAATAAATTCAATTTACTAGTATACAGTATAACAAATATATATATGTAATCAGTTATATGCTACAAATAGAACACAAATATTAAAGATATGACTTAAGATTTGAGATATATATGTATGAAAGTAAACAATTCTACTTGTGTATTTGCTTGTTTTGGTTACCAGGAATCAGGGATGGATGGAGGCATTTACTATCCCATCCCCATTTAGAGTTGCAGGGACAAATTTCTCCCACCCCCACCCACTATTTGGGGAATCGTCTGTGAGTAAACGGATAAACAGGGAAAATTGCCATTCCTAACTAAGGGCCTTACATTTGGATATTTAGCTGAATTTTTTTTGCTGACGGACCTACTCCAGTACTGCTTATCAGAATGTAATCAAATATCGTTCTATTCCACATACTTTTGACAATTTAGAATTAACAGTTCAGGATTGCTATTGTTTCATACTGTCAAATCCTGCAAATACTTGAAGCAAACATGAAACAACGAGCAAGACTTGCTGCTGTCCTTTTGGATTTAAATGCAGTACTGCAATTGGTTGCAGGGTTATGGCTCAACAGAGGCTGGAGGCATTTCAAGGATGATCGGCAGGGACGAATGCTCTCGGCTTGGCTCTGCCGGCCGTGTCTCGGAGAACGTGGAGGCGAAAATCATCGATCATGTCACCGGTGAGCCGTTGTCAGTTGGGCAGAGAGGCGAGCTATGGGTAAGAGGGCCTGCTATCATGACAGGTAATGTAACAGCTAACAACATACATTATCTTGCAATATTCAGATATCTTCACTGTTTTGCAACATAATTGCAAATGGCAGTTAGATTGTGCTGAACAATATTTCAGTTCATCTGTTGCAGGCTATGTTGGTGACGATGAAGCAAACGCCGCAGCTTTCGACTTGGACGGATGGCTAAAGACTGGTGATCTTTGCTGCATTGATCAGGATGGGTTTGTTTTTGTTGTGGATAGACTGAAGGAGTTGATCAAATACAAGGCTTATCAGGTCAGCTTTCAGTTTCATAACAACGTACTTTGTGCATCTATGGTTGCTGAAGATGCTTCAATTCTTTGCCCTAAAAACTTCTCATTGGGGTTGTTAATATTGCAGGTTCCACCTGCAGAGCTGGAGCTTGTCCTGCAGTCTTTACCTGAAATTCTTGATGCTGCAGTTGTGCCGTAAGTCTGAAGAAATTATCAAACTCTGCATCATACCAGCAGCATTGCAACACATCAAATCTGGAGAAAACAAATTATTGGCTAATTTGTTATCTTAAACATTACCATGACCAAGGTTGCACGGACACTTCTATAAATAGCATGGCGTGTCCGTGTCCTACATTGTATCTTATACCGGACACTTGCCAGGCATCTATTAGAGCCGCGCTGGAGATCCAACGTTTCCCAAAAGTGTGTCCGAGTTGTGTCCAATGACATGTCAAAGAAATGTCTGCCTATTTTTCATATTTTGGGATTAAAAATGACGTCGTTCCAGTATGGTACCACCTAGAAATATCACAATATAAACATATTGATATATTATCACAACTAATTAACTTCATAGAACACATATAATACAGTGATTTATATGTTTGCTTAATGATACTGCACTTATCGAGTACTTGGAGCTTTCATCAGCATCTAGTCTTTCTATAACTACTCGCCAATTTGGGTTGCACATCAAGATTCAAAGAATGATGTAAAATTTTTGTAAAAAAAAAATTTTTGTCATACTTTTTTATTGTTTCTTGATTTAAATAGCCGTTTCTTATGTCGGCATTTTTTTTTTTTGAGAAATGTCGTGTTCCTATATCAGTGTCATGTCCGGATCCATGCAATCTAGACAACGACCATTCTAATTTGCAGGTACCCTCATGAAGAGGCTGGACAAATACCACTGGCGCTTGTGGTGAGGCAACCTGGAAGCAAAGTCACTGAAGCAGAAGTCATGGACTATGTTGCAAAGCAGGTAAACTATAAAATGTCTGTTCATCTGTTGCCATGTTTTCTTGAAAAGACAGGTCATGAATTTCAAGAAATTGATGTAGGTTGCTCCATACAAGAAGATCCGCAAGGTCGTGTTCGTGGATTCGATACCGAAATCGCCGGCCGGGAAGATCTTGAGAAGGCAATTGTCAAACCATGTGCAGTTCGGCTCTGTTTCGAGATTATGATTTTTGTGTGTGTGTGACTTGGAGTAAAATTCTTTGCATAGATGAAACCTGAGACACAGTCATACAGAGATATATAGTTTTTGGTCGCAACTTGTTCTCCTTGAAATATTTTTTTCTTCGTGGTTGTTCAGTATGTTCATACTAGGTGTGTTTGGTTGTTTGCATGAGGAGAGACTAACTCCTATCAGTGGGACAGACTGGATGAAACTGGCTGTGAGATGCAGTAGAGATGTTGTTTGGTTGGTTGAATTTCTGAATTCTGAATGAGTATTGAGTTTGTTTAGTTGGCTACATGTCTTGCCCTGCATGAGAAACGGCATTGACATGACTACCACTACCAGTACAAGCTAAACGCGTTTTACTTATGGTGGCGCCGCTGTGCAATGTGCCCCGGCAAAAGGTATTCCCTGCACAAAGTAAATGCAACAATCTTTGAGCGGCATTTGGATTTGGGGGGGGGGGGGGGGGGGCATGTAAAAATTAAAAATGTGAATAAGAATTTGATTGTATGCATAATCAATCTAATTTTATCAATTTAGAGTTTAATAATCAATGTTGTTGGGGAAGAGGCGGAGACGGCGACGGAGGCAAACGCGAGGAGGAGCAGAGGCGGAGGCGGCGACGGAGGTAGAGGTGAAGACGGCGACGAGGTTCGGGGGGACGCGAGGCAGAGGCGAAGGCGGCGACGGAGGTGGAGACGACGACGAGGTTTGGGCGGACGCGAGGCAGAGTCGGGCGGACGCGGAGGCGGTGTTGTCGGGGAAGAGCCGGAGATGGTGACGGAGGCGAACGCGAGGAGGATGCTAGAAGGGAGCCAGGGATACGCCTATCCGCGAGCTAGGCTGCGGGAAACGCCTGGATTGAGCGTACCTGCGGGCCAGACTGCGGGAGAAGATTTGCACCACACGGGCCAAGCTGGAGGGACCAACACAAGCAACCAAACACTCAAGAATTGCATCTACGAATCAGGCTGAACTCAGAACCAGACAACCAAACACACCCACTATGGCTCTGTTTGTCTCAGTTTTGGTTCCGGCTTCTACGGTAGGGCAGTTTGAGTTTCAAAGAAAACCTGGAGCCCAAAACTTGGAGCTTCAATAGTTTTTGGTCAGGCCTCGGGCTTCTTTTTTTTAAAGCTGTAATTTCCATTTTTTATCTTTGAATTGAGGAGAGAATGTTGTGTATGAGTGGTAATTTTTGTGTAATTTTAGATAATTTTTAGATCAATTAATTAATCCTAGCTTTGAGCACCTAAAATAGAGCTCTAACTTCTCTAGAGCTCCTGGAGCTAAGACTTGAGTTGCAATGTTAATTTCACCTTAATGCAAGTACAATGTGAATGTATGAGTTAGGGTTTTTATTCTATCTTATTCACCTTAAGCACCCTATTAGACAATGCTTGCTCAAACGCTCGATCCAGGCATTTCTCACCGTCTGCCCAAAGAACCCCTTTTGAAGCTCTAAGCTTGTTTCGCTACTGCAGGCTAGGCAACCAAAGTAGCCCCTCAGAAAGATCCCACATCATTGGTTGGGAGCCATGCGACCAATCAAGCACTAAACTCACCTTGTTATCTACGGTGCTACAACTTTTGATCATTCTAATCAGTAATACGTTAGTTACCTCTGGGGCACGACTTGGCATCTCATGAAGCCATATCACCATTTATTTTTTTACTAATGGATCATGCTTATATTATATCTAAACCATACAGTAGTCTTGGAGGATAATTTATCAAGGATGGTGGCCACATCACTATTTGTGTATTTTTCATTTGGATCATGCATATATATATTAGGGAAAATTAATCTATGCCACTGAACTTTGATATCTAATGCAATATACTAATGAAATTTTACTCCTGATCATATGCCACTACTTTTTTAAAGTGTGATGTTTTTTGTCATTTTTGACAAATCAACTCAGAAAAATGACAAAAATATTTGCAAGAGCACGATTTTTGCATTTCATAAAACTTCCGTAAAGGACTCCGGTCTATCTTTGGAAGGGATATGTCCTCGGATGTGCCATAAGCCTTAACAACCGCAATCTCTAGAGATTAGATAAGATTACCCCTGTGTCCTGTTTTAATATGGTCGGGAAGGGTCCTATATATGTACTTGAGGGCCACTAGCCTGAAGAGAGGAGAAACAAAGGATAAAAAGAAAAGATTATCCGATACAAGGTCATCAAGCACGAAAAGCAATAGATCTCGAATCATTCGTAATTTTTTAGATCTAATCTCGCCGGAGATAGCTACATACATCCTTGCTAAGTAGCTTCCGAGCACTTGGCTTAGGGTAGTTCTCTTGTATAGGTTAGCTAGATAACCGCTTGGAAGTGCTCCCGAGCACTTTGACCACTTTGTACATTTGCCTTGTACTTCCTATTTTCACAATATAGTATAGATCAAATTGGTACTCACCTTGGTGGCTTCCCTTGGGACGATTCAAGGTGGGGTATCGACAAGAGGTAGGGGATAGATCTTCACCTTTGAACCTGTATAAACCCCGGTGTCTATTTCTTGGTCCATACTTCATACGGCTCTGTGTTCTCCACTACAAATCTATGTTGCGTATTGATAAGTGCTAAATTGGTAGCATTTTTACCCTAGGTTTAATATTGAAAACATGCAAAATCATACTTAAAACTCCTTCGATGTGATATTTTATGCATAATTTTTCATTATTTTTAGAAATTTCTTTCACAGTTGTGTTTGACATGCTTCAGGGACCAAACTTATCAAATTTGAGAAGATTTTGATCATATTTGGGCTCAATTCACCAAGAATTCAAGATTAAACAGCAAAAAGGGCCTGATCGAATATTCTTCGGACAAAAAGACCTGGCCGAACACGTTTACGCGAGAAAGAGCCTCATCCGTACATGGCTGGGTGAAAAAGAGACCTGATCGAACACGAGCATGTGGTCGAAAAGAGTCTCGATCATACATGAGCACGTGGTCGGAAAGAGTCCTGATGGACCACGACAACCGCTTGGCCGTTCGACATGTGTTTGGCTGGGAGCACACCACGTGTCCTGGTCATGTTCGACTCAGTTTTGGTGGCTTTTACTGGTTGAATTTGGTCGGTTTTAATCGGTTTTGACCAGGACTAGTCGGATTTGGTCAGGTTTGACCAGAACTAGTCAGATTTGGTCGGTTTTAGCCATATTTGGTCAGTTTTAATTGTATTTGATCAGAACTGGCCAAATATGATCGGTTTTGACTCAGATTTATCCATTCTCATGCCGTTTGAAGCTAGACTTCATCACTTACACATTAAGGAGTTATTTTTAGGCACATTAACCCATAAACTATAAATAGAGAAGTTTTTGACTCAATTATCATCATCTTTCTACATGTTCTCTTAAGTTTTAGAACTACTTTCTTAGTAGTTTTTAGATTGTTTTCTTAGAAGAGCCCCCTACTCTATTTTTTGTACTTTTGTAAGCCAGCAAGAATGACAACTTCAATTTTCAAGAAATCAAGTAAGTTTTTTAATTCTTATTATCATTTCTGCATTCTTATGGCTTTTTGCGAGTAGATCCCTTCTAGGGTTAGAGATGACCTAATTTGGAAGGCGTGATCCTTTCTCGGTCTTGATCTCAAGTTTTGGAGTTATTTCCTGATGTTTTCTTCCTCTAAATCCTAAATTCTTATTTCGGCAACAGACGTAACAGTTAAATCTTAGCAAGAATTTAGGAGAGTTCTTGAGTCCTTAGTGCTTTGACGTGGGATCCTGAACAGGAGAGAGACTCTTGCCAAACATAACAGTGGAAGCAATCCTTTGAACGTTGTACCAACGACCATACTGGCAACTTAATCTGTCTTGAAAAACAATTGAGATTAATTTACAATCCTCGGACCTTAGATAGAATTATGCTGGATGGTTATGGAACTCCCGAAACCCTAGATTCTCATTCATGCTTACAAACCTAGATTTAATACTTGCTCTTTACTGCTTTACAACCCTAGATTGATAGCTTTAATAGTAGATTTAGTGTAGAAAAACAACCCTCAACTCGTTTAGACTTAATCAGTGACCCATTAAGCTAGAAAGACGAATAGACTTGTTCCTTGTGGAATTCGACCCTCAAGTGCTCCACGATCAACCGTTCACTTGCGGTTATTACACAATCACGACCCTTTGGTCGCGATCAAGTTTTTAGTGCCGTTGCCGGGGAACAACAGTAGTTCATCTTTTTAGATTAATTTTCCTGATATAAGTCAGTCTCACTGCTCAATCTTGCTTCTATTTTTCTTTTTCTTCTTTTCTTTGCACCACAACCTTTCAGGGAAGTAGTGCAAATCTGGATAGCTCGGACAAACCTATCAAAACCATGCGCCGACTTCAGTATGAGGCAAGCCAGGTAAGATTGGAGGAAAACTCGTAAACATTTGAAGACATCAAAGAACAACCATCAATGGAGGACCAAAAGAGACTCAAGGATTATGCAATCTCGCTCAGCATGGGGTTGCAATTAGGTATTCTTAGACCATCGATTGAATCAAATAATTTTGAAATAAAACCTACGCTTTTAAATTTGGTTTAACAAAATCAGTTCAGTGGTCTTCCTGCTGAAGATCCATCATTATATTTGCACATGTTTCTTGAGCATTGTGATATGTTCAAGATTCATGGAGTAACATCGGATACACTTCATATGAGGCTCTTTCCTTTCTCGCTTCGCGAGAAAGCGAGGGCATGACTATACACTCTTCCTCATGTGTCGATCACTACCTGGGATGAACTCTCACGAGCTTTTCTTGGTAAGTTTTTTCCTCCTGCTAAAACTGTTCATATTCGCAATCAGATTGCATCTTTTTCTCAGCAGGTAGGTGAATCACTTTACGATACTTGGGAACGGTATAAGGACTTGTTGATCAAGTGCCTGCATCATGGACTAGAGAAGTGGCTTGTAGTTCAAATGTTTTATAGTGGATTGAACTACAATGCACGGATGGCCGTAGACGCCGCAGCCGTTGGCACACTAATGAACAAAAGTGTAGACGAAGCATACGACCTCATCGAAGGTATTATTCAAAGCTACACTCAATGGGGAACTGAATGAGCTGCTCAACAGACTCCGACCAACAACATGATGTAAGTGTAATGTCGCAATTGACCGTGTAGGATCATGGATACCGACTAGAGGGGGGTGAATAGGAGGCTTTTAAAAATTCTTTTCAATTAAACAATTTTTGTAAGTATGTCTAGGATAACCTAGAGTTGCAAAGGGTTTATCAACAATCTAACATCTAGTTGCAATTATTCAATATGTAATATACAATTCAACTTGCAACTAGAGTAATGTAAACAATTGTGTCAAGGTAAATATGAAACGAACAAGAAAGAAAAAATTGACACAATGATTTTTACCGAGGTCTCGGAGACTCGCCCGGTCTCCCCTACTCCTCGTTGAAGCGCTCACGCGTGAGCCTCGCTTCTATATCCACGAAGGATATCTCTGCTCGGGTTGCTCCTTCTCCACACCGGATAGGCGAGCACCAAACCTTTCACACTTGTTTGTCGGCCTCTCCAACAAACTTCACCGGAGAGATCGCGACTCTCCTCCACCAACCGTCTAGGCAAAGGCGATCACCAAGAGTAACAAGTCATACGCTTTCACTTGAACGAATCAAATACTAGAAGCTCAAATGATGCAAATGGATGCTCAACACTCTAGCACTAATTTGCAAATTGTGGATGAAGTGCACTAAGCACTCTTAGCCTCACACAAAAGCTTTCTCTCAAATCCACTCAAGATTTTGGCTGAAATCTAGCCTCTAGATGCAATAGATCAAATGCAATGAACTTGGCTAGCTTATCCACTGTGTTTCCGAGTTCTTGAGCAACCTCAAATGAAAGCCAACACGAGGTATTTATAGCCCCTCAATGAAAACTAGCCGTTTGCAACATCCTGACGAAATTTTGTACAAGCCGGATATTGTCCGGCCAGTACAATAAAATACGATCGTTGCAACCGTGTTAGTTACCGTTGGACTATTTTTGTGAAGGCCGAACAAATGATCTTTTGTTTGGACAAAAGCCTCGGACAGATGCACTTGTCTTTGTTTACATTTCAATTAAGTCTCAAAGTAATCTGTACAGGTCGGACACAGTCTGGCCATGTAACCCCCTGGTTTTGGGGGTGAAAATTTCCTTTTTCATGAAAATCATGCATGCATATTGTTGCATCTAGGCTTTTATGCCTGATCTGATTTTGATGATTAATGAAAACAAGCGGTTCAGACTAACTGTGTTTTTGAGATACAGAGTTCGGTTGGGAAGATATTCAAGATGATCAAGATGAACTCAACTTAAAAGAGAACAAGCACAAGTCGCAAGGAACAAAGACGAGACGCAAATCACATGTTAAAGATGCAAAGGACCAGAGGTAATATTGGTTTTATTTTGACCGATCTTGGTGTTTGGAGTTTGATCGGTTTAGGAAATTATTTCTTAGTTTTAATCATACTATAAAGAGGGGTTGCAAGTCTGTCGAGGATTCGGACTCGGGGTCCTTAGCCGAACTTATGCAAAATTTGTAAGTAGTGAGACCTTTCAGGGTGTCCCTCCGGGAAGGTATGTAGAATTATGGAGAACTAGAGCACAGAGAAGTTTATACAGGTTCGGGCCTTCGATGGTGGGAGTAATAGCCCTACGTCCTATTGGGATTTCACTATGTGTAGTAAAAAGAGTTACAAGGTGACGGAAAGATCTTCACAGGCGAAGATTTTCCCTATATGATTGTACAATATGAAGCCTGGAAGGCTTATGGAAGCTATCTAATCTAGGCTATCGTCTTGGTTGTTTGACCAGTTGATCTTTCGGTGAGATGTGTTGTATCTCCTCTGGATGAGATGTCTCGTCCCCCTATTTGATGCACCAGGCTGCCCTTTTATACTGGTCGAAAGGGCGCCAAGTTGTAATGGCATCAAACGGTTGCTTGGATGCGGTTTAGAGAACCGCTCTTAACTCCCACACAGGTTTAACACGTGTTATTCGTGGATAACCGCACGTATTAACCTCCTGACGGTTGTTCCTCTACGTGGAAGAATCTTTGGAATACTTGGGATATTCCTGCTACAGGGACAGATTAATCCCATGTTCCCTGGTCAAAAGTGCTCTGACCGCGCGATGTTGGCTGACCGCGCAACATCTTCAGCCTTCTGTCGACGCATAGCATACGAACTCTTGACCGCGCACTAGCTGCGATCTGATCGTGTAAAGCCCGCGACCTTGGGCTGGCACTTCTCAGAATGACTTGAGTTTGCACCACCAGGCACGTGTCTGGCTCGAATCTATCCTGAACCAGTCGAACATTTATTTGAACTGACTCGGGTGTCAATCCTCGTCAGCTAGCCCCCAAATTCGAAGAGAACGAAGGGACGTGTTTACTTCGAATTTCAAGACATACATCGAATTTTTAACCCGACGCTTCAAATCCCCCACTTAGTGGCGCACTAAGTGTGGTGGTTGGTTCCCCGAGATGGGCTCTGGGTAATATGTGACAGGTAATGATGGCGCTGTTGAAACATTTTTTAACCCGAGGTAAAATTGTAAATGCTTTAAAAACTCGAGGCGCTCGGAAGGCGAACCGTCACCCTGGCGGCTATGAATACCGAAGCTTTCGAATTACAAAGCTCCACAACTTCTCCTTTAGGCTAAGTTTCCGTAGAAGCCATCTGCACTCTTCTTTTCATACTTCTCCCGATGGCAGACCACAACATCATCGAGATTGAGAGTGATGAAGAGAAAGTTTTTGAGCAAGAGTTACAGGTGCTCGAAGATCTATCTCCTTCAAGGAAAAAGCCCAAGGTTGACGAGGGATCCTCCAGCAGAACAAAGGTGAAGAACGTATATCGCTCTTTCTTCCTTCTGTTCCTCTAGTCCTTCCTATCCATGCACCTCGGCAGGTCGAACTTTCATCTCCACCTTTGGAGGGACGTTCTTCTCAGTTTTTTCCATTTCATCCCAATACTCCCCGCTTTTGTTCGGATGATCAATTTTCTGGTAGGCAAGCTGCTCTCTCACGACCAGATGGTACTCAACTTGTGTTGGGGAAGCAATCTTATAGTGAGAAGGTCGCACTTCCATCATATGATGATCCTCGAATTTTATCGGGTGATCTACTTTACAGGATGCCTATATCAACCTATCACTTGCGAGGATTGGTAATTACTTCTGTCTCCCTTTGCTTGTTGTCATAGTTAGTAAAACTAACATTTGCAAATGTAGGAGACGAAAATCGTTGGAGCCCCCAGCGACCAGCCTGTTGAGACTCCACCTCCTTCCCTCGGACAGACTCTCCAAGGGGAAAAAGAGGCCCTGGAGAAGAAGACTGAAGAGATGTCTTCGGCGATTCTGCACCTGGCAGAATGTTTTGAGAGATCCCATGAAGAGGTGCGCCAGTTCCGTCGGGAGAGGGATCACGCTCAGCAACAGCGAGAACTCTCCGACTTGATTAGGGACAATAGTGCATCTCTTGTTCGGGATGATGTAGATAGGCTTAGATTAATTGCTTGTTCCCTGGGGGTTGTCAGTGTAGATCCTACTGACAACAACATGTCCCTAGGAGAGCTTTGCAAACTACTTTCAGATCAGGTTGACGCTCTGGTCGCCGGTATCCCTTTTGTATGTAAAGAATGTCGGAAATAAAGTTTTCTTTTTCCTCACATCATATGAATATTCTTTACATCTTCTGTGCGAAAACATGGCCATAAACAATGTCTTTACGACCACTCATACACAGGCAAAATTCAATTATGCGACCAGAATCGCATTTTATCGTTGTACCGCGACAAGCACTGATACTGCAATTAGACTTAAAGCCGCGGTTAGAACCGAAGTTCGATTCGAAAGATTACAGCGATCAGAACCGAAACTCGATCAGACCATCACTTCGATTAGAATCGGAGCTTAGTCGAAGACATGGTTTCGACCATACTGCAATCTAATCAAAACATATCCGTACGTCCAAAAACTGGGTCATAGGATATTTTCATGAAAGTTTACAAGACACATGAAGGAAAATGTCCTCCGAAAGCCCTTGAAAAACTTTTCATGTTTTTGTATCTTCAAATCTTGAAATAAAGAAGTCCTTTTGTTTCGGATCCGATACCAGGAACACTTAACGGGTCCGCCAGAGATAGTATCCATTATGGGAAATGAATAGAATATTGAGTGGAACGTTTGAGTGGAATGTTACTCACAGTAGTGCGCTTCCTCGGGTCTATAAAAGGAGCAGTTAGCTTCTTGAGGAAGCCACACAGCCAAAAACCCTTACTCAACACTCCCGCCGCACAAAACCCTCATTCTCCACAGTCTTCATCTTCCTCAAAGTTGTCAACTTTCCTCAAGATCTCTTACAAGAAATGGCGTCCTGGAGTAGATGGGTCCACCACTCCGAGGAGAGTCTTCTGGCGTTGGAGAAGGAAGAGATCCTTCCTCCGCGGCTGCTAATCAACTGGCGGCCAGCGGAGAAGGATCAAGAGACCCCAGTTGTTGGAGAGGGCGAACTGGTGATCTTCGAAGAATATCTGCGCTGCGGGTTCCGATTCCCTGAGGGTCGGTTCCTAAAGGATATTCTGGAGCATTACGGGTTGGAGTTGATAAATCTCCACCCGAATGCAATCTTGGTTCTGGCGGTGTTCCAGCATTTGTGTGAAGTCTACGTCGGAGTGTATCCCAGCGTGGATCTCTTCCGGCGTTTCTACTATTCGGCGTGGTCGAAGAGCACCAATGCCGCCGGATGCATATACTTTCGGATAAGGGAGAAGAAAGAGTATCCCTTCCCACCCCTGCGAGATTCGGTGCACGGGTGGCACCATAAATGATTTTACTGCACCCCTCCGTCCGAGAGCGGGTTGTGGTTTGAGAACTCGCGGCCAGAAAAGCCGAGCGAGTTGGACTCCCTCCTGGCGATGAATGCTGAGTTCATGAAGCATGCCGAGGTGATTCTTCACTTGGTCCAACAGGGACTAACGGCTCGCGACATCATCCGCGACTTCGTGAAGAATCGGGTGAGCCCCCTGCGTGAAAGGGCTCATCCGGCTTGGGAGATAAAGTCCATGGCAGACAACACCCTGGACTACAACGATGGTACGTGATCTCAGGACCGAAACCTCATACCTCTGTTATATGCTTTCTAATTGGTATTCTGGGAACAGTCCTGCCTTCTTCCGAGATTGAGAGGGGGAAAAATTACCTCCTCAGGGCCTAAAATACCGAAGTGGAGGGCCCCAAGGGATCGCCTCGCCCACAGAGCTTAGTTCACGCCGGCGACGACCTAAAACAGGAGCGCCGAATGGTATGTCACCTTTCACTTAGTTCCCCTTCGCAGGTCTCATGTACACTCAGTACTAACAAATTCGTCGGGATGACACAGCTCTTGGGGAGATTCACCGAGGCGACGTTCCCAAGTGAAAATGTCGGTCTCCTGGGAAAGCCGACGGTGAAGAACGTGAAGAAGATTTCCTCGAAGCCCAGGACAAGGAATTCTGCCCCCAAGAAATCCAAGAAGACTCTTGGGGAAGGGTCTTCACGGAGCACTCCTCCTACCGCAAGGAAAACTGCGGTAAGATATCATGTACCTCCTGTTCTTCCAGGTACAAACTGGAATCATTTCTTCGTCGTACAGGGCGAGAGGAGCAAGGAGGAGGATGACGTTCCCCTAATTCGCCGGAAGAGGAAAACAGCAGACTCTCCGTCCGGCGAGACACTACCTCATCCTACGAAAATAGAAGCGACTGCAGCGGACCCCGCGGCCACCGGGAATCTCGTGGTCACGGGTGAGATTCCTGCTCCCGAAGCCCCAGAGGCTTCAAGGTCAGTTACTTCTCCCTCCCTGGTCAAAGGGACGACCACGGTAAGACTTTCTCGTGGTCTTAACTTCTCAATTTCATCTGTACATGTGTTTATCGGACTTACACTCATACAGGGAGAAGAACTTCCCCCTGTAACTCCTGTGAGTCCTAGGGGGGCAAATCCTCCACTCCTGCGGACAGGAGAGGAGGTGATAGAACAAGACTCTACGACCAACGCCAAGGTCGCGGATGAGATGCCGGCTCCAGAAGTCCAGGAGCCACCCAGGCCTTCGGGCGTATCCTTGTCGCTCGAACAGGTTACCCCGGTATGAATTCTTACCACTTAGGTCTTTATCATCCCTTATGCATATGCTTACAGGAGAACATTCATAGGGAAAAAAGGCCCTGTTCACGAAGAGGAAGACTAGGACGGACAATGACTGTCCTCTTTCTCACGGAGAGCCTTCCTTGAAGTCTCAGAAGCTAATGGGATTTCAAATAAGGTAAGAACTCCATTCTGTTTATTTTGGATCGGATTGTGGCGACCACTAACGTAATCGTCAACTCCTTCTTTCTTTGTGGGCGTAAAGATGTAGCACCGAACCCCTCAACCGCCCCGGGGAGGGTTGAAGTCGCTGCCGGTGCTGAGGCCTCCGGTGAGGAGCGCTCTGTCCCTTCGGTCTAGGAAGTCGTCCGGGCCGTCAGGGACGAGTTGGACATGGAGACCCAGTTGCAAGCATTGGAACCTGCGACTGAGGCCCAGCAGGCGCATCTACCTGCTGCTCCTGTCGAAGATGAGACGGGTCCCTCGACCAGACCTCCCGCCATCCCGGAGGATAGTTCATTTCGGGAGTACACAGAGGTATAATGAACATCTCTTATGGTACCTGAATTGTGCATAGGACACCACTAATTTCTCTTTGCATCACAGGAACTATCCCGTATAACGGCCAGATCGATCGCTCTGGTGGTGAGTATCGAGGCCATACAAAAAGAGAGAGATTGCTTGCAGAAGTAAGAATAAATGCCCTTTAATTTGTATAGATACAAATTCGTTATGACAATCATCTTTTTTGTCACAGGGAGGTTGCTTCTCTGAAGAGGAACCTGGCCGCTAACAAGCGCAGGTCGATCTCCATGATTTCGAAGCAAGAGGTCGAGCTTAATGATCTGCGGTCACAGCTCTCTGGTAAGTCGATTCCCGACTAGGAAGACTTGACTTTACCATTTAGACTGTTAGTAACAATCTTCTTACTGCAGCGCAAGCAAGTCAAATAAAACAGCTTGATCAGGACAAGACAATCCTCCAGCTCTCCATTGACTCTACCCGAAGGGCGAACAGAGACCTGAGCCAATCCATCTTCGAAAAGCTAAAGATGGTGGCCCGTCTCCTGAGGGCTGATGTGGTTGAGACCACAAAGGACGACCTCAGTTCGAGCGACTGGTCTACACAGGTCGTAGCCCAAGCGGAGTCACTTCTCGAGTATCTTCCTGAAGATACATGGCGAAGACAAGAGGCGATCAGAACCAGGGTTCGATCAGCAGCCTCCGCCATTCTTTGCCGGTTTCGTCTCCACCATGGCCCAGATATGGATCTGAAACCACTGGTGGGAACGGTAGAGATTGAGAGTGAAGAGCAACTCGAGGCGATCATGGAGGAAGTCAATCCCCTTGTAGATAGACTCCTGACCGAGCTCGGGATTGTAATCCCTACAATTGTATAGATATAAACTATAGAATGCAATGCATGTACTTTTTGATTTTGAAAGAAAGTACTTTTTTGTTGTTTCATATTATAAGCATATCCCCCTAGCCCCCGCCTGTGATTATATATACTGAAGGCTTAGTATTATAAACACAGGAGAAATACGAGTGTAACGAACATGGGTGTGCGATCAGACCAACAGTTATGATCAATGTAACGTCTAATCTTGTTGCAAACCGGCAGCCACTCAGGCAACCAAGGACATACTAGCAAGCCTCGTATGCATTGAGAAACGGCTTATTTAGGAGTGACTTGTCTAGAAGTGGTCGTGAGATTTGTCGACGATTCGGACTCGGGGTCTTCAGCCGAACTTATGCAGAATTTGTAAGTAGTGAGACCTTTCAGGGCGACCCTCCGGGAAGGTATGTAGAATTATGGAGAACTAGAGCACAGAGAAGTTTATACAGGTTCGGGCCCTCGATGGTGGGAGTAATAGCCCTACGTCTTGTTGGGATTTCACTATGTGTAGTAAAAGAATTACAAAGTGACGGGAAAAGATCTTCACAGGCGAAGATTTTCCCTATATGATTGTACAAAGTGAAGCCTGGAAGGCTTATGGAAGCTATCTAGTCTAGGCTATTGTCTTGTTTGTTTGATTCTTTGGGTGAGATGTGCTGTATCTCGTGATCCTTCGATCCCCTGTTTGATGCACCATGCTGCCCTTTTATACTGGTCGAAAGGGTGCCAAGTCGTAACGGCATCAAATAGTTGCTTAGATGCGGTTTAGAGAACCGCTCTTAACTCCCACGCAGGTTTAACACGTGTTATCTGTGGATAACTGCACGTATTAACCTCCTGACAGTTGTTCCTCTACGTGGAAGAATCTTCGGGATACTTGGGATATTCTTGTTACAGGGACAGGTGAATCCCACGTTCCCTGGTCAAAAGAGTTTTGACCGCGCGATGTTGGCTGACCGCGCAACATCTTCAGCCTTCTATCCGCGCACAGCATACGAACATTTGACCGCGCACTAGCTGCGATGTAATCGCGCAAAGCCTGCGACCTCGGGTTGGTACTTCTCAGAATGACTTGAGTTAGCACCACCAGGCATGTGTCTGGCTCGAATCTATCCTGAACCAATCGTGCATTTATTTGAACTAACTCGGGTGTCAATCCTCGTCAGTTCGCCCCCAAATTCGACGAAAACGAAGGGACATGTTTATTTCGAATTTCAAGACATACATCGGATTTTCAACCCGACGCTTCAAATCCCCCACTTAGTGGCGCACTAAGTGTGATGGTTGATTCCCCGAGACGGGCTCTGGGTATTACATGACAGGTAATGATGGCGCTGTTGAAATATTTTTTAACCCGAGGTGAAATTGTAAATACCTTTTAGAAACTCGAGGCGTTCGGAAGGCGAACCATCGCCTTGGCGGCTATAAATACCGAAGCCTTCGAATTACAAAGCTCCACAACTTCTCCTCACGGCTAAGTTTCTTCCAAAGCTACCTTCATCCCTCTCCTCATACACTCCCCGATGGTAGACCACAACATCATCGAGATTGAGAGTGATGAAGAGGAAGTTTGCGAACAAGGGCCTCAGGTACCCGAAGATCCATCTCCTTTAAGGAAGAAACCCAAGATTGACGAGGGATCCTCCAGCAGAGCAAAGGTAGAAGACGCAGCATCGTTCTTTCTTCCTTCTGTTCCTCTAGTTCTTCCTATTCGTGCACCTGGGCAAGTAGAACTTTCATCTCCACCTTTGGAGGGATGTTCTTCTCAGTTTTCTCCATTTCATCCCAATACTCCCCATTTTTATTTGGGTGATCGATTTTCTGGTCGGCAAGCGGTGACTACCCGACCAGAAGACCCTCAACTTGGGTTGGGGAAGCAATCTTATGGTGGGAAGGTTGCACTTCCACAATCCAGTGATCATCCGCTTTTGTTGGATGATCAACCTTCCAGGATGCATATACCAACCTGTCACTTGCGAGGATTGGTAATTACTTCTGTCTCCCTTTGCTTGTTTGTCATAGTTTAGTAAACCTAACATTTGCAAATGTAGGAGACGAAAATTGTTGGAGCCCCCAGCGACCAGCCTGTTGAGACTCCACCTCCTTCCCTCGGAAAAACTCTCCAAGGGGAAAGAGAGGCTCTGGAGAAGAAGAAGAAGACCGAAGAGATGTCTTTAGCGATTTTGCACCTGGCAGAATGTTTTGAAAGATCCCGTGAAGAGGCGCACCTGTTCCGTCGAGAGAGGGACCACGCTCAGCAACAGCGAGAACTCTCCGACTTGATTAGGGATAGTAGTGCGTCTCTTGTTAGGGATGATGTAGATAGGCTTAGATTAGTTGCTAGTTCTCTGGGGGTTGTCAGTGTAGATCCTACTGACAACAACATGTCCCTAGGAGAACTCTGCAAACTTCTTTCGAATCAGGTCGACACTTTGGTCGCCGGTATCCCCTTTGTATGTAAAGAATGTAAGAAATGAAAATTTCTTTTTCTTCATATGAATATTCTTTACATCTTCTGTGCGAAATCATGGTCATAAGCAATGTCTTTACGACCACTCATACACAGGCAAACTTCAATTCTGGGACCAGAATCGTGTTTTTATAGTAGTACCGCGACTAGCACTGATACCGCGATCAGACTTAAAGCCGTGGTTAGAACTGAAGTTCAATTTGGAAGATCACTGCGATCAGAACCGAAACTCGATCAGACTATCACTTCGATTAGAATCGGAGCCTAGTCGATGACATGGTTCCGACTATACCGCAATCTGATCAAAACATATCCGTATGTCCAAAAACTTGGTCACAGGATATTTTCATGAAAGTTTACAGGATACATGAAGGAAAATGTCCTCCAAAAACCCTTGAAAAACTTTTCATGTTTTTGTATCTTCAAATCTTGAAACAAAGAAGTCCTTTTGTTTCAGATCCAATACCAGGAACACTTAACGGGTTCGCCAGAATAGTATCCATTATGGGAAATGAATAAAATATTAAGTGGAACGTTTGAGTGGAACGTTACTCACATTAGTGCGCCTCCTCGGGTCTATAAAAGGAACAGTTAGCTTCTTGGGGAAGCCACACAGCCAAAAACCTTTCCTCAACACTTCCGCCGCACAAAACCCTCATTCTTCAGCCTCCGTCTTCCCCAAAGTCACCAACTTTCCTCCCGATTTCTCACAAAAAATGGCGTCCTGGAGCAGATCGATCCACCACTCCAAGGAGAGTCTACTGGTGTTGGAGAAGGAGGAGATCCTTCCTCCGCGGCTGCTAATCAATCGGCGGCCCGCGGAGAAGGACCAAGAAACCCCAGTCGTTGGAGAGGCTGAACTGGTGGTTTTCAAGGAGTACATGCGCTGCTGGTTCCGATTCCCCGAGAGTCGGTTCCTGAAGGACATCCTCGAGCATTACGGGTTGGAGTTGATAAACCTCCACCCTAATGCGGTCCTGATTCTGGCGGTGTTCCAGCACCTGTGTGAAGCCTACGTCGGAGTGTATCCTAGCGTGGATCTCTTCCGGCGCTTCTACTATTCGGCGTGGTCGAAGAGCGCCAACGCCACCGGATGCATTTACTTCTGGATAAGGGAGAAGAAGGAGTATCCCTTCCCACCCCTACGGGATTTGGTGCACGGGTGGCACCAGAAGTGGTTTTGCTGCACCCCTCCATCTGAGAGCGGGTTGTGGTTTGAGAACTCGCGGCCAGAGAAGCCGAGCGAGTTGGACTCCCTCCCGGCGATGAACTCTGAGTTCATGAAGCACGCCGAAGTGATTCTTCACCTGGTCCAACAGGGACTAACAGCTCGCGACATCATTCGCGACTTTGTGAAGAATCGGGTGAGCCCCCTGCGTGAAAGGGCTCATCCGACTTGGGAGATCAAGTCCATGGCCGACAATACCCTGGACTACAACGAAGGTATGCGATTTCGACACCGAAACCTTGTATTCTTGTTATATGCTTTCTGATTGGTCTTCTGGGAACAGTCCTGTCTTCCTTCGAGGTCGAGAGGAGGACAAATTACCTCCTCAGGGCCTACAACGCTGAAGTGGAGGGCCCCAAGGGATCGCCTCGCCCACAGAGTTTGGTTCACGCCGGCGACGACCTCAAACAGGAGCGCCGAAAGGTATGTCATCTTCTACTCAGCTCCTATTCGCAGGTCTTATGTATACTCAGCGTTGACAAATTTATCGGGATGAAACAGCTCCTGGGGAGATTTGCAGAGGCGACATTCCCAAGTGAAAATGTTGGTTCCCTGGGAAAGCCGACGGTGAAGAACGTGAAGAAAATCTCCTCGAAGCCCAGGACGAGGAATCCTGCCCCCAAGAGATCCAAGCAAACTCTTGGGGAGGGATCTTCACGGAGCACTCCTCCTACCGCAAGGAAAACTACGGTAAGATATCACGTACCTCCTGTTCTTCCAGGTACAAACTGGAATCATTTCTTCATCGTACAGGGCGAGAGGATTGAGGAAGAGGAGGAAGATGATGTTCCCCTGATCCGCTGGAGGAGGAAAATTGCGGACTCTCCATCCGGCGAGACTCCACCTCGTCCTGTAGAAACAGAAGCAACCGCAGCGGACCCCGCAGTCACCGGGAGTCCCGAGGTCGCGGGCGAGATCCCTGCTCCCGAAGCCCCAGAGGCTTCAGGGTCAGTTGCTTCCCCCTCCCTGGTCGAAGGGACGACCACGGTAAGATTTCCTCATGGTCTTATCTTCTCGATTCTCTTTGTACATGTGTTTATCGGATTTACACTTACACAGGGAGAAGAACTTCCCCCCTGCGACTCCTGTGAGTCCCAGGGAGGCAAATCCTCCACTCCTGCGGACGGGAAAGGAGGTGTCCGAACAAGACCCCGCGAGAGTCACGGATGAAGTGCCAGCTCCAACTGTCCAGGAGCCACCCAGGTCTTCGGACGTATCCCTGCCAACCGGACAGGTTACCCAGGCATGAATTCTTACCTCTTAAGTCTTTATCATCCCTTATAAATATGCTTACAGGAGAACATGCATAGGGAGAAAAGGCCCTGTTTACAAAGAGGAAGACTAGGATAAACAGCGACTGTCCTCTTTCTCAAGGAGAGCCTTCCCTGAAATCCCAGAAGCTGATGGGATTTCAAATAAGGTAAGAACCCCTCTTCTGGTTATTCTAGATCGGATTGTGGCGACCATTAACGTAATCGTCGACTCCTTTTTTCTTTGTAGGCACAAAGAGGTAGCATCGAGCCCTTCAGCCGCCCCGGGGAGGGTTGAAGTTGCTACTGGTGCCGGAGCCTCCGGTGAGGAGCGCTCTGTCCCTCTGGTCCAGGAAGTCGTCCGGACCGTGAGGGATGAATCGGGGACAGAGACCCAGTTGCAGGCAACAGAACCTGCGACTGAGGCCCAGTAGGGGCATCCACCTGCTGCTCCTGTCGAGGTCGTAACGGGTTCCTCGACCAGACCTCCCGTCATCCCGGAGGACATTTCATTTCGGGAGTATACAAAGGTATGATGAACATCTCTTTTGGTACCTGAATTGTGCATAGGACACCAGTGATTTCTCTTTGTTTTACAGGAACTATCCCGTGTATCGGCCAGATCGATCGCTATGGTGGCGAGCATCGAGGCCATACAAAAAGAAAGAGACTGCTTGCGCAGGTAAGGATAAATGCCCTCCAATCTGTATAGACACAAATTCGTTATGACAACCATTTTTTCTGTCACAGAAGGTTGCTTCTCTGAAGAGGGAGCTGGCCGCTTAGAAGCTCATGTCGATCTCCACGTTTTCGAAGCAAGAGGTCGAGCTTAACGAATTGCGGTCACAGTTCTTTGGTAAGTCGATTCCCAGCCAGGAAGACTTGTCTCCAAAGCTTAGACTGTTGATAACAATCTTTTTACTGCAGCGCAAGCAAGTCAAATAAAATGGCTTGATCAGGACAAGGCGGTCCTTCAGCTCTCCATCAACTCTACCCGCAAGGCGAACAGAGACCTAAGCCAATCCATCTTAGAAAAGCTAAAGATGGTGGCCCGTCTCCTGAGGGCTGATGTGGTCGAGACCACAAAGGACGACCTCAGTTCGAGCGACTGGTCCACACTGGTCGTGGCCCAAGCGGAGTCACTTCTCGAGTATCTTCCTGAAGATACACGGCGGCGGCAAGAGGCGATCAGAACTAGGGTTCGATCAGCAGCCTCCGCCATTCTCTGCCGATTTCGTCTTCACCACGGCCCAGATATGGATCTGAATCCACTGGTGGGACCGGTAGAGATCGAGAGTGAAGAGCAACTGGAGGCGATCATGGAGGAAGTCAATCCCCTTGTAGATAGACTCCTGACCGAGCTCGGGATTGTGTAATCCCTACACTTGTACAGATATAACATGTAGAATGCAATGCATGTACTAATTGATTTTTGAAAGAAAGTATATATATATTTTTTGTTGTTTCATATTATAAGCATATCCCCCTAGCCCCCGCCTGTGATTATAGATACTGAAGGCTTAGTATTATAAACACAGGAGAAATACGAGTGTAACGACCAGGGGTGTGCGATCGGGCCAGCAATTATGATCAATGTAACGCCTAACCTTGTTGCAAACCGGCAGCCACTCAGGTGACCAAGGACTTACCAGAAAGCCCCGTATGCGTTGAGAAACAGCTTATTTAGGAGTGACTTGTCTGGAAGTGGTCATGAGATCGGCCAGCGAATCCGACTAGAACGTTGTAGTGATATAACCGCCGGCGACCAACCCCCCGAGTCAAGTTCGTAATACATGGGCATGAAGGGAGGTGTTCATCATATGAAACCAAAAGACTTTTTGTTTTATTAAACAATGCTAATTGTACAGGAAAAATGATTGAATACTTACACGTAGAACTTGCTTAGTTGATCGATGTTCCATGTATTGGACAAAATTCGGCCATCCTCCATGGCTAACCGCGCGGATCCTGGTAGCGGCACGGAAACAACAGTGTAAGGGCCTTCCCACTTTGGGGAGAACTTGTTGCGGTTAGACTGGTCTTGAATCTTTCGTAGAACCAGATTGCCCACGTGAAGACTATGTGGTCACACCCTTTTGTTATGGTACTTGCGCAAAGCTTGCAAGTATGCCGCGGACTTGATCAAAGCGAGATCACGCCTTTCTTCTCAGAGGATGAGATCCTGTGATCGCTGTTCGGCCTGATCAACTCGTTCGAATTGCTCTGTCTGAACAGATCCAATACTAACTTCCATAGGCAGTACGGCCTCGGCCCCATAGACTAGATGGAAGGGCGTCTCACCGGTGGCTCGACTAGAGGTAGTTCGCAGTGCCCATAGAACGGTGTAGAGCTTGTCTGCCCAAGCCCCCGAGCGAGTTTTAAGGCGATCAAAAACACATTTTTTGATGCCTTGTAGTATCTGCCCGATGGCATGTTCTACGGCACCATTGCTCTGTGGATGTGCCACAGAAGCAAAGCACACCTTGGTCCCAATCTGATCGCAGTAGTCCAGAAAAAGACCACTGGCGAACTGAAAACCATTGTCTGTGGTGAGACGGTTTGGAACACCGAATCGAGCAACAATGTTCTTATGGAAGAACTTTCGTGCTGCTGATGCGGTAATATTTCGTACCGGTTCAGCCTCAATCCACTTCGTAAACGTGTCAATGGCTACGAACAGAAACTTGTACCCATTGACCGGTTGTGGCATAGGACCAACAATATCCATCCCTCAGACCGCAAAAGGCCATGCGAGGGGAATGGTTTGTAATGCATAGGCAGGTTGATGAACCTGTCTCTCGTGAAACTGACACTGAGGACACATTTTGACCATATGCTTGGCATCATCGAGTGCCGAAGGCCAGTAGAATCCTTGTTGAAAAGCTTTTCCGACTAGTGTCCGATATGACGTGTGCGCACCGCATACACCGTCATGTATTTCTTTCAAGAGGGATTTACCTTCCTCCTGAGATATGCAGCGCATGAATACTCCTTGAGTACCCTTTCTATACAAAACTCCCTCTATGAGCTTGTACAGGCGCGCTTTTCGGATCAACCGATCGCTTTCGGTTCCTCGGGTAGGGTCCCATGTTCAAGATAGACTCTCAATGGATGAGTCCAATCCTGTTCCTGACCGAGGTTGGTAACACAGACTGTTACCGGATCATCCTCGACCGAAGTCATGATCGAAGGACGGTCCAAGTGTTCAACGAACACTCCTGCCGGAGCGGATGTGCGTGAGGACCCAATTTTGGATAATTGATCTGCGAGAATGTTGTCCTTTCGCGGGATGTATTGGACTTTGAAATGACTCAAGTGTTTTTTCAATCTCCTCACTTCCCCCAGGTAATGAGCCATTGTCTCATCGGAGGTGCTGTACTCCTTGTTTACCTGGTTTACGACCAGCTGTGAGTCTCCCCTCACCACTAATCGACGGATTCCGAGGAATTTTGCTGCTCGGAGCCCTGCAAGAAGACCTTCATACTCTGCTGCGTTGTTAGTCGCAACAAAGTTTAGTAGGATGACATACTTAAGCTGTTCGCCCTGGGGCGTAACTAAGACCACTCCAGCCCCCGAGTATTGAAAACTACGGGAACCGTCAAAGTACATTGTCCAATGATCGGGGCATTCCAATTCCTCAGGCACCTGCACGGGTGGCTCAGGGTTGGTCCATTCGACTACAAAGTTGGTCAAAACCTGAGATTTAACCGCCGTGCGGGGCGTGAAATGGACATCAAAAGCTCCGAGTTTGATCGCCCATTTGGCGATTCGACCAGATTTCTCTGGATTTCGGACAACATCCCCCAGAGGAAAGGAGGAGGGTACTGTGATCTTGTGGGCTTGGAAGTAATGTCCTAGATTACGGGAAGCCCTCAGTAGCGCGTAAAGTATCTTCTGGACCTCAGGGTATCGCTCCTTAGGACCATGAAGTACCTCGCTTACATAGTAGACGGATCTGTGTATTCCTTCCCTATCCGCGATCAGGACAGCGCTGACCGCGTGCAGTGTGACCGCCAAATAGAGAAGTAATGATTCTCCTTTGTCGGGAGACACCAGAACTGGCGGACTGGATAGGTATATAGTTACCTCTTGAAATGCTTTTTCAGCCTCATCGGACCATGTGAAATTGCGGTGCTTCCGCAAGGCTTTCAAGAAAGGTAATCCCCTTTCACCTAGTCGCGATATGAAACGACTTAAGGCCGCCATGCGACCAGCCAAGCGTTGAACATCTTTCATGGTCGAGGGCTACCTTATCTGTTCGATGGCCCTGATTTTCTCAGGATTGACTTCAATGCCTCTAGAACAAACAAGGAAACCAAGAAGTTTTCCTGAAGAAACCCCGAAAGAACATTTCTCTGGGTTTAATTTTATTCCAAAGTGATTCAAGTTACAGAAGGTTTCAGCGAGATCGTCCAAATGAGACAATCTCTTGGTGCTTTTTACAACCAAATCGTCTACATATGCTTCGAGATTACGCCCTATATGGGAAAGAAAGGTCTTTTGCATCAAGCACTGGTATGTGGAACCTGCGTTCTTGAGACCGAACGACATTCTGACGTAGCAGTAGGTGCCGAACGGGGTGATGAAGGCAGTTTTCTCTTCATCTTCTTCTACCATGCTAATTTGATGGTATCCTGAGTAAGCGTCCAGGAAACTCATCAGTTCGCAACCCGCAGTTGAGTCGACCAGCTGGTCGATGCGGAGAAGGGGAAAGTCATCCTTTGGACAGGCACTGTTGAGGCTAGTGTAGTCGACGCACATGCGCCACTTTCCATTTGACTTGTGGACCATGACCGGATTGGCAAGCCATTCCGGGTGATCGACCTCGCGAATAAACCCGGCTTTTAGGAGTTTGTCCAACTCCTCTCGGATGGGTTCCTGTCGGCCAACAGCAAAACGCCTGAGCTTTTGCTTTATTGGTCGCTGTCCAGGTCGAATTGCTAACCTGTACTCGATTAATTCCCTTGGGACACCGGGCATGTCGGACGGTTTCCACGCAAACACATCTGCGTTAGCCCGGAGGAAAGTAATGAGCTCGAGTTCCTATTTGTCATCCAGGCCTGATCCAACCCGAATTGTCTTGGATGGATTAGCTGGGTACAATGGAACTAGTTTGTGTTTCTCATCTGGTCGAGGAGCAGCCTTGATCGCGTCGGTGGCTACTGTGGCGACCTGAGCATCTCGGAGGGGAAGCTGGTCGACCATCTCCAGAGATAGCCGGTCGCACGTTAGTGCCACGTTGTGACTGCCTCGGACTGAGATGACACCTTTGGGGCCAGGCAGTTTGCCGCACTGATAAGCATAGTGCGTTGCCATCATGAACTTAGCAAGAGTTGGCCTGCCAAAGATTGCATTGTAAGCCGAATCACAATCAATTACGTCAAAAGTAACCAATTCTGTTCAGAAGTTATCCGGTTCTCCCAGTATGACCGGGAGGACCACCTGTCCCAACGGCATCATGGAGGGACCGGGGATTATCCTATAAAACAGATGGATTATGGGCTTAATCTTCGAACGAGGAATTCGCATCTCGTTGAGCGCCTTGACCAATAAAATGTCCAAGGAGCTTCCTCCGTCGATCAGGACCCTTTCAACTCTCGCATTACTGATGATCGGGGTAATGACCAGAGGGAGCCTCAATGGTCGAGTAAGCCCCGCAGGACAATCAGTGCGATCGAATGTCAAAGGTGTATCCGACCAACGGGGGTACTGAGGTTCACCAAGGGATGTCTCCGTTTAGTTAACCTCCCGATAAAAGGCCTTAAACTGCCTTTTGGAAACAAAAGAGGAGGAACCCCCGAAAATAACATTAACGTGATTATGAGGTACCTGGTAAGACATCTCTTCGTCCCCGTCAACGTCTCTAAGTCCGCATGCTTTTTCCTTAACCGGCAAGGTCGGCATCGGTCCAATCCCTTGGTAGAAGTCATCCAACTGCTTCAACCAACTTCTGAAGTTCTTGAGGTCGTGGCCTGCGGAGTTGTGGAGCAGACACCACTTCTTGCCCTCCTGCGGATTAGTCGACTTTTCTGGCTGGTCGGCACTACGACCACTAGAAGCAGTTTTATTCTTAAAAAAAGACTTGTTACCTTTGGTCGAAGGAGGCTTCTTTGCAACTACGACCTCGCGGTACTGTCCAGAGCGATTCCTTTTTGGCTTCTTCGACTTCCCGCCCAAAGATTCCGGCTTCTTGCTTGAATCTTCTTTCCTAGCATCCTTGAAACCTGGTTGAGGCGGTAGGTTACCTTTATCGACCATCCAGTTCCATCGACCACTTCGGCCGCGTCGGAGTACCGATCAGCCATATCAAAAATATCGGCTACTGATCGAGGAGGATGGATGAGCAAGTCTTCGGTGAATCTCCGATATCAAAAGGCATGTTTGAATGCCCTAATAACGGAGCTGTTAGATATGTTCGGGATGGTATTCCTCACCCCGACAAACCTCTTGACAAACTGGCGAAGGGTCTCTGCCGAAGTTTGTCGTAGTCGATGGAGGTCATCCTCTTTACCCGGCTTTTGATAACAATTCTGGAAATTGCTGAGGATGGCGTCGCACAGCATTTCCCAATTGTAGATAGAACCTTCGGGCTGATTAAACAACCAGGTTCTCGCTGGTCCTTCAAGGACTGTAGGCAGGTAATTGGCCATGACCTGGTCATCGCCTCTTGCTGCTTGTATGGCAGTGATATAGATTTGAAGGAACTCGGATGGATTCTGAGTTCCGTCGAATCTTTCTATGGCCCCTGGTCGAAACTTGTCTGGCCAAACGATCGCACGAAGGCCGGGCGAGAAAGCTTTACACCCAACGTAGGGACCGTGAACCGTCCTGTGACCTTCGCTCGGATCGCGAGTGACCTCGCGCAATGGAGAAGTCACTCGTGGACCTAAGCGAGAGTGGACAGGGACTCGATCCCTAGCACAAGAATCCTGTGCCCGCCTGGACTTGTCCTGGCAGGATGGTACAGGAGGCGGGTAACTTTGTCGACCAGAACCACAGTAAGAACACTCTCGGTCGCGGGAACGTGTTACCGACCAGGAAGAGGCCGTAGGGGTCGCCTCTGATGCGACCTCATCCAACCTTTCCGCCAGGATTCTGGTGAAGGCCGGTTTCTGCGCATCCGTGACCGTAGGAGGAAAATTACGCACGACTTCCGTGATAGATCCAGTCGACCATGTGTACTTCTCCTAGGGGCACCAGGTGTTACCGCTTCTTTGTCCACCGGGAAACGCTCCGGAGGCAAAGAAGGGGTCTGGTCGCGTCTGCGACCACATGATCGTCGGGAAGAACTCGGAGCAGCATCGTAACGAGCCTGCGCATCTTGAAGAGCCTCTAGGGCAGTTCTGCGCAGTTCGTTGTTTTGTTGCTCGAGATCTTGATCCTCCTTCTGTTTGCGTTCCTGTTCTTCCCTAGCAGCCTGTTGATCAGGAGTTTCCTCCGATAAGGCAGCAAACTGTCTAGGGAGAGAGGTCGCCGATGGAGAAAACATCTCGGTTTGTTCTGAGTCGGACTCGAAATCAAAGAGACGGTGAAGGTTATCAGGGTCGAATCTCCCCGGGCTGATTTCCTGGTCGATATCATCCTTCCCCTCAGCGGGGTCGTATGACGGACCGGACTCACCCTCTAGCGCATTAAGAACCTCTGTGGGTTCTGACCTTGCGCTAGTTGCTCCCTGGTCGATGGACATGACCTGGAGGGATGATTCGACCTCTGGAAGATTTTCGCCTCCAACTTCCTCCATCGGAACAGGATCGCTCAGAGAAGGCATCGGGATGTGAGCATAATCCTCGAGATCGAAATCGTTCTCGGAATCATATACTCCAGCCATAGTTCAGCGAACCTCCGGATGAAAATTAGGACGCCTTGAGAAAGCCCCACGGTGGGCGCCAGCTGTCGACGATTCGGACTCGGGGTCCTTAGCTGAACATATGCAGAATTTATAAGTAGTGAGACCTTTCAGGGCGACCCTCCGGGAAGGTATGTAGAATTATGGAGAACTGGAGCACAGAGAAGTTTATACAGGTTCGGGCCCTCGATGGTGGGAGTAATAGCTCTACGTCCTGTTGGGATTTCACTATGTGTAGTAAAAGAATTACAAAGTGACGGGAAAAGATCTTCACAGGCGAAGATTTTCCCTATATGATTGTACAAAGTGAAGCCTGGAAGGCTTATGGAAGCTATCTAGTCTAGGCTATTGTCTTGTTTGTTTGATTCTTTGGGTGAGATGTGCTGTATCTCATGATCCTTCGATCCCCTGTTTGATGCACCATGTTGCCCTTTTATGCTGGTCGAAAGGGCGCCAAGTCATAACCGCATCAAACAGTTGCTTAGATGCGGTCTAGAGAACCGCTCTTAACTCTCACGCAGGTTTAACACGTGTTATATATGGATAACTGCACATATTAACCTCCTAACGGTTGTTCCTCTACGTGGAGGAATCTTCGGGATACTTGGGATATTCTTGTTATAGGGACAGATGAATCCCACGTTCCCTAGTCGAAAGAGTTCTGACAGTGCGATGTTGGCTGACCGCGCAACATCTTCAGCCTTCTGTCCGCGCACAGCATACGAACATCTGATCGCGCACTAGCTGCGATCTGATCGCGCAAAGCCTGCGACCTCGGGTTGGAACTTCTCAAAATGACTTGAGTTGGCACCACCAGGCACGTGTCTGGCTCGAATCTATCCTGAACCAATCGTGCATTTATTTGAACTAACTCGGGTGTCAATCCTCGTCAAGATTGGCCAGCGAATCCGATTAGAACGTTGTAGTGATATAACCGCCAGCGACCAGCCCCCGAGTCAAGTTCGTAACACATGGGCATGAAAGGAGATGTTCATCGTATGAAACCAAAAGACTTTTTGTTTTATTAAACAATGCTAATTGAACAGGAAAAGGGATTGAATACTTACACGTAAAACTTGTGTAGTTGATCGATGTTCCAAGTATTGGAAAAAATTCGACCATCCTCCATGGCTAATCGCGCTGACCCTGGTCGCGGCACCGAAACAACAGTGTAAGGGCCTTCCCACTTCGGGGAGAATTCGTTGCGATTAGACTGGTCCTAAATTTTTGTAAAACCAGATCACCCACGTGAAGACTACGTGGTCGCACCCTTTTGTTATGGTACTTGTGCAAAGATTGCAAGTATACCGCGGACTTGATCAAAGCGCGATCACGCCTTTCTTCCAAGAGGATGAGATCCTCTGATCGCTGTTCGGCCTGATCAACTCGTTCGAATTGCTTTGTCCGAACAGATCCAATACTAACTTCCATAGGCAGTACGGCCTCGGCCCCATAGACCAGATGGAAGGGCGTCTCACCGGTGGCTCGACTAGAGGTAGTTCGCAGTGCCCATAGAAAGGTGTAGAGCTCGTCTGCCCAAGCCCGCGAGCGAGTTTTAAGGAGATCAAAAACACGTTTTTTGATGCCTTGCAATATCTGCGCATTGGCACGTTCTACGGCACCATTACTTTGTGGATGAGCCATAGAAGCAAAGCACACATTGGTCCCAATCTGATCACAGTAATCCAGGAAAAGACCACTGGCGAACTGAGAATCATTGTCGGTGATGAGACGGTTTGGAACACCGAATCGTGCAACGATGTTCTTATGAAAGAACTTTTGTGCTGCTGATGCGGTAATATTTCGTACTGGTTCGGCCTCAATCCACTTTGTAAACGTGTCAATGGCTACGAACAGAAACTTGTACCCATTGATCACTTGTGGCATAGGACCGACAATATCCATCCCCCAGACCGCAAAAGGCCATGCAAGGGGAATGGTTTGTAACGCATAGGCAGGTTGATGAACCTGTCTCGCGTGAAACTGACACTGAGGACACATCTTGACCATATGCTTGCACTAGTACAGAAATGCAGTCTTCTATCGGTAAAAAACACCCTTCTACTATCGGTTTTTGTACCGATAGAGATAGACACGATAGAACAAGACCGGACATTTTCTATCGGTAAATAACCGACAGAAGAAGTTCACTATTCTATCGGCATATTATGAATCTACCGATAGAAAACCCGTCGTAGTCTTACGTCCATCGGCAGGGAAAGTACCATTATTCTAACGGTTAATTACAAGATTACCGACAGAAAAAATCATAATATTCTATCGGCATATTAGGAGTGTACCGATAGAAAACTCGTCGTCAGCGGTTGGAAAAGTACCACTATTCTAACGGCTAATTATAAGTTTACCGATAGGAAAAATCATACTATTCTATTGGCATCTTACAAGTTTACCGATAGAAAACTCGTCGCTAGCGGATTGAAAAGTACCACTATTCTAACGGTTAAATACAGGATTACCGACAGACAAAATCATACTATTCTATCGGCATATTAGGAGTGTACCGATAGAAAACTCGTCGTCAGCGGTTGAAAAGTACCACTATTCTAACGGTTAATTACAATATTACCGACAGAAAAAAGCTTAGTACTCTATCGGATATGTATGAGTTCACCGGCAGGAAAGGTCACACTCTTCTAATGGTTAATTTTGATTGTACCGATAGAAAAAAGTACAATAGTCTCTCGGTTGTTGATGAATTTACCGATAGAGCATTCACATATACAGTACTTTATTTGCATTCACAATACAGTACATTCACATATACAGTACAGATGCAATACAGTATAGATTGGATACACAATACAGTACAGATGCAAGGTAAATTCACAGAACAAATTGACACATTAGGCAGTTATTCACATTTATTCACATATGTATGGACAAATACATATTGCAATCCAATGTGGACATTTATTCACATATATATATTTATTCACATGTATATGAACAGTCTATGCAGAGTACACAAAAAGGAGAAAATTGTCATGCTGGATGGTTGGGCGCTACTTCCTCCATGACATATTGTGCCCAGATTTGTCAAAGATATATAATCTTTGCATTTTCATATTGGTCTTTCGACATGGCGATCTGCAAGCATGTGTGCATACTGAGTAACTAACTTCGATCCTAATTTAGAACGTGACACCCATTTTTGAAATTTGAGTTAGCTATCGATGCTTACCTGGGGGAATCGGGAAAAGTTTGTCTGCACTAGGTCGTACATGTAGCGCAGCACATAAAACCCGCATTCCCACGATTGCGGCTGCTGATGGCACTGAGATAATTGCATATGCGAAGACATGTTAGCTATATATTGTTTCCATAAACTAATTAAGCATAAACAAAAAGTCTCTTGAGTACCTCATATTCTTTCCAAGCTAGTACGGAGCCCTGCGGTGCGGCATGCCTCCCTCCAGCGGACACATATTTATCAAAAGCCCTGCATTTCAGTTAGTATTGCCAGTTAATGTATTATCATTAGCTAGTGAGGTCAAAATATAATCAAACATATAAGTTACTTACGCCTCCATATTCCCCTTGAGCACATATTCCATCGATAATCTGTCACACATCGAATCGAGGTAGTACACCTCGTTCCTCGGCGGACAGATCACGATGAGGATCCAGTGGCCCCTGCATTGTACGTAAAAGAGGACCGCTAGCTCAAAGTACATCTCAGGTGTAACATACAAGATTGAGTTAAATTAGTACGAAATGCACTAACCTTTGGTGGTACGGCACCAGAATGAAGTCCCTGTCCTGCTGCGCCATCAGCGCGCTGGATATGTACTGCTCAGCGTGCGCGGCGTCCTGCTCTAGCATCGTGAGGCTTATTTTCTCTGGGTCGAGGAAACCCACCTTGTCACACGCAGCCTCCGATGCTAGCCTGTACATGCACCTGCATGCGAAGGACGAGATTAATATTAATTTCACAGAAAGTTACTCAGTATTCAAATGAACTGCAACATTAATGCAGAGTTAGCAAACAGAGTTAGAAAACAGCAATACATAGCATCAGCAAACTCACAGGACTCCAGTCCGTATGATGGACATATCGAGCTCCCGCCAGTTGTAGAGGTCGAACAGATCCTCGTGTGCCACGGATATAGTCCTGGGCTCACGGTGGAACTGCCCAGGCCTGTAGGGAACTAAGAAGTTCAGGCTGCGCCGAGCTCGATGTAGGTACCAGTCGTGGAGGTCTTTGGTTGATCGATCCAATTTCCGCAAAGATGCCTCCGACAGGAGTGGGAGCGCGTTCGTGAACGTCCGCGGCAGTCCCTATCGCCCTTTGCCCTTGCCTTTGCTGCCCTTGCCTTTTGCCGGGGATTGAGCGCGTACCTTCGAAGGCAAGGGCGAGGTGTTGGCGGCTTTCTTCCGAGGTGGAGGCGTGGATGCGCTGGGTGGGGTTGAGGCCGTCTTTGATGTGTCCAGGTTCGCACGAGATCGGCCCTCATGCCCCGAGCTGGGGGCGCAGTCCCCTGGTAGCCCCGCGGCAGGCCACTTCAATTAATGAGCACGTATGTTAGATTATGCAAGTTGAGTGTACTGAGTAGGATGTAATCTAAAATGTGTAGGATTTACCGGTTGTATTACAAGACACTTCTTGGGCCACTGTACGTAGGAGCCCACTGCCTCAGCAAGTGTCTGCAGTTCCTCTGTTGGGACTGGCAACGGAGAATCGTTGTAGCCCGGCATGGTCATGTCCACCTGTACCTTTGCGAAACCCAACTGCAGAGGTACACAGTGGACCCGGACATCCGGCCCAGACGGATATACGAAGCCGTGTCCAACCACTTCCTGCCCGGCGCCTACGTGATTCTGTAGGATGCAGCCCTCCGGCCCCTGCAAATTTGTAACAATTAAGTGCACAGATGAAGGCTTGCATCAACTTAAGTGCACAGATGAAGGCTTGCAGTACCTCAAGTAGATCCACTGGATCCGCGAGTACCTTCGAAACGCAACTGCTTATCCGACCCCGCGGGGTATCGTCGTCCTGGGGATCCGCATCTGCACTCTTGGCCAGCAATGTTTCTCTCAACCGTGCAAACTCTTCCCTCATTTGTGCGACCTCGGTCTACACCTCAGACTGTACCTCAGCCCGTATCTCAGCCCGCATCTTCGCCCGTATCTCCTCCCGTACCTCAGCCTGTATCTTATCGGAGAGGTCAGCTTCCTTTTCCTTCCAGGTGCGGGCCTTCTTCCTCGGTGGAGCCGGATCTACGAAACCGGCCTTCCACGACACAATGGCTCCCACGGCCCGTGTCCGCCCGGGATGCTCCTTATTTCCTAGAGCCCGGGTGAGGATGTCGTTCTCCCTCTGCGGGGTAAACAATCCCTCCGCTGCCTCCTTCTCAAAAGAGATCTGTTACATTTGAAGGTACCTTGTGAGACAAATTGCCTTATATACACTTGTGCGCACACAGTTTACGAGGTTAGCCAACTTACCATTCGCCTCACAACGTCGGCGTCCCCAGGGGTTGCGAACTGCACAGACCCCGTGGACGACACGGACCCCCTCCCCCTCCACCATCGCTTGCACCTCTCATCCCGGATCTCGGAGAGCGGCAACTCAGGGGTGTCGATGACAGGATTTTGTTCGTCTTCCTTCTTCCACTGTTCCTCCTTCCCCGCATAGCCCCGGGATCCGAGCCGATGCGGGTGGTCGTTCCTCTTCTGGATCGCCCTATTCTTCTCGCTAAGGGCCTTGAACTCCTCAGTCCCCTTCTGCTTGGTGAATTCCTCCCATACCTCCTCCGATATGAAGGGGTACTTCTCGCAAGGAGATTTCCCCGCAGCTAGGAAGTTACTGACGAGCCAGCTCTTAAAGGTTTTCCATGTTCCGTTCATGTCCTTCAAGCAGGCAGTCCTAAGTGTATCGTCGGGGATGTTCCACTTAGCCTGTTTCCGAAAAATGCATACAATTAATCACGAGTTAGTTAAACTTTAGTATAAGCCAAGAGAACGTGATTACGAAAGAGTTCAGCGATTTCAGTTCATTTAACCTTCACTTCCGCCCACAACCTATCCCTCTCGTCCGCCGTCATGTCCTTCCAGCTCTGGACGGTGATCTTCACCCTTTCTTTCGCCAACAGCCCAACGTAGGCCGCGTACCTCCCAGCATTCTTTCCAATCGGCCTCCCAAATTGGTTGAACTCACAAGAAAGATCCGTGCGTTTGGCCAAACGCCCCAACGTCGTCGCACCTCGCCCCACCCTCTTGCGCTGGTGAATTCGCCTTGGAGTTCCATAACTCAGCCCAGGACTGGAGACTAACTAGGGCGGCAAAAGGTAAAATAATACAAAAAGAAAGACATGCATAAATTACTTACTGAACTCTTCAGAAATATTTTCTATCGGTAAACACATGAGCTGCCGATAGACCATAACAATTACCTCTACACAAGACAATTTTTCTATCGGCAAACACGTGAGATACCGATAGAACATAACAATGTTCTCTACATATGGAATTTTGTTGACAAGCCACCATTCACTGTCATCACATAACATTCTCGATGATTTGCTACACTAATATTCATGGGCCAGCATTATTATTTCACACGTAAATATGCACACAAGCATCTAAGTGCCACTGTGCATAATCTTTAGCCTAGCCTGTATGTGAGTCATCAGGACTTCACAGCTATTAGGTTGGGAAAAGTCATGTATATAGGCATTTGAAACATATACATCGAAGACCCATCCACATTGCCATATATTCATACGAAGTGAGTAAAAATTCCCAACCAAACTAGTACATTGCATGGCTCATGTCCTTCCAGATCCAAATTAAGTTTTACTACTTGTGCAGAAAAATTTTCTATCGGTAAACACATGAGCTGCCGATAGAATATGTGTAAGAACACCTCCAACATATAATCTGCATTACATGGCAGTTGGATACAATTGATCACACATACAGCAGTATAGAGAAGTTAAAATCTCAAAACAGGTTCATTACAGCACTGGAACATATTATGTAAACCCTAATTAAAATCAACATTGCCTGCGGAATGTACATAAGCCAACACAATAGGGAACCCTAGTGTAATTGCAAAACTCCAAGAATTAGTACGTGCAAAACACTAGGATCAAATAAAGAAGATGCTGGAAATAGAACGACGAATTAGGGTATTTACGGCGGCGATCAGTTCTGGTGATGGAGAGGCGGTGTAGAACGCAGCAGCGGCGGGCGAAGGACGAAAATAAGAACTGGTGGCAGTGGCGATCGTCGTGTGGGAGAGAGGAAGTGAGTGCTCACGGCGGAGGTTGGGGTTTTCTTCGCTCTCGAAGAGACGCAGTGCTCTAAGGTGGAACTGTTCGAGTGGAGGGAAACTAAAGGGCCGTGTACGAGTAATAAAGTAGCGGAGGAACTTTTCTATCGGTATAACAAAATGATACCGATAGACTTATGTAATTTTCTATCGAAACAACAAAATAATACCGATAGAAAAAGTAAATTTCCCGGAAAAATATTTGAAGTAGTGGATGCATTTTTCTATCGGTATAAACAATAAAATCCCGAAGACCAATTTTCCACAGAAAAATTTTTTAAAGTGCTTGAGATTGGTTGCCATTTTTCTATCGGTAAAAACAACAAAATACCGTGAGAGTAATGAAAAGGTGCCCTTTTCTATCGGTATAAACAAAAAAATCCTGTGAGCCCAATTTTCCCCAGAAAATTTTTTTGATTAAGTGCTTGAGATTTGTGTGACCTTTTTCTATCTGTAAAAACAACAAAATACCGTCAGAGTAATGAAAAGGTACACAATTTAACATCAAACAGACCGTGGTTGAAAGCTGCAGAATGTTAAAGAAAGAGGGAAGATAGCCGGAAAATTGGAAAATTGACATAAAAAGAAATTGTTCATTCATTGTTGTTTTATCACTTACAAAAAAAAATAAAACCCAAAATGCTAGGTCAAGGGGTGGTCTTAGCCCTGGCTGCATGTAGAATAGAGTCAGTTAGACTTGCAGCCAGGACGCAGGACTCCTCTAGCGACAAGTTGTCCCTAGGATCAACTACTACCGCGTCAAGAAGGCCTGCGACCTCCCTCAGCTTCGCTATGGTATCCTTCATAGTCAAACCGCAGCCAGCGATGGTCATATCCGCGGCTTTCTTCTCCTCGCGAAGACGCCTCGTCCTCGCCCTAGCATTGTCACCATCCGTCTTCATGCGCTTAATGCGCTGGAAGAGATCGTCAAGGTCAAGCCGTAGCTGAGTGTGCTTGTCTGTAAGGAGCTTGTGCTCCTCCTGGAGGGCCCTCAGGTCAGCCTTCACTTTGGCAGTGTCTTCCACGGCTACCATTCCCTGTGCAAATCAACAGGTCAAGAATGAACTGAACATGGATTAACAATACAGGGGTAAACCGAGGAGATTTAGAGTTCTTACCGGGGAGGCCGTGGATGACGATCCCATGGAGGTTGCCATTGTGAAAGAGAAGATGAGGAGTCGAACCGTTCGAGAATTAGAAAAACAACAAAATACCGCGATGCATGGCGAGGTACTTATAGAGTTTCCAAGGCGACGGATGGCGACACGTTTGAGAATTCAAAGCGGCAGAGTCTTATTCTATCGGTAAAAACAGGAAAAAACCGTCAGACAACAAATACCGTGAGACAAACGAATTTATTCTAACGGTAAAATAGAACAATACCGATAGAAAACGTTTTGAAGTGCCTAAGAGAAGATGTCCTTCTCTATCGGTATAAATAACAAAATACCGTCAGAAAAAAGGGATTTTTGCTGAACTTAATTTGAAGAGGCTGCGATGAGATTTTTGCAAGTGCTATTTGAAGGGAAGAATTAAATATTTACAGGATAAAGGTACTATACATGTTAGAACTCATGCTGTGGAGTAAAATTGAGATGTATTTATGCTGTGAACTAGCTTATCATTAAATTCTAAAGAAAAATGTACTGCCTGATGTATTAATGATAAGTTCCTCACCTTGCTGCAGAACTTGTGGGCTGTTTGCTTGGCATTTATCCCTGAAATAGAAATTAATCATCAATGGTTCTCAACCCATAATCCTTCTTCGTGGTCATCTCGCAGATACGTTGTTTCGTCGATATCTTCAGTACGGATAGATTGAATGTCCTCTAAAAATGGAGGTATTTCATCGAATTGGTTATACTCCTCTTCGTCGACAACATCTTCGACCCCAACAATACGTCTCTTGCTGTGGAGGACAACATGCAAGTTTGGATTGGCCGGGTCAACGATGTAGAACACCTGTGTGGCTTGCTTTGCAAGTATGAATGGATCGCCTTGGTGTCCGACTCTACCAAGATCGACGAGAGTAAACCCGTAACTGTCAACTTGAACACCTCGAGGGATTTCGACCCATTGGCATCGAAACAGGGGAATCTTAAGTAATCCGTAATCGAGCTCCCATATTTCTTCAATAACACCGTAATATGAGTTCAGCGCCCTTACTGACCTGGCATCCTCGGAAATAGCAAACAGTGTCACTCCGCTACATTGCGTGCTACTCTTGGCGTCTTGAGCTCTTGTGTAAAATGAATACCCATTGATGTCGTACCCCTGCCAAGTCCCTACAGTGAATCTTAGGCCTCTAGCCAACCATGTCACAGTTTCACTTACGGAGCCCTCGGCAGCTCGCGTGACTCTTTCTTGGATCCACTCAGCAAATTTCCTGTTATGTTCTCTGCTTACCCAAACGTCTGACTTCGAAGGATTCTGTGACCGTAACATTACCTTGTGCTCGTGTATGTATGGCTCGACCTCCGTCATGTGTTGTAAGACCCAAAAATGTGATTTTGCGTACACATCACGAGCGGGGACGATAGCTTTGAATCCAATCATTCCAATTCCCTCAAGCCTACCCTCGTGTCGGGACCTAGGAACACCAATTGGGTCAACCCCGGCCATATAATCTGTGCAAAATTCAATCACCTCCTCGGCGGCATAACCTTCCATGATACTCCCCTCGGGTCGACGACGAGTCCTTACGTATCCCTTCAATACACCCATAAATCTCTCAAATGGATACATGTAGCGCAGGCACACGGGTCCACAAAACTTAATTTCTCTGATAAGGTGAACAATCAGATGGACCATAACATCAAAAAAGGATGGAGGGAAATACATCTCGAGCTGACAAAGAGTTGTAACCACGTCGCGTTGCAAAGCGTCCAGTCCATCGGGATCAATTACCTACGAGGACACAGTTGCGCCAAATATTCATATCAGAAAAATCTTCTAATTAAGCTCCACAAATGGAGGTAGTGAACTTATAGTACGAGTGCACGTACTTACCTTGCAAGATATTGCGTTGAAGAAATAACATAGGTTTGTGATTGTCTCTCTGACTTTAACTGGGAGAATGCCTCTGATAGCAATGGGAAGCATCTGTGACATCAAGACATGACAGTCGTGGGACTTCATGCCAACCAGTCTTAGGTCCTTCATAGACACAAGTTTTTTCAAGTTCGCGGAGTACCCACATGGAACTTTAACACCGTGCAGGCACCGACAGAGTTCTGTTTTTTCGCTCTTGGACAACGTGTAGCAGGCCGGGGGGAGGTATGTACGCTTTCCATTCTCTAAAGGTGCAAGCTCAGTCCTTATCCCCATTTCCACCATGTCACGACGAGCTTTCACACCATCCTTTGTCTTTCCCGGACTGTTCAACAACAAACCAATCAAACTGTCACAGACATTTTTCTCTACATGCATGACGTCAATGCAATGTCGAACTTGTAAGTGCTCCCAGTACGGTAGATCCCAGAGAATCGATCTCTTCTTCCAAACATTTTTTTCTCGAGGTTTAGAATGCTTACCGAACTCAACTTTGATGTCGTTCACGCGTGAGTAAATCTCCTTACCGGTCAGAAACACTGGAGCTGATCCCTTCTCAGGCTTCCCGTTAAATGATTTCCTCTTCTTACGGTACGTGTGATGCACCGGAAGAAACCTGCGGTGACCCATGTACACTGTTTTCTGGCAGTTTCGCAGCCACATGCTCTCAGTTTCATCTAGGCAAATAGGGCAAGTCTTGGCTCCTTTCGTACTATACCCCGACAAATTGCCGTAGGCAGGAAAATCATTTATGGTGCAAAATATCAGGGCCCGCAAGATGAAATTCTCTTTCTTGTATGCATCCCACACCTGCACACCCTAGCTCCACAATTTCTGTAAGTCCTCGATTAAAGGCGCTAGAAACACGTCAATATCATTTCCGGGTTGTCTGGGTCTTGAGATTAGTAATGCCATCATGATGTACTTGCGCTTCATGCATAACCAAGGAGGAAGATTGTAGATGCATAAAAGAACCGGCCAAGTGCTGTGCCGGCTGCTCATATTACCATGTGGGTTCATACCATCTGTACTCAGCCCGAACCTTACATTCCTAAGTTCGCCGCCGAACTCAGCAAATGTTCTGTTGATGTTTCTCCATTGAATAGAATCAGCTGGGTGTCTCAGTTTTCCGTCTTATTTCCGGGCTTCAGCATGCCAACGCAAGTGCTTCGCGACTTTCGGATTTGCAAACAGCCGCTTCAATCTAGGTATCACAGGCAAGTACCACACAGTTTTTTCCGGGGGCCCTTTCCTTACCTCGTGACGTTCACTGTCAATCCGGTCCCTACGCGTATACCTCGATGCGCCGCATCTTGGACAAACATGCAAACTGGAGTACTCGTTACGGTACAACACACAATCATTTGGGCATGCGTGTATTCTTTCGATTTCCATTCCCAACGGACACAACAGTTTTTTGGCTTGGTAAGTAGATCTTGGCAACTCATTTCCCTCTGGAAGCATGTCTGCTAGAAGATCTAATAGTGCTGTGAAACTCTTATCACTCCAACCGTTTCCTGCCTTCAAGTTATATAATCTCAGCACAGAAGACAGTTTTGTAAATGTTGCACATCCAGGGAACAGAGGCTTCTCAGAGTCAGCAATCAGTTTCTCAAATTCACAGAAGTCATTTTCGTTGTAATCTTCCTCTACATCACGTAACATCTCATCTAGATTGTCATCATCATCATCTACGTGCACATCGGAATGAACATTACCAAAATTGGGATGATCATCGATATTATTGCAATCCACATCCGAGTCGTGCTGATTGGTAGTAGTGGTGCTTGTTTCCTCAAGATCTTTGCCATGCCATATCCAACGGGTGTATCGCGCGTTAAAACCACGACGAATCAAATGACTCTTAATTTGATCAGAGTTGCTAAACCTCTTCAAGTTCATACAATCTGTACAAGGACAGAGCATATTTTTCTCTCCCTTCCTCTCCTTTTGTTGCTCAGCAAATTTAATAAACTCATTCACACCATCCAAATATTCAAGAGTAGTACGTTTTATTCCATACATCCAATATTTCCTGTCCATCTACAATTAACAAAATTTAACGAGTAAGCCATGCATGAAACCTGCCCGATTAAGTTATGTATATGTACATGTACAGCCTCTTACAACAGATACATGTGTTGAACCCTAGCCTGACGAAATTAACACTAATTAACCTAGCTAACTACACAATACAAGCTAGTTAGCTCCTAAAACATGACGCATTTCCAGCTACCAAGCTCCCAAGCTTAGAGCTACAAACTTGGAACTACACAATACAGCTAGCTTGCAAGTAGAGAGGAAGGGAGATCTAGAGGGAGAGAGAGATAAGTGTCGACGATTAAGCATACCTTAAAGAGAGGGGCGCAATCAACTTCCCTCCAGCCTGCGCTGATCACCCTAGCAGTGTAGCTGGAACTTTCGTCACAAACAGAGGGACACAGAGTGCAACAGAACAAATTAAAGAGCAGCTCAGCAATGGTCGAGTGGGGTTTTCCATATAATGGACATTTTTCTAACGGTAAATACATGAAATAACCGTCAGACTAAATTAGGTAATTTGCCGCTCACATATTCTATCGGTACAAACACACACATACCGTTAGAGAATATACATTACTGAGCAAATATATGTGTTTTTCTATCGGTATATATGTGTACTTACCGTTAGATGATGCATGAAACTCGAGCATTAGTTTTTGTATCGGTAAATATGTGCATTTACCGTTAGACTATGCATGACTGAGCAAATATATGTATTTTTCTATCAGTAAATATGTGTACTTACCGTTAGAATATGCATGACTGAACAAATATATGTATTTTTCTATCGGTAAATATGTGCATTTACCGTTAGAATATGCATGACTAAACAAATATATGTGCTTCCTATCGGTAAATATGTGTATTTACCGTTAGAATATGCATGACTGAACAAATATATGTGTTTTCCTATCGGTAAATATGTGTACTTACCGTTAGAGGAGGTACTGTTACCAAACTGGGATAAACATGCACATGCCATTTCTCACATTCAAGGAGTCATATCAATGTAACATCAAACAGATCTTACATCAAACGGATCTTAACTAGAAGATAAAGCAATATATTTCAAGAAATGCTAATTTGTGGATTAACTAGGAGACACAAAAATACTTTTCGTAGGTGGTTGGGACTTCATCTTGCCAAAGAAATTACAGATGCCAGTTCACAAATTCAGGTACAAACATACACATGCCAGTTCACCAATACAAATTCAGGTACAAACATACACATGCCAGTTCACAAATTGAAGTGCATGTCTGAAACAGCAGTACAAATACACACCTACCTACCAATACAATTAAATACACAAATGCTCCCTGCACATTCAAGTTCATGTCCCAATTAGCAATACATGATACACAAATATACAACAATATACAAATACAACAATTCACACATTCGATGTATATTACAAAAGCCACGTCTGAAATTAACAACAGATCACGACGAGGACCCAGTGGCCCATACATGCATTTTACATAAAAGGGAACCTTTGCAGGTTGCCACAATGCAACTACCGACTACAAGTTAGACCTGATACATCACAAATCCATTCATCCAAAACAGCAAATGTCTGAACCACATTGGACTTAACCATAGGAGTTCAGTTCGAAGACGCCCGAGGAGCTGGAACTGCCGTCGACATACATTTGTACGTATTGGTGATTTCCTCGAACTCAAACTCGATCAACTCAACTCAACTCAACTCAACTCCATTAACAAAAAGAACCTACCTTCCAAGATGTTGTTCTGTGTAGTGATGGTGTAGAATGGCTGTGCAAATAACAACAATTCTTCTTCTCCAAGCAGGTAAGCATCTGGCCACAAGCTGGTGCATGCAAAAACATGTAAGATGCTTTCTATAGGTCTTGATTTGAGAAACACGCCGGGCTTAAGCATCTTCTCGACCGAGCCAACCAAGATCTCGCCCTTCACGTCCTTCCAGCTCTCGACGGTGATCTTCACCATTTCTTTCGCCAACAAGCCAACGTAGGCAGCGTACTGCGATGAAGAACCGTGAAATACGTTGCCCCTCACGAGCATCATCCAAGGACCTGAACAGATCATAATCATATTGAAAAGAAGACACATCAAAATGAAGGATACAAAAAAAGCAGAATTATTGCCATAATCGGATTAGAATAATCTAACAATATTGCAGAAATTTTACGTACCTTCCTTGGGATGCCGACGTCTAGAGGGCGTCGATGGAGGTGCGGAGGTGCAGCGGTCCCCTGTAGAGGTGCACCGGCCGTCCATGGAGCTTACGGGTTAGGACTACGAGCCCCAGATGAACTGTGAGAATGAAAGAGACATACCCGTGTATTTATACAATTATATATTTTCTATCGGTAAGAAAACAGAATACCGTTAGTAATAAAAACATCTGTAGAAGCCGAATGGTTCTATCAGCACAATAAATATTACCGATAGGAATTTTTGCACATACTCTATCGGTGTGTACGTACATTACCGATAGAATATTACTAGTTGTAGAAGGCCAACAGTTCTAAGATATTTTGTGCAATATTCTACCGGTATAAACATTCATTACTGATAGAATAAAACTATTAGAAGACGAACAGTTCTAAGCAATTTTCTATATATTCTAACGGTAAAAGAATCCATTACCGATAGAATAAAAATATTTGTAGAAGCTCAACTATTCTATCGGCGAACTACATATTGCCGATAGGAATTTTTAATATACTCTGTCGGTATATTCATACAGTAGCGATAGAATAAGTCTAGTTGTTGAAGTCGACCAGTCCTATCGGCGCACAACATTCTTCCGTCAGTACTTATTCATCTCTTCTAACGGAAAATATGTTCATCACCGCTAGAGTAAATCATACTATTTATTCTATCGGTAAGTTTCTTAGAAACCGATAGGGAAAATACATCCGTCGGGCTTTTATGACCGCGAGGCACATTTTCTATCGGTTTTGTGCTGTTTCGCTAATAACCGATAGAAGATAGGGGTTAGTAGACTGCATTTCTGTACTAGTGTTGGCATCATCGAGTGCCGAAGGCCAGTAGAATCCTTGTCGAAACGCTTTTCCGTCCAGTGTCTGATATGACGCGTGCGCACCGCATACACCGTCATGTATTTCTTTCAAGAGGGATTTACCTTCCTCCTGAGATATGCAGCGCATGAATACTCCTTGAGTACCCTTTCTATACAAAAATCCCTCTATGAGCTTGTACAGACGCGCTTTTCGAATCAACCGATCACTTTCGGTTTCATCATCGGGTAGGGTCCCATGTTCAAGATAGACTCTCAATGGATGAGTCCAATCCTGTTCCTGACTGAGGTTGGTAACGCAGACTGTTACCAGATCATCCTCGACCGAAGTCATGACTGAAGGATGCTCCAAGTGTTCAATGAACACTCCTGCCAGAGCCGATGTGCGTGAGGACCCAATTTTGGATAATTGGTCTGCGAGAATGTTGTCCTTTCGCGGGATGTATTGGACTTTGAAATGACTGAAGTGTTTTTTCAATCTCCTTACTTCCCCCAGGTAATGAGCCATTGTCTCATCGGAGGTGCTGTACTCCTTGTTTACCTGGTTTACGACCAGGTGTGAGCCTCCCCTCACCACTAATCGACAGACTCCGAGGAATTTTGCTGTCCGGAGCCCTGCAAGAAGACCTTCATACTCTGCTGCGTTGTTGGTCGCAACAAAGTGTAGTTGGATGACATACTTAAGCTGTTCGCCCTGAGGCGTAACTAAGACCACTCTAGCCCCCGAGTGTTGAAAACTACGGGAACCGTCAAAATACATTGTCCAGTGATCGGGGCATTCCGATTCCTCGGACACCTGCATGGGTGGCTCAGGGTTGGTCCATTCGACCACAAAGTCGGCCAAAACCTGAGACTTAACCACCGTGCGGGGCGTGAAATGGACATCAAAAACACTGAGTTCGATCGCCCATTTGGCGATTCGACCAGATTCTTTGGATTTCGGACAATATCCCCCAGAGGAAAGGAGGAGGGTACTGTGATCTTGTGAGCTTAGAAGTAGTGTCTAGCTTACGGGAAGCCATCAGTAGTGCGTAAAGTATCTTCTAGACCTCAGGGTATCGCTCCTTAGGACCATGAAGTACCTCGCTTACATAGTAGACTGGTCTGTGTATTCCTTCCCTATCCGCGATCAGGACAGCGCTGACCGCGTGCGGGGTGGCCGCCAAATAAAGGAGTGATAGTTCTCCCTTCTCGGGATATACCAAGACTGGCGGGCTAGATAAGTATTTCTTTACCTCCTGAAATGCTTTTTCGGCCTCATCGGACCATGTGAAATTATGATACTTCCGCAGGGCCTTGAAAAAAGGTAATCCCCTTTCGCCTAGTCGCGATATGAAACGACTCAAGGCCGCCATGCGACCAGCCAAGCGTTGAACATCTTTCATGGTCGAGGGAGACCTCATCTGTTCGATGGCCCTGATTTTTTCGGGATTAACGTCAATGCCTCTGGAACAAACAAGGAAACCAAGAAGTTTTCCTGAAGAAACCGCGAAAGAACATTTCTCCGGGTTCAATTTTATTCCAAAGCGATTCAAATTACAGAAGATTTCAGCGAGATCGTCCAAATGAGATAATCTCTTAGTGCTTTTTACAACCAAGTCGTCTACATATGCTTCGAGATTACGCCTTATCTGGGAAAGAAAGGTCTTTTGCATCAAGCACTGGAATGTGGAACCTGCGTTCTTGAGACCGAACGGCATTCTAACGTAGCAGTAGGTGCCGAACGGGGTGATGAAGGCAGTCTTCTCTTCATCTTCTTCTGGCATGATAATTTGATGGTATCCTGAGTAAGCGTCCAGGAAGCTCATCAGTTCGCAGCCCGCGGTTGAGTCGACCAGCTGGTCGATGCGGGGAAGGGGAAAGTCATCCTTCGGACAGGCACTGTTGAGGCTAGTGTAGTCGACGCACATGCGCCACTTGCCATTTGACTTGTGAACCATGACCGGATTGGCAAGCCATTCCGGGTGATCGACCTCGCGAATAAACCCGGCCTTTAGGAGTTTGCCCAACTCCTCATGAATGGCGTCTTGTCGGTCGACAGCAAAATGCCTGAGCTTTTGCTTTACTGGTCGCTATCCAGGTCGAATTGCTAACCTGTGCTTGATTACTTCCCTTGGGACACCGGGCATATCGGATGGTTTCCACGCAAACACATCTGCGTTAGCCCGGAGGAAAGTAATGAGCTCGAGTTCCTATTTGTCATCCAGGCCTGATCCAACCCGAATTGTCTTGAATGGATCATCTGGGTACAAAGGAACTAGTTTGAGTTTATCATCTGGTCGAGGAGCAGCCTTGATTGCGTCAGCGGCGACTGTGGCGACCTGAGCGTCTCGGAGGGGAAGCTGATCGACCATCTCCAGAGATAGCCGGTCGCACGTTAGTGCCACATTGCGACTGCCTCGGATCAAGATGAAACCTTTGGGGCCAGGCAATTTGCCACACTGATAATCATAGTGCGTTGCCATCATGAACTTAGCAAGAGTTGGCCTGCCAAAGATTGCATTGTAAGCCGAATCACAATCAATTACATCAAAAGTAACCAATTCTGTTCGGAAGTTATCCGGTTCTCCCAGTGTGACCGGGAGGACCACCTGTCCCAACGGCATCATGGAGGGACCAGGGATTATCCCATAAAATGGATGGATTATGGGCTTAATCTTCGAACGAGGAATTTGCATCTCGTCTAGCGCCTTGACCAATAAGATGTCCAAGGAGCTTCCTCCGTCGATTAGGACCCTTTTGACTCTCGCATTACTGATGATCGGGGTAATGAACAGAGGAAGCCTCAATGGTCGAGTAAGCCCCGCAGGACAATCAGTGCGATCGAACGTCAAAGGTGTATCCGACCAACGGGGGTACTGAGGTTCACCAAGGGATGTCTCCGCTTGGTTAACCTCTCGATAAAAGGCCTTAAACTGCCTTTTGGAAACAAAAGAGGAGGAACCCCCGAAAATAACATTAATGTGATTATGAGGTACCTGATAAGACATCTCTTCGTCCCCGTTGGCGTCTCTAAGTCCGCATGTTTGTTCCTTAGTTGGTAAGGTCGGCATCGGTCCAATCCCTTGGTAGAAGTCATCTAACTGCTTCAACCAACTCCTGCAGTTTTTGAGGTCGTGGCCTGCGGAGTTGTGGAGTGGACACCACTTCTTGCCTTCCTGCGGGTTAGTCGACTTTTCTGGCTGGTCGGCACTACGACCACCAGAGGCAGTTTTATTCTTAAACGAAGGCTTGTTACCTTTGGTCGAAGGAGGCTTCTCTGCAACTGCGACCTCGCGGTACTTGTCGACGATTCGGACTCAGGGTTCTCAGCCGAACTTATGCAGAATTTGTAATTGTGAGACCTTTCAAGATGACCCTCCGGGAAGGTATGCTGAACAATGGTGAACAGGAGCACAGAGAGTTTAGACAGGTTCGGGCCCTCGATGGTGGGAGTAATAGCCCTACGTCCTGTTGAGATTTCACTAAGTGTGGTAAAAGGTTTACAAATGGAGGAAAAAGTCCTCACAGGCGAGGATTTTTCCTGTAAGGGTGTACAAGGAGAAGCTATAGGAAACTCGTAAGTGTTGTTTAATCTAAGCCGTAGACTTGGCTGTTTGAATGATCGAGATATCTTGTTTCTTGATTATTCTTTTGAGTCTGGTTCTTCCGAAAAATGTCTTGGATCCCCCGTTTGATGTATTTTGCCACCTTTTTATATTGGTCGAAAGGGTGCCATATGAAGGAAACTATATCAAACGGTTAGATGTAGTTGTTGAAGAACCGCTATTAACTTCCACGGAGGTTATTACCACGTGTTAATCATGAATAACCGCATATAATAACCTCTGATGGTTGGTCTTCAACATGGAGGAATCTCCGGGATGTCTAGAATATCCTGGTATGAAGATAACCGAACAAGCTCCAAGCACCTTGGTTGAGAATGTTCTAACCACGGAATATGGGCTGACCGCGCAACATCCCAGATATTTAGTCCAGTCCGCGTATGGCATACGAACTTCTGACCGCACACAGTTGTCGGCCTGATCGCACGAAACCCGCGACCTGATCGCGTAAAGCTTGCGACCTCATGGTGATGCCCCTCAGAAATAGCTTGAGTTCGCATCGAACCAAATACATGTCTGGTTCGAACCTGTCTTGAACCAAAAGTTTATTAGAAGTGACCCGGGTGTCAATCCTCGTCAGTACTGTCCAGAGTGATTCCTTTTCGACTTCTTCGACTTCCCACCTGACGAAGATTCTGGCTTCTTGCTTGAATCTTCATTCCTAGCGTCCTTGAGACCTGGTTGAGGCGGTAGGTTACCTTTATTGACCATCCGGTTCCGTTCGACTGCTTCGTCTGCGTCGGAGTATCGATCAGCCATATCAAAGAGATTGGCTACTGATCGAGGAGGATGGATGAGCAAGTCTTCGGTGAATCTCTAATATCGAACGGCATGTTTAAATGCCCTAATAACGGAGCTGTCAGATATGTTCGGGATGGTATTCCTCACCCCGACAAACCTCTTGAAAAACTGATGAAGGGTTTTGGTCGAAGTTTGTCGTAGTCGATGGAGGTCGTCCTCTTTGCCCGGCTTTTGATAGCAATTCTGAAAATTGCTGAGGATAGCGTCGCACAGCATTTTCCAGTTGTAAATAGAACCTTCAGATTGATTAAACAACCAGGTCTTTGCCGGCCCTTCAAGGACTATAGGCAGGTAGTTGGCCATGATCCGGTCATCGCCTCTTGCCGCTTGGATGGCAGTGATATAGATTTGAAGGAACTCGGATGGGTTCTGAGTTCCGTCAAACCTTTCTATGGCCCCTGGTCGAAACTTGTCTGGCCAAATGACCGCACGAAGGCTAGGCGAGAAAGCTTTACAACCAACGTATGGACCATGAACCGTCCTGTGACCTTCGCTCAGATCGCGAGCGACCTCACGCAATGGAGAAGTCACTCGTGGTCCTAAGCAAGAGTGGACAGGTACTCGATCCCTACCACGAATATCCTGTGCCCGCTTGGACTTGTCCTGGTGGGATGGTACAGGCGGCGGGTAAATTCGTCGACCAGAACCAGAGTGAGAACACTCTCGATCGTGGGAACGTGTTACCAACTGGGAAGAGGCCGCAGGGGTAGCCTCTGACGCGATCTCATCCAACCTCTCAGCCAGGATTCTGGTGAAGGCCGGTTTCTACGCATCCGTGACCGTAGGAGGGAAATTATGCATGACTTCCGTGATAGATCGCAGTCGACCATGTGCACTTCTCCTAGGGGCACCAGGTGTTACCGTTTCCTCGTCCACCGGAAAACGCTCCTGAGGCAAAGAAGGGGTCTGGTCGCGTCGCGACCACGTGATCATCGGGGAGAAATTGAAGCAACATCGTAACGAGCCTGCGCATCTTGAAGAGCCTCTAGGGTAGTTCTGTGCAATTCGTTGTTTTGTTTCTTGAGATCTTGATCCTCCTTCTGTTTGTGTTCCTGTTCTTCCCTGGCAGCCCGTTGATCAGGAGTTTCCTCCGATAAGGCAGCAAACTGTCTTGGGAGAGAGGTCGCCGATGGAGAAAACATCTTGGTTTGTTCCGAGTCGGACTCGAAATCAAAGAGACGGTGGAGGTTATCAGGGTCGAACCTGCCCGGGCTGATTTCCTGGTCGTTATCATCCTTCCCCTCGACGGGGTCGTATGACGGACCGGACTCACCCTCTAGCGCATTAAGAACCTCGGTGGGTTCTGACCTTGCGCTAGTCGCCCCCTGGTCGATGGACATGACCTGGATAGTCGATTCGACCTCTGGGAGATTTTCGCCTCCAACTTCTTCCATCGGAACAGGATCGCTTGGAGAAGGCATTGGAATGTGAGCATAATCCTCGAGATCGAAATCGTTCTCAGAATCATATACTCCATCCATGATTCAGCGAACCTCCAAATGAAAATTTGGACGCCTTGAGAAAGACCCCACGGTGGGCGCCAACTATCGACGATTCGGACTCGGGGTTCTTAGCCGAACTTATGCAAAATTTGTATGTAGTGAGACCTTTCAGGGTGTCCCTCCGGGAAGGTATGTAGAATTATGGAGAACTAGAGCACAGGGAAGTTTATACAGGTTCGGGCCCTCAATGGTGGGAGTAATAGCCCTATGTCCTGTTGAGATTTCACTATGTGTAGTAAAAAGAGTTACAAGGTGATGGAAAGATCTTCACAGGCGAAGATTTTTCCTATATGATTGTACAATATGAAGCCTGGAAGGCTTATGGAAGCTATCTAATCTAGGCTATCGTCTTGGTTGTTTGACCAGTTGATCTTTCGGTGAGATGTGTTGTATCTCCTCTAGATGAGATGTCTCGTCCCCCCTGTTTGATACACCAGGCTACCCTTTTATACTGGTTGAAAGGGCGCCAAGTTGTAATGGCATCAAACGGTTGCTTGGATGCGGTTTAGAGAGCCGCTCTTAACTCCCACGCAGGTTCAACACGTGTTATTCGTGGATAACCACACGTATTAACCTCCTGACGGTTGTTCCTTTACGTGGAAGAATCTTCGGGATACTTGGGATATTCCTACTACAGGGACAGATTAATCCCACGTTCCCTGGTCGAAAGTGCTCCTGACCGCGCACTAGCTACGATCTGATCGTGTAAAGCTTGCGACCTTGGGCTGGTACTTCTCAGAATAACTTGAGTTTGCACCGCCAGGCACGTGTCTGGCTCGAATCTATCCTGAACCAGTCGCGCATTTATTTGAACTGACTCGGGTGTCAATCCTCGTCAGAGTCCTCTCTACATTTCCAGCATAAACCGAGAAACTACTAGGTCATTGCATCTCATCTATTTCGGTTGGATTTGATTTGGTTTTTCAGTTGAGTTTTTGATAGTAGAAGTATTTTTTATTTTTCTAGAAAGATCTAGGAATATCTGGCTTTTGCTTCTGTTGACAAAAAGATAATCCTTTAAATTCTCTTTCAAACGAGCTATCAAACACGTAAATCGGATCTCTGGATTAAAAGTTATAACTGTTTTTATCCATATTGATTGTCAGTATGCTATGCTGACTGTCAGTATGAATGTCAGTCGGGTTAAACTGATAATTGTCCAGAGAGCATGTTTTTTTGTGCCCAAATTCTTTTGACCTATACTGACTGTCAGTATGAGGTTCGACCTCGAGCTGATTGTTTTAAGTTTCTATTTTAACTAGTCGTTTTTGTGGTCGATACTGACTGTCAGTATGTGGTGTCAGTTTCCTTATACGATCAGCAAAGTTTTATCCGTGATTTTTGTCAGCCGTTGAGGTAGACACTGGCTGTCAGTTTGTGCTATTTTGTTTCCATATACGACCTCAAACGGCTAGCTGAGTTTTCTCTGGATTTTACTTCTTTTTAGTCGTGACCCAAACTAACTGTCAGTTTGTCATAATGACTATCAGTTTGCACTGTTTCTTCTCATTTCGAGCTCAAAGGGCTAGGTTGATTCTTGAGGCTATAAATAAAGGCTCTGAGCTATTGTTTTATATATCAAGCAACCTTCTTCCTCATACACACTTGAGCATTTGTTTTAGAGTCAAAAATCTTGATCTTTTGATCAAGTCGTGAGCTCTGTAATCCACCGAGTTTTCAGTTCGCATCACTTTTGCATAATTAGAGTTTCTCGGTGAGTGTTGGAGGTCTAGAAGAGACATTGCTGCTCATTACTCTTGGTGAACGCCCTCACCTAGACGGTTTGGTGCCATGGCATTGACCTTTTCTGTTCGAAGATTGTTGAAGAGGCTCGGCGTGATTGTAAAAGGCATCTCGCAGTGGACAAGGAGCAACCACTAGTGAGTAATATCCTTCGTGGATATTGAAGCAAGACTCTTTTATTTGAGTGCTTCAACGAGGAGTAGGGGAGACCGGGCGAGTCTCCGAGACCTCAGGAAAAATCTTGTGTTTGTCTTCTACTCTCTTTTATTTTAATTGTGCTATAAATTCTTTTGTTCTTTCATTGCAAAAGTTGTTTTAAATTGAAGTTTTTAAAACCTCCTAACCCTCCTCTAGTCGGCATCCTAGATCCTACACATATGTCTCTTTAGAAGTAGCAAGATCTTTTAACTCTAATCTATCCTAGGCCCAAAAATCTCAAAATCTTCTCTGTAAACCCAGATCAAAATCAGATTATCCAGATATAATCTACTATCTATCCTGAGTATGAAAGCCTTCAGAAGCCAGATCAAATTCAATCTCTAACTCCCAGAATTATCAACTCATTTCTGTTTTTGAAAATAGAATTAATTAATATTCTAAATTACCCAAGTACTCTGAAATTCAGAAAACCGATTTGATCAAATCTTAATCTGATCCAGACCAAATTATATCAGGATTATGATCTAGAGTATGCTAATACCTTAATCCAAAAATTTGGCACCAGAATTCCATCATCTAGACTATTTTCATAAATCAGTCAAAAAAGTATCGCAAATTAGTCATTTTCAGATTTTCAAAAGCCTGGAAAGGCTAAAAGCCACAAATTAACTCCAAATCTTGATCTAATTCAGGGAACATCTCCCATATGCTATTCAATACAAAATCTCCTTCTGTGAGGATCTCAAAATCGTATCCTAGATCTCAGATTTTCAACCTCGACAAAACCCAGATTCTAATTACCCTATTTTCGCTTTAGTTCAAATTTGATCAAAAGTTTCCAGATTTTATCAGATTTTGTCTCGAATCATTTGTTGAATAAAGTTTATCAGATTTGTGAAGCCAAATTCAACCCTAACCAGCTATTCCTCAAAAATTACAAATCAGTCCAGCCAAATTCCAGATTTTGCGTTTCAGTCCAATTCCTATTTCGACCAGCGCCGCCGGCACGACCTTCGACCAGTGCGTCGCCTCGCCGTGTTTCTCGCCGTCGGTGGAGTCCAGCACGTTGCCAACGCTTGTGACAATTGGAGATGCATGCCCGACACGCGTTCACGCCGGAGCAGCCACCGTGGCAGCAGTAGCAGCATCATCACGACCAGCGCCGTCCAGTCGCCTTGCGTGTGCGCACGCTACCAGGAAAATGTCAAAAACTTTGCGCCAAGCAGCCACTTCGTCATTGCACTAGAGGCCAAGTTCCAAGGCGGCGCCGATCGTTCTGTTAAAGCCGAAGAAATCGCTGTGCGCTGTCGCATCATCGCCCCATCCGGTTACTTCAACGGCACAAGTTCCATGATTGCCACCGTTTGCAAGCTTCGCCCGTGCCTATTTAAGCCACCCGTAGCCACTAGTTTCTTCACACCTAGCAAATTAGTTAAGTTCCAATCTCCACCGTCTTCGTCTTCGGCTCCGGCGAGCCGCCAAGAACGAGCACGACGCCATATCAGCCCACTGCATCAATCTCCAAATTGCTTCAACCAGTGAGTGTCTCTGTCTCCCCTCATCTTTCTGTAGCTTCTAATTGAACTCCGATGGACCTCAATGCCGGTGATCGCCGGGATTCTAAATTGCCCTGTTCCGGCGATTGATCTCGTTCCCGTCCAAATTAGCTTTCTTGTTAGTAGAATAAAATGGTCCGTAGAGTATCCTTAGCAAGCCCGTTCAGTTAGATTTCAAATTGAAGCTCGAATTGGAGCATCCCTGTTCTTCGTGCGCCACTGATGACCAGCTCAAGTCGTCGGCCCGCATCGTCTCTTCTCCGGCCAAATTGGCAACTCTAGTAGCTTTCCTTTGCTTCTCTCTTGCTCCCATTGCGAGGAATTGAACTCCAAAGCTCTATAATGGAAAAGCCCAATTTCTCCTTCTCCGGCCGTGTCGTTGAACTTCTCATTGGTGCCGCCCCAATCCGATTCCCCTTAACCTCACCAATTGGACCAACCTGAGAACCTAACCGTGCTCTTGATTTTGAGATTAAATCATCCAATCGCCCTATTGCTGTTGAGGTAGTTTTCTTCTCCGGCACAGCTCGCCGCCGCTCGTTGTCAACCAGCCTCCAACCTAGCCTAGTGCACAAGATTGTGGCTAACAGCTCTAGTTAGCCTCAAGCACTTCAATCTCTAGAGTCGCAGCTCAAAAGCACGATTTGGGTATTTTACCCCTTGCTGCCGTGCCGCCAGCGTGCCGTTAGGTTGCCGCCGGCCACTTCCATCGTCGCCACCTTGTCCAGTAGATTCGCCTCAACCTCCTGAGCATATTACTCCATTGCATCATCCTTTGATGCTGTGCAAAATCACAAGATATTCTTGTGCCAAGATCTTGTCCAGTAGCTTTACTTTGCCATGTCACCGCCGTGTTTCTTCGCCGTCGTTCGCCGTCGTCCATCTGCCGGAGTGATCGAAACCACCTCCATTGAATTCCTGTTGCATTCGCCTACCTCCTAGACATAATTGGCGAAGCAATTGAAGCCCTAAATCACTCAAACAGCCATGCCCTAGTTCCAGTTCATGCCAGCCTTTGTCAGCCTGTGTCAGCTCCATGTCAGCCAGTGGCATTGGCTCAGTTCGACCACTTTGTATGTGCAAATTGAAATCCACTTTGTCTACCAAGTTTGTAGAATCATGTTCTACATTTTCTTCAACTGCCATATCTTGAGAAAAGCTCTTTAAGGCCAACCTAAACCATGTCAATGCCATTCTTTGACATTATCAGGCCGCGAACTGAATGTCAATCGACTGACATTCATTGTTTTTGAGCAAACCAGCCGCGAACTCAATGTCAATTTTGATTCCTTGAAACCCTAAGAGACTATAACACCATCCTTAGCCCAGATGCTATAGATTTTAGAGTTCCGGCCCAGTTCCAGCTTCCAAATCCTGTCTAAGTCAGCATCGTCGAGATCGTTTCCTCTAAAGCATGTTTGCATATAGATTTTTAAAGCATTTAAAATGGTTTGTGATCCTTTTGTGCTTTGTTTGTTGGTGAGTAGATCAAGAGCCCGAGTTCGAAGACTTCATCGCCGACCTGACATCGACAGCTGTTTCTTACAACGCGGAAGGCAAGTCATATTCTTGAACATCTTGAACCTATATTTTATGAATTTTTAAGATTACCTTGACTATAAGCATGTGATGGAATGAGAAAAGCATGATTTGGCAGTACTAGACTGGATGCCTGTGAAATGTGATGAGATTCTTTATGAATAATTAAACTATGAGCCACAACTAATATATAAGCCCGAGTTTGAACCTATATATATATATATATATATATATTCATGAAATAAAACCCCTAGCCGTGACCAGAATTTGGTATTGAATGGTGATAGCACTGGATGTGCAGGGCTGTGGTATGATTTGGTCACTGTCATGTAAGGACTAGAAACTTGTGTTGTGCTTCTAGTGGTATGAAAAACGTGCTAACCGCAAGCCTGGTATGGGACAGGCCTGAACAAGTAGTATGTGGATCGCACATGAAACCCCTGTATGAGATGGAATGTTGTGCGCGATTTGACATGGAGTGCGGCTCCTACACATATCACTGGATGTGATGATGCACACTGACCCAGTAATGGGAAGATGCAGTTGGGGTGGGGGTATAGCCCGCACAACTGTGGTTTGTTGAAACCACTGGGTCAGGGGTGAATTGTGTGTGAAACATGACAAAAGTTCTCGTTATCTCCACCTTGCCACGCACAGTATGTAGTGAGGAGAGGGTCTAATCATCTTGATAGGATGGGCATGAAAGTGGAATATCTTGCGGGTAAATTGGTACCCCTCTGCAGAGTTAAACACGTATTTGAATGCTCCGAGCTCCCAGATTTATAGGAGTATGCTGCGGTGGATTAAATCCACGTTGATGTGACACAAGTATATTTTCTAAATAAAATTTGATAAAAGTCAAGATTACCCAAATGAAATGTGTTGTCATGATAAGGGGTGCTGCCGTGGGCTGTCGTGTGTCGAACTGTCGCGGTAGTACTATTAATAGTGCAATATGAATAACAATGCTATGTTATGAAAGTACTGCCATAAGCATAAGTTGAGAAAAGTAAAAGTATTTTGCAACCTTTTTCCCTCTTTCCCTACTAGCATAGGTTCATATCATCACTACTATATGTATATTTATTCTTACCCTATGACTTGCTAAGTACGAAAGTGCTTACCTTTGCAATCTATAATCCAATAGATGGAGTGCTCCATGATCAAGACGAATGTTTGGAGAATTTCGGGGATTCAAAAGGAGGAGAGTTAGTTCCACTGGAGCCCTGAAGAGTGTTGTTCTGCTGTTAACTTCTTGCTGTGGGTGTTCTCTTAGCTTCCACCGAGTAGTTGTTATTTTTCTTTAACTAGACCATTGATGCCACGAAGGCATTGTAATCTCTAGTGATGTACTAAGGCCAGCAGGCCATACTACTTAAGATATTTTGTATGTTACTCTGCTGCAATGAACTCCTATGGTTGACTTATCCTGGGAAGTCAATGGTATGTATGTATGAGTCCAGCTGCAGCGAGCTGGGTCCCCACAGGAGTAGTCGTGGTCCCCTTGGCGGGGTGTGAATCAGGTCCTCACAGGCCATTCCCGGACAATGTCCGGCCCATCCCGGACAAAAGCCCTCCGGACGGTTTAAATGTCTGTGTTTACAAATACAACAAAACCCTCAATTTTTATACAGGCCAGATGTCGTGGTATTGCGAATACCCCGGCAGGTTTTGAGAATGATCCTAGTGAAGATTACGCGGCGCTGGTTGACCGGATGACCGGTCCTCCCCCGCCGGACAAGCACAAGAAGTGACACGAATATTTATATAGGTTCGGGTCCCGGTGGGGGCCCTAGTCCTGTCGACGCGCTCCCGACCGGAGTTGGCTGGGGAGGCTCTCTCCGGGGGAGAGGCTTCCGGAGCACGCCTGTGAGTTTAGCTATTCCAATAAAAGTGATCCGATCCTTTACAACAGAGGGGTACAAGGGCTATTTATAGCCCCAAAAAGAGGCAAAAAACCTAAACTATCCTGGAAGCCACCGTCGGATTGAAGGGTAGGACCGTCCTTCTCCCAGTCAAACGCCTTGGATGTTTGACAGGTGGTCGCTGATTCCCGAGGCGCTCCTCGCATGACCTGCATGTGACAAACAACTCGAGACTTTACCTTTAGGAGGGCGATGAGGCCCGGGACAGCGCCGGAGGCCATGTCCCGGGGGCCAAACGGCGGCGCCCGGGGAGGGGCCGGAGGCCACGTCCCCGGGCAAATGGCGGCGCCCGGGACGGCGCCGGAGGCCAAGTCCCGGGCGCCAAAAGGTGGCGTCCGGGGAGCGCCCGGGGGCTACGTCCCCGGGCGAATGTGACGCAACTTACCTGGACTTAGTCCCGCGGAGATTTCCCCCGACACCGGACAATGTTCGGCCTTCCTCGGACAAAGCTCCAGACAAAAGCATATGTCTCTGGTTTCGATTTGCAAATTCCACAAGAGTTTTGTACTGGTTCGGCCATCTTAGACAATGTCCAGCCTGTGCAAACCGAAAACAAGACTTTACCAATTTTACTCAAAACTCAATTCTGGTTATTTGCACATGTAGATTGTCCGTTTTCTCGCGGATATGTTTGCTGATACTCAGGAAAGACCATGACCACTATGATTTAGGAACTTAAACCATAGGTCGAATATCCGGTCAAAAACAGGCGGTCGAGTGGATTTGGTCGAGTGTACGCAAGTGAGCTGAAAATTGGTACGACCAGTTTGAACTCCTACGACCATGACCAAACCCCAAACAAAGATACAGCCAATCTGACAAACACGACTACGACCACATTCCAAACAAGGATTCGATTAAAATGTGCAAATACGACCACGACCAGCTCTAGTAATAAACCATATTGCTCTAGTTGGCGACCACGACTAAGTGCAGTTTTCAAAACATTTTCTTTAATGTGACACAAACTACACTTAGATTATCTTAGCAATCCAAGAGGTGATAAATCACTAGTGCAAGATGATATGAATGCATTTGAGCTTTCACACAAGATAGACTCAAGCTAATAGTTTTTGACCCCTCTTAATAGTATGGTCAAACTAGTAAAAAGAATTCATATCAAACCAGTCTATCTCCAAACACCGAGACCGATAAAATCCTAAGAAAATAATCATTAATCTTGGATCTTACCTTCGGTGAAGCTCGACCTCATGAAGCTCGGCTTCTCGAAGCTTGTCCTCACAAAGTTTGACCTCGCTAAGCTTGAGTTCACTCAAGATGACTCATATCGGCATTAACCTCCATACGCCCTTGCTTACTTTCATCTCACAATACACCTTGAGACTACAACATTAATTATCAAAGCTGTCATTATCCAAATTAACATTAATCATCAGAGGTTTATCCAAATTGTCATTAATCATCAAAACCTAGATCGACCTAGATCCAACAATCTGCCCTTTTTGATGATTGATGACAACAAGCTCTATAAATCCAAAATAGATTCTTCAGCTCCCCCTCAATATATGCAATAATATTTCGGAACTGAGCAAAGCATTTAATCATTTAAGTTAAGAGATATGAATGACAATTGAGCACAAGTTCAATCAAGTCATCTTCCAAAATATCGACTATTTCAATTTTCTCTAATTCAATTATCTCTCCCAAATATCAATATTAATGATCTCAAATAATATCTCTCCCAAAATATCATTTATCAATCTCAAATATCTCATCTCATCTCTCTCAGATATCAATATCAAATATATCATTCATGACAATATCTTCTCCTCGGCAAGTTGAGGTTTCTGAGCAGCCCTCTCATTTATCTATGGCAAACTTTTGGGTGGATCCCGGCCCATTTCTTCGAAATGGTTTAGAAGAAGTTATTGGTCCTAACAGACCTCTTAGGACTAGATGCATTGCTTCAAGATCAGAATATAATGAAGCAGTGGCAGTGGCGTCACTTGTGCCTGCTGCTAACCACCCTCGTCAGGTGGTGACTAATTATTTTCAGAATGAAAGAGGAATGCAGGTGCAAGTTTTGCCTTCTGCTCTGGGGCTGGCTTCTGCTATGGTTCGCTTTGCTTCAACTTTAGTAAGGGATAGCATTTTGGAGGAGGGTTTGCATGTTACTGAAGATTTTCTTATCTTTCTTTCTAAACATGATAAGGGTCCTAATCAGAGGAAAAAGAGTTTTAATCAGTATGTTTGGCTCATGCTTCTCAATTTTCCTTTGGATTTCTGGTCAGTCCATAATCTTTCTAAGGCGGTGTCCACCTTTGGACAGTTGAAGGAGTGGGATAGAGGGTTCCAATTGGATGGGAATCGCTCTCATGTTATGGTTAAATGCCTGGTTATGGAGTTGTTTGACATTCCTTGCTTTTTTAGTTATTATAGAGCTGGATGAGAATTTAGGGCGAAGCTGGACAGTGCAAGTTGTGATTTGCTTTGTGCGCCACACTGAAGCCTTGAACGGTGATGAAGATGATCCAGATGAGTTTCATCTTGTTGTTCATAATGTTAATGCTGCTCAGGAGAATGGAGAGGATATTGTGAAGGATGATGATATGGATGATCAGGACCTTGATCTACATGGAGATGAGGGTGACCCTTGTTGGATCAAGGATGCCGACTAGAGGGGGGGGGGTGAATAGGAGGCTTTTAAAAACTTAAAGCTTAAAGAAAATAAATGCAAATCAAGAACAAATAATATAAGCAAGAGGAGAAGAGAACGAACACAGTAATTTTTACCGAGGTATCGGAGACTCTCCCAGTCTCCACTAGTCCTCGTTGAAGCACTCAAGTCACTTGAGTTTTTCCTCAATACTCACGAAGAGTATTATCTACTAACGGTTGCTCCTTGTCCACTCCGGAAAGGCGAGCACCAATGCCTGGTACAAACTTGCCGAGCCTCTCCGACAATCTCCAATCTGGAGAGGTCAACGGCCACGCCTCCGAACGGTCTAGGTGAGGGCACTCACCAAGAGTACCAGGCAGCAAGGTCTTCTCTTGACCTCCAAACATGCACCGAGAAACTAATTGAATGCAAATGCAAATGAACTGAAGTGCTCGGTGGATCGGAAAACACTCAACTTGATCAAAAGATCAAGATTTTAAGTAGAAAACTAAAGCTCAAGAGTGTATAAGAAAATGCTACTGCTTATTGTATAAAACTTATGCCCAAAGCCCCTATTTATAGCCTCAAGAATCAAATGAACCGTTGGAGATAGGGCTGAAAATCAGCAACCCAAACTGACAGTCAGTTTTCCTAACTGACAGTCAGTTTTCCTAACTGACAGTCAGTTTAGTGCACAACGGCCGACAAAATTTACGGATGAAAATTTGCTAGCCGTTCATGGTCGTTTAAGGAAACTTGAAACCCACAACTGATAGTCAGTTATGCAAACTGACAGTCAGTTCGACCACAGACTCGTCCAAAAACAAATAGAAACTCAGTTAAAAACACTGTGGTCGAATCCCTAACTGATAGTCAATATGGGCAAACTGACAGTCAGTTTAGTACAAAAAGTTTGAGCACAAAATACACCCTCTCTGGACAATTGTCAGTTAACACAAATTGACATTCAAACTAACAGTCAGTTCAGCAAACTAACAGTCAGTCTGAACAAAAACAAAGATAACATTAAATCCAGAAATCCAAAAGAGGTGTTTAATAGGTCGTTTGAAAGATAATTTCAAGGGCTACATTTTTGTCAACAAAAGCAAAAGCCAGATCTGCCTAGATCTTTCTAGAAAAACGAAAAACTATTCTGCTGTCAAAAACTGAACTGAAAAACCAAATTTCTCAAAACAAGTTCAAATTAAATCCAACAAAAAAGATGCAATACAATGACCTAAGTTTCTCGGTTTATGTTGGAGATAAAGAGAGGAATTTTGCCACCCCTCTTTATAGTACGGTTAAAACTAAAAATAATATTCCTAACCGATCAACTCCAAAACGCCGAGATCGGAAAAATAAAAAACGGATTACCTTAGGTCCTTCGCTTTTCCGACTTGCGTCTTGTCTTCATTTTTGTGACTTGTGCTTTTACGTTTTTTGCGTTGGGTTCGTTTTGTTTATCTTGACAATCTTCCCAATGGAGCCCTGCATTAATCAATCTCAAAAAGCACAGTTAGTCCTAAACACTCTGTTTTCATTAATCATCAAAATTAGGGTTAGGCATGAAGGCCTAGATGCAACAACCCTCACTGGGATGCTTTAGTGCCACATGCTCAAGAGGAGGATCAGGTTTGGCCACAAGGAGATGTTGAAATGCAAGAATCTATTGGTTCTTTGTCATTTTCTGAGTCCTCTGGTTCTTTGGAAGGTGCTTTGCTTTGCCCTGTTGTGGAGGAACCTGTTTTGTTCTTTCACTCACCTTCTGTTAATTGGATGTTTGTGTCGACTTCCCTTATCGTTCTAGACTTTTAATCAGTGGATTTTGAGTTCTTATCTTTGTTTAAGAGTTTCCTGGACACTCTTTAACAAAAAATCTTATAGAAGGTCATCTTCTTACAAATCTTGGAAGTTGGTGATGAAGAATTTGAAAGACATATCTAAGCATTTTGGTGACGTCCAAATCTACATTGAAGAGGAAGTCCACTCCTATTTCTTTAGGTTCACTTAGAAGGAGTCTGAGACTGGCAGCTAAATTTCATGACTTTAAATCCTCTATGGCGCCTCCCCTTTCCCTGGAAATGATTCAAGCTCTTGGTGTGAAGTGTGGATTGCCGGTTGATTTGTTATCAGATGGGTACTTAAAAGGGCCTATAATGATGAACTTGATGATTGAGAGAATTTGGGTTCGGGTGGTGTTTGCAGGGATGTTCTTTTTAGTCATTTTTTTGGGGCTCGTAATGTTGAATGTAATGGATATTTTGTTGACTGCTGGGAGGTCTTGGTTTAACCTTTTTGTTAGGTTTTTCATTTTGTTGTGGGGTATATCTTTGGTTGGGCTATGGATGGTCTTTTGTATTGTATGTAAGGGACACTATAAACTTTGCTTGCTTGCTTATGGATAATTGCAAAACCTTTTCTATTCTCAACTGGAATGTAAGAGGCTTGAATTCTTTGGCTAAGAGAAGAGGTGTTTATAATAAAGCTAAAGAATCTAGGTGTTGTGTTATCTGTCTTCAGGAATCTAAATTGGAGGTTGTTGACTTATCCATTGTGAAAAATTGTTGTCCTAAATTTTTCAGAGATTTTGAATTCCTTCCATCTGTGGGAGCTTCAGGAGGCTTACTTACAATTTGGAATTCTTAGGTTTTCCAAAGTAAAGGGGTGGACAAGAATAAATTCTCTCTGACGGTGGAGTTATTCCATAAAATTTCTGGTTTGTCTTGGGTGATTACCAATATTTATGCTCCTTGTTTCCATCAGGGGAAAATGGAATTTATTCATTGGTTTAAGAACATTGTTATGCCATATCATTTTAACTGGTTAATCATGGGAGATTTTAACTTGGTTCGTGCAGTTGCGGATAAAAGTAAAGGTAGAACTAATCTGATTGAGATGGATGAATTCAACTTTGCTATTAACCATCTTCAATTGGAGGAGATTCCCTTTAAAGGTAGAAGATTTACATGGTCGAACATGCAAGCTAATCATCTTTTGGAAAAATTGGATTGGTTTTTTGCTAATGGAGCCTGGATTGAAGCCTTCCCAAATTCTTCTAATTTTGTTTTGAGTAGGATCACGTCAGATCATGCTCCTTGTGTTTTAAATGTTAATTCTAAGATACCTCTGGGACATATTTTCAGATTTGAAAATCATTGGGTTAATTGGGCTGGCTTTAAAGATACTATTGCTTTGGCCTGGAATTCAGTTCCTAGTGAGGATAATATTATTAAATCTTTGGTCTCCAAATTCAAGTTGCTTCTAAGAGCTTTGAAGTTGTGGTGTAAAAAATCGTTTCAGCCTAAGGTTTGGATTGATAATACTAATCTGGTTATCTTACTTTTAGATGGGTTGGAGGAATAGAGGTCTTTAAGTATTTTGGAATTCAACTTCAGGATGATCTTAAAATCTCATTTGAATCACCTTTTGAAAATTGATAAGGAATACTAGAGGTAAAGAGGTAAATTCAGATGGGCTAAACTTGGTGATGAGAATTCCAAATTTTTTCATGCTGTGGTTTCAAAAAATTTTAGGAATAATTTTATCTCTTCTTTAAAGACGGATTCTGGTAACTTTATTAATTCTCCTTAGGAAATAGTAGAACACTTGTGGGTCTCATTTAAATGCAAGGTGGGTTCTTCTAATTTTTCATCCACTGACTTCAATCTTGATGAGTTGCTTATGGATTTTAAGTGGGATTTTTCATCTCTAGAAGTTCCTTTCTCTAAGGAAGAGATTGATGGTTGTGTTTCTCATTTGACCATCAATAAAAGTCCTGGGCCTGATGGTTTTAATGGTCACTTTTACAAAGTTTGCTGGGATATTGTTAAACATGATTTTTATAAATTATTCCATAAATTTTATGAAAATGCAGTGGATTTAAAAAGGATCAATTCCTCTTGGATTATTCTTTTTCCTAAAAGGGAAGAGGCTCAGTTGGTTAAGGACTTTCGGCCTATATCTTTGGTTTATAGTGTTATAAAGTTGATCACTAAGATTTTAGCCTCTAGACTGCAAAGAATTATTAAGGAGACAATTCATAAGAATCAATATGGTTTTATTCAAAGTAGATCTATTCAAGCTTGTCTAGCCTAGACTTTTGAATATTTACACATTTGTAAAGTCAAAAAATATCCATCTGTTCTTCTCAAACTTGATTTCGAGAAAGCTTTTGATACAATTGAACATAATTCGATTCTGGCCATTATGAAAACTAGAGGTTTTGGTAATAGATGGTTAAACTGGGTTTCATCTATTCTGCATTTGGGGTATTCTAACATTCTTCTTAACAATGTCCCTGGTAAAGGCTTTAATTGTGCAAGAGGGGTTAGACAAGGTGATCCTCTTTTTCCTCTTCTCTTTGTTCTAGTTGCCGATCTTCTTCAAAGTATTTTGAATTTGGCCAACCATAAAGGTTTACTTGGTCTGCCTATTCCTAATCTCAGTTCACAAGGTTTTCCCATAGTTCAATATGTAGAGGATACTCTTATTATTATGAAAGCATCTGCAAGAGAAATTTTCTTGGTCAAAGCTCTGCTTCAGTCTTTTACCAACTCTACATGGTTGAAAGTTAATTTTGATAAATCTTTTCTGGTTCTGGTGTACTGTGATTAGGAGAAGTTGACTCATCTTGCTAGAATTCTTGGTTGCAAACTTGGATCTTTCCCTTTTACATATTTAGGTCTGCCTTTGGGGACGCATAGGCCGAAAGTTTCTAAGTTTGAAGGCTTGATAAATAGAATTGAGAAAAGGTTAACTGGTTGGCATCTCTCTTTTCTTTCGATGGGTGGAAGATTAACTTTACTTAATTCGGTGCTATCTTCGTTACCTATGTTTTATATGAGTACTCTTAAGATTCCTAAAAAGGCAATAGACAAAATGGATAGAATTAGAAGAGCTTTCCTTTGGAAAGGAAGTGATTCTTGTGTTGGAGGCAATTGCTTAGTGGCTCGGTCGAAGATTTGCTGCCCAAAAAGAAATGGTGGGTTACGAGTTTTAAATCTTAATGTGCAGAATTCAGCTCTTTTGATGAAATTCCTTTCTAAATTCTTTAACAAAAAGGATATTCCTTGGTCTAACTTGATTTGGGAGTATTATTACTCTAATAAGTTACCTCAATGGTATGCTGCGTTTGGTTCTTTTTGGTGGAAGGATGTACTTCTTACTCTCTCTCTGTTTGTACTTCTTACTCTCTCTTCGTTTCCCTAGCAGATTCTTTTGCCTCTGTAGGGATCCACGATCTGGTCGCCGATTCCTCCCTCTTTTGGGCCGATGAGCCCATTCGTCAGTTTTACTCCACCGTCTTCATCTCTCCCCAGCGCGACTCGCTGACCTTCATGACAGGCCTCCAGATCCATACTGTCATGAAGGAGCAGTTTGAGGCCTCTCTCGGTCTGGTTCGCCCTGATCTAGGCACCAGCTCCATACTCTCCCCGACCTCGAGCATCGGGAGGTGGCCATGCTCTATTTCGGCCCTTCCAGCTTCGTCACATTGCAGGACACCACGATGTTGACTTGGCTCTGCGGATCTTTCGTCTCACTCTAGTTCCTATGTCCGGCGATAGGGCTACAGTCACCTATCTGGCCCTCCATTTTCTCATCTCCATCTTCCAGGAGGAGCCCTTCGACGTTGCTGATCTCATCATCAGTGAGATTCAGCACGTCCTTCTCTCTACGCGTCGTCAGCTGATATACGCTCCATATATCATGGCGGTACTTCTGCATATTCGGGCTGTGGACACTGAGCTCCCGCAGCCCCATCATCCCCTTCTCTTTTACCCTCCGGGCCAGGCTGATCGCCGTCTCGGTGCCCAGCTTGCGGCTGCTGCTAGCCCTGATTCTCCCGCATCTGATGATGATGCTGCGGGGGAGTCAGAGGACGAGGCTCCCGTTCAGGAGTCTGATCAAGCACCGGCTGCAGAGATAGGCACCGGATCTTCCTCCGCTTTAGCCTCTCAGCTCGATTAGGTGATCCAGGTGCAGCAGCAGATTCTGCGCACCCAGGCAGAGCACCATCAGATCCTGCTTAGATTGCTTGCTCAGCAGGAGGAGATCTTGAGCCGCCTGCCTGCTTCAGCTTCTCCAACCCCTCGCAAGAGGGCCCGCCCAGATGCATCTTCACCGAGCTCAGCTTCAGGTCCAGTTGCCCCAACTCCTACGGCACCAGCTCCGGCTCCAGCTGCTCCAGTAGCGCCATCTGCTCCAGCTCCGGCTGCTACTCCTCCGGCGTCTCCCGTCGTTGACGCGACTGGATCTCCTGCAGGCTCCGGAGATACAGTCGTCTTAGGGCTTTCTTCAGATAATGAGCCTTAGGCTCTGTTTTATGTTTTTTGCCTCCCTTTTTGTGCTTGATGCCAAAGGGGGAGAAGTATTATGTCTGACATTATGTTTCTGAATTATATATGTTATTGTTGGACGAGTTTTTATTGGATGGTTATTGATGTCTGGATATTGGTTTATTATATATATCTCTATGATTTTGGATATGATGTTTTGGGATTGTGATGTTCTGATATCTGTCTATGCTCTGATATTTGTCTTGGTTGTGATATGTATGCGTGTATGATGTATGCTTCTGAACTGATATATTTGTGATTATATGTGACAGATAAGATTTCATACACTCAAGGGGAGCTATTCATTTTTTTTATCAAACACTTGTTGTCATCAATCATCAAAAAGGGGGAGATTGTTGCATCTAGGCCTTTATGCCTAACCCTAATTTTGATGATTAATGAAAATAAAGTGTTTCAGACTAACTATGCTTTTGAGACTTTTTGATACATAGCTCTATTGGGAAGAAATGCAAGATGATTAAGATGAACCTGATGTAAAATAAAAAAGCACGAGTCGCAAACAACAAGGTCGAGACGTAAATCGTGAAATGCAAAGGACCTAAGGTAATATGAGTTTTTATTTACTGATCTCGGCATTTGGAGTTCGATCGGTTAAGGACTTTATTGCTTAGTTTTAACCGTACTATAAAGAGGGGTTGCAAGTCCTCTCTAAATCTCCAACATGAACCGAGAAATTACTAGGTCATTGCATTGCATTCTTTTCGGTTGGATTTGATGTAAATTTTGTTTTGAAAGATTTAGATTTTCAATTGAGTTTTTGATAGCATAGAGTTTTTGCATTTTCTAGAAAGATCTAGGCAGATCTGACTTTTTCTTCTGTTGAAAAAAATGTAGCCCTTTAAATAATCTTTCAAGCGAGATATTAAACTCTCAATTTGGATTTTTGGATTTAAAGTTATCGCTGTTTTTGTTCATGCTCACTATCAGTTTGATGTGCTGACTGTCAGTTTGAATGTCAGTTCAGTTAAACTGACAGTTGTCCAGAGAGTGTGTTTTTGAGCTGAAAATTTTTGAACTAGACTGATTGTCAGTTTGCATTTCGACCTCAAGCTGGTTTATTTGAGCTTCTATTTGATCTGGTCGCTTTTGTGGTCGAACTGACTGTCAGTTTGTATTATCAGTTTCCAAATACGACCACAAATGGCTAGCAAAGTTTTATCCATGATTTTTTTCAGCCGTTGAGTTTGGAACTGACTGTCAGTTCCTCATATTGATTGTCAGTTTGCACTGATTTATTTCCATTTTCGACCTCAAACGGCTAGCTGAGTTTTCTCCGGATTTTACTTCTTTCTGGTTGTGACACAAACTGACTGTCAGTTTGGAGACTCCCAGCTAGTCGTAAACAAGGTAAATAAGGAGTACAGTGTAACACCCCTGTTTTTGCCAAACCCTAAAATAGCCAAAATCCACATCTTGACCCCAAACCCTAATCTGCTTCAGCCATTCCCCTCCAAATGTTGTTCAGAACATTTTTCCCTTCGGGATCATCTCCAAAATCCCATCCTAAAGCTGAGTTTCAACCCTCGCCATTTTAAAACCCTAACTACCCTATTTTACCCTAAACAGCTTTTCCCCAAATTTTGTCGAAACCCTTCAGATCATGCCCGATCTTACCAAACCTTGGCCAAATGAGTTCTAATAATCTTTTGTAACTTATCTGCGAAATCAGATTTCAGATCGGACCCTCAGATCTCCATATTTGCAATCAGGCCCAAGTTCTATTCAAATTATCCTCACAGAACAGCCCCTGGAACAAGTTTCAAAATTGCAGAACAGCCCAAATATTCTTTTCAGGTCCATTCGACCAGCACCTGGTCGTTGCCCACGACCAGTGCGTGTCGCCGTTGCCGCGCCACGTTCTCGCCGTGTTTGCTCGCCGCCGGTCACCGTTTCTTGTCGCTTGTGCACGTGAGCTGCTGTGCCACCCCGTGCGCACGTGCCAGCGCTGTTGCTTCGCCATGTCCAGCAGTTAAACGGCCGCGCTCCAGCAGCGTCTTCGCACGCGCGTGCCCGTTGCCGTGGCATTGCATGCGTGTACGTGTCACCGCCGGAGCTTCGCTGTTGCCTCCGCATCTGCGCCGTTACAGGTGAAGTTCCGATGCAACCGACAAGGTCAGCAAGGCTGCAGCACCGCCTGAAGCGCATCACATCGCCGGTCACCGCTGTCGCAGCTACGCCCGGCCGGTCTCGTCCCCGGCACAAGTTTCGCGCCGTTTCTCCCTCGCAAGCTCCGCCCTTGGACCTATTTAAACCCTCCAGTGCTGTGCTTAAGCCTCATCTCAGGACTTAGCCATTTTTCCAGAGCTCTCGCCGTTTTCGCTTTCTTCTCCGGCGAGCCAGTGAGTGAGCTCACGGTGCTAGCCCATTTCACTGCCCCTTTCTCCAATCCAAGTTCACCAGTGAGTTCCCCTCTTTCCCCTCTCTGTTTAGTAGCAGCCAATTGCACCAGATCGATCCCCATCGCCGGTGATCGCCGGAAAGGCCCAATTGCCCTGTTTCCCCAATGCTAACCGATTCACCCCAAATTAACCCTCGATTCTGTAGAAGGAATTGATCAGTAAGCTTAGTAGAGCAAGCCTGTTGAATCAGGATCCCCAATTGCGCTCAAATCAAAGAAATCCCAAACTGGAACCTCAGCCGTTCGCCGGACTTCGGCGCCAAGCTTCTCCGGCCGATCTCCAATGAAATTAACCTCTCCAGTAGCCTTGTTGTGCCCTAGAGATCATCCCCAAGCTTGGAATTGAGCTCTTTCGCCCTGTATCAAAAATCCCCGAGCTCCAGTGTCGTCTTCTCCAGCGCCGGTCGCCGGAATTCGTTCCCGGCCGATCCAGCCGACACCACTTTGTCCCTTAGCTTTGCCTCACCTCCCTGAGCATTTTCTTCCACTAGCTCGACACCTAGATCTGCCTAGATTGTGAGTTATGCCTTTGCCAAATGTTTGTCCAGAACTGTGCCTGTGCCATGTCACCACCGCAGTTCATCGCCGGATTTGGCCACCCTCCGGCCACTTTCAGCTCTTGTCCCTGTTGAGTATTTTACTCCTGTTAGTAATGCCTACCTCCCAGACAAAGTGTTGCATCAATTGGAGCCCTGGATCAAAAGTTAAACCATGCCCTAGTTTCTGGCCATGTCCAGCACTATGTCAGTGCATGTCAGCCACTGGCATTAGCCTTGTGTGACCCCTTCTGGTTGAGCAATTGAAATGCCACCTTGTCCTTTAGATTCCTGGAGTTGAGATCTACAACTTTCTCTTCTATCACTTCTCCAGAAAACCATCCTAAGACTAGTTTGAAGCAATGCCAAAGTCATGAACTGAATGTCGACCCTTCGACGTTCAATCCCTTTTAGCCGTTTCTTCGACCAGAGCCCTTGTGACCTTGCCCTAACCCTTTTCCCCTGCATGCATGACTTATTTACTTAATAATTTCTATAGAAACTATTTTCTGTATGCTTATGGTATGTGTTTGTGTGTTGGTTGATTGCCGCAGAATCAGAAGCGGAAGGAGCGGAAGAAGTCTTTGAAGATCCGTCTGAGTATTTAGACCCAACATCGCAAGGCAAGCCTCATTCCTTTGATCATGTCTCACCCAATATTTTCATATGAAGTATATTCACTGTTTCTTACTATGCATGCTTATTTGAAATACAAGTTATGTTTGAATGACATGAGTAGATATTACCTAATGGATCATGAAACCCTTTTTTTGTTATTGAACCTTTGTATATACATGCTTTTGTCACCCTAGGACTCATGTACTGAATATCCACATTAAACTTGAAATGGTCAAACACATGAGAAGATATAATGAAAACCGTTTTGTCAAGAGAACTGATAAAAGGGATCAGTAGTGAGGATTGGATTGTATGGAGAGGGTGCGGTGCGCACCAGGGTATGTGAATGTTCCTCACTATTGGTTCATAAGGACAAGAACCTTGTGCTGTGTCTCTATGCGAATTGTAAACGTACCAACCACTTGCCTGGTATGGGACAGGCACAACTTAGTAGCTTTTTGGTATTAGCAGTTCCCTGCATGGTTTGTCGATCTGGTTTCTCGCGTGGAAACTGGTAGGCCAAGGTTCGGCCATGAGTGATGTGAGTTCAGAAAAATGATGAGAGAAAAAGGCGTAAAAGAAGGAAGGCGCCCTAGACCTGATTAAGCCGTGAGCGGCTGTAATCTTAAATGGTCGTGTGTCTCGCGTGGACATAGACCAAGGCTATGTGTCCTGCGGGAACATAGACCAGAGAGGCTAGGAAGTAAGGCAGTGGGGAAGACCCACAACGGTACTTGAGACTTAACTGTCTATTTACCGGGCGGGGATACTGTTAATACTGAACTGTAAAAGTGTTGTGTGATCTCGGCCTTGTCACATGTGTGTAAGTCACATGGAGCTGATCCGACTTGAAAGCCGAGTGAACCAGTGGATTTAAAAAGAGGTACACCTTTGCAAAGTGTAAAAGAAGTATCAGATACTCTGTACTCCCAGGTTCAGGAGTCTTTTCGTAGTGGATGTTATCCATGGGTTATAACACAAGTAATGTTTTGGAATGTTTCCATAAACTAGTTATTTTCTTAGCAACTCTACTTAGCACCATTTTCGGTGCTTTGGCTATGTAATATTGGCCATGTTGTCCTGGTACTTGTTTAATGTTATTACTATGCTTGTGTGGTTTGGAGCTCATGTGACATCCTGCTGTGTGTAACCTACCTGGGCGGTTACCAAGGTGATCCTCAAATGGGGGTCTCACAGCGAATGGTATCAGAGCATGAAGCTTGACTGTAGGTCGTGACCCTTACTAGAACGGGCATCCCTAAAGTAGAGAATCGCTAGATTATTTGGTAAAAATCTAATTGTGAAAATCCTAATTTGTTTAAGAAAAGCATAATGAGTATTATTCGAAAATTTTCAAAACCGTTTTCCTACTTTTAAGTGTTCCGTGTCTTATCATCGCAGATGGCCCCTGGTAAGAAGCTGATTCACGGAGACGAGTTGGGATCATGGGCATTGATGCTTTGGATGATGTTGCAATTTCTGGGAGCAAGAGACAATCAGCGACCAGTCTACTACGTCCGTCGAGAAGAAGTAGATGGTAGACCTTTTGGTTTCCGTGCCTCGGTGATTGTGTACGAGATTCCAGAGATCGGGAGAGGATCAACAAGAAAGGAAGCTCGTAGAGAAGAAGAAGAAGATGCTATCCAAGACGCTGCTCGTCGTGCTATAGGTACCATCCGCCAGCTGTACGATGACTTTCTTATAGGTTCTCCTTTCTGCTTTGTACCCTACCAAGTTCCCGGATCGGATCGTCGAACTGTTCATCCCTCCACCAACCAGAGAGACGCCATCCTGACCAAAACCAGAGATGTAGTCCAAGTCTTGGAGTCAAGCTACACTCGGTTGTTGCGTGAGCATGAAAATGCTCGGGATGACCGTCACTATCTTGAAGGAGCGCTTGCGAAGGTTCGCTCAGAACTCCAAGAGAAGGAGAAGCAGATTCAGGAGTTGGCTGAACCTAGCAGAGCACGAGAAGTCGAGGACGAAGGATCGGTGAACAAGAAGAACCGCTTGAAGATAAAACTCACAGCCCGCAAGAGTGTGGGAAGACCTAGGGATTACCTGGGTTATTTCACACCTGCTTCGCGTGGCATTGTGATCAACACCCCTGCACCAGAATATCCTACTCTCGCGAAAGGGAAGGAAGTTCCTGAAGGCAAAGGAAAAGAAATTGCTACATGCAACACCAACGATTCATCTGAGGAAGAAGAGGATAATGATATGGAATGGGACCCTATGGATGCCGATGAAGATCAAGAAGAGGAAGACCCTGAAGAAGTGGAACCTTGCAGTTCTTCCAGGACCGACAGGAGATCCTAGTTTTCTCTTCAGCTTGACCCTTCTGCTTTAACCCTTGTAATCGTTAGCCTTTAGCTCTTGTTGTGGTAGTTGCTTTGTTTGTATTGTTTGTTGGTAACTCTAAGGCTGTAAAGGTGAAAGCCTTGTATCTTTTGAAAACCTTTGGAAATAGCAATCGCATGTTCCAATCCAATCTCTTGGGTTGATCTTTCATTTCAGCTTGTGTTCAATCTGTGCTCTTTTGAATTAGTAGTCTTTTCTCAATTATCTTGTCAGAACAGAATGGTGAACACCAGAGGTAGAATCCAAGGTTCGGAAGAAGTCCCAAGAAACACATCAACGAGAAGGACTAGAGATACCTCAGATCAGCCAAATTCATCGACCTCGGTACCGCAAGGAGGAAATCTGACAGAAATACTGATATGGATGGAACAAAACAGACAGAGATCTGCGGAGGTACAGAGTCAAATTCTGGAGCAGTTGATGCAAAACTCCGCAACACGACGCGAGGAAGGTTCGAACATTGGAGCAAGACTGACAGACTTTCAAAAGACGCGTCCTCCAACTTTCTCCTGCACTGAAGACCCGATTGTGGCAGACGATTGGTTAAGAGAAATTGAGAGGAAATTGGACACTGTCAGGTGTAATGATGAAGAGAAGCTGCTGTATGGACCCCATCAGCTCACAGGATCGGCTGCAGCATGGTGGGAAAATTACAAGACGGTACACCCTGATCAGAATTCCATTACCTGGAATGAATTCAAGGAACAGTTCCGTAAGTACCACGTCCCCAAAGGAGCTATTCAAGCCAAACGCAGAGAATTCCTGAATTTAAGGCAAGGAGGAAGGACGGTGAAGCAGTATTTGCATGAATTCATCAAATTGGCCAGGTATGCACCTGAAGATATCATGACAGAAGAGCGGAAGATCGACAGATTTTGCGAAGGCCTACAAAACTCATATCAGTATCACCTATCAACGCACGAGTTCACGGACTTCCAAGTCCTTGTGAATCGAGTGCTCAAAATGGAGGAGAAAAGAGGCATAGTAGAAGAAGACTGCAAGAGGAAAAGTATAGCATACCCTTTTCAAGGAAATTCTAGCCGAGGAAGACCAGCGCCATATGCCAGAGCCACTTTCAGAGCACCCGCACCTCCAAGACCCCAGAGGACTTCATCACCAACAACTCTAACATGCCCCGGATGCAAAGGGAGTCACCTCTATAGAGATTGTACACTGAAGAATACAGAGTGTTTTCATTGTGGTAGAAGAGGACACCACAGAGAGACTTGTCCACTTCGGCATTTACCTCCCAGCGTTGCTAAGGCTCAGGCAGCCAAATCCCCTGCACCTGCACGAACTATTGTCAGAGGAGCACCACAAGCCAGAGGAGGAAGATTCCAAACCAGCAGAGGAAGAGGAACATCAACCGCCGGAGGAAGACTCAACTTCGTGACTGCTGCAGAAGCAGGAGAGGCAACTGACGTCGTGATCGGTAGACTCTTGATCTCCTCTCAGATTTCAGTTGTTTTATTTGATCCCGGTGCAACTCATTCATTCATGTCAAAAGATCGCTTGTTGAGTAATAATTTGCCTGTGGTTGCTTTAGAGCATCCTATCATCATTCAGTCACCTGGTGCTAGGATGATTGTTAATTCTATCTGTAGAAATGTTGCCTTCTGTATCGGCAATCTAGAATTCCTGGCAGACATGCTAGTTCTAAACCTTCAAGGATTAGATGTCATTCTTGGAATGGATTGGCTGGCCAAGCATAAGGGATTGATGGATTGTGAGAAGAAAACAATCACCCTGACAAATGCCATTGGAAAGCAAGTTACATTCCATGCAGACAGAACTCCAATCTGCGACCACCTGCAGAGACTGAACTGCGTTGAAGAAGTGAAGCTTGAAGAGGTACCGATTGTCAATGAGTACCCAGAAGTCTTTCCAGAAGAACTTCCCGGATTACCACCAAATAGGGATATAGAGTTCACTATTGAACTGAAACCCGGATCTGCTCCGTATGCTAGGAAGTTGTTTCGGATGACAGGTCATGAGCAAGAGGAACTGAAGAAGCAGATAGCTGAATTGGAAGGAAAAGGATTCATCAGATCAAGCTCATCACCATGGGGAGCCCCAGTGCTCTTTGTTAAGAAGAAAGATGGTAGCATGCGACTTTGCATAGACTACCGTAAGCTAAACGACATGACCATTAAGAACAAATACCCCTTACCAAGGATAGATGACCTTTTTGACCAGCTCAGAGAAGCGAAAGTGTTCTCAAGAATAGACCTAGATCGGGATACCACCAGTTAAGGATCCGAGAACAGGACATTCCTAAAACTGCTTTCGTGACTAGATACGGGTTGCATGAGTTTACAGTGATGCCCTTTGGATTAACTAATGCACCCGCAGTATTCATGAATCTAATGAACAAGATCCTTATGGAATTCCTGGATAAGTGCATCATCGTATTTGTAGATGATATCCTCGTCTATTCCAAGACAGAGGAGGAGCACACATACCATCTGAGGATAGTGCTACAGAAACTAGCAGACCACCAGCTATACGCCAAGTTCAGCAAATGTGCTTTTTGGCTGAAGAAGATTTCTTTCCTAGGACACATCATCTCAGGAGAAGGAATATTTATGGACCCGTTGAAGATACAAGCTGTTACTGATTGGAAACAACCAGAAACCGCAACAGAAGTTAGAAGTTTCTTAGGATTGGCGGGATATTATCGAAGATTCGTAGAAGGATTCTCGAAGATCACCAAACCGCTAACCCAGCTACTGAAGAAGAACGCCTCTTTTAATTGGACCGAAGAGTGCGAAAGAAGTTTTGAGGAATTGAAGAAAAGACTGACAACTGCACCAATCCTGATACTACCGGACGTCAAAAAGGACTTTCAAGTCTACTGTGACGCCTCCAAACAAGGATTGGGATGCGTATTGATGCAAGAAAGGAAAGTGATAGCTTATGCATCAAGACAGCTACGACCTCATGAGGAGAATTATCCAACACATGATTTGGAGTTAGCTGCTGTCGTACATGCCCTAAAGATATGGAGACACTACTTATTAGGCAGTAAGTGCGAAATTTATACGGATCATAAGAGCCTGAAGTATATCTTCACGCAACAGGAGTTGAATATGAGGCAGAGAAGATGGCTAGAACTGATCAAAGATTATGATCTAGAGATCCACTATCACCCAGGAAAAGCCAATGTAGTAGCTGATGCTTTGAGCAGGAAGTCTCGTTGCAACCAGATAACCCAGCTAGAAGTGCCAACGCAACTAGTTAAGTACTTCGAGAGGTTGCAATTGGAATTAGTGGACCAAGGAACCATTACTACCCTGAAGATGGAATGTGAGTTGAAGGATAAGATCTGGCAAGCTCAAGCAATTGACCCAGACCTTCAAGAGATGAAGGAGGACATGAGGAACAAAGATACAACCAACCTTCGAGAAGATGAACAGGGAATTCTATGGTACGATGACCGTATCTGCATTCCAAATGACAACAAGATCAAAGACTTGATCATGCAAGAGGCTCATCAAACCCCATATTCCATACACCCAGGCAGCACCAAAATGTACAAGGACTTAAAGAAAAATTTTTGGTGGAAAGGAATGAAGAGAGAAATTGCCAAGTTTGTCGCAGCTTGTGACACATGCCAAAGAGTGAAAGCAGAACATCAAAAGCCTGCGGGACCGCTACAACCTCTACAAATCCCAGAGTGGAAGTGGGATGAAATCGGAATGGATTTTATTGTGGGACTACCAAGGACGAGAAAATGATTCGATTCTATATGGGTCATAGTAGATAGATTAACAAAGGTAGCACATTTTCTCCCAGTAAAGACCCTATATACAGCTAAGGACTTAGCAGAGCTATATCTCAACAGAATAGTTGTCCTACACGGAGTGCCGAAGGCTATCGTTTCCGACAGAGGAGCCCAGTTCATTTCAAGATTTTGGCAAGAGTTGCAGAAAGCCCTGGGCACAAAGTTAAAGTTCAGTACCGCTTACCACCCTCAAACTGGAGGTCAGACTGAAAGGGTAAACCAAATTTTGGAAGATATGTTGAGGGCTTGTGTTTTGGATTATGGAGACTCATGGGAGTCATTTCTACCGTATGCAGAATTCACCTATAACAACAGTTTCCAAGCAAGCCTGCAAATGGCACCATATGAAGCTCTATATGGAAGAAGATGCCGCACGCCTCTGTATTGGACAAAAATTGGTCAAAAGCAACATCTAGGACCCCAGTTAGTAGAAGAAGCCACAGCCCATGTCAGGATCATAAAAGAAAAATTGAAAACAGCTCAATCTAGACAGAAAAGCTATGCAGATAATCGTAGAAGAGAGCTATCATTTGAAGAAGGCGATTACGTGTATCTCAAGGTTATGCCATACAAAGGAGTTCGAAGATTCCAGATGAAGGGAAAGTTAAAACCTAGATATGTGGGACCATATCGAATTCTGGAAAAGCGAGGTGAAATGGCATACAAATTGGAATTGCCACTAGAACTGACCGGAATTCATGACGTATTTCATGTATCTCAGCTGAAGAAATGCTTGAGAAAACCAACAGAACAGATATCTCCTGCAGAGATCGAGATTCAACCAGACTTATCTTGTCAAGAATACCCTGTTAGAATTCTGGAAACTAGAGAGAAAGTGCTGAAGTCAAGAACCCTCCGATTCTGCAGAGTCCAGTGGAACAATCACTCAGAGGAGGAATCGACTTGGGAAAGAGAAGAAGATCTCCGCCGAGAGTTTCCCTTCCTATTCTCTAACCTGCCCTAATCTCGAGGACGAGATTGTTTCTAAGGTGGGTAGATTTGTAACACCCCTGTTTTTGCCAAACCCTAAAATAGCCAAAATCCACATCTTGACCCCAAACCCTAATCTGCTTCAGCCATTCCCTTCCAAATGTTGTTCAGAACATTTTTCCCTTCGGGATCATCTCCAAAATCCCATCCTAAAGCTGAGTTTCAACCCTCGCCATTTTAAAACCCTAACTACCCTATTTTACCCTAAACAGCTTTTCCCCAAATTTTGTCGAAACCCTTCAGATCATGCCCGATCTTACCAAACCTTGGCCAAATGAGTTCTAATAATCTTTTGTAACTTATCTGCGAAATCAGATTTCAGATCGGACCCTCAGATCTCCATATTTGCAATCAGGCCCAAGTTCTATTCAAATTATCCTCACAGAACAGCCCCTGGAACAAGTTTCAAAATTGCAGAACAGCCCAAATATTCTTTTCAGGTCCATTCGACCAGCACCTGGTCGTTGCCCACGACCAGCGCGTGTCGCCGTTGCCGCGCCGCGTTCTCACCGTGTTTGCTCGCCGCCGGTCACCGTTTCTTGTCGCTTGTGCACGTGAGCTGCTGTGCCACCCCGTGCGCACGTGCCAGCGCTGTTGCTTCGCCATGTCCAGCAGTTAAACGGCCGCGCTCCAGCAGCGTCTTCGCGCGCGCGTGCCCGTTGCCGTGGCATTGCATGCGTGTACGTGTCACCGCCGGAGCTTCGCTGTTGCCTCCGCATCTGCGCCGTTACAGGTGAAGTTCCGATGCAACCGACAAGGTCAGCAAGGCTGCAGCACCGCCTGAAGCGCATCACATCGCCGGTCACCGCTGTCGCAGCTACGCCCGGCCGGTCTCGTCCCCGGCACAAGTTTCGCGCCGTTTCTCCCTCGCAAGCTCCGCCCTTGGACCTATTTAAACCCTCCAGTGCTGTGCTTAAGCCTCATCTCAGGACTTAGCCATTTTTCCAGAGCTCTCGCCGTTTTCGCTTTCTTCTCCGGCGAGCCAGTGAGTGAGCTCACGGTGCTAGCCCATTTCACTGCCCCTTTCTCCAATCCAAGTTCACCAGTGAGTTCCCCTCTTTCCCCTCTCTGTTTAGTAGTAGCCAATTGCACCAGATCGATCCCCATCGCCGGTGATCGCCGGAAAGGCCCAATTGCCCTGTTTCCCCAATGCTAACCGATTCACCCCAAATTAACCCTCGATTCTGTAGAAGGAATTGATCAGTAAGCTTAGTAGAGCAAGCCTGTTGAATCAGGATCCCCAATTGCGCTCAAATCAAAGAAATCCCAAACTGGAACCTCAGCCGTTCGCCGGACTTCGGCGCCAAGCTTCTCCGGCCGATCTCCAATGAAATTAACCTCTCCAGTAGCCTTGTTGTGCCCTAGAGATCATCCCCAAGCTTGGAATTGAGCTCTTTCGCCCTGTATCAAAAATCCCCGAGCTCCAGTGTCGTCTTCTCCAGCGCCGGTCGCCGGAATTCGTTCCCGGCCGATCCAGCCGACACCACTTTGTCCCTTAGCTTTGCCTCACCTCCCTGAGCATTTTCTTCCACTAGCTCGACACCTAGATCTGCCTAGATTGTGAGTTATGCCTTTGCCAAATGTTTGTCCAGAACTGTGCCTGTGCCATGTCACCACCGCAGTTCATCGCCGGATTTGGCCACCCTCCGGCCACTTTCAGCTCTTGTCCCTGTTGAGTATTTTACTCCTGTTAGTAATGCCTACCTCCCAGACAAAGTGTTGCATCAATTGGAGCCCTGGATCAAAAGTTAAGCCATGCCCTAGTTTCTGGCCATGTCCAGCACTATGTCAGTGCATGTCAGCCACTGGCATTAGCCTTGTTTGACCCCTTTTGGTTGAGCAATTGAAATGCCACCTTGTCCTTTAGATTCCTGGAGTTGAGATCTACAACTTTCTCTTCTATCACTTCTCCAGAAAACCATCCTAAGACTAGTTTGAAGCAATGCCAAAGTCATGAACTGAATGTCGACCCTTCGACGTTCAATCCCTTTTAGCCGTTTCTTCGACCAGAGCCCTTGTGACCTTGCCCTAACCCTTTTCCCCTGCATGCATGACTTATTTACTTAATAATTTCTATAGAAACTATTTTCTGTATGCTTATGGTATGTGTTTGTGTGTTGGTTGATTGCCGCAGAATCAGAAGCGGAAGGAGCGGAAGAAGTCTTTGAAGATCCGTCTGAGTATTTAGACCCAACATCGCAAGGCAAGCCTCATTCCTTTGATCATGTCTCACCCAATATTTTCATATGAAGTATATTCACTGTTTCTTACTATGCATGCTTATTTGAAATACAAGTTATGTTTGAATGACATGAGTAGATATTACCTAATGGATCATGAAACCCTTTTTTTGTTATTGAACCTTTGTATATACATGCTTTTGTCACCCTAGGACTCATGTACTGAATATCCACATTAAACTTGAAATGGTCAAACACATGAGAAGATATAATGAAAACCGTTTTGTCAAGAGAACTGATAAAAGGGATCAGTAGTGAGGATTGGATTGTATGGAGAGGGTGCGGTGCGCACCAGGGTATGTGAATGTTCCTCACTATTGGTTCATAAGGACAAGAATCTTGTGCTGTGTCTCTATGCGAATTGTAAACGTACCAACCACTTGCCTGGTATGGGACAGGCACAACTTAGTAGCTTTTTGGTATTAGCAGTTCCCTGCATGGTTTGTCGATCTGGTTTCTCGCGTGGAAACTGGTAGGCCAAGGTTCGGCCATGAGTGATGTGAGTTCAGAAAAATGATGAGAGAAAAAGGCGTAAAAGAAGGAAGGCGCCCTAGACCTGATTAAGCTTTGAGCGGCTGTAATCTTAAATGGTCGTGTGTCTCGCGTGGACATAGACCAAGGCTATGTGTCCTGCGGGAACATAGACCAGAGAGGCTAGGAAGTAAGGCAGTGGGGAAGACCCACAACGGTACTTGAGACTTAACTGTCTATTTACCGGGCGGGGATACTGTTAATACTGAACTGTAAAAGTGTTGTGTGATCTCGGCCTTGTCACATGTGTGTAAGTCACATGGAGCTGATCCGACTTGAAAGCCGAGTGAACCAGTGGATTTAAAAAGAGGTACACCTTTGCAAAGTGTAAAAGAAGTATCAGATACTCTGTACTCCCAGGTTCAGGAGTCTTTTCGTAGTGGATGTTATCCATGGGTTATAGCACAAGTAATGTTTTGGAATGTTTCCATAATGCGGTTAACAAAGTAGTGACTCATGGGAGACCACTACATCTAATGTTTTATTGAAAACCTGTTTAATGTTTAAAGTACCATTTTCATGACAAAAGTACCGTTTTACTGAACAAATGACTTGGAAATTTATATATCTCTATCCATATGAAACTGAAACCCCGGAATCATATATTTCACTCTCATGTAAGTACAATCACATTAATCCCTGGATGAGTGTTGCTGAGCACCAAGTGCTCACGCTTGCATTTTTATCCCACTGTAGAAGAGGGATTCGAGGATCCCGATTCCTTCAGTTATGAGTACCCACCTGAAGATGGAAGCACCCCGGACGAGCCCACGTTCTAGAAGGATTGCGCGCCAAGTCAAGTCAGATGTGGGAGAAGCCCCTCCAACCCCGCTGCGGATGGAAATCAAGCTTTTTGTCGTTGCTTTGTGCTTTATGTTGTGTGTTTGGTACTTGGATACCGATTCTGGTTCTGATAAACTAGTTATTTTCTTAGCAACTCTACTTAGCGCCATTTTCGGTGCTTTGGCTATGTAATATTGGCCATGTTGGCCTGATACTTGTTTAATGTTATTACTATGCTTGTGTGGTTTGGAGCTCATGTGACATCCTGCTGTGTGTAACCTACCAGGGCGGTTACCAAGGTGATCCTCAAATGGGGGTCTCACATACAGCACCTCCGATGAGACAATGGCTCCTTACCTGGGGGAAGTAAGGAAATTGGAAAAACACTTCAGTCATTTCAAAGTCCAATATATCCCTTGAAAGGACAATATACTCGCAGACCAGTTATCTAAAATTGGGTCCTCACGCACATCCACTCTGGTAGGAGTGTTCGTTGAACACTTAGAACATCCCTCGATCATGACTTCGATCAAAGATGACCTGGTGGCAGTTTGCGTCACCAACCTTGGACACGAAGGAGATTGGACTCGTCCATTGCGGGTTTATCTCGAACATGGGACCTAGCCCAAGGATGAAATCGAAAGTGATCAATTAATTCGAAGAGCGCGCCTGTATAAACTCATAGATGGAGTTTTATACAGAAAGGGTACTCAAGGAGTATTAATGTGCTGTGTATCTCAAGAGGAAGGTAAATTCCTCTAGAAAGAAATTCACGACGGTGTATGTGGTGCACATGGGTCATATCGCACACTTGTTGGGAAAGCATTCCGACTGGGCTTTTACTGGCCTTCTGCACTAGATGATGCAAAGGATTTGGTCAAGACATGCCCACAGTGTCAATTTCATGCAAGGAAAGTTCACATATGCCTTACAAACTATTCCTCTAATATGACCTTTTGCTGTCTGGGGAATAGATATTGTGGGCCCTATGCCCCAAGCGATCAATGGGTACAAGTTTTTGTTTGTAGCCATTAACACGTTTATGAAGTGCATTGAAGCTGAGCTAGTCCGCAACGTCATCGCCGCTGTGGCGAAGAAATTCTTCCATAAGAATATAGTCACTCGATTTGGTGTTCCATGTCGCCTCATTACCGACAATGGTTCTCAGTTCGTTAGTGGTCTCTTTTTGGACTATTGCGACGACATTGGAACCAAAGTGTGCTTTGCTTCTGTAGCTCATCCACAGAGCAATGGTGCTGTGGAATGTGCCAATGGGAAGATATTACAAGGCATCAAGAAACGTGTTTTCGATCACCTTAAAATGCGCTCGGGGGCTTGGGTAGATGAACTCTACTCCGTTCTATGGGCACTACGCACCACTTGTAGTCGAGCTACAGGTGAGATGCCTTTTCAACTTGTGTATGGTGTTGAGGCTGTCTTACCTATAGAAATTTGCATTGGTTATGTTCGGGTAGATCGATTCGATCAGACTGATCAACTCGAACAACGTACCCAAGATTTTACCCTCCTTGAAGAGAAACGTGATCAGGCGTTGATCAAGTCCGCGGTATATTGACAAGCTTTGTGTAAATATCACAGTAAAAGGGTGCGGCCTTGTAGTCTCCACGTGGGCGACTTGGTTTTGTGAAAAATACAAAACCAGTCTAACTGCAATAAATTTCCCCTCAGTGGGAAGGCCCTTATACTGTGTTTTTCGTACCGCGACCAGGATCAACTCGATTAGCGATGGGGGATGGAAGGATCTGACAAGGATTATCACCCGAGCTAGTTCAAAATAATACACATCTGGTTCAAGACAAAATCAAATTAGACGTGTGCCTATAAGTCCATCGCTATGGTCTCAGACGACTTGAAGGGTGCAGACACAAAGATGATTTATGATGGCAGCCCTTGCGCGATCATGAGGCCGCAGACAGTGCGCGGTCAGAAGACTGCAGACGGTGCGCGGTCATAAGGTTGTTGACTATTTGCAACCAGAATAAATCGAGAATGTCTAACCCTTTGAACAGGCGTATCCCGAGGATCACAAGGATTTCTCCACGTATGAAGACAACTGCTAGGAGGTTAACATGTGCGGTTATCCCTTGATTGTACGTGTTAAGCCTGCGTGGAAGTTAAGTGCAGTTAGCAAAACTGCATCCTAGCAACTATCCAAGGCTGTTTCGCGTTGGCGCCTTTTGTTTAGTATAAAGAGGTGGCGAATGCACATTCTAAGGGACGATTAAGTATACAAGCATTACCAGGAGTCCAAGTAACATGAAGACTTAGACATAGTTAGATAGACACTAACATAAGAGATCAGTCTTCCTCCCCCTTTGTAAACACTTTTTTCTTATATAGTGAAATCATAACAGGACGTAGGGCTATTACTCCCACTATCGAGGGCCCGAACCTGTATAAATTCTCTTGTGCCCATACAGATATTACTCATCCTACCTTCCCGGAGGAGCGCCCTGAAAGGCCTCACAACTCACAAATTTGCATAAGATCGACTAAGGACCCCGAGTCCAAATCGTCGACAACTGGCGTCCACCGTGGGGCCTTTTCTCAAGGTGCTTTCCCTTCATCCGGAGGTTTGGTGAGCCATGTCTGGGCCATATAACTCTGAGAACGACTTCAATCTCGACAATTATGTCCACATACGAATGCCTTCGCCTAGTGATCCCGTTCCAATGGAAGAGATTAGTTGCGAAGAAATTCCGAAGGAACGTCATGAAGACACGTCATCCCCTACCCAGGTCATGTCCATCGACCAAGGGATGGAAGAGACAGGTCCAGAACATGATATCAGTTCCACCATACTGGGAATCAACTCTCGGTCACCATGCATTCCCATCGAGGACCAGGATGACAGCGATCGAGAACTTAGTCTAGGGAGGTTTGATCCTGACAACCTCCACTCTCTCTTTGATTTCGAGTCCTACTCGGAGCAAACAGAGATGTTCTCTCCTTTTGCAGCTTCGCTCCCCAGAGAATTCGCTGCCTTGTCGGAGGAAACTCCCGATCAGCGGATTGCTAGGGAAGAGCAGGAGCACAGACAAAAGGAGGAACAAGAACGCAAACAAAAGGAGGATCAATACCGTGAGTGACAAGATAACGAACTCCGCAGAACAGCCCTAGAGGCTCTGCAAAATGCGCAGTCTCGTTATGACGCCGCCCCTAGTTCCTCTCGTCACCCACATGGTCGCAGGCGCCACCAGAAGCCTTCTTTACCCCCAGAATATTCACCGGTGGATGAAGAAATGATTACACCTGGCGCACCAAAGAGAAGTACGCATGGCCGACTTCGATCTATTGTGGAGGCCTTGCGTAACTTTCCTCCTACCCTCACAGACACGGGCAAACCGGATTTTGCTAGGATCTTGGCGGAGAAGCTGGATGAGGTCACACCCGATGCAACCCCAACAGCTTCCTCCCGGCCTACGATATGTTCCCATGAAAAGGAGTATTCTTACTCTAGTCATGGTAGGCGTAATCGATTACCATCCAGATAACTTCGGCACGACAAATCCAGACGTGTGGGAAGTTCTCGTGATTGGGATCGAATTCCTGTGCATTATTGTCTGGGACCACGTGGCGCGTCCCCATCACGTGAAATCACTTGTGGTCAGGCTAGGAACCGCGGAACTCTCCACAGTCCCTATGTTGGTTGTAAAGCTTTCTCGCCAGGCCTCCATGTGGTCGTCTGGCCGGATAAGTTCAAGCTGGGGGCTATTGAGAGGTTTGATGGGACCCAGAATCCATCGGAGTTCCTTCAAATTTACATCACCGCTATCCAAGCGGCGGGTGGGGATGATCGTGTCATGGCTAATTACTTGCCGATGGTCCTTGAGGGACCAGAAAGGACCTAGCTATTCAATCATCCCAAAGGTTCGATATATAACTGGGAAATGTTGTGCGATGCTATCCTCAATAATTTCCAGAATTATTATCAAAAACCTGGGAAAGAAGACGATCTTCATCATCTACGACAAACCTCTACGGAGACTCTTCAACAGTTTGTCAAAAGGTTTGTCGGGGTGAGAAATACCATCGCAAACATATCCGATAACTCCGTTATCAGGGCGTTTAAACACGCTGTTCGGTATCGGAGGTTCACGGAAGATTTACTTATCCACCCTCCTCGGTCAGTGGCCGATCTCTTTGATTTGGTTGACCGGTACTTAACGCGGCCGACAGTTGAGTGGAATAGGATGGTGGATAAAGGGAATTTGCCACCCCAACCAGGTCTCAAGGACGTGAAAAAAGAAGATACAATCAAGAAGCCGGAGCCTTCATCGGGCGGAAAATCAAAGAAGTCTAAAAAGAATCGAACCAGATAGTACTGGGAGGACGCAGTTGCGGAAAAGCCTCCACCGGTGAAAGGTAATAAGTTTTCAATTAAAAATAAAACTGCTTCTGGTGGCCGCAACGCCGACTAGACAGAAAAATCAACTAACCCGCATGAAGGCAAGAAGTGGTGTCCGATCCACAACTCTCCGGGACACAACCTCAAGAACTACCGGAGCTGGTTGAAGCAACTAGATGACTTCCACCAGGAATTGGTCCAATGCCAACTTTGCCACCAAAAGAGCAGACTTGCGGGCTTAGAGACGTCGACGGGGACGAAGAAATGTCCTACCAGGTACCTCGTAATTATGTTAATGTCATTTTTGGAGGTTCCTCCTCTTTTGTTTCTAAACGTCATTTTAAAGCATTTTATCGAGAAGTTAACCAAGCGGAAGCTCCCCTTGGAGAACCTCAATACCCCATTGGTCAGATACTCCTTTGACATTTGATCGCTCTAATTGTCCCGTTGCGCTTACACGACCATTGAGACTACCTCTGGTCATTACCCCAATCATCAGTAACGTGAGAGTCGAAAGGGTCCTGATCGACAGAGGTAGTTCCTTGGACATTTTATTGGTCAAGGCATTGGACGAGATGCAAATCCCTCGTTTGAAAATCAAACCCATAATTCATCTATTTTATGGGATAATTCCTGGTCCCTCGATATGCCGATGGGATAGGTGGTGCTCCCAGTCACGCTGGGTGAACCGGATAATTTCCGAACAGAATTGGTTACTTTTGACGTAATTGATTGTGATTCGGCTTATAACGCGATTTTTGGCAGGCCAACTCTCGCTAAATTTATGATGGTGACGCACTATGCTTATCAGTACGGTAAGTTACCTAGCCCCAAAGGAGTTATCTCGGTCCGAGGCAGCCGCAATGTGGCATTGACTTGCGATCGGTTATCCCTAGAGCTGGTACATCAACTTCCCCTTCGGGATGTCAAGGTCACCACCACAGCTGCAGATACAATCAAGGTCGCCCCTCGACTAGAGGAAAAGGTGAAACTAGTTCCATTATGCCCAGATGGTCCATCCAGAACAATTCGGATTGGATCAGGCCTGGGTGACAAATAGGAACTCGAACTCATTACTTTCCTCTGAGCTAATGCAGATGTGTTTGTGTGGAAACCATCCTACATGCCCAGTGTCCCAAGGGAGGTAATTGAGCATAGGTTAGCAGTTTGACCTGGACAGCGACCAATAAAGCAGAAGCTCAGACGCTTTGCTGTTGATCGGCAAGAAGCTATCCGCGCGGAGTTAGATAAACTCCAAACGGCCGGATTTATTTGCGAAGTTGATCATCTGGAATGGCTTGCAAATCTGGTCATGGTCCGTAAGTCAAATGGTAACTGGCGCATGTGCATCATTACACCAGCCTAAACAGTGCCAGCCCGAAGGATGACTTTCCTCTTCCCTGCATCGATTAGTTGGTCGACTCTACTACGGGTTGTGAGCTGATGAGCTTCCTAGATGCTTACTCAGGATATCATCAAATTTGCATGGCAGAAGAAGATGAAGAGAAGACTGCCTTCATCACACCATTTGGCACCTACTGCTACGTTAGAATGCCATTTGGTCTCAAGAACGCCGATTCCAGATACCAGCACTTGCTGCAAAAGACCTTTCTTTCTCAGATGGGGCATAATTTTGAAGCTTACGTAGATGACTTGGTTGTAAAAAGCTTAAAAAGATTGACTCATTTAGATGATCTTGTTGAAACCTTCTGTAATTTAAATCGATTTGGAATAAAATGAAACCCAGAAAAGTGTTCTTTCGGGGTTTCATCGGGTAAACTTTTAGGCTTTCTCGTCTGTTCTAGAGGAATCGAGGTTAATCCCAAAAAAATTAGGGCCATCGAGCAAATAAGGTCTCCTTCGACCATGAAGGATGTCCAGTGCCTGACAGGTCGCATGGCGGCTTTAAGTAGATTTATATCGTGACTAGGCGCGAGGGGATTACATTTTTTCAAAGCTCTTCAAAAACACCATGGTTTTACCTGGTCGGATGAAGCCGAGAAAGCGTTCCAGGAGGTTAAAGCATACTTATCCAGTCCACCAGTGTTGGTTTCTCCGATCACAGGGGAACCACTACTTCTTTACTTGGCGGCCACACCTCATGCGGTCAGCGCGGTTCTGATCGCAGAAAGAGAAGGAGCGGAACAACCCATCTATTACGTAAGCGAGGTACTTCATGGTCCTCAGGAGCGTTACCCTGAGGTCTAGAAGATACTTTACGCGCAACTGATGGCTTCCCGCAAGCTACGACATTACTTTTAGGAACATAAAATTATAGTACCCTCGTCCTTTCCTTTGGGAGATATTATTCGAAACCCAGAGAAATCTGGTCAAATCGCGAAGTGAACTGTGGAACTTGGAGCATTTAACATCCATTTCACCCCTCGCATGGCGGTCAAGTCTCAGATCCTTGCAGATTTTGTGGTCGAATGGACTAACCCTGACCCACCTATGCAATAATCTAAAGGCTTATCATGCACCGACCACTGGACGATGTATTTTGACGGCTCTCGCAGTTTTCAACACTCAGGGGCTGGAGTGGTCTTAATCACACCTCAAGGCAACCAACTCAAGTATGTTATTCAATTACATTTTGTTGCGACTAACAACGCAGCAGAATATGAAGGTCTTTTTACAGGGCTCCGGGCAGCAAAATTCCTCGGAGTCCGTCGATTAGTGGTGAGGGGGGACTCACAGTTGGTCATAAACCAGGTAAACAAGGAGTACAGCACCTCCGATGAGACAATGGCTCACTAACTGGGGGAAGTGAGGAGATTGGAAAAACACTTCAGTCATTTCGAAGTCCAGTACATCCCGTGAAAGGACAATATTCTCGCAGACCAATTATCTAAAATTGGATCCTCACGTACATTTGCTCCGGCAGGAGTGTTTATCGAACACTTAGAACATCCTTCGATCATGACTACAGTCGAAGATGACCCAGTGACAGTCTTTGTTACCAACCTTGGACATGAAGAAGATTGGACCCATCCATTGAGGGTCTATCTCGAACATGGGACCTTGCCCAAGGATGAGACCGAGAGTGATCGGTTGATTCAAAAAGTGCACCTATACAAACTTATAGAAGGGGTCTTGTATAGGAAGGGTGCTCAAGGAGTATTCATGCATTGTATTTCTCAAGACACAGGTTCATCAGCCCGCATATGCCATGCAAACTATCCCTTTAACGTGGCCCTTTGTGGTCTGGGGGATAGATATTGTGGGACGTATACCACAGGCGGTCAATGGTTACAAGTTCCTGTTTGTAGCTATTGACATGTTTACAAAGTGGATCGAGGCTGAACCAGTCCGCAATATCACCGCTGCTGCGGCACAGAAGTTCTTTCATAAGAACATCGTCACTCGATTTGGTGTTCCAAGTTGTCTCATTACCAATAACGGTTCCCAATTCTCTAGCGGTCTCTTCCCGGACTATTGCGACAATATTGGAACCAAGGTGTGCTTTGCTTCTGTAGCTCATCCACAGAGCAATGATGCCGTCGAACGTGCCAACGGACAGATACTACAAGGCATCAAGAAATGTGTTTTCGATCGCCTTAAGATGCGCCCAGGGGCTTGGGTAGATGAACTCTACTCTGTTCTGTGGGCACTACGTACTATTTGTAGTCGAGCCACCGGCGAGACACCTTTCCAATTGGTATATGGCGCCGAGGCTGTATTACCTGTGGAAATTCGTATTAGTTCTGTCCGAACAGATTGATTCAATCATATTGATCAAGCCAGACAACGAACTCAGGATTTAACCTTCCTCAAAGAAAAACGTGATTGAGCGCTGATAAGGTCAGCAATATATTTGCAAGCTTTGCGAAAATATCACAGCAAGAGGGTGCTACCGCGTACTCTTCATGTGGGTGATCTGGTTTTATGAAAAATATAAAACCATGTCTAACCGCAATAAGCTCTCCTCAGTGGGAGGTCCCTTACATTGTTGTTTCAGTACCGCGACCAGGATCGGCTTGGTTAGCAATGGAGGATGGCAGAATCTTGTCCAATACTTGGAACATCAATCAACTACGCAAGTTTTACGTGTAAGTTCTCCAATCTTTTTTCCTGTTCAATTAGCATTGTTTAACAAAAATTGTGAGTACTTTCATTGGCTCATGTTACATTCGTTTCTTTGCCATACCTATAACGAGCCTTGCTCGGGGTCTGATCTCTGATGATCATTTTGCTAGAATATCTTGACCGGATTCGCTGGCCGATCTCATGGTCGCATCCAGATAAGACATCCCTAAATAAGCCGTTTCTCAACGCACACGGGACTTACTGGCTTGTTTCTGATCATTCAAGTGGCTGCCAGTTCGTAATAAGGCCAAGTGTCGTATTAAGATCAGTATCGGTATGATCGGATGATTGTATCTAAGTTGAAACATTTCTTAGAACACCCATATTTCTTCCTGAGATTATAATACCAAGTTTTCAGTAGTTATGATCTCAGGAGGGGGCTAAGGGAATATGACCATAACGTGCAATGAAGAAAGTATCACTCTTTTCCAAAATTTAAGGCATGCATTTGCATTGTATAATCACATGTTTGCAGCTACAAAAATTATTACATCAACAATTAAGATAAGCCAAGTTCTTTCAAGAGGTTTTCGATCAAGGGCCTGACCTCCTCCATTATGGCCTCAAGCTGATCTTCACTCTCGATTTCTACATCTCCGACCACTGGTTTCAAATCAAGATCAGGGCCGTGGTGAAAACGAAGTCTGTAGAGGATGGCGGAGGCTATAGATTGCACTTTTGTCCTCATCGTTTCTTCCTGTCGCCTGGTATCTTCAGGAAGATATTCAAGAAGTGATTCAACCTGAGTCACAACCAATGTGGCTAACTCGCTGAAGCTAGGATTGATCTTTTGAGATTCAACCACATCAGCTTTGAGCAGAGTTGCCACCGTCTTCAGCTTTTCGAAGATGGAAGATTGAGCATTACTGCTGGATGCAATCGTTGCTCTCAAATTCTCGTTCTCCGTGCAGACAATATCAATCTTTGAGCTTTGGAGCTCGATGGTCGCCTGAAGGTCATTCTTTTCTTTTCAAAGAAGGTTTATTTGATCCTCTTGTGCTGCATGAACATGGCAGTCGATTCTTACGGCAGTTCATGTAACGAAATAATATTTTCTGGTCGGAAGTGGACTTACAAGAGAGCTTTAACTGCGCTTCGCGAAGTTCCCTCTCTAGAGAAGAACATCTCACGGCTATAGCTTCTTCTTGATTCTCCCGATCAACCATGCTCTTGTTCAAAAAGGCATTTTCTCTGTAACAAGAAAGACGATCAGCTATGCTTAAATACGGATTCAAGTTAGCACGAATAAGAAGCACCACACTTACTATTGCAGCCGGCTGATCTCCCGTTGCGCGACCTTGATGTGCTTTGCTATGGCTATCGATTTGGTCGCCACCTGGGTCAAGTCCTATAACACGATAAGAAATTACTCTTAAAACTTGGATATTCCTGAATTTCTGCGAGCTCAAAAATAATAAAAAGAGTTTTTTGCATACCTCTATGTAATCGCTGAATGAACAGTTCTCAACGTCAGCGTGAGGTCGAGCCTCAAGATTTGTTGTGTCCACGGCAAGGGCAGTAGATGATCTTTGCTGCTGATCCCCTTCTGTGGCCGGGACTATGGTTTCCATCCTTTGGGATTGGATCTCCGCTACCATTCCCTCCACGATGGCCTAAAGAACTTCTTTGACCATGGGAGTAGGACTTGGCTCTACCGCAACCTCTGCTGTAGGTGCTGTGCCAAGGCTTGTCGAGGTCGCCAGAGTACTGGGCGCAGCATCCCTGCGCCTAAAAACAAACAAACAGATTGTGAAGTAAAATGCCTCCTGTCGATCATCTCTAGATGGCGATAGGGGAATTCTTACTTTATTCGAAACCCACCCATGGTTTGGGTTTCGATGATGAGCTCCCGGGAGAAAGAAGATCGCTGGGTGCTCCTGGGAAAGAATCGTCCTATGTCCTTGTTTTCCTTTTCTTAAATAGGACAGTATCCTCTTCTCCTTGTATGTACAAAATCCTATGGGTATATGCAGAAGAATGAAAAAATACAAGACTGTGAGGATTCTTACCACGGTCGCTCCCTCGATCAGTGAGGGAGGAGTTGTCAGTCCCGGGGCTTCACAAGCCTCAGGTGCGGGAGTTTCACCCGTAACCACAGGATTGTCGCGGTCACGGGGCCCAGTGTAGCCAACCCCATCCCTGCGGTCAAGGACAAGACTTTCACTACTACATAAGTGCATTCCACTAACCCTTATTTTCTAACGGTTGTAAGCAATCTAGGAAAAATCCGATAGAATAGGACGACAGCGGCGGAAAACCATCATTTTACTATCGGTTATACACTAATCCAACGTTAGTGAAATGCAAATACTTTTTACTATCGGTTATTACTGTACAAACCGATATAATATATTAAATAGTACTATCGGTTTTCCATTTTTAACTGATAGTGAAATAACTGACTTTTTACTATCGGTTATTACTGTACCAACCGATATAATATATTACAATAATACTATCGGTTTTTCGTTCGTAACAGATAGTAAAACTACCTCACTTTTTACTATCGGTTATTACTGTATAAACCGATATAATATATTAAATAGTACTATCGGTTTCCATTTTTAACTGATAGTGAAATAACTGACTTTTTACTATCGGTTATTACTGTACCAACCGATATAATATATTACAATAGTACTATCGGTTTTTCGTTCGTAACAGATAGTAAAATTACTCACTTTATACTATCGGTTGGTACTGTATTAACCGATATAATATATTGAATAGTACTATCGGTTTTTCTCGGGTAACTGATAGTGAAATTACTGACTTTTTACTATCGGTTATTACTGTACTAACCGATACAATATATTAAATAGTACTATCGGTTCAACAACACAAACTGATAGTAAAATGACTTCATATACACTAATGGTTATGACAGTGGGGACCTTATTTTACTATCGGTTAGTGTTGTTGAACCGATAGTAAAATTGGACAACTTAATTAGGTCGACCCCTGCTCTGCGCTCTACATGTTGGAATCATTTCAGCCGCGCACAACTCCAAGCTAGAGTGATCTGAAGAACCTAGCTGAGAGGTTGATCATATTTCCATCCCCCTCGGTATTGTCATCTTCTCATCACCTCTCTCTCTCTCGATCACTCTTTCACACTCTCCCTCTCTCTCTACTTGCAATTCATTAAACTAGATACATGTATCTCCAAGCTAGCTAGAAGGCTGGGTTGGCTAGCTAGCTATAGCTTGCTGAATTTAAGCAGCTAGCTAGCTGGCTCTTCCAATTAATGCATGCATCAAGTTAATTAGGGTTTCATATATACAAATCCATTTAATGTAATTAAACAGCTCATGTACACACATATGGCCTAGCTAATTATGTTTCATGACGAGGATTGACACCCGGGTCACTCCTAATAAACTTCTGGTTCAAGACAGGTTCGAACCAGACACGTGTCTGAAGATGCGGACTAAAGCTATTCTGAGAGGCATCACCACGAGGTCGCAAGCTTTACGCGATCAAGTCGCAGCTTTACGCGGTCAGACCGTAAGCCTTGCGCGGTCAGAAGTTCGTGGGCTATACGCGAACTACACATTCGGGATATTACGCGGTCAGCCTAATCCCGCGGTCAGAACATCTGCCGATCAGGATACCTGGGATCTATCTATCCGGTTGTCCATACGACAGGATATTCTAGGTATCCCGAAGATTCCTACACGTGGAAAAACAACCGTCAGGAGGTTAACACGTACAGTTATTCATGAATAACACGTGTTTTAACCTGCGTGGAGGTTAAGAGCAGTTTCCAAAACCATATCCAACCATCCGTGCAACCGATTGATGCAGTTTTCTTCACATGGCGCCCTTTCAAGCAGTATAAAAGGATGGCATGACGCATCAATCAGGGGGATCCAAGTTAGTCAAGTCTACGGCACACCTCATATAACATTTTTATATAAGTCTTCTTTAGCTTATTTTTTGTACACTTTTACAGGAAAAATCCTCGCCTGTGAGGATTTTTTCCCCCATTTTGTAAACCTTTCACCATACTTAGTGAAATCCCAACAGGACGTAGGGCTTTTACTCCCACCATCGAGGGCCCGAACCTGTCTAAATTCTCTGTGCTCCTGTTCACCATTGTTCAGCATACCTTCCCGAAGGGTCATCTTGAAAGGTCTCATTATTACAAATTCTGCATAAGTTTGGCTGAGGACTCCGAGTCCGAATCGTCGACAGCTGGCGCCCACCGTGGGGCCTTTCTCAAGGCGTCCTAATTGAAATTCGGAGGTTCGCCGAAACATGGCTGGAGCATATGATTCCGAGAATGATTTCGATCTCGAGGATTATGCTCATATCCCAATGCCTTCTCCAAGTGATCCTGTTCCGATGGAAGAGGTCGAAGGCCAGAATCTTCCCCAGGCTGAATCATCTCCCCAAGTCATGTTAATCGACCAAGCGGTAACTGGCACAAGGTCAGAACCCACAGAGGTTCTTAATGTGCTAGGTGATGAGTCCGGCCCATCGTACGATCCCGCTGAGGAAAAATGTGATGGTGACCCTGAAATTAGCCCAGGAAGGTTTGACCCTGATAACCTCCACCGTCTCTTTGATTTTGAGTCTGACTCGGAACAGACCGAGATGTTCTCCCCATCGACAACTTCTCTCCCTAGGCAGTTTGCTGCGTTGTCGGAGGAAACTCCCGATCAACAGGCTGCCAGGGAAGAACAAGATCGCAAACAGAAGGAGGAGCAAGATCTCGAGCAACAAAACAACGAACTACGCAGAACTGCCCTAGAGGCTCTTCAAGATGCGCAGGCTCGTTACGATGCTGCCCCGAGTTCTTCTCGACGGTCGCGTGGTCATAGACGTGACCAGACTCCTTCCTTACCACCGGACCACTCCCCAGTGGACGAGGAAACAATAACACCTGGTGCCCCTAGAAGAAGCACCCATGGTCGACTGCGATCTATCGCGGAAGTCATGCGCAATTTTCCTCCTACGGTCACGGATGCGCAGAGACCGGCCTTTTACAGGATCCTGGTGGAAAGATTGGACGAGGTCGCATCCGAGGCGACCCCAACAGCCTCTTCCCGCTCAGTGACACATTCCCGTGATCGAGATGGTCCTCATTTTGGTTCTGGCCGACGGAGTTACCCGCCGCCTATACCGTCCCGACAGGACAAATACCGGCGAATGCAGGACTCTCGCAGTAGGGATCGAGTTCCCGTTCATTCTCGTTTGGGACCCCGAGTAACCCCGCCATTAAGTGAGTTTGCTCGAAACCCGACCGAAAGTCGCAGGACGGTTCACGGTCCTTACGTTGGTTGCAAAGCTTTCTCGCCTGGCCTACGAGCAGTCGTTTGGCCCGATAAGTTTCGACCAGGGGCCATTGAGAGGTTTGATGGAACTCAGAACCCATCCGAGTTTCTTCAGATCTATATTACTGCCATCCAAGCAGCAGGAGGCGATGACAAGGTCATGGCCAACTACTTGCCAACAGTCCTCGTTGGACCGGCTAGAACCTGGTTGTTCAATCAGCCTGAGGGTTCTATCTATAATTGGGAAATGCTATGCGATGCCATCCTCAGCAATTTCTGAAACTGTTACCAAAAGCCGGGTAAGGAGGACGACTTGCATAGATTGCGGCAAACTTCGACCGAAATGCTTCGGCAGTTTGTCAAGAGGTTTGTCGGGGTAAGAAATACCATCCCGAACATATCTGATGGCTCCGTAATCAGGGCATTTAAGCATGCCGTTCGATACCGGAGATTCACTGAAGACTTGCTCATCCACCCTCCTCGATCGGTAGCCGATCTGTTCGATATGGCTGATCGATACTCCGATGCGGCCGAGGCAGTCGAATGGAACCGAATGGTCGACAAGGGGGACCTACCGCCCCAACCAGGCTTCAAGGACGCCAAAAAAGAAGATTCAAGCAAAAAGCCGGAGTCTTCACCAGGCGGGAAGTCAAAAAAGTCGAAGAGGAACCGCTCTGGACAGTACCGTGAGGTCGCGGTCGCGGAGAAACCACCTTCGACCAAAGGTAATAAGTCTTCTTTTAAAAGTAAAACTGCTTCTGGTGGCCGGGATTCCGACCAGCCAGAAAAATCAACTAATCCGCAGGAGGGCAAAAGGTGGTGTCCACTCCGCAATTCCGCAGGCCACGATCTCAAAAACTGCAGGAGTTGGTTGAAACAGCTGGACGATTTCTACCAAGGAGCTGGGCCAATGCCAACCTTGCCGCCCAAAGAGCAGGCGTGCGGGGTTAGAGACGTCGATGGAGACGAAGAAATGGCTTACCAGGTACCTCAAAATCATGTTAATGTCATTTTCGGAGGTTCTTCCTCTTTCGTTTCCAAAAGGCAGTTTAAAACTTTTTGCCGAGAGGTTAACCAAACGGAGACATCCCTTGGTGAACCTCAATATCCCCGTTGGTCGGATATGCCTTTGACGTTCGATCGCGCTGACTGTCCTGCGGGGCTAACTAGACCATTGAGGTTACCTCTGGTTATTACCCCAATCATCAGTAACGCGAGAGTCGAAAGGGTCCTGATCGATGGGGGAAGTTCCCTTGATCTTTTATTGGTCAAGACACTCGACGAGATGCAAATTCCTCGTTCGAAGATCAAGCCCATAATCCATCCGTTTTATGGGATAATCCCAGGCCCCTCCATGATGCCATTGGGACAAGTGGTCCTCCCGGTCACTCTGGGAGAACCAGATAACTTTCGAACAGAATTGGTTACTTTCGATGTAATCGATTGTGATTCAGCTTATAATGCAATCTTTGGCAGGCCGACTCTTGCTAAGTTCATGATGGCAACGCACTATGCTTATCAGTGCGGGAAATTGCCTGGCCCCAAAGGTGTCATTTCGGTCCGAGGAAGTCGCAACGTGGCGCTCACGTGCGACCGGCTATCTTTGGAGATGGTCGATCAACTTCCCCTCCGGGACGCTCAGGTCGCCACTGTCGCCACCGATGCGATCAGGGCTGCTCCTCGACCAGATGAGAAGCTCAAACAAGTTCCTTTGTACCCAGATGACCCATCCAAGACAATTCAGGTTGGGTCAACCCTGGATGACAAATAGGAACTCGACCTCGTTGCTTTCCTCCGGGCTAACGCAGATGTGTTTGCGTGGAAGCCGTCCGACATGCCCGGCGTCCCAAGGGAAGTAATTGAGCACAGGTTAGTAATTCGACCTGGACAACGACCAATAAAGCAAAAGCTCAGGCGTTTTACCGCCGACCGACAGGAAGCCATCCGAGAAGAGTTAGACAAACTCTTACAAGCCGGGTTTATCCGTGAAGTGAATCACTCGGACTGGCTCGCCAATCCGGTCATGGTCCGCAAGTCAAATGGCAAGTGGCGCATGTGCGTCGACTATACTAGCCTCAACAGTGCCTGTCCGAAGGACGACTTTCCCCTTCCCCGCATCGACCAGCTGGTTGACTCTACTGCGGGTTGCGAACTGATGAGTTTTCTGGATGCCTACTCGGGATATCATCAAATTAGCATGGCAGAAGACGATGAAGAGAAAACTGCCTTCATCACCCCGTTCGGCACATACTGCTACGTCAGAATGCCGTTCGGTCTCAAGAACGCTGGTTCCACGTACCAGCGCTTGATGCAAAAGACCTTTCTTTCCCAGATAGGGCGTAATCTCGAAGCATATGTAGATGACTTGGTTGTAAAGAGCACCAAAAGATTGTCTCATTTGGACGATCTTGCTGAAACCTTCTGTAACTTGAATCGCTTTGGAATAAAATTGAACCCGGAGAAATGTTCTTTCGGGGTTTCTTCAGGAAAGCTTCTTGGTTTCCTTGTGTGTTCCAGGGGCATTGAGGTTAATCCTGAGAAAATCAGAGCTATTGAACAAATGAGGTCGCCCTCGACCATGAGGGATGTTCAACGCCTGGCTGGTCGCATGGCGGCTTTAAGTCGCTTCATATCGCGATTAGGCGAAAGGGGACTACCTTTCTTTAAAGCCTTGCGTAAACATCATAACTTCACGTGGTCCGACGAAGCCGAAAACGCGTTTCAGGAGGTAAAAACATACCTTTCCAGTCCGCCGGTATTGGTCTCTCCTGAAAAGGAAGAACCATTACTTCTGTATTTGGCGGCCACCCCGCACGCGGTCAGCGCAGTTCTGATCGCGGAAAGGGAAGGAGTACACAGACCCGTCTACTATGTGAGCGAAGTACTTCATGGTCCTAAGGAGTGCTACCCTGAGGTCCAGAAGATACTTTACGCACTACTGATGGCTTCCCGTAAGCTACGACATTACTTTCAAGCACACAAGATCACAGTACCCTCCTCTTTTCCTTTAGGGGATATTGTCCGGAATCCAGAAAAATCTGGTCGAATCGCCAAATGGGCGGTCGAATTCAGTGCCTTTGAGATCCATTTCACCCCTCGCACGGCGGTTAAGTCTCAGGTTTTGGCCGACTTTGTGGTCGAATGAACCAACCCTGAGCCACCCGTGCAGTTGGCAAAGGAACTGGAGTGCCCCGATTATTGGACAATGTACTTTGACGGCTCCCGTAGTTTTCAACACTCGGGGGCTGGAGTGGTCTTAGTTATGCCTCAGGGCGAACAGCTTAAGTATGTCATTCAACTACACTTTGTTGCAACCAACAATGCCGCAGAGTATGAAGGTCTTCTTGCAGGGCTCCGGGCAGCAAAATTCCTCGGAGTCCGTCGATTAGTGGTGAGGGGGGACTCACAGCTGGTCGTAAACCATGTAAACAAGGAGTACAGCACCTCCGATGAGACAATGGCTCATTACCTGGGGGAAGTGAGGAGATTGGAAAAACACTTCAGTCACTTCGAAGTCCAATACATCCCGCGAAAGGACAACATTCTCGCAGACCAATTATCCAAAATTGGATCCTCACGCTCATCCGCTCCGGCAGGAGTGTTCATTGAACACTTGGACCATCCTTCGATCATGACTTCGGTCGAGGATGATCCGGCAATAGCCTTCGTTGCCAGCCTCGGTCAAGAACAAGATTGGACTCATCCATTGAGGGTCTATCTTGAACATGGGACCCTACCCGAGGATGAAACCAAAAGCGATCGGTTAATTCGAAAGGCGCGTCTGTACAAACTCATAGATGGGGTTATGTACAGAAAGGGTACTCAAGGAGTATTCATGCGCTGCATATCTCAGGAGGAAGGAAAATCCCTCTTGAAAGAAATACATGGCGGTGTATGCGGTGCACACGCGTCATACCGAACACTGGTCGGAAAAGTTTTTCGACAGGGATTCTACTGGCCTTCGGCACTCGATGATGCCAAGCTTATGGTCAAGATGTGTCCACAGTGTCAGTTTCATGCAAGACAGGTTCATCAACCTGCTTATGCATTGCAAACTATTCCTCTCGCATGGCCTTTCGCGATCTGGGGAATGGACATCGTCGGTCCTATGCCACAAGCGGTCAATGGATACAAGTTTTTGTTCGTAGCCATTGACACGTTCACAAAGTGGATTGAGGCCGAACCAGTACGAAATATTACTGCATCAGCCGCACAAAAGTTCTTTCACAAGAACATTGTGGCACGATTTGGTGTTCCAAACCGTCTCATCACAGACAACGGTTCTCAGTTCGCTAGCGGTCTTTTCCTAGACTACTGCGATCAGATTGGGACCAAGGTGTGCTTTGCTTCCGTGGCACATCCACAAAGCAATGGTGCCGTAGAACGGGCCAATGGGCAAGTATTGCAAGGCATCAAAAAACGTGTTTTTGATCGCCTCAAGACCCGCTCGGGGGCTTGGGCAGACGAGCTCTATACTGTTCTATGGGCACTACGGACTACCTCTAGTCGAGCCACCGGTGAGACACCCTTCCATTTGGTCTATGGAGCCGAGGCTGTGTTGCCTATGGAAGTAAGTATTGGATCTGTTCGCACGAATCAATTCGAACAGGTCAACCAATCCGAACAGCGATCACGAGATCTCATCCTCCTGGAAGAACGGCGTGATCGCGCCCTGATTAAGTCCGCGGTATACTTGCAGGCTCTACGCAAGTATCACAGTAAAAAGGTGCGACCACGTGATCTCAATGTGGGCGACTTGGTTTTACGAAAAATTCAAGACCAGTCTAACCGCAATAAATTCTCCCCAAAGTGGGAGGGACCATACACTGTCGCCTCAGTACCGCGGCCAGGATCTGCGCAGTTAGCCATGAAGGATGGTCGGATTTTGTCCAATACTTGGAACATCGATCAACTTCGCAAGTTTTACGTGTAAGTATTCCAATCACTTTTTTCCTGTTCAATTAGCATCTTTTCATAACAAGCATGTCTTGTTTTCATACAATGAGTGTTTTTCTTTAAGCCCAAATTATACAAATTCGACCTGGGGGCTGATCGCTGGCGGTTAGATTATTATAGCATTTTTCAACCGGATTCGCTGGTCAATCTCATGATCACTTCCTGATAAGTTACTCCTAAATAAGCCGTTTCTCAACGCACACGGGACTATCTGGCTAGTCTTCGGTCATTTGGGTGGCTACCAGTTTGCAATAAGGTTAAAATGTTACTTTAATCTAGACCATCGGTTTGAAGCACATATCCCTGGTCATCATACTTATGTTTTCCCCTCTGCTTAAAATACTAAGGCTTCAGTATTCATAAAACAGAGGCGGGGGCTAGAGGAATATACTTATAGTATGAAACTTATGATGTGAATATGCACTTTCTTTTGAAAAAATACTTTTACATACATAGCATTGTAATTACAATTGTTTGGTTACAAAATGTAAGGATCATTCGATCCTTAGCTCAGCCAAGAGCTTGTCAACGAAAGGCTTAACTTCTTCAATAACGGCGTCAAGCAGTTCGTCACTCTCGACCTCAACCGGTCCCACCAGTGCGCTCAGATTCGCATCTGGGCCATGGTGAAGTCGAACCCGGCTGAGTACGGCAGAAGCGGCTGATCGGACTCTCGTCCTGATTGTCTCTTCACGTCGCCGCAAATCTCCAGGGAGATATTCGAGCAGTGATTCTGCTTGGGTTGTAAGCAGTGATGCCCAATCGCTGACATTTGGGTCGTCCTTCCTCAACTCTACCACATTGATATTCAAAAGGCTGGCTATGGCCTTCAGTTTTTCGAAGACCAGTAGGCTCAACTCTTTGACCACTTGATTGGTGTGGTCGAGCGAGGACTCGAGAAGCATCTTGTCCTGGCTGAGCTGTTTAATGCGACCTGCTTGCGCTGTACAAAGAAAAGAGGTTATTAACAAGAAACGTCTTTAAGTCTTCTCAAGTTGGGAATCGACTTACCAGCATTCTCAGACTGAAGTCTATTGATTTCAGTCCGTAGTTTCTGAAACTCTGTAACTGAGTTCAGCTTTATCTTGGTTAACTCCTTCTTCAGGAACGTAACCTCTCTGCAGCAAAATCAGGTTAGTCACAATTAAAGCCTATTTATATTAACAGAAGAATGACGATCCTCACTTGCGCAAGCCGTCACGATCTTTTTGAACAGCCGCCATGCTAGCCATTGCAGCATGCGACTGGCTCGTTACCCATGACAAGCCCTGTGACACAAAGCAAGAGAGTCAAGTATGCTCTAAAGGCGATTCAAATGCCAAAACAGGGGTCATCATACCTTCATAAACTTATTTAAAGCGGCATCATCCATGCTAGCAGGAATCCTTGCTAGCGCGCCTGAAGTGCCTGCAACGGGGACAGTTGATGGGAGTGCCGGCCGGATGCCACCGCCAGAGACCACTGCTGGTGACCTAGTCCCTGTACTTGTTTCACCTCCCGCGGTCCGGACGACTTCCTGAACCACGGGAGTAGAGCGCTCTTCATTAGAGACTCCCTCATCAGCCCTAGCTTCAACCTCTCCAGCGTCGGTTAAAGGTGTAGGCGCTGTCTTCTTTTGCCTAACAGGAAGAATGGGTCAGACAGTTTTTATCTAAGATTACTGTCAAGTAAGAGTTCTTACCTTATTTTAAATCCCATTCGTTCCTGGGACTTCTGGGACAATTCCCCTTGCGAAGGAGAGCCGTCTCCGATTCTTGCCTTCCTTATGGTAAATAAGACAGCACCCCCCTGAAAATGTCATGTTATAGGCATATTCTTAGGGAACGGGTAAAAACACATAGAAAGATCTTTACTTGGGCCACCGGACTAATCGGTGGGGCGGCATCCGAAGGCCTTGACGATTCCTGAGTTGCTGGAACCGTCACAACCGGCCTTTGTTCGTCTACCTCCTCCTCTGTCCACGGAGGAGGAGGATTTTCCTCCCTGGAATCCCCAGTGGACCCAGGGGGAAGCTCTCCTTCCTGTATGTACATTAACTTGTCAAATGCGCAGAAAGAGCCATGGAGGGAATGATCGAAAAGATCCTTTACCTTAGTCGTCCCTTCGACCAGGGAAGCAGAGATAACTGACCCTGAAACCCCGGGGGCTTCAGGAATTGGAAGGTCACCCGCGACCACCAGATCTTCGGTGGTCGCAGGGTCAGCCACGGCCACCTCTTCGACAGCTGTGGTCTCTGCGGGGCTGCCTGGGGCATCGCTGGATGGAAGATCCGCGATCTTCCTCCTTCGAAGGATCAGAGGAACATCATCCTCTTCCTCCTCGCTCCCCTCTCCCTGTACGACGAAGAAGTGATTCCATGTCACGCCTGAAAAAGTAGCAGGAATGCGATATCTTACCGCAGTCTTTCTTGCGGGACGAGGGATGCTTCGTGAAGACCCCTCTCCAGGGTTCAGCTTGGTCTTCTTAGAGGCAGGACTCTTTGTCCTGGGTCTCTGAGAGACCTTCTTCACGTTCCTCGACGTCAGCTTCTTCAGAGAGCCGACATTTTCACTTGGGAATGTTGCATCCGCAAACCTCCCTAGGAGCTGTTCTCATTCCAATGGGATTGATTAGTGCTGGACATACATGAAAACTGCAAAACAGAGGCCAAGTGGAAAGTTTACCTTTCGGCGCTCTTGTTTAAGGTCGTCGCCAGCATGAATCAAGCTTTGGGGGCGAGGCGATCCCTTGGGGCCCTCTACCTCAGCGTTGTACTCCCTGAGGAGGTAGTTAGTCCGCCTCTCAATCTCAGCTGAGGGCAGGACTGTTCCCAGATACGAGTTAAATTGATACATTTCAAAAATGACATAAAAGGATTTCAATGTCAGAAATGATTACCTTCGTTATAGTCCAGGGTAGTGTCCGCCATGGACTTGATCTCCCAAGCCGGATGAGCCCTTTCACGTAGGGGGCTCACCCGATTCTTCACAAAGTCTCGGATAACATCACGTGCCGTCAGCCCTTGCTCGACTAAGTGAAGGATCACCTCGGCATGCTTCATGAACTCCGCGTTCATCGCCGGGAGAGTATCCAACTCGCTCGTTTTCTCCGGCCGCGAGTTCTCAAACCACAACCCGCTCTCGGTCGGCGGGGTGCAGTAAAACCATTTCTGGTGCCACCCGTGCACTGAGTCTCGCAGGGGTGGGGAGGGATACTCCTTTTTATCCCTCAGCCGGAAGTAGATGCATCCGGCGGCGTTGGTGCTCTTCGACCACGCCGAAAAGTAAAATCGTCGGAAAAGATCCACGCTGGGATATACTCCGACGAAGGCTTCACAGAGATGCTGGAATACTGCAAGGATCAGCATCACGTTGGGGTGGAGATTGATCAGTTCCCACCCGTAATGTTCAAAGATATCCTTAAGGAACCGACTCTCAGGGAATCGGAACCCGCAACGAAAATACTCCTCAAAAACCACCAACTCGCCTTCTTGGACAGTTGGGGTTTCTTGGTCCTTCTCCGCAGGTCGCCAGTTAATGAGCAGCCGCGGAGAAAGAATCTCTTCCTTCTCAAGCGCCATCAGGCTCTCCTCAGAATGATGAATGGATCTGCTCCAGGACGCCATCTGTGGTGTAGAATCAAAGGGGAAGCTGGCGATTTGGGGAAGATGAAGGTTGAAGAAAGTGAGGGTTTTGAGCGGCGGGAATTCTAAGGGTTTTTTCACGGCTGAGTGGCTTCCTCAAGAAGCTACCTACTACTTTTTATAGACCCAAGGCGACGCATTAATGAGTAATACGGCTCGTTTCAAACGTTCCATTAAAAGCTTTATTCATTTCCCATAATGGATACTGTCTCTGATGGACCCGATAAAGTACTCAGGCGTCAGATCTGAAACAAAAAGACTTCTTTGTTTTGGAAACTAAAAGTGTAAAAGGACTGAAAAATTTCCAGTACTTTTCAGAGGAAGTTTTTCCTTTTTATACTTTGAACATTTTGTTCGAAAAAATCACGTAACCCAATTTTTAACGTGCTGAAGTGTTTCTAACTGGGTTATGGTTTTATCGGAATCGTGTTCTAGGCTAAAACTTCGTCTCTAATCGAGGTAATAGTCTAACCGGATGTTCAACTCTGGTCGCAATTCAGTTCTAACCGCGGCCTTAAGTCTGATCGCGGCATCAGGGCAGGTCATGGTGATCTTTTAAAGCGCGATTCTAATCGCAGAACTGAAATTTCCTGTGTATGAATAGTCGCGGACTAAGCTTTTAGCCATAATTTCGCACAGAAGGTATGGAGAATGTTCATATGAATAAAAGAAACTTTATTTATTACATTCTTTACATACAAAAGGAATACGGTCGATAAAAGCATCGACTTGTTCCGAAAGAAGTTTACAAAATTCCCCGAGGGACATATTATTGTCAGTGGGATCTACACTGACAACCCCCAAGGAACTAGCAACTACTCTAAGTCTATCTATATCGTCCCTAACAACAGACGCACTATTGTCCCTAATCAAGTCAGAGAGTTCTCGCTGTTGCTGAGCGAAGTCCCTCTCTCGACGGAAATGGTGCGCCTCTTCTCGGGATCGATCAAGACATTCTGCTAAACGCAGAATCTTCGAGGCCATTTCCTCGGTCTTCTTCTCCAGGGCATTCTTCTCTTCCAGAAGAGTCTGTCCGGAAGGAAGAAATGGAGCAGCAGAAGGCTGATCGCTGGGGCCTCCTACCTCCTGCATTTTGCAAAAGTTAGTCATATTAACTAAAATTATAAGCAAAAGGGGAAAAGAATTGTTACCTGTCCTGGTGCATAACCCGTTGATACACCCATCTTGGGGGGAAGATCATCATATGGTGGAAGTGCAACCTTCCCAGAAGAAGATTGCTTCGCCAACCCAATATGACGATCATCTGGTCGAGGGATAGTCACCGCTTGCCGACCAGGATGTTGATCACCCATAAGGATGGGAGAATCGAATGTGATGGGATCTTTCTCTAAGGATAAAGGCCTAACTTGCCGAGAGGCATGGACGGGGAGGGTCAAAGGAACTGAAGGAAGAAAGAAACTCGCTACGTTCTTCACCTTTGTTCCACTGGAAGATCCTTCGTCAACCTTGGGTTTCTTCCTTAAGGGAGACAGGACTTCATTCGACCCTTGTTCGACAATTTCCCCTTCATCGCTCTCAATCTCGATGATTTCGTGATCTGCCATTGGGAAGAGTAAGTGAAAAGGAAGGAGGCCAGGTAACAAGAAAAAGGCTTAGGCGTGAGAGAGAAATTGTAAATCTTTACATGTCCAGGGGTCTGGTATTTATAGCCGCCAGGGCGACGGTTCGCCTCCCGGACACCTCGAGTTTCGTTAAGACATTTACAATTTTACCTCGAGATAAAAATCTCTACGGCGCCATCATTGCCCGTCACGTAATGTCAGAACCCGTCTTGAAAAACCAACCGTTTTCACTTAGTGCGCCACTAAGTGGAGAAGTTAAAGGGCCGGGTTAAAAATCCAATGCACGGTTTTTAAATTCGAAATAAACACGTCTCTCCGTTTTCTTCGAATTTGGGGGCTAGCTGACGAGGATTGACACCCGGGTCACTCCTAATAAACTTCTGGTTCAAGACAGGTTCGAACCAGACACGTGTCTGAAGATGCGGACTCAAGCTATTCTGAGAGGCATCACCACGAGGTCGCAAGCTTTACGCGATCAAGTCGCAGCTTTACGCGGTCAGACCGTAAGCCTTGCGCGGTCAGAAGTTCGTGGGCTATACGCGAACTACACATTCGGGATATTACGCGGTCAGCCTAATCCCGCGGTCAGAACATCTGCCGATCAGGATACCTGGGATCTATCTATCCGGTTGTCCATACGACAGGATATTCTAGGTATCCCGAAGATTCCTACACGTGGAAAAACAACCGTCAGGAGGTTAACACGTACAGTTATTCATGAATAACACGTGTTTTAACCTGCGTGGAGGTTAAGAGCAGTTTCCAAAATCATATCCAACCATCCGTGCAACCGATTGATGCAGTTTTCTTCACATGGCGCCCTTTCAAGCAGTATAAAAGGATGGCATGACGCATCAATCAGGGGGATCCAAGTTAGTCAAGTCTACGGCACACCTCATATAACATTTTTATATAAGTCTTCTTTAGCTTATTTTTTGTACACTTTTACAGGAAAAATCCTCGCCTGTGAGGATTTTTTCCCCCATTTTGTAAACCTTTCACCATACTTAGTGAAATCCCAACAGGACGTAGGGCTTTTACTCCCACCATCGAGGGCCCGAACCTGTCTAAATTCTCTGTGCTCCTGTTCACCATTGTTCAGCATACCTTCCCGAAGGGTCATCTTGAAAGGTCTCATTATTACAAATTCTGCATAAGTTCGGCTGAGGACTCCGAGTCCGAATCGTCGACATTTCATTCATATATGCATGCCCTGAGTCATTAATTATTTATTTGAATTTGTCAATTTTGTGAAATAATTGTAGATGGACCGAGAATATTGGATGTATGGAATAAAATGTACTACTGTTGAGTATTTGGAGGGTGTGAATGGATTTATTAAATTTGCTGAGCAAGAGAAGGCGAAGAAGGGAGAGAAAGATATGCATTGTCCTTGTATAGATTGTATGAACTTAAAAAGGTTCGGCAACTCTGATCAGATTAGGAGTCATTTGATTCGTCGTGGTTTTAACGCACGCTATACCCGTTGGATATGGCATGGTGAAGATCTTGAGGAAACGAGCACTACCGCTACCACTCAGCAGCACCCGGAAGTGGATTGCAGTAATGATGATCATGATCAAAACATTGATAATGTTCATTCGGAAGTCCATGTAGATGACGACAATTTAGATGAAATGTTACGTGATGTAGAAGAGGACTACAGCGAAAACGATTTAGCTAAATTTCAGAAATTAATTGTTGATTCTGAGAAGCCTTTGTTCCCCGGATGTGAAACATTTACAAAGTTGTCTTCTGTGTTGAGATTATATAACTTGAAGGCAAGCAACGGTTGGAGCGATAAGAGTTTCACGGCGCTATTGGATCTGTTAGCGGACATGCTTCCAGAGGGAAATGAGTTGCCAAGATTGGTTTACCAGGCCAAAAAACTATTGTGTCCGTTGGGAATGGAAATCGAAAGAATACATGCATGCCCAAATGATTGTGTTCTGTACCGTAACGAGTACGAGGATTTGCATGTTTGTCCAAGATGCGGTGCATCGCGGTATAAGCATGGGGACAGAATTTATCACAATGGATGTGATGAGGTAAAGAAAGGGCCTCAGGCCAAAACTGTGTGGTATTTGCCTGTGATTCCCAGATTGAAATGGCTGTTTGCAAATCCGAAAGATGCGAAGTACTTGCGTTGGCATGTTGAAGGTCGAAAACAAGACAGAAAACTAAGACATCCAGCTGATTCCATTCAATGGAGAAACATTAACAGAACATTCGGTGAGTTTGGCGGCGAAGTGAGGAATATAAGGTTTGGGCTGAGTACGGATGGTATGAATCCACACGGAAATATGAGCAGTCGGCATAGCACTTGGCCGGTTCTTTTATGCATCTACAATCTTCCTCCTTGGTTATGTATGAAGCGTAAGTACATCATGATGTCGTTACTAATTTCAGGACCCAGACAACCCGGGAATGATATTGACGTGTTTCTATCACCGTTAGTCGAGGACTTACAAAAATTGTGGAGCGAAGGGGTGCGGGTGTGGGATGCACATAAGCGAGAGAATTTCATGTTGCGGGCCATGATATTTTGTACCATAAATGATTTCCCGGCCTATGGAAATTTGTCAGGGTATAGTACGAAAGGAGTCAAGGCTTGTCCAATTTGCCTGGATGAAACTGAAAGCATGTGGTTATCGAATTGCAGAAAAACAGTGTACATGGGTCACCGCAGATTCCTTCCGATGCATCACGCCTACCGTAAGAAGAGGAAGTCATTCAATGGGAAGCCTGAGAAAGGATCAGCCCCAGTGTTTGTGACTGGTAAGGAGCTTTACTTGCGCGTGAAGGACATCAAAGTTGAGTTCGGTAAATGTTCTAAACCTCCAGGAAAAAATGTTTGGAAGAAGAGATCGATTCTTTGGGATCTGCCATATTGGGAGCACTTACAAGTTCGACATTGCATTGATGTCATGCACGTAGAGAAAAATGTTTGTGACAGTTTGATTGGTTTGTTGTTGAACATTCCAGGAAAGACGAAAGATGGCATCAACGTTCGCCGTGACATGCTCGACATGGGCATAAGGACTGAGCTTGCACCGTTGGAGAAGGGAAAGCGGACATACCTCCCCCCGGCCTGCTATACTTTGTCAAAAAGAGAAAAAACAGAACTCTGTCAGTGCCTACATGGTGTCAAAGTTCCATGCGGGTATTCTACGAACTTGAAAAAACTTGTGTCCATGAAAGACTTGAAACTGGTTGGTATGAAATCCCATGATTGTCATGTACTGATGTCACAAATGCTTCCCATTGCTATCAAAGGCATTCTCCCAGTCAAAGTCAGAGAGACAATTACAAAGCTATGTTATTTCTTCAACACAATATCTGGCAAGGTACGTAAGCGTGTACTCCTAGCAAGTTAATTAGCTCCATTCGTGGAACTTGTCAGATTTTTTGGATCTGAATATTTGCTGCAACTGTGTCCTTGCAGGTAATTGATATGGATGGACTGGACGATTTGCAATGCGATGTGACTACCACTCTTTGTCAGCTGGAGATGTATTTCCCTCCATCCTTTTTTGATGTTATGGTCCATCTAATTGTTCACCTTGTCAGAGAAATTAAGTTTTGTGGACCCGTGTTCCTGCGCTACATGTATCCATTTGAGAGATTTATGGGTATCTTGAAGGGATATGTAAGGAATCGATATCGGCCTGAGGGCAGTATTATTGAAGGTTATGCCGCCGAGGAGGTGATCGAATTTTGCACCAACTATATGGCCGGGGTTGACCCAATTGGCGTTCCTACGTCTCGGCATGAGGGCAGGCTTCAGGGCATTGGAACGATTGGATTTAAAGCAGTCGTCCCCTCTAGTGATCTGTATGCAAAAGCCCATTTTTGGGTCTTACAGCACATGACGGGGGTGGAGCCATACATACACGAGCACAAGGAAATGTTACGGAAACAGAATCCCTCGAAGCCAGAGATTTGGGTCACCAGAGAACATAATAGGAAGTTTGCTGGGTGGATCGAAAATAGAGTCCTGCAAGCTTCTGAGGGCGATGTAGATGAAGATGTTACATGGTTGGCCAGAGAGCCTAGATTTACTGTAGGGACTTGGCAGGGGTATGACATCAACGGCTATTCATTTTACACAAAAACTCAGGACGAGAAGAGTGCTATGCAATGTAGTGGAGTGACACTACTTGCTATTTCGGAGGATGCCAGGGCAGTAAGAGCACTCGACTCATATTACGGTGTTATTGAGGAAATATGGGAGCTCGATTATGTATGACTTAAGATTCCTCTGTTTCGATGCCAATGGGTCGAAATCCCTCGAGGTGTTAAAGTCGACAATTATGGGTTTACTCTAGTCGATCTCAGTAGAGTCGCACACAAAGATGATCCATTTATACTTGCTGAGCAAGCCACACAGGTGTTCTACATCGTTGACCCGGCCAACCCAAAGTTGCACGTTGTCCTTCACAGTAAGAGACGTATTGTTGGGGTCGAAGACGTTGTGGATGAAGAAGAGTACGATCAGTTCGACGAACTACCTCCATTTTTAGATGGAATCCTTCAATCTGTCCCTACCGAAGATATTGACGAAACAAGTTACCTGCGAGACGACCACGAAGAAGGATTATGGGTGGACAACCATTCTTGACTAATTTGCAATATGTAAGTGACGTATATTACTTGGATCGAAGAATGTTCAAATCAATTTTCAAAAATTCTTTGGGAAAACATACGTGATGCATTGAGAATCATTTCTGCAAATTTTCATTTCAATTGGAGTATATACTTGATTTGAGCAATAATTGATTCTTTTCACAAATATATATGAAAACTGCAAATTTTCATTCCATGATTGGTCTTTACTGTTATTTTATTTCAAAATTATTGCAAGCCATTTGCATGGGGTTTCAGGTGTCTTTACAAGTGCAAAATGATGTACTGAGACCCATCTGTATTTGTTCTCAGGAAATACCTTTAGATCAATTTAACAGTATTATATTATCGGTTTCAACCTCCAAACCGATATGAAATTAACATATACTATCGGTTTATTTTCATAACCGATAGTAAATACAATACAAAATGATGTACTGAGATCCTCTGTAATTCTTCTAAGGGAAATCCTTTAGGGTCAATAGCATTATATTTTACTATCGGTTATAACTGTGAAACCGATATGAAATTAAACTATACTATCGGTTTATCGTTCACAACCGATAGTGATTTACACTGTGTTATTAGCCCCTGTTCTTAGTTTACTATCGGTTTAGTGTTCACAACCGATAGTGATTTACACTGTGTTATGATCCCCTGTTCTTAGTTTACTATCGGTTTAGTGTTCACAACCGATAGTGATTTACACTGTGTTACAAAAACCCTAACTTACATGTTTTTACTATCGGTTTTGTGGTGATGAACCGATAGTAAATATTCATTAGGTTATAACCTGCACGATTTTCCCTCCAGTGCAACTGATCACATTCCAAATCGAAAAATACTCGCGCGGAAAACCCTAGAATCGCCGACGTTCGCTTCTTCACTCCTCTGCGCCACTGGTTCTCCACCGCCTCAGGCATTGCATTGCGCCACCGCCTCCGGCATTGCATTGCGCCACCGCCTCCGGCCACTCCACGATCCACTATAAGTGTTCTTGACCAAATCGCTCGCGTGTATTGCTTAATTTTGTATGCAATGGTTCATATCCCGTTCCATGGATTACAAATAGAAACCTAGAGCAAAATTCATGAACTACAAACTTGATAGCTATGAGAATGACAGAATTGATGAAAATCATAGCAATTTGTCATACAGTGTAGTTCACTATCGGTTTCTTACTCAGAACCGATAGTAAATACCATAAACTGAATTTTCTGTTAATTATATCCCATTTCTAATTTTCATCTGAAATTTTGGTTCATTTATATTTTAACATACCTTATGTTCCTGCTGAGCAATTTTGGAAATTTTTTCTAATTCAGACTTGATTACTATCGGTTTGACTTGGAAAACCGATAGTAAATAGTAGTGCCATCATAGTTTGCACAGCTAATATGAATTTTCTGTGAATTACTTCCCATTTTCTAATTTTCATCTCAAATTTAGGTTCATTTAATTTTTAACATACCTTATGTTTCTGCTGAGCAATTACTTTATGTTCCTGCTGAGCAATTTTGGAAATTTTTCCTAATGCTGACTTGATTACTATCGGTTTGACTTGGAAAACCGATAGTAAATAGTAGTGCCATCATAGTTTGCACAGCTAATTTGAATTTTCTGTGAATTACTTCCCATTTTCTAATTTTCATCTCAAATTTAGGTTCATTTAAATTTTAACAGACTTTATTTTCCAGCAGAGAGATTAGCATAGTTTGCACTGCTAATCTTTTAAATTTTCCTGAATATAGACCTTAGTACTATCGGTTTTCCTTTCAAAACCGATAGGAAATATAGTATTTGTTAGTTTGCACTGCTCATCTGAATATTCTGTGAATTACTTTGTCATGTACCTTTCTTCATATCAATTGGATGGTTTGTTTATGGTATTTTAGGTAAAGCCATGTCGGCATCTTCCTCGGCTGATACTAGTGATTCGGCGAGGGCGAACGTAGATGGCGCTGCCTCGTCCCAGCGCAAGAGGAAGGCGCGAGGCGCGACGATGTTGGGTCGTTTGGCCAAACGCGCGGATCTTTCCTGTGAGTTCAACCAGTTCGGGAGACCGATCGGGAAGAACGCCGGGCACTATGCTGCCTATGTTGGCTTGTTGGCGAAGGAAAGGGTGAAGATCACCATCCAGAGCTGGAAGGACGTCAAGGCCGACGAGAGGGATAGGCTGTGGGCGGAAGTGAAGGTAAAATTAATCAAAATCACTGAACTCTTGAGTAATCACATTCCCTTGGTTTATCCTAGAGATTAGGTAAGTCCTACTTATATTCACCATTTGAAACAGGCCAAGTGGAACATCCCGGACGATGGTCCCAAGATAGCTTGCTTGAAGGACATGAACAACACGTGGAAAACCTTCAAGAGCGTCCTCGTCAGTACCTTCCTTGCTAAAGGCGAATCTCCATGCGAGAAGTACCCCTTCATAACGGAGGAGGTATGGGAGCAATTCGCCCAACAGAAGGGGACTCCTGAGTTCAAGGTATGAATGGTTCCTTTGCTTGGTTACACCATTGTATGCAGTAAGCAGTGGTGCATTAATTTTCTTGTTTCTGGTATGAAGGCCCTCAGCGAGAAGAACAGGGCAATCCAGAGGAGGAACGACCACCCACACCGGCTCGGTTCTCGCGGCTATGCGGGGAAGGAGGAGCAGTGGAAGAAGGGTGAAGACGAGGCGTCGCATTTCGTCGACTCCCCTGACCTACCACTCTCCGAGATCCGCGATCAGCGATGCAAGCGCTGGTGGCTGGCCAGAGGGACCGTGTCGGCGACGGGGACTGTGGCGTTCCCAAACCCCAGGGACGTCGAGGTCGTGCAGCGACTCGTAAGTTGGCTAACTATGATCACTAGTGTGCGCACAACTTTGTATATATTTCTTCCTCACAATGGAGAGCTTTCAATGTAACAGATCTCTTGCTCGAAGGAGGCGACCGAGGGATTGTTCAGTCCCCATAGGGAGAACGACATCCTTACCCGGGCTCTAGGGAACAAGGAGCATCCAGGGCGGACACGAACCGTGGGGGCTGTGGTGCCATGGAAGGAAGGCTTCTCGGACCCCGGGAAAAAGGCGAAGAAGCCTGGCAGCTGGAAGGAAAGGGAAGTGGAGCTATCTCAGAAGATACGGGCAGATGTGACTGCACAATTCGCGGACATGTTCGCTCAAATGAACGAGAAATATGAACGCCTAAGCCGAGTTGTGCAGTCCAAGGGTTTAGATCCAGCTGCCGAGGTCGACGCTGCCAGGCCGAGTAGTGTTGGCTCGAAGGTTCACGTGGATCCGGTGGACCTGATCGAGGTATTGCAACTCTTGAGCTATATATGCAGTTCGGCTGATGCCACTCCCGTTACGTTAGAATTGTTTCGCTAACCTGTTATAATTGTTGCAAATTGCAGAAGCCGGAGAGCTGTACCCTATTGATCAACATAGGCGACAAACCTGTTGCGGTTGCAAACGGGGTCGTATACCAGTCTTGGGAGGATGTCCGGATCCACTGCGTACCTCTGGAGCCTGGATTCGCAAAGGTACAGGTGGACATGGCCCTCCCGGGCTACAGCTCTTTTCCGTTGCCCGTCCCAACGGACGAAATGCGGACAATTGGCGAGGCATTGGGCTCGTACATACAGTGGCCCAAGAAGGGTGTTAGACTACAGGAGGTAAACCCTAGCCATTCTAGCTTACAACTCAGTTAATATACTTAATTTTCAAAATCTAATTTAAGCGTTTGTACTTAAAGTGGACGATGGATACCAGCACACTTCCTGAGGACACCAGCCCCGCCACAACGCATGAGCGAACTCCTTCGGCCCCCATGCCTCCTCCGACGGCCTCAAACCCTTCGCCATCAAATGAGGCCGACGGCACCACACCCCAACCTTCGAAGGTATACACTCGCTCCCCGCCCAAAGGCAAGGGCAAGGCCAAAGGCAAGGCCAAACAAAGCCAGCCGGGTACGTTCAAGAACGGGTCCCCACTCGTGTCGGAGTACCTTCTGCGCAATATGGATCAAATAACCAGAAGTCTCCACGAGTGGTACCTGACCCGGTCTAGGCGCCACATCAACTTCTTGGTTCACTTCAGGCCAGCCCATTTTCACCGTGAGCCCGGGAGCATATCGGTGGCCCACGAGGATTTGTTCGACCTCCTCAACTGGCGGGAGCTTGATATGTCCATCATACGGACTGGAGTCCTGTGAGTGTGCTGTTGTCTGAAGTTATCACAGTTCGTTTCATAAATCTAATCACTTTTTGTATGCACTACTTACTAATGTCTACTTTGCATCCAGGTGCATGTATAGGCTGGCGTCGATGAGGGCATGTGACAAGGTGGGTTTCCTCGACCCAGAGAAAATAAGCCTCACGATGCTAGAGCACGACCAAGCACATGCGGAGGAATACATATCAAGGGCACTACTAGCGCAGCAGGACCGAGAGTTCATCCTTGCGCCGTACCACCAAAGGTTAGTGCATTTCCTACTAATTTAACTCATTCTTGTATGTTACGCCTAACATATGTATGAAATGGTTCGCTTATATATGCAATGTAGGGGCCACTGGGTCCTCGCCGTCATTTGCCCATGGATGAATGAGGTCTATTACCTCAATTCGATGAGCGACAAGGTGGCGCATGTTTTCACCCTCACATGGCACATAGACACGTAAGAAACATAGTTGTCTTAAATTTTTCTCTGACTAGCTAATTAATGATAAGATATTAATCGACAATGCTAAATTAAATACAGGGCTTTCAAAAATTATGCTAGTGCTGGAGGGAGGCATGACGCGTCAAAGGGCACAACAATTTCTTGGAAAGAATATGAGGTAATTAATACGGATGGAAGTACTCATGATGAGTCTTTTAATTTAAGCTTAATTAGTTCTTTCGAGTTAATGTGGGTTGATGTCTTTGCATATGAAATTTTTCCAGTGCCATCAGCAGCCACAATCGTGGGAATGTGGCTTCTACGTCATGAGATTCATGTATGACCTGATCAGGAGAAACTTTGCCCAATTCCCTAAGGTAACTATTTTTCCTGACTCAAAGTCGAACTTTAATTGGATGTGACGTACGATCCTAACTTCATACACGCATATATGCAGAGCACCATGTTGAAAGAGCAATATGAGTTGCCTCAATTGAAGGAGCTGCGAACAATTTGGGCTCAATATGTCATGGAAGAAGTGGCTATCAACGATCGATAGTAACTGACTTGTGTTGATTGTTGTATTTGTGAATATATATTGAATGTGTTGATTCATTGATTTGTGAATATATGTGAATAGATTCATTGATGTATTTGTGAATAAACTCGATCAATATGTGCATAAATTCAGTCTGTCCAATGCATGTGTATATTACTGTATTAGTGTATTTGTGAACAAATTCAATATGTGAATATTGGTGAATATTTGTAAATATTGGTGTATTTGTGAATGATCCAATGTATCTCTGTATTGCTGTATGTATATTGCTGTATGTATCTCGGTATTGCTGTATGTATATTTGTAAATATTTAGTACTAACCGTGCCACTACATAACCGATAGGAAAAACTAATATTACTATCGGTTATATACTACAACCGATAGAATAAAGTTTCCAGTACTAACTGTGTCCACACAATACTATCGGTTCATATTTAGAAACCGATAGAATAAAGTTTCCTGTACTAAACGAGTCTACAAAATACTATCGGTTATATAATATAACCGATAGAATAAATTTTTCAGTACTATCGGTTATATACTACAACCGATAGAATAAAGTTTCCAGTACTAACTGTGTCCACACAATACTATCGATTTATATATAACAACCGATAGAATAAAGTTTCCAGTACTAAATGTGTCCACAAAATACTATCGGTTTATATAAGAGCCGATAGAAAAAAACGTTTAGATTACTATCGGTTTAGATCCTAGCCGATACAAAAGGCCTAAACAATACTATCGGTTTATATAAGAGCCGATAGAAAAAAATGTTTAGATTACTATCGGTTTAGATCCTAGCCGATACAAAAGGCCTAAACAATACTATCGGTTTTTATACGAGCCGATAGAAAAAACTTATACAATACTATCGGTTTAAAACCGAGCCGATAGAAGAAATAGTCGATAGCGATTAGTGAACGTTGGGATTGTAGATGTTTTACTAACGGTTTTTGAACCGATAGAAGTGTGCTGCCCTCTACTATCGTGCCGACCACTATCGGTAAGAGAACCGATAGTAGAGTGGATTTTTAACCGATAGTGAAAAGCATTTCTGTAGTAGTGTTTGTCGGTCCGGGGGGAGGGTGACCACTTTGGGATGCTTGTTCCCAAAAGGTCATTCGCCTTCCTCTTGCGACGAACTAGAGGAATGTCGTCTTCTTCATCCTCGCTCCCTTCACCCTGTACGACAAAGAAGTAATTTCTACTCGTACCTGGGATTACAAGGGGTACGGAAAATCTTACCGTAGTCTTTTTTGCGGTTATAGATTTCTTTTGTGAAGAAGCCCCTCCCAAGATCTTCCTAGGTTATTCGGGAGTAGGCTCCTTCATTTTGCGCTTCGAGGGGGTCCACTTCACCTTCTTCGCGGCTAATCCCCCTGAAGGACCAGTGTCCTCTCTTGGACACGTCGCCCCAGCAAATTTTCCCAGAAGCTGTATTATTTAAAATGCTTTTGGGAACACAAGTCAAATGGATGATTTAGAACAGGGCTTGTTGGGAAAGATCATACCTTTTGGTGATCTTGTTTAAGATAATCGCTAGCGTTAATTAAGCTCTGGGGACGAGGCGACCCTTTAGCTCCCTCCGCCGCGGCATTATACGCCCGTAGGAGGTAATTTGTCCTTTTTTCGATTTTGGACAAAGACAACGCTGTGTCACAAACAAGCATGTTACTTGATACGACATCTTTCATTAGTAAAAATGCGTATTTTGTTGACTAGAGGACATACGAGTGTTATAATCTAAGGTGTTGTCTACCATGGACTCCACCTCCCAAACCAGATGTGCCCTCTCATGCAGGGGGCTCATCTTATTCTTCACAAAGTCATGGATGATGTCACATGCAATCAAGCTCTGCTGGACTAAGTGAAGGATGGCTTGAGCTTGCTTCTTTAGTTCCACGCTCAGAGAAGGAATGGAGTCTAATTCACTGTCCTTCTCTGGTCGGGTGTTCGCGAACCACAATCCGCTCTCCAACGGAGGGGTGCAGTAGAACCATTTGTGGTGCCACTCGTGCACAGAATCCCGTAGAGGCGGGAATGGGTACTCTTTCTTCTCCCTTATGCGGAAGTAGATGCACCCAGCAGCATTGGCACTCTTTGACCATGCCGAGAAGTAGAAGCGTCGGAAAAGCTCCACGCTTGGAAGCACTCCGACGAAAGTGATCTGTTTGAGACCTAGCCTTGGTTTTCACACTAGGCTCGCCCAGATTCTAATATGCGGAATATCAGGATCTTACTCTGAAATATCGAAACCCAAAGGTTGATCGAAAACACAGTTCAAGTAATTGCACAACTCTTTATTTCAAAGAGGGCTTTACAAGTCGAACGTTAGACACACTTTCCTACGTCGAAGGAACTATAAGCTGGATATATGATCTAAGGCTGTAATAATATTTGATGATCTAAACTAGACCTATTACAAGGTATTTATAGTCCAATCGTATGAGTACGTATCAAACTCAGTAACCAAAACATATTAGACTCATATAACTAGCTAATCCTAAACATATAAGCTTAGTTATACATATTCGGATCAGATTACAATTCTGAACAGGGAACGAATTCCTTTCCATTGTCGCGAACCAACCCATGGTCGCGAAACCTTTCTGAACACGGTTATGGTCACGAAGCCGTATGCGATCAGGACTTGAAGATCCTCCCGGATCATGACTCTCTTGTTGAGGAGCCAACCCCTGTTGCGACCTCTCGATCAAATTGGAGATGTGGTCTTCTCTGGTGTACCATTTTGCCGCACGTACTCGTTGACCTTTCCGACAGATTTGAAGTCTCCTTTGTGCCACTGCAGGTGGTAGTCACCTTCTTCTTCAGAATCACATCTTCGCGTAGAGGTTCGTCTTGTTGATAGACCAAGTCTTCAACAGATGGTACTATGGTATCTGGCTCATCATCCAACATTGAAGGCTCAAAGAGTTTGAGGTGCTCAACATTGACAACCGAGTAAATATCCATATATGGAGGTAACTCGAGCTGACAAACATTATTACCCACCTTTCGCAAAATCCGAAAAGGACAATAACGAATGGGTTTGAGTTTCTTACCTTCACCTTTAAGTCTCTCCTTACTTATATGTAACCATACCATATCACCTTCTTGAAATTGCGCATCAACTCGGTGCCGATCATGTCGGGCCTTGTACTTGAGTTGAGCTTTCAGCAAGTTCTGTTCAACCTCACGATGGAATCGTTGAATACCTTCTAGGAACTTTTGTACTCGATCCTGATCACATGCTTCCTTGCTGTTCTGTGCTAAGGTAGGGATTATAAACTCCATGTCGAATGGACTCTGTTGTAGAAATCCTAAACAGACCTCAAACAGCGACTTTCCAGTCGAACCATGCACTGCTCGATTAAAAGCAAACTACAGGTACGGTATGCTTTCATCCCAGGTCTTTGGGTGCTTCGAGTTATATCCTCTCAAGAGATGAACGACTGTGCGATTTACCACCTCGGTTTGACCATCAGTTTGCGGATGAAAAGCAATACTCCTCTTTAGCTTGGTGTCCATCATCGTCCAGAGCGATCGCCAAAAGTGACTAAGGAATCGGGTATCGCGATTAGACACAATAGAAGTCGGCAGTCCGAAGTGTGTCCAAACGTGTTGAAAGAATACCCAAGTTGCTTCTTCTCCCGTGATAGTCTTTCGACAAGTTATAAGAATAATCATTTTGGAGAACCGATCAACGACCACGAATAGATAGTCATTGCCACGTTGGGTCTTAGGCAATCCTCCCAAGAAATCCATGGATATGCTCTCCCATGGTCGCGATGGAACTGGCAAAGGAGTGTACAAACCTAATTTTCAGTTTGCCAGTTTTGAGATGCTGCAGAGACCACAACCTCGAATAAAACTAGCCACATCTTGCTGCATACGCGGCTAGAACACATGTCGGTGAAGATTTTGTAACATCTTTATAACCCCAAAGTGACCAGCTACCTTCAATGTGTGTGCTTCTCTCAACCATTGAATTCGAGGTGCTCCACGAGGTATGCAAAGTAAATTGCCCTTGTACAAGAGTCCTTCTTGATGAACGAACTCCGTATGTTTCCTTGTTTCGAGCTCAGATAGTGTTGTTTGAAAATCAGGGTCTTCACTGTACATAGTGGCATAGTCATCATGACATGAGGGCTCGATCTGCATGAACGCTAATAAACAAAGGGTCGTAATTGGTGGTCGCGACAACATATCCGCCAATTTGTTTTGTACGCCCTTCTTGTACTTAATCACCAGATTAAACTGCTACAAATACAACATCCACTTCATGTGCCGAGCTTGCTGTAGCTTGGACTGAGTTTGCAAATATTGCAATGGTTGATGGTCGGTGTGGACAACAGTCTCTTTACCCAATAGATAACACCGCCAATGTTTCACGGCCTGATGCAGTGCACACAACTCTTTGTCATAAGACGGGTAGTTCTTCTGAGCTCCCTAGAATAACTCGAAGTGATATGCCACTGGTCGACCTTCTTGCATGAGCACAGCGCCCATGGCATAACTTGAGGCATCAGTTTCTAACTCGAATGGTTTCTGGAGATTCGGCAAAGCTAACACAGGTACCTCACTAATCTTCCTCTTTAGCAAGAGAAACGTGTCCTCATGTTTCCCTGCCCACTCGAACTTCTGATCGATCCTGGTTAATCCGTGCAATGGAGAAGCCACAATCGAGAAGTGTCGGATGAACTTCCGAAGATATTGGCATGCTCCCAAAAAACTACGCACGTCTGTAACTGTTCGCGGTCGTGGCCACTCACGAATCACTGTTACCTTATCCGGGTCGATTTGCAACATACCGTTGCCGACCATAAATCCTAGGTAAAGTAAAGTTTGCTGGCCGAACTCGCACTTCTTACGGTTGAGGTGAAGTCAATGTTGCCGAAGCTGTTCGAACACCTTTTCGACATGAATGACGTGCTCATCCCACGAACGACTATAAACCAGTATGTCGTCGAGGTAAACGATCAAAAAGTCATCGATGAACTGTCTCAATACATCATTCATAAGATGCATGAAAGTTGCCGGGGCGTTGTAGAGACCAAACGGCATGACCAACCATTCGAACAGACCTTGTCATGTTTTGAACGCAGTTTTCCACGTATCCTCCTCACGAATGCTGACTTGATGATATCCTGACTTAAGATCCAACTTGGAGAAGACAACGGCATGCTTCAATTGGTCTAGCAGGTCGTCAATACAAGGAAGGGGGTACCGGTTCTTGATGGTGATCTTGTTCAGTGCTCGGTAGTCGATGCACATATGCCAAGTCCCATCTTTCTTTGGCACTAACACCACAGGAGATCCACAAGGTGAACTACTCGGTCGAATGACACAATCATTCAACAACTCACCAAGTTGTCTCTTGATCTCTTCATTCTCCAATACTAAGTTGCCATACATACTCAGATTGGGCAGTGTCGCATCGGACACAAGCTGAATTTCGTGCTCAACTGGACTTTTCGGTGGACGACCCTGGGTAGTCTCGAATAGATCTCTATATTTCTCCAGCAGTCCCAACAAACGACCAGAATCCTCTCGGCACGCCAACGACAATGCTGGTCGAGTACCCTCACCTTGACCAATGGATCGAATCATGACAAGCATATATTTGTGACATGCATTGACAATTCATTTGGCTTGATTTGTGGTAATCAAGTTCGAAGTGTTGACGTGGATGTCTCTATTGATTACGAACTTAACTCCGTCTTTGGTGAGGCCATACTCTTGTGCACGCCGATGGAAGTGAGCATCTCAATCATACAGATACGGACTTCCAAAGATTACCTGATAGATATCGATAGGGACAACATCGTATTGAAGCTCATCGATATACCGTGCAGAGATTGCGAACTTCAACACACACTGACTCGTAATCTGTTGGTTCACGTCGGATGTAAACCAACCCAGCAGATATGGTCGTGGGTGTGTGGTTGTCTTCAAACCAAGTCACCGAACCAGTCCAGCGGAGACCAGATTCTTCTGACTTCCGGGATCGAATATCGCTGTGAACACTTCGTGCTTCACCTGGATGTTGATGGTGAACAAGTCCTCCATTGGGTGATGGTCATTCAATGGATCCGGACCCTTCTCCTTCGGCAGTGCCATCAGAGATAAGGTCGTATCCGCCTCATTAACCGAATTTACTCGAACAACTTCTTCGTCGGGTGAAGTCACAGTAGCTGTGGTTGTTCTTTCCCCTGGTCCGTTTTTCTTTGGTCGAAGTTCAGGATGAAGTTTGTAACATTTATCTTTGGTGTGTCCCGCGACTTGACAATGTTCACAAAAAAGTACCCATGCCCAGCTTTGAAGCATTTTTCTTCTGACTCGGTTTTCTTTTTGTCGAGGTCGCACTTTCCTTCATGCTTTTGTCACTGCGGGATTTGTTCTTCTTCTCAATTGACATAGCAGTTGTGCTTGCGGTCGCGATGTCTTGGACGCTGAACAGACTTAGCTCAGTACTGATCGATTTCTGAAGTCCAGATGTGTATTTCCGAAACACTTGAGGATCGGATAGCAATATGCCGATGGCCATTGCTTGTCTCCGGAACTCCATAGTGTAGTCTTGGACAGTCTGGTCGCGCCAGTGGTACAATCTGTGCCAATGCTCCCATCTCTCCTCAAGGTAACCCATCAGATAGAATTCTTGTCACAGAATTCCTTTGAATTGACCCCACGCAAGGTTGTCAGCTTCACCAATGGCGACAAGGGCCTTCCACCATGTCTTGGCGTGGTCCTTCATCTTCAAAGGTGAGAACTTCACTTTTTGAGCGCTACTGAACCCTTTTAGGTCAAAATAGGTCTCAAGTTGGTCAATCCAAGAATCCAGTTTCTCGGCATCGATCACCCTATCATATATGGGTATATCAATCTTAGCATCGACCTTAAAGGATCCGACAACTAAGGAGGTGTTGGCGAGGTCGTCGGTCTTGTGGTCGCCTTCGTCTTCATCTTCGTCTGCCCTGCGCAAGTCTTCACCAGTCTTCACACCCATAACCTTCCCGACTTCAGGAGGTACAATCATGGCTTACTGCTTAATCCAAGCAAGCAGGGTTCCCATGTCAGTGGAGAGCTTAGCTATTTGTTCGGCTAGGTTAGCTTGAACGGAGGTATCGTCAGACATTGTCGGAGACGCAGCTGTAGGAACCGTCAATTGATTGCCTAGAGTTTCGCCGGAGGTTTTGTAACCCTAGTGAGTCTTCACCATCCATAGGATAGGAAAGTTGCTCTGATACCAACTTGATCCGTTTGAGACCTAGCCTTGGTTTTCGCACTAGGCTCACCCAGATACTAATATGCGGAATAACAGGATCTTACTTGGAAATATTGAAACCCAAAAGATGATCGAAACACAGTTCAAAGTAATTGCACAACTATTTATTTCAAAGAGGGCTTTACACGTCGAACGTTAGGTCGCACTCGCCTACGTCGAGGGAACTATGTGTCTAAGACTTCAATCTAGACTCGATGATTTAAACTAGACCTATTATAAGGTATTTATAGTCCAATCGTATGAATACGTATCAGACTCAACAACCTAAAACGTATTAGACTCATATAACTAACTAACCCTAAACAGATAAGCTTAGTTATATCTATTCAGATCGGATTACAATTCTGAACAGAGAACGAATTCTTTTTCAAGGTCGCGAACCAAACCATGGTCACGAAACCTTTCTGAACATGGTTAAGGTCGCAAAGCTGTATGCGACTCGACCTGAAGATCCTCCTGGATCAAGTTCTGGTCGCAGAAAGAGAGGGTGTACAATAACCAACCTATTACATAAGCGAGGTACTTCACGGTCCAAAGGAACGTTACCTCGAGGTCCAGAAGATACTTTACGCACTTCTGATGGCTTCTTGTAAGCTATGACACTACTTTCAAGTGCACAAAATTACTGTGCCTTCGTCCTTCCCATTTGGGAGATATTGTCTGGATTCCAGAGAAATCTGGTTGCATCGTGAAGTGGACAATGGAACTTAGAGCATTTGATATCCATTTCACTCCTCGCGTAGCAGTTAAATCTCAAATTCGTGCAGACTTTGTGGTGGAGTGGACTAACCTCGACCCTCATGCGCAAGAGTCCAAGGATTTACAATGCACCGACCATTGGACGATGTATTTTGATGGTTCTCGCAGTTTTGAACACTCGGGGGCTGGAGTGGTCACAAGCTGATCGAGCCATGAATCTAACTTCTCAGCATCGATCTCCCCATCATATATGGGTATTTCAGTATTAGCGTCGACCTTGAAAGATTCGACAGCTAAGGAGGTCGTCGGCTTTATGGTCGCCTTCGTCTCCATCCTCGTCTGCCCTACGCAAGTCTTCACCAGTCTTCACACCCATAACCTTCCCTACTTCATGAGGTACAATCATGGCCTGCTACTTAATCCAAGCAAGCACGGTTTCCATGTCAGTGGAGAGCTTAGCCACTTGTTTGGCTATGTTACCTTGAACAGAGGTATCGTCAGACATTGTCAGAGACGCGGCTAAAGGAACCGTCGATTGATCGCCTGGAGTTTCACCGGAAGTTTTGTAACCCTGGCGAGTCTTCACCATCCACAGGATAGGAAAGTTGCTCTGATACCAACTTGATCCGTTTGAGACCTAGCCTTGGTTTTCGCACTAGGCTCGCCCAGATTCTAATATGCAGAATAACGGGATCTTACTCGGAAATACCGAAACCCAAAGGTTGATCGAAAACACAGTTCAAGTAATTGCACAACTCTTTATTTCAAAGAGGGCTTTACACGTCGAACATTAGATACACTTGCCTACGTCAAAGGAACTACAAGCTGGATATATGATCCAAGACTGTAATAATATTCGATGATCTAAACTAGACCTATTACAAGGTATTTATAGTCCAATCGTATGAGTACGTATCAGACTCAGTAACCTAAACATATTAGACTCATATAACTAACTAATCCTAAACAGATAAGCTTAGTTATACATATTCGGATCGGATTACAATTCCAAACAGGGAACAAATTCCTTTCCATGGTCGCGAAACCTTTCCGAACACGGTTATGGTCGCGAAGCCGTATGCGATCAGGACTTGAAGATCCTCCTGGATCAGAAAGCATCACACAGATGTTGAAAAATCACCAGGATGAGAACATCATTTGGGTGGAGATTCACCAACTCCAACCCGTAGTGGTCCAAGATTCCCCGCAGGAACTCGCTCTCTGGGAATCAGAACCCACAGCGCAAGTACTCCTCGAAGATCACCAATTCACCCTCTTGGACGATTGGGGTTTCTTCATCTTTCTCCGATGGCCGCCAGTTGATCAACAGCCGTGGGGGAGAATCTCTTCTTTCTCTAGTGCCACTAGACTCTCCTCTGTGTGGTGGACAGATTGGCTCCAGGACGCCATTACTGCATAGGATTGCGGAAAAAGGTGATGGCTTTGGAGACGACAAAGACGAGGTGTGCGAAAGAGCGTTTTGTGCGGCCAAAATGCCTAAGGCAACGAAGGATTTTTGGTTGTGGAACTTCTCCAGTAAGCTACCTTTTCCTTTTATATGCCTGAGACAACCCTTCACCGGATATTTTATTAATTTCCCATAATGGGTGCCTTTCCTCTTGGAACCCGTTATCCATACCCAGTAATGAATTCAAAATAAAAATGTATCTTTATCATTTTATGTCACATTCAGGAGCTATGGTACAGATAAAAATATGAGAAATTCTTAAAGTTTATCAAGGAAGTAATCCCTTATGACTTTGGAATAAACTTATATCTTGTATACTGATCACAATGCAATTTTGTGATCGCAACGTCTGTGGTCGCCTCACGGTCAAGATATGATGCTATGATCATAGCACTGATTCTGATCGCAGTCTACGATCTCAATGCTATTCTGAGACCGAAGAACTGTCCTGAGCCGGTTTCGTACAGAAACCTACCTGTGTATTTTTGGTCGCAGAAGCATTCTTGTGTAACCATTTCTTTGCACAGAATATAAAGAACCTTAATTCAGATTATAAGTTTTACATAATCCTTTTAAGGGATCTCCAAAGCAGGCTGGTCACTGGGGGCTCCAGAGATTTTCATCTCCTGCAGGTGCATGTGTTAGTTTTAAAGATAAAACGACCAGCAGAGAGAATGAAGATAATTACCAATCCTCACAGTAAAGTTGGACGGGTGGATGTGGTACTTCCCCTAGGAAGTAGATCACCCGAAAAAAGTCGAGGACCATCTGGTCGCGGGAGTGCAATCTTCCCATCAGAAAATTGATCACCCAACTAAAACTGAGGATCGTCTGATCGTAGAGGTGTGAGACTTTCCCCAGAAGCAGATGGAAGCTTTGAAGGATTATTATGGATCTCCAAAGGTGGAGATGAGGGTTCAACCTGCCGAGTCACATGAACGGAGAGAACTACATGGGACAAGGAAAGAGAGCGCAATGATGCGTCCCCAACCTTTGCACCCATGAATGAAGCTCCACTGGAGGATCCTTCGTCAACCTTCGACTTCTTCTTTGGAGGAATCAGTTCCTCAGTCACCTTTAAGTTCCCAAAATGCATTTTGGAAACGATCAGGGTGTAAAACGACGACCTGAACTAGAGTTTCAGAAAAGTCTTACCTTTTGGAAGTCATGGTCGAGTTCGGGTATCACTTCTTCCTCATCACTCTCAATCTCGATAATGTTCTTGGGGTTTTGATCCACCATCGGAACAAGAATAAAGGATTAGAGGGTATAACCAGAGAGGAGAAATGGCTCTAAAAGACTTAGTCGAAATATAAAACTCATGAGTTCAAAGAACCTAAAAGCTCTTCTATTTATATAGCCAGAAGGTGTCGGTTCATTTCCACACACGTCTTGGGTTCTTAAAACGCATTTACGGTTGCCATCACGATGGGTCAATTAAGTCAGTATTACCTGTCAAGAAAAACTCAGGGTTTTTCTCAGGATATGAACCGTCACACGGCTGAACAGTTTCAGTTGAAGTTGAAACGTCGGGTTCATAATTCGATGCAGGATAAAAATTTGAAGCAAATATGTCATTTCATTTTCTTCAAATTTGGGGGCTAGCTAACGAGGATTATCACCCGAGCTAGTTCAAAATAATACACATTTGGTTCAAGACGGAATCAAATTAGACGTGTGCCTATAAGTTCGTCGCTATGGTCTTAGACGACCTGAAGGGCGCAGACACAAAGATGATTTATGATCGCAGCCCTTGCGCGATCATGAGGCCGCAGACAGTGCGTGGTCAGAAGATTGCAGACGGTGCACAGTCAGAAGGTCGTTGACTATTTGCGACCAGAATAAATCGAGAATGTCTAACCCTTTGAACAAGCGTATCCCGAGGATCACGAGGATTTCTCCACGTATGAAGACAACTGCCAAGAGGTTAGCATGTGTGGTTATCCCTTGATTGCACGTGTTAAGCCTGCATGGAAATTAAGTGCAGTTAACAAAACTGCATCCTAGCAACTGTCCAAGGCCATTTCGCGTTGGCGCCCTTTTGTTTAGTATAAAGAGGTGGTCAATGCACATTCTAAGGGACGGTTAAGCATACAAGCATTACCATGAGTCCAAGTAACCTGAAGACTTAGACATAATTAGATAGACACTAATATAGGAGAGATCTTCGCCTGTGATCATCTCTTCGTCCCCCTTTGTAAACACTTTTTTCTTATATAGTGAAATCATAACAGGACGTAGGGCTATTACTCCCACCATTGAGGGCCGAACCTGTATAAATTCTCTTGTGCCCATACAGATATTACTCATCCTACCTTCCTGGAGGAGCGCCCTGAAAGGCCTCGGAACTCACAAATTTGCATAAGATCGACTAAGGACCCCGAGTCCAAATTGTCGACAGGATCTTGTCCAACACTTGGAACATAGATCAACTACTCAAGTTCTACGTGTAAGTTTTCCATTACTTTTATCCTTTTCAATTAGCATGGTTTTGACAAAAACTTATATGTACTTTTCTTCGCATCATGTTATGGTTCAATTTCTTTTGCCCCATTATGACTGAGCCACGCTCAGGGGCTAGTCGCTGATGACCATCTTATTATAATAACCAAGTTGGATTCGCTGACCGATCTCATGGTCGCATCTAGGTAATACATCCCTAAATAAGCCGTTTCTAAACACATACGGGACTTACTAGCATGTTTCTGATCATTCGAGTGGCTGCCAATTCGTAATAAACATTGGTATTATAGTAAGATCAGTATCGGTGCGACTAGATGATCGTATCTAGGTTGAGACATTCCTTTGTAAACCATTTCTAAACGTACAAGGAACTTGCTAGATATTTCCTGATCATCAATTACCCATTTCTTCCTGAGATTATGATACAATGTTTTTAGTAAACATGATCTCAGGAGGGGGCTAGAGGGATATGGGCCATGATATGAAACAAAAATGAGTACATTCTTCAAAAGAAAAACCTAAGGCATGTATTTGCATATTATAATTGTATGTTACAGGTACAGTCAAAAATAGAAGGTCATTGTTTATTACAGTGATATTACAATAAGCTGAGCTCTTTCAGAAGGTCTTCGATCAAGGGCTTCACTTCTTTCATGATATCCTCAAGCTGATCCTCGCTCTCAAACTTTGAGTCTCTCACCACTGGTTTCAAGTCTAAATTTGGGCCGTGGTGACGTCTGAGTTTGCATAAGATGGCGGAGGCAACAGACTTTGCGTTGTCCTTTATTGCCTCTTCTTGTCTCTTGATATCTTCAGGAAGATATTCAAGGAGCAATTCAGCTTGAGCTGTCACCAATTTGCGTGACTCACTCAGGCTTAATTATTCCTATTGAGGGTCGATAACATCAGCCTTCAGCAAGTTTGCAACCATTTTCAGTTTTCCAAAAGCTGGTGACAGAACGTCACTGCAGGAGGAAACTGTCGCCTTAAGGGTTTCTTTCTCCTCGCAGATAACATTGGTCGTTTTCTTGAGGGACTCGATGGTTGCACTTTGGTGCTCGACGGTCGTGCGAAGTTGCCCATTTTCAGTTTCAGCCCGAGTACACTTCTCCTGGAAGTCATCTCTCTCCTTTGAAAGAAGGCTTATCTGTTCCTCTTGTACTGCATGAACAAAGTAATTGATTTTACAGTAGTTCATGTAACAAAATAATTCCTCCTGGTCAGGAATGAACTTACAAGAAAGCTTTAATTGCGCCTCGTGAAATTCTTTCTCTGTGGAAGAAAGTCTTATGGCCACAACTTTTCCCTGGTTTTCCCGATCAGTCAAGCTTTTTGTCAAGGAGGCGTTTTCCCTATGACAAGAAAGATAACCGTTATACTTAGACAAAATTTAAGTTGATATAAACAAGGTGCTTACTGTTGTAACCGGCTGATCTCCCATTGCACGACCTCAATATGCGTTGCTAAAGCTTTTGATTTGGTCACCACACAGGATAGATCCTGCAACACAACGAAACATTGCTGTTTAAAGTTGAACATTCCTAAGTTTATTTAATTTCGGAAAAGGTAAAAGAATTTTTACTTACCTCTACGAAATTGCTGAAAGAAGTTCTCAGCATACTCTCGGGTTCATCTACAGGTTGAACCTCTAGGCTTGTTTTTTCCTTGACAATAGAGCAGCAAGTGTTTTGTCTTGCTGACTCACTCCTGCGGTCAGTATTGTGGTTTCAACCTCAGGAGATTGAAGGTCCGCGATTATTTCCTCTACAATGGCCTGAGAGGATACCTCAGCCATTGGAATCACACCTGTTTCCCCCACGACCTCCATGGTAGTAGGTGCTCCGATGTTCGGTGAGGTCGACGGGATGCTAAGCGCAGGTTTCCTACAAATACCATAACTTAAAATATCTTTGGTTTAAAATAATAGAGAATTGATGAGTTGTGATATCCTTACTTTATACAAAACCCCATCCAAGACTTGGGTTTCGAAGATGAGCTCTGGGGAGACAGAAGCCCACTAGGCACCCCTGCTAAAGCATCATTGATTGTCCTTGTTCTTCTTTTCTTGAACAGGACAGTGTCTTCTTCCCCCTGCATGTTCACGATCCCATTGGTATATGCAGGGAAGTAAAAAATTTAAAAGAGATGAACATGGTGTATCAATTAAATCATTTTAACTAGTTGACATATCAATTTTTGAGACTATATGTGGTATATCATCAACTAAGTCATAAGATATAGCAAAATCCCTTTTAGTTGGTGAGTTAGTAAGATCCTTGATGAGTAGACCTTCATATGAGTCTTTTAAATTGTAATAAAGATCAAGTAAAGAAGAGTGCTCTTCTTTAAGTGCTCTATACTTCTTTTTTGTGGTTCCAAGAACATCATTTAATTCACTAATCATTTCAACATCATATGAATGGTCAAGAGAATGTACCTTCTCATCACCTTTAGCCATAAGGTAAAAAGATGAACTTGTCGATGTGTTGTTGTTGCCAAGAGCTAATTCTGCTAGCTTTTTGGAACAACCTCTCTCATCATCGGAGTTGTAATCGAGCTTTCTCCTCCGGACATCCATTCTCCGAAACATGCTTCGTTGTTTCCACCATTGATTTTCTTGAAGAATTTCTTCTTCTTAGGATCTTTCTTCTTCTTATCCCAAGGCTTGTTCTTATTTGGACATCTTGAAGCTATATGCTATATGCTATATGTCCCTTTTCATGACATTCATAGCATATGATGTCCTTGAAATTTGCTTGCTTTGACCCCTTTGGTCTCGTGTCGATGTTGACTCCCTTCTTGTGCAACTTACAAAGGAGTTTTTGTGTGTTCTTTACAAGAAGGGCTAGATCCTCATCGGAAGAGCCATTGTTCGAATCACCTTTGGAGTCAGCTTTGAATGCCAAGTTCTTTTTTTTCGTCTCCGATGATTCGGTCGCCTCCTTCTTCTCCTTCCGATGCATCTCATGGGTGATGAGATTCCCATAGAGATCGGTAGGCGTGGTGGATGATAAGTTGGAGTTGTTGAGGACCATCACAAGAGTGTCAAAACTCTCCAGAAGATCCCTAAGTTACAATCTCAATGTTAGTAAAAACAACTCCAAGTCCTTTGAGCTCATTCACAATGTTGTTTAATTGAGTGAATATGGAATCCACGGATTCGGTTGGTGACATAGTGAATGTCTCATATCTTTGCCTAACCATAAGCAACTTTGCCTCATTGACCCTAGTGGTGCCCTCATATATCTCCTTGAGGGTGGTCCAAACCTTGTGAGCGGTGGTGAGATTTCTCATGCGGTTGAACTCATTTAGGGACAAGCCGGCAAAGAGAGTATTTTTGCCACAGGCATTTAAGTGGAGTTTTCTCCTATCGTTATCAAAGTGACTTACCAGATCAACCAGAGGAGTAAACTCAAACTTAAGAATATCCCAAACATCTAGCCCCATTTCCTCTAGAAAAACTGACATGCACACTTTCCAAAAGGGATAGTTAGTCCCATTAAAGATAAGCGCACATCCGGTGTGACCAAGATGAAAACCCTCATAGGAAGCCATCCTCTCTCTAAGCGGTGAAGCCTACTTGATGAGGACATCCCTAGCACAAGTAGCACTAGAGCTCGACCCGAGGAATATAAAGGACCAATCACTCGAGCGAAGGCCAAACAACTACATCAACAGGTGATTTTGTTCCTTAAAGAATTAAAGTGTGATGAGAATATGTTGCTACCTAATAGCTCTTGTTTAACATTGATTAGGAATAGAGAGGGAGAGCATAATAGAAAGAACATAGCCACGTATGGGCCAAATAACTTCATCGAATCTAGTTGTACACCTACTGAGTGGAAAGAGAATTTCCTAAGATTTCCAACAAGCCCAAGATCACTCGATTCCATCAAAGATTGCAACTGCTACAACCAAAAGAATTTTGCTCGGCATACAGTCTGCCGACCAAGTGATAGTCCAACTTCAACCAAGCGCTATTCTCAACACATATGTCCAATTTGGTTGTGTGAGTACTTGTTGGGAAGGTATTCAAAAGAGCTTTCCAACACATTAAGATTATTAAATTCTAACATCGTATGCAACCAGGAGACCTAAACGAGTAACAACTACATGAAAGGAAAAAGTCTCGTCCGAATTCGAATCCAACTCGGAGAAGATTTATTCCGAACTTTTTTTTTATCTGTTATGGTTTGTTAGGAGTTTTATTCCATTTTAAATTAGATTCAGATTAGAATTCTAGTTTAATTCTTCTATATTTTGTACATACCACCCTCTATAAAAGAGAGGCATGGTCATAATTTTTAATACAATATACAAGACATAAGACATTGATATCAAAATTTCAGATTGAAGCCTTAGTTTTAGTTGAGAGTTGAATCTCTTCATCCTTTGTTCTTGTGATTTCCTTCAGAATTGCTTGAACGATCTTTGTGATCACCCTATCTGTCCGCCAACTCCGTGCATGGCTATGTGGATAGGTAATTCAGAGTGTGGTTGGGTGAATTCATTGATATGCAGGTCCTTGCTCTGCAAGTGGTTGGCTATCTCGTTTCGTCAGGTCATGCTAGTTATCCAGGTATCTTCAGATACTAGTTGTCCAGATTCTACGTCGTGAAGATTGGGCCACCCTCCGTGAATGCGTCCTTCATCAGTGTGTTCATATCACTACTCAAAAGAGAAACTACGCTCTGATGGCACGTGTAGGATCGAGGATGCTGAATGGGGGGGGTGAATAGGAGACTTTTAAAGCTTTTTATGAATATGGACTTTTTCACAATAAAAGCCTAAACAATAAACTAAGAGCAAATAAGGACTGAATCGAAAACAATGATAGATTATACAAGTAAAATGAGAGGAGGAGAATCTAACACAATGATGTATCCCGAGGTCTCAGAGAGTCGCTTGGTCTCCCCTACTCCTCATTGAAGCACTGATAGATTATACAAGTAAAATGAATGAGTCTTGCTTTGATGTCCACTAAGGTTGCTCCTTCTCTTCTCCGGAAAGGTGACACCAAACCTCTCACAAACACACTGAGCCTCTCTGACAAGCTTCGTCAATGGAGAGATCAACAACCATGCCTCCGAACCGTCTAGGTGATGGCGTTTACCAAGAGTAACAAGTTGCAAGATCTTCTCTTGACCTCCAACAAACACTGAGAAGCCCTAGAGATGGAAATGATGCAAGATAGTTTTTTTCTTGGAGGGTCTCTCACAATCACAAGTAATGATTTTGATCAAAAGATCAAGACTTTAGTGCTAAAAGACTTTGGCTCAAGTGTACTTATGAATATGGCTAAGAGATATGTAGAAAAACTACTCAAAAGTGTATAGAAAAACTGCTCAAAGGTGTATATTGTTGGTTGAAGGATGTCGACTAGAGGGGGGGAGGGGTGAATATATAGGATATATTGAAATTAACCCAAATGACAGATTAAATTTGATCACAGAATTCGAACACAAATAATAATATTAAGTACATATACTTATAACGAGAGTTCTGTTCGAATGCTAAATAGCACAAGAGATAAGATCGAAAATGTAACACCCTGGGTTGGGGTGAAAATTCTTTTCATAAAAAGTCATGCATGCATATGCCTCTTCAAGATCAGCAAAATCAGCCCAGACTTATTATATCTTAAGCCATAAAATCCCAAAATCTTCCTTGTAAACCCAAATCAAGATCTGTCTTTCCAGATATGACTTATCATCTATCCTGAGTATAAAAGTCTTCAGAAGCCAGATTCAATTCCATTTCTAACTCCTAGATTTTTCTATCCCTTTTTGTTTTCAAAAACAGAAATTTAATTAAAATCCTAATTACCCTAAATAATCTGAACCCTAATTTAATCAAATCTTAACCTGATCCAGACCAAATTATCCTTGGATTATGATCAAGGGTATGCCAATACTTTAATCCAAAAAGTTGGCAATCAGATTCCATCATCTAGACCCTTTTCACAAATCAGTCCAAATAGTATTGCAGTTCAGTCCTTTTTTCAGATTTCCCAAAAGCCTGCAAAGGCTAAAAGTCACAAATCAACTCCAAATTCAAATCTGTTTCAGGGAATACCTCCCAAATGCTATTCAATACAAAATCTTCTTCTGCAAGGATTTCAAAATCCTATCCTAAATCCCAGAATTTCAATTTTGACAAAATTTAGATTCAAATACCCTAAATATCCAAATTTCATTCAAAAGCTATTCTAACATTCCAAATTTTATCTTCTATCTTTTCCAAATCATTTGCTGAACAAAGTTTGCCAGAATTTTGAAATCAAAATCAGCCCTAATCACTTAAATCTCAAATTTTACAGATCAGTCCAAAACCCAACTTCTTTTAATTGCATTTTAGTCCAGATTCGACCAGAGCTCCCCAGCCTTTTCGACCAGCAACCAGTGCCTCGCCTGACCGTGCTTTTTGCCGTGTTTGCTCACCGCCGGCCAAGCTGTGCCTTCGCCTGTGCACGTGCTCGTTTGTAACTACATGTGCGACAGTGTCGGCGCCTGCACCGTCGCCGTGGATGCGCCAGCAACCAACAACTGCGCGTGCGCATGACCAGCAGCGACCGCAGTAGCACTTTTGTCAGCAACTTCACACCACGTCGCTTCGCCGTTCCAACCTTTTCGCCACCGCTTTGCACCGCCCAGTGCCAAGTCCCGATGAATCGACAAATTGATCAGTTGCAAAGCCGCCTGCTCGCCGTCGCGTCTTTGTCGCCGCTGTTTCTTCTGTGTGCCCGGCCGGTCACATCACTGGCGCAAAGATTATTGCTGTCCCCTCCTCGCAAGCTCCGTCCCTAGCTTATTTAAATGCCCCACTGGCTTGTCCAATTCTCACTTCACCATAATTCGACTAAGTCCTCAAACTTATTCGTTTTCGTTTTCTTCTCTGGCGAGCCGCTGAGGAGGAGCACAGTGCTAATTCAATTCACTGCACCTTTCTCCAATCCAGCTTCACCAGTGAGTACCCCTTATCCATTTCTCTGTGTGGTATCATTCAATTGAACTCCGGTGACCCCTAACGTCGGCGATCGCCGAAGATTGAGATTTCCCTATTTCAGCAATGCTGATCAATTTAGCCCGAATTAGCTCACCAGTTAGTAGGGTATTATGATCAGTAGCCCCATCATAGCAAACCTGTGCCTTTAGATTTCAAAATTGAGCTTTGATTTAAGCTTTTCCAGTTTTTGTGTGCCACCGGCAACCGGCTCATGTCGCCAGGCCACACCACCGATTCCCAGACCAAATTAACCCTACCAAAGGTTTCCCCTCACTTCCCTATTGCTCTCACAGTGAGCAATCGACCTCCAGAGCCGTGTATCAAGTTTTCCCAAATCCAGTGCCTTCTTCTCCGGCGAAGTTCACTGGAATTTGTCTCCAACCACCGCCGGCGACGCCACCTTGTCCAGCACCTTCGCCTCAATCTCCTGAGCACATCTCTCTACTACCCTGATCTCTTGTTCTACACAAAATCACAAGTTATAGCTATGCCAAGGATCTGTCCAGAAGCTATATTGTGCCGTGTCGCCACCATACTTCCTCGTCGCCGTTCATCGCCGTCCGACCACCTCAGCTCCTAAAACCACCTCCAATGAGTCCCTGTTGTCTTCGTCTATCTCCTAGACATAGTTGGTGAAGCAATCAATCCTTAAATTGATTAAATCACCAAAGCCCTAGTTTTTGACAGTGCACAGACATTCAGTTCACTGTGTCCAGAGGTGTTTTTGCAAAATCTTTGACTTCTTGGTCTCTCTTGTGAAAACCACTTTGTCAAATAGCTACCTTACTGCATTATGCACCATATGCTTGAATCAAACCCCTTTTTGGCCACTGGGAACTATCCAAACCTTGTCAATGCCACTTCTTGACATTGTCAGTCCATGTCAGCCATCAGTATTGGGCCAGTTTGACCACTTCTCGGTACGAAACTGAAATCCACTTTGTCTACCAAGTTTGTAGAACCATGTTCTGTCTTTTCTTCAACTAGCACAACTTGAAATAAGCCCTCTAGAATTCTCTGAAGCTATGTCAGAGTCTTGAACCGAATGTCAATCTGTTGACATTCACTGTTTTTGAGCAACAAGCTGCGGACTTGATGTCCATATTGCAGCATTCAAACTCTAAGAACCTCTAGCACCCATCCTTGGCCCAGATTCTATAAATTCTAGGGTTTCAACATCACAAAGATCAGTTCTCTTAAGAGCATGTTGCATGTAGATTTTAAAGCATTTAAAATGGTTTGTGATCTTTGTGTGCTTTGTTAGTTGGTGAGTAGATCAAGAGCCCGAGTTTGAAGACTTCATTGCCGACCCGACAACAACTGCTGATTTTTACGACACGGAAGGAAAGTCATATTCTTGAACATCTTGAACCTATATTTTAAGATAGTTACAATATAACCTTGAATATAATTAGTATTGCATGTGAAAGAATAATTGAGATATGAAATGGCAGTATGAGGCTGAATGCCTGAGAAATGTGAAATGATCAAGTAATGAGCCATGAACTATTATATATGTATTTATGTATATTCATGAAATAAAACCCTTGCCGTGATCAGAAATTGGTATGTAATGGTGGTAGCACTGGATGTGCGTGGCTGTGGATGGTCTGGTCACTGGCATATAAGGACTAGAACCTTGTGTTGTGTGTCTAGTGGCATGAAAAACGTGCTAACTGCAAGCCTGGTATGGGATAGGCCTGAACAAGTAAGTATGCAGATCTCACATGAAACCCCTGCATGAGATGGAAAGTGATGCACGATTGGCACGGAGTGCGGCTCCTACACATATCACTGGATGTGATGATGCACGCTGACCCAGTAATGGGAAGATGCAGTATGGGGTGGGGGTATAGTCCGCCACAATTGTGGTTTGCGTGAAAACCACAGGGTCACGGGTGAATTGTGATTGAAATATAACAAAAGTTCTTATTATCTCCACCTTGCCACTCACACTATGCAGTGAGGAAGGGTCTAATCATCTTGATAGGATGGGCATGAAAGTGGTATATGTTGCGGGTAAATTGGTACCTCTCTGCAGAGTTAAAAATGTATTCGAATACTCTGAGCTCTCGGGTTTATAGGAGTCTGCTGTGGTGGATTAAATCCACGGGGTGTGGCATAAGTATGTTTTCTAAATAAAATTTGATAAGTCAAGATTACCCAAATGACATGTGTTGTCATGATAAGGGATGCTACCGTGGGCTGTCGTATGTCGACGTGTCGTGGTAGTGCTATAAATAGTGAACATCGATAGCAATGTTATGCTTTGAAAAATACTGCCATGAGATGAGATGAGATATAAAGGAAAAGACTATTTTACAACCATCCACTCTTCTTTACTAGCATAGGTTCATATCATCACTACTATATGTATCTACTCTTACCTATGACTTGCTGAGTACGTAAGTACTCATCCTTGCAACCTGAAATCCAATACATGGGGCGTTCCATGATCAAGATGAAGGCGTGGAGAACTTCATGGATCCAGAAGGAGGAGAGCCAGTTCCGCCAGAACCCTGATGTGTGTTGTTCTGCCGTCAACTTCTTGTTGTGGGGGTTCTCCTAATCTTCTGCTGTGTAGTTGTTATTTTGCTAAACCTTCTATGCCGCGAAGGCCTTATAATCTCTCTATGTTGTATTAAGGCCAGCAGCCGACACTGCTTAAATATTTTGTAAGTTACTCTGCTGTAATGTAATATACTCCAGTGCTTGACTTATCCTGGGAAGTCAATGGTATGCATGTATGGGATCAGCTGCAACGAGCTGGATCCCCACGGGAGTAGTCGTTGTCCCCAAGATGGGGGCACGACAAAAAAATGTTGGTATCAGAGCAGCATGAGAACTTGAGTGTAGGATGATACCTTTAGGAATTGGTTGCGCCAGGAAGGCATATTTCATCTAAAAACTATTTCTTTGAAAACCCTATTTTTGTAAAAATGAGCCTTATAGTTTCTTAAAAAATTTGTTTTCAAATTCTTATTTGGTTTTTCTAAAAATTCGGTAAGATGGTGAGAGCGCGTTTTGTCAGAGTGTCTTAGGGGTTTAGCTGGGAATAGTGTAGATAGAGCTAGTGAATGCTCTTGATAGCTTTGTGATTTGCTGTTGCTTTTGCAATGGTTAACTTGTGTATTATGGCTAGAAGCCTAAGTATTTTATGCATTAAAATAGTCTGCATTAATTTCTGCACTGCTGTCTTAGTTGGCCTTAGTTAGTTAGATCTGCTTGGATTCTCTTTAGAGCCATCATGGTCGACACAAGGAGAAGATTCCGAAGCAGTGGAGAGGACAGAGATCAGACTCCGCATGAGGAAGATCGTGTAGCAAGAGGACCTTTGTTTCAGCAAGGACCCAGAGTTCCAATCCTCCCCAGAATGAGCAACCCAGTTTGCAGGAAATTCTTCTATCAATGGAGAAGAACCGACAAGAAGCCTAGACGGTTCATACCTAGTTGCTAGCTCAGATAGTTCAAAAATTGCCTACTGGAACCACAGAAGGAACTACTGTAGGAGCAAGATTAACAGATTTTCAGAAAACCCGTCCACCAACTTTCTCTAGTGCGACCGATCCCATGGTTGCCGATGATTGGTTGAGGGACATAGAGAGGAAACTAGACATAGTTCGATGCGGCGACAGAGAAAAGTTTTTGTTCAGATCTCATCAGTTAGCATTAGCTACAGCAACATGGTGGATGAATTACCAAGAAGCCCACCTAGACAGAGACATCATTTCTTGGAGAGAGTTTAAGGATCAATTTCGGAGGTTCCATATACCTACTGGTGTCATGGCAGCTAAGTGCCAGGAATTCCACAATTTGATCCAAGGAAACAAATCAGCCACTGAGTATCTGCACTAATTCACCCATCTGGTTCGATGTGCACCTGGAGACGTGGATACCGAAGAGAAGAAGATACAACGCTTCGCAGAAGGACTTCAACACTACTTGTAGTACCAAATTGGCTCCCATGAGTTTACAAAATTCCAAACACTAGTGAACAGAGCTTTAAAGGTAGAGGAGAAGAGGAATATGGGAGAAGAGAGCCGGAAGCGAAGGATGCTCCAGCAAGCACGGTCACAGACAAACTCGATCAGAGGAAGAGCTCCTACTGCCTCTAATTTTCGACCATCATATCAGACTCCTAGACCACCAATGACGATTTTCCCCAACTGCAAAGGAAACCATCTTCAGGAAGATTGTCCTCATCCCCGTGTCCAATGTTTTCACTGGGGACAATATGGACATCACCGAGATTGCTGCCCATGAATTCAACTCCCAATCTCCATCGCCAGATCACAAGCAGGAACACAGTCAGTAGTACCCAGAGTATCATCATCATAGAATTTCAGAGAAACTCCACCAGGAAGAGGAGGAAGCATGGCCAACTGAGGAAGAGGAAGAGGTAGAGTACCAACTGCAATTCAAGGAGGAAGATTAAACTACACCTCGATCCAAGAAGCAGAAAGCGCCACCGACATTTTTCTAGGTAGATTTCTGATCCAGTTTGTATCTGCCTTAATATTGTTTGATCCTGGAGCTACGAATTCATTTATGTCAAAAGCATTTGCATTTTCATTTGAAGTTGAAATGCATATAGAGCAAGTACCATTAGAGTACTCTATGATTATACAAACTCCAGGGGCAAGATTATCTGTCTACTCGATCTGCCCGAATGTAACCTTCAGTATAGAAGGGGTTGAATTCAGGGAAAATCTGTTAGTTCTAGAACTACAAGGTCTAGATATTATATTGGGCATGGATTGGTTGTCCCAACATAAAGGTCTAGTAGACTTGTCATGGTATTACGAATACCCCGCCAGGTTTTATGGAAGATCCTATCGAAGAAAAGACGACGCGAGCTGACCGTGTGACCGGTCCTCTCCCGTCGGACAAACACAGCAAATGACACAAAGGTTTATACAGGTTCGGGCCTCAGTGGTCAGCTCCCAACCGCGTGCTCCCAACCGGAGTTGGCTAGGGGAGATCTCTCGGGGGAGAGATGGCTCCGGAGCACACCTGTTAGATTGTCTATTCCAAGTAAAAAATGAATTCCCTCCTTTACATGAAGTGTACAAGGGCTTATATAGACCCAAAAGACGCAAAAAGACTAAACTACCCCGCCTGCCACCGTTGGATCGAGGGGCAGCGTCGTCCATCTCCCGGTCAGGAACCTTGGATGCTTGACGGGTGTCCACCAATTCCCTAGGCGTTTCTCGCGTGATCCTCACGTGACCCAGGGCCGGAGACCCCTGTCCCCGGGCGAAAGGCGGCGCCCGGGACAAGCCACCGGGGGGCCTTGTCCCCGAGCGAATGGCGGCGCCCGGGACAAGCCACCGAGGGGCCTTGTCCCCGGGAAAAAGGCGGTGTCTGGGACAAGCCACTGAGGAGCCTTGTCCCCAGGCGAAAGGCCGCGCCCAGGACAAGCCACCGGGGGCCTTATCCCCGGGCGAAAGGCGGCGCCTGGGGCAAGCCACCGGGGGGGCCTTGTCCCCGGGCGAAAGGCGGCGCTCGGGACAAGCCACAGGGGGGCCTTGTCCCCGGGCCAAAGGTGGTGCCCGGCACAAGCCACAAGGGGGGCCTTGTCCCCGGGCAAATGGCGGTGCCCGGGACAAGCCACCGGGGGGCCTTGTCCCCGGGCATATTGAACAGTCTCTTGCCTGGACTTGATCTCGTGGACATTTCCCCCAACAGCAGCCCCCCATGCCCTCCGGGGATGATGCTCGAGTCCCCGTAGGGGATGATTCATGTTACTGAGAACATCTCTGGGACAAGCCACTGAAACTGTGATGCTTCGATCCCCGTGCCATTATTCATTAGGACATCGCCTCGAAGGGAGCGCGCCGTTTGGCCATAATGGCCGCTCGTGGTTCGAACCGGTGACGCCTCGTTTCACGCGCCCGCTCCTTCATTTCCCGCGCGTCGTTTGAATTGATCGGCGCGGATGCACCACGAACGGCCAAGTGGCGTTCATCGGGGCCGCGTTCGACCCCTATAAATAGGGCCTTGGGGGGCCTAGAGAGGTCACTCCATCCTTCAATCTTTATACTCCACCGGCACTCTTAGCTCTCCCGGTAGCTCTCTCCCGGAAACTTGGTCCCGGAAGCTTAGCCACCGAAAAACCAAGCCCCTTTTTTAGAACCCAAGCCACCGGAGAAACCGAATGGGACCCAAGGGCCGTGCCAAGGCCATGGAGGTGCCATCAGAGGAAGTCACCGCGGACTTCCTCTGGGCCTCCGAGTTCACATCTGGGGACCTGGAGTCCCTGGTGGACTGGGGGATGGTCGCGGACGGGGACGTCCAGATCCCCCCGAAGAAGGACGGTGCCCCCCGCCCTAGGCCCGGGGAAGTGGTGGTCTTCGAGGCCTTCCTCGAGGCCGGACTCCGACTCCCGGTGCACCCATTGCTCTGGGAGTTCCTCAAGGAGTACGGGGTGGCGCTGAACCACCTAACGCTAAACGCCTTCATTCGGATACGTCTCTTCATATGGCTGTTCGAGACAGCCACCGGACGGGAGCCGACGCTCCGACTGTTCCGGTATTTCTACGAGCCGGCGACGAGGAGCTCTCACCTGGTGAAGGGTGGGCCAAAGTCGCCGTTTGGCTCAGTGATGATTCAGCTTCGACCATCCCAGGTAGCGGAGTACCCGGTGGCAACCTCCCAGGACCACTGGGGGGATTGGGTCTGGAGGTGGTTCTACCTCTAGGTCCGGGACGACAAGGTGGCGTACTCGCCAGAGCCTCCCTCCTACAGCAGGTTGTCCGCCCCCAAGCCCCCAATGTGGACCGAAGAGGAGCTGAAGCTCCTCAGCAAGGTGGTGGGCTCCCGGGGCGTCCGCTCCATGCGGGACGCCGCCGAGGAGCTCACGCTGTTGAAGATCTCCCCCCTCGCACACGGGAGGAGGAGGATCGGGATGTGCCTGGCGCAGTGGCCCCCGCAAAAGCCGGTGACCCGACGTAAGCTCCCGGCTACCTTGCTTGTTTTCTTTGTTAATTTTTCTAACTCTTTACCTTTTGCAGTTCGGCCGTACCCGGCCGCCCGGAGAAGCCGGAGAACCTCCTTGGGAGGTATTATGCCGATGAGCATGAGAGGATCGTGCGCGTCATCAGGGAGGGTCCTCCCCAGAACTTGGTGGCCGAGGCCTTTGGGCTAAGGCTACCGGCGACGACACCTCTCCCCACCCCCGGCTCTCATAAGAGGGGGAAGGAGGTTACCGGGGGTTCTGAGCCGAAGCGGGCCAAGGCTCAGAAGGCCCCCGGTCCATCAATGACATTGGGCTCCAGGCCCGTGAAGGCCCGGGATGCAGCCCCGGGTCAGGGCATGCGCGGGCACCCCCCCGGCGTGAAGTGACGCTGCCTCCCCCGGAGAACTCTAGGGGGGTGGAGGCGCATGAGCCCGCGCACCTCCCCAAGGCCTCCGGAGAGGCCCGGGGAAAGGAACCAGCTGGCAACGGGGGGGCGTCCGACTCGGCGGATTACGCCCCCTCACCTTCGGCGGTAGCCCTCCCGGCGGCCCCGGCGCTACCGGAGAGAGACTTGAGGTTCGATTCGCGGAGGCCTCCCCTCTGCGTGTCGAGTAGCCGGTAGACGATGGGGGGAGCCCCTCGGTCTACGAGGTCCCTCCGGCGATGGAGGTCCCGGGGGCTCTGCGGCCCGGGAAAGGGGAAGGGCTCCTCATCCCCCCCGGGGAGGTACTCCCTCGGAGACCTCATCGGCCTCCTCCTCGGAGACTTCCTCGGTGGCAAGGACGATGGCCACTGCCACTCCGGTTCTCATCACCCCCGCGTCTTTTGCAAGGGGGCCCTCCACCGGTCCCGATGGGTCCGGCATCGTCGGGAGGGAGACCCCCCTGCTGTCCACGGGGGAGGTCGACCGGTACGCGGAGAGTCTGCAGACTCAGAAGGTCCAGACTACGTCTCGCAAGGGACGCTCCGCGAGCGCTGCGGGGAGCTTCAATCCCTCCAGATCCAGGTTCTTTCTCGAGCCGGTGGATTGTTTCCTTCGGTACTCCCAACTCGAATTTTCATCAACTCTTGCACTTGTATGCGGCGGCCATCACCTAGGGGATTGAAGCGCGCTTCAACTGGGCGCTGAAGGACGTGGAGGGGAAGGCCGCCGCCTATTTGGAGGAGCAGGACGGCGCCCTCCGGGAGTTTGCCCGGGTCCGGGCCTTGCTCGACGCCTCTGAGACCGCCAACGACCGGCTCCGAAGGGAGGCCAAGGCGAAGGAGGATGCCCTCCGGGAGCTCGAGGGCTCCAGTGTCCGGGCGAAAATGGACGCAGGACGCTCCGTCCACTCAGCCCTCGAGGGGCTACGAGTGAGCCTAGGCTCGGGAGGCAGCTCCGAGGCGGCGTCGGTGACGCTCACGGAGGTTGTGCGTTTGCTCAACGCGCAAGTCTTCGTGATCCCGGAGGCCGCTGATGCCCGAGCGCGAGGTTGGGTGATTCCAGTGCTACCGGGCTCGTGGAGCACCGAGGGGTAGGCGCCCGGGCGATCGGGGGCCGAATCCAACAGAGCTTCCCGGAGTTCTTCGAGCCATCGCGGCGAGAAGTGGAGCAGCTCGCCGGCGGCTTCTACAACCGGATCGTTCAGGTGCGATTCCTGGCGCCGGCGGCTCCGGGGGCAGATGTCGCGGCTCCGGCAGGAGCCTCCCTGGGGGAGGACGCCAACGAACAAGTATGAGCCTCCCCCCCAGGCCTTTACATAGGACCCTTTTGTTTTTAGGTTTTTGCCCCCGGTAGCTTCTTAGAGGAAGCCCCAGACACTTGTACAAAAAACATTTCGATGCAATAGAATTGAGATTTTTTGCTAAGTTTTCAAATCAAATTTACCAAGTTTCCCAGGAGGTTACTCCCGGGGCTCGAGGAATCACTTCCGAGGAAAGACCCCCGGGGCTGAAGCGCAACCTCGAGGGCGTCCAGATGTTACTGGGAGCTTCTCCGGAGGTGGAGCCCCCGGTCTCCGGCGGATGTCACCCAGGGGATGCCCAGGCCGCCTTCATTTTATTAAGTCTCCTTTCCGGGGGACATGGCAGGGGCGTTTCCCGGGAGCCAATCCGGTTGCAATGGCATCCGGAGTGGCACCTGGACAACTTCAACAACCACCGCGCCGAACTGTCCCCTCCGTGACCAGGGTCCCGGAGGGTTCCCCTGCTTCGAATACTTCCATGGCGGGTTACGAGTATTGGCCCAAAGATTTGCTCCGGGAGGCCAAGCGTCGCATAAGCAGCTTGTACCGGGACCTGGCCCGAGAGATATCGGAAGGCCTCCGGGATTATTAGGCGTAGGATCTTTCTGGGTTGTACCTCAGGTTGTATCATGTTTAATGTAATGATGCCCATTAGAGGGGGAAGATGTCCTTCGGTTAAATGGTCTTCAATAAAGCTAAGTTTGCTGTGTACTTTGAATTCTTAGATGGTCCAGAACGGGGTGATTCCTGGGTGCTCCTTATCCCCCCCCCCACAGCGGGCCTGAGGATAGCTTTGCGCGCTGTGGGTGTGACAAAGCGCCCGAGGTAAGAAACCTCCAATTAAGAATTCCTCAAGTTTTCTTAAGGTTGTGAAAACTTCTGGGAATAATATTTCGAAAGCCTCGGCGGAATACTCCGATCGCCGTCAAAACGGGGAGCCGGGGATGAGGTCTCCGAGCAAGAATATTCAAGAAAATCTGAAATTCCAAGAAATCCTCTCCGGGGTAAAAACCCTCCAGTCGCCATGAAAACTGGAAACCGAGGATGAGTTTTCTAGGAGAACTAATATTTCTGGGAATTTTCTCGGGAGGAAACCCTCCGATCACCGTGAAAACGGGGAACCGAGAAGGGGCTTTCCGGGAGACCCAATATGTGTCGGAATTTTCCCAGGAGAAAACCCTCTGGTCACCGTGAAAACGGGGAACCGAGAAGGGCTTTCCAGGAGACCCAAATGTCTGGGAATTTTCCCGGGAGAAAACCCTCCAATCACCGTGAAAACGGGGAACCGAGAATGAGATCTCCGGGGGAGAACATCTGAGAAAATCCGAGAAAGTGAAATTCCCAGGGATAAATTTTCCGGGAGACAACCCTCCGGTCGCCGTGAAAATGGGGAGCCGGGAACGAGATCTCCAAGAAAAAATATCCGAGAATTCCGTCTCACTAAGGAGAACTGACTCCCGGAGGAGGACGTGCCGAATGACGGGTCTGAGTGTTTGAGTAGGGGACTAGTCTCTCAAATTGACTCGTTACCGTGGTGCTTGAGGACCGGGTTGACGCTTACACCCTCAGTCCACAAGGGGTGATCGTAAGCCGCTCTACGAGAGTGGGACTCCCGTGGTAGGAACTTTTTGGGTCGTGATAGCCCACTTCCTCGCGGGGAGGGCATCGCCGTGAGAGATGGTAATGTAAAAACCTGCATTGAGCCGGAGCTGAAGAAAAAACCAGTTGAATTGATAATAAATTGAGGTACAATGCCTCCCCCTGCAAGATCGCGACAGGGGAGGGAATGGTGAGTACAACATCCCCCTCCCCGCCGGCGTAATCGCTCTGGGGGAGGGAACGAGCCCGTAGGCTAGACGTAGAACTTGCGAAGCAATCGTACGTTCCACGTGTGCTTCAGCTCCTGCTCTTGAAGGTTGGAGAGCTTGTAAGCCCCCGAGCCCAGGACCGTCGAGATCCTGTAGGGGCCCTCCCACTTGGGGGAGAGCTTGCCCTGGGCTTGGGGGTCTGTGACGCGCTTGAGGACAAGGTCTCCGAGGCGGAAAGCCCTCTCGCGAACGCGCTGGTTGTATGCATGCGCCATTTCGCGCTCGTAGATGGCGTGGCGGAGGAGCGCTCGGTCGCGTTCCTCCTCCACGAGAACGACTTCTAGTCGTTGATTTGCCTCGTTGGCTTGGTACGTCGCGGTTGTGGCTCCGTCTAGGAGCTCAACCCACAGTGACAGGAAGCCAATATCCGGGGGGAGGACTGCCTCCGCCCCGAATACAAGGGAGAAGGGAGTACGTGCCGTCGCCCGGCTTGGAGTCGTGCGCATGGAACAGAGGATGGTAGGGAGCTCCTCTGCCCATGCACCCCGCTTGGAGGCGGCTTGCTCGAACCGTCGGCGTAACCCTTGTAGGATTACGCCGTTGGCCCTTTCAACGGCCCCGTTGCTCTGGGGATGAGCTACCGAGGCAAAGTGGATGGTGAGTCCCAAGCCTTCGCAGAATTCCTGAAAATATGCTGAGTCGAATTGGGTCCCGTTATCGACAGTGATCTCTCGAGGGACGCCGAAACAACATATGATATTTTTCCAGAAAAACCACTGTACCACTCGGGACGTGATGCTGGCCAGGGGTTCGACTTCTACCCACTTAGTAAAGTAGTCGACTGCGACCACAGCATACTTGTAGCCCCCGGGCACTGGGGGGAAGGGCCTAGGAGGTCCATGCCCCAGCGCGCGAAGGGCCAAGTGATGGGGATAGTCTGCAGTGCGACGGGGGGAAGGTTCGAACCCTTGGCCATCTTCTGGCAGGCCTCACAAGCGGAGACAAGGTCTCACGCGTCACGAATCACCGTGGGCCAATAGAAACCCTGGCGAAGGGCCTTGGCCGCGATGGCACGCGGGGCCAGATGAGACCCGCAGCTTCCCACATGAATATCCTCAAGAAGCCGGAGCCCTTCCGGCCGCGGAAGGCAACGGAGCAAGGCGGAAGCCCCCATCTTGTAGAGTTTCCCCTCCAACAGGAGGTATACCCGGGCTTTGGCCCGGAGGCGCTTGGCCTCGGTCTCGTTGGGAGGGTTCCCCTCCCCCTTGATGAAGGAGACAACGGGATCCATCCAAGACAAAGTCCGAGTGATTTCGGCGACATCCGGGACACAAGGCTCGTCACCCGCGTCCGGGGAGGTCACCGAGGGCTTTGCAATGATCTCCAAGAAGGCCCCTTCGGGGAGCGATTCCCGGGCGCTGGCTGCCCGGGCTAGGGCATTGGCCCGGTCGTTGTCCCTTCGTGGGATGTGCTGGGCCTCTAGGCCATCGAAGTGCTTCTCCATCTTGCGCACTTCCTGCAAGTAAAGGCTCAAGTTCGCGTCATGGCACAAGTAGGACTTGTCCATTTGGCAAACTACGAGCTGGGAGTCTCCTTTTACAAGGAGGCGTCGAATCCCCAGGGAGCGCGCAAGGCACAACCCGAGGAGCAAGGCCTCATATTCAGTGACGTTGTTCATGGCAGGGAACTCGAGGCGCGCTGCATACTCTAGTTCCCTCCCCTCGGGGCTCCGGAGGACTACCCCGGCACCGGCCCCGGCGAGACACAAGGAGCCATCGAACATGAGTGTCCAATGATCGCTGCGTCGGGGCAGCGCGGGGAGGTCTTTGTCCCCGGGCCCAGTGGCAGGAGTACATTCCACCATGAAGTCGGCGAGGACCTGTGACTTGATGGCAGAGCGCCCCTTGAGGGAAAGGGAAAAAGGGGCGAGCTCGGCCCCCCACTTCCCTATCTGGCCGGTGGCTTCTTTGTTTCGGAGCACCTCCCCCAAGTGGAGGGACGACGGGACAGTGATGGGGTGCCCCAGCAAGTAGTGACGAAGCTTCCGGGACGCCATCAGGAGGGCATAGCAGATCTTCTCCATCTCCGTGTACTGAGTTTTGGCCCCTTGCAGGGCTTCGCTCACGTAGTACACGGACGCTGCTTCCCGTCTTGCTCCTTTACCAATACCGCACTTACGGCGATTGGGGTCGCGGTGAGGTAAAGGAGCAAGGGCTCTTCTAGAGACGGGTTCACGAGCATTGGGGGGATCATGAGATATTTCTTCAAATTGTCGAAGGCCTCCTGGGCCTCGGGGGTCCACCGGAACTCTTCGAGCCCTCGGAGGATTTTGAAGAATTGGAGGCCACGTTCCCCCAACCGCGAGACGAAACGACTCAGCGCGACTAAGCGGCCGGTGAGTCGTTGAACGTCCTTGACCGAGCACAGCGGGGGCATGTCCAGGAATGCCCAGATCTTCTCGGGGTTGGCCTCTACGTCCCGCTGGGACACAAGGAAGCCTAGGAGCTTTCCCCGTGCACGCCGAAGGAGCATTTCTCCGGGTTAAGCTTCAACCCGTATGCACGGAGGTTGCGGAAGGTCTCCGCCAAATCACTGACGTGAGCAGTCGTGCGGGGACTTTTGACGAACGTGTCGTCGACGTAGACTTTGACATTGCGACCGATCTGGTCCTTGAAGACCAGCGTCATGAGCCGCTGGAAGGTCGCTCCCGCATTCTTCAGCCCGAAGGGCATGTGGACGTAGCAGAAGGTTCCAAGGGGAGTTATGAAACTCATCTTTTCCTCATCCCCTTCCGCCATCCGGACTTGGTGATAGCCTGAGTATGCGTCCAGGAAGCTCATCAACTTGCACCCCGTGGTTTAGTCAACCAACTGGTCAATTCGCGGGAGTGGGAAGTTGTCTTTGGGGCAAGCGCGGTTAAGGTCGGTGAAGTCTACGCACATTCGCCACTTGCCATTTGACTTCTTCACAAGGACGGGGTTCGTGAGCCACTCGGGGTGCAGGACCTCCCGAATGAACCGCGCCTCTCAGAGCCTGGCAATCTCGACCTTGATCGCCTCTTGGCGTTCAAGGGAGAGTTTCCTCAGCTTCTGCTTGATCGGGGGGTGGTCGGGGGTCACCACGAGTTTGTGCTCGATGACATCCCAAGCGACGCCTCGCATGTCGAAGGGCTTCCAGGAAAAAATGTCAGAGTTTTCACGTATGAAAGTCGCGAGTTGCTCTGCGTGCTCCTCGTGGAGGTCCGCCCCGATCCTAACGGTTTTGTCCCCGTCGTCCGGGGACAGCGGGATCTTCCGGAGGTCTCCTTCAGGGCGCGGCTTGGGAAGAGGCTTCCCGGAAGGTATCACGGCGGCATCTGATTCCAGGGGAGCGGCTTCCCCCCTCCTCCCCCCCCCCGGGGTTTTGATGATGTTGACGCTCCCGATCTTTGCGGCGGCGCACTCGAATAAAGCGCGGGCCACGTCTTGGTATCCCCGGGAGGTGATCACGCCATGAGGCCCGGGGATCTTCACGCAAAGATAGTTCTGGTGGATTGCGGCCCCAAGCGGTTGATCGTGGTCCTCCCCATGGTCGCGTTGTAAGAAGAGGGGAGGTCTACCACATCAAACCGGACCATCTCTGTCCGGTAGTTGTCCGGGATGCTGAAGGTCATGGGGAGATCCACCTTCCCCACAGGGTAGATTGTCTTCCCCGGGACGAATCCTTGCAAGGTCCCTGCTACGGGCTGCAGGAGCTTCTCGTCCACCTGCATCTCCCTAAACGCTTTTAGTTAGAGGACATCAGCGGAGCTCCCGCCATCCACGAGTATGCAGGCCAAATGGCAGTTGTAGATGGTAGCGGAGACGATGAGCGCGTCATCATGGGGGAAGCGAACCCCACACGCGTCTTTTGCCGTGAAGGTGAGGGGGACGTCCGACCACTTGGGTGGCGGAGATGTATGCAGCACCCCCACCACCTTTGCTTGGCGCGCGTACTCCTTGCGCTGACGCTTAGAGTCCCGCCAGAGGCGGACCCTCCCGTGATGACGTTGACATGCCTCTGGGAGGTTTGGAAGGGGAGAGTCTCTGACGGCTCCCCCTCCTGAGTTTGTCCCTGCTGTCCCCCCGCGGGAGCAGGAAGGGCTGGTAAGGCCAACTGAGGGGGCAAGGAGGCCGGAGTCCCCTCCCCCTGCCCATGCAGGTCGAGGAATGCGGCGAATTGTTGAAGTAGTTGATGGCATTCCCGGGTGGCATGGGTATTAGACCTGTGGAAGGTACACCACAGACCTTCCCTGCCTCCCACCGCGGGGCCTTCTCGACCGCGGGACGACTGTCCTCCCCCATGGCCTTTCGGCTTGGGGAAGGGGCGGTTTCCCTTAGAGACGTCGCGCGAGCCGCCTCCGCCCTCGAGGACAAAGGTGTCCCGAGGTCGTGGCTCTCTACAACCACCTTGCTTGGGGCGTTTGAGGGGGTCCCTGGCTCCCCGGTCAACAGGGGAGGGAGCCCCCCGGTTCTTCTTTCAGAGGTCATCCTCCTCCGCCCGACCGTACTTCTCGAGTACATTGAAGAGCTCATCGACGGACGAGGGGCAGCTTCGGGAGAGTCTCCGGTGGAGCTCCCCCGGGAGGATCCCGCTCTTACACGCCTCAATGACTGTGGAGTCAGGGACGTGAGCCACTTTGCTCTTGACCTGAGCAAAGTGCTTGAAGAAGCTGCGGATGGTCTCCCCCGTCCTCTGCCAGATGGTATACAACTGCGAGGAATCCAGGGGACGCACATAGTTCCCCTGGAAGATCACGCAGAACTCGCGTTTGAGCTGCGTGAAGGACTTGATGGAGCCGGCCTTCAAGTTGTAGAACCACGAGTGGGTGATCCCCGTCAGGTAGAGGGGGAAGACGTTGCACTGCACCGTCTCATCCCCCCAGCCGCCGAGATGGCTGTGGAATACACCTGCACAAATTCATAAGGATCGGCCCCACCATTGTAGTATTCGATGTGCGGCGGGCGGTAAGGCCGCGGCCATCGAATGCACTGGAGTCTTCGGCACAGTGGCTGGTTAGCCCCTTCCACCTCTCAGGGGGAGTCCTGGTCACTGTCCCCTTTGATAGGGGATGTGCACTCGTTGTCGAAGTCAGGGAGGGGCCCAAGAGGTCCGCCGGCATGGCGGTAGCTCCGTTTTTCTTCCGGGTTGGTGGAGCTGACCTCCAGGACATCCGGGCACTCCCCAGGAGAGGTTGGCTCCTCCGCAGGTCTCTTCCCCCGGCCAGAGCGGGGCGAGGCTCTCCGCATCCACGGCCCGGGGGAAGTTCCTCCCCGGACTTGGTTGTACGCATTCACTCAACCTCCTCCCAGGTGAAGCGAACTTGGTCCGCCAGAGGTGCCCTCGGGGGCGGCCCGAGGGGAGGAGGGAGCTCATGCGCTGCAGCTACCGACCCGGGTGCTACCGGGGCCGATGGGGGGGAAACCCCTGTGGCGACGTCCGGAACCAGAAAGGGGGAAACCCCTGTATCATCCGGAACCGAAGCGGGGGGAACCCCCGCGGTGACGTCTGGAACTGGGGCACCGTTGCGGGGGGAGGTCCACTGCGACGCGGGAGCTGCTCTGTCAAACGCCCCCGGTGCGGTAAACGCGACTTGCGGGGCGGGACTGGCTCCCGGCGCAAGGAAAACCCCCGGCATGTATAGGGCCCCCGGCCCCGGGAAGGGGCCCGGAGCAGGGTGTCCCCCCGGTACCGCGAAGGCCCCGGGCATGAGGTAACCCCCCGGCATCGGGAAGACTCCCCGCGCCGAGAAGGCTCTGGACGGATGGCCCGCCGGGGGAGGGCATCCTCCGGTGGGGTCGTACGGAGCGGCCGGGCTTCCGAAGGCCAGAGGGGCCACCGGGTGACCCATAAATGGGGGCATAGCCCCCAGGAACGGGTACTATGGGTAAGTGGGGGCCGATGGCCGTGCCAAGGCATGAAGCAGCTCGTCCATGGAGTGCTGGGCGTGGAGCTGGCCCTCCACTAAGGCCTCAAGCAAGGTGTCCAAGGAAGCATGGGAAGCCGTCGGGGGGAGATTGGTCCCAGCCGAGGCGACCGCGGTCACCGGGATTGACCCGGAGGTCGAACCACCGAAATTAACAGGGAAGGTGGGAGGCGGTACCTAGGTCTGGCCGCCTCCGGGCGGAAGCGCCGGGACGTTCGTGTCCCGGACCGGCGGCGCCGGGTCACCGGGACCGGCGTCACCGGGAAGGGCGCGAGCCCTCGTTCTTGGGAAAGCCATGGCGTCTTGTCACCAGTCCCCACGGACGGCGCCAACTGTCGTGGTATTACGAATACCCCGGCAGGTTTTGTGGAAGATCCTAGCGAAGAAAAGATGACACTAGCTGACCGCGTGACCGGTCCTCTCCCGTCGGACAAATACAGCAAATGACACAAAGGTTTATATAGGTTCGGGGCCTCAGTGGAGGCCCTAGTCCTGTCGGCGTGCTTCCAACCGGAGTTGGCTAAGGGAGATCTCTCGGGGGAGAGATGGCTCTGGAGCACGCCTGTTAGATTGTCTATTCCAAGCAAAAAAAGAATTCCCTCCTTTACATGAAGTGTACAAGGGCTTATATAGCCCCAAAAGACGCAAAAAGACTAAACTACCCCGCCTGCCACCGTTGGATCGAGGGGCAGCGACGTCCTTCTCCTGGTGAGGAACCTTGGATGCTTGACAGGTGTTCGCCGATTCCCGAGGTGTTTCTCGCGTGATCCTCACGTGACCCGGGGCCGGAGACCCCTGTCTCCGGAAGGACAGCAACGCCCGGGACAAGCCACCGGGGGGCCTTGTCCCCGGGCAAAAGGCGGCGCCCGAGACAAGCCACTGGGGGGGCCTTGTCCCCGGGAAAATGGCGGCGTCCGGGACAAGCCACAGTGGGGCCTTGTCCCCGGGGCAAAAGGCGGCGCCCGGGACAAGCCACAGGGGGGCCTTGTCCCCAGGCATATTGAACAGCCTCTTACCTGGACTTGATCTCGTGGAGATTTCCGCCAACAAGACTGTGAAGAGAAAACCTTAAGCCTTGTCAGTAGCCGAGGGGAGAAAACTTTATTCTATGCGGAAAGATCGTCAACCAAGGAACCGCAAAGATTTATTAAAGCATTGCAGGAGATATACCTGGAACAAGTACCTGTAGTGCAGCAATACCCTGACGTGTTTCCAAAAAAACTTCCAGGAATGCCACCCGACAGAGAGATAGAATTCACCATTGAGCTTAAACCAGAGCAGCACCCATAGCGAAACGCCCCTACAGGATGCCAGTTACAGACTAGAGGAGCTCAAGAATCAACTTGAAGACTGTCGTGGTATTGCGAATACCCCGGTAGGTTTTGAGAGTGATCCTAGCGAAGATTACGCGACGCGGGTTGACCGGATGACCGGTCCTCCCCCGCCGGACAAGCACAAAGAATGACACACGGGTTTATACAGGTTCGGGTCCCAGTGGGGGCCCTAGTCCTGTCGACGCGCTCCCGACCGGAGTCGGCTGGGGAGGCTCTCTCCGGGGGACCGTTTTCACTTAGTGCGCCACTAAGTGGAGAAGTTAAAGGGCCGGGTTAAAAATCCAATGCACGGTTTTTAAATTCGAAATAAACACGTCTCTCCGTTTTTCTTCGAATTTGGGGGCTAGCTGACGAGGATTGACACCCGGGTCACTTCTAATAAACTTCTGGTTCAAGACAGGTTCAAACCAGACATGTGTCTGGAAATGCGAACTCAAGCTATTCTGAGAGGCATCACCACAAGGTCGCAAGCTTTACGCGATCAAATCGCAGCTTTACGCGGTCAGACCGTAAGCCTTGCGCGGTCAGAAGTTCGTGGGCTATACGCGAACTACACATTCGGGATATTACGCGGTCAGCCGAATCCCGCGGTCAGAACATCTGCCGATCAGGATACCTGGGATCTATCTATTCGGTTGTCCATACGACAGGATATTCTAGGTATCCCGAAGATTCCTACACGTGGAAAATCAACCGTCAGGAGGTTAACACATACAGTTATTCATGAATAACACGTGTTTAACCTGCGTGGAGGTTAAGAGCAGTTTCAAAAACCGTATCCAACCGTCCGTGCAACCGATTGATGCAGTTTCCTTCACATGGCACCCTTTCAAGAAGTATAAAAGGATGGCATGAAGTATCAATCAAGGGAGGATCCAAGTTAGCCAAGTCTACGGCACACCTCATATAGCATTTTTAAGTCTTCTTTAGCTTATCTTTGTACACTTTTATAGGAAAAATCCTTGCCTGTGAGGACTTTTCCTTCCATTTGTAAATATTTTACCACACTTAGTGAAATCTCAACAGGACATAGGGCTTTTACTCCCACCATCGAGGGCCCGAACCTGTCTAAATTCTCTGTGCTCCTGTTCACCATTGTTCAGCATACCTTCCCGAAGGGTCATCTTGAAAGGTCTCACTATTACAAATTCTGCATAAGTTCGGCTGAGGACTCCGAGTCCGAATCGTCGACAGCTGGCGCCCACCGTGGGGCCTTTCTCAAGGCGTCTTAATTGAAATTCGGAGGTTTGCCGAAACATGGCTGGAGCATATGATTCCGAGAATGATTTCGATCTCGAGGATTATGCTCATATCCCAATGCCTTCTCCAAGTGATCCTGTTCCGATGGAAGAGGTCGAAGGCCAGAATCTTCCCCAGGCTGAATCATCTCCCCAAGTCATGTTAATCGACCAAGAGGTAACTGGCACAAGGTCAGAACCCACAGAGGTTCTTAATGTGCTAGGTGATGAGTCCGGCCCATCGTACGATCCCGCTGAGGGAAAATATGATGGTGACCCTGAAATTAGCCCAGGAAGGTTTGACCCTGATAACCTCCACCGTCTCTTTGATTTTGAGTCCGACTCGGAACAAACCGAGATGTTCTCCCCATCGGCGACCTCTCTCCCTAGGCAGTTTGCTGCGTTGTCGGAGGAAACTCCCGATCAACAGGCTGCCAGGGAAGAACAAGATCGCAAACAGGAGGAGGAGCAAGATCTCGAGCAACAAAACAACGAACTACGCAGAACTGCCCTAGAGGCTCTTCAAGATGCGCAGGCTCGTTACGATGCTGCCCCGAGTTCTTCTCGACGGTCGCGTGGTCATAGACGTGACCAGACTCCTTCCTTACCACCGGAGCACTTCCCAGTGGACGAGGAAACAATAACACCTGGTGCCCCTAGGAGAAGTACCCATGGTCGACTGCGATCTATCGCGGAAGTCATGCACAATTTTCCTCCTGCGGTCACGGATGCGCAGAGACCGGCCTTTTACGGGATCCTGGCGGAAAGATTGGACGAGGTCGCATCCGAGGTGACCCCAACAGCCTCTTCCCGCTCAGTGACACATTCCCGTGATCGAGATGGTCCTCATTTTGGCTCTGGCCGACGGAGTTACCCGCCGCCTATACCGTCCCGACAGGACAAATATCGGCGAATGCAGGACTCTCGCAGTAGGGATCGAGTTCCCGTTCATTCTCGTTTGGGACCCCGAGTAACCCCGCCGTTAAGTGAGTTCGCTCGAAACTCGACCGAAAGTCGCAGGACGGTTCGCGGTCCTTACGTTGGTTGCAAAGCTTTCTCGCCTGGCCTACGAGCAGTCGTTTGGCCCGATAAGTTTCGACCAGGGGCCATTGAGAGGTTTGATGGAACTCAGAACCCATCCGAGTTTCTTCAAATCTATATTACTGCCATCCAAGCAGCAGGAGGCGATGACAAGGTCATGGCCAACTACCTGCCAACAGTCCTCGTAGGACCGGCTAGAACCTGGTTGTTCAATCAGCCTGAGGGTTCTATCTATAATTGGGAAATGCTATGCGATGCCATCCTCAGCAATTTCCAAAACTGTTACCAAAAGCCGGGTAAGGAGGACGACTTGCATAGATTGCGGCAAACTTTGACCGAAACGCTTCGGCAGTTTGTCAAGAGGTTTGTCGGGGTAAGAAATACCATCCTGAACATATCTGATGGCTCCGTAATCAGGGCATTTAAGCATGCCGTTCGATACCGGAGATTCACTGAAGACTTGCTCATCCACCCTCCTCGATCGGTGGCCGATCTGTTCGATATGGCTGATCGATACTCCGATGCAGCCGAGGCAGTCGAATGGAACTGAATGGTTGACAAGGGGGACCTACCGCCCCAACCAGGCTTCAAGGACGCCAAGAAAGAAGATTCAAGCAAAAAGCCAGAGTCTTCACCGGGCGGGAAGTCAAAAAAGTCGAAGAGGAACCGCTCTGGACAGTACCGTGAGGTCGCGGTCGCGGAGAAACCACCTTCGACCAAAGGTAATAAGTCTTCTTTTAAAAGTAAAACTGCTTCTGGTGGCCGGGATTCCGACCAGCCAGAAAAATCAACTAATCCGCAGGAGGGCAAAAGGTGGTGTCCACTCCACAATTCCGCAGGCCACGATCTCAAAAACTGCAGGAGTTGGTTGAAACAGCTGGACGATTTCTACCAAGGAGCTGGGCCAATGCCAACCTTACCGCCCAAAGAGCTGGCGTGCGGGGTTAGAGACGTCAATGGATACGAAGAAATGGCTTACCAGGTACCTCAAAATCATGTTAATGTCATTTTCGGAGGTTCCTCCTCTTTCGTTTCCAAAAGGCAGTTTAAAACTTTTTGCCGAGAGGTTAACCAAACGGAGACATCCCTTGGTGAACCTCAATATCCCCATTGGTCGGATATGCCTTTGACGTTCGATCGCGCTGACTGTCCTGCGGGGCTAACTCGACCATTGAGGTTACCTCTGGTTATTACCCCAATCATCAGTAACGCGAGAGTCGAAAGGGTCCTGATCGACGAGGGAAGTTCCCTTGATCTTTTATTGGTCAAGACACTCGACGAGATGCAAATTCCTCGTTCGAAGATCAAGCCCATAATCCATCCGTTTTATGGGATAATCCCAGGCCCCTCCATGATGCCATTGGGACAAGTGGTCCTCCCGGTTACTCTGGGAGAACCAGATAACTTCCGAACAGAATTGGTTACTTTCGATGTAATCGATTGTGATTCAGCTTATAATGCAATCTTTGGCAGGCCTACTCTCGCTAAGTTCATGATGGCAACGCACTATGCTTATCAGTGCGGGAAATTGCCTGGCCCCAAAGGTGTCATTTCGGTCCGAGGTAGTCGCAACGTGGCACTCACGTTGGACCGGCTATCTTTGGAGATGGTCGATCAACTTCCCCTCCGGGACGCTCAGGTCGCAACTGTCGCCATCGATGCGATCAGGGCTACTCCTCGACCAGATGAAAAACTCAAACAAGTTCCTTTGTACCCAGATGACCCATCCAGGACAATTCGGGTTGGGTCAGCCCTGGATGACAAATAGGAACTCGACCTCGTTGCTTTCCTCCAAGCTAACGCAGACGTGTTTGCGTGGAAACCGTCGGACATGCCCGGTGTCCCAAGGGAAGTAATTGAGCACAGGTTAGCAATTCGACCTGGACAACGACCAATAAAGCAAAAGCTCAGGCGTTTTGCCACCGACCGACAGGAAGCCATCCGAGAAGAGTTAGACAAACTCTTACTAGCCGGGTTTATCCGCGAGGTGAATCACCCGGACTGGCTCGCCAATCCGGTCATGGTCCGCAAGTCAAATGGCAAGTGGCGCATGTGCGTCGACTATACTAGCCTCAACAGTGCCTGTCCGAAGGACGACTTTCCCCTTCCCCGCATCGACCAGCTGGTTGACTCCACTGCGGGTTGCGAACTGATGAGTTTTCTGGATGCCTACTCGGGATATCATCAAATTAGCATGGCAGAAGACGATGAAGAGAAAACTGCCTTCATCACCCCGTTCGGCACATACTGCTACGTCAGAATGCCGTTCGGTCTCAAGAACGCTGGTTCCACGTACCAGCGCTTGATGCAAAAGACCTTTCTTTCCCAGATAGGGCGTAATCTCGAAGCATATGTAGACGACTTGGTTGTAAAGAGCACAAAAAGATTGTCTCATTTGGACGATCTTGCTGAAACCTTCTGTAACTTGAATCGCTTTGGAATAAAATTGAACCCGGAGAAATGTTCTTTCGGGGTTTCTTCAGGAAAGCTTCTTGGTTTCCTTGTGTGTTCCAGGGGCATTGAGGTTAATCCTGAGAAAATCAGAGCTATTGAACAAATGAGGTCGCCCTCGACCATGAAGGATGTTCAACGCCTGGCTGGTCGCATGGCGGCTTTAAGTCGCTTCATATCGCAATTAGGCGAAAGGGGACTACCTTTCTTTAAAGCCTTGCGTAAACATCATAACTTCACGTGGTCCGACGAAGCCGAAAAAGCGTTTCAGGAGGTAAAAACATACCTTTCCAGTCCGCCGGTATTGGTGTCTCCTGAAAAGGAAGAACCATTACTTTTGTATTTGGCGGCCACCCCACACGCGGTCAGCGCAGTTCTGATCGCGGAAAGGGAAGGAGTGCACAGACCCGTCTACTATGTGAGCGAAGTACTTCATGGTCCTAAGGAGCGCTACCCTAAGGTCCAGAAGATACTTTACGCGCTACTGATGGCTTCCCGTAAGCTACGACATTACTTTCAAGCACACAAGATCACAGTACCCTCCTCTTTTCCTTTAGGGGATATTGTCCGAAATCCAGAAAAATCTGGTCGAATCGCCAAATGGGCGGTCGAATTCGGTGCCTTTGAGATCCACTTCACCCTCGCACGGCGGTTAAGTCTCAGGTTTTGGCCGACTTTGTGGTCGAATGGACCAACCCTGAGCCACCCGTGCAGTTGGCAAAGGAACTGGAGTGCCCCGATTATTGGACAATGTACTTTGACGGCTCCCGTAGTTTTCAACACTCGGGGGCTGGAGTGGTCTTAGTTACGCCTCAGGGCGAACAGCTTAAGTATGTCATTCAACTACACTTTGTTGCAACCAACAATGCAGCAGAGTATGAAGGTCTTCTTGCCGGGCTCCGGGCAGCAAAATTCCTCGGAGTCCGTCGATTAGTGGTGAGGGGGGACTCACAGCTGATCGTAAACCAGGTAAACAAGGAGTACAGCACCTCCGATGAGACAATGGCTCATTACCTGGGGGAAGTGAGGAAATTGGAAAAACACTTCAGTCACTTCGAAGTCCAATACATCCCGCGAAAGGACAACATTCTCGCAGACCAATTATCCAAAATTGGATCCTCACGCTCATCCGCTCCGGCAGGAGTGTTCATTGAACACTTGGACCATCCTTCGATCATGACTTCGGTCGAGGATGATCCGGCAATAGCCTTCGTTGCCAACCTCGGTCAGGAACAAGATTGGACTCATCCATTGAGGGTCTATCTTGAACATGGGACCCTACCCGAGGACGAAACCAAAAGCGATCGGTTAATTCGAAAGGCGCGTCTGTACAAACTCATAGATGGGGTTATGTACAGAAAGGGTACTCAAGGAGTATTCATGCGCTGCATATCTCAGGAGGAAGGAAAATCCCTCTTGAAAGAAATACATGACGGTGTATGCGGTGCACACGCGTCATACCGAACACTGGTCGAAAAAGTTTTTCAACAGGGATTCTACTGGCCTTCGGCACTCGATGATGCCAAGCTTATGGTCAAGATGTGTCCACAGTGTCAGTTTCATGCAAGACAGGTTCATCAACCTGCTTATGCATTGCAAACTATTCCTCTCGCATGGCCTTTCGCGATCTGGGGAATGGACATCGTCGGTCCTATGCCACAAGCGGTCAATGGATACAAGTTTTTGTTCGTAGCCATTGACACATTCACAAAGTGGATTGAGGCCGAACCAGTACGAAATATTACTGCATCAGCCGCACAAAAGTTCTTTCACAAGAACATTGTGGCACGATTTGGTGTTCCAAACCGTCTCATCACAGACAACGGTTCTCAGTTCGCTAGCGGTCTTTTCCTAGACTACTGCGATCAGATTGGGACCAAGGTGTGCTTTGCTGCCGTGGCACATCCACAAAGCAATGGTGCCGTAGAACGGGCCAATGGGCAAGTATTGCAAGGTATCAAAAAACGTGTTTTTGATCGCCTCAAGACCCGCTCGGGGGCTTGGGCAGACGAGCTCTATACTGTTCTATGGGCACTACGGACTACCTCTAGTCGAGCCACCGGTGAGACACCCTTCCATTTGGTCTATGGAGCCGAGGCTGTGTTGCCTATGGAAGTAAGTATTGGATCTGTTCGCACGAATCAATTCGAACAGGTCAACCAATCCGAACAGCGATCGCGAGATCTCATCCTCCTGGAAGAACGGCGTGATCGCGCCCTGATTAAGTCCGCGGTATACTTGCAGGCTCTACGCAAGTATCACAGTAAAAAGGTGCGACCACGTGATCTCAACGTGGGCGACTTGGTTTTACGAAAAATTCAAGACCAGTCTAACCGCAATAAATTCTCCCCAAAGTGGGAGGGACCATACACTGTCGTCTCAGTGCCGCGGCCAGGATCTGCGCGGTTAGCCATGGAGGATGGTCGGATTTTGTCCAATACTTGGAACATCGATCAACTTCGCAAGTTTTACGTGTAAGTATTCCAATCACTTTTTTCCTGTTCAATTAGCATCTTTTCATAAAAAGCATGTCTTGTTTTCATACAATGAGTGTTTTTCTTTAAGCCCAAATTATACAAATTCGACCTGGGGGCTGATCGCTGGCGGTTAGGTTATTACAGCATTTTTCAACCGGATTCGCTGGTCAATCTCATGATCACTTCCAGATAAGTTACTCCTAAATAAGCCGTTTCTCAACGCACATGGGACTATCTGGCTAGTCTTCGGTCATCCGGGTGGCTATCAGTTTGCAATAAGGTTAAAACGTTATTTTAATCTTGATCATTGGCTTGAAGCGCATATCCCTGGTCATCATACTTATGTTTTCCCCTCTGCTTAAAATACTAAGGCTTCAGTATTCACAAAACAGAGGCAGGGGCTAGAGGAATATACTTATAGTCTGAAACTTATGATGTGAATATGCACTTTCTTTTGAAAAAATAGTTTTACATACATAGCATTGTAATTACAATTGTTTGGTTACAAAATATAAGGATCATTCGATCCTTAGCTCAGCCAAGAGCTTGTCAACGAAGGGCTTAACTTCTTCAATAACGGCGTCAAGCAGTTCTTCACTCTCGACCTCAACCGGTCCCACCAGTGCGCTCAGATTCGCATCTGGGCCATGGTGAAGTCGAACCCGGCTGAGTACGGCAGAAGCGGCTGATCGGACTCTCGTCCTGATTGTCTCTTCACGTCGCCGTAAATCTCCAGGGAGATACTCGAGCAGTGATTCTGCTTGAGTTGTGAGCAGTGATGCCCAATCGCTGACATTTGGGTCGTCCTTCCTCAACTCTACCACGTTGGTATTCAAAAGGCTGGCTATGGCCTTCAGTTTTTCGAAGACCAGTAGGCTCAACTCTTTGACCACTTGATCAGTATGGTTGAGCGAGGACTCGAGAAGCATCTTGTCCTGGCCGAGCTGTTTAATGCGACCTGCTTGCGCTGTACAAAGAAAAGAGGTTATTAACAAGAAACGTCTTTAAGTCTTCTCAAGTTGGGAATCGACTTACCAGCATTCACATACTGAAGTCTATTGATTTCAGTCCGTAGTTTCTGGAACTCTGTAACTGAGTTCAGCTTTATCTTGGTTAACTCTTTCTTCAAGAACGTAACCTCTCTGCAGCAAAATCAGGTTAGTCACAATTAAAGCCTACTTATATTAACAAAAGAATGACGATCCTCACTTGCGCAAGCCGTCACGATCTTTTTGAACAGCCGCCATGCTAGCCATTGCAGCATGCGACTGGCTCGTCACCCATGACAAGCCCTGTGACACGAAGCAAGAGAGTTAAATATACTCTAAAGGCGTTTCAAACGCCGAAACAGGGGTCATCATACCTTCATAAACTTATTTAAAGCGGCATCATCCATGCTAGCAGGAATCCTTGCTAGCGCGCCTGAAGTGCCTGCGACGGGGACAGTTGATGGGAGTGCCGGCCGGACGCCACCTCCAGAGGTCACTGGTGGTGACCTAGTCCCTGTACTTGTTTCACCTCCCGCGGTCCGGACGACTTCCTGAACCACGGGAGTAGAGCGCTCTTCATTAGAGGCTCCCTCATCAGCCCTAGCTTCAACCTCCCCAGTGGCGGTTGAAGGTATAGGCGCTGTCTTCTTTTGCCTAACAGGAAGAGTGGGTCAGACAGCTTTTATATAAGATTACTGTCAAGTAAGAGTTCTTACTTTATTCGAAATCCCATTCGTTCCTGGGACTTCTGGGAAAATTCCCCTTGTGAAGGAGAACCGTCTCCGGTTCTTGCCTTCCTTATGGTAAATAAGACAGCACCCCCCTGGAAATATCATGTTACAGGCATATTCTTAGGGAACGGGTAAAAACACATAGAAAGATCTTTACCTGGACCACCGGACTAACTGGTGGGGCTGCATCCAAAGGCCTTAGCGATTCCTGAGTTGCTGGAACCGTCACAGCCGGCCTTTGTTCGTCTACCTCCTCCTCTGTCCGCGGAGGAGGAGGATTTTCCTCCCTGGAATCCCCAGCGGACCCAGGGGGAAGCTCTCCTTCCTGTATGTACATTAACTTGTCAAATGCGCAGAAAGAGCCATGGAGGGAATGATCGAAAAGATCCTTTACCTTAGTCGTCCCTTCGACCAGGGAAGCAGAGATGATTGACCCTGAAGCCTCGGGGGCTTCAGGAATTGGAAGGTCACCTGCGACCACAAGATCTTCAGTGGTCGCAGGGTCAACCACGGCCACTTCTTCGGCAGCTGTGGTCTCTGCGGGGCTGCCTGGGGCATCGCTGGATGGAAGATCCGCGATCTTCCTCCTTCGAAGGATCAGAGGAACGTCATCCTCTTCCTCCTCGCTCCCCTCTCCCTGTACGACGAAGAAGTGATTCCATGTCGCGCCTGAAAAAGTAGCAGGAATGCGATATCTTACCGCAGTCTTTCTTGCGAGACGAGGAATGCTTCGTGAAGACCCCTCTCCAGGGTTCAGCTTGGTCTTCTTAGAGGCAGGACTCTTTGTCCTGGGTCTCTGAGAGACCTTCTTCACGTTCCTCGCCGTCGGCTTCTTCAGAGAGCCAACATTTTCACTTGGGAATGTTGCATCCGCAAACCTCCCTAGGAGCTGTTCTCATTCCAATGGGATTGATTAGTGCTGGACATACATGAAACCTGCAAAACAGAGGCCAAGTGGAAAGTTTACCTTTCGGTGCTCCTGTTTAAGGTCGTCGCCAGCATGAATCAAGCTTTGGGGGCGAGGTGATCCCTTGGGGCCCTCTACCTCGGCGTTGTACGCCCTGAGGAGGTAGTTAGTCCGCCTCTCAATCTCAGCTGAGGGCAGGACTGTTCCCAGATACGAGTTAAATTGATACATTTCAAAAATGACAAAAGGATTTCAATGTCAGAAATGAGTACCTTCGTTATAGTCCAGGGTAGTGTCCGCCATGGACTTGATCTCCCAAGCCAGATGAGCCCTTTCACGTAGGGGACTCACCCGATTCTTCACAAAGTCTCGGATGACGTCACGTGCCGTCAGCCCTTGTTCGACTAAGTGAAGGATCACCTCAGCATGCTTCATGAACTCCGCGTTCATCGCCGGGAGAGTATCCAACTCGCTCGTTTTCTCCGGCCGCGAGTTCTCAAACCACAGCCCGCTCTCGGTCGGCGGGGTGCAGTAAAACCATTTCTGGTGCCACCCGTGCACTGAGTCTCGCAGGGGTGGGGAGGGATACTCCTTTTTATCCCTCAGCCGGAAGTAGATGCATCCAGCGGCGTTGGTGCTCTTCGACCAGGCCGAAAAGTAAAATCGTCGGAAAAGATCCACGCTGGGATATACTCCGACGAAGGCTTCACAGAGATGCTGGAATACTGCAAGAATCAGCATCGCGTTGGGGTGGAGGTTGATCAGTTCCCACCCGTAATGTTCAAAGATATCCTTAAGGAACCGACTCTCAGGGAATCGGAACCCGCAACGAAAATACTCCTCAAAAACCACCAACTCGCCTTCTTGGACAGTTGGGGTTTCTTGGTCCTTCTCCGCAGGTCGCCAGTTAATGAGCAGCCGCGGAGAAAGGATCTCCTCCTTCTCAAGCGCCATCAGGCTCTCCTCAGAATGATGAATGGATCTGCTCCAGGACGCCATCTATGGTGTAGAATCAAAGGGGAAGCTGGCGATTTGGGGAAGATGAAGGCTGAAGAAAGTGAGGGTTTTGAGCGGCGGGAATTCTAAGGGTTTTTTCGCGGCTGAATGGCTTCCTCAAGAAGCTACCTACTGCTTTTTATAGACCCAAGGCGACGCATTAATGAGTAAACGGCTCGTTTCAAACGTTCCATTAAATGCTTTATTCATTACCCATAATGGATACTGTCTCTGATGGACCCGATAAAGTACTCAGGCGTCGGATCTGAAACAAAAAGACTTCTTTGTTTTGGAAACTGAAAGTGTTAAAGGACTGAAAAATTTCCAGTACTTTTCAGAGGAAGTTTTTCCTTTTTATACTTTGAACATTTTGTTCGAAAAAATCACGTAACCCAATTTTTAAGGTACTGAAGTGTTTCTAATTGGGTTATGGTTTTATCGAAATCGTGTTCTAGGCTAAAACTTCGTCTCTAATCGAAGTAATAGTCTAACCGGATGTTCAACTCTGGTCGCAATTCAGTTCTAACCGCGGCCTTAAGTCTGATCGCAGCATCAGGGCAGGTCATGGTGATCTTTTAAAGCGCGATTCTAATCGCAGAACTGAAATTTCCTGTGTATGAATGGTCGCGGACTAAGCTTTTAGCCATAATTTCGCACAGAAGGTATGAAGAATGTTCATATGAATAAAAGAAACTTTATTTATTACATTCTTTACATACAAAAGGAATACGGTCGATAAAAGCATCGACTTGTTCCAAAAGAAGTTTACAAAGTTCCCCAAGGGACATATTGTTGTCAGTAGGATCTACACTGACAACCCCCAAGGAACTAGCAACTACTCTAAGTCTATCTATATCGTCCCTAACAACAGACGCACTATTGTCCCTAATCAAGTCAGAGAGTTCTCGCTGTTGCTGAGCGAAGTCCCTCTCTCGACGGAAATGGTGCGCCTCTTCTCGGGATCGATCAAGACATTCTGCTAAACGCAGAATCTTCGAGGCCATCTCCTCGGTCTTCTTCTCCAGGGCATTCTTCTCTTCCAGAAGAGTCTGTCCGGAAGGAAGAGATGGAGCAGCAGAAGGCTGATCGCTGGGGCCTCCTACCTCCTGCATTTTGCAAAAGTTAGTCATATTAACTAAAATTATCAGCAAAAAGGGAGAAGAATTGTTACCTGTCCCGGTGCATAACCCGTTGATACACCCATCTTGGGAGGAAGATCACCATATGGTGGAAGTGCAACCTTCCCAGAAGAAGATTGCTTCGCCAACCCAATATGGCAATCATCTGATCGAGGGATAGTCACCGCTTGCCGACCAGGATGTTGATCACCCAAAAGGATGGGGGAATTGGATGTGAAGGGATCTTTCTCTAAGGATAAAGGCCTAACTTGCCGAGAGGCATGAACGGGGAGGGTCAAAGGAACTGAAGGAAGAAAGAAACTCGCTACATTCTTCACCTTTGTTCCACTGAAAGATCCTTCGTCAACCTTGGGTTTCTTCCTTAAGGGAGACAGGACCTCATTAGTTTGAGACCCTTGTTCGACAATTTCCCCTTTATCGCTCTCAATCTCAATGATTTCGTGATCTGCCATTGGAAAGAGTAAGTGAAAAGGAAGGAGGCCAGGTAACAAGAAAAAGACTTAGGCGTGAGAGGGAAATTGTAAATCTTTACATGTCCAGGGGTCTGGTATTTATAGCCGCCAGGTCGACGGTTCGCCTCCCAGACACCTCGAGTTTCATTAAAGACATTTACAATTTTACCTCGAGATAAAAATCTCTACGGCGCCATCATTGCCCGTCACGTAATGTCAGAACCCGTCTTGAAAAACCAACCGTTTTCACTTAGTGCGCCACTAAGTGGAGAAGTTAAAGGGCCGGGTTAAAAATCCAATGCACGGTTTTTAAATTCGAAATAAACACGTCTCTCCGTTTTTCTTCGAATTTGGGGGCTAGCTGACGAGGATTGACACCCGGGTCACTTCTAATAAACTTCTGGTTCAAGACAGGTTCAAACCAGACATGTGTCTGGAAATGCGAACTCAAGCTATTCTGAGAGGCATCACCACAAGGTCGCAAGCTTTACGCGATCAAATCGCAGCTTTACGCGGTCAGACCGTAAGCCTTGCGCGGTCAGAAGTTCGTGGGCTATACGCGAACTACACATTCGGGATATTACGCGGTCAGCCGAATCCCGCGGTCAGAACATCTGCCGATCAGGATACCTGGGATCTATCTATTCGGTTGTCCATACGACAGGATATTCTAGGTATCCCGAAGATTCCTACACGTGGAAAATCAACCGTCAGGAGGTTAACACATACAGTTATTCATGAATAACACGTGTTTAACCTGCGTGGAGGTTAAGAGCAGTTTCAAAAACCGTATCCAACCGTCCGTGCAACCGATTGATGCAGTTTCCTTCACATGGCACCCTTTCAAACAGTATAAAAGGATGGCATGAAGTATCAATCAAGGGAGGATCCAAGTTAGCCAAGTCTACGGCACACCTCATATAGCATTTTTAAGTCTTCTTTAGCTTATCTTTGTACACTTTTATAGGAAAAATCCTTGCCTGTGAGGACTTTTCCTTCCATTTGTAAACAGGACGTAGGGCTTTTACTCCCACCATCGAGGGCCCGAACCTGTCTAAATTCTCTGTGCTCCTGTTCACCATTGTTCAGCATACCTTCCCGAAGGGTCATCTTGAAAGGTCTCACTATTACAAATTCTGCATAAGTTCGGCTGAGGACTCCGAGTCCGAATCGTCGACACCCGGAAGCCACCGTCGGATTGAAGGGCAGGACCGTCCTTCTCCCGGTCAAAGGCCTTGGATGCTTGACAGGTGGCCGCTAGTTCCCGAGGTGCTCCTCGCGTGACCTGCACGTGACAAACAGTTCGAGACTTTACCTTCAGGAGGGTGATGAGGCCCGGGAGGGCACCGGAGGCCACGTCCCGGGAGCCAAAAGGCGGCGCCCGGGGGGCCCCGGAGGCCACGTCCCTGGGTGGATGGCGGCGCCCGGGGAGGCCCCGGAGGCCACGTCCCCGGGCAAATGGCGGCGCCCGGGAGGGCACCGGAGGCCACGTCCCGAGAGCCAAAAGGCGGCGCCCGGGGAGGGCCCGGAGGCCACGCCCCCGGGGAAATGGCGGCGCCCGGGAGGGCACCGGAGGCCACGTCCCGGGAGCAAAAAGGCGGCGCCCGGGGAGGCCCCGGAGGCCACGTCCCCGGGAAAATGGCGGCGCCCGGGAGGGCACCGGAGGCCACGTCCCGGGAGCAAACAGGCGGCACCCGGGGAGGCCCCGGAGGCCACGGCCCCGGGCAAATGGCGGCGCCCGGGAGGGCACCGGAGGCCACGTCCCGGGAGCAAAAAGGCGGCGCCCGGGGAGGGCCCGGAGGCCACGCCCCCGGGGAAATGGCGGCGCCCGGGAGGGCACCGGAGGCCACGTCCCGGGAGCCAAATGGCAGCGCCCGGGAGGGCCCGGAGGCCACGCCCCCGGGTAAATGGCGGCGCCCGGGGAGGGCACCGGAGGCCACGTCCCGGGAGCCAAAAGGCGGCGCCCGGGGAGGGCCCGGAGGCCACGTCCCCGGGTAATCGTGACACATCTTACCTGGACTTAGTCTCGCGGAGATTTCCCCCGACAGCAGCCCCCCATGCCCGCCGGGGACGATGCTCGAGTCCCCGGTGGGTATGGTTCAGGTCACCGGGAAGATCTCCGGGCCAAGCTACCGGAGCCGCGACGCTTCGGTGTCCGTGCCCCACACTTAAAGCCGCGCCGTTTCGCCATAAATGCGCGCGCGGTTCGAACCGGCGCCTCCATTCACGCGCCCGTCCCTTCGTTTCCCGCGCACGGTTTGAACTTCTACGGTCCAGACGGTGTGGACGGACGAGGAGTACGAGCTCCTCGGCAAGGTGATCCTCTCCAAGAAGACCCGCTCGATGCGGGACGCGGCTGAGGAGATGGCCCTCCTCCGGATCTCCCCCTTCACCGGCGGGAAGAGGGGGATCGGCATGGGCCCCGAGCAGCGGCCCCCGGTGAAGTCGATGACACGACGTAAGCCCTGGGAACCCGCTGCATTGCTCTTACAAAATTTTAATGAAATTGACTAACTCTTTACCTCTTGCAGTCCGGCCGTACCCGGCGGCGCGGGAGAAGGCGGAGAACCTCTTGGGGAGGTACTTCGCGGATGAACACGAGCGCGTCGTGCGCGCCGTGGGCGAGGGCCCCCCCAAGAACCTGGTAGCGGCGGCCTTCGGGTTAAAGCTGCCAGAAAGGAAGCCTCTCCCCACCCCCGGGTCGCATAAACGGGGGAAGGAGGCGGCCGGGGGCTCGGAGCCCAAGAAGGCCCGGGTTCAGAAGACCCCCGGCCCATCGACGACGCCGGCGGCGACACCGGCGAAGCCCCGGGACGAGGCCCCCGGGGGCGAGCGTGCCCGGGCACCGTCCCGGAAGGAGGCAACGCCTCCTCCCCCGAAGGCCCCCGTCGAGGCGCGGGGGAAAGAGGCGACCGCGGGCGGGGCGACGTCCGACTCGGCGAACTACGCCCCGTCGCCGCTCGCGGTGGAGCTCCTCCCGCCCCTTCCGGCTTCTCTGGAGCCGGAGAGGCTGGAGGTGAGATTCGCGGGGGCCTCGCCCCCGCAAGTCTGGCCAGTGGACGAGGGGGGGAGCCCCTCGGTGTACGAGGTTCCTCCGGAGGAGGGGGCCCCGAAGACCTTCCAGCCCGGGGCAGGGAAAGGCTTGATGGTTCCCCCCCGGGCGAAGGCTCCCGCCGAGAGCTCCTCGGCCACGTCTTCGGGGGGCACAACCTCGTCGACGAAGACGCCGGCCGAGTTACCGGACCTTGAGGTCCGGGGACCCCCCGCCGGCCGCACCGGCGGTTCTGGGCGGGAGACCCCCTTGCTCCCAGCGGGGGAGGTCGCCCGCTTCTCTGAGGGCCTGCACACCCGGAAGGTGCAGGCCTTCGTCGCGGGAGGGACGCTCCATGAGCGTTTCGAGGGGCTTCAGTCCCTCGGGGCCCAGGTAACCCGTCGATAACACCTTCGCTTATCCCCTGCACTTTGAAATTTTTCTAACTTATGTATTTTGTAGGTGGCAGCTGTTACCAGGGGCCTTGAGCAGCGGGTCGCCCGGCTGCTGAAGGAGACGGAGGGCCGGGCCTCAGCCTCCGTAGGGCAGCGCGAGGAGGCCCTCCGGGAACGCGACGAGGCGCTCGCGGAATTCACCCGGGTCTAGGCCCAGGTTCACATTTCCGAGGCCATCAACGCCCGCCTCCGGGAGGAGGCCAAGGCAAGGGAGGAGACGCTTCGTGAGCTCGAGAGCTCAAGCGTCCGGGCGGTGGCGGAAGCGGGCCGCTCCGTCCGGACGGCCCTCGAGGGCCTTGGCGTAAGCCTCGGCTCCGGGAGCAGAGAGGTGCCGCCGGCGACTCTCGCGGAGGCTGTGCGTTTCCTTAACGCACAGGTCTCCGCCATCCCGGAGGCTGCCGATGTTCGGGCGCGGGGTCGGGCGATCCCCGTCGTCGCGGCCGCTGCGGGGCTCGTCGAGTTCCGGGGGGTCGGCGCCCGGGCGATCGGGGGCCGCATCCCCCGAAGCTTCCCGGACTCCTTCGAGCCTTCGCGCCGGGAGGTCGAGCAGCTCGCCGGAGGGTTCTACGACCGGATCATCCGGGCGTGGTTCCCGGCTCCGGCGCCTCCGGCAGGAGACGCCCCAGCCCCGGCCTCGGAGGAAGCCCCCCGGGGGGAGGACGCCAATGAACATGTATGAGCCTCCCCCCGGGTCTTAGCTAGGGCCCTTTTTTTTGTTTTAGGATTTTGATTCCGGTAGCTTCTTAGAAGAAGCCCCGGGCACTTGTACAAAAATTTTTAATGCAATGAAGTTAGAATTTTTTCCAAGTCTTTGAATTGAACTTACTGTTACCAGGGTTCCCGGGAGGTTGCTCCCGGGCGAAGGTCCGGGAGGGGCTCCCCGGGGGACGCCCAAGCGGCTTTGATTTTGCTAAGCTTTCTCTCCGGGAATCGCGGCGAGGATAGTGTCCGGGAGCCGATCCGGTTGAGGTGGCGCGCGGAGTGGCACTTGGACAACTTTGATAATCATCGTGCCGAATTGTCCCCTCCGCGACCGGGACTACGGATGATCCCTCCACTCCGGATACTTCCACCGGCGGGTTACGAGTTCTGGCCTGAAGATGTGCTCCGGGACGCTCGGCGCCGCGTGCGGGCGTTGTACCAGGACTTGACCCGGGAGCTAGCGGAGAGCCTCCGGGAGTATTAGGCGTAGGAGCCTTAGGGCTTAGAGAATCCCCCGGGTTAAAACCCGGGTTGTATCGTTTCCGAAGCCCATCGGAGGGGGAAGATGTCCTCCGGGTTTGCTGATCAATAAAGCGCGTTGTTGTTGTTTCCTTTTTACAGCGCCTCTTTTATTTTTTCTTGGATGGTCTGGACGACTCATCTTAACAAGGATGAGCTAAGTTTCCTCGTGGGTGGTGCGGTCGACACCCGGGGCTTCCTTATCCCCCCCGCCCACAGCGGGCCGGAGGATAACTCCGCGCGCTGTGGGGGTAACAAGGCCCCCGGGATAGAAGTTACCTGTATCATAGGAAATTTTCTAAGTTAGAAAATTTTAAAGCGAGGTTTTCAAGGAGAAGACTTTCCGGGAGATAATCATCCGGTCGCCGTGAGAACGGGGAGCCGGGAATAAGGCCTTGGGCGGAAGGAATGTCCAAGAGAACCCGATGGGATTTCCAGAGGCGAGCTTCCTGGGAGACACTCGTCCGGTCGCCGTAAGAACGGGGAGCCGGGAATAGGGTCTTCGGGGAAGGAAATGCCCGAGAAATCTGACTTCTCCGAGAGACAATCGTCCGGTCGCCGTGAGAACGGGGAGCCGGGAATAGGGTCTCCGGGAGGCATTCATCCGGTCGCCGTGAGAACGGGGAGCCGGGAATAAGGTCGCTGGGGACCAATCGTCCGGTCGCCGTGAAAACGGGGAGCCGGGAATAACGTCGACTCCCGGAGGAGGAAGATAGATCCAATCAAGCCGCAAGGGGCTGATCTTCCGGTCGCCGTGAAAACGGGGAGCCGGGAATAACGTCGACTCCCGGAGGAGGAAATGCCTGAAGACGGGACTTGAGTGTTTGGGTAGGGGACTAGTCTCCCAAAGTGACTCGTTACCACGGCCACTGTGACCGGGTTGCCGCTTACACCCTCAGTCCACGAGGGCTGATCGTAAGCCGCCCTACGGGAGTGCAGGCTCCGTTGTAGGGACTTGTTGGGGCTGGCCCACTTCCTCGCGGGGAGGGCATCCTCGTGGGGAGGGCTTCCTCGCGGGGAGGGCATCGCCGCTAAGGGCGGTAATGAGAAAGACCTGCAATGAGACAGTTTGCAAAGCAAGACCTATGTATTGCTAATGAAATGAAGTACAGGGCCTCCCCCTGCGAAGCCGCGAAAGGGGAGGAAAATACAGCGTCCCTCCTCCCCCTCCGGTGTGAACGCCCCGGGGGAGGGGACATGCCCGTAAGGCTAAACATAGAACTTGCGAAGCAAACGCAAGTTCCACGTGTGTTTCAGCTCCTGCTCTTGGAGGTTGGAGAGCTTGTAGGCCCCCGAGCCCAGGACCGCGGAGATCCTGTAGGGGCCCTCCCACTTGGGGGAGAGCTTACCTTGGGCCTGGGGGTCCGTCACGCGCTTGAGGACAAGGTCCCCAAGGCGGAAAGCTCTCTCGCGCACGCACTGATTATACGCGCGCGCCATCTCTTGCTCGTAGATGGCGTGGCGGAGGAGCGCTCGGTCGCGTTCCTCCTCCACGAGGTCGATCTCCAGGCGCTGGTTGGCCTCGTTGGCCTGGTATGCTAAGGGAGTGGCTCCCTCCAGGAGCTCCACCCGTAGTGACCGGAAGCCAATCTCCGGGGGGAGGACTGCCTCCGCCCCGTAGGCCAGGGAGAAGGGAGTACGCCCCGTTGCCCGGGACGGGGTCGTGCACATGGAGCAGAGGATGCTAGGGAGCTCCTCTGCCCATGCACCCCGCTTAGAAGCGGTTTGCTCGAGTCTCCGGCGCAATCCCTGTAGGATCACGCCGTTAACCCTCTCGACAGCCCCATTGCTCCGGGGATGGGCTACGGAGGCGAAGTGGATAACGAGCCCCAGGCCTTCACAGAATTCCCGAAAATAAGCCAAGTCAAATTGGGTCCCATTGTCCACGGTGATTTCCCGGGGGACACCAAAACGACATACGACGTTTTTCCAGGAAAATCGCTGAACGGCACGGGACGTGATGCTGGCCAAAGGCTCCGCCTCAACCCACTTCGTAAAATAGTCGACTGCGACTACCGCATACTTGTATCCTCCGGGCGCTGGGGGGAAGGGCCCTAGGAGGTCCATCCCCCAGCACACGAAGGGCCAAGTAATGGGGATCGTCTGCAGCGCTATAGGGGGGAGGTTCGAAACCTTGGCCATCTTCTGGCATGCCTCGCACGCGGAGACGAGGTCTCGCGCGTCGTGCATGACCGTGGGCCAGTAGAAACCCTGCCGGAGGGCCTTGGCTGCGATGGCACTCGGGGCTAGGTGGGAGCCGCAGCTCCCCGCGTGGATGTCTTCGAGAAGCTGAAGTCCCTCTGGACGGGGGAGGCAGCGCAGGAGGGCGGAAGCCCCCCGCTTGTAGAGCCTTCCCTCCAGGAGGAGATATGCCCCGGGCCGTTTAGCCCGGAGACGTTTAGCCTCGGTCTCACTGGGAGGGTCCCCCTCCCCCCTTATGAAGGAGATGAGGGGGTCCATCCAGGACGGAGTCCGGGTGATCTCGGCGACCTCCGGGACGTGGGGCTCGTCGCCCGTGTCCGGGGAGGCCACTGAGGGCTTCGTGATGATCTCCAGGAAAGCCCCCTTGGGGAGCGATTCCCGGGCTCTGGCCGCCCGGGCCAAGGCGTCGGCCCGGTCATTGTCCCTACGTGGGATATGCCGGGCCTCGAGGCCGTCGAAATGCCTCTCCATCTTTCGCACTTCCTGCAAATAAAGACTTAAGTTTGCGTCATGGCACAGGTAAGACTTGTCCATTTGGCAAACTACGAGCTGAGAATCTCCCTTGACTAGGAGGCGCCGGATCCCCAGGGAGCGCGCGAGGCGCATCCCGAGGAGCAAAGCCTCATATTCGGCGACGTTGTTGGTTGCGGGGAACTCGAGCCGTGCGGCGTACTTGAGTTCCTTCCCCAAAAGGCTCCGGAGGACTACTCCCGCACCTGCCCCGGCGAGACACAGCGACCCATCGAACATAAGGGTCCAATGATCACTGCGTCGGGACGGCACAGGGAGATCTTCGTCCCCGGACCCAGAGGCGGGAGTCCATTCTGCGACGAAGTCGGTGAGAACCTGCGACTTGATGGCGGAGCGGCCGGTAAGGGACAAGGAGAAGGGGGCGAGCTCGGCCCCCCACTTCCCGATCCGGCCAGTGGCTTCTTTGTTCCGCAGTACCTCCCCAAGGGGGAGGGACGACGGGACGGTGATGGGGTGCCCCAGGAAGTAATGCCGAAGCTTCCGGGACGCCATGAGGAGGGCGTAGCAGATTTTCTCCATTTCCGTGTACCGAGTTTTGGCCCCTTGGAGGGCCTCACTCACGTAGTACACCGGACGCTGCTGCCCCCCTTGCTCCTTCACCAAGACTGCGCTGACGGCGACAGGGGTCGCGGCGAGGTAGAGGAGCAAGGGCTCTTCTGGGGATGGGCTCACGAGCATTGGAGGGCTCGTGAGGTACTTCTTGAGGTTGTCGAACGCCTCCTGGGCCTCGGGGGTCCAGCGGAACCCCTCGAGCCCTCGGAGGATCTTGAAGAACTGGAGGCCCCGCTCCCCCGACCGGGAGACAAAGCGGCTGAGTGCGGCTAGGCGGCCGGAGAGCCGTTGGACATCCTTGACGGAGCGCGGCGGGGGCATGTCTAGGAATGCCCGGATCTTCTCGGGGTTTGCCTCAATGCCCCGCTGGGACACGAGGAAACCTAGGAGCTTCCCCCCGCGCACCCCGAAGGCGCACTTCTCCGGGTTCAGCTTGAGCCCGAATGCGCGGAGGTTCCGGAAGGTTTCAGCTAGGTCGTCGATGTGGGAGGCTGCGCGGGGACTCTTGACAACCGCGTCGTCTACGTAGACTTCAACGTTGCGGCCGACTTGCTCTTTGAAAACCAGTGTCATCAGGCGCTGGAAGGTCGCCCCCGCATTCTTGAGCCCGAAGGGCATATGGACGTAACAGAAGGTTCCGAGGGGAGTAATAAAACTCGTCTTTTCCTCGTCCCCTTCCGCCATCCGGACTTGATGGTAGCCCGAGTAGGCGTCTAGGAAGCTCATGAGCTCGCACCCCGCAGTGGAGTCGACGAGCTGATCAATCCGCGGGAGCGGGAAGTTGTCTTTGGGGCAAGCGCGGTTAAGGTCGGTGAAGTCCACGCACATCCGCCACCTGCTGGTTGATTTCTTGACGAGGACGGGGTTCGCGAGCCACTCGGGGTGTAGGACCTCCCGAATGAACCCCGCCTCTCAGAGCTGGGTGATCTCCGCCTTGATTGCCTCTTGGCGCTCGAGGGAGAGTTTCCGCAGCTTCTGCTTGACCGGGGGGTGACCGGGGGCTACTGCAAGCTTGTGCTCAATGACCCCCCGGGCGACGCCCCGCATGTCTGACGGCTTCCACGCAAAAACATCGGAGTTTTCGGGCAGAAAAGCCGCAAGTTGCACTGCGTGCTCCTGGGGGAGCTCCGCCCCGATCCGGACGGTTTTGTCTTCGTTGCCCGGGGACAGCAGGACCTTCCGGAGGCCTCCTTCCGGACGCGGCTTGAGGAGGGGCCTCCCGGGTGGCGGCGCAGCAGCATCTAGTTCTGGGGGAGGAGCCTCCCCCCCGGGCGTCTTTATGAGGTTGACACTTCCGATCGTGGCCGCAACGCGCTCGTATAGAGCACGGGCCATGTCTTGGTCTCCCCGGACATTGATCACACCGCGCGGCCCGGGGATCTTCATGCAGAGATAATTTTGATGGGTGGCAGCCCCCAGCCGGTTGATTGTCGTCCTCCCCATGATCGCGTTGTAGGAGGAGGGGAGGTCTACCACGTCGAAGCGGACCAGCTCGGTCCGGTAGTTCTCCGGGGTGCCGAAGGTCATTGGAAGGTCTACCTTGCCCACGGGGTGGATCGCCTTCCCCGGGACAAAGCCTTGTAGGGGCCCGGCAGCGGGTTGCAGGAGCTTCTCATCCACCTGCATTTCTTTGAAGGCCTTCAGGAATAAGAAATCGGCGGAGCTCCCGCCGTCCACCAGGATCCGGGCCAGATGGCAGTTGTAGATGGTCGCGGAGACAATGAGCGCGTCGTCGTGGGGGAAGCGAACCCCCCGCGCGTCTTCTACCGTGAAGGTGAGGGGGACGTCCGACCACTTTGGTGGCGGGGACGTGTGAAGCACCCCCACAACCTTGACTTCGCGCGCGTACTCCTTACGCTGGTGCTTAGAATCCCGCCCGGAGGCAGATCCTCCCACGATGACATTGATGCGCCGCTACGAAGTTTGAAAGGGGAGAGCTTCTGAAGGCTCCCCCTCCTGCGCTTGCTGACCCCCCGTGGGAGCGGGAAGGGCCGGAACAGCTGGCCGAGGGAGCAAGGACGCCGGAGTCCCCCCCCTGCTCACGCTGGTCGAGGAAGTCCGTAAAGTGCTGCAGCAGCTGGCTACACTCTCGGGTAGCGTGGGTATTGGACCTGTGGAGGCTGCACCACGGTCCTTCCCGCCTTCTCCCCGCGGGGCCTTCCCGGCCGCGCGAAGACTGTCCTCCCCCATGGCCCTTCGGTTTGGGGAAGGGGCGGTTGGTCCTCGGGGAGTCGCGCGAGCCGCCTCCGCCCTCGAGGACAAAGGTGTCCCGAGGCCGTGGCTCGCTACGCCCCCCCTTGCCTGGAGCGTTTGGGGGGATCCCTGGCCCCCCGGTCGGCGGGGTGGGAGCCCCCTGGGTCTTCTTCCAGATATCGTCTTCCTCCGCCCGAGCGTACTTTTCAAGCACGTTGAAGAGCTCGTCGGCGGAAGAGGGGCAGCTCCGGGAGAGCCTCCGGTGGAGCTCCCCCGGGTGGATGCCGCTTTTGCAGGCTTCGATGACTGTAGAGTCGGGGACGTGGGCCACTTTGCTCTTCACCTGGGCAAAGCGCTTGAAGAAGCTTCTGATGGTCTCCCCAGTCCTCTGCCGGATAGTGTACAGCTGCGAGGAGTCCAGGGGACGCACGTAGTTCCCCTGGAAGTTGGCACAGAACTCCCGCTTGAGCTGCGAGAAAGACTTGATGGAGCCGGCCTTCAGGTTGTAGAACCAGGAGCGGGCGATGCCGGAGAGGTAAAGGGGGAAGACGTTGCACTGTACTGACTCGTCCCCCCCCGGCCGCGGAGATAGCAGTGGAGTAGACCTGCACAAACTCGTAAGGGTCTGCCTCGCCGTTATAATGCTCGATGTGTGGCGGGCGGTAGGGCCGCGGCCACCGGATGCTGCGAAGTCTTCGGCACAGGGGCTGGTTCGCCCCTTGCACTTCCCGGGGAGAGCCACGGTCGCTATCTTCTTTCACGGGACCTTCATTGTCTGAGTCTGGAAGCGGTCCGAGGGGTCGGCCAGAATGGCGGTGGCGACGCTTTTCCTCCGGACCGGGACTGAGTTCCCGGACGTCTGGGCTCTCCGCCGGAGAGGTTGGCTCTTCAGCGGGTCTCTTCCCCCGGCCCGTGCGAGAGCGAGGCTCCCCGCGCCCGCGGCCGGGGGGAAGTTCTTCCCCGCGCTCTGGTGAACGCATTCGCTCGACCTCCTCCGGGGCAAAACGGACCTGTCCCGCCGAGGGAGGGAGCTCGTGCGTTGTGGCTTCCGGAGCCGGTTGGGGCGAGCCCCCTGCGACGACCCCCGGGGCCGGAAAGGGGGAAGCCCCTGTACTGTCCGGAACCGGGGAGGGGGCGCCCGCGGCGACGCCTGGAATCGAAGTGGAGGGGGCCCCAGTGGCCACGACCGGAACCGGGAAGGGGGCAGGCCCTGTAACACCCGGAACCGGCGAGGGGGGAGCCCCGGTGGCGGCGTCCGGAACCGGGGAGCCCATGCGAGGGGAAGTCCGCTGCGGCACGGGGGCTGCTCTGTCGACCGCCCCCGGTGCGGTAAACGCAACGCGGGGGGCGGGACTGGCTCCCGGCGCAGGGTAAACCCCCGGCAAGAAGTGGGCTCCCGGCCCCGGGATCAGGCCGGGGACGGGGTACCCCCCTGGTGCCACGAAGGGCCCTGGCATGAAATAACCTCCCGGCACCGGGACGGGCCCGGGTGCCGGGAAGGGTCCGGGCGTGTATCCCGCAGGGGGAGGGAATCATACGGGGCGGACAACCCCCCCGAAGCCAGAGGGGCCGCCGGGTAACCCATAAACGGGGGCATGTTCCCCGGATATGGGTGCGACGCAAACGTGGGGGCCGGAGGCCGCGCCAACACGCTAAGGAGCTCATCCATAGAGCGCTGGGCGCGGAGCTGGCCTTCCACGAGAACTTCGAGCAGGGCGTCCCGGGGAGCCGGGGGAGCCGTCGGGGGGACGCTTGTCCCGGCCGAGATCCCCGTGGTCACCGGGAACGACCTGGAGGTGGAAGCACCTAAGTTAAGAGGAAAGGAGGGAGGCGGTACCTGGGCCAGGTCGCCTCCGGAAGGGAGCGCCGGGACAGCAGTGTCCCGGGCGGACGGCGCCGGGTCTCGGAGACCCGGGTCACCGGGAAGGGTGCGAGCCCTTGTTCTTGGGGGAGCCATGGCGTCTTGTCACGAGTCCCCACGGACGGCGCCAACTGTCGTGGTATTGCGAATACCCCGGCAGGTTTTGAGAGTGATCCTAGCGAAGATTACGCGGCGCGGGTTGACCGGATGGCCGGTCCTCCCCCGCCGGACAAGCACAAAGAATAACACCCGGGTTTATACAGGTTCGGGTCCCGGTGGGGGCCCTAGTCCTGTCGACGTGCTCCCGACCGGAGTCAGCTGGGGAGGCTCTCTCCGGGGGAGAGGCTTCCGGAGCACGCCTGTGAGTTTAGCTATTCCAATAAAAGAACCAATCCCTTACAACAGAGGGGTACAAGGGCTATTTATAGCCCCAAAAAGCAGCAAAAAACCTAAACTACCCCGGAAGCCACCGTCGGATTGAAGGGCAGGACCGTCCTTCTCCCGGTCAAAGGCCTTGGATGCTTGACAGGTGGCCGCTAGTTCCCGAGGCGCTCCTCGCGTGACCTGCACGTGACAAACAGTTCGAGACTTTACCTTCAGGAGGGTGATGAGGCCCGGGAGGGCACCGGAGGCCACGTCCCGGGAGCCAAAAGGCGGCGCCCGGGGGGCCCCGGAGGCCACGTCCCCGGGTGGATGGCGGCGCCCGGGGAGGCCCCGGAGGCCACGTCCCCGGGCAAATAGCGGCGCCCGGGAGGGCACCGGAGGCCACGTCCCGGGAGCAAAAAGGCGGCGCCCGGGGAGGCCCCGGAGGCCACGTCCCCGGGCAAATGGCGGCGCCCGGGAGGGCACGGGAGGCCACGTCCCGGGAGCCAAAAGGCGGCGCCCGGGGAGGGCCCGGAGGCCACGCCCCCGGGGAAATGGCGGCGCCCTGGAGGGCACCGGAGGCCACGTCCCGGGAGCCAAAAGGCGGCGCCCTGGAGGGCCCGGAGGCCACGCCCCCGGGTAAATGGCGGCACCCGGGAGGGCACCGGAGGCCACGTCCCGGGAGCAAAAAGGCGGCGCCCGGGGAGGCCCCGAAGGCCACGTCCCCGGGCAAATGGCGGCGCCCGGGAGGGCACCGGAGGCCACGTCCCGGGAGCAAAAAGGCGGCGCCCGGGGAGGCCCCGGAGGCCACGTCCCCAGGCAAATGGCGGCGCCCAGGAGGGCACCAGAGGCCACGTCCTGGGAGCCAAAAGGCGGCGCCCGGGGAGGGCCCGGAGGCCACGCCCCCGGGTAAATGGCGGCGCCCGGGGAGGGCACCGGAGGCCACGTCCCGGGAGCCAAAAGGCGGCGCCCGGGGAGGGCCCGGAGGCCACGTCCCCGGGTAATCGTGACACATCTTACCTGGACTTAGTCTCGCGGAGATTTCCCCCGACAAAGACTTAGAGAACAAAGGATTTATCAAACCCGTGCTTCGCCATGGGGAGCCCCAGTGCTATTTGTGAGGAAGAAGGACAGAACTCTACGGATGTGCATAGATTATTGAGCTTTGAACGAAGTCACTATAAAGAACAAGTATCCATTGCCAAGCATTGATGACTTGTTTGATCAACTTCGAGGAGCCAAGGTATTCTCCAAAATGGACTTGAAGTCTGGATATCACCAACTGAAGATTAAGAAAGAAGATTACCAAAGACTGCCTTCACTACCAGATACGGGCTGTATGAGTTTACAGTAGTACCATTTGGCTTGACCAATGCCCCAGCAGCTTTCATGAATGTCATTAACAGTACATTTATGGATTTTCTTGACGAGTTTGTCATAGTGTTCATAGATGACATTCTGATATATTCTAGGAGCCCTGAAGAACATGTGCAACACCTGCACTTAGTCTTGGGAAGACTGGGAGGGAGGCAGTTCTATGCCAAATTTGATAAATGTGAATTTTGGATGTCAAGAATTGCATTTCTTGGACATGTGTTGATAGCAGAAGGAATTTCAGTAGATTCAGCTAAGATTACTACAATCAAGGAGTGGAAGCAGCCCACTACAGTTTCAGAAATTAGAAGTTTCTTGGGATTAGCATGCTACTATAGGAGATTTATCGAAGGATTCTCCCAGATTACCAAACCTCTTACAAACCTGCTAAAGAAGGATGTTGCATTTGAATGGACTGCCAAGTGCAAAGAAAGTTTTCAGGAGCTAAAGCAGAAATTAACAATAACACCAGTCCTCACTTTGCCAAACAGCAAAGAAGACTTTGTAGTCTACTCGATGCTTCAAAGCAAGGAATAGGCTATGTGTTAATGCAGCAAGGATGAGTAGTAGCTTATGCTTCACGCCAATGGAGGCCACATGAGGAAAACTATCCTACGCATGACTTGGAATTAGCAGCAGTAGTACATGCCTTGAAGATATGGCGACATTATGTCATTGGGAATAAGTGAGATTTTTACGGATCACAGGAGCCTCAAGTATATATTAACTCAGATGGAGCTCAACATGCGTCAACAACGATGGCTAGAATTGATCAAAGATTATGATCTTAGTATCCAGTACCATCCAGGAAAGGCTAATATAGTAGCCGAAGCCCTAAGTAGGAAGGTCTATAACCTGCAAGAAGCAGTCATACTGAGGAACCCTTACCTACAAAAAGAGTTGCAGAATCATCAAGTGGAAGTAGTACCACAGGGGACGGTAGCTACTATGATAGTAAAATCTCAACTTGAAGAACAGATAGGGAATGCCTAGAAGGAAGATGAGGAGATTTGCAAGATCAAGAGCCGAATCAAGTTAGGAAAGGCTTAGGGTTTTACTGAAGATAACCAAGGGATTGTGTGGTATCAAGGAAGGATCCGTGTACCTCAAAGCTCAGACCTTAAGGAATTAGTTCTCCATGAAGCGCATAAAAATCCATACTCAATACACCTCGGTAACACCAAAATGTATCAGGATTTGAAAAATCAATTTTGGTGGGATAATATTAAGAGAGAGATTGCAGAGTACATCGCAAACTGTGACACATGCCAATGAGTTAAAGCAAAGCACCAGAAGATAGCCGAAAAGTTACAACATTTGCCAATACCACTATGGAAATGGGAAGAAATAGGTATGGATTTCACTACAGGACTACCTAAAACTCAAGGAGGATATGACTTCATATGGGTTATTGTGGACAGACTTACCAAGGTAGCTCACTTCATACCAGTCAAGAAGATTTACAATGGTAGTAAATTGGCAGAGTTATACATGCAAAGAATAGTGGCATTGCATCGCATCCCTAAGAAGATAGTCTCAGATCGAGGAGCACAGTTTACATCCAAGTTTTGGGATAGACTTCATGAGACTCTAGGAACTCAGTAGAAAGGAGGAAGAAGAAGGAGGAGGGAGGAGAAGGAAGGAATAAAAGAGGGGAGCTGTGGAGTTGCAGGACAGGGAGGAAAAGGGGAGCTCGCCGGCAGTGGAGACGAATGGGAGAGGAGGAGATGAAATGTGTTGAGAGAGGACGAAAAGGGAGAAGACCGGTGGCTCACCGGAGAGGGAGAAGAGGAAGAAGAGGGGAAGGTAGAATGGGGAGGAGGCCGGCGGCTTACCGTCGGCGTGGACATGGCCCCCGGCGGCAAGCTCGCCGGGGTTGGGAGAGAAGAAGGGTTGTGGGTATGTGCCAGGCTGAATTGCAACAGTGGCTGCTGAGGGTTTTTAGTGTTTTGGCTGTTTTGCAAAAAGGCCCTCGGGTTTTCATGAAATTTCAATTGGGCCCTAGGTTGTAAGGTTTGGTTGTTCTAGACTCCCGGAGACTCTGATTTTGACGCGGTCAGCTCCTACGCGTCCGTAACGACGCGCACTTCTGTACAGATTCATCCGTTCGCCAGATCCAGTTGATGAAGCTCATCCATTCAGCCATAAATTGCCCGAATGCGTCAACCTGCGATTAAAATAAACAAAACACACAGTCGAGGTCCAACGACAACCAATACAAATATATTTGAGTATTTGATGATCTTTATGACTAAAATGAGCATGAATTGAGGGGAAAATATGTACAAATATGAGAATTATCAACTTATCTCTTCGTCGGTTGACATATGCAGTTATAGATAACCGCACATCTTAAAACCTTGATGGTTGTCTTCACTTGTGGGAGAAGTTATCTCACCCTAAGAACATGTCCAGTAAAGGCTCGAACACTTTCGGGTTATCTTGATCGTGCATAGCCAGCGACCCTCTGATCGCGCATAGCCTGCAACCTCATGACCGTGCAAGTACTGCGATCATACACTAACTCTGTGCCCGCGACCTTCTAGCGTATAGGAAGCTGTTCATCTGCGACCATAGTGGCTACTAGGGCACATATTCATATATCGCATCCGAAAATGTCTTGAAATGAGATATAAAATGAATGACTAGCTAAGGTGATAATCCTCGTCATCCATGGCTCCCGACGGGAGATGTCCGTGGCTTACCACGGGGGGCATCCGTGGCATTCCACGGGAATCGTCTGATGCTTTCCAATGGAGATGTCCGAGGCTTTCCCCGGTGGGCCTCTGTGGCTTTCCACGGGAGGCATCTGTGGCTTTCCACGGGACACGTCCGAGGCTTTCCCCGGTAGGCTTCCGTGGCCTTCCATGGGAGGTGTCTGACATCCAAAGATTTCCCCGATAGGCTTCCACGAGAGGCATCCGTGGCTTTCCACAAGAGATGTCTGAGGCTTTCCCGGTAGGCCTCCGTGGCTTTCCACGGGAAGCGTCCGTGGCTTACCATGGGAGACGTCCAAGGTTTCCCCAGTAGGCTTCCGTGGCCTTCCACAAGAGGCGTCTGTCATCCTAGGCTTTCCCCGATAGGCCTCTGTTGCTTTCCATGGGAGGCGTCCGAGGCCTTCCACGGTAGGCCTCCGTGGCTTTCCACTAGAGGCGTTCGTGGCTTTCCATTGGAGACGTCTGAGGATTTCCCCGGTAGGCTTCCATGGCCTTCCACGAGAGGCGTCCGTGGCTTTCCATAGGAGGCGTCCATGGATTTCCTTGGGACGCGTCCGTGACTTTCCATCAGAGGTGTCCATGGCTTTCCCTGGTAGGCCTCAGTGGCCTTCCACGGGAGGCATCCATTGCATTCGTGGAACGCCATGGAAGACGTCTGAGGCTTTCCCCGGTAGGCGTCCGTGGCTGTCCATGGGAGGCATCTATGGCTCACCTCGGGGGCGTCCGTGGCATTCCACGGGATTCGTCTGAGGCTTTCCCTGGTAGGCTTTTGTGGCTTTCCACGGGAGGCATCCATGGCTCCCCAAAGGAGGCGTCTGTGGCTCACCATGGGGGCCGTCCATAGCTTTCAATAGGAGACCTCTGTGGCTTTCCACCGGAGGCGTCCATGGCCTTCCAAGGGAGACATCTGTGGCTCGCCACCGGGGGCATCCATGGCGTTCCACGGGAAACGTCCTAGGCTTTCCTTGGTAGGTCTCTGTGGCCTTTCACGGGAGGCGTCTATGGCTCGCCACGCAGGGCGTCTGTGCGTTTTCACGGGAGACGTCCGAGGCTTTCCCCGTTAGGCCTCCGTGGCTTTCCACAGCAGGCGCTTGTGGCTTTCCACGGGAGATGTCTGAGGCTTTACCAGGTAGGCCTCCGTGGCCTTCCATGGGCGGCGTCTGTGGCTGTTAATGGGAGGCGTTCGTGGCTCCCCACGGGAGGCGTGCGTGGCTTTCTATGGGAGACGTCCAAGGCTTTCCCCAATAGGCCTCCGTGACCTTCCACGGGAGGCGTCCGTGGCTCGCCACTGGGGGCATCCATGGCTCCCCACAAGAGACATCCGTGGTTCGCCACGGGGGGCGTCCGTGGCATTCCACGGGAATCGTCCAAGGCATTCCCAGGTAGGCCTTTGTGGCCTTCCACAAGAGACGTCCATGGCTCACCACGGAGGGTGTCCGTGGCTTTCCACGGGAGACGTCCGAGGCTTTCCCCGGTAGGCCTCCATGGCTTTCCATGGGAAGCATCCGTGCCTTTCCATGGGAGATGTCCGAGGCTTTCCCCAGTAGGCCTCCGCGGCTTTCCACAGGAGGCGTCTGTGGCTTTCCACAGGAGATGTCCGAGGCTTTCCCTGCTAGGCTTCAGTGGCCTTCCACGCGAGGCGTCCGTGGTTTTCCACGGGAGGCGCCCGAGGCTTTCCCCGGAAGGCCTCTGTGGCCTTCCACGGGAAGCTTCCGTGGCTATCCACGGGAGGTGTCCGTGGCTTCCCACAGGAGGCGTCTGTAGATTTCCACGGGAGGCATCCACGGCTTTCCACAGGAGGCGCCTGAGGCTCCCCATAGGAGGCATCTATGGCTCGCCATGGGAGACATCCGAGGGAGGAAGAAGCCAATGGTTATTTCTATGGTAGGACCGCTGGGTATTTTCCCAAAAACAGTCCCCCAGGCCCTCGGGGGCACGATGTGACCCCAGAGGGCATGCGTCGACTCATTCTCAGGGCAATGCCTCGGGTTCTGGGATGAGATCCCCGCGCAATGCCTCACTTTGTGCGGGTAGAGCACGCACGACTCATTTGCACTTCGACTGCCGAGATGCGTTCATGGACACGTGCACTCATTCGGGCCTCCCCCATCTCATATAAATAGAGGGAGGGCACGCGGTTAGGATCACTCGCATACCCTCAGCTCATAATGTTCCTCGCCCGTTAGCCTCATTACTCCCTCGGAGACCCAATTTCCCGGTTAGACACCTTCCTTGCTCGTCTTCCAGCTCCCGGTGATGGCACCGAATGGTCACGGCAAGGCGTCTGAATTGCCCCCGGAAGAGGTGACTTCGGATTTCCTTGGGCACATCGAGTTCTCTCCCCAGGACCTTGAGATCCTCTTGGACTGGAAATCCTTCACGGACGGGGACGCCCGGCTCCCCGGGTCGGAAGAGCTGATGCCGAGCCCCCGAGAGGCAGAGGTGGTCGCCTTGGAAGCCTTTGTTGAGGCGGGCCTCCGGCTCCCGCTGCATCCATTTCTCCCAGAGTTTCTCCGAGAGTACCAGATCTCGCTCAACCACCTCACCCTGAACACCCTCATTCGGATGGGGTTGTTTGGGTTGTTGTGTGAGACTTCATCTAGGGAGAAGCCCACTCTCCAGCTGCTCCGTCACTTTTACGAGCCTTCGAAGAGGGGCTCGCTGGTCGTGAAGGGTGGGCTGAAGTCTGCCTTAGGTTCTTTCATGATCTAGTGGATGCATGGCCGCACCGACGAATACCCGGTCCAAGCCTCCCGGGACCACTGGGGGGATTGGCTCCAGAGGTGGTTCTACCTCTGGGTGGGCGAAAATTTCCCCCGTTTGAGAATTCTGAGACCCGGTCGAAGATTTCTCCCTATCGTCGTGAATAGGAAGCCAGTCGAAAATTTTTCTCGGTCGCCATGAAACGGGAGCCGATCAAAAATTTTCCCATCAAAAATTCTGAGACCTGGTCGAAAATTTCCCACAGTCGAAAATTCCTAGATCCAGTCGAAAATTTCCCCGGTTGCCATGAAACGAGAGCTGATCAAAAATTTTCCCATTGAAAATTTTGAGACCCAGTCTAAAATTTCCCGAGGTCGAAAAATCCGAGATCTGGTTGGAAATTTCCCCCGGTTGCCGTGAAATGGGAGCCAATAGAAAATTTTCCCCAGTCGAAAATTTCCCCCAGTCGCTGTGAAACAGGAGCCAATCGAAAATTTCAAGACTGGATGAAAAATTTTGAGACTCAGTCAAAAATTTCCATCGGTCGCCGTGAAATGGGAGCTGATCAAAAATTTTCCCGTTGAAAATTCCGAGACCGTAAAAGGTGGGAGTCCGCTCCCGGAGGAAGGTAAGCCAAATAGCGCTGTGTAGTATTTGAGGGGGTAGTAATCTCTCAAAGTGACTCACTACCACGGTTCGTAAGAACCAGGTTGCTGCTTACCCCCTTAGTCCACGAGGGGTTAACGTAAACCGCATTAGGGAGCGGGGCTACCACCATCGGGACTTTTTAGGGCACCGTGGTTGCCTGCATCATCCTCACAGCGAGGGCATCCTTACAGGGAAGGCATCCTCGCGGGGAGGGTAACATCCTGGAGACTTGTTTAGACAAATCCACTTGCATTGGAAAATAGTAAATACAACACCTCCCCCTATGAAGTCACGACGGGGGAGAGAATAGGCCCGGAGGCTATATGTAGAATTTGAGGAGAAAGCCTGTGTTCGATGTATGCTTCAGCTCCTGCTCTTTGAGGGTGGAGAGCTTATAAGCCCCCGAGCCCAAGACCGTAGTGATCCTGTACGGGCCTTCCCACTTGGGGCTGAGTTTGTCCTGGGCCTGGGGGTCGGTGACGCGCTTGAGGACAAGGTCTCCAAGGCGAAAAGCTCTCACCCGAACGCGCTAATTGTAGGCGCGCACCATTTCGCACTCGTAGATAGCGTGGCTGAGGAGTGCTTTATCCCGCTCTTCTTCGACGAGGCCGAGGCCGTGGTTCCATCCAGGAGCTCGACTAGCAGGAACTGAAAACTAATTTCAGAGGGGAGGACCTCCTCTGCCCCATGTACGAGCGAGAAGGGGGTGCTCCCGATCGCCCGGCTCGGGGTCGTGCGCATGGAGCAGAGGATACTTGGAAGCTCTTCCGCCCATGCACCCTGCTTGGAGGAGGTTTTCTTGAGCCGTTGGCGCAAGCCTTGAAGGATCACACCGTTGACCCTTTCACCGGCTCCGTTGCTCTGGGGGTGAGCCACGGAGGCAAAGTGGGGGGTGGTACCCAAGCTTTGGCAGAACTCCCGGAAATATGCTGAGTCGAACTAGGTCCCATTGTCGACTGTGGTTTCTTGGGGGACCCCAACACGACAGATGATGTTCTTCCACAAGAAACGCTGAACCGCTCGGGAGGTGATGCTAGCCAAGGGCTCAGCCTCCACCCATTTAGAGAAATAATCCACTGTGACCACCGCATATTTGTAGACCCCAAACGCCGGGGGGAAGGGGCTGAGGAGGTCCATTCCCCAGCGCGCGAAAGGCCAAGTATTAGGGATGGCTCGTTGTGCTGCAAAGGGTGAGTTAGAGCCCTTCGCCATCTTGTGACAGGCCTCGCATGCGGAGACAAGGTCTGGCTCATCATGGACCACAGTTGGCCAATAGAAACCCATGCGAATCACCTTCGCTGCGACTGCGCGCGGGGCCAGGTGAGAGTCGCAGCTCCCATAGTGTATGTCCTCGAGGAGTCGAAGGCCCTCTACCCGCGGGAGGCAGCGAATTAGGGCGGAAGCCCCCCGCCTATAGAGTCTCCCCTCCAGCAAGAGGTACGCCCGTGCCTTGGCACGGAAGCGCTTGGCCGCTGCATCATTGGGAGGCTCCCCCTCACCCCTTATGAAAGAGACGAGGGGCTCCATCCAAGATGCTGCTCGTGTGATTTCAGAGACCTCCGTGCCGCAGGGCTCGCTGTCTGAGTCGAAGCTGGCCACCGAAGGCTTTGTGATGACCTCCAGGTTGGCGCCCCGATGAGGGGTCCCTGGGCACTGGCTGCCCGTGCCAGGGCATCGGCACGATCGTTGTCTCTTCGGGGGATGTGTCGTGCTTCTAAGCCCTCGAAGTATTTCTCCATCTTCCTCACCTCTCCTAGGAAAAGGCTCAGGTTCGCGTCATGGCACAAGTATGATTTGTCCATTTGGCAAACCACGAGTTGGGAGTCTCCCTTGACTTGGAGGTGACGAATTCCCAGGGAGCGCGTGAGACACAACCCCAGCAGTAGGGCCTTCTACTCAGCGACGTTGTTCGTGGCCGGGAACTCGAGTCTTGTGGCATACTTCAGCGTCCTCCCCTCGGGGCTTCGGAGGACTACTCCCGCACTGGCCCCAGCGAGACACAAGGAGCCATCAAACATGAGCGTCCAATGGTCGTGACGACGGCGTGGTTCGGCGGGGGGTCCCCCCCCCCCGCCCTAGGGGCGGGAGTCCACTCCGCGACGAAGTCAATGAGGATTTGTGTTTGATGGCGGAGCAACCAAAGAGGGAGAGGGAGAAGGGAGCAAGCTCGGCTCCCCACTTCCCAATCTGTCCGGTGGCCTCCTTGTTTTGTAGCAGCTCCCCCAGACAGAGGGAACACGGGACTGTGATCGGGTGTCCCAGGAAGTAGTGGTGGAGCTTCCTGGACACCATCAGGATGGCGTAATAGCTCTTCTCCATCTTCGTGTACCTTTTCTTGGCACCTTGGAGGGGTTCGCTCACATAATAGATGGAGCGTTGTTGCCCATCCTGCTCCTTGACTAGTACCGCGCTTACAGCAACTGGAGTCACTACGAGGTATAGTAGTAGGGCCTCTTCTCAGGATGGGCTCACGAGCATCGGGGGGCTTGCGAGGTACTTCTTTAGGTTGTCAAAAGCTGCCAGGACCTCGGGGGTCCATTGGAACCCTTCGAGTCCCTGGAGGATCTTAAAGAACTGAAGACCACCTTCCCCCGACCGCGAGACAAAATGGATACATGTGACCAGGCAACCGGTGAGTCATTGTTCGTCCTTTACAGAGTACGGTGGGGGCATGTCTAACAGGGCCCGAATTTTTTTGGGATTAGCTTCTATGCTCCGCTGGGACCCGAGGAAGCCAAGCAGCTTCCCTCCGTGCATGCCGAAGGTGCACTTCTTCGGGTTGTGCTTCAACTCGTACTCACGGAGATTGCGGAAGGTTTCTGATAAGTCTTCAAGATAACTGGCCGCATGGAGGCTCTTGACGACCGCATCGTCAACGTAGACCTCTACGTTACGACCTATCTTGTCCTTGAGGACCAAAGACATGAGGTGCTGGAAGGTTGCCCCCAGCGTTTGTGAGCCCAAAGGACATGTGAACATAGCAAAATGTGCCGAGGGGAGTTATAAAACTCATCTTTTCCTCATCCTCCTTGGCCATCCAAACTTGGTGGTAGCCTGAGTATGCGTCCAAGAAGCTCATGAGCTCGCACGGCGCGGTTGAGTCCACCAGCTGGTCGATCCGCGGGAGTGGGAAGTTGTCCTTCGGGCAAACCTTGTTGAGGTCAGTGAAGTCCACGCACATTCTCCACTTGCTGCTAGACTTTTTCACAAGGACGGGGTTCGCAAGCCACTTGGGGTGTAAGACCTCCCGAACAAACCCCACCTCTCGGAGCCTTACAATCTCAGCCTTAATGGCTTCTTGGCGCTCAAGGGAGAGTTTTCTTAGTTTTTGCTTCACTGGAGGGCGGCCGGGCGTTACAGCAAGCTTGTGCTCAATAGCATCCCGAGCGACGCCCTTCGTATCCATAGGCTTCAATGCGAAGACATTGGAATTTTAGCGGAGGAAAACCGCGAGTTGTTCCACGTGCTCCCTAGCGAGGTCTGCCCCAACTTTAACAATCTTCTCCCCATTCTCTGGGAACAGTCGGACCACACGAAGGTCCCCCTCCGGGCGCGGTTTTGAGAGAAACTTGCCAGGAAGGGTGACCGGGACATCGGGAGTCGGGGAAGCATTTCCCTCCCCCAGGGTCTTGATCAGGTTGACGTCCCCAATCATGGCCGTGGTGCGCTTGTAAAGAGCGTGGGCCATGTCCTGGTCGCCCCGGGCAGCGATCACGCCACGAGGCCCAGGGATCTTCATGCAGAGGTGACCTTGGTGAACCACAGCACCTAGGCGGCTGATCGTGGTCCTTCCCACGATAGCGCTGTAGGAAGTGGGGAGGTCAACCACATCAAACCGAACCATCTCCATCCGGTAGTTTTTTGAGCTGCCGAAGGTCATGAGAAGGTCAACCTTCCCCACCGGGACAAAGCCTTGTAGCGGCCCAGCTGCGGGTTGTAGCAACTTCTCATCTACCTGCATTTCCTCTAAGGCTTTCAGGTACAGGACGTCCGCGGCGCTACCACTGTCGACGAGGATGCGAGCCAACCGACAGTTGAACACAGTGGCGGAGAAAATAAGTGCATCATCGTGGGGGAAGCGAACCCACGCGGGTCTTCCGCTGTGAAGGTGTGGGGGACGTTCGAACACTTTGGTGGCCGGGACGTGTTTGGCAACCCCACTACCTTCACTTCCCACGCGTACTCCTTGCGCTGGTGCTTGGAGTCTTGCCTGGAGGCGGATCCTCCCATAATGACATTCACATGTCCCTCTCCTGCGGCTACCTGTGCTCCCCTGAGGGAGGAGGGAGAGTCACCAAAGTAGGAGGAGGGGGCAAGGAGGCAGGACTGCCTCCCCCTACTCATGCCAGTCGAGAAATGCGGCGAACTGCTGCAAGAGAGCATTGCACTCTCGGGTGGCATGGGAAGTGGACTTGTGGAAGGAGCACCACAGCTTAGATATGCTCTCCTTGACTCCTAGCTTGGGATGTTCCCTGTCGTGGGAGGACTGTCCCCCCCCCCATTGCCTTTCGGCTTGGGAAAGGAGCAGTTGCTCTTGTTGCCTTCGCGTGAGCTGCCTCCGCCCTCGAGGACAAAGGTGTCCCGAGGCTGTGGCTCACTACGGTTGCCCCTCTTGGGACACTTGCTAGAGGGGAGGTCCCTGGCCTCCCGCTCGGCGGGGGCAAGCACCCCCTGGTGTTTCCTCCAGAGTTCATCCTCTACTCGGGCGTACTTCTCGAGGACAGTGAAGAGATCAATAGCAGAGGTGGGGCAACTTCGGGAGAGTCTCCGGTGAAGCTCCCTGGGAAGGATCCCGCTCTTGCATGCCTCAATGATGATAGAGTCAGGGATATGAGCCACTTTGCTCTTGATCTGAGCGAAGTGCTTGAAAAAGCTCTGGATAGTCTCCCCCATCCTTTGCCATATAGTGTATAGTTACGACGAGTCCAGGGGACGCTGTCGACGATTCGGACTCGGGGTCCTTAGTCGATCTTATGCAAAATTTGTGAGTTGTGAGGCCTTTCAAAGTGTCCCTCCGGAAAGGGATGATGAGCAATGTCAGTTGGGGCACAGAGAGATTTATATAGGTTCGGACCCTCGATGGTGGGAGTAATAGCCCTACGTCCTGTTGTGATTTCACTATGTACGGGAAAATGTTTACAAGGTTGGAGAAAAGATCATCACAGGCGAAGATCTTTTCTGTGTGATTGTCTAAAAAAGACTAAACTAACTTATGGAATCTTGTTCTTGATCTATCTGATCTATTGGATCTCCCCTCATCTTGTACATATGCTCACCCTTTTATACTGGTCGAAAGGGCGCTAATGCACAACGGATTTGAACGGTTGCTTGGGTACAGTTTTGATAACCGCACTTAACTTCCACGTAGGCTTAACATGTGCAATTGAGGGATAACCGCACATATTAACTTCCTTGCAGTTGTCTTCATACGTGGAGGAGTCTTCATGATTCTAGGGATATGCTTGTACAAAGTGCTAAGTAATCCTGAGTTACTCTAGTCGAGGGTAGTCAACGACCCTCGGACCGCCATTGTCTGCGGCCTCCTGACCGCGTAACGTCTGCGATCTCATGATCGCGCAAAGCATGCGACCATGTGTCCGCGCTTCTCAGGTCGTCTGAGATCATAGCAACGAACCTCTGGACACTTGTCTGGTTCGAATCTGTCTTGAACCAGATGTAAATTATTCCGAACTAGCTCGGGTAACAATCCTCGTCAGCTAGCCCCCAAACTTGAAGAAACTGAAGAGACATATTTACATCAAATTTAATCCTGCATCAGATAAGTGACTCGACTCTTCAACTTCCACACTTAGTGGAGGTTTATTTCCCGAGACGGGTTCCGGGTTGTTTTTGACACGTAATGATAGCGTTGCTGACTTGTTTTTTAACCAGAGATAAAACTGTAAATATGTTCTAAGAACTCGAGGCATTCGAAAAACGAACCATCACCCCTGAGTGCTATAAATACCGAAGCCTCTTAGCCCTAAAACTTCACAAGTTCTTTCTCGGCTAAGTCTTTTCCAAAGCTATCTTTCCTTCTCTTCTGCTTTCATCTCAATGGCAGATCAAGACTCCAAAAACATCATTGAGATTGAAAGTGATGAAGAGGAAGTGCTACCCGAACTTGACCAGGACTTCCAGAAGGTAAGTCTTCTCTGGAACTTTTGGTTCAAGTTGCCATCTTATATTCTGGTCAAAAATGCTTTTTGGAAATTCACAGGTAACCGAAGAGCTGGTTCCCCCAGGGAAGAAACCCAAGGTTGACGAGGGATCCTCCGGTGGTACAAAGGTTGGGGATGCATCATTGCGCTCTCCTTCCTTGTCCCATGTACTTCTTCCTATCCATGCAACTCGGTAGGTCAAACCCTCATCTCCACCTTTGGAGATCCAAAATACTACTTCAAGGATTTCTCCTTTTTCTGATCAACTTTCTTCATTGCGATCAAGCGATCCCCATCTTTTGATGGGTTATCAATTTTCTGGTCGGAAGGTTGTATTCCCGCGACCAGATGATCCTCAACTTTTGTTGGGTGATCAATTTTCTCGTGGGAAAGTTGCACTTCCATGACCTGATGGTCCCCGACTTTTGTCGGGTGATCTACTTTCTGGGGGAAACACTTCATCCTCCCGTCCAATCTTACCACAAGGATTGGTAATTATTTTCATTTCCTCTACTGGTCGTTTTATCTTATAAAACTAACACATATGTGTGCAGGAAATGAAAATTTCTGTAGCCCCCAGCTACCAGCCTGCTGAGATCCAACCTCTTTCCTTCGAACAAACTCTCCAGAAGGAAAAAGAGGCTCTGGAGAAGAAGACCGAAGAAATGTCTTCGGCCATTCTGCACCTGGCAGAATGTTATGACAACTCCCATGAAGAGACGCACCAACTCCGCCTGGGGAGAGACCACGCTCAGCAACAGTGAGAACTCTCCGATACGATTAGGAGTGGTAGTGCTTCTTTGCTCCGGGATGATGTAGATAGGCTTAGAATAGTTGCTAGTTCTCTTGGAGCAGTCAGTGTAGATCCTAATAACGCCAATATGTCCTTAGGAGAACTTTGTAAACTTCTCTCGGATCAAGTCGATGCTCTGGTCGCCTGTATCCCTTTCGTATGTAAGATTGCCAGAAATAAAATTTACTTTACCTTACACACCTTGATTTTTCAAGAAGGATTATGTAAGACTTATAATCCCAGATTAAAGCTCCTCACAATTTCTGTGTAAAAACATGGTCACAAAAAATGCCCTTGCGACCATACATACACAGGTAAATCCGAAGTAACAACTTTTGCGACCAGAAATGCATTGATGTGCTATACCACGATCAGTACTAGTATTGTGATCAGAACTGAAACCGTGATCAGAACATAATACCTTGACCGAATGATAATCATATATGTTGCGATTACCCACTTGCAGCGATCACAGAATCGCATTGCGATCAACATGCAAATCTTTGAGACGATCACAGAACTACATTGTGATCAAAACATAAAAATTAACTTACAAAAGACAGGAGGGATCATTTCCTCCATAATCATTGCAAAATTTTCATGCTTTTGTGTGCACCCTAGCCCCCGAATTCGAAAAAAAATAATGAAAATATATTTTGTTCCGGATTCACTGTAGGGAGTGCATAACGGGTTTCCAAAGAGAAGGCACCCATTATGGGAAATTAATAAAATATTCGGCGAAGAGTTGTCTCGGGCATATAAAAGGAGAAGGTAGCTTCCTGAGGAAGACTCACAAGCCAAAACCCTTCATTTGCCTTAGAGTTTCTCGCCACACAAAACCCTCTTTTGCATTCCTCATCTTCGTCGCCTCCAAAGCCACCACCTTTCTTCCCAATCCTTCGAAGAAATGGCATCCTGGAGCCGATCCGTTCACCATATAGAGGAGAGCTTGGTGGCACTAGAGAAAGAAGAGATTCTCCCTCCACAGCTGCTGATCAACTGGCGGACGGTGGAGAAAGATCAAGAAACCCCAATCATCCAAGAGGGTGAATTGGTGATCTTCAAGGAATACCTACGCTGCGGGTTCCGATTCCCAAAAAGCGAGTTTCTGCGGGGAATCTTGGAACACTATGGGATGGAGTTAGTGAATCTCCACCCCAATGCTGTCCTTATTCTGGCAATTTTCCAGCACCTTTGTGAAGCCTTCGTCGGAGTGCTTCCGAGCGTGGAGTTTTACCGGCGCTTCTACTTTTCGGCATGGTCAAAAAGTGCCAACGCCGCTGGGTGCATCTACTTTCGTATACGGGAGAAGAATGAGTACCCATTCCCGCCCCTCCGGGACTCTGTTCATGGGTGGTACCATAAATGGTTCTACTGTACCCCTCCATCAGAGAGCGGACTATGGTTTGCGAACACCCGACCGGAGAAAGCCAGTGAGTTGGACTTCCTTCCTGGTCTGAGCGTAGAATAGAAGAAACAAGCCCAAGCAATTCTTCACCTAGTCCAGCAAGGCTTGACCGCGCGTGATATCATACGCGACATTGTGAAGAATCGGATAAGCCCCCTGCGTGAAAGGGCTCATCCAGCTTGGGAAGTCCAGTCCATGGCGGACAGTACCCTGGACTACAATAATGGTATGTCCTCTAATCAACAAAACATACATTTTTACTGACTAAAAAATGTTGTATTTGTTAACATGTTTGTTTGTGACACAGCTTTATCTTTGTCCGAGATTGAAAAACGGACAAACTACCTCCTCTGGGCATACAACGCCACTATGGAGGGAGCTAAGGGATCACCTCGTCCCCAGAGCTTAATTAACGCCAGCGACGATCTTAAGCAAGAGCACCAAAAGGTATGACCTTTCTTAACAAATTACGTTGTAAATCATCCACTTGCCCTGTATTACCAAAAGCATTTGGAATTATACAACTTCTGGGGAAGTTTGCTGAGGCAATGCGTCCAAGTGAGGACGTTGGTCCTTCGGGAGGACCAACTACGAAGAGGGTGAGGAGGACCCCTTCGAAGCGCGTAGCAAAGGAATCTGCTCCCAAAAAACCTAAGAAGATTCTAGGAGAGGCTTCTCCGCAAAAGAAAACCCTTACCGTGAAAAAGATTGCGGTAAGATTCTTGGTTCCTCCTGTACCCCCAAGTACGAGCGGAAATTACTTCTTCGTCATACAGGGCGAAGGGAGCGAGGATGACAAAAACGAGATTCCTCTTATCCGCCGCAAAAGGACTCCTGCCAGTCCTAGGGTGGTGAGTACTCCACTCCTAGTGAAAGAAGTGGGGATGACTAAACAGGATCCCGCGATCAATACTGATCTCATGGTCGCGGACGAAGTTCCAGTGCCTACGGTTAATGAAGCTCTAGGACAAATGGCTTCATCTTTACCAACAGAAGATGTTACTCCGGTAAGGACCCTTACAATCTTATTTTCCGTCATGCCTCAGGTGTGTTCTTATAGACCTGCATACATACAGGGAGAAAAGGACAATGTCCAATTCAGGAAAAGGAAGACCAGGACAGATGATGACTGTCCTCTTTTTCTCGGAGAACCATCCTCGAAATCCCAGAAATGGACAGGGTTTTGAGTAAGGTAAGAATCTCTCCCATTTAGACATGGTCATATCAAAGCGATCGATTGAAGACACTCTAACCGATGATTCTCTTGTTTGATTACGCTAGGCACAGAGATGCAGCGCCAAGAGCCCCAGTGACCTCTACAAGTCTTGAGGCTTCTCCAGCTACGGAGGTCACGGGCGAGCAAAGTCCCATCCCCACGGCCGAAGAAGTTTTACATGCCATTGTAGAGGGGATGGCTACAGAAGTCCAATCGCAGAGATTGGAATCTGAAACCCCAGCCATGGAGGAGGCTCAGTAGGAAAATTCATTTGCCGCTCCAGCTGGGGATAAAGCGAGTCTAGAGACTCAGCCTTTGGCTGAATCGGAAAACAGCTCGTTTAGCGAGTATATTGAGGTATGTAGAACACCGCTTGTTATTTTTAAGTTCGCATTTGCATAGGAATATCCAGGCTTTGAAACTGATCTCCTTCCATGTCATAGGAACTAACTCGTGTGGCGACCAAGTCCATAGCTGTAGCGAAGCGTATCGAGGTCGTCCAACAAGAAACGAGTCGCCTGCAGCGGTAAGGAAGATGTTTCCTCATCCGCCTGAATTTTAGTCCCATTTTAACAATTGTCTCTTTTGTCACAGAGAAAATGCCTTTCTGACCAAGAGCCTCGCTGACCGGGAAAACCAAGAGATCAGGGCAGTCGCCAAGATCTCTTGCTTGGAGGAAGAACTCCAACAACTGCGGTTGCAGCTCTCCTGTAAGTGTACTTCCGACCAGAATGAATTAACTTGTTATGCGAACTGTTTGTGATGGTTTCTTTGTTGGGGGAAATCTCCACGCGGTCAAGTCCAGGTAAGTTCATGATTGCCCGGGGACAGTGGCCCCCGGTGCCTGCCCCGGGCGCCATCATTTGGCCCCCGGGACCTTGTCCCCCGGGCATGTCCCGGGCGCCGCCATTAGCCCGGGGACAGTGGCCTCCGGTGCCTGCCCCGGGCGCCGCCATTTGGCCCCCAGGACCGTGTCCCCCGGGCATGTCCCGGGCGCCGCCATTGGTCCGGGGACAGTGGCCTCCGGTGCCTGCCCCGGGCGCCGCCATTTGGCCCCCGGGACCGTGGCCGCCGGTGCCTGCCCCGGGCGCCGCCATTTGGCCCCCGGGACTGTGCCCCCCGGGCATGTCCCGGGCGCCACCATTGGCCCGGGGACAGTGGCCTCCGGTGCCTGCCCCGGGCGCCGCCATTTGGCCCCCGGGACCGTGCCCCCCGGGCAGGTCCCGGGCGTCGCCATTGGTCCGGGGACAGTGGCCTCCGGTGCCTGCCCCGGGCGCCGCCATTTGGCCCCCGGGACCGTGCCCCCCGGGCAGGTCCCGGGCGCCGCCATTGGCCCCCGGGACCGTGCCTCCGGTGCCTGCCCCGGGCGCTGCCATTGGCCCGGGGACAGTGGCCTCCGGTGCCTGCCCCGGGCGCCGCCATTTGGCCCCCGGGACCGTGCCCCCCGGGCATGGCCCGGGCGCCGCCATTGGCCCGGGGACAGTGGCCTCCGGTGCCTGCCCCGGGCGCCGCCATTTTCCCCCGGGACAGTGGCCGCCGGTGCCTGCCCCGGGCGCCGCCATTTGGCCCCCGGGGACCGTGCCCCCCGGGCATGTCCCGGGTGCCGCCATTTGGCCCGGGGACAGTGGCCTCCGGTGCCCGCCCCGGGCGCCGCCATTTGGCCTCCGGGACCGTGCCCCCCGGGCATGTCCCGGACGTCATCGCCCTCCTAAAAGGTAAAACCCCTGTTTGTTTATCACGTGCAGGTCACGCGAGGGACGCCTCGGGAATCAGCGACCACCTGTCAAGCATCCAAGACGTTTGACCGGAAGAAGGACGGTCCTACCCTTCGATCCGACGGTGGCTTCCGGGGTACTTTAGGCTTTTCGCTTCTTTTTGGGGGCTATAAATAGCCCTTGTACCCCTCTGTTGTAAAGATCAGTTCATTATTATTTGGAATAGCTAATCTCACAGACGTGCTCCGGAAGCCTCTCCCCCGGAGAGAGCCTCCCCAGAGTGACTGGGGCTCCCCCCGGGAAGTGCAGGGGGCGAACCAGCCTCTATGTCGAAGACTCCGCAGCATCCGATGGCCGCGGCCCTACCGTCCCCCGCACATCGAGCATTATAATGGCGAGGCGGACCCTTACGAGTTCGTGCAGATCTACTCCACAGCCATCTCCGCGGCGGGGGGGGGGGGGGGGGACGAGAGCGTCCAATGCAACGTCTTCCCCCTCTACCTTACCGGCATTGCCCGCTCCTGGTTTTACAATCTGAAGGCGGGCTCCATCAAGTCCTTCTCGCAGTTGAAGCGGGAGTTATGCGCCAACTTTCAGGGAAATTACGTATGTCCCCTGGATTCTTCACAGCTATACACAGTGCGCCAGAGAACCGGGGAGACCATCAGAAGCTTCTTCAAGCGCTTTGCCCAAGTAAAAGCAAAGTGGCCCACGTCCCGGACTCTACGGTCATCGAAGCCTGCAAAAGCGGCATCCTCCCGGGGGAGCTCCACCGAAGGCTCTCCCGGAGCTGCCCCTCCTCCGCATATGAGCTCTTCAACGTGCTCGAAAAGTATGCTCGGGCGGAGGAAGACGATATCTGGAAGAAGACCCAGGGAGCTCCTGCCCCCATTGACCGGGGGGCCAGGGATCCCCCCAAACGCCCCAGACAAGGGGGGCATAACGAGCCACGGCCTCGGGACACTTTTGTCCTCGAGGGCGGAGGCGGCTCGCGCGACCCCCCGAAGGGCAACCGCCCCTTCCCCAAGCCAAAAGGTCATGGGGGAGGACAGTCTTCGCGCGGCCGGGAAGGCCCCGCGGGGAGAAGGCGGGAAGGACCGTGGTGCAACTTCCACGGGTCCAGTACCCACGCTACCCGAGACTGTGACCAACTACTGCAGCACTTCGCGACATTCCTCGACCAGCGCGGGCAGGGGGGGGGGACTCCGGCCTCCTTGCTACCTCGGCCAGCTATTCCGGCCCTTCCCGCTCCCGCGGGGGGTGAGCAGGCACAGGAGGGGGAGCCTTCAGAAGCTCTCCCCTTCCAGACCTCTCAGCGCCGCATCAACGTCATCGTGGGAGGGTCTGCCTCCGAGCGGGACTCCAAGCGCCAGCGTAAGGAGTACGCGCGTGAAGTTAAGGTTGTGGGGGTGCTACACACGTCCCCGCCACCAAAGTGGTCGGACGTCCCCCTCACCTTCACGGCAGAAGACGCGCGGGGGGTTCGCTTCCCCCACGACGACGCGCTCGTTGTCTCCGCGACAATCTACAACTGTCACCTGGCCCGCATCCTTGTGGATAGTGGGAGCTCCGCCGACGTCCTATTCCTGAAGGCTTTCAAAGAGATGCAGGTGGATGAGAAGCTCCTGCAGCCCGCAGCCGGGCCCCTACAAGGTTTTGTCCCGGGGAAGGCGATCCACCCCGTGGGCAAGGTAGATCTTCCTGTGACCTTCGGCGCCCCGGAGAACTACCGGACCGAGCTGGTCCGCTTCGATGTAGTGGACCTCCCCTCCTCCTACAACGTGATTATGGGGAGGACCACCATCAACCGGCTGGGGGCTGCCACCCATCAAAACTACCTCTGCATGAAGATCCCCGGGCCGCATGGCGTGATCAACGTCCGGGGAGACCAAGACATGGCCCGTGCTCTGTATGAGCGCGCAGCCGCCACGATCGGAAGCGTCAACATTATTGAGGCGCCCAGGGGGGAGGCCTCCCCCCTGGAACCAGACGTCGCGGCAGTATCCCCCGGGGGGCCCCTCCTCAAACCGCGTCCGGAAGGGAGCCTCCGGAAGGACCTGCTGTTCCCGGGGCCAGCAGTGCCGCCAAGTACGAGGCTTTGCTCCTCAGGTCGCACCACGTGCGTTCCCCGGGGATCCGACGCCTCCAACTGAAGGGAGATTCTCAGCCCATATTTCACCAAAAGCACGGGCCTTACCTGTGCCGTAACGCAAATTCTAGTCTTTTATTTGCAGATGCAAAAGATGCAGAGGCACTTCGATGGCACCAAGGGGGGTACCCCGTCCCCGGCCTGATCCCGGGGCCGGGAGCCCACTTCTCGCCGAGGGTTTACCCTGCGCCGGGAGCCAGTCCCGCCCCCCGCGTTGCGTTTACTGCACCGGGGGCGGTCGACAGAGCAGCCCCTGTGCCGCAGCGGACTTCCCCTCGCATGGGCTCCCCGGTTCCGGTCGTCGCCTCGGGGGCTCCCCCCTGGCCGGTTTCGGGTGTTACAGGGCCTGCCCCCTTCCCGGTTCCGGTCGAGGCCACTGGGGCCCCCTCCACTTCGATTCCGGTCTTCGCCACAGGGGCTTCCCCCTTCCCGGTCCCGGTCGTCGCCTCGGGGGCTCCCCCCTCGCCGGTTCTGGGTGTTACAGGGCCTGCCCCCTTCCCGGTTCCGGTTGTGGTCATCAGGGCTCCCCCCTTTCAGGGACCCCTTACAAGCTCTTCGACCTTCAAGAGCAGGAGCTGAAGCACACGTGGAACTTGCGTTTACTTCGCAAGTTCTATGTTTAGCCTCACGGGCATGTCCCCTCTCCCGGGGCGTTCACGCCAGAGGGGGAGGAGGGACGCTGTATTTTCCTCCCCTTTCGCAGCTTCGCAGGGGGAGACCCTGTACTTCATTTCATTAGCAATACATAGGTCTTGCTTTGCAAACTGTCTCATTGCAGGTCTTTCTCATTACCGCCCCTAGTGGCGATGCCCTCCCCGCGAGGATGCCCTCCTTGTGAGGATGCCCTCCCCGCGAGGATGCTCTCCTTGTGAGGATGCCCTCCCCGCGAGGAAGTGGGCTAGCCCCAACAAGTCCCTACAACGGAGCCTGCACTCCCGTAGGGCGCCCTCCCCGCGAGGATGCCCTCCCCGCGAGGAAGTGGGCCAGCCCCAACAAGTCCCTACAACGGAGCCTGCACTCCCGTAGGGCGGCTTACGATCAGCCCTCGTGGACTGAGGGTGTAAGCGGCAACCCGGTCACAGTGGCCGTGGTAACGAGTCACTTTGGGAGACTAGTCCCCTGCCCAAACACTCAAGACCCGTCTTCGGGCACTTCCTCCTCCGGGAGTAGATGCTCTCCTCAGTGGGACGTCTAATGGCTTTCTGGATCTATCTTCCTCCTCCGGGAGTCGACGTTATTCCCGGCTCCCCGTTCTCACGGCGACCGAAAGATCAGCCCCTTGCGGCTTGATTGGATCCATCTTCCTCCTCCGGGAGTCGACGTTATTCCCGGCTCCCCGTTCTCACGGCGACCGGAAGTTCAGCCCCTTGCGGCTTGATTGGATCCATCTTCCTCCTCCGGGAGTCGACGTTATTCCCGGCTCCCCGTTCTCACGGCGACCGGAAGATCAGCCCCTTGCGGCTTGATTGGATCTATCTTCCTCCTCCGGGAGTCGACGATATTCCCGGCTCCCCGTTCTCACGGCGACCGGAAGATCAGCCCCTTGCGGCTTGATTGGATCTATCTTCCTCCTCCGGGAGTCGACGTTATTCCCGGCTCCCCGTTCTCACGGCGACCGGATGATTATCTCTCGAAGACCTTATTCCCGGCTCCCCGTTCTCACGGCGACCGGACAACTGCTTTACGAAGATATGGGTTTCTGATATTTTCCCCGGAAATATTATTCCCGGATGAACCCTCCCGGGAAGCTCCCCTCCGGAGGTCTTATTGGCTTTCCATGAGCCCCTTCCGCGCCTTGTTCCCGGTTCCCCGCTCTCCCGGCGGCCGGATGAACCTCTCCCGGTGCCCCCGGGCACCCCGGAAGGTCCCTCCCTCGGAAATCCTGTTTTTACAATTTTCTAACTTAGAAAATGTTTCTACAGGTTATGCTCCCCCCGGGGACCCTGTTTCCCCCACAGCACGCGGAGGCTTCCTCCCGCCCGCTGTGGGCGGGGGGGGACAGGGGGTCCCCGGGTCACCCACGAAGAAACTTAGCTCATCCTTGTTAAGATGAGTCGTCCAGACCATCCAAGAAGAAGAAAATAAAGAGGCAATAAAAAGTTTAACAATGCGCTTTATTGATCGACAAACCCGGAGGACATCTTCCCCCTCCGGTGGGTTTCAGAAATGATACAACCCGGGTCCTAACCCGGGGGATTTTCTACGAGCCTAAGGCCCCTACGCCTATAGCTCCCGGAGGCGCTCCCTTAGCTCCCGGGCCAGGTCCCGGTACAGCGCCCGGACGCGACGCTGAGAATCCCGAAGTACGTCTTCGGGCCAAAACTCGTACCCAGCCGGCGGAAGTATCCGGAGAGGAGGTATCATCTGGGCCCTCGGGCGCGGGGAAGTTAATTCAGCACGGCTGTTGTCAAAATTATCCAAGTGCCATTCCGGGCGCCACCACAACCGGACGGGCTCCCGGGCAGTACCGCCGTCGCGCCTCCCGGAGAAAAGGCTCAGCAAAATCAAAGCCGCTTGGGCGTCCCCCGGAGAGTTTCTCCCGGACCTTTGCTCGGGAGCAACCCCCCGGGAACCCTGGTAACATTTTATTGCAAAGACTTAGAAAAATTTCTAATATATTTCATTGCAAAATGTTTGTGTACAAGTGCCCGGGGCTTCTCCTAAGAAGCTACCGGAATCAAAATGTCTAAAAATAAAAAGGGGTCTTGGCTAAAGACCCGGGGGAGGCTCATACTTTGGCATTGGGGTCCTCCCGCCGGGAAGCTTCCTCCGTGGCCGGGGCAGGGACATCCGCGGCCGGAGGCGCCGGTGTCGGGAACCACGTCCGGATGATCCGGTCGTAGAACCCCTCCGCCAGCAGCTCCACCTCCCGGCGCGTTGGCTCGAAGGCCTCCGGGAAGCCCCGGGGGATGCGGCCCCCGATCGCCCGGGCGCCGACCCCACGGTAGTCAACGAGCCCCGCGGCGGCCGCGATGACGGGGATCGCGCGGCCCCGTGCCCGGACGTCCGCAGCCTCCGGGATGGCGGAGACTTGTGCGTTAAGAAAACGCACAGCCTCCGCGAGGGTCGCCGGGGGCACCTCCGCGAGGGTCGCCGGGGGCACCTCCGGGCCGCTCCCGGAGCCCAGGCTAACGCCAAGGCTTTCCAAGGCCGAGCGGACGGAGCGGCCCGCGTCCGCCAGCGCCCGGACGCTGGAGCTCTCGAGCTCCCGGAGCGCCTTCTCCCGCACCTTGGCCTCCTCTCGGAGGCGGATGTAGGCGCCCTCCGAAAGGTGCACCTACGCCCGGGCCCGGGACAGCTCATCAAGAGCTTCGTCCCGCTCCCGGATGGCCGCCTCCCGCTGCTCGACGCAGGCCGAGGCCCGGCTCTCCGCCTCCTTGAGCAGCCGGGTGACCCGCTGCTCAAGGCCCCAGGTAACAGTCGCTACCTACAAAATGCATAAAGAGTTAGAAAAATCTTAAGTGCAGGAAAAAAGCCGAAGTGTGGAGAGCTCGAGTTACCTGGGCTCCGAGGGACTCGAGCCCCTCAAAACGCTCGTGGAGCGTCCCTCCTGCTACGAAGGCCTGCACCTTCCGGTTGTGCAGGCCTTCCGCGTAGCGGGCCACCCCCCCCGCAGAAAATAGGGAGGTGTCTTGCCCGGCCCTCCTGTCGCGGCCGGGAGAGGGCCCCCGGACCTCCGAATCCGGGAGCACGGCCGGCGTCGCCGGCGTCTTCGTCGACGAAGTTTCCTCCGAAGACGAAGACGAAGGTTGGGCGGGGATCTCCGCCCGGGGCGGGATCATTGGGCCTTTCCCCGCCCCAGGCCGGAGGGCCCTCGGAGCCTCCTGCTCCGGGGGGACCTCGAAGACTGAGGGGCTCCCCCCCTCCTCATCCACCGGCCAGAGGCGCGGGGGCGCCGCCCCCGAAAACCTCACTTCTAGCCTCTCCGGGGCCAATGCCGCCGGGAGAGGCGAGAGGAGCGTCACGCGAACTGGCGACGGGGCGTAGTCCGCCGAATCGGACCCCGCCCCATCAACAACAACCTCCTTCCCCCGGGCCTCGACGGGGGCCTCCGGGGGCGGAGGCGTCGCCTCTGCCCGGGGCGCCGCCCGGGCATGTTCGGCTCCGGGAGCTGCGTCCCGGGCCCTCACCGGCGTCGTCGCCGGCGCCGTCGCCGGAGCTGGGGTCTTCTGGACCCGGGGCTTTTTGGGCTCCGAGCCCCCGGCCGCGTCCTTCCCGGGGGTGGGAAGAGGCTTCCTCTCCGGAAGCATGAGCCCGTAGGCCTCGGCCACCAAGTTCCGGGGAGGCCCCTCCCCCACGAGGCGCACGATGCGCTCGTGTTCGTCGACGAAGTACCTCCCCAGGAGGTGCTCCGCCTTGTCCCTCGCCGCCGGGTACGGGCGCACTGCAAGAGGTAAAAAGTTAGTCAATTTCTCATAAAAAACTGCAAGTACAAAAATGCAGGGGACTTACGCCGCGTCACCGGCTTGACCGGAGGCCGCTGCTCCGGGCCCATGCCGATCCCCCTTCCCCCGCGTGAGAAGGGGGAAAGCCGTAGGAGCGCCAGCTCCTCCGCGGCGTCCCGCATTGAGCGGGCCTTCTTCGCCAACACCACCTTCCCGAGGAGCTCGAACTCCTCGTCCGTCCACACCGGCGGCTTCGGTGCGGATGATCGGCTGTAGGTGGGAGGCTCCAGGGCGTAGACCACCGCCTCGTCCCGGACCCGGAGGTAGAACCACCTCCGGAGCCAGTCCCCCCAGTGGTCCCGGGAGGCCGCCGCCGGGAAGTCCGCCACCCGGGAGGGCAGCATTTGGACCATCACCGAGCCGAAGGGGGACTTCGGTCCTCCATTCACCAGGTGGGAGCTCCGCACCGCCGGTTCATAGAAGTACCGGAAGGCGCGGAGGGTGGGCTCCCGCCCGGTCGCTGTCTCGTAGAGCCATATAAAAAGGCCCATACGGACGAGCGCGTTCGGAGTGAGGTGGTTGAGAGCCACCCCGTACTCTTTGAGAAACTCCCGGAGCATCGGATGCACCGGGAGCCGGAGCCCCGCCTCGAGGAAGGCCTCGAAGGCCACGACCTCCCCGGGCCTGGGGCGGGGGGCTCCGTCCTTCTTTAGGGGGACCCGGATGTCCCCCTCTTCGACGACGCCCTTCTTGACCAGGGACTCCGCGTCCGAGGCCGAGAACTCGGAGCCCCAAAGGAAATCCACGGGGATTTCCTCCGGGGGCACCTCCGTGGCCTTCGCTCGACCTTTGGGCGCCATTAGGTGAGTTCTTTGTTTTTCGGTGGCTAAGTTTTCAGGTGGCTACGGCTACAACTCCCGGACGCTCGCTACCGGAGAAGGCTACCAGAAATGCTACCGGGAGAGCGCTACCGGGAGAGCTGAAGCTGAAGTTGGAAAATTGGGAATGAGCTACCGGGGCCCCCTAAGGCCCTATTTATAGAGGCTGGCCGTGATCTAGATGCGCGCCACGTGGCCCCCTCGGAGCAATCTGGACCACTGATTCAAACTGTGCGCGGGAAACGAAGGGACAGGCGCGTAAATCGAGACGCCGTTTCGAACCCCGCGTGCATTTATTGTGAGAACGGCGCGGCCATGAAGCGCCCGGCACAGAAACCGAAGCGTCGCCGGGGCTCCGGTGATTTTCGTCCGGAGATTTTCCCGGTACCGTAACCATTCCCTCCGGGGGCTCAAGCTTCGTCCCCGGAGAGCATGGGGGGCTGCTGTTGGGGGAAATCTCCACGCGGTCAAGTCCAGGTAAGTTCATGATTGCCCGGGGACAGTGGCCCCCGGTGCCTGCCCCGGGCGCCGTCATTTGGCCCCCGGGACCGTGTCCCCCGGGCATGTCCCGGGCGCCGCCATTGGCCCGGGGACAGTGGCCTCCGGTGCCTGCCCCGGGCGCCGCCATTTGGCCCCCGGGACCGTGTCCCCCGGGAATGTCCCGGGCGCCGCCATTGGTCCGGGGACAGTGGCCTCCGGTGCCTGCCCCGGGCGCCGCCATTTGGCCCCCGGGACCGTGGCCGCCGGTGCCTGCCCCGGGCGCCGCCATTTGGCCCCCGGGACTGTGCCCCCCGGGCATGTCCCGGGCGCCGCCATTGGCCCGGGGACAGTGGCCTCCGGTGCCTGCCCCGGGCTCCGCCATTTGGCCCCCGGGACCGTGTCCCCCGGGCATGTCCCGGGCGCCGCCATTGGTCCGGGGACAGTGACCTCCGGTGCCTGCCCCGGGCGCCGCCATTTGGCCCCCAGGACCGTGCCCCCCGGGCAGGTCCCGGGCGCCGCCATTGGCCCCCGGGACCGTGCCTCCGGTGCCTGCCCCGGGCGCCGCCATTGGCCCGGGGACAGTGGCCTCCGGTGCCTGCCCCGGGCGCCGCCATTTGGCCCCCGGGACCGTGCCCCCCGGGCATGGCCTGGGCGCCGCCATTGGCCCGGGGACAGTGGCCTCCGGTGCCTGCCCCGGGCGCCGCCATTTTCCCCCGAGACAGTGGCCGCCGGTGCCTGCCCCGGGCGCCGCCATTTGGCCCCCGGGGACCGTGCCCCCCGGGCATGTCCCGGGTGCCGCCATTTGGCCCGGGGACAGTGGCCTCCGGTGCCCGCCCCGGGCGCCGCCATTTGGCCTCCGGGACCGTGCCCCCCGGGCATGTCCCGGACGTCATCGCCCTCCTAAAAGGTAAAACCCCTGTTTGTTTATCACGTGCAGGTCACGCGAGGGACGCCTCGGGAATCAGCGACCACCTGTCAAGCATCCAAGACGTTTGACCGGAAGAAGGACGGTCCTACCCTTCGATCCGACGGTGGCTTCCGGGGTAGTTTAGGCTTTTCGCTTCTTTTTGGGGGCTATAAATAGCCCTTGTACCCCTCTGTTGTAAAGATCAGTTCATTATTATTTGGAATAGCTAATCTCACAGACGTGCTCCGGAAGCCTCTCCCCCGGAGAGAGCCTCCCCAGCCGACTCCGGTCGGGAGCGCGTCGACAAGACTAGGGCCCCCACCGGGACCCGAACCTGTATAAATCCACGTGTCAATTCTTGTGTTTGTCCGGCGGGGGAGGACCGGTCACCCGGTCAACCCGCGCTGCGTGATCTCCGCTAGGATCGTCTTCAAAACCTGCCAGGGTATTCTTAATACCACGACATTCTTATTACAGCACAAGAGGACCAAATAAGCCAGCTCTCTCAAGAGAAGAGAGATCTCCAGGCGACCATCAAGTTACAAAACTCGAAAGTTGATTCTGTCTACAAGGAGAACAAGGACTGGAACGCGATGCTCTCAACCTGCAGCAGTGTTCAACAAGACATCTTCGAAAAGCTGAAGATGGTGGCCAGTTTGCTAAAGGCCGATGTGGTCGAAACCCAAAAGGACGACCTTAGCCTTAGCGACTGGACCACACTGGTCGCAACCTGAGTCACTCCTCGAGTATCTTCTTGAAGATAGAAGGCATCAAACAGAGGCAATAAGGACAAAAGTGCGATCCGCGGCCTCTGCCATTCTCTGCAAACTTCGTCTTCACCATGGCCCAGATCTTGATTTGAATCCAGTGGTAGGAGAAGCAGAGATCGAGAGTGAAGATCAACTTGCGGTTATAATGGAGGAAGTCAGGCCTCTAGTCGAAAATTTCTTGACAGAACTTGGCTTACTGTAAATTTTGTACCTGTACAGATATAACTATACAATGCATATGTATGCCTTAATTTTTGAAAGAAAAGCACTTCTTTTTATTTCATGTTGTGACCATATTCCCGTAGCCCCCTCCTGAGATTATGTATACTGGAGACTTAGTACTATAAGCACAGGAAAAATATGGGTGTAACGACGACCAGGAATACCTAAGGAGTACTGTGACTTTAGGTATTATCGTCCGACTAGACCGATAATCATTCTCACTATCACACCCAACCTTATTGCGAACCGGCAGCCACTCTAATGACCAAGGACATGCCAGCAAGCCTCGTGTGCTTTGAGAAATGGCTTATTGAGGGGTGTCTTGTTTGAAAGTGATCACGAGATTGGCCAGCGAATCCGATCGAGGTATTATAGTGATACAATTATCGACGACTAGCCCCCGAGCCAGACTCATAACATATGGGCAAAAGGAATAGCTATCACATGAAACAACTAAAAGTACTGATTTTGTTAAATCATGCTAATTGAAAAGGAAAAGGGTTGGGAAACTTACACGTAAAACTTGCGCAGTTGATCAATGTTCCAAGTATTGGATAAGATTCTACCATCCTCCATTGCTAGCCGAGCCGATCCTGGTCACGGCACCGAGACAACAGTGTAGGAGTCTTCCCATTGAAGGGAGAATTTATTGCGATTAGATTGGTTATGTATTTTACATAAAACCAAATCACCCACATGAAGGCTACGTGGCCGCACCCTTTTGTTATGGTATTTGCGCAAAGCTTGCAAATACACCGCAGACTTGACCAGAGCTCGATCACATTTTTCCTCTAGGAGGATTAGATCTTGTAATCGTTGTCCGTTCTGATCAACTTGTTCGAATTGATCTGTTCAGACAAAACCAATACTAATTTCCATGGGTAACACAACCTCAGCTCCGTATACCAGATGGAAAGGTGTCTTACCAGTGCTCGACTAGAAGTAGTACATAGTGCCCACATAATGGTATAGAGCTCATCTACCCAAGCCACCGAGCATGTCTTAAGGCGATCAAAAACACGCTTTTTGATGCCCTGCAATATTTTCCCGTTGGCACGTTCAATGGCACCATTGCTCTGCTAATGAGCTACAAAAGCAAAGCACACCTTGGTTCCAATATTGTCGCAATAGTCCAGAAAAAGATCGCTAGCGAATTGGGAACCATTATCAGTGATGAGACGGTTTGGAACACCGAATTGAGTGACAATGTTCTTATGAAAGAACTTTTGTGCAGGAGCAATAGTGACATTGCGTACCGGCTCGGCCTCAATCCACTTTGTAAACGTGTCAATGGCTACGAACAAGAACTTGTATCCATTGACTGCTTGTGGCATAGGACCAACAATATCCATCCCCAAACCACGAAAGGCCATGATAGAGGGATGGTTTGTAGAGCGTAGACAGGTTGGTGGACCTATCTTGCATGAAATTGACACTAAGGACATGTCTTGACCATATTTTTGGCATCATCAAGTGCCGAAGGCCAGTAAAATCCTTGTCGGAAAGCCTTTCCAACCAGTGTACGAAATGACGCGTGTGCACCGCATACACCGTCATGGATTTCTTTCAAGAGGGATTTACCTTTCTCTTGGGACACATAGCACATGAATACTCCTTGAGTACCTTTCCTATACAAAACTCCTTCTATAAGTTTGTACAGGCGCACTTTTCAAATTAACCGATCGCTCTCGGTTTCATCCTTGGGCAAGGTCCCGTGTTCGAGATAGACCCTCAATGGATGGGTCCAATCTCATTCATGTCCAAGGTTGGTAACGCAGACTGTTACCGAATCATCCCCGGTCGTAGTCATGATCGAAGGATGTTCCAAGTGTTCGACAAACACTCTTGCCGGGGCGGATGTACGTGAGAACCCAATTTTGGATAATTGGTCTGCGAGAATGTTGTCCTTTCGCAGGATGTATTGGACTTCGAAACGACTGAAGTGTTTTTCCAATCTCCTCACTTCCCCCAGGGAATGAGCCATTGTCTCATCGGAGGTGTTGTACTCCTTTTTTACCTGGTTTACCACCAGCTGTGAGTCTCCCCTCACCACTAATCGACGTACTCCGAGGAATTTTGTTGCCCGGAGCCCTGCAATAAGACCTTCATACTTGGCTGCGTTGTTGATCGCAACAAAGTGTAGTTGAATGACATACTTCAATTGGTCGCCTTGAGGCGTAACTAAGACCACTCCAGGCCCCAAGTGTTGAAAACTGCGAGAGCCATCAAAATACATTGTCCAGTGATCGGGACATTCCAAATACATTTGACCACGAAGTCGGCCAGGATCTGAGACTTGACCGCGGTGCGAGGCGTGAAATTGATGTCGAATGCTCCGAGTTCCATAGCCCATTTCGCGATCCGACCAGATTTCTCCGGATTCCGGACAATGTCCCCCAAAGGAAAAGATGAGGGCACTGTGATCCTATGTGCTTGGAAGTAATATCGCAGCTTGCGGGAAGCCATCAGTAGTGTGTAAAGTATCTTCTGGACCTCAGGGTATCGCTCCTTAGGACCATGAAGTACTTCGCTTACGTAGTAGACGGGTTTGTGCACACCTTCTCTTTCTGCGATCAAGACAACGCTAACCGCGTAAGGTGTGGCCACCAAGTAAAGGAGTAATGGTTCCTCTTTATTAGGGGAAACCAAGACCGGCGGATTGGACAAATATGCTTTGACCTCCTGAAATGCTTTCTCGGCCTCATCGGACCAAGAAAAATTATGGTGTTTGCGCAGAGCTTTGAAGAAAGGTAGTCCCATTTCGCCCAGTCGCGATATGAACTGGCTTAATGCCGTCATGCGACCTGCTAGGCGCTGGACATCTTTGATGGTCGAGGGAGACCTCATTTGTTCTATAGCCCTGATTTTTTCGGGATTAACCTCGATTCCTCTGGAACAAACAAGAAAACCTAGAATTTTTCTAGACGAAACCCCGAAAGAACATTTATCCATGTTTAATTTTATTCCATATCGATTCAAATTACAAAAGGTTTCAGCAAGATCATCTAAATGATATGAACTTTTTAGGCTTTTTACAACCATGTCATCTACATAAGCTTCAAGATTACGCCCCATTTGGGAAAGAAAGGTCTTTTGCATCAAGCGCTGGTACGTGGAACCGGCATTCTTGAGACCAAACGGCATTCTGACGTAGCAGTAGGTGCCAAATGGGGTGATGAAGGCAGTCTTCTCTTCATCTTCTTCCGCCATGCTAATTTGATGGTTTCCTGAGTAAGAATCCAATAAACTCATCAGTTCGCAACCCGCAGTAGAATCAACCAGCTGGTCGATACAGGGAAGGGGAAATCATCCTTCGGACAGGCACTATTTAGGCTGGTGTAGTCGATGCACATGCACCACTTGCCATTTGAATTGCGGACTATGACCGGATTTGCAAGCCATTCCGGATGATCGACTTCGCGAATAAATCCGGCCTTTTGGAGCTTATCCAACTCCTCTCGGATGGCTTCCTGCCGATCAATAGCAAAACGCCTGAGCTTCTGCTTTATTGGTCGCTGTCCAGGTCGAATTGCTAACCTGTGCTCAATTACCTCCCTTGGGACACCGGGCATGTCGGATGGTTTCCACGCAAACACATCTGCATTAGCTCGGAGGAAAGTAATGAGCTCGAGTTCCTATTTGTCATCCAGGCCTGATCCAACCCGAATTGTCCTGGATGGATCATCTGGGTACAACGAAACCAATTTTAATGTTTCATCTGGTCGAGGAGCGGCTTTGATCATATCAGTAGACATTGTGGCGATCTAGGCTTCTCGGAGGGGAAGATGATCTACCATCTCCAGGGATAACCAATCACATGTCAATGCCACGTTGTGACTGCCTTGGACCGAAATAACGCCCTTGGGGCCAGGCAACTTGCCGCACTGGTAAGCATAGTGCGTAGCCATCATGAATTTAGCGAGAGTTGGCCTGCCAAAGATTGCGTTATAAGCTGAATCACAATCAATTACATCAAAAGTAACCAATTCTATTCGGAAGTTATCTGGTTCACCCAGTGTAACCGGGAGCACCACCTGTTCCAATGGCATCAAGGAGGGACCAGGAATTATCCCATAAAACGGATGAATTATGGGTTTGATTTTCAAACGAGGAATTTGCATCTCATCCAGTGCCTTGACCAATAAAATGTCCAAGGAACTACCTCTGTCGATTAGGACCCTTTCGACTCTCGCATTGCTGATAATTGGGGTAATGACCAAAGGTAGCCCCAATGGTCGAGTGAGCCCCATAGGGAAATCAGAGCGATCAAACGTCAAAGGAGTGTCCGACCAACGGGGGTATTGAGGTTCACCAAGGGGAGTCTCCGCTTGGTTTACCTCTCTATAGAAAGCTTTAAATTGCCGTTTAGAAACAAAAGAGGAGGAACCTCTGAAAATAACATTGACATGATTACGACATACCTGGTTGGACATCACTTCATCCCCGCTGGCGTCTCTTAGCCCGCAAGTCTGTTCTTTTGGTGCCAAGGTCGGCATTGGTCCGATCCCCTGGTAGAAGTCATCCAACTACTTCAACCAACTCCGGCAATTCTTGAGGTCGTGGCCTGCAAAATTGTGGAGTGGACACCACCTCTTTCCTTCCTGCGGGTCAGTCGACTTCTCTGGTTGGTCGGCACAGCGACCACCAGAAACAGTTTTATTTTTAAACGAAGATTTGTTACCTTTGGTCGACGGAGGTTTTTCTGCGACCGCAACCTCTCGGTACTGTCCAGTTCGACTCCGTTTTTATTTCTTTGACTTCCCGCCTGATGAAGATTCCGGCTTCTTGTTCGAATCCTCTCTCTTTACGTCCTTGAGACCTGGTTGAGGTGGTAAGTTTCCTTTGTCCACCATTCGATTCCACTCAACGGCCTCGGCCACGTCGGAATATCGATCGGCCATATCAAAAAGATCGGCTACTGATCAAGGGGGGTGGATAAGTAAATCCTCCGTAAACCTCCAATATCGAACGGCGTGTTTAAACGCCCTGATAATGGAGTTATCAGATATGTTTGGGATGGTATTTCTCACCCTGACAAATCTTTTGACAAACTAACGAAGAGTTTCGGTCGATGTTTGTCGTAGTCGATGGAGGTCGTCCTCTTTTCCCGGCTTCTGATAACAATTCTGGAAATTGTTGAGGATGGCATCGCACAACATTTCCCAGTTATATATCGAACCCTCGGGCTGATTGAACAGCCAGGTTCTTGCCGGTCCTTCGAGGACTGTAGGCAAATAGTTGGCCATGACCTGGTCATCGCCACCTGCCGCCTGTATAGCAGTGATGAAAATTTGAAGGAACTCCGATGGATTCTGAGTTCCGTTGAATCTTTCAGGCTCCTGGTTTAAACTTATCTGGCCAAACGACCACACGAAGGCCGGGCGAGAAAGCTTTACAACCAACATAAGGACCATGGAGGGATCTATGACTCTCAACCTGATCTCGGGCGACCTCATGTGAAGGAGAAGCCACGCGTGGTCCCAGGCGAGAGTGGACAGGAATTCGTTCCCGATCACGAGAATTTCCCGCCTGTTTGGCTTTGTCATGCCGAGACGACACTAGTGGTGGACGATTCCGTCTACCAGAACTAGAGTTAGAGTATTCTCTTTCATGGGAATGTATCGCCGACCGGGAAGAGGCTGTAGAGGTCGCCTCGGATGCGACCTCGTCTAACCTCTCCGCCAAGATTCTGGCGAAAGCTGGTATCTGCGCATATGTGACAGTAGGAGGAAAATTACGTAGGACCTCTGCGATGGATCGAAGTCGGCCTTGCGTGCTACTCCTGGGTGCGCCAGGTGTCACCGTCTCCTCGTCCGCTAATAAATGTCCCGGGGATAAAGAAGGTGTCTGGTCGCGTCTGCGACCACGCGGACGACGGGAGGAACTAGGAGTAGCGTCGTAACGAGCTTGCGCATTTTGAAGAGCCTCTAGGGCTGTTTTGCGAAGTTCATTATCTTGCTGCTCACGATCTTGATTCTCCTTTTGTCTGCGCTCTTGCTCTTCTTTTTGCTTGCGCTCCTGTTCTTCCCTAGCAGCCCGCTGATCGAGAGTTTCTTCTGATAAGGCAGTGAATTGCCTAGGGAACGAGGTTGCCGATGGAGAGAACATCTTTGTTTGTTCCGAGTCAGACTCAAAATCAAAGAGACAGTGGAGGTTATCAGGATCAAACCTCCCCGGACTGAATTCCTGGTCAACATCGCCTTGGCCCTTGGCGGGGTCGTGAGATGGACTGGATTCAACCTCTAACGCAGTAGGAACAACATTGGGTTCTGGTTCTGCGTCTGTTGTCTCCTGGTCAATAGACATGACCTGAGTGGTCGAATCGACCTCTAGGACGTCTTCGCCCCCGGTTTCCTCCATTGGAACAGGATAACTAGGTGAAGGCATCTGTATGTGGGCATAATCCTCGAGATCAAAGTCGTTCTCAGAATCATATGCCTCAGACATGGCTCACCGAACCTCCAGATAGAAAAGAACGCCTTGAGAAAGGCCCCACGGTGGGCGCCAGCTGTCGACGAGTCGGACTCGGGGTCCTTAGTCGATCTTATGCAGAATTTGTGAGTTGTGAGGCCTTTCAAAGTGTCCCTCCGGAAAGGGATGATGAGCAATGTCAGTTGGAGCACAGAGAGATTTATACAGGTTCGGACCCTCGATGGTGGGAGTAATAGTCCTACATCCTGATGTGATTTCACTATGTATGGGAAAATATTTACAAGGTTGGAGAAAAGATCATCACAGGCAAAAATCTTTTCTGTGTGATTGTCTAAAAAATGACTAAACTAACTTATAGACTTGATCTGTCTGATCTATTGGATCTCTCCTCGTCTTGTACATTTGCTCACCCTTTTATACTGGTCGAAAGGGCGCCAATGCACAACGGCTTTGAACGGTTGCTTGGGTACAGTTTTGATAACCGCATTTAACTTCCACGCAAGCTTAACACGTGCAATTGAGGGATAACCGCACATATTAACTTCCTTGCAGTTGTCTTCATACATGGAGGAATCTTCGTGATTCTCGGGATATGCTTGTACAAAGTGCTAAGCAATCCCGAGTTACTCTAGTCGACGGTAGTCAACGACCCTCTGAACGCGCATTGTCTGCAGCCTGCTGACCGCGTAACATCTGCGATCTCATGATCGCGCAAAGCCTGTGACCATGTGTCCACGCTTCTCAGGTCGTCTGAGATCATAGCAACAGACCTCCGGACACTTGTCTGGTTCAAATCTGTCTTAAACCAGATGTACATTACTCCGAACTAGCTCAGGTAACAATCCTCGTCAGACGCATCCCTGAAAGTTTGAGTACAACTCATGTTTGAGTTGCCCGAAAGACTTGATGGAACCCGCCTTCAGGTTATAGAACCATGAACGGGCGATTCTGGTGAGATATAAGGGGAAGACGTTGGGCCACTGAGATGGCCGTAGAGTACGCCTGCACAAACTCATAAGGGTCAGCCTCACCATTGTAGTGCTCTATGTGCTGCGGGCGGTATGGCTGCGGCCACCAGATGCACCGAAAGCGGTGACACACTGGCTGATTAGCGCCCACGACCTCCTGGGGGGATTCCTGGTCGCTGTTCCCTTTGACAGGGGAAGTGCGCTCATTGTCTGAGTCAAGGACGGGCCCCAGTGGCCCACCTTCCTGGTGGTAGCGCCTTTTCTCCTCAAGGTTAGTTGAGCTGATTTCTTGAATTTCAGGACATCCCCCGGAGGTGACAGTGGCTTCTTCAACTGGCCTCTTCCCCCAATCTGCCCGGGAGTGTGGCTCCTCGCGGCCGTGGGTTGGGCGCGGGTCTCGCTTCTGTAATGGTTCCGACCGATGTCAGGAGGGAGCCTCCCCAGACCTTGCGGTACGCATGCGCTCTACCTCCTCTTGGGTGAAGCGGGTCTGATCCACTGGGGGAGCCCTCGGGGGTGGTCCTGGGGGAGGAGGGAGCTGATGCGTATGGACTATCGATCCGAGGGAGGCCACCGCAGCGCGGGGTGGAGCCAGCGTCGTGCAGATGTCCGGGGCGATAGCAAGAGCCGATACTGGGAGGGTTCTTGAAGTGGCGGCCGGTTCAAGCACCGAGGCTGTTCGGGGTGCTGGCTCGGGGAGGGCTCTCGGCGTAGGGGGTTTCCTGGCACGACGGGGATTACTAGCACAGCCGAACTCACGGTGCGGGGTGACCTCCATGGGCACGAGCAAGCCCACTGGCGCGGGGAAGGCAACCGGGTGTCCCACAAAGAATGGAGGTGGTGCCCCCATATACGCGAATGGGTGTGGGTAGATGGGAGCCGGAGGCCGCACTAAGTAGCGCAATAGCTCTTCCAACGTGCGTTGAGAATGGAGTTGGCCTTTGACCAAAGCCCCTAGTAGCGGGTGCCAAGGGGATGGGAGCGTCGGCTGGGGAGCGCTTGGCCCCTCGAGCACGGTCGCGGTGGTCGGGCTCGATGCAGGGGCGCTCGTAGCAAAAATAGCGGGAGGAACGCGTGGCACCTCCGTCCGAGTGTCCTCGGGAGACGGTGCTATGACGGCATCTTGCGGGTGCAGCGCCGGGTCACTGGGACCGGCATCACTGGAAAGGGAGAGAGTCTGAGCCCTCGTTCCTCTTGGAGAGCCATGGCAAGTTGTCACGAGTCCCCACGGTCGGCGCCAACTGTCCTGGTATTGTGATCACCCCGGCAGGTTTCTCGGATGTGCGTAACACGTGTATAGCAACGCAAGCTGACCGTGCGACCGGTCAGCTCCCGTCGGACAAGCACAGAGATTGACACGAAGAGTTCATACAGGTTCGGGTCTGTCGCGCCCCGAAACTGGGACTACGACTACTCCTGTAGAGACCTAGCTCGCTGCAGCTAGTCCCATATATGCATAGCATACACATACCCTTGACTTCCCAGGATAAGTCAAGCACAGGAGTATATTACATTGCAATAGAGTAACTTACAAAATATTTAAGCAATGTGGCCTGCTGGCCTTGATATTACATAAGAAGATTACAATGCCTTCACGGCATACATGGTTTAGCAAAATAACAACTACACAGCAGAAGATAGGTGACCCACCCACAAAGAGAAGTGGACGGCAGAACAACACACATCAGGGCACTGACGGAACTGACACTCCTCCTTCTGGATCCAGAAGGTTCTCCATGCCTTCATCTTGATCATTGAACTCTCCATCTACTGAGTTGAATGTTGCAAGGGTGAGCACTTACATACTCAGCAAGTCATAGGTAAGAGTAGATACATATAGTAGTGATGACATGAACCTAGACTAGTCAAGAATTATGGAAGTTTATAAAATAACCTTTTTCTTTCTTATCTCATCTCATCTTATCTCATGGCAGCACTTTTCATAATATAGCATTGCTATTCATGTTCACTAAATTATAGTACTACCGCGACACGTCGACACACGACAGCCCACGGCAGCACTCCTTATCATGACAACACATGTCATTTGGGTAATCTTGATTTAACAAATAATTTATTTAGAAAATACTTGTGTCACACCCCGTGGATTTAATCCACCGCAGCAGACTCCTAAAACTCGGGAGCATGAAGTATTCGAATACATTTTTAACTCTGCAGAGAGGTACCAATTTACCTGCAAGATATTCCACTTTCAAGCCCTTCCTATCAAAATGATTGGACCCCTGACTCACTTCATACTGTGAGCGGCAAGGTGGAGATAACAAAAACTTTTGTTATGTTTCACTTACAATTCACCCCTGACCCTGCAGTTTTCTTCACACAAACCGCAGTTGTGGCGGGATATACCCCCACCCCTAAGCCTCTTCCCATTACTGGGTCAACGTGCTTGATCATAATACGTGGAGGAGCTGAACCCCGTGAGTTTAGTGTATTGTTTTCCATCTCATGCAGGGGTTTCATGTGCGATCCACATAAGTACTTGTTCAGGTCTGTCCCATACCAGGCTTGCGGTTAGTACGTTTGTTCATGCCACTAGACGCACAACACAAGGTTCTAGTCCTTATATGCCAGTGACCAGACCATCCACAACCCTGCACCTTCAGTGCCTGCTATCCTTCGCAGTTTAGCACCTCCAGTGCTACCGCCATCCATACCATTTTCTGGTCACGGCTAGGGGTTTTATTTCATGAATATATAAGTATATAAATACATATATATAATAGTTCATGGCTCAAAACTTGTTTATTACACATTTCACAGATAACCAGTCTAGTACTGCCAATTCATAAATCAACCATTCTCAATCTTTCACATGCAATATTATCTATATTCAAGGTTATGTTATAACAACTCTTAAAATATAGGTTCGAGATGACCAAGAATATGACTTGCCTTCCGCGTCGTAAAATACAGCAGTTGATGTCGGATCAGCAGTGAAGTCCTCGAACTCGAGCTCTTGATCTGCTCTCCAATCAAACAAACAACCAATAATCATAATCTTTTCAATACACTATTATACTATATGCAATAATGCAAAGATGAAGTCTTGATGATTCTGAAATGATTGGATTTAGAAGCTGATTAAGGTTAAGTTATGGAAACCAACGTTAAGATTAGTTGCCAAAGGTTTACAAGGTTCCAAATGTCTCAAAATATCATAATGATATCAAGGTTGCGACTGGTTCGCTCAAAAACAGCGAACGTCTTTGGGTCGACATTCAGTTCAAGGCATCGACATAGGGTCGATGGGTGATAGAGGGGTTATCTCAACTTGTGGCAGTAGAATAAAATGTAGAGCACAACTCCACAAGTCTAAGGGACAAGGTTATTTTCAGTTTGCACAACTGAAAAGAGGTGAAAAGAGGTGAAAAGAGCTAATGCCACTGGCTGACATGCTCTGGCATAGGGCTGACAATGTCAAAATCTAGGGTTTTAGCATAACATGAAATTCAAGGGCTCAAATCAAGTTGTGATAGAAGAAGAAATTGTAGATCACAACCTCAGGAATCTAAGGGACAAAGTTATGCTCAAAATGCACATCTGGAAGGAAGTGAAAAGGGTTAATGCCACTGACTGACATAGTCTGGCATTGAACTGGCATGGCCAGAAACTAGGGCTTACCATAACTTTTGATCTAGAGCTCCAAATGATGCACCACTTTGTCTGGGAGGTAGGCATTGATAACAGGAACAAATAACTCAAAAGGCTCCAGGGCGGAAGATGGCTGGAAGGTGGTGAAAATCAGTGAGGAAGAGTGGTGGCGACACGGCACAGTGAAGCCACTGGACAAAATCTTGGCATGGCTATAACTTGAAATCTGGACAATTTCAGAGATCGGGCTAGAAGACAAAAATGCTCAGGAGGTTGAAGCACATCTGCTGGACAAGATGGTTGAAGTTGGTTCGGCCGGGAATGGATTTCCGGTGGCCAGCGCCGGAGAAGATGACACTGCAATTAGGGCTTTTCAATACAGGAGATTTGAACTTAATTCCAAGCTCAGGGAGTATCTAAGAGGTATGAGAAAGCTATTGGGACAATCAATTTGGTCGGAGGATGGCCGGTGTGGCCTGGTAATGATCGCCGGCGACTGGTGGAGTTCAAACTTGGGGAAACCTTCGATTCGAGCTCAATTTGGAAATCTGGATGCACAGGCTTGCTAATTAGAGATCGCTGAACATTTTATTCCACAGAATCGAAAGCTAATTCGGGGTAAATCGGGCTGCATTGCCGGAACAGGGCATTTGGCAATTCCGGCGATCACCGGCGTTAGGGTCCACCGGAGAGAAATTCAATGCAACAGTACAATCAAGCGAAAGAGAGATACTCACTGCTGGCTTCAATTTGGCAAGGGATTCAGTGGAGCGTGCTGGCACCGTGAGGCCTCGAGCTGGTCTCGCCGGAGAAGAAGACGACAGCGAGAAGGTTTGAGATTTATCTTTGTTCTGGTGAAGAAAAGATGATACAAGGTATGGCTGCTTATATAGACCAGAGGACGGAACTTGCAAGGAGGTAGCCGCAAAGTAATTGACGCCGGTGACTTGACTGGCCGGGCGCAAGCACGACAACAGTGACGGTGAAGCGATGGCGCACAGGCGATGGAACGGTTGATCAAACTGTTGCTTCATCGGGACGCAATGCTGTCGGGCGGTGCAAAGCGGTGGCGACAAGGGTTGGCAAAGCAAGGCAACGTGGCGAAGAGTTGCTGACAACGGTCGCGATTGCTGCTGCTGGTCGCGCACAGGAGCAGGTTTTGGTCGTCGACGTTGCAACGGCGTTGCCATGACGATAGCCGAGGCGTGGACGCGTGCGCACAAGCATGCACGGTCACAATGCAGACAAGGCTTGGCCGGCGGCGAGCAAACACGGCGCAAGGAATCACGGCGAGCTCTGGTCGAATGCTAGCTGCTGCCCTGGTCGAATTTGGACTTGATTGCAATATCTAATTCTTGACTTTGGACTGATCTGTAATTCTGGAGTTTTAGAAGATTAGGGTTGAATTTGATTCTACTGATTTGGAAAACTTAATTCAACAGATGATTTGGCACAAATTGAAGATAAAATTTGAGATGTTTGAATGATTTTTGATATAAACTGAAAATAGAGTAGATTAGGGTAAAATAGATCTGAATTTTATTGATCTCGAATTCTGGGATTTAGGATTTGATTTTGAGATACTCATAAAAGAAGATTTTGTGTTGAAAAGCATTTGGGAGGTGTTCCCTGAATCAGATTTGGATTTGGAGATGATCTGTAACATTTTGCCTTTTCAAGCTTCTGGAAAATCTGGAAAAGGACTGATCTGTGATACTTTTGGACTGATTTGCGAAAAGGCTTATATAATAAAATCTGACTGCCAACTTTTTGGTTTAGGGTATTGGCATACCCATGATCATAATCCAAGAATAATCTGGTCTGAACTTGGTCAAGGTTTTGATTAAATCTGAATTTAGGGTATTTAGGGTAATCAACTTAATTTCTGTTTTTGAAAATATAAGTTTTGACAAATCTGGGATTTAGAGATGGAATTGAATCTGGCTTCTGTAGACTTTTAAATTCAAGGTAACTGATAGATCATATCTGAACAATCTGATCTTGATTTGGGGTTCACAGGAAAGATTTGGGGATTTAGGGTTTGAGATAGATACTGATCTGGCTACTACTACAGATACATGCATGTTGTTTATGAAGAAAGTTTTCACCCCTAATCTCAGGGTGTTACAGGGTCCCAGCGGGGACCCTAGTTGTAACACCCTGGGTTTGGGGTGATATGAGGAGAGAGATCGCAGAGTACATCGCAAACTGTGACACATGCCAGCAAGTTAAAGCAGAGCACAAGAAGATAGCCGGAAAGTTACAACCTTTGCCAATACCACTATGGAAATGGGAAGAAATCGGTATGGATTTCATTACAGGACTTCCTATAACTCAAGGAGGATATGACTCCATATGAGTTATTGTGGATAGACTTACCAAGGTAGCTCACTTCATACCAGTCAAAAAGATCTACAACGGCAATAAATTGGCAGAGTTATACATGCAAAGAATAGTGGCATTTCATGGTAGTGAAAAGAAGATTGTCTCAGATCGCGGAGCTCAGCTTACATCCAAGTTTTGGGACAGACTTCATGAGACTCTAGGAAATCAGTTGAATTTCAGCACTGCATACCACCCTCAGACGGGAAGACAAACAGAAAGAGTCAACCAAATTTGGAAGATCTTCTAAGAGCTTGTATATTAGATTATGGAACATCATGGGACAAATGCTTGCCATTTGCAGAGTTTACATACAATAACAGTTATCAAGCTAGTATACAAATGGCACCATTTGAAGCCTTATATGGATGAAAATGCAGAACTCCATTGTATTGGAATGAGCCCAGAGAACGAAGAGTTATAGGACCAGAGATAGTAGAAGAGGCAGAAGCTCATGTCAAACTCATCAGAGAAAGGTTGAAGACAGCACAATCCCGACAAAAGAATTATGCGGACAATCGACGGAGAGAACTATCATTTGAACCAGGAGATTTTGTTTATCTCAAGGTCAAGCCATTCAAGGGATTGCAGAGATTTCAAGTGAAAGGAAAGCTATCTCCAAGGTATATCAGACCATTTAAGATAATCAAGAGAAAAGGGGAAGTATCATATAAATTGGAATTACCTTTGGGATTAGCAGGAGTGCATGATGTGTTCCATGTCTCTCAACTCCGGAAATGTTTAAAGGAACCTACTGACCAGATAGAAGCACAAAAGATATCACTACAGAAGGATCTTACTTGCCTTGAGCACCCAATCAGAATCCTAGCCACTGTTGAACGTCAGCTCAGAAGAAAGAAGATCAAGTTGTGTAAGGTTCAGTGGGGAAATCATTCAAAACAAGAAGCCACATGGAAGAAGGAAGAGGATCTTCAGCAAGCCTATCCTTATCTTTTCTTGTCTTAGGTAAATCTCGGGGTGAGATTTCTTTAAGGAGGGTAGATCTGTTACACCCTGGGTTTGGGGTGAAAATTCTTTTTCATAAAAAGTCATGCTTGCATATGTCTCTTCAAGATCAGCAAAATCAGCCCAGACTTATTCTATCTTAAGCCCTAAAATCTCAAAATCTTCCCTGTGAACCCAAATCAAGATCTGACTTTCCAGATATGACCTACTATTTATCCTGAGAATAAAAGTCTTCAGAAGCCAAATCCAAATCGGTCTCTAACTCCCAGATTTGTTAATCCTTTCTGTTTTCGAAAACAGAAAATTAATTAAGTATCCTAATTACCCTAAATACTCTGAACTCTGATTTAATCAAATCTTCACCTAATCTAGACCAAATTATTCTTGAATTATGATCAAGGATATGCCAATACCTTAATCCAAAAAGTTGGCAGTCAGATTTTATCATCTAGACCATTTTCACAAAGCAGTCCAAGTATCGTAGTTCAGTCCTTTTTCTGATTTTCCAGAAGCCCAAAAAGGCTAAATGTTGCAAATTAACTCCAAATCCAAATTTGATTCAGGGATCACCTCCCAAATGCTATTCACCACAAAATCTTCTTCTAAGAGGATCTCAAAATCTAATCCTAAATCCTCAAATTTCAATTTTGACAAAGTTTAGATTTCAAATACCCTAAATTACCCTATTTTCATTTTCATTCAAAAAAACTATTCAAATGTTCCAAATCTTATCTTCTATCCTTGCCAAATTATCTATTGAATACAGTTTGCCAGATTTGTGAATTTCAAATCAGCCCTAACCATCTAAATCTCAGGAACTGCAAATCAGTCCAAAACCCAATTTTTGTAATTGCAATATGGTCCAAATCATTGTTTCGACCAGAGCTCCCAGCAGCTTTGCCTTCGACCAATGCCAGGCCTCGCTGCGATCTTTGCCGCCGGCCAAGTCTTGCCTTCGTCTATGCCCGTGCTCGTTTGTGCTTGCATGTGCGCACGTGTCTGCGCCAAGATCGTCGCCGTGGCAGCACCAGAGACCAGCAACCGCGTGCGTGTGACCAGCCACGACCACAGCAGCAGCTTTTTCAGCAACTTCGTCCCGCATCGCCACGCCGTGCCAGCCTTGTCGCCTTCACTTTGCATCGGCCAACGCCAAGTTCCAATGCACCGACCAAACGCAGTTGCAGAGCCGCTGTCACCGTCCCGTCACTGCCGCTGTTTGCTTCGATCAGTTTCTTCGCCTGCGCAAACTACGTTGTTGTTCCCTCCTTGCAAGCTCCGCCCTATGCCTAGAAATAGCAGCCCCAGATCAGCTTCATTTCATCTCCATCACTTCACTCCAAAGCTCCCTTAGCTATTTAAACCATATTTTCTTCACTTTCTTCTTCTTCTCCGGTGAGCCGCCGAGGAGGAGCACGTTGCCAGATCGTTTCACAGCATCAAGTCCCAAATTGATTCGATCAGTAAGTACCTTATGCTCACTTCATCATGCTGTAGCCTTTGATTGAACTCCGGTGAACCCTATCGCCGGTGATCGCCGTAATTGGCAATTGCCCTGTTCCAGCAATTGAACTTAGTCTAGTCCAAATTAGCCTTCTCTGTAGTAGATTAAAATGATCACCAGGTTGTTCTTAGCAATCCTGTTCAGCCAGAATTTGAATTGTAGCCGTGTCTTGAGTCCGTCGTTTCTTCACGCGCCGCCGTGATCGCCTCACATCGTCGGCCCGTTCCACCTCATCTTCAACCAAACTAGCTGCACCAACTCATTTCTTGTGTCTCCTAGATGGTGTAGCCGAGCCCAATCATTCTGCATTACTCCAAATCAGTATTGCCCCTTTTGCCATCTTCTTCAAGTCCGGTGTCTTCGCCGGTGAGCTCCAATACTTGATCGCAACCAAATCCCTCACTCCAGCATGATCATCATCACCCCAGGAGCAAAATCCCTTGATTAATTTCAAGTTTCATCAATCCCAGTGTTCTGTCACCATAGCTCCCCCTTGTTGAAAACTAAAAAGTTTGACCTCGCCATTCGTCGTCGTCTCGCCGCCATTGTTCAATTCACTTCGCCAGCAATATCCTTGTAACCTCGCCTACCCATTTGACATAGTTGGTGAAGCAACGCACGAGTAAATTGATCAATTGCTTGAGCCCTAGAAATTGACAGTGCGCTGGCATTCAATTCTCTGTGTCCAGGGATCTTTTTGCAAATTCCTTGAACTCCTGGACCTTTCTGTAAACACCTCCTTGTCAAATAGATGCCTTGCTTTATTGTGCACCCAATGCTTTGATCCAAACTTGTTTTTTCCATTGAAAACCTTCTAAACCACTCCTATGCCATTCTTGGCTACGTCAGGCCGCGAACCAAATGTCAATCGGCTGACATTCGCTGTTTTTGAGCAAACCAGCCGCGAACTCGATGTCAATATTGATGCCTTGAGACTTTAGTAACCTCCAGTATTCAATCTTAGCCCAGATTCCTTGAAATCCTAGAATCTCGACTCAGTTCAGCCTGCAGTCTCAATCAGCCTCAACATCACTCAGTTATTATGTTAAGCATATCTGCATATAGATCATAAAGCATTTTAATATAGTTAGTAATCATTATGTGTTTGATTTGTTGCTGAGTAGATCCAGAAGCTGAGTTCAAGGACTTCATTGTCGACCCGACACCAACTGCTGATTTTTACGATGCGGAAGCAAGTCATATTCTTGAACATTTTGAACTTATATTTTAAGAGTTTCTATAATATAACCTTGAATATAAGTAGTATTGCATGTGAAAGAATGATTGAGATATGAAATGGAAGTATTAGGCTGGATATTTGTGAAATGTGAAATGATCAAGTAATGAGCCATGAACTATTATATATGTACTTATGTATATTCATGAAATAAAACCCCTAGCTGTGAACAGAGTTTGGTATGGAATGGTGGTGGCACTGGATGTGCGTGGCTGTGGATGATCTGGTCACTGGCATATAAGGACTAGAACCTTGTGCTGTGCGCCTAGTGGCGTGAAAAACGTACTAACCGCAAGCCTGGTATGGGATAGGCCTGAACAAGTAAGTATACGGATCGCACAATAAACCTTGCATGAGATGGAAAGTGATGCACGATTTGGCACGGAGTGTGGATCCTACACAAATCACTGGATGTGATTGCACGCTGACCCAGTAATGGGAAGGAGCATTCGGGGTGGGGGTATAGCCCACCACAACTGTGGAAGGTCTGGTAGTCCGACCACAATTGTGGTTTGCGTGAGAACCACAGGGTCAGGGGTGAATTGTGAGTGAAACATAAAAAAAGTTCTTGTTATCTCCACCTTGCCACTCACATTATGCAGTGAGGAAGGGTCTAATCATATTGATAGGATGGGCATGAAAGTGGAATATCTTGCGGGTAAATTGGTACTCCTCTGCAGAGTTAAAAAGGTATTCGAATACTCTGAGCTCCCGGGTTTATAGGAGTCTGCTGTGGTGGATTAAATTCACGGGGCGTGGCACAAGTATGTTTTCTAAATAAAATTTGATAAGTCAAGATTACCCAAATGACATGTGTTGTCATGATAAGGAGTGCTGCCATGGGCTGTCATGTGTCGACGTGTCGCTGTAGTACTATAAATAGTGAAACATGAATAGCGATGCTATGTTATGAAAAGTACTGCCATGAAATGAGACATAAAGGAAAAGACTATTTTACAACCATCCACACTTCTTTATTAGTATAGGTTCATATCATCATTACTATATGTATATACTCTTATCTATGACTTGCTGAGTACGTAAGTACACACTCTTGCAACCTACAATTCAATAGATGGAGCGTTCCATGATCAAGATGAAGGCATGGAGAACTTCATGGATCCAGAAGGAGGAGAGCTAGTTCCGCCAGAGCCAGATGTGTGTTGTTCTGCCGTCAACTTCTTGATGTGGGGGTTCACCTAATTTCCTCTATGTAGTTGTTATTTCGCTAGACCATGTATGCTGTGAAGGCATTGTAATCTCTTTATGTTGTATTAAGGCCAGCAGGCCACACTGTTTAAATATTTTGTAAAGTTACTTTGCTATAATGTAAATATACTCATGTGCTTTACTTATCCTGGGAAGTCAATGGTATGCATGTATGGGATCAGCTGCAGCGAGCTGGGTCCCCACGGGAGTAGTCATTATCCCCAAGGCGGGGGCGAGACTCTAGTCCTATTGGCACCCCCCAGACGCATGTCTGTTGGGGAGGTTCTCTCTCGGGGAGAGAGGTCTCCAAGGGATGCCTGTTGCTTTTAGTGTGTGAAATGAATTGAGTCTCCTTTACAAATGAGATAGAAGGGGGTATATATAGGCCCCAAAAGATGCAAAATGATTAAAATGCCCCAGCTACGACCGCTGGATCGAGGGGCACCATTGTCCTTTCACAGGGCGAATGACTTGGATGCCTGACAAGTGTCATCACTAGTTCCTTAGGTATCCTTGACGTCATCTGTCCCCCAGGCTTCCAGGCCCACGTGGTCGCCTCTGGGCACTTCCACGGGAGGCGTCCGTGGCTTTCCACGGGAGACGTCCGAGGCTTTCCTCGGTAGGCCTCCGTGGCTTTCCACATGAGGCGCCCGTGGCTTTCCACGGGTGATGTCCGAGGCTTTCCTCGATAGGCTTCCATGGTCTCCCACGGAAGGCGTCCATGGCTTTCTATGGGAGGCGTCCATGACTCCCTACGGGAGGCGTCTGTGGCTTTCCCAGGAGGTGTACGTGGCTTTCCACGAGAGACGTCTGAGGTTTTCCCTAGTAGGCCTCTATGGCCTTCCACCAGAGGCGTCTGTCGCTATCCACAGGAAGCGTCCGCGGCTCCCCACGGGAGGCATCCGAGGCTTTCCCCGGTAGGCCTCTGTGGCCTTCCATGGGAGGCGGCCGTGGCTCCCCACCACGGGAGACATCCGTGGCTTTCTATAGGAGGCCTCCGCGGCTTTCCATAGAAGGCGTCCATGACTTTTCACGGGAGACATCGATAATACATTTTTTAAGAAGATACACCCACTCAATTTTTTTAGATCTGTGGTCTTCTGACACAAGTTACCTCAGATTTTCCATAATTTCCTCATGCAATACAGCAGGCCTGGTTGGCGGCGAATTTCCAGTTTTCAGGTAACAGAACAATACCCGACCAGTAATCAGGTCAAAACTTAAAACTACTCACTTTGTTCAGCTTGGACAAAAGCAGTACGTCAAATCCATCAAAACCTATTATTGAACCCAAATCGATCAAAACTGTTGTTTCCACTGATAATAGGGGATAAAGATTCATAAGGTTCATCACCTGATGTGGACAGAATGGTTGATACAACCACCAGATCTGAAACCGACAGTTTGATCGAAGATGGCATATCAGAAAAGTTTATCTGTAGTGGCTACGACGGTCTTCGTACCTGCCCCAAGAACAGGAAGCTTCCTGAGTGTTGCCCCATATTAGGCAGTTATCAAACGCACTGCATCTGATTGGATATGTAATGGAATTATTTCCCAAAGGAAACGAGAGACTGCAGACCAATGGACCCAAACATGATTGTTGCCAAAAGATTTTCTCGGATATTGAATGTGTGACATAAAACCAAGTAAAATCGGGCAACACTGCAACAGTTTGATAGTGCAAGTAACTTGCTAAACAAAGCCATGTTCTGCACTTTCAACAGGAATGATAAGCACAAGCAAGCTTACTGTCATGTCTTATAATCTGAAACTGATATTACATAAACCAAGTGAGGGTCCTTGAAACCACAGAAAATATCTTTGAGAAAGATTCATGGTACCAGCAGAACATAAAGTTGTGGTGCCCATACATAGCAGAAACTTCAGCCAAGTCTTGCTTCGCGATGTAAAACCTGGAAATAAAGCACCCATTCACAATAAAATGACAAATGTTTCTCTTAAATATTCCCTCTATTACAAAACAAATGATGTTATTTGACTTTTCAATGTACAAAGGACTAATAATTTTTATGGAAATATGTTTATGTTAGTAAAAATATAAAAAATATAATTTTATACCATTATGTTATGATAAATCTACAAATGTTATTTTCATGACCAATCCAGATGCTTTTATATATACTAGTGGTCAAAATTGAAGTTTGACTACAAATATACAAAGACATCACATATTTATAATGGAGTAAATTTTAATGGCTTGTCCTGAAATAAATAATTAGTCTGGAATAAGATTTTTGAGATGCTATATCTGAGATCTAAGATAGCATAACTTAGGATGCTATTAAATGAGGTCCCCTAAGATGGTGCATCGATTATATTAATATAATATATTATTCTAACAAAATTTTACACAAGTCAAATATTCCGCTCTTCTGGTGTTACACAAGCTGTTATTACATGTTTTTGCTACTTGTTACATACTCTTACATACTGTTAAAACATTTTCCTATCATCAGTGGTCTAAACTATTAACCACTCTAAAATAAGCCGATTTTAGCAAGTCCATATTTTATTTTTCTGCAGCTATTTTTTCTGTCAATCAGAATAAACTTTGTTAGTTTTACCTCTTCAGCAAACTTAATCAAGATTGTTGTCCTTGGTCTTTGCTGACCCTCAATTGGCACAAAGTGTGCAGTAACAACAGCAGGGAAGCCAGCATTATCCAATACGCCCTGTGACAAGTTCGAAAGCAATGTTCAAAATATCGCTTGAAACAAAAAAAACGGAAGTAAGAGCATGTTTGAAACATATGAATTTTAGAAAAATTTTGTGGGGAATGAAACATCTAGTGAGAGCTAATGAAAATTTTACTCTGAGATTCGTGTGTTCCAAACAAGGCCTAAATGATTAGAGACTGGAATGCTCACCCTTACGATTCCAGCAACAAAAGCCCCACAGTTGAAAGCTCCCATGTCCTTTGGCACAGAAATAAACCTATTAAAACAAAAATAGTTTCAGGCTTGTGAACTTATGAGAAATAAAACACCTTATGAAGTTCATAAGAGTTCATCAAACCGGTTAACAAGAAGCTCCTTTTCGCTGATCATGTATTCGTCTTCATGTTCAGTTCCTTTCTCAAGCGAGTCAGCCACCTGGTAACATAAGAAAGTAACTACTGGAATCAGCAAGCAAACAAGTGCACTAAGCCCAGTGATCTGGAGAAAATCGCAATGCATGGAATGAAAGCTCATCAATTGCAAGTACATCTACATATTCTTGTATAACAACACTAAGTGTAGCAAGTTGGTATAAAAGCTTTTACTACTCCATTTTCCATGCATCTATACTAACTCATGAGACATAGCAGCTGACATAGAGAACACAGACACACACACATATAGGAAAATCCTTCTATACTCCATACTCTAAGGAGTATATACTCCCAGCATTCAACTAAATTATACATACTTCTTGCTTGTAGTATTAATATTGTTTTGATTAGTGAGATGTATGTATAATAGTTTTAATAAAGTGTGATATATAGTTTTCAAAGTTTTAAGGTATATTTTCATAAATAATAAACTATACAACTAAAAAAGAGTGTGTGTATAACAAATGAAGTATTAATGATGAAGTATTTTATATGATTGCAAAGTTATATTGTATATTTTTTCATAAATAATATAGAAGACTACTAAAGAAACATATATCCAAGTACATGAAAGAAGTATTTATAGTGAAATTTAAGCCACTTTTATACTCTCGGAAGTATATACTCTCGCCTTTTAAATTTCACTATAAATACTTCTTTCATGTACTTGGATATATATATATATATATATATATATATTAGCAGGTGTTCAAACTGAAGCTAGAAAATTATCACCCTTCAGGTGTCAAATTCAGGTGTCAAAAAAGGATGCAACCACACAACTTTTACCTTTTAAGACATATGCGATAAAGCCTTTCAGAAACTACCATTATTTCATAATCTGAAGTCAGCTGGCAAATAGTAATGCTCAAAGATAGACATCATGGTAATTACTCCAAACATTGTGCAATTGAGTAGGACAGACTGCCCAAGGAAGAAGGATAAACTACCTTTCCAAACAACACCTTCCACACAGTGCTGTGAATGAATGATAAAATCCCCAACAGCCGAGTTTCTCGCCTATTCCCCTGAAGTAATTTTTTTACTGTGACTATCTCAAAGGGAAAAGAAGCACAAAGCATATCCAATACAATAACAAAACCATAAAGCTGGAAAACACCTGAAATACTGAAAAGTGGATAAGCATAGGAATTTTTCATCTTTATAATTACAACTTAAGAACTACTCCTTCAGTTGTCGTTATCCAACAAGTCTGAAAAAATTATCATGATCTTGGTTTGTTCCTACAACTATACTACATGGAAAGCAATGAACCTAGTGAATTGCTGTCCGAACAAAATTATATAAATATTACTTTACAACAACTATGAGTATAGCATGCCATTTGCAAAGATGGAGCAAGGAAAACATAATAGTTAAAATTTAAGCAATGTGTAATGCAGTCTAGAAAAAAAGAGAAATATATAAACCAAGTGCTTGCTACGAAGCAATATTTCAGAGCAAATCAGTCATGGAAAGAAAAACTAAAGAAACAAGAATCAAACCTTCTCCCTGTGACAGAGAAGTTCCAGAACTCTTGCTCCAACAGCATAACCAGCATCCTCCAGCCTGTACATAAAAACAAAAGAAACATATGTAACATCACAACCTCCCACGGTTATGCATTGAAATTGTATTAGTGCATATACAATGACTATATGAATAAATTTATTGAAAGATTCATTATGACCATATATGTGGTATTCAAGGGTAGGGTAAGACAGTACTAATTTCATTCATGACCGATGCAAAATATAGGACAAGGGTACATAAATTAGGCTAACAAACAGTTCTAGTTGCATCAGATCAAACAACAGTTTCAATGTGTGAACAAGCTGTTGTAGAACTTTTGACTTATCTGAATACATAAATTAAAATGTAGGTCTGAGTATCAACCATGAAACTGTTGTAGACACACATGACCCAAAACTTTGATCTGAATATCAAACAGTATCATGGACTCACCAAGAAGCTATTACCAGTCAAGATGAAAAAGAAAACATACAATTAACTTTGTTAGGTGCTTATCAATAGCTAGCAAAAGTTATGATATTCAGATAGTTATACTCAATAAAGACAACCTTCGTTCCAGCTCAGCAATGTTGTCAACTTGTGTCTGGTTGTATTGGACCAACTCCGAGAACAAGAATGCAAATGCACTCAAACTGACCTAGCTATGAGACAAACACAACATATTCATTAATAATACACAATAAAAAAACAGGCTAGCAAGCAAAATATATTGTCAGTGTCATAAAATGGTAAACACTGGCATAACAATCAAGTATACACCAAGCACATAATTTAGGTTCAAAATACACAAATCAGGCATATGAATATCAAACAATAGAAAAGTAAAATATATCCAAACTACCAGTTTTCATCCAGAATTTTCCGGTTACTAGTCAATTCAAATACCCAGTCAAATTTGACCTAGATTTTTTGACGGGTTTTTTCCGGTTCCTGTTGTTAACCGGCCAGAAAGCACTAGCAGTCACTAAACAAGAACTGGAGCCCAAACCGGTCACTGAGCAAAACTATCACCTAGATTACTGTAAAAGCATAATGAACAGAAATATTATGGATCCGCATCAGCTGTCCCATTTAGGCGTTGGATGGTGTGCACTGTAAAGCCGATGTCCTATTTGTGCAAGATATGTGCCTCAATTGAAGGCTGAAGATGAACTAAAAGTTGATATGAGCCTAGATTGAAGGTCAAAGGGAAGAGAGACTAAGAGAGCGAGATAGGAAGAGATAGAGGAATAGCCTTTAAACTTTATTGTTTGGCTGCTAATACTATATGAAACTTGACTATAAATAATAGTCCAAACAAGTAGCAACTTATCTATAATGCCCCAGGTAGGGGTCTAGGAGAAATCAGCATCTCACATTACAGAATAAAATCATAGAACACAGTCAAAGCGGATAAATAAAAATAACTCCTTTGAATTAAAATCACCAGTCTTACAAAAAAATCCTTTAGGATAATGGACTGAAATTAGAATTTAAATAAATAGAACAAAAATCGCTAAGTAGGCGCACAGCGAGATTCGCTCATCCTCCTAGAAGGAATCCCCTCTTTCGCCGGCGTGGTCTTCAACGACATCGTAGCTAAAATCCAGTGCAGACTCTAATCCATCTGCACACACCACATGCAACTAGCCTATGAGTCTGAGAGACTCAGCAAACAATGAACACAATCACAGAATCATGTATTAACGTATCAACATGTAACAATCCCAATCGATCATAGATTAATGCAGATGACTTTATAAAACAGTTAAGTGAACCAAAAATCATATTTTTAAGACATGTTTATATTAGTGAAACTATCATACTTGTTAGCGAATATTTACACTTAGTTTATCTATGCAGAAGTGTTCCATACCACATCCCTTAGGCACAACAGTCAGTGCCAAACGTGCACTTCTGGGTTTCTTTTAACGCATGACTAAAACGGAGCTTTTGGCCTTATAATTAATAAAGAACTTGCCCGGACATATGCATCCGCACTGGTATGCATAAACCGTTGCAGTAAGCCGCACTTACTACTTCAACCACTTCTTTCACCAGCCATGTGGATATATTAACCATAAAATTACTTAACTCAGTCCGTCCCATTCCAGAACTATGGCGGTTACGAAACAAGCATTAGACATTCACCAATTTGGTTATTAATTAGCAAATTAAATCATATCAACTCAACAACTAGAACAACTACCAGATAACAATTACACCACTGTTATCCAACAAATTTAAACAATGCAACACATTAATAAATATTCAAAACAATTACACCACTACTTCCTCTTCGTATGCTCCGGTGTCTTACGGCAATATAACGATTGAATCAAAACATAAAATAGTTTAATAAATATTCAAAAATTACGTAATAAAATACGTAAGGCTCTAATCTAGGGTTTCGAGCTTGCTAAGATTCAGATCTAAAATCTAAATTGCAAATCTAATAGTCAGATATTATTAAAACAGGTCTAGGGACTGATCTATAATTAAAATAATTACTATCAGGTCCCTAAGGCCTTAAAACTAAACTCTAACAAGTCCAAGGACCTATTCATAAATAACATATATTTACGATCCTATCCTCAGATCTAAAACTTAAAATCTAAACTCTCTCACCTCGGCAGCAGCGACTGCGGCGGCTTCGGCAACGACGGCGGCAGCAGCCACTGCTTTGGGGTTGATGGTGGCTCTCCGCAGATCAGACTATGGTTCCTAAACTTACATGATTAGGCTTGGATTTGCAATTTATAGTCTCCCCAAACGCAATCTAAATCGGTTGAAACCACTGATTCTCCAAAGATTTGGATTCATCTCTAAAGATTTGCCCTCATCCTCGAAGATTTGGCTAACCAACTTTATCTCTAAGAAACTCCGGTTTGCGCACGATTTGAGTTCGATTGAACTCGAATTCAACTGGACTAGGACTTGGGTTCAAACCTAGGGATTTGAGAATTAGGGTTTTAGAAATTAAGTTACAAGTTGTTACAGTCTTCCCTCCTTCAAACAATTTCGTCCTCAAAATTCTCTTCCTACTCGAACAGTTGAGGATGATCCCGATGAAGATCTTTTCCCAAGTGGCTTCTTGAGCTGTATGATGCTTCCACTGCACTTTGCAAAGTCAAACCTCTCGATTCCTCATCTTCCGATTCTGCACTTTCTAGGATTCGTTCTCGAAGTTCCTCAAGTCATATCTTCCTTAAGCCTGATTTCCGGTAGATTCACCAGCTGTACTGGTTCCTTAAGACACTTCTTTAACTAGGAAACATGAAACATGTTGTGTACTCTGGAAAGTGTCTCAGGTAATTCCCTCTCCTTCTGAGAACTTTGTATGGTCCGTCATATCAGGTACTTAGCTTTCCCGTAGGCCAAACCAACAAATTCCTCGAGATGGAGACACCTTCAAATACACATGGTCTCCTATGCTGAAAATTAACTCCGTTCTCCATGTATCTTGGTAACTCTATTCTTGGTAACTCTATTGGCGGCTCTGGGCTGCCTTCAACCTTTCTCTGATGAGTCTCACCTTCTCTTCCATTTCTTGGATTAAGCCAGGTCCTAGCACTTGTCATCCTCCTTCGTCCCAACGCATAGGTGATCAACACTTCCGTCCGTAGAGTGCCTCAAATGGTGCCATTTGAATGCTGGCTTGGTAACTGTTGTTATAGGCGAACTCTGCTAAGTACAAGCCTTTCTCCCAAGTTACACCGAAATCTAATACACAAGCTCGAAGCATATGCTCCAGGACTTGATTGACTCACTCTATTTTCAATCTGTTTGCGGGTGGTAAGCACTGCTAAAGTCCAACTTAGTTCCTAAAGAATGACTTCTCCAAAATTGAGATACAAATTGTGTTCCTCTATCTGACACTATATGCCTTGGGATCCCATGCAACGTCATGATACGCTGCATGTATAACTTTGGCAATCTCGATACTGAGGTATCCGTTTTGAAAGTAGGCCACTTTGGTCAATCTGGTCCACAATGACCTATATGGCATTATTTCCTTCTTTGCCTCGTGGCAATCTAGTAATGAAATCCATGCCGATTTCATCCCATTTTCACACTGGAATGTTCAGGGGTTGTAACAATCCAACGGGTCTCTAATGTTCAAACTTAAAACTTCTGGCAGGTGTCACATTCTGCTACAAATTGTGCCACATCCTTCTTCATGTTATCCCACCAGAATGTTTCTCATAGATCGCTGTACATCTTGGTTCCTCCTGGATGCAAGGTGTACTTGGTCTGATGTGCCTCTTCCCAAATCTATTTCATGATCCCCAGGTCATTCAGAACACAGATCTGTTGCCAAAAATACAGTGTGCCATCTTCTTTCTCCCAGAATTCCGGTTGTCTTCCTTCCTTCATGCTTTGACGCCTTTCTATTAGCTTCTCATCTTCTAGCTGTTTCTCTCGAATCTGGTCGTAGAGGGTTGGTCGTAGCTGCATGGCCATCATTCTTCCCTCCGCTCCTTGAGTCTCCAACTCAATTCCCATTCTCTCTTAAGTCCTTTTAACTGTTACAGATCTAGGGCTTCGGGCTTGCTAAGGTTCAAATCTAAAGTCGAAAGTACAAATCTAATAGCCAGAAATTATTAAAATAGGTCCAAAGACTAATCTGTAACTAAAATAATTACTATCGGATCCCTAGGGCCTTAAAAGTAAACTCTAACAGGTCCAGAGACTTATTCATAAATAAAACATTTACGAACCTACCCTCAAATCTAAAACTTAAAATCTAAACTCTCACACCTCTGCCAGCAATGGCGGTGGCAACTCTGACGGCTTCGACATCGACGACAGGCGACGGCGGCAGCTACTACTCCGGGGATGGTGGTGACTCTCCCAAGAACAGACTATGGTTCCTAAACTTGCATGGTTAGGCTTGAGTTCTCCTCTATTTATAGCCTCCCGAACACAATCTAAATCGGTTGAAACCACCGATTCTCCAAAGATTTGGGTGTATCTCTAAGGATTTGCCCTCATCCTTGAAGATTTGGCTCTAACCAACTCTTTCTCTAAGAAACTCTGGTTTGGGCACAATTTGAGTTCAGTTGAACTCGAATTCGGCTGAACTAGGACTTGGGTCAAACCTATGGATTTGAGAATTAAGGTTTTAGAAATTGGGAAACTTACAGGTTGTTACATTATCCTAACAACCAATCCAATCTTTATTGTCCTAATAAACAAACTTGATCTAGAAATCCCCAAATCTAGTGCACCCAACAAACTATTGTTGGGCTAATCTCTTGTGGCTGTTGCATCCGTACATTTCTCCTCTCCTAGAGCAACAGGTCGTCCTCGAGTTGGACGGATGCCAAGAAAGAGAGCTAACCAATGGCAATTGAAGAAAATCTGGCTAAGTAATCTTCATTCAAGTGGAGTGTTAGATCCGAGTAGGAAACCAACAGCTCAACTCTAGTGGCAATCGATCTGGTGGATCCTTGCAACAGATCACTCTGTTAAGAGCCAAAATCAAGTGGGAGACTTCTCAGTAGTATTGGTGGCAGCTAGTCATAGTAGCCTACCAAGATGGATGACGATGATCCAGAGGCGCAAATATGCCTGCTAGTAGTAAGTTTGTGGGCACTGTGTGTGCTATAGCAGGCCAATAGATCCAAAGGCATCAACTTGGAGGCATAGATCTACCTGCCCACAAATCTTTGAGATAGGTGAGGGAGGCAGCTTGTCAAATGACGAGAGGCAAAAGCTTGCAAGCGGAGAGGGACGGTCGGCAATGGATGTGCAATCAACAATGGGGAAGAAAGGGCAAGAATTTTCCTTGGCAACATTCCACTAAGGCACATTTGGCACGCTTAAGTTATCGAACTTACCTGATCCCTTGATTCATCTTGCCTTCTCTAAGATCGTTAGACGAGAGTCTGCCAAAGAACCTCTTGTTTTTGGAGCAGCATCAATAGCATCTCTTGGAGACTCAATTCCTCGACACTGGAAGGCATGGTGATGGAGGCTCATACCATGTTGATATGTGCCTCAATTGAAGGTTGAAGGGAAGGGCTAAGAGATGATGATAGGAAGAGAGAGGAGTAGACTTCAAAATTTATTTTTTGCTTGCTAATACATCTGAAACTTGACTATAAATAATAGTCCTAACAAGTAGCAACAATCCAAACAACCAAACCAATCTTTATTATCCTAATAAACAAACTTAATCTAGAAATCACCAAATCTAGTGCACCCAACAAACTATTGTTGGGCTAACCTCTTGTGGCTGCTGCATCCATAACATCGCTCTATATAAGTGAGCTTGGATATCATGGTTTTGCGTCTCAATTTTGTCCTGCAAGAGTACAGTGGCTTGATTTGGATTTCCTTGATGTGATCATCTCCACTTATCATTGTCTTCACCTCTTATAATCTCTCTATTGATCCATCAAAATCCATAAAGCATGCCTACTTTTCTCTCCTACTGTCTTGTACTATGTCCACCTCCAGACTTTCAGTGTTCACACTGTGATCATTAATGGCCAGCGAGAAGACTTTGGGTTCATGCCAACTCAAGCCACAGTGGCTAGCCAGCTGGTGGGCTCTGTAGCCAAAAATACCTTTGTGCATCAACATTGGCTGAAAAACTGTGCTAACATGATCTGGGTCTTGGATGTGATGTGATGCACTGTCCAATCGATCTTGGTGTATTAGTAGTGCCATGGTGTTGTGGAATGTGCTAGATTATCCTATTAGTTTGTGGACAATGGAACAATTTGAATTATTGCCTTCTTTCAGTCTCCTATACTTTCTCTTCCATCACTTGACCAAAATCCAACTGGTATAGCCTGTAGCTCCCCCTATCTTTATAGCTACTGCTCTTCTAATGTATCTTAGTCCAGATCTGGGAGATTACTTGCATTACTCTGTTGTTACTGAAGCTAATATTTTCAATTATATTTGCAGATGATATCTGCAGATGGAACACATTAAGCTTTTACAGTTTCTTTTGAGCATCAGATTCTGATGCAAAACACTTAAAATATTCAAAAGCTAGGTGAAGATCCAGACTCTGAGAACACCCTTTACATCCAGGTAATTTCCATGGTTATTTAATTATGCATTATGGTAGGAACAACTTAGTGTTGTAAATGCAGTCTATGAGAAAAAGTTTATTGTACCGAATCAAACTTAAGCAGGTCATCTTTAGAAAAATTGTGATAGTATAAGATGTTCCTGCACCTTCTATTTCTCTAAGAATAATAGTTTGAAATGGGCTTTGTTAAGTTCTAGTCCGGAAACTAATTATATCTTACCTTTTGACTTTTTTTAAAAAAAACTTAAAAAAGCAAAGCAAAATAAATTCTGCTTAAAACTAATTATCGCAACATTGATCCAGTCTTTTCTGAAAATGAGAAACAATCTATTGTTCTAATAAATGGCCCCTTTCAAAGTTTCGATTGATGGAACAGGTCTACTAGATCTTGAGCAGGGCACTGAAATAAAGGCTTACAACCACTACACTAGAATAGCTTCATGATGTATGGGCCATTTCTCTTCGAAGAATATATAAAAGGCAGGATAGAAATTAAGAAGAGTTCGTTTTTGCATATTGAATTATTGATGCAATAAACAACCATCCTATGGTCAGCTATATTTATTAACTCTGACGGTGTTTTAGCATCCATTGAGCTCATCAAAATGTATACTTGCCATATGCACATGGAGAACAGCAAGTATTGGATGATGTTGTAAACCATGCCCTTCTTTTCAGCATTGACTGTTTCAATGGCTAAAGTGATGTAATACAAGTGAAGGGGTGGAAATGACAACAGTGGAGTGTTAAGTGCAGTTTTAAAGTTACATTAAAATATTCCATTGTAGGTTCTTTTTTATTAACATTGTCTATACTCTTGAGATTGCTTCAGTAAATGAAAGTGCACCAAGATTAAATTTGCTGTCTCATCTCAACCTGCCCAATGAACCATGCAAGTGGAATTCCCCAGGCTGTTTAATCTGTTGATTAATTTTTCAATGTTATTTAGTGGGGTTTCTCTAACAATTTTATAAAAAACCTATTGATTTTTTTTTGTTCTTCTATGCACTTAACCTCCTGCACTTTGAAGAAATGAATACATAGTAGTTTACACAGTGTACCGCCGGTGAAATCACTTTCAAGAAAATAAATAAATAAACAAATGTATATATAATAAACATATATATATATATATATATATATATATATATTATAATGTTATTAATCTATTTAGCTCCATCCTATTACATATGAAAATCCCTATTAAGTTACATGAGACAAATGGTGCTATACTTAAAATAAGTCAATTATTGTTTATCATGTGCTAAATTTGTTTCACAGTTCAAATTGTTTTTTGGAGGACTAGCACAGTCCAACATGCAAGTCCGAAGCTGGAAATTCAAATTATTTCAGCTTTCTATTCTTAATTTAATTTTCATTTTGTAAACCAAGAATTAGTGGTACCCAAGGGTTGATTTGCTACAAATTTTTTATTGGAAAATGTTCATACCTTATGTTGGCATCTCAAACATCACATAAATTGAAAGGAAATAGGATGTTCAAAGACATTACCAAGAGGCAGGCTGTAAATTGGGAAGGAATGGAGTCACTTATGCCCATAAAGGTGACCCAGCTGTAAGAACATTTGAAATTCATGATGCCCTGGCTGTGCCGAAGCTAAACTACATTCATAGTTTCATACAAACTCTTTATTATTACAAAATGCAAACTTTGACCAAAACTTGAAGCACTTTAGCTGGCAAGTGTGTTAGGACTTTGGGGAAATGGTTGACATTTATTATTAGGAGAGACTCCTTTTTGCCTCTTCTCTACTCAATGTTACAATATTTTAATTTTCCCTTCCGTTCCTATCTATTATTTAAATTTGTGAATATGCTTTTAGACTATCAGAAACGTGCATGTATTTTCTTATTGCCTTTAAATGTTCAGGGAAACCATGCCATTCTGTTTCCAGCTTCAACTCCCAAGAAACACATCACCAATATTACACAATAATCCATGGTACCCCATTAAGTAAGAAGTAACAACCCACCCACACGAACACAGCAAGAACCATCCGCCTCACAACCTGCAATTTCCACGAGTTCATCAACAGGCCACTCATGGAGTCATGGGGCTACTGTTCAGAAACTACGGTGTGTTTCATCAAATGTCTCATAAACCACTACTCTAAGAACTCAAAATCCTTACCTATTGTCCTAAGTAAAGTGTAAAGCTATTGTTCCTCTAAGTGTGCATTTGGTACACTGTATCTTTGATTACCTATAATCTCACAATTCCCCATAATCCTTTTCCATAAAATAAGATAACATGTAATTTAGGATTATTGTGTATGGTAGAATTAATGATCTTATTAGATCATCATTGAGAATTTTAAATTATCATGTTTGGTGTGATATAATAAGATTCCCGTAATCATTACTTGCTAATTAAAATTTGCATATTTTAGAATATACAAACCATGGATTGGAGTATAACGTGGGTCACCTTGCCAAAGTTTGTTGCATAGTGATATATTGGTGATATTTGGAGCAAAACGAAAAACCAGAATTGATAACAGTACGTGTATGAACGTATTAAGATTAAGGGAGCCTGTAATACAAGATACACATGTCTTAGGTATGTAATCTTTTTTCAACAAACTATCGAAATCTTTGTTACCACTAATCTTATATTACGTGATCTTTTAGCCACACATGAGAATCCTTTAAAATTATGGCAAAATCCCCCATAATCCTCAATCAAAACGGGGTTCCACTCTAAATGTTTAGCACAGATCATCAACTGTGCTAGCCAGATCTAATTTTTCAGCACAGATCACCGCAGCATTTCTCAAGCAACGTTTCCATATGTTTTTCAACCTGCAGGTATTTTCCTAGTTAAGTTCCGTTCGGGGGAACCTAATCCCATGCAATTTACCTCAACTCCCCAGAAACGCATCACCAATTTTACACAGCAGTCTGTACCCCGACTAAGTAAGAAGTCGATAGATCACAGGATCTAGACGCATTTCATGAAACACCTCGCGCGCAACTACCCTCAAGAAATCATAGATCTTTTTTTGGGGAAGAAATCGTAGATCTTACATACCATCCGAGCAAGATCTAATCATTTTGCACAGATCGGCACAGGATTTGTCCAGCAGCATCTGGATCAGAGCAATTTAAGAGATGTGCGTGTTGATACTTACCTCTTGCCGGCCGCGGCTGAGGGGCTTGTCGAGCACGTTCGCGTACTGCTTCGCCTTCCCCACGCCGATCATGTTGCCCTCCTCTGGTTTGTTGGGTCTAGGTGCGCCGATGCAGCAGTAGCAAGAGGTCTAAGTGAGGAGGGTGTAGAGGGTGAGGAAGAGACCGAGAGAGAGAGCAAGGCGACGGACGATTGGTTTGGGGCAGAGCTATACGGTGGACGTAGTGAGAATTAGGTTTTTAAAAAAAACATTTACAAATGCCACCAAAATATAGGCTTATTTTGAATTTACTGCTAAACATTTCACAAATTTACATATATCACTCTATATTATGCTCTCAACTCTTATATACTATTGTGTGGACTTTTTTTCATAATGAAAAAAGTACCTCTCTCATATTTGAAAATTTTAGTTTTGATTAGTCGGCAAATTGTAGCTATTTAGAAATGTTTAAAGTAAAATTTTGAATGTATAAACATAGAAATTTGAACATACATGCTACAGCATGATCTAGGTTCTCCCAAGATTAATACGAAAGGATCACTTTACAATCCGGATTTGGTGTATCTCCTAATAATGAAAGAATCTAGAATTAGGATCTTGAAGCACTACATAATAGATATCCTTGTGCCCTATCAGATTACAATGAAATCGAGGCATATAACTAAGTAGAAGATACAAGTGTCCCACTCTAAATCTAGTTACCAGAGTTAAGATAAAGTTCTGAGAGATTGTTTTTGCTTGGATTAGCTAGCCACATATTCATCTTGCTAAGTTGCCTTCGCGTGCTTGATTAGGGGTAAATTTTTTATATAGGTTAACCACTTAACTACTCGTAAAGAGTTCCCAATAGCTTTGCGACCGTTTTGTAATCCACCTCTATACTTTGTATTTTCTAGTATAGTGCAGAACAACTAGTATCTCCTCTGGTGGCTTTCTCTAGGATTGTCATAGCATGATCTATGTCTCCCAAAGGTCAATCTAAAAGGGACTCTGATCTATTTGCATTAGGTATGTCTCCATATAAAGGAAATACCCCAAGAGTTATGATCTAAAAAGAGATCCAAGAATCCTTGGATCCAGTCAAGGCACAATAGGGTCAGGATCTATATATATAAAGACATCTTTGGCCGAAGAGAGAGAACTTCCGGTTATCCCACTCTAGATCGACTTTCTCAAGTAGAGATAGAGTCATGAGGAATTACTTTCATCCTCACCGAGCATCTTCTAGTGCTTGGCCTAGGTAGATTTCTTGTTTGTGTTAGCCATGAAACTGTGTGTAAGTGCTTCCGAGCACATTATGAGTGCTTTGTTATTCTTCTCTATACTTCATATTCTTCAATATGGTACAAACCAAATTGATATCCTCCCAGGAGGTTTCCCTTGGGACGATCCAGAAGAGAATATCGACAAGAAGTAGGGGTAGTTCTTCACCCTGAACCTGTATGTCTTGCATCATGTTGTTCATCAGCAGGCATATTTAGGTCCCATGTTCTCCCTGACAACTTTTACAAAATCTTTGTTGCATGTATTAAGTTGATAAGTGTTTAAGTAGTAATATTTTGTCCTAGGTTTGTATTGATTTTCATGCTAAAAACTCATTTGATACGACATTTTCTGTGACTTTTTGTATCATTTTTATAATCTTCTTTCATGGTTGTGTTTGTTATGTTTTAGGGATCAAGCATACAAAATTTGGAAGTATTTCAATCTCGTTTGAACCAAAATTGAAGCGGAAAACGAAAATCAGTCAAAATGGGGCCGAGGAGGGGATTCAAGCCAAAGGAGCCAAGCCCAACAAGGGCACTAGCAAGGCCTGTGCTCAGCCTTCGACACGGGTGTGCCAGGGCCATGTTAGGCTTTGTCCTTAGCTGATTTTGCCTCCGCTTATTTGTTTTGAGTGCCATTTGAATTCAGTTTCCATCGTTTGTGCGTAATGAGTTGTAATGGGATATTTTTAGGATCCTTGACTATAAATAGCTTTTGGTTTAATTAAGTATGCTTTTTAGGTTTTAATTCAGATTGAGAAGTTATGTTAGATTTTAGCCCCCCTCTTTATTTGTCCCAATTTTCATCTCTGTAAGCTGATGTGGACGACATACTTCAATATTTCATGCAATTAAGTAAGTTTTTATTTAATTCTTACTATTTCTTTGTTTTTATGACTTTTTATGAGTAATTTTCTTCTAGAGTTAGGGATGACCTAATTCAGAGGGTGTAATTCTTTCTCAGCTTCATTTTCAAGATTTGTGACTCAGTTTCTCGCGTTTTCTTCCTCTAAACCCTAATTTCTTGCCCTGGCAATAGACGTAACAATTGAGTCTAGATAAGAACTTAGTAGAGTTCTTGAGTTCTTTCACAGAACCCCTGAACAGCAGAAAAGCTCTCGCTAGACTTAACCATGAAAGCAATACTCTGATCATTGTGTCGGCGACCGTACCGACAACCCTAGGTTTTCACTCAATTTTCCAAACCCTAGTTTGCTATTTTTCTAGTTTCTAGAACCCTAGATTCTCAATATTCGTAATTTTACTGCTTTCAAAATCCTAGTTTGAATAGACTTTAGTTGTACAACTTAGTAGTAGACCTCAAAACCAACCCTTGCTCTAATTTAATCGGCAATCTCTTAACCTAAAAGACAAATACGCTTGTTTCACATGGAATTCGACCCTCAAGTGCTCAACGTTGAAGTGTTCATTTGCACTATTACTAAAATGCGCCCCTCTTGAGCATGTCAAATTTTTGGCACCATTGTTGGGGAACAACAGTAATTCATTTTCTAGGTTAATTTTTGTTGATATAAATCAATCTTACTCACTACTACAGAAGTGCATTCCACTAACCCTTATTTTCTAACGGTTGTAAGCAATCTAGGAAAAATCCGATAGAATAGGACGACAGCGGCGGAAAACCATCATTTTACTATCGGTTATACACTAATCCAACGTTAGTGAAATGCAAATACTTTTTACTATCGGTTATTACTGTACAAACCAATATAATATATTAAATAGTACTATCGGTTTTCCATTTTTAACTGATAGTGAAATAACTGACTTTTTACTATCGGTTATTACTGTACCAATCGATATAATATATTACAATAGTACTATCGGTTTTTCGTTCGTAACAGATAGTAAAATTACTCACTTTATACTATCGGTTGGTACTGTATTAACCGATATAATATATTGAATAGTACTATCGGTTTTTCTCGGGTAACTGATAGTGAAATTACTGACTTTTTACTATCGGTTATTACTGTACTAACCGATACAATATACTACATAGTACTATCGGTTCAACAACACAAACCGATAGTAAAATGACTTCATATACACTAATGGTTATGACAGTGGGGACCTTATTTTACTATCGGTTAGTGTTGTTGAACCGATAGTAAAATTGGACAACTTAATTAGGTCGACCCCTGCTCTGCGCTCTACATGTTGGAATCATTTCAGCCGCGCACAACTCCAAGCTAGAGTGATCTGGAGAAGCTAGCTGAGAGGTTGATCATATTTCCATCCCCCTCGGTATTGTCATCTTCTCATCACCTCTCTCTCTCTATCACTCTTTCACACTCTCTCTCTCTCTACTTGCAATTCATTAAACTAGATACATGTATCTCCAAGCTAGCTAGAAGGCTGGGTTGGCTAGCTAGCTATAGCTTGCTGAATTTAAGCAGCTAGCTAGCTGGCTTTTCCAATTAATGCATGCATCAAGTTAATTAGGGTTTCATATATACAAATCCATTTAATGTAATTAAACAGCTCATGCATGTACACACATATGGCCTAGCTAATTATGTTTCATTCATATATGCATATACGTCATTAATTATTTATTTGAATTTGTCAATTTTGTGAAATAATTGTAGATGGACCGAGAATATTGGATGTATGGAATAAAACGTACTACTGTTGAGTATTTGGAGGGTGTGAATGGATTTATTAAATTTGCTGAGCAAGAGAAGGCGAAGAAGGGAGAGAAAGATATGCATTGTCCTTGTATAGATTGTATGAACTTAAAAAGGTTCGGCAACTCTGATCAGATTAGGAGTCATTTGATTCGTCGTGGTTTTAACGCATGCTATACCCGTTGGATATGGCATGATGAAGATCTTGAGGAAACGAGCACTACCGCTACCACTCAGCAGCACCCGGAAGTGGATTACAGTAATGATGATCATGATCAAAACATTGATAATGTTCATTCGGAAGTCCATGTAGATGACGACAATTTAGATGAAATGTTACGTGATGTAGAAGAGGACTACAGCGAAAACGATTTAGCTAAATTTCAGAAATTAATTGTTGATTCTGAGAAGCCTTTGTTCTCCGGATGTGAAATATTTACAAAGTTGTCTTCTGTGTTGAGATTATATAACTTGAAGGCAAGCAACGGTTGGAGCGATAAGAGTTTCACGGCGCTATTGGATCTGTTAGCGGACATGCTTCCAGTGCAACTGATCACATTCCAAATCGAAAAATACTCGCGCGGAAAACCCTAGAATCGCCGACGTTCGCTTCTTCGCTCCTCTGCGCCACTGGTTCTCCACTGCCTCCGGCATTGCATTGCGCCACCGCCTCCGGCCACTCCACGATCCACTGTAAGTGTTCTTGACCAAATCGCTCGCGTGTATTGCTTAATTTTGTATGCAATGGTTCATATCCCGTTCCATGGATTACAAATAGAAACCTAGAGTAAAATTCATGAACTACAAACTTGATAGCTATGAGAATGACAGAATTGATGAAAATCATAGCAATTTGTCATACAGTGTAGTTCACTATCGGTTTCTTACTCAGAACCGATAGTAAATACCATAAACTGATTTTTCTGTTAATTATATCCCATTTCTAATTTTCATCTGAAATTTTGGTTCATTTATATTTTAACATACCTTATGTTCCTGCTGAGCAATTACTTTATGTTCCTGCTGAGCAATTTTGAAAATTTTTTCTAATTCAGACTTGATTACTATCGGTTTGACTTGGAAAACCGATAGTAAATAGTAGTGCCATCATAGTTTGCACAGCTAATATGAATTTTCTGTGAATTACTTCCCATTTTCTAATTTTCATCTCAAATTTAGGTTCATTTATTTTTTAACATACCTTATGTTCCTGCTGAGCAATTACTTTATATTCCTGCTGAGCAATTTTTGAAATTTTTCCTAATGCTGACTTGATTACTATCGGTTTGACTTGGAAAACCGATAGTAAATAGTAGTGCCATCATAGTTTGCACAGCTAATATGAATTTTCTGTGAATTACTTCCCATTTTCTTATTTTCATCTCAAATTTAGGTTCATTTATTTTTTAACATACCTTATGTTCCTGCTGAGCAATTACTTTATGTTCCTGCTGAGCAATTTTTGAAATTTTTCCTAATACTGACTTGATTACTATCGGTTTGACTTGGAAAACCGATAGTAAATAGTAGTGCCATCATAGTTTGCACAGCTAATATGAATTTTCTGTGAATTACTTCCCATTTTCTAATTTTCATCTCAAATTTAGGTTCATTTATTTTTTAACATACCTTATGTTCCTGCTGAGCAATTACTTTATGTTCCTGCTGAGCAATTTTTGAAATTTTTCCTAATGCTGACTTGATTACTATCGGTTTGACTTGGAAAACCGATAGTAAATAGTAGTGCCATCATAGTTTGCAAAGCTAATTTGAATTTTCTGTGAATTACTTCCCATTTTCTAATTTTCATCTCAAATTTAGGTTCATTTAAATTTTAACAGACTTTATTTTCCAGCAGAGAGATTAGCATAGTTTCCACTGCTAATCTTTTAAATTTTCCTGAATATAGACCTTAGTACTATCGGTTTTCCTTTTAAAACTGATAGGAAATATAGTATTTGTTAGTTTGCACTGCTCATCTGAATATTCTGTGAATTACTTTGTCATGTACCTTTCTTCATATCAATTGGATGGTTTGTTTATGGTATTTTAGGTAAAGCCATGTCGGCATCTTCCTCGGCTGATACTAGTGATTCGGCGAGGGCGAACGTAGATGGCGCTGCCTCGTCCCAGCGCAAGAGGAAGGCGCGAGGCGCGACGATGTTGGGTCGTTTGGCCAAACGCGCGGATCTTTCCTGTGAGTTCAACCAGTTCGGGAGACCGATCGGGAAGAACGCCGGGCACTATGCTGCCTATGTTGGCTTGTTGGCGAAGGAAAGGGTGAAGATCACCGTCCAGAGCTGGAAGGACGTCAAGGCCGACGAGAGGGATAGGCTGTGGGCGGAAGTGAAGGTAAAATTAATCAAAATCACTGAACTCTTGAGTAATCACATTCCCTTGGTTTATCCTAGAGATTAGGTAAGTCCTACTTATATGCACCATTTGAAACAGGCCAAGTGGAACATCCCGGACGATGGTCCCAAGATAGCTTGCTTGAAGGACATGAACAACACGTGGAAAACCTTCAAGAGCGTCCTCGTCAGTACCTTCCTCGCTAAAGGCGAATCTCCATGCGAGAAGTACCCCTTCATAACGGAGGAGGTATGGGAGCAATTCGCCCAACAGAAGGGGACTCCTGAGTTCAAGGTATGAATGGTTCCTTTGCTTGGTTACACCATTGTATGCAGTAAGCAGTGGTGCATTAATTTTCTTGTTTCTGGTACGAAGGCCCTCAGCGAGAAGAACAGGGCAATCCAGAGGAGGAACGACCACCCACACCGGCTCGGTTCTCGCGGCTATGCGGGGAAGGAGGAGCAGTGGAAGAAGGGTGAAGACGACGCGTCGCATTTCGTCGACTCCCCTGACCTACCACTCTCCGAGATCCACGATCAGCGATGCAAGCGCTGGTGGCTGGCCAGAGGGACCGTGTCGGCCACGGGGACTGTGGTGTTCCCAAACCCCAGGGACGTCGAGGTCGTGCAGCGACTCGTAAGTTGGCTAACTATGATCACTAGTGTGCGCACAACTTTGTATATATTTCTTCCTCACAATGGAGAGCTTTCAATGTAACAGATCTCTTGCTCGAAGGAGGCGACCGAGGGATTGTTCAGTCCCCATAGGGAGAACGACATCCTTACCCGGGCTCTAGGGAACAAGGAGCATCCAGGGCAGACGCGAACCGTGGGGGCTGTGGTGCCATGGAAGGAAGGCTTCTCGGACCCCGGGCAAAAGGCGAAGAAGCCTGGCAGCTGGAAGGAAAGGGAAGTGGAGCTATCTCAGAAGATACGGGCAGATGTGACTGCACAATTCGCGGACATGTTCGCTCAAATGAACGAGAAATATGAACGCCTAAGCCGAGTTGTGCAGTCCAAGGGTTTAGATCCAGCTGCCGAGGTCGACGCTGCCAGGCCGAGTAGTGTTGGCTCGAAGGTTCACGTGGATCCGGTGGACCTGATCGAGGTATTGCAACTCTTGAGCTATATATGCAGTTCGGCTGATGCCACTCCCGTTACGTTAGAATTGTTTCGCTAACCTGTTATAATTGTTGCAAATTGCAGAAGCCGGAGAGCTGTACCCTATTGATCAACATAGGCGACAAACCTGTTGCGGTTGCAAACGGGGTCGTATACCAGTCTTGGGAGGATGTCCGGATCCACTGCGTACCTCTGGAGCCTGGATTCGCAAAGGTACAGGTGGACATGGCCCTCCCGGGCTACAGCTCTTTTCCGTTGCCCGTCCCAACGGACGAAATGCGGACAATTGGCGAGGCATTGGGCTCGTACATACAGTGGCCCAAGAAGGGTGTTAGACTACATGAGGTAAACCCTAGCCATTCTAACTTACAACTCAGTTAATATACTTAATTTTCAAAATCTAATTTAAGCGTTTGTACTTAAAGTGGATGATGGATACCAGCACACTTCCTGAGGACACCAGCCCCGCCACAATGCATGAGCGAACTCCTTCGGCCCCCATGCCTCCTCCGACGGCCTCAAACCCTTCGCCATCAAATGAGGCCGACGGCACCACACCCCAACCTTCGAAGGTATACACTCGCTCCCCGCCCAAAGGCAAGGGCAAGGCCAAAGGTAAGGCCAAACAAAGCCAGCCGGGTACGTTCAAGAACGGGTCCCCACTCGTGTCGGAGTACCTTCTGCGCAATATGGATCAAATAACCAGAAGTCTCCACGAGTGGTACTTGACCCGGTCTAGGCGCCACATCAACTTCTTGGTTCACTTCAGGCCAGCCCATTTTCACCGTGAGCCCGGGAGCATATCGGTGGCCCACGAGGATTTGTTCGACCTCCTCAACTGGCGGGAGCTTGATATGTCCATCATACGGACTGGAGTCCTGTGAGTGTGCTGTTGTCTGAAGTTATCACAGTTCATTTCATAAATCTAATCACTTTTTGTATGCACTACTTACTAATGTCTACTTTACATCCAGGTGCATGTATAGGCTGGCGTCGATGAGGGCATGTGACAAGGTGGGTTTCCTCGACCCAGAGAAAATAAGCCTCACGATGCTAGAGCACGACCAAGCACATGCGGAGGAATACATATCAAGGGCACTACTAGCGCAGCAGGACCGAGAGTTCATCCTTGCGCCGTACCACCAAAGGTTAGTGCATTTCCTACTAATTTAACTCATTCTTGTATGTTACGCCTAACATATGTATGAAACGGTTCGCTTATATATGCAATGTAGGGGCCACTGGGTCCTCGCCGTCATTTGCCCATGGATGAATGAGGTCTATTACCTCGATTCGATGAGCGACAAGGTGGCGCATGTTTTCACCCTCACATGGCACATAGACGCGTAAGTAACATAGTTGTCTTAAATTTTTCTCTGACTAGCTAATTAATGATAAGATATTAATCGACAATGCTAAATTAAATACAGGGCTTTCAAAAATTATGCTAGTGCTGGAGGGAGGCATGACGCGTCGAAGGGCACAACAATTTCTTGGAAAGAATATGAGGTAATTAATACGGATGGAAGTACTCATGATGAGTCTTTTAATTTAAGCTTAATTAGTTCTTTCGAGTTAATGTGGGTTTATGTCTTTGCATATGCAATTTTTCCAGTGCCATCAGCAGCCACAATCATGGGAATGTGGCTTCTATGTCATGAGATTCATGTATGACCTGATCAGGAGAAACTTTGCCCAATTCCCTAAGGTAACTATTTTTCCTGACTCAAAGTCGAACTTTAATTAGATGTGACGTACGATCCTAACTTCATACACGCATATATGCAGAGCACCATGTTGAAAGAGCAATATGAGTTGCCTCAATTGAAGGAGCTGCGAACAATTTGGGCTCAATATGTCATGGAAGAAGTGGCTATCAACGATCGATAGTAACTGACTTGTGTTGATTGTTGTATTTGTGAATATATATTGAATGTGTTGATTCATTGATTTGTGAATATATGTGAATATATGTGAATAGATTCATTGATGTATTTGTGAATAAACTCGATCAATATGTGCATAAATTCAGTCTGTCCAATGCATGTGTATATTACTGTATTAGTGTATTTGTGAACAAATTCAATATGTGAATATTGGTGAATATTTGTAAATATTGGTGTATTTGTGAATGATCCAATGTATCTCTGTATTGCTGTATGTATATTTGTAAATATTTAGTACTAACCGTGCCACTACATAACCGATAGGAAAAACTAATATTACTATCGGTTATATACTACAACCGATAGAATAAAGTTTCCAGTACTAACTGTGTCCACACAATACTATTGGTTCATATTTAGAAACCGATAGAATACAGTTTCCTGTACTAAACGAGTCTACAAAATACTATCGGTTATATAATATAACCGATAGAATAAATTTTTCAGTACTGACTGTGTCCACACAATACTATCGGTTTATATATAACAACCGATAGAATAAAGTTTCCAGTACTAAATGTGTCGACAAAATACTATCGGTTTATATAAGAGCCGATAGAAAAAAAATGTTTAGATTACTATCGTTTTAGATCCTAGCCGATACAAAAGGCCTAAGCAATACTATCGGTTTATATAAGAGCCGATAGAAAAAAATGTTTAGATTACTATCGGTTTAGATCCTAGCCGATACAAAAGGCCTAAACAATACTATCGGTTTTTATACGAGCCGATAGATAAAACTTATACAATACTATCGGTTTAAAACCGAGCCGATAGAAGAAATAGTCGATAGCGATTAGTGAACGTTGGGATTGTAGATGTTTTACTAATGGTTTTTGAACCGATAGAAGTGTGCTGCCCTCTACTATCGTGCCGACCACTATCGGTAAGAGAACCGATAGTAGAGTGGATTTTTAACCGATAGTGAAAAGCATTTCTGTAGTAGTGACTTCTCAACCTTTGTTCCTATTTTTCTTTTTCTTTTTCTTTTTCTAGGAAAACACCTTTGTTTCCGGTCTTCCTGGATGCTTACTCAGGCTACCATCAAATTAGCATGGTAGAAGTAGATGAAGAGAAGACTGCCTTCATCATACCCTTTGGCACCTACTGCTATGTCAGAATGCCATTTGGGCTCAAGAACGTTGGTTCCACGTACTGGCGCTTGATGCAAAAGACCCTTCTATCTCAATTAGGGCATAATTTAGAAACTTATGTAGATGGCCTGGTTGTAAAGAGCTTACAAAGCTCTAATTATGTAAATGATCTCATTGAGACTTTCTACAATTTGAATAAACATAGAATCAAATTAAATCCCGAAAAGTGTTCTTTTGGAGCTTCTTCTGGTAAACTCTTGGGTTTTCTTGTTTGTTCCTGAGGCATTGAGGTTAACCCCGACAAAATATGAGCCATTGAGCAAATGCGATTTCCTTCCTCAACGAAAGATGTCCAAATCCTAACCGGTCGAATGGTGGCCTTGAGTCGCTTCATATCGCGGTTAGGCAAATGTGGGTTACCTTTCTTCAAGGTACTGTGTAAGCATAATGGTTTCCAGTGGTCGGAGGAAGCCGAAACAGCTTTCCAGGAGGTCAAAAAGTACTTATCAAGTGCTCCAGTGTTGGTCTCCCAGAATGCTGGAGAATCATTGCTCATTTACTTGGCTGCAACCCCATGCGTGGTCAGTGCGGTACTGGCCGCAGAAAGGGATAGCGTGCAGCGACCAGTCTATTACGTCAGTGAAGTACTCAACGGACCAAAGGAGCGTTATCCTAAGGTTCAAAAACTACTTTATGCCCTCCTAATGGCTTCCCGAAGCTGCGATATTACTTTCGGTTGCACAAAATCTCCGTGCCATTGTCCTTCCCTTTAGGGGACATACTCCGTAACCCGGAGGCAACAGGTCGAATTGCAAAATGGGCAGTCAAACTGGGGGCTTTCGACCTCTACTTCACTGCCCGGGTTGCAATTAAGTCTCAAATTCTTGCTAACTTCGTAGTCGAGTGGACTAATCCTGAACCGCTACCACAAAAATCACAAGATTTAACGACTAACGACCTCTGGACAATGTATTTCGATGGTTCTCACGGTTTTTCATACTCGGGGGCTGGAGTGGTCTTAATTACGCCTCAGGGTGACCACCTCCAGTACGTCATACAACTCCACTTTGTTGCGACCAACAATGCAGTAGAGTATGAAGGTCTTCTAGCTGGACTCCGAGCAGCCAAATCCATCGGAGTCCATCGGCTGGTGGTGAGGAGAGATTTACAGCTAGTCGTAAACCAGGTAAACAAGGAGTACAGCACCTCTGAAGAGACAATGGCTCGTTACCTAGGCGAGGTGAGAAAACTGGAAAAATACTTCATGAATTTTGAAGTCCAGTTTGTGCCGAGAAGAGACAATGCTCTTGCTGACCAGTTATCGAAACTTGGGTCGTCACGCACATCCACTCCGATAGGAGTGTTCATCAAGCACTTAACACATCCCTCGATCACTAAGATGAATGAAGCGATACCTAACATCGCTATCCTCGAGCAAGAAGCAAATTGGATCACACCATTGAGGATCTATCTAGCGCATGGGACCTTGCCTGTGGGCGAAACTGAAGCTGATCGGTTGGTTAGAAAAGCACGCACGTATAGATTGGTCGACGACACTCTATACAAGAAAAGTGCACAAGGTGTGCTCATGCGTTGCATCCCTCAAGAAGAAGGAAAATCCCTTCTGAGAGAAATTAACGAAGGCATATGCGGCGTACATGCCTCTTTTCGAACACTAGTCGCAAAGCTTTTCTTCAAGAGTACTACTGGCCTATGGCACTCAATGATGCCAGACATTTGGTCAAGACATGCCCCAGTATCAATTCCATGCTCGGCAAAATCACCAGCCAACATACGCATTACAAACTATCCCACTAACATGGCCATTCGCCGTTTGGGGGATAGATATTCTGGGACTAATGCCCCAAGCAGTCAATGGATACAAGCTCTTATTCGTAACCATTGATACATCTACAAAATGAATCGAGGCCAAACCAGTCCATACCATCACCACCTCAGCGGCCCAAAAGTTCTTACATAAGAACATTGTAACACGATTTGGCATCCCAAACCGCCTTGTCACAGACAATGGTTCGATATTCGTCAATGGTCTCTTCTTAGACTATTGCGATGATATTGGCACAAAAATCTGCTTTGCATTCGTTGCTCATCCACAAAGTAACGAAGCAGTTGAACGAGCCAATGGACAGATCATTCAAGGGGTAAAGAAACGCGTCTTCGACCGCCTTAAGATACGCTTGGGGGCTTGGGTAGACGAACTGTACTTTGTTCTCTGGGCCATACACACTACACCTAGTAGAGCGACAGGTGACACACCTTTCCAACTGGTGTTTGGTGCTGAAGCCATGTTACCAAGTGAAATACAACTTGGGTCTCCTCGTGTAAATAACTTCAACGCAACCGATCCAACCAACACCCGTGAAGATGAACTCGCTCTCCTCGAAGAAAAGCGAAATCAAGCGTTATTCAGGTCCACGGCATATTTACAAGCTCTACGTAAATATCATTCCAAAAGAGTGCGACCACGTAGCCTTCACGTGGGTGACCTGGTTTTACGAAAAATCCAAAATCAGTCCAATCACAATAATTTTTCTTCCCAACGGGAAGAACCCTACACTGTAACCTCGCTACCATGACCTGGATCTGCAAGATTAGCTATGGAAGACGGCCAGGTTCTCTCCAATACTTGGAATATCGACCAACTACGCAAGTTTTACGTGCAAGTCTTTTCTTCCCATTCTTTTCTTTCAATTTTTTACACATTTTCTTGATGTCAACAGTTACATTCTCATTCACCTTTCCTCGGGCTATGCTCTGGGGCTGATCGCCAAAACGCACCTACTCACGATGATTAAGCGGATTCGCTGGCCGATCTCATGGTCGCATCTAGCTAAGCCTTTCTTTGTAAGCCGTTTCTCAACACCTCAGAAACTTACTAGCATAATTCTGACCATTCGAGTGGCTGTCAGTTAGCAATAAACTTATGACTTCGTATTAACGTGCTCCGCAAGCCGATCATCGACCAGCATAGTTTTTGCTACATCCTGCGATCAACGTACTAAGTTCAAGTTACATCGATCGCAGGAGGGGGCTAGGAGAAACATAATTTAACTATGATATCAGCTTGTAAGCATTTCATATAGTTTATAGTCTTTCTCATTCAACAATATACTAACTATGTGCATTTGCAAGGTACCATACTTAAAGAAAACCCATTGTATATTCGTTTTCTCAAAAAAAAAAAGCTCGAAAAGTACAGCAAAACAATCAAGCGTTAAGGAAGGCCGAGATCATGCAACAGCTTCTCCACAAGTATCTTGACTTCGGCCCTGGTCGCATCCAGTTGATCCTCGCTGGCAAAGACAACTTATCCCACTACAGGCCCCAAGTCCAAATCAGGACCATGATGTTGCCTCAGTTTGCAAAGCATAGCGGAGGCCACCTCGCTGACATCTGTCTTCAATGCCTCCCCACACTTCCTTAAAACTCTGGGATGTTGGCGAAGAGAGAATCAGCATGTGCTGCCACCAGGTCACAGGACTCGGCGAGTGATAAGTCATCTCCCTCAGGGGCGATGATTGTTGCGTCAAATGAGTCTGTGACCTCCTTCAGCTTTCCCAAAGTGTTTTTCCCAACTAGAAGGCAGCTGTTGATGACCCCTTCCAAACGCACCTTCTCATTGAGAACTGCCTTGGCCTTTTCCTTGACCTTCTCATGGACTGACCGAAGAGAGCCAATAGTCTCGTGAAGTTTCTCGAGGTCACTGCCTCGTTGTATGAACTTCTCTTCGAAATGATCCCTCTCCTCGGTCAGCTTTCAGATTGTTTCCCTTTGACCTGATCAAGGAAAAGAAACAAATTCAGGGTAATTTACTCTTGCATGGTCTAAACAAACATTATCAAATGTCAGGATGGACTCACAATCAACGTTAGCCTGCAATTTGTTGGACACCGACACGAGGCTCTCCTTTTCCCTTAGAGCCTCGGCCACTGCAATGTCCTTATTGCTGCGCGCAGTGGCAATCTTTTCCAGTAAAGCAGAGTTTTCCCTGCGATGAACGACCACGAAAAGTCATTACATAGGCTAGGTGATACAACAAAGCACTTACTGCTTTACACGATCACGCTCTACTTGTGCAACCTTGAACTGTTCTATTAGCCGACCAATCATGGCCGCGCTGCGAGCAGGATTTTGCAACAAACATAAAGTCATGCAAAAGACATCCTAACCGGGTTGGCGTGGGGTAAGGAGGTTACTTACCTCCAAAAAGTCGGAGAATAACTTCTCAGACCCTTCACCTGAGCTACAAGAGGTTGACACTTCAAGCGTCCGCCTCTCCAAAGCAGATTGCTAGGAGTCCGCGGGTGGTACAACCCCTGCCCGTTCATCTGCACCTGGTATCCTAGCCGCTGCTGCGACCTCGGTATCACTATCCATGCAGGCCTCGGTGTCCGTGATATCTGGCACCACCTCGCCAAGGATGTGCGCCAGGATGTCCAGGTCGCCTGGTGGCGGAATGGCGTTTGTAGCCGCAACGACTTCACCTGTCACTGCCGAATCCACTGCGCCACTACACACGGCAGCCTCGACTATCATTGTGACATCCTCCCTAGAGACCGTGGCCGTCACAACCACATTCGTTGCAGTCGTCACGGCCACGGTCGAGGAAGTCCTGTCAGCCACTCCATGGTCAAATCCTATCTTTAACTAATCTAAGCATACAGACTTAGTTAGCTGAAAACTCCTTACCTGATGCCAAGTCCCAGAGGTTTACGAGGATTCGACGCACCACTCTGGGGAAGTAGCAGTGAAGATAGCGCTTTAAGCGCAGGTTTCTTCGGCGGCTCCACTAACCTTCTCCTTCAAAGGATTAGGGGCGTCTCGTCGTCGTCCTCCTCGCTTCCTTCCCCCTATACAAGCAAAATATAACTCCCCATCCTCCTTGTTGGGGTGTAAGAGGTAGAGATGTTTATCGCGGTCGTCTTGGTGCTGGTCGCCGTTGCCTTGGACAAAAAAGCCCCAGTAGATGGAACTTTAACTTTTCTGGGGGCTGGAGCCTTGGGTTGTTTGGACTTTGGGGTCGTCCTCGCCCTCTTGGAGGAACTACCTGAAGGGCCATCATCGCCCAAGGGCCTCTTCGTCCTCGCCACTTGGTCCTCGGCCATCTACATAAGCCATGAGAATTGTTGATTGATTTAAATCAACACCGCGACTTGTATGACACACGTACCTTTCGGTGCGCCTGCAACAGATCATCGGCGCCCCCAACCAGACTCTCCAGTCTCGATGCACTCGGGTCAATTTCCTCCACTGGGTTAAAAGCCTTCAGCAAATAACTGGCTCTAACCACGACATCGGAAGGGGACAGCTCTGGACAACATTACATGTTCAACGATACATCTGACATAGTCGAATTTAACAAGCGACAACTCATCAACATACCAGGGCTACCGTCCCTCGTTGCGTCCTCCTTGGCCTGGATTTCCCACGCAGGGTAATCCCTCTTCTTCAACGGACTGACCCGATTTTTCACAAAATCGAGGATCACGTCCTGGGCAGTCAAGCCCGCATCAATCAGGTACCTCAGTGCCTGGACTTGCCTCTTCTGCTCTTCATCAAGGGCAGGGGCAACATCTTTTTCCTTGCTCTTCTCTGGCCGCCGATCGGCGAACCAGAGATGACTTTCCTCCGGTGCGGCGCAATAAAACCATCTCTGGTACCATTTATGCACCAAGTCGCACAGAGGAAAGGGGAGAAAGTCCTTCTTCTCCCGCAGAAGAAAGTACACGCAACCCAGCGCCGTTGTGCCCTTCGACATGGCCAAGAAGTAGTACTGGCGGAATAGTGCCACGCTAGGCAAGACACCAAGAAACACCTCGCACAGATGTTGGAACGTCGCAAGAATCAGCATAGAATTCGCATTCAGGTTCACCAGCTCCAAATCAAAATGAGCGAGAACCTATCACAAAAAATTGCTCTTCGGCAGACGAAAGCCACAACGTAAGAAGTCTTCAAACAAAACCAACTCACCCTCCCACACAATAGGGCTCTCTTCGTCCTCCCCGGCAGGCCACCGTGGTATCAGCGACCTTGAGGGAAGAAAACCGTCAGCTTCCAAAGCTTGCAAGCTCTCCTCCGATCAGTGGCTCGATCTTGTCCAGCACACCATCAAGATAAATTTTGGGAAAACACACACAAGAGACCTATGTGAGAACTTAGCTAACACTCAGGTTGCGATGAAGCTTCTGTGGGAAGCTAGGGCTTGGGACGAAGGGTTTAAAACCCACTTCCCTCGGTTCTGTCACCATAGTTCACGCCGCGTGGCAAAAAGGGGTTTTTTCGCATTAAATGCACGTCAAAACAAACCTAATACGCGCACCCACAGTCCTGCAGATGTTCAACGGGAAGTCAAACCGACAAGTTGCCTTTTCAGATACAAAAAATCCTTTTTCCAGAAAAATGGATTTTTTCAGTGAATGGTTCTTTTTGCTTTGACTTCGGGGGCTAGCAGATAAATATTGCTGCTCTCATGATCGCACGTAACCATGTTGCGATTAGCATGATCACGAGTCATTTCATGATCGCATGTAGTGCACTTACCTTTCCATGATCGCGATAGTCATTCTGTGATCGTGCACAACGCGCATACACATCTACAGTAGCCAAAAGCTAAGGAAAGAGATAACACAATAGTCTAAGAGAATACTAGACGACATTCATGAAAATTCAGCATAAGGAAAATTAACTTCCTTTATTAAATTTTTTTCATTTACATAAAAAGAAATACAAAAGGTCCAACTAAGGATCGGCCTTAGACCTAACTGCATCTAAAATAAAATTAGTTTGGCTGGCAGCCAGGATGCAGGACTCTTCCAGCGATAAGTTGTCCTTCTTAGGGTCAACTACATACGCCTCGAGAAGCCCCGTGACCTCCCTCAGTCTTGCGAGGGTATCCTTCATAGTGAGACCGTAGTCAGCGATGGTTACATCCGTGGCATACTTCTCCTCATGCACAAGCTGCTCCCTTTGTCGAGCAAGCTTTGCGGTCTCCCTGGCCCAGTCAAAACTTGCCTTCAAGTGCTCGACGTGCTTGAAGAAGTCATCCAAGTCGAGCCCACACTGGGCGTACTTCTCCCCAAGGAGTTTGTGCTCCCCTTGGAGGGCTCGGAGCTTGGCCTTCACCTTGTCCAACTCTTCCCGAGAATCACGGCTCTATTCAGCACTATCAACTTGCGTTAAGCAAAAAGACCTACCAACTACAATGAGTCTAAAAATCTAGAAAATCCTTACCGACGAGGACAAGGGCAAAGAAATTTCATCCTCTGTTGAGAGACGAGGATGATGCAAAACTTGCATGGCCATGGGCTATGCCAGAGCCACATCAGGGCCTAGAGTTTCTATAGGATCGAGGATGCCGACTAGAGGGGGGTGAATAGGAGGCTTTAAAACTTTTCAATTAAAAACAACTTTTTCAAAGAATAAGAACAAAATCAATATAGCACAATTAAAAGGAAGAGAGAAGAAGACAAACACAAGGATTTTTCCCGAGGTCTCGGAGACTCGCCCGGTCTCCCCTACTCCTTGTTGAAGCACTCAAATGAATGAGTCTTGCTTCAATATCCACGAAGGATATTTCTCACAAGTGGTTGCTCCTTATCCACACTGGAAAGGTGAGCATCGATGCCTTTTACAATCACGCCGAGCCTCTCCAACAGTCTTCGAACAGGAGAGATCAACGGTCATACCACCAAACCGTCTAGGTGAGGGCGTTCACCAAGAATAATAAGTTGCAAGGTCTCTCCTAGACCTCCAAAAATCATCGAGAAACTCTAGATATGCAAAATGATGCGAACAGAAAACAAGGTGGATCACAAAAACTCACGACTTGATCAAAAGATCAAGGTTTTATCTCTAAAAACATATGCTCAAGTGTATGTATGAGAATGAGACTGCTTGGTATAAAAACAATAGCTCAAAGCCTCTATTTATAGCCCAAATGAGCAAAAGAGCCATGGTGCATGAGCTGAGAAGTGACAGTGCATGCTGACAGTCAGCATAGCACGTGACAGTCAGCATAGGTCACGACCAGAAAGAAGCAATTTACGGAGAAAACTCAGCTAGCCGTTTGAGGTCAAAAAAGGAAACAAAACAGCACAAACTAACAGTCAGCAACACATGCTGACAGTCAGCGTCCATAACCATAGCTTGACAAAAATCACAGATAAAACTTAGCTAGCTGTTTGTGGTCGCATATGGAAAGAAATCGCTCATGCTGACAGTAAGCATCAGTCAGCATCGACCACAAAAACAACCAATTAAAACAAACTCTGAAACAAATTAGCTCGAGGTCGAAACTCATGCTGATAGTCAGCAACACATGCTGACAGTCAGCATAGGTAAAAAAAATTTGGCTCAAAAAAATGCTCTCTGGACAAATGTCAGCAACAAAACTGACATTTCATGCTGACAATCAGCGTAGATAAAAACAATTATAACTTTTGATCCAGAGGTCCGATTGAAGTTTTTGATAGCTCATTTGAAAGATAATTTAAAGGGATATATTTTTGTAAACAGAAGCAATAGCCAGATCAGCCTATATCTTTCTAGAAAATGCAAAAAACTTCTTCTGCCAAAAACTCATCTGAAAAACTAAATCAAATCCAACCGAAAAGAATGAATGCAATGACCTAAGAGTTTCTCGGTTTATACTGGAAATGTAGATAGAATTTGCAACCTCTCTTTATAGTACGGTTGAAACTAAAAACAAATTTCTGAAAACCGATCAAACTCCAAACACCGAGACCGGTAAAATAAATACACATTTTACCTTAAGTTTTTTGCAGCTTCATTCTTGGCGACCTTGCGCTTGCGACCATGGCTCGTGACCTTGGACTTGCAACCTCTGACGAAACTATGACCTTGTGCTTCGACCTCAGCTCGCGACCTTGTGCTTGCGACTTGCAGATCCTCCGAATAGCTTAGGTCTCTGCAGCTTTCTTCTTGCCGACCTTGTGCTTGCGACTTTGGCAATACTGTGACCTTAGGTGAAATAGCTCTTAGGTCTCTGCATACAGATAGCTCAAAGACATGATTAGATCAAAAAACACTTAATGTCATCAATAATCAAAATCAACAATAATAGGGGCCTAGATGCAACAATTTTCTCATCCCCCGTTGAGAAGGAGGGATGATGCAAAGCTTGTTTGGCCCTAGATGGGTGTGCTTGGGATGAAGTCTGGTATGCTTCAGGCATTAGCTTTTTCGATGGAGATTCACCAGATGACCCAAGATCATCCCCAACCCATTTTCTTGAAGAAGTCGAACGCTTAGGTGATTGCACAATGCAACGAACCTAATGAAAAGGCACATTCTACGAAGAAGCTCATGCTACCAAAAGAGCGTTACCTCTTGAGGACCAATAAACTCCATTTCGTCTTCTTCGTTGAAACACTCTCGGCTGGGAGACGCCATTAGAACTAAGGCTAGGAAACTGGAAAAGATTTTTTGACTTAGAAAAATTCCTGAAGAAGGAGTTGAAGTTTCCCCCATAGGTGAGCAACTATTTATAGCCTCTACAGGCGGCACTTTGGCTTCCCAGGCCTCGGGCCTGAGGCGAAAGTCTCAAAATCTTCCCTAGTGACTACAGCTCGCTCCCCAAAGTGCCTCGCAGCTGCCGCTAGTGCAATGCAGCATAGGGATTCAAAACGACGGAGCACTGTTATGAATTCGAAGAGACACACTACTGAATAAACCTTTTTGTCACTTCAAATTTGGGGGCTAGCTGATGAGCATTATTAGTCACTCTTTTAAGGCCTCAAAGGTCACAGCCTTAACCATGGTCGCCCAAGGCCAGAAAGAAGGATGTAGGGTAATCCAAGGGTGTTCTGGATATAACCGAAAAATCATACCTAATTCACGCAAAATTTGAGACATTTGTTATCACATAACTTATGTTTTATGCTGTATCTAAGAGCGACAAGGTAGCAAAGGCAAATTCCTGTTGTCCTCACCCTCACAAAATCCAAGAACCAACCTCATCTACCATGGTCGCAGTAATACGAGAGCACTCCTAAGCATTACTTCACTTTGGTCCTTATGATTGGCCCCGAAACAATCATAAGTCCCTGGCAAGGTAATCGTCAAAGGAGGTCAAGACGGTAAGGTAATTCTACGACGACCTAGTCAAAGCTATCCTAAACCGCCATGTATCCATGATTCACGGCAACCGCCGCCCACGACCTCACTATCCCCACTTTTGGACGGTTAAGAGAGATCGTGGGGCACGCCATCAGGAGAATGATCAGCTACCTCTTCGACAAGTATAAAAAGGCCTTCAAACGGAGGATCAAGGGACGGATCAACACAAACAGAAGGAAGACTAGGCTTAGCAAATAGGATTAGCTAGCTACTCAGTCTCACAGGACGTAGGGCTATTACCCTGCTTAAAGGGGGCCTGAACCTGGATAAACCCTATTCCCGTGTCCTTAGATTCATTAATACCCTAAACATCTTGAGAATTTGTCTGATTGGCTCCATCTTTCCTCACCTCCTTCTTCGCATAAGCTCGGCAGAGGGACCCTTGGTTCCAATCGTCGACACAACCAATGCTCCGGACAGCAAATGCCCTCATTGATGTTCGTGAGGGACATATCACTTTTCACATAGGGGAGGAGAGAATTTTATTTAAAATATCTAATCTTGTTAATTGTCATATGTATGAGGAAAAACTTTGCAGTATAGATGATCTAGAAGAAGTTCTGGAAGAGGAGTCGCCACTATAACTTGGAAAAGAAGGTTGTCGACGATTCGGACTCGGAGTCCTCAGCCGAACTTATGCAAAATTTGTATTAGCGAGACCTTTCAAGATGACCCTCCGGGAAGGTATGTCGAAAAATGGAGAACAGGAGCACAGAGAGGTTTATACAGGTTCGGGCCCTCGATGGTAGGAGTAATAGCCCTACGTCCTGTTGGGATTTCACTATGTGTGGTAAAGATTTACAAACTAGCGGGAAAAAGCCTTCACAGGCGAAGGTTTTTCCTATGTAAGTGTACAAAAAGAAGCCCCGGTAGGCTTGCAAATATTATCTAATCTAAGCCGTAGACTTGGCTGTTTGAGTGGTTGAGATGTGTTGTATCTCACTTGTATCAGAGATGTTGATCTCCTCAATAGATGGTTCGATCCCCCCTATTTGATGCACCTTGCCACCCTTTTATACTGGTCGAAAGGGTGTCAAGTCGTAACTGCATTAGACAGTTGCTTGGATGGTTGGATGCGGTTTTTAGAGAACCGCTCTTAACCTCCACGCAGGTTAAAACACGTGTTATTCATGGATAACTGCACGTATTAACCTCCTGACGGTTGGTTTTCCACGTGGAGGAATCTTCGGGATACTTGGAAAATTCCCGCTATAGGGACAGTCGAACAGATGAATTCCAAGTACCCTGGTCGAGAACATTTTGACCGCAGGATGTTGGCTGACCGCGCAACATCTCGGACATTCTGTTCGCGTATGGCACACGAAGTCCTGACCGCGCGAAGTCTGCGGTCTGATCGCGCAAAGCCTGCGACCTGATCGCGCAAAGCTTGCGACCTCGGGCTGATGCTTTTCAGAATGACTTGAGTCCGCACCGCTAGGCACGTGTCTGGCTCGAATCTGCCTTGAACCAACAGTGCATTTATTTGAACTGACCCGGGTGTCAATCCTCGTCAGCTAGCCCCCAAATTCGAAGGAAATGAAGGGACGTGTTTATTTTGAATTTAAAGTCATACATCGGATTTTTAACCCGACTCTTCAAATCCCCCTCTTTGTGGCGCACTAAGTGGGTTGGTTGGTTCCCCAAGACGGGCTCTGGGTATTACGTGACAGGTAATGATGGCGCTGTTGAAATGTTTTTTAACCCGAGGTAAAATTGTAAATGCTTTTTTTAAAAACCCGAGGTGATTTAGAATGTGAACCGTCACCTTGATGGTTATAAATACCGGGTCTTTTGTTTTGCAAAACCTCACAATTTTCTTCTCACGGTTAAGTCCTTCCTGAAGTCACCTTCATTCTTCTCTTCATACACCTCCTAATGGCAGATCACAACATCATCGAGATTGAAAGTGATGAAGAGGAAGTTTGCAAGCAAGAGCCTCAAATGCCTAAAGATCCATCTCCTTCAAGGAAGAAACCCAAGGTTGACGAAGGATCTGTTGCATCTAGGCCTTCATGCCTAACCCTAATTTTGATGATTAATGAAAACAAAGTGTTCCGGACTAATTGTGCTATTGAGTTTATTTGATACAGAGTTGCGTTGGGAAGATATGCACGGAATACAAGAAGAACCCGACGTAAAATAAAAGCACAAGTAGCAAAGAGCAAAAGACAAGTCCAAAATCGTGAAGATGTGAAAGACCTCAGGTATTACGAGTTTTTATATTTTACCGATCTTGGCATGTGGAGATGATCGGTTAGGAAAAATTCTTTCTAACTTTAACCGTACTATAAAGAGGGGTAGCGAAAGTCCTCTTTTTATCTCCAGCACAAACCGAGAATGTTAGGTCATTGCATCGCATCCTTTTTATGTGGATTTGCTTTTGGTCTTATTTGGAAAAATCTGTTTTTCAGTTCAGTTTTTGACAGCAGAAGAGTATTTGCATTTTTCAGAAAGATCTAGGCAGATCTGGTTTTTGCTTCTGTTGATAAGAATGTAGCCCTTGAAATTATCTTTCCAACGAGCTATTAAACACCTCTTTTGGATTTCTGGATTTAAAGTTATAGCTGTTTTTGTTCATGCTGACTGTCAGTTTGCATAACTGACTGTCAGTTTGAATGTCAGTTTAGTGTAACTGACAATTGTCCAGAGAGGGTGTTTTTTGGTCTCAAATTTTTTGTACTAAACTGACTGTCAGTTTGTCCATACTGACTGTCAGTTGGGGTTTCGACCAGAGAGTGTTTTACTGTGTTTCTATTTGTTTCTGGTCGAGCTAGTACACAAACTGACTGTCAGTTTGTGTAACTGACTGTCAGTTGCGTGTTCCAGCTTTCCTGTTTTGGCTGCAAACGGCTAGCTATTTTTTATCCGTAAATTTTGTCGGCCGTTGTGCACTAAACTGACTGTCAGTTTGGGTTGCTGATTTTCAGCCCTAGCTCCAACGGTTCTTTTGCTTTTTGAGGCTATAAATAGGGGCTTTGGGCATGTGTTTCTAACAACCAGTAGCAGCATTTCATACACACTCTTGAGCATTAGTTTCTTATATAAAATCTTGATCTTTTGATCAAGTCGAGTGCTTTCCGATCCACCGAGAGTTTCAGTTCTTTTGCATTTGCATATACTTAGCTTCTCGGTGCGTGTTTGGAGGTCTAGAGAAGACCTCGCTGCCTGTTACTCTTGGTGAGCGCCCTCACCTAGACGGTTCGGAGGCGTGGTCGTTGATCTCTCCGTTCGGAGATTGTCGGAGAGGCTCAGCAAGTGTGTACAAGGCATCGCTGCTCGCCTTTCCGGAGTGGACAAGGAGCAACCTTAGTTGATAATACTCTTCGTGAGTATTGAGGCAAGACTCAAGTGATTTGAGTGCTTCAACGAGGATTAGTGGAGACTGGGCGAGTCTCCGATACCTCGGTAAAAACCATTGTGTTCGTTTTCTTTCCCTTGCTTACTTTATTTGTTCTTGATTTGTTCATTATTTGCTTTTAGTTTTAAAGTTTTTAAAGCCTCCTATTCACCCCCCCTCTAGTCGGCATCCTTGATCCAACACGTGGTATCAGAGCTTGGTCTCTCGATTCATTAGGCTTTACCGCCTAGAGAGAGGATGTCGTCAAGCGGGGATTTTCTTCTTGGACATACCGGTCGTGCGCCCATCTTTGATGGAACAAATTATCCGTATTGGAAAGTGCGCATGTCGGTATTCCTAGAAGCCATGGGGCTTGATGTATGGGATATTGTTAAACTCGGCTTTACTCCTCCGGTTGATCCGGCAAGTCAATCCGAAGACGAAAGGAGAAAGTTGCATTTAAATGCCCGTGCAAAAAATGCTCTCTTTGCCGGTTTATCCTTAAACGAGTTCAACCGTGTGAGCAATCTCACGACTGCTCATAAGGTTTGGACTACCCTCGAAGAAATTTACGAGGGCACTACAAAGGTTAAAGAGGCAAAATTGCTAATGGTGAGGCAAAAATATGAGACATTCACCATGTCATCAACCGAGTCCGTGGATTCCATGTTTACTCGGTTAAATAACATTGTGAATGAACTCAAGGGTCTTGGTGTTGTTTTTACTGACCTTGAGCTTGTGAGAAAGATGCTTAGGGCCTTGCCGGAAAGCTTCGACACCTTGGTCACGGTTCTCACAAACTCCGACCTATCAACCACAACACCGACCGATCTCTATGGGAACCTCATCACCCATGAGATGCACAAGAAGGAAAAGAAGGAAGCAGCCGAACCCACGGAGACGAAGAAGAAAGCTTTGGCCTTCAAAGCTAATGCAAGGAACGACTCAAGCGAAGGCTCCTCCGATGAAGATCTCGCGCTTATGGTAAAGAACACTCAAAAACTTCTTCGCAGGTTACATAAGAAAGGTGTCAACATTGACACACGACCAAAGGGGCAAAAGCAAAACAACTTCAAGGACATCATTTGCTATGGATGTCATGAGAAAGGACACATAGCATCAAGATGTCCAAACAAGAACAAGGCGTGGAACAAGAAGAAGAAGTTCTTCAAGAAGAAGAATGACGAAATCAAAGAAGCTTGTTTTGGAGAATGGATGTCCGGCGGAGAGAGCTCCGACTCCGACTCCGACAACGAACGAAGTTGCTCCAAGAAGATGGCCGGACTAGCTCTCGGCAACAACACTTCAACTAATTCATCCATGTGCCTTATGGCCAAAGGCAATGAAAAGGTACACTCCAATGATCCATCATATGATGACTTAGTTGAAATGATAACTGAACTAAATGAAGCTTTTGGAAAAACTAAGATGAAGTATAAGGCGCTTAAGGAAGAGCATTCTTCTCTACGCGCTCAATACTCGGAACTTAAAGATTCATATGAAAACATGCTTATAAAAGATGTTACAAATACTTCATCTAAGATTGATGCTTCAACTTCATGTAACTTAAATGAATCTCCCTCTAGTAGTCATCACATTTCATGTGCTTCAAATGATAACATTCTAAATGAAAATAATGAACTTAAGGCACAAGTTAAACAACTTGGAAAAGGCTTAGAAAATTGTTATAAAGGTAAAATATCTCTTGATCTAATTCTTAATAAACAAAGATGTTCTTTTAGAAAAGAAGGATTAGGATATTTTCAAAAGAAAGGAAGGAAACAAAATTCTAGAACTATATTTGTTAAAGCATGTAACTCATTTTGTCATAAATGCCATGAAACCGGTCATTCACATGAAGCATGTCCCTTAATGACTCCTAATTATTTTGATACTTGCTACATGCTTCAAAAGTCGAGAAAAGGTTATGCTATAGCAAAGTATGTTGGTGCACCCATGTTAAACAAAAAGAAGAAATCTATTTGGGTGCCCAAAGCTTTGATGGCTAACATTGAAAGACCCAAAAAGGTTTGGGTACCTAAAAGAACTTAATTCTTTCATGTAGGTGAACTACAAGACCGGTGGGAGGCATTGGGTGCTAGATAGCGGATGCTCCGAACACATGACCGGTAACAAGAAGTTGTTCACCTCAATAGAAGACAACTCAAGCAAGAACCAAAAGATTACCTTTGGCGACAACCGTCAAGGAAATGTGATAGGCTTGGGTAAAATCGCAATCTCAAATGATCTCTCTATTTCTAATGTTTTATTGGTCGAATCTTTGAACTTTAATTTGCTTTCCGTTGCTCAAATTTGCGATTTTGGTTTTAGTTGCACATTCTTCCCAAAAGAAGTTTTGGTTGAAAGTTTAAAAGATAAATCTTTGATCTTCAAAGGCTTTCGCTTTGGAAATCTTTATTTGGTTGATTTTCATTCAAAAGATGCATCTCTTTCAACATGTCTTGTCTCTCAAACCTCAAAAGGTTGGCTATGGCATAGACGACTCGCACATGTTGGAATGCATCAATTGAGAAAACTTTTAAAACGTGATTTGGTTGTTGGCTTAAAGGATGTGAATTTTGAAAAGGACAAACCTTGTAGCGCTTGTCAAGCGGGCAAGCAAGTAGCTACTTCACATCCTACTAAGCGCATTCTTTCAACTTGCAAACCTTTGGAACTACTTCATATGGATTTATTTGGACCTTCCGAGTTCCAAAGTATCGGGGGTAGCAATTATGGTTTTGTGATTGTTGACGATTTTACTCGCTATACTTGGGTTTTCTTTATTTCTCAAAAATCTGAAACCCCCGATGTTTTCAAAAGTTTTGCAAAACGTGTTTCTACTGAATTCGAATTATCCATCAAGAAAATCCGTAGTGATCATGGTGGAGAGTTCGTTAATTCAACTCTATTTGATTTTTGTGACTCTCTTGGAATCAAACACGAATTTTCCACATCCTACACTCCACAGCAAAATGGAGTTGTTGAAAGGAAAAATCGAACACTTATAGAAATGGCAAGAACTATGCTAAGTGAGTATGATACTCCTACTCGCTTCTGGGCTGAAGCTGTGCATACCGCTTGCTATTCTATAAATCGGCTTTATTTGCATCCTCTTCTGAATTTGACTCCTTATGAACTTCTTGTTGGGCGCAAGCCAAATATTTCTTATTTCCGAGTCTTTGGTTGCAAATGTTATATTCTTAAGAAAAGAAATTTTGGTGGAAAATTTCAAAGAAGAGTAGATGAAGGCTTTCTAGTCGGATACTCCACCACTAGTAAAGCTTATCGTGTTTTTAATAAAAATACAAGTTGTATTGAAGAATCGGGTGATGTCGAATTTGATGAAACTAATGGCTCACAAAAGGAGCAAGTATCTCATGAAGTTTCAGGTGAAGATCTTCAAGAAGCAATGAAGAACATAACCATTGGAGACATCAAGCCAAGAGAAGAAGATCAAGAAGATGATGTTAATATTGAGAATGTTGATCAAAATGTATCATCATCTCATGTTAATCCTCCAGAACAAGGTCAAGATGAAGCAGTACAAGATGAAGAACCAAGGCAACACCAAACCATCACCAAGGATCACCCAATAGACCAAATATTGGGTGACGTCAGTAAGGGTGTTCAAACTCGATCTCGTATTGCTGCATTTTGTGAACATCATTCATTTGTGTCTTCTTTAGAACCCAAACATGTTAATGAAGCTTTAAATGATCCCGTTTGGGTTAATGCCATGCATGAAGAACTTAATAACTTTGCTAGAAATGAAGTTTGGACTCTAGTTGAAAGACCCAAAGATCATAATGTAATTGGAACAAAATGGGTTTTCAGAAATAAGCAAGATGAAAATGGTGTTGTAATCAGAAACAAAGCTCGTCTTGTTGCTCAAGGCTTCACTTAAGTTGAAGGTTTAGACTTTGGTGAAACTTTTGCACCGGTAGCAAGACTTGAAGCTATTCGCATTCTTCTTGCTTATGCATCATGCTTTAATATCAAACTTTTTCAAATGGATGTAAAAAGTGCTTTTCTAAATGGTGAAATTTCTGAACTTGTGTTTGTTGAACAACCTCCCGGTTTTGAAGATTCTAAATTTCCAAACCATGTTTTTAAATTGTCAAAAGCTCTCTATGGTCTCAAACAAGCTCCTCGAGCTTGGTATGAGCGTCTTAGAGACTTTCTATTATCAAAAGATTTTAAAATTGGGAAGGTTGACACAACTCTCTTTACAAAGAAAATTGAAAAAGAATTGTTCATTTGTCAGATATATGTTGATGATATTATCTTTGGATCTACTAATGAACATTTCTGTCATGAGTTTGGAGAGATGATGTCTAGGGAGTTCGAGATGTCCATGATTGGTGAGCTGAGCTTCTTCCTCGGTCTACAAATCAAACAACTCAAGAACAGGACGTTCGTGAGTCAAACCAAGTACGCGAAGGACCTGCTCAAGCGCTTTGGGATGGAAGACGCCAAACCAATCAAAACTCCCATGGCGACAAATGGACACTTGGACATGGACAAAAGCGGCAAATCGGTTGACTCTAAACTGTATAGGTCTATGATTGGTAGTCTTTTATATCTCACTGCATCTAGGCCTGATATCATGTTTAGTGTGTGCTTATGTGCTAGATTTCAATCTAATCCTAAGGAATGCCATTTAATTGCTCTTAAAAGAATCCTTAGGTATTTAAAATGTTATCCCAGTTTAGGCCTTTGGTACCCTAAAGATGCAAATTTTGAGTTAATTGGGTATTCGGATTCTGATTATGCTGGGTGTAAGATTGATCGTAAAAGCACATCTGATAGCTGTCAGCTGTTGGGGAGATCATTAGTATCATGGTCATCTAGGAAGCAAAATTCTGTAGCTCTCTCCATAGCTGAAGCTGAGTATGTGTCTGCAGGCAGTTGTTGTGCTCAATTGTTGTGGATGAAGCAGACATTTTTGGATTATGGGATTATCTTTGATAAAGTGCCACTATTATGTGATAATGAAAGTGCCATTAAAATTGCTAATAATCCTGTTCAACATTCTAGAACTAAGCATATTGAAATAAGGCACCATTTTATTAGAGATCATGTGGCAAAAGGTGATATAGATGTAAATTATGTCAGAACAGATATGCAACTAGCAGATATTTTCACTAAACCCTTAGATGAAACAAGTTTTTGCTTTTTAAGGGGTGAACTGAACATAATTGATATATCAAATGCTAGTTGATGTGCTAAAAGTGTTTGTTTGTATAAAATATTATTATTTTATTCCCTCTCTTGTCTTAGACAGCCTCTGGTCGAAATTGACCAAACTGACAGTCAGTTTCCCTAACTGACAGTCAGTTCAGTAGTTAGGAGCCTGGTCTTAATTTCTGGTCGAAGTCAGTGTCATAACTGACAGTCAGTTTCATAAACTGACAGTCAGTTACGTGCATTTGATTTTTGGTCGTAGCTCCTAGTTGTGTTCGAGCCCCCAACTGACTGTCAGTTTCATACACTGACTGTCAGTTTCAAAACGCAGTTCTGTGAACTGACTGTCAGTATGGTATACTGACTGTCAGTTCCATGTTTCTGAGTTTGGAACTGACTGTCAGTTTATCAAACTGACTGTCAGTTGTGGGATCTCGAACCCTAAAATCCCCGTTCTGTTTCGCGTCTCCTCACCTTCTTCTTCTCGCCGCCGTTGTTTCTTGCGCCCCCGTGTCTTCGCCGTTTGCTCCACCACCTCGCCGTGCCTCACCGCCGCCTCCTTTGCGCCTCCCCTCGTCGCCGGTGAGCTCCTCACCGCCGGCGCCACCGTCCTCGACCGTTCTCGACCTCGTCGTTTTGGCTCGTTTGTTCTCGGCTTCTTCTTCTCGACACCTCTCCCGTTCGTCGTGTGCAGTGATCGTGGACCTCCTTGTCAACTGATTTGGTCGTCTGCTCCGCATTGGCTTCGACGACCTCTTCAGTTCAGTCTCTGCCTTCTCTGTTAAGGTCGTTTCCCGTTTCTTCTCTGTTTCATAACCATGTCTGATCAGGTCGGTCCCTCTCGTCGTGGGGCCCGACGGAAGAACGCGGCAAACAGCCAGCGTTCATCGGGCCAGACGTCCGAGAACCGCCCCTCGCCTCCGCCTGAGCGCGTGCCCGTGGATTATTCACGTTGGCAAGCGAGCCGCCTGCGCACGCTCCGCTCTGTGAACCCGTACCTGTCGCCGCGACCCACTGGTCGCGAAGGGTGTGCGGTGCTCACTTGCTACACAAACCTCCACCTAGACTTGTTTACCAGCGTCTATAGCCGCGCTCCTATCTTCGCCCACCGCTCTCTGTCGTGGGGTACGATCGCCTTTCGCACAGGCATCGCTACCCTCGCAGATCTCTTTGGCACTGTAGGGATTCGCGACTTAGTCGCGGATTCCTCTTTGCACTGGGCTGAGGGGCCCATACGTCAGTTCTATTCCACCGTCTTCGTTTCCCCTTAGCGCGACTTCATGACCTTCATGACGGGCCTCCAGGTCCACACCGTCACGAAGGATCAGCTGGAGTCAGCGCTTGGTCTGGTGCGCCCTCCTTCTAGCCGCCAGCTCCATACTCTCCCTGACCTCGAGCGTCGGGAGGTGGCCATGCTCTATTCTGGCCCCTTCCAGCTCCGTCACATCGCTGGCCTGCGCCGCGATGTTGACCTGGCTCTTCGTATCCTCCGTCTCACATTGGTCCCCATGAGCGGAGACAGAGCCAGGGTCACTTATCTGGGTCTTCATGTGCTCATCTCCATCTTTCAGGAGGAGCCATTCGACGTTGCTGATCTCATCATCAGTGAGATTCAGCACGTCCTTCTCTCCCCGCGCCGTCAGCTGATATACGCTCCATATATCATGGCGGTGCTTCTCCATATCCGGGCCGTTGACACTGAGCTGCCACGGCCCCATCATCCTTTGCTCTTTTATCCTCCGGGTCAGGCTGATCGCCGGCTCGGTGCTCGCCCTGCTCCAGCTGCTGGCCCTGACTCTCCCGCATCTGATGATGATGCTGCGGGGGACTCAGAGGATGAGGCTCCAGTTCAGGAGTCTGCCCCAGCACCTGCTTCAGACCCTGGCGCCGGATCTTCTGCGGCGTCACCTTCTCTGCTTCAGCAGGTTCTCCAGACCCAGCAGCAGATCCTCAGCACCCAGGCAGAGCATCACCAGATGTTGCTTCGTTTGGCTGCTCAGCAGGAGGAGATACTGCGACGTCTGCCTGCATCCGACTCTTCGGTCCCTCGCAAGAGGGCCCGCCAGGCTGTGTCTTCGCCGAGCTCTGCCTCCCATCCAGCTGCTCCAGGCTCATCTGCTCCAGTTGCTGCAGCTCCCGTTGCAGTAGTGACTCCTCCGGCATCTCCAGCCGTCGACCCGTCTGCATCTCCAGCGGGCTCCGGAGATACAGACATCATAGGATTTTCTTCAGATGATGAGCATTAGGCTCTGATTTGTTTTGGTTGCCTCCCTTTTTGTGCTTGATGCCAAAGGGGGAGAAGTTTTTTGGATAGTTGGTTAGTATTTTGGATTTTGGTCATTAGAGTCTGTTCTGTTTATGTCTTTCAATGTACTGAACAGATGATGATTTATATATGGAGATGTTGTTTTTTTTTGGTTATCTGTGTATGTCATTTTTTTTTTAGCTCTGATACATATGATGACTTGTGTTTAACTCATATATATATGATGTCATTGATTTCTTGAGATGATGTTCTTGAGCTCTGATATGTGATATGTGATTATAGCTCTGATATGACTTGTGGATATTGCACATCTGTGACTTGCTTATGTATGAGATGCCCTGATGTGTATGTATGTGCATGTATTAGTTTATGATTTGATATGATGCATACACTCAGGGGGAGCTATTCCATTTATTTTATTTTTTGAACACTTGTTGTCATCAATCATCAAAAAGGGGGAGATTGTTGCATCTAGGCCTTCATGCCTAACCCTAATTTTGATGATTAATGAAAACAAAGTGTTCTGGACTAATTGTGCTATTGAGTTTATTTGATACAGAGTTGCGTTGGGAAGATATGCACGGAATACAAGAAGAACCCGACGTAAAATAAAAGCACAAGTAGCAAAGAGCAAAAGACAAGTCCAAAATCGTGAAGATGCGAAAGACCTCAGGTATTACGAGTTTTTATATTTTACCGATCTTGGCGTGTGGAGATGATCGGTTAGGAAAAATTCTTTCTAGCTTTAACCGTACTATAAAGAGGGGTAGCGAAAGTCCTCTTTTTATCTCCAGCACAAACCGAGAATGTTAGGTCATTGCATCGCATCCTTTTTATGTGGATTTGCTTTTGGTCTTATTTGGAAAAATCTGTTTTTCAGTTCAGTTTTTGACAGTAGAAGAGTATTTGCATTTTTCAGAAAGATCTAGGCAGATCTGGTTTTTGCTTCTGTTGACAAGAATGTACCCCTTGAAATTATCTTTCCAACGAGCTATTAAACACCTCTTTTGGATTTCTGGATTTAAAGTTATAGCTGTTTTTGTTCATGCTGACTGTCAGTTTGCATAACTGACTGTCAGTTTGAATGTCAGTTTAGTGTAACTGACAATTGTCCAGAGAGGGTGTTTTTTGGTCTCAAATTTTTTGTACTAAACTGACTGTCAGTTTGTCCATACTGACTGTCAGTTGGGGTTTCGACCAGAGAGTGTTTTACTGTGTTTCTATTTGTTTCTGGTCAAGCTAGTACACAAACTGACTGTCAGTTTGTGTAACTGACTGTCAGTTGCGTGGTCCAGCTTTCCTGTTTTGGCTGCAAACGGCTAGCTATTTTTTATCCGTAAATTTTGTCGGCCGTTGTGCACTAAACTGACTGTCAGTTTGCATAACTGACTGTCAGTTTGGGTTGCTGATTTTCAGCCCTAGCTCCAACGGTTCTTTTGCTTTTTGAGGCTATAAATAGGGGCTTTGGGCATGTGTTTCTAACAACCAGTAGCAGCATTTCATACACACTCTTGAGCATTAGTTTCTTATATAAAATCTTGATCTTTTGATCAAGTCGAGTGCTTTCCGATCCACCGAGAGTTTCAGTTCTTTTGCATTTGCATATACTTAGCTTCTCGGTGCGTGTTTGGAGGTCTAGAGAAGACCTCGCTGCCTGTTACTCTTGGTGAGCGCCCTCACCTAGACGGTTCGGAGGCGTGGCCGTTGATCTCTCCGTTCGGAGATTGTCGGAGAGGCTCGGCAAGTGTGTACAAGGCATCGGTGCTCGCCTTTCCGGAGTGGACAAGGAGCAACCTTAGTTGATAATACTCTTCGTGAGTATTGAGGCAAGACTCAAGTGATTTGAGTGCTTCAACGAGGATTAGTGGAGACTGGGCGAGTCTCCGATACCTCGGTAAAAACCATTGTGTTCGTTTTCTTTCCCTTGCTTACTTTATTTGTTCTTGATTTGTTCATTATTTGCTTTTAGTTTTAAAGTTTTTAAAGCCTCCTATTCACCCCCCCCTCTAGTCGGCATCCTTGATCCAACAGGATCTTCCATCAGCGCAAAGGTAGAAGATGAGCGATCATCTTTTCTTCCTTCAGCTTTCTTCCCTAGCACTCCTTGCTTTTGTTTGGGTGATCTATTTTCTGGTCAGCAAGCGGTGACTATTCGATCAGAAAATCCTCAACTTGTGTTGGGGAAGCCATCTTCTGGTGGGAAGGTTGTACTTCTTCCATCTGGTGATCATCCGGTTTTATCGTATGATCAACTTCCCAGGATGGCTACATCAACGTGTCATAAGCAGGGACAGGTAATAATCCTCCTCCCCTTTCGCTGATAGTTATAGTTTGCACCACTAACTTTTGCAAATGTAGGAGATTGGAGGCCCCAGTGATCAGCCTTCTGCTGCTCCGTCACTTCCTCCCGGACAGAATCTTCTGGAGGAGAAGAATGCCCTGGAGAAGAAGACCGAAGAGATGTCTTCGGCGATTCTGCATCTGGCAGAATGTTTTGAAAGATCTCGCGAAGAGGCGCACCAGTTCCGTCGAGAGAGGGACCACGCTCAGCAACAGCGAGAACTCTCCGATTTAATTAGGAACAGTAGCGTATCTCTTATTAGGGATGATGTAGATAGGCTTAGATTAGTTGCTAGTTCCCTGGGGGTTGTCAGTGTAGATCCTACTGACAACAACATGTCCCTAGGAGAACTCTGCAAACTTCGTTCGGATCAGGTCGACGCTTTGGTCGCCGGTATCCCTTTTGCATGTAAAGAATGCAAGAAATAAGACTTCTCTTTTTTATATGAATAATCTTCACATCTTCTGTGCGAATATTGGCCGTAAATAATGTCTTCGCGACCACTCATACATAGGGAAATTTCCGTCTCTGCGATCAGAATCATGCTTTTATAAAAGTACCGCGACCAGCTCTGATACTGCGATCAGACTTAAAGCCGCGGTTAGAACTGAAACATACTGCGACCAGACCGTTACTTCGATTAGAATCGGAGCTTAAAACAGGGTCTCGATCATACCACAACCCGGTCAAAATACATCCATACGTCCAAAAATTGGGTCATAGGATTTTTTTTTGTAAAACTGTCCAAGGCATATAAAGGGAAAACGTTCTCTGAAAAGCACTGAAAACTTTTCAGTTTCTTTGCAGTTTCAGTTTCTAAAACAAAGAAGTCTTTTTGTTTCAGATCCGATGCCTGAACACTTTATTGGGTCCGCCAGAGACAGTATTCATTATGGGAAATGAATGAATAAAATATTCGGTGGAACATTTGAATGGAACGTTACTCACATTAATGCGTCTCCTCGGGTCTATAAAAGGAGCAGGTGTCTTCCTGAAGAAGCCACACAACCAAAACCCTCACGATTTCCGCCGCACAAAACCCTCGCTCTTCTCAATCTCCATTTTCCCAAAGCCGCCAACTTTCCCCCCAATTCCTCACCAAAAAATGGCGTCTTGGAGCCGATCAATCCACCACTCTGAGGAGAGCTTGTTAGCATTGGAGAAGGAGGAGATCCTTCCTCCGCGGCTGCTAATCAATTGGCGGCCAGCGGAGAAGGACCAAGAAACCCCAGTCGTCGGAGAGGGCGAACTGGTGGTTTTCGAGGAATACCTGCGGTGCGGGTTCCGATTCCCTGAGAGTCGGTTCCTGAAGGACGTCCTCGAGCATTATGGGTTGGCGCTAATCAACCTCCACCCAAATGCCGTGCTGATGCTGGCGGTGTTCCAGCATCTTTGCGAGGCGTTCGTCGGAGTGTATCCCAACGTGGATCTCTTCCGGCGATTTTACTTTTCGGCGTGGTCGAAGAGTGCCAACGCCGCCGGATGCATTTACTTCCGGCTAAGGGATAAGAAGGAGTATCCCTTCCCACCCTTGCGAGATTCGGTGCACGGGTGGCACCAGAAATGGTTTTACTGCACCCCGCCAACCAAAAGCGGGCTGTGGTTTGAAAACTCATGGCCGGAGAAACCGAGCGAGTTGGACACTCTCCCGGCGATGAACACGGAGTTCATGAAGCACGCCGAGGTAATCCTTCACTTAGTCGCACAAGGGTTGACAGCACGGGACATCATCCGAGACTTTGTGAAGAACCGGGTGAGCCCCCTGCGTGAAAGGGCTCATCCAGCTTGGAAGATCAAGTCCATGGTGGACAGTACCCTGGACTATAATGAAGGTATTCATTTCTGGCACTGAAATCCTTTTGTTGTTTCTGAAATGCATTGATTTGATTCATGTCTGGGAACAGTCCTGTCCTCAGCCGAGATTGAGAGGCGGACTAACTACCTTCTCCGGGCGTACAACGCCGAGGTAGAAGGCCCCAGGGGATCGCCTCACCCCCAAAGCTTGATGCACGCTGGCGACGACCTTAAACAGGAGCGCCGAAAGGTACATTTCCCACTTGGCCTCTGTTTTGTAGGTCTCATGTATGTCCAGCACTAATTCCATTGGAATGAGAACAACTTCTAGCACTAGTACAGAAATACAGTCTACTAACCCCTATCTTCTATCGGTTATTAGCGAAACAGCAGAAAATCGATAGAAAATGTGCCTCGCGGTCATAAAAGACCGACGGATGTATTTTCCCTATCGGTTTATAAGAAACTTACCGATAGAATAAATAGTATGATTTACTCTAGCGGTGATGAACATATTTGCCGTTAGAAGAGATGCATAAGTACTGACAGAAGAATGTTGTGCGCCGATAGGACTGGTCGACTTCAACAACTAGACTTATTCTATCGCTACTGTATGAATATACCGACAGAGTATATTAAAAATTCCTATCGGCAATATGTAGTGCGCCGATAGAATAGTTGGCCTTCTACAAATATTTTTATTCTATCGGTAATGGATTCTTTTACCGTTAGAATATATAGAAAATTGTTTAGAACTGTTCGTCTTCAAATAGTTTTATTCTATCGGTAATGAATGTTTATACCAGTAGAATATTGCAAAAAATATCTTAGAACTGTTGGCCTTCTACAACTAGTAATATTCTATCGGCAATGTACGTACACCCCGATAGAGTATGTACAAAAATTCCTATCGGTAATATTTATTGTGCCGATAGAACCATTCGCCTTCTACAGATGTTTTTATTACTAACGGTATTCTGTTTTCGTACCGATAGAAAATATATATTTGTATAAATACACGGGTATGTCTCTTTCATTCTCACAGTTCATCTGGGGCTCGTAGTCCTAACCCGTAAGCTCCATGGACGGCCGGCGCACCTCTACAGGGGACCGCTGCACCTCCGCACCTCCATCGACGCCCTCTAGACGTCGGCATCCCAAGGAAGGTACGTAAAATTTCTGCAATATTGTTAGATTATTCTAATCCAATTATGGCAATAATTCTGCTTTTTTTGTATCCTTCATTTTGATGTGTCTTCTTTTCAATATGATTATGATCTGTTCAGGTCCTTGGATGATGCTCGTGAGGGGCAACGTATTTCACGGTTCTTCATCGCAGTACGCTGCCTACATTGGCTTGTTGGCGAAAGAAATGGTGAAGATCACCGTCGAGAGCTGGAAGGACGTGAAGGGCGAGATCTTGGTTGGCTCGGTCGAGAAGATGCTTAAGCCCGGCGTGTTTCTCAAATCAGGACCTATAGAAAGCATCTTATATTTTTTTGCATGCACCAGCTTGTGGCCAGATGCTTACCTGCTTGGAGAAGAAGAATTGTTGTTATTTGCACAGCCATTCTACACCATCACTACACAGAACAACATCTTGGAAGGTAGGTTCTTTTTGTTAATGGAGTTGAGTTGAGTTGAGTTGATCGAGTTTGAGTCCGAGGAAATCACCAATACGTACAAATGTATGTCGACGGCAGTTCCAGCTCCTCGGGCGTCTTCGAACTGAACTCCTATGGTTAAGTCCAATGTGGTTCAGACATTTGCTGTTTTGGATGAATGGATTTGTGATGTATCAGGTCTAACTTGTAGTCGGTAGTTGCATTGTGGCAACCTGCAAAGGTTCCCTTTTATGTAAAATGCATGTATGGGCCACTGGGTCCTCGTCGTGATCTGTTGTTAATTTCAGACGTGGCTTTTGTAATATACATCGAATGTGTGAATTGTTGTATTTGTATATTGTTGTACATTTGTGTATCATGTATTGCTAATTGGGACATGAACTTGAATGTGCAGGGAGTATTTGTGTATTTAATTGTATTGGTAGGTAGGTGTGTATTTGTACTGCTGTTTCAGACATGCACTTCAATTTGTGAACTAGCATGTGTATGTTTGTACCTGAATTTGTATTGGTGAACTGGCATGCGTATGTTTGTACCTGAATTTGTGAACTGGCATCTGTAATTTCTTTGGCAAGATGAAGTCCCAAGTACCTATGAAAAATATTTTTGTGTCTCCTAGTTAATCCACAAATTAGCATTTCTTGAAATATATTGCTTTATCTTCTAGTTAAGATCCGTTTGATGTAAGATCTGTTTGATGTTACATTGATATGATTCCTTGAATGTGAGAAATGGCATGTGCATGTTTGTCCCAGTTTGGTACCAGTACCTCCTCTAACGGTAAGTACACATATTTACCGATAGGAAAACACATATATTTGCTCAGTCATGCATATTCTAACGGTAAGTACACATATTTACCTATAGGAAAACACATATATTTGCTCAGTCATGCATATTCTAACGGTAAGTACACATATTTACCGATAGAAAAACTCATGCTCGAGTGTCATGCATCATCTAACGGTTCGTACACATATCTACCGATAGAAAAACTTATGTGCGTGTTGTGTCATGCATGATCTAACAGTCAATACACATATTTACCGAAAGAAGAAGTCCTGTACTTGCTCGGTAATGCACATTCTCTAGCGGTATGTGTGTGTTTTTACCGATAGAATATGTGAGCGGCAAATTACCTAAGTTAGTCTGACGGTTATTTCATGTATTTACCGTTAGAAAAATGTCCATTATAAGGAAAACCCCACTCGACCATTGCTGAGCTGCTCTTTAATTTGTTCTGTTGCACTGTGTGTCCCTCTGTTTGTGACGAAAGTTCCAGCTACACTGCTAGGGTGATCAGCGCAGGCTGGAGGGAAGTTGATTGCACCCCTCTCTTTAAGGTACGCTTAATCGTCGACACTTATCTCTCTCTCCCTCTAGATCTCCCTTCCTCTCTACTTGCAAGCTAGCTGTATTGTGTAGTTCCAAGTTTGTAGCTCTAAGCTTGGGAGCTTGGTAGCTGGAAATGCATCATGTTTTAGGAGCTAACTAGCTTGTATTGTGTAGTTAGCTAGGTTAATTAGTGTTAATTTCGTCAGGTTAGGGTTCAACACATGTATCTGTTGTAAGAGGCTGTACATGTACATATACATAACTTAATCGGGCAGGTTTCATGCATGGCTTACTCGTTAAATTTTGTTAATTGTAGATGGACAGGAAATATTGGATGTATGGAATAAAACGTACTACTCTTGAATATTTGGATGGTGTGAATGAGTTTATTAAATTTGCTGAGCAACAAAAAGAGAGGAAGGGAGAGAAAAATATGCTCTGTCCTTGTACAGATTGTATGAACTTGAAGAGGTTTAGCAACTCTGATCAAATTAAGAGTCATTTGATTCGTCGTGGTTTTAACGCGCGATACACCCGTTGGATATGGCATGGCGAAGATCTTGAGGAAACAAGCACCACTACTACCAATCAGCACGACTCGGATGTGGATTGCAATAATATCGATGATCATCCCAATTTTGGTAATGTTCATTCCGATGTGCACGTAGATGATGATGATGACAATCTAGATGAGATGTTACGTGATGTAGAGGAAGATTACAACGAAAATGACTTCTGTGAATTTGAGAAACTGATTGCTGACTCTGAGAAGCCTCTGTTCCCTGGATGTGCAACATTTACAAAACTGTCTTCTGTGCTGAGATTTTATAACTTGAAGGCAGGAAACGGTTGGAGTGATAAGAGTTTCACGGCACTATTAGATCTTCTAGCGGACATGCTTCCAGAGGGAAATGAGTTGCCAAGATCTACTTACCAAGCCAAAAAACTGTTGTGTCCGTTGGGAATGGAAATCGAAAGAATACACGCATGCCCAAATGATTGTGTGTTGTACCGTAACGAGTACTCCAGTTTGCATGTTTGTCCAAGATGCGGCGCATCGAGGTATACGCGTAGGGACCGGATTGACAGTGAACGTCACGAGGTAAGGAAAGGGCCCCCGGCAAAAACTGTGTGGTACTTGCCTGTGATACCTAGATTGAAGCGGCTGTTTGCAAATCCGAAAGTCGCGAAGCACTTGCGTTGGCATGCTGAAGCCCGGAAACAAGACGGAAAACTGAGACACCCAGCTGATTCTATTCAATGGAGAAACATCAACAGAACATTTGCTGAGTTCGGCGGCGAACTTAGGAATGTAAGGTTCGGGCTGAGTACAGATGGTATGAACCCACATGGTAATATGAGCAGCCGGCACAGCACTTGGCCGGTTCTTTTATGCATCTACAATCTTCCTCCTTGGTTATGCATGAAGCGCAAGTACATCATGATGGCGTTACTAATCTCAGGACCCAGACAACCCAGAAATGATATTGACGTGTTTCTAGCGCCTTTAATCGAGGACTTACAGAAATTGTGGAGCGAGGGTGTGCAGGTGTGGGATGCATACAAAAAGAGAATTTCATCTTGTGGGCCCTGATATTTTGCACCATAAATAATTTTCCGGCCTACGGCAATTTGTCGGGGTATAGTACGAAAGGAGCCAAGGCTTGCCCTATTTGCCTAGATGAAACTGAGAGCATGTGGCTGCGAAACTGCCGGAAAACAGTGTACATGGGTCACCGCAGGTTTCTGCCGGTGCATCACACGTACCGTAAGAAGAGGAAATCATTTAACGGGAAGCCTGAGAAGGGATCAGCTCCAGTGTTTCTGACCGGTAAGGAGATTTACTCGCGCGTGAACGACATCAAAGTTGAGTTCGGTAAGCATTCTAAACCTCGAGAAAAAAATGTTTGGAAGAAGAGATCGATTCTCTGGGATCTACCGTACTGGGAGCACTTACAAGTTTGACATTGCATTGACGTCATGCATGTAGAGAAAAATGTCTGTGACAGTTTGATTGGTTTGTTGTTGAACATTCCAGGAAAGACAAAGGATGGTGTGAAAGCTCGTCGTGACATGGTGGAAATGGGGATAAGGACTGAGCTTGCACCTTTAGAGAATGGAAAGCGTACATACCTCCCCCCGGCCTGCTATACGTTGTCCAAGAGCGAAAAAACAGAACTCTGTCGGTGCCTGCACGGTGTTAAAGTTCCATGTGGGTACTCCGCGAACTTGAAAAAGCTTGTGTCTATGAAGGACCTAAGACTGGTTGGCATGAAGTCCCACGACTGTCATGTTTTGATGTCACAGATGCTTCCCATTGCTATCAGAGGCATTCTCCCAGTTAAAGTCAGAGAGACAATCACAAACCTATGTTATTTCTTCAACGCAATATCTTGCAAGGTAAGTACGTGCACTCGTACTATAAGTTCACTACCTCCATTTGTGGAGCTTAATTAGAAGATTTTTCTGATATGAATATTTGGCGCAACTGTGTCCTCGTAGGTAATTGATCCCGATGGACTGGACGCTTTGCAACGCGACGTGGTTACAACTCTTTGTCAGCTCGAGATGTATTTCCCTCCATCCTTTTTTGATGTTATGGTCCATCTGATTGTTCACCTTATCAGAGAAATTAAGTTTTGTGGACCCGTGTGCCTGCACTACATGTATCCATTTGAGAGATTTATGGGTGTATTGAAGGGATACGTAAGGACTCGTCGTCGACCCGAGGGGAGTATCATGGAAGGTTATGCCGCCGAGGAGGTGATTGAATTTTGCACAGATTATATGGCCGGGGTTGACCCAATTGGTGTTCCTAGGTCCCGACACGAGGGTAGGCTTGAGGGAATCGGAACGATTGGATTCAAAGCTATCGTCCCCGCTCGTGATGTGTACGCAAAATCACATTTTTGGGTCTTACAACACATGACGGAGGTCGAGCCATACATACACGAGCATAAGGTAATGTTTATGGTCACAGAATCCTTCGAAGTCAGACGTTTGGGTCAGCAGAGAACATAACAGGAAATTTGCTGAGTGGATCCAAGAAAGAGTCACGCGAGCTGCCGAGGGCTCCGTAAGTAAAACTGTGACATGGTTGGCTGGAGGCCCAAGATTCACTGTAGGGACTTGGCAGGGGTACGACATCAATGGGTATTCATTTTACACAAGAGCTCAAGACGCTAAGAGTAGCACGCAATGTAGCGGAGTGACACTGTTTGCTATTTCCGAGGATGCCAGGTCAGTAAGGGCGCTGAACTCATATTACGGTGTTATTGACGAAATATGGGAGCTCGATTACGGATTACTTAAGATTCCCCTGTTTCGATGCCAATGGGTCGAAATCCCTCGAGGTGTTCAAGTTGACAGTTACGGGTTTACTCTCGTCAATCTTGGTAGAGTCGGACACCAAGACGATCCATTCATACTTGCAAAGCAAGCCACACAGGTATTCTACATCGTTGACCCGGCCAATCCAAACTTGCATGTTGTCCTCCACAGCAAGAGACGTATTGTTGGGGTCGAAGATGTTGTCGACGAAGAGGAGTATAACCAATTCGATGAAATACCTCCATTTTTAGAGGACATTCAATCTATCCGTACTGAAGATATCGACGAAACAACGTATCTGCGAGATGACCACGAAGAAGGATTATGGGTTGAGAACCATTGATGATTAATTTCTATTTCAGGGATAAATGCCAAGCAAACAGCCCACAAGTTCTGCAGCAAGGTGAGGAACTTATCATTAATACATCAGGCAGTACATTTTTCTTTAGAATTTAATGATAAGCTAGTTCACAGCATTAATACATCTCAATTTTACTCCACAGCATGAGTTCTAACATGTACAGTACCTTTATCCTGTAAATACTTAATTCTTCCCTTCAAATAGCACTTGCAAAAATCTCATCGCAGCCTCTTGATTTAAATTAGGGTTTACATAATATGTTCCAGTGCTATAATGAACCTGTTTTGAGATTTTAACTTATCTATACTGCTGTATGTGTGATCAATTGTATCCAACTGCCATGTAATGCACATTATATGTTGGAGGTGTTCTTACACATATTCTATCGGCAGCTCATGTGTTTACCGATAGAACATATTTCTGCACAAGTAGTAAAACTTAATTTGGATCTGGAAGGACATGAGCCATGCAATGTACTAGTTTGGTTGGGAATTTTTACTCACTTGGTATGAATATATGGCAATGTGGATGGGTCTTCGATGTATATGTTTCAAATGCCTATACATGACTTTTCCCAACCTAATAGATGTGAAGTCCTGATGACTCATATACAGGCTAGGCTAAAGATTATGCACAGTGGCACTTAGATGCTTGTGTGCATATTTACGTGTGAAATAATAATGCTGGCCCATGAATATTAGTATAGCAAATCATCGAGAATGTTATGTGATGACAGTGAATGGTGGCTTGTCAACAAAATTCCATATGTAGAGAACATTGTTATGTTCTATCGGTATCTCACGGGTTTGCGGATAGAAAAATTGTCTTCTGTGGAGGTAATTGTTATGGTCTATCGGCAGCTCATGTGTTTACCGATAGAAAATATTTCTGAACAGTTCAGGAAGTAATTTATGCATGTCTTTCTTTTTGTATTATATTCCCTTTTGCCGCCCTAGTTAGTCTCCAGTCCTGGGCTGAGTTATGGAATTCCAAGGCGAATTAATTGCCATATATATGGTTTGTTGAAGGTTTTGTAGGGGAAGACATGTCGTCGTCTTCATCGGATGGTACTAGTGGTTCGACTAGGGCCAACCCCATCGTAACTACTGAAGATGCAGCTGTTACATCCCAGCGCAAGAGGGTGGGGCGAGGCGCGACGACGTTGGGGCGTTTGGCCAAACGCACGGATCTTTCTTGTGAGTTCAACCAATTTGGGAGGCCGATTGGAAAGAATGCTGGGAGGTACGCGGCCTACGTTGGGCTGTTGGCGAAAGAAAGGGTGAAGATCACCGTCCAGAGCTGGAAGGACGTGACGGCGGACGAGAGGGATAGGTTGTGGGCGGAAGTAAAGGTTAAATGAACTGAAATCACTGAACTCTTTCGTAATCACGTTCTCTTGGCTTATACTAAAGTTTAACTAACTCGTGATTAATTGTATGCATTTTTCGGAAACAGGCTAAGTGGAACATCCCCGACGATACACCTAGGACTGCCTGCTTGAAGGACATGAACGGAACATGGAAAACCTTTAAGAGCTGGCTCGTCAGTAACTTCCTCGCTGCGGGGAAATCTCCTTGCGAGAAGTACCCCTTCATATTGGAGGAGGTATGGGAGGAATTCACCAAGCAGAAGGGGACTGAGGAGTTCAAGGCCCTTAGCGAGAAGAATAGGGCGATCCAGAAGAGGAACGACCACCCGCATCGGCTCGGATCCCGGGGTTATGCGGGGAAGGAGGAGCAGTGGAAGAAGGAAGATGAGCAAAATCCTGTCATCGACACCCCTGAGTTGCCGCTCTCTGAGATCCGGGATGAGAGGTGCAAGCGATGGTGGAGGGGGAGGGGGTCCGTGTCGTCCACGGGGTCTGTGCAGTTCGCAACCCCTGGGTACGCCGACGTTGTGAGGCGAATGGTAAGTTGGCTAACCTCGTAAACTGTGTGCGCACAAGTGTATATAAGGCAATTTGTCTCACAAGGTACCTTCAAATGTAACAAATCTCTTTTGAGAAGGAGGCAGCGGAGGGATTGTTTACCCCGCAGAGGGAGAACGACATCCTCACCCGGGCTCTAGGAAATAAGGAGCATCCCGGGCGAACACGGGCCGTGGGAGCCATTGTGTCGTGGAAGGCCGGTTTCGTAGATCCGGCTCCACCGAGGAAGAAGGCCCGCACCTGGAAGGAAAAGGAAGCTGACCTCTCCGATAAGAAACGGGCTGAGGTACGGGAGGAGATACGGGTGGAGATGCGGGCTGAGATACGGGCTGAGGTACAGTCTAAGGTGCAGACCGAGGTCGCACAAATGAGGGAAGAGTTTGCACGGTTGAGAGAAGCATTGCTGGCCAAGAGTGCAGATGCGGATCCCCAGGACGACGGTACCCCGCGGGGTCGGATAAGCAGTTGCGCTTCGAAGGTACTCGCGGATCCAGTGGATCTACTTGAGGTACTGCAAGCGTTCATCTGTGCACTTAAGTTGATGCCACTCCCATTCTGTTAGAGTTGTTTCGCTAACCTATTTTAATTGTTTCAAATTTGCAGGGGCCGGAGGGCTGCATCCTACAGAATCACGTAGGCGCCGGGCAGGAAGTGGTTGGACACGGCTTCGTATATCCGTCTGGGCCGGATGTCCGAGTCCACTGTGTACCTCTGCGGTTGGGTTTCGCAAAGGTACAGGTGGACATGGCCATGCCGAGCTACAATGATTCTCCGTTGCCAGTCCCAACAGAGGAACTGCAGACACTTGCTGAGGCAGTGGGCTCCTACGTACAGTGGCCCAAGAAGTGTCTTGTAATACAACCAGTAAATCCTACACATTTTAGATTACATCCTACTCAGTACACTCAACTTGCATAATCTAACATACGTGCTCATTAATTGAAGTGGCCTACCGCTGGGCTACCAGGGGACTGCGCCCCCAGCTCGGGGCATGAGGCCCGATCTCGTGCGACCCTTGACACATCAAAGACGGCCTCCACCCCACCCAGCGCATCCACGCCTTCACCTCGGAAGAAAGCTGCCATCACCTCGCCCTTGCCTTCGAAGGTACGCGCTCAGTCCCCGGCAAAAGGCAAGGGCAAAGGCAAGGGAAAAGGGCGACAGGGATAGCCGGAGAGGTTCACGAACGGGTCCCCACTCATGTCGGAGGTAGCTTTGCGCAAATTGGATCGATCAACCAGAGACCTCCACGCGTGGTACCTACACCGAGCTCCACGCAATCTGAACTTCTTAGTTCCCTACAGGCCTGGGCAGTTCCACCGTGAGCCCGGGAGTATATCCGTGGCACACGAGGATCTGTTCGACCTCTACAACGGGCGGGAGCTCGATATGTCCATCATACGGACTGGAGTCCTGTGAGTTTGCTGATGCTATGTATTGCTGTTTTCTAACTCTGTTTGCTAACTCTGCATTGTTGTAGTTCATTTGAAATGTAGTAACTTTCTGTGCAATACTAATGTCGTCCTTTGCATGCAGCTGCATGTACAGGCTAGCATCGGAGGCTGCGTGTGACAAGGTGGGTTTCCTCGACCCAAAGAAAATAAGCCTCACGATGCTAGAGCACGACGCCGCGCACGCTGAGCAGTACATATCCAAGGCGCTGATGGCGCAGCAGGACAGGGAGTTCATTCTGGTGCCGTACCACCAAAGGTTAGTGCATTTCGTACTAATTTAACTCGATCTTGTATGTTACACCTGAGATATACTTTGAGCACGCGGTCCTCTTTTACGTACAATGCAGGGGCCACTGGATCCTCATCGTGATCTGTCCGCCGAGGAACGAGGTGTACTACCTCGATTCGATGCATGACAAATTATCGATGGAATATGTGGTCAAGGGGAATATGGAGGCGTAATTAACTTATATGTTTGATTTAAATTTTCACCTCACTAGCTCATGATAATACATTAACGGGCAATACTAACTGAAATGCAGGGCTTTTGATAAATATGCGTCCGCTGGAGGGAGGCATGCCGCACCGCAAGGCTCCCTACTAGCTTGGAAAGAATATGAGGTACTCACGAGACTTTTTGTTTATGCTTAATTAGTTTATGGAAACAATAGCTAACATGTCTTCACATATGCAATTATCTCAGTGCCATCAGCAGCCGCAATCGTGGGAATGCGGGTTTTATGTGTTGCGCTACATGTACGACCTAGTGCAGACAAACTTTGCCCAATTCCCCCAGGTAAGCATCGATAGCTAACTCAAATTTGAAAATTGGGTGTCACGTTCTAAATTAGGAAGTTAGTTACTAAGTATTCACACATGCTTGCAGATCGCCATGTCGAAAGACTCATACGAAAATGCAAAGATTAGAGATCTTCGACAAATCTGGGCTCAATATGTCATGGAGGAAGTTGCGCCCAACCATCCGCCATGATAATATTCTCTTTTTCGTGTATTCTGTGCATAGACTGTTTATATACATGTGAATAAATATATATGTCAATAAATGTCCACATTGGGTTGCAATTTGTATTTGTCGATATATATGTGAATAAATGTGAATAACTGTCTAATGTGTCAATCTGTACTGTATTGTGTATCCAATCTATAATGTATTGCATCTGTACTGTATATGTGAATGTACTGTATTGTGAATGCAAATAATGTACTGTATATGTGAATGTTCTATCGGCAAATTCATTCACAGCCGACAGACCACTATAAATTTTCTATCGGTAAACTCATCCACAACCGAGAGACTACTACCCATTTTTCTATCGGTAAACTTGAAATTAACCGTCAGAATAGAGTTACTTTTCCTGCCGGTGAACTCATCCACAACTGAGAGACTACTGTGGTTTTTTCTATCGGTAAACTCATCCACAACCGAGAGACTACTACCCATTTTTCTATCGGTAAACTTGAAATTAACCGTCAGAATAGAGTTACTTTTCCTGCCGGTGAACTCATCCACAACCGAGAGACTACTACCCACTTTTCTATCGGTAAACTTGAAATTAACCGTCAGAATAGAGTTACTTTTCCTGCCGGTGAACTCATCCACAACCGAGAGACTACTGTGATTTTTTCTATCGATAATGTCATTTCCAACCGAGAGAGTGCTACACTTTTTTCTGTCGGTAAACTTATAACTAACCGTTAGAATATGGGTATTTTTCCCAACGCTAAACGTCAGACGACGACGGGTTTTCTATCGGTACAATCATAAGGTGCCGATAGAATAGTAATATTTTCCTGTCGGTAATCATGTAATTAACCGTTAGAATAGTGGTACTTTTCCCACCGTTAATCGTCAGACTACGACGGGTTTGCTATCGGTACACTCCTAAGATGCCGATAGAACTGTTAATTTCTTCTGTCGGTTATTTACCGATAGAAAATGTTCTGTCTTGTTCTATCGTGTCTATCTCTATCGGTACGAAAACCGATAGTAGAAGGTTTTTTTTACCGATAGAGGAAAGCTTTTCTGTACTAGTGTAGGGAGGTTTGCCGAGGCGACGTTTCCCAGCGAGAACGTTGGTTCCCTGGGGAAGCCAACGACGAAACACGTGAAGAAGGTCTCCTCGAGACCTAGGACGAGGAATCCTGCCCCCAAGAAAGCAAGGCTAAATCTTGGGGAAGGGTCTTCACGAAGCGTTCCTCCTACCGCCAGAAAAACTGCGGTAAGATATCATGTCCCTCCAATCTTTCCAGGTGCGAACTGGAATTACTTCTTCGTCGTACAGGGAGAGGGGAGCGAGGAGGAGGAAGACGATGATGTCCCCTTGATGCGCCGGAGGAGGAGGATTGTGGGTTCCCCATCCGGTGACGCTCCAACCCCTTTCGCAGAAGCAACTGCTACCGTAGAGGCGGTTGTAGCAGATCCCGCGGCCATCGAAAGTCCCGTGGCCGCAGACAACATCCCGGCTCCTGAAGCCCCCGAGCCTTCAGGGCCAGTTGCCTCTACTTCCCTGGTCGGAGGGGCGACCGTGGTAAGATTTTCTCACAGTCTTGTTTTCTTCAATTCCCCTTGTGCATTCGATAAGTTAATGCTTATGCAGGGAGAAGAACTTCCCTCTGTAACTCCGGCGAGTTCCAGGGAGGAAAATCCTCCACCCCTACAGACAGGAGTGGAGGTGGTCGCAGACCCTACTGCGATCACAAACGAGGCGCCGGCTCTAGAAGTTTAGGAGCCATCCAGGCCCTCGGATGCAACCCTGCCAACTGATCCAGTTGCCCAAGTAAAGACTCTTATCGTTAGTCTTTTTCTTCCTAGAAAAATGCTCACTGAAGAACATACCCAGGGGGGAGATGCCTTGTTCTCCAAGAGGAAGATCAGGACGGACGGCAATTGTCCCCTTTCCCAAGGAGGACCTCCCCTGAAATCTCAAAAGCTAATGGGATTTCAAATAAGGTAAGAACCTTTATCTTGATTATATTTAAATGATGGTCACAAACTGTGATTGTTTGATTATCTTTTTCCTTTGTCAGGCGAAAAGAAACAACATCCAGCCCTTCAACCACTTCGGGGAGGGTTGAAGTCGCTGCTGGTGCAGGAGCCTCTAGTGAGGAGCGCTCCGTCCCCTTGGTCCAGGAAGTCGTCTGAGCCGCGAGAGGAGAAACAGGCGCGAGGACCCAGTCACAACCAATGGCGACTGGGGGCAGTGCCCAGCAAGCACTCCCATCAACTACCCCTGCTGTAGGCGCCTTCGGACCTTCAACGAGTCTTCCCGTTAGCCCGGAAGATGCCTCCTTACAGGAGTTTATGAAGGTATGATGAACCTCTCTCTGGGTGCCTGAATTGTACATAGGACACCTTTAACTCCCTTTTTTGCATCGCAGGAGCTATCCCGGATGATGGCCCAATCGCGTGCTACGGTGGCAAGCATGGAGGCCATACCAAAAGAACGAGACAGCTTGCGCAGGTAAGGACCATTACTCTTCAACTTGTAAAGATACAAATTGGTTATGACCACTCCTTCTGTTTTACTACAGAAAGGTGGCATTGCTGGACAAAGAAGTGGCCACAGTCAAGCTTCATTCGCTCTCAGTGGTTAGGAACCAAGAGATCGAAAACAACAAACTGCGGTCACAACTTGCTGGTAAGTCGATTCCTGATTAGGAAGACTTGTCTTCATAACATGCGAGTAATATTTTCTCTTGTTGCAGCGCAAGCGGGTCAAATAAAGCAACTTAGTCAGGACAATGAACTCCTCCAGGATTCTATCCGAACCTCCGAAAAGGCTATCGGAAAGCTGAGCCGTTCAGTCTTCGAAAAACTGAAGACAGTGGCTCATCTTCTAAAGGCTGATGTGGTCGAAACCACAAGAGACAATCTCAGCCAAGATGACTGGTATGCGCTAGTCATGGCCCAAGTGGAGTCACTTCTCGAGTATCTCCCTGAGGATACACAGCGACGAGAAGAAGCGATCAAAATCAGAGTTTGGTCAGCCGCTTCCGCCATCCTCAGCCGGGTTCGTCTTCACCATGGCCCAGATGCAGATCTGAATCCATTGGTGGGACCGGTTGAGGTCGAGAGTGAAGAGCAACTAGAGGCCATCATGGAGGAGATTAGTCCCCTTGTAGATAAGCTCCTGACTGAGCTTGGGATCGACTGATCCCTATTCCTGTACAGAAACAGTTGTATACAATGCAATGTACATGGAAATTCATTTTTGAAAATGAATATATTTTTGTTTTATGTCATATTATAAACATGTCCCCCTAGCCCCCGCCTGTGATTGTAGATACTGAAGACTTAGTATTACAAACGCAGGAGAAAAGTGAATATAACGACCAGGGGTGTGTGATCGAATCAACAATTATGATCATTATAACGCCTAGCCTTGTTTGCAAACCAGCAGCCACTCAGATAACCAAGGACTTGCCAGAAAGCCCCGTGTGTGTTGAGAAACGGCTTATTTAGGAGTGCCTTGTCTGAAAGTGGTCATGAGATCGGCCAGCGAATCCGACTAGGACATTGTAATGACCTAACCGCGGGCGACCAGCCCCCGAGCCGAATTTGCAGCGGATGGGCATAAAGGAAAATATTCATCGTATGAAAGCAAAACATTTTTTTTATAAAAAGAAAAAATGCTATTTGAACAGGAAAAGGGGTTGAGTACTTACACGTAGAACTTGCGAAGTTGATCGATGTTCCAAGTATTGGACAAATTCGACCATCCTCCATAGCTAACCGCGCAGATCCTGGTCGCGGCACCGAGACAACAGTGTAAGGGCCTTCCCACTTCGGGGAGAATTTATTGCGATTAGACTGATCTTGGATTTTTCGTAAGACTAGGTTGCCCACGTGAAGACTAGGTGGTCGCACCCTTTTACTGTGATACTTGCGCAAAGCTTGCAAGTATGCCGCGGACTTGTTCAAAGCGCGATCACGCCTTTCTTCCAGGAGGATGAGATCTTGTGATCGCCGTTCGGACTGATTAACCTGTTCGAATTGTTCTGTCCGAACAGATCCAATACTGACTTCCATAAGCAACACAACCTCAGCCCCATAGACCAGATGGAAGGGTGTCTCACCGGTGGCTCGACTAGAGGTAGTTCGTAGTGCCCATAGAACGGTATAAAGCTCGTCTGCCCAAGCCCCCGAGCGAGTCTTAAGGCGATCAAAAACACGCTTTTTGATACCTTGTAGTATTTGCCCATTGGCCCGTTCTACAGCACCATTGCTCTGCGGATGTGCCACAGAAGCAAAGCACACCTTAGTTCCGATCTGATCGTAGTAGTCTAGGAAGAGACCACTAGCGAACTGAGAACCATTGTCGGTGATAAGACGGTTTGGAACACCAAATCGAGCAACAATGTTCTTATGAAAGAACTTCTGTGCTGCTGATGCTGTAATATTTCGTATTGGTTCGGCCTCGATCCACTTTGTGAACGTGTCAATGGCTACGAACAGAAACTTGTACCCGTTGACCGCTTGTGGCATAGGACCAACAATATCCATTCCCCAAACCGCAAAAGGCCATGCGAGGGGAATGGTTTGTAACGCATAGGCAGGTTGATGAACCTGTCTTGCGTGGAACTGACACTGAGGACACGTTTTGACCATGTGCTTGGCACACTAGTACAGAAATGCAGTCTTCTATCGGTAAAAAACACCCTTCTACTATCGGTTTTTGTACCGATAGAGATAGACACGATAGAACAAGACTAGACATTTTCTATCGGTAAATAACCGACAGAAGAAGTTCACTATTCTATCGGCATATTATGAATCTACCGATAGAAAACCCGTCGTAGTCTTACGTCCAGCGGCAGGGAAAGTACCATTATTCTAACGGTTAATTACAAGATTACCGACAGAAAAAATCATACTATTCTATCGGCATCTTACAAGTTTACCGATAGAAAACTCGTCGCTAGCGGTTTGAAAAGTACCACTATTCTAACGGTTAACTACAAGATTACCGACAGAAAAAATCATACTATTCTATCGGCATATTAGGAGTGTACCGATAGAAAACTCGTCGTCAGCGGTTGGAAATGTACCACTATTCTAACGGTTAATTACAATATTACCGATAGAAAAAAGCTTAGTACTCTATCGGATATGTATGAGTTCACCGGCAGGAAAGGTCACACTCTTCTAACGGTTAATTTTGATTGTACCGATAGAAAAAAGTACAGTGGTCTCTCGGTTGTTGATGAATTTACCGATAGAGCATTCACATATACAGTACTTTATTTGCATTCACAATACAGTACATTCACATATACAGTACAGATGCAATACAGTATAGATTGGATACACAATACAGTACAGATGCAAGGTAAATTCACAGAACAAATTGACACATTAGGCAGTTATTCACATTTATTCACATATGTATGGACAAATACAGATTGCAATCCAATGTGGACATTTATTCACATATATATATTTATTCACATGTATATGAACAGTCTATGCAGAGTACACGAAAAGGAGAAAATTGTCATGCTGTATGGTTGGGCGCTACTTCCTCCATGACATATTGTGCCCAGATTTGTCGAAGATATATAATCTTTGCATTTTCATATTGGTCTTTCGACATGGCGATCTGCAAGCATGTGTGCATACTGAGTAACTAACTTCGATCCTAATTTAGAACGTGACACCCATTTTTGAAATTTGAGTTAGCTATCGATGCTTACCTGGGGGAATCGGGAAAAGTTTGTCCGCACTAGGTCGTACATGTAGCGCAGCACATAAAACCCGCATTCCCACTATTGCGGCTGCTGATGGCACTGAGATAATTGCATATGCGAAGACATGTTAGCTATATATTGTTTCCATAAACTAATTAAGCATAAACAAAAAGTCTCGTGAGTACCTCATATTCTTTCCAAGCTAGTACGGAGCCCTGCGGTGCGGCATGCCTCGCTCCAGCGGACACATATTTATCAAAAGCCCTGCATTTCAGTTAGTATTGCCAGTAAATGTATTATCATTAGCTAGTGAGGTGAAAATATAAATCAAACATATAAGTTACTTACGCCTCCATATTCCCCTTGAGCACATATTCCATCGATAATCTGTCATGCATCGAATCGAGGTAGTACACCTCGTTCCTCGGCGGACAGATCACGATGAGGATCCAGTGGCCCTTGCATTGTACGTAAAAGAGGACCGCTAGCTCAAAGTACATCTCAGGTGTAACATACAAGATTGAGTTAAATTAGTACGAAATGCACTAACCTTTGGTGGTACGGCACCAGAATGAAGTCCCTGTCCTGCTGCGCCATCAGCGCGCTGGATATGTACTGCTCAGCGTGCGTGGCGTCCTGCTCTAGCATCGTGAGGCTTATTTTCTCTGGGTCGAGGAAACCCACCTTGTCACACGCAGCCTCCGATGCTAGCCTGTACATGCACCTGCATGCGAAGGACGAGATTAATATTAATTTCACAGAAAGTTACTCAGTATTCAAATGAACTGCAACATTAATGCAGAGTTAGCAAACAGAGTTAGAAAACAGCAATACATAGCATCAGCAAACTCACAGGACTCCAGTCCGTATGATGGACATATCGAGCTCCCGCCAGTTGTAGAGATCGAACAGATCCTCGTGTGCCACGGATATAGTCCCGGGCTCACGGTGGAACTGCCCAGGCCTGTAGGGAACTAAGAAGTTCAGGCTGCGCCGAGCTCGATGTAGGTACCAGTCGTGGAGGTCTCTGGTTGATCGATCCAATTTCTGCAAAGATGCCGCCGACAGGAGTGGGAGCGCGTTCGTGAACGTCCGCGGCAGTCCCTGTCGCCCTTTGCCCTTGCCTTTGCCGCCCTTGCCTTTTGCCGGGGACTGAGCGCGTACCTTCGAAGGCAAGGGCGAGGTGATGGCGGCTTTCTTCCGAGGTGGAGGCGTGGATGCGCTGGGTGGGGTCGAGGCCGTCTTTGATGTGTCCAGGTTCTCACGAGATCGGCCCTCATGCCCCGAGCTGGGGGCGCAGTCCCCTGGTAGCCCCGCGGCAGGCCACTTCAATTAATGAGCACGTATGTTAGATTATGCAAGTTGAGTGTACTGAGTAGGATGTAATCTAAAATGTGTAGGATTTACCGGTTGTATTACAAGACACTTCTTGGGCCACTGTACGTAGGAGCCCACTGCCTCAGCAAGTGTCTGCAGTTCCTCTGTTGGGACTGGCAATGGAGAATCATTGTAGCCCGGCATGGCCATGTCCACCTGTACCTTTGCGAAACCCAACCGCAGAGGTACACAGTGGACCCGGACATCCGGCCCAGACGGATATACGAAGCCGTGTCCAACCACTTCCTGCCCGGCGCCTACGTGATTCTGTAGGATGCAGCCCTCCGGCCCCTGCAAATTTGTAACAATTAAGTGCACAGATGAAGGCTTGCATCAACTTAAGTGCACAAATGAAGGCTTGCAGTACCTCAAGTAGATCCACTGGATCCGCGAGTACCTTCGAAGCGCAACTGCTTATCCGACCCCGCGGGGTACCGTCGTCCTGGGGATCTGCATCTGCAATCTTGGCCAGCAATGCTTCTCTCAACCGTGCAAACTCTTCCCTCATTTGTGCGACCTCGGTCTGCACCTCAGACTGTACCTCAGCCCGTATCTCAGCCCGCATCTCCGCCAGTATCTCCTCCCGTACCTCAGCCCGTATCTTATCGGAGAGGTCAGCTTCCTTTTCCTTCCAGGTGCGGGCCTTCTTCCTCGGTGGAGCCGGATCTACGGAACCGGCCTTCCACGACACAATGGCTCCCACGGCCCGTGTCCGCCCGGGATGCTCCTTATTTCCTAGAGCCCGGGTGAGGATGTCGTTCTCCCTCTGCGGGGTAAACAATCCCTCCGCTGCCTCCTTCTCAAAAGAGATCTGTTACATTTGAAGGTACCTTGTGAGACAAATTGCCTTATATACACTTGTGCGCACACAGTTTACGAGGTTAGCCAACTTACCATTCGCCTCACAACGTCGGCGTCCCCAGGGGTTGCGAACTGCACAGACCCCGTGGACGACACGGACCCCCTCCCCCTCCACCATCGCTTGCACCTCTCATCCCGGATCTCGGAGAGCGGCAACTCAGGGGTGTCGATGACAGGATTTTGTTCGTCTTCCTTCTTCCACTGTTCCTCCTTCCCCGCATAGCCCCGGGATCCGAGCCGATGCGGGTGGTCGTTCCTCTTCTGGATCACCCTATTCTTCTCGTTAAGGGCCTTGAACTCCTCAGTCCCCTTCTGCTTGGTGAATTCCTCCCATACCTCCTCCGATATGAAGGGGTACTTCTCGCAAGGAGATTTCCCCGCACCGAGGAAGTTACTGACGAGCCAGCTCTTAAAGGTTTTCCATGTTCCGTTCATGTCCTTCAAGCAGGTAGTCCTAGGTGTATCGTGGGGGATGTTCCACTTAGTCTGTTTCCGAAAAATGCATACAATTAATGACGAGTTAGTTAAACTTTAGTATAAGCCAAGAGAACGTGATTACGAAAGAGTTCAGCGATTTCAGTTCATTTAACCTTCACTTCCGCCCACAACCTATCCCTCTCGTCCGCCGTCACGTCCTTCCAGCTCTGGACGGTGATCTTCACCCTTTCTTTCGCCAACAGCCCAACGTAGGCCGCGTACCTCCCAGCATTCTTTCCAATCGGCCTCCCAAATTGGTTGAACTCACAAGAAAGATCCGTGCGTTTGGCCAAACACCCCAACGTCGTCGCGCCTCGCCCCACCCTCTTGCGCTGGGATGTAACAGCTGCATCGTCAGTAGTTATGATGGGGTTGGCCCTAGTCGAACCACTAGTACCATCCGATGAAGATGACGACATGTCTTCCCCTACAAAACCTTCAACAAACCATATATATGGCAATTAATTCGCCTTGGAGTTCCATAACTCAGCCCAGGACTGGAGACTAACTAGGGCGGCAAAAGGGAAAATAATACAAAAAGAAAGACATGCATAAATTACTTACTGAACTCTTCAGAAATATTTTGTTGACAAGCCACCATTCACTGTCATCACATAACATTCTCGATGATTTGCTACACTAATATTCATGGGCCAGCATTATTATTTCACACGTAAATATGCACACAAGCATCTAAGTGCCACTGTGCATAATCTTTAGCCTAGCCTGTATGTGAGTCATCAGGACTTCACAACTATTAGGTTGGGAAAAGTCATGTATATAGGCATTTGAAACATATACATCGAAGACCCATCCACATTGCCATATATTCATACGAAGTGAGTAAAAATTCCCAACCAAACTAGTACATTGCATGGCTCATGTCCTTCCAGATCCAAATTAAGTTTTACTACTTGTGCAGAAAAATTTTCTATCGGTAAACACATGAGCTGCCGATAGAATGTGTGTAAGAACACCTCCAACATATAATCTGCATTACATGGCAGTTGGATACAATTGATCACACATACAGCGGTATAGAGAAGTTAAAATCTCAAAACAGGTTCATTACAGCACTGGAACATATTATGTAAACCCTAATTAAAATCAACATTGCCTGCGAAATGTACATAAGCCAACACAATAGGGAACCCTAGTGTAATTGCAAAACTCGAAGAATTAGTACGTGCAAAACACTAGGATCAAATAAAGATGATGTTGGAAATAGAACGACGAATTAGGGTATTTACGGCGGCGATCAGTTCTGGTGATGGAGAGGCGGTGTAGAACGCAGCAGCGGCGGGTGAAGGACGAAAATAAGAACCGGTGGCAGTGACGAACTAGTGTCCAGCCGGCGATCGTCGTGTGGGAGAGAGGAAGTGAGTGGTCACAGCGGAGGTTGGGGTTTTCTTCGCTCTCGAAGAGACGCAGTGCTCTAAGGTGGAACTGTTCGAGTGGAGGGAAACTAAAGGGCCGTGTACAAGTAATAAAGTAGCGGAGGAACTTTTCTATCGGTATAACAAAATGATACCGATAGACTTATGTAATTTTCTATCGAAACAACAAAATAATACCGATAGAAAAAGTAAATTTCCCGAAAAATATTTGAATTAGTGGATGCATTTTTCTATCGGTATAAACAATAAAATCCCGTGAGACCAATTTTCCACAGAAATTTTTTTTAAAGTGCTTGAGATTATAGTATTGGGTGTCATTTTTCTATCGGTAAAAACAACAAAATACCGTGAGAGTAATGAAAAGGTGCCCTTTTCTATCGGTATAAACAAAAAAATCCCGTGAGCCCAATTTTCCCCAGAAAATTTTTTTGATTAAGTGCTTGAGATTTGTGTGCTCTTTTTCTATCGGTAAAAACAACAAAATACCGTCAGAGTAATGAAAAGGTACACAATTTAACATCAAACAGACCGTGGTTGAAAGCTGCAGAATGTTAAAGAAAGAGGGAAGATAGCCGGAAAATTGGAAAATTGACATAAAAAGAAATTGTTCATTCATTGTTGTTTTATCACTTACAAAAAAAAATAAAACCCAAAATGCTAGATCAAGGGGTGGTCTTAGCCCTGGCTGCATGTAGAATAGAGTCAGTTAGACTTGCAGCCAGGACGCAGGACTCCTCTAGCGACAAGTTGTCCCTAGGATCAACTACTACCGCGTCGAGAAGGCCTACGACCTCCCTCAGCTTCGCTATGGTATCCTTCATAGTCAAACCGCAGCCAGCGATGGTCATATCCGTGGCTTTCTTCTCCTCGCGAAGACGCCTCGTCCTCGCCCTAGCATTGTCACCATCCGTCTTCATGCGCTTAATGCACTGGAAGAGATCGTCAAGGTCAAGCCGTAGCTGTGTGTGCTTGTCTGTAAGGAGCTTGTGCTCCTCCTGGAGGGCCCTCAGGTCAGCCTTCACTTTGGCAGTGTCTTCCACGGCTACCATTCCCTGTGCAAATCAACAGGTCAAGAATGAACTGAACATGGATTAACAATACAGGGGTAAACCGAGGAGATTTAGAGTTCTTACCGGGGAGGGCGTGGATGACGATCCCTTGGAGGTTGCCATTGTGAAAGAGAAGATGAGGAGTCGAACCGTTCGAGAATTAGAAAAACAACAAAATACCGCGACGCATGGCGAGGTACTTATAGAGTTTCCAAGGCGACGCATGGCGACACGTTTGAGAATTCAAAGCGGCAGAGTCTTCTTCTATCGGTAAAAACAGGAAAAAACCGTCAGACAACAAATACCGTGAGACTAACGAATTTATTCTAACGGTAAAATAGAACAATACCGATAGAAAACGTTTTGAAGTGCCTGAGAGAAGATGTCCTTCTCTATCGGTATAAATAACAAAATACCGTCAGAAAAAAGGGATTTTTGCAGAACTTAATTTGAAGAGGCTGCGATGAGATTTTTGCAAGTGCTATTTGAAGGGAAGAATTAAATATTTACAGGATAAAGGTACTGTACATGTTAGAACTCATGCTGTGGAGTACAATTGAGATGTATTAATGCTGTGAACTAGCTTATCATTAAATTCTAAAGAAAAATGTACTGCCTGATGTATTAATGATAAGTGCCTCACCTTGCTGCAGAACTTGTGGGCTGTTTGCTTGGCATTTATCTCTGAAATAGAAATTAATCATCAATGGTTCTCAACCCATAATCCTTCTTCGTGGTCATCTCGCAGATACGTTGTTTCGTCGATATCTTCAGTACGGATAGATTGAATGTCCTCTAAAAATGGAGGTATTTCATCGAATTGGTTATACTCCTCTTCGTCGACAACATCTTCGACCCCAACAATACGTCTCTTGCTGTGGAGGACAACATGCAAGTTTGGATTGGCCGGGTCAACGATGTAGAATACCTGTGTGGCTTGCTTTGCAAGTATGAATGGATCGTCTTGGTGTCCGACTCTACCAAGATCGACGAGAGTAAACCCGTAACTGTCAACTTGAACACCTCGAGGGATTTCGACCCATTGGCATCGAAACAGGGGAATCTTAAGTAATCCGTAATCGAGCTCCCATATTTCGTCAATAACACCGTAACATGAGTTCAGCGCCCTTACTGACCTGGCATCCTCGGAAATAGCAAACAGTGTCACTCCGCTACATTGCGTGCTACTCTTGGCGTCTTGAGCTCTTGTGTAAAATGAATACCCATTGATGTCGTACCCCTGCCAAGTCCCTACAGTGAATCTTGGGCCTCTAGCCAACCATGTCACAGTTTCACTTACGGAGCCCTCGGCAGCTCGCGTGACTCTTTCTTGGATCCACTCAGCAAATTTCCTGTTATGTTCTCTGCTTACCCAAACGTCTGACTTCGAAGGATTCTGTGACCGTAACATTACCTTGTGCTCGTGTATGTATGGCTCGACCTCCGTCATGTGTTGTAAGTCCCAAAAATGTGATTTTGCGTACACATCACGAGCGGGGATGATAGCTTTGAATCCAATCGTTCCAATTCCCTCAAGCCTACCCTCGTGTCGGGACCTAGGAATACCAATTGGGTCAACCCCGGCCATATAATCTGTGCAAAATTCAATCACCTCCTTGGCGGCATAACCTTCCATGATACTCCCCTCGGGTCGACGACGAGTCCTTACGTATCCCTTCAATACACCCATAAATCTCTCAAATGGATACATGTAGCGCAGGCACACAGGTCCACAAAACTTAATTTCTCTGATAAGGTGAACAATCAGATGGACCATAACATCAAAAAAGGATGGAGGGAAATACATCTCGAGCTGACAAAGAGTTGTAACCACGTCGCGTTGCAAAGCGTCCAGTCCATCGGGATCAATTACCTACGAGGACACAGTTGCGCCAAATATTCATATCAGAAAAATCTTCTAATTAAGCTCCACAAATGGAGGTAGTGAACTTATAGTACGAGTGCATGTACTTACCTTGCAAGATATTGCGTTGAAGAAATAACATAGGTTTGTGATTGTCTCTCTGACTTTAACTGGGAGAATGCCTCTGATAGCAATGGGAAGCATCTGTGACATCAAGACATGACAGTCGTTGGACTTCATGCCAACCAGTCTTAGGTCCTTCATAGACACAAGTTTTTTCAAGTTCGCGGAGTACCCACATGGAACTTTAACACCGTGCAGGCACCGACAGAGTTCTGTTTTTTCGCTCTTGGACAACGTGTAGCAGGCCGGGGGGAGGCACTACTACAGAAGTGCATTCCACTAACCCTTATTTTCTAACGGTTGTAAGCAATCTAGGAAAAATCCGATAGAATAGGACGACAGCGGCGGAAAACCATCATTTTACTATCGGTTATACACTAATCCAACGTTAGTGAAATGCAAATACTTTTTACTATCGGTTATTACTGTACAAACCGATATAATATATTAAATAGTACTATCGGTTTTCCATTTTTAACAGATAGTGAAATTACTGATTTTGTACTATCGGTTATTACTGTACCAACCGATATAATATATTACAATAGTACTATCGGTTTTTCGTTCGTAACTGATAGTAAAATTACTCACTTTATACTATCGGTTGGTACTGTATTAACCGATATAATATATTGAATAGTACTATCGGTTTTTCTCGGGTAACTGATAGTGAAATTACTGACTTTTTACTATCGGTTATCACTGTACTAACCGATACAATATACTACATATTACTATCGGTTCAACCACACAAACCGATAGTAAAATGACTTCATATACACTAATGGTTATGACAGTGGGGACCTTATTTTACTATCGGTTAATGTTGTTGAACCGATAGTAAAATTGGACAGCTTAATTAGGTCGACCCCTGCTCTGCGCTCTACATGTTGGAATCATTTCAGCCGCGCACAACTCCAAGCTAGAGTGATCTGGAGAAGCTAGCTGAGAGGTTGATCATATTTCCATCCCCCTCGGTATTGTCATCTTCTCATCACCTCTCTCTCTCTCTATCACTCTTTCACACTCTCCCTCTCTCTCTACTTGCAATTCATTAAACTAGATACATGTATCTCCAAGCTAGCTAGAAGGCTGGGTTGGCTAGCTAGCTATAGCTTGCTGAATTTAAGCAGCTAGCTAGCTGGCTCTTCCAATTAATGCATGCATCAAGTTAATTAGGGTTTCATATATACAAATCCATTTAATGTAATTAAACAGCTCATGCATGTACACACATATGGCCTAGCTAATTATGTTTCATTCATATATGCATGCCCTGAGTCATTAATTATTTATTTGATTTGTCAATTTTGTGAAATAATTGTAGATGGACCGAGAATATTGGATGTATGGAATAAAACGTACTACTGTTGAGTATTTGGAGGGTGTGAATGGATTTATTAAATTTGCTGAGCAAGAGAAGGCGAAGAAGGGAGAGAAAGATATGCATTGTCCTTGTATAGATTGTATGAACTTAAAAAGGTTCGGCAACTCTGATCAGATTAGGAGTCATTTGATTCGTCGTGGTTTTAACGCACGCTATACCCGTTGGATATGGCATGGTGAAGATCTTGAGGAAACGAGCACTACCGCTACCACTCAGCAGCACCCGGAAGTGGATTGCAGTAATGATGATCATGATCAAAACATTGATAATGTTCATTCGGAAGTCCATGTAGATGACGACAATTTAGATGAAATGTTACGTGATGTAGAAGAGGACTACAGCGAAAACGATTTAGCTAAATTTCAGAAATTAATTGTTGATTCTGAGAAGCCTTTGTTCCCCGGATGTGAAACATTTACAAAGTTGTCTTCTGTGTTGAGATTATATAACTTGAAGGCAAGCAACGGTTGGAGCGATAAGAGTTTCACGGCGCTATTGGATCTGTTAGCGGACATGCTTCCAGAGGGAAATGAGTTGCCAAGATCGGTTTACCAGGCCAAAAAACTATTGTGTCCGTTGGGAATGGAAATCGAAAGAATACATGCATGCCCAAATGATTGTGTTCTGTACCGTAACGAGTACGAGGATTTGCATGTTTGTCCAAGATGCGGTGCATCGCGGTATAAGCATGGGGACAAAATTTATCACAATGGATGTGATGAGGTAAAGAAAGGGCCTCCGGCCAAAACTGTGTGGTATTTGCCTGTGATTCCCAGATTGAAACGGCTGTTTGCAAATCCGAAAGATGCGAAGTACTTGCGTTGGCATGTTGAAGGTCGGAAACAAGACGGAAAACTAAGACATCCAGCTGATTCCATTCAATTGAGAAACGTTAACAGAACATTCGGTGAGTTTGGCGGCGAAGTGAGGAATATAAGGTTTGGGCTGAGTACGGATGGTATGAATCCACACGGAAATATGAGCAGTCGACATAGCACTTGGCCGGTTCTTTTATGCATCTACAATCTTCCTCCTTGGTTATGTATGAAGCGGAAGTACATCATGATGTCGTTACTAATTTCAGGACCCAGACAACCCGGGAATGATATTGACGTGTTTCTATCACCGTTAGTCGAGGACTTACAAAAATTGTGGAGCGAAGGGGTGCGGGTGTGGGATGCACATAAGCGAGAGAATTTCATGTTGCGGGCCATGATATTTTGTACCATAAATGATTTCCCGGCCTATGGAAATTTGTCGGGGTATAGTACGAAAGGAGTCAAGGCTTGTCCTATTTGCCTGGATGAAACGGAAAGCATGTGGTTATCGAACTGCAGAAAAACAGTGTACATGGGTCACCGCAGATTCCTTCCGATGCATCACGCCTACCGTAAGAAGAGGAAGTCATTCAATGGGAAGCCTGAGAAAGGATCAGCCCCAGTGTTTGTGACTGGTAAGGAGCTTTACTTGCGCGTGAAGGACATCAAAGTTGAGTTCGGTAAATGTTCTAAACCTCCAGGAAAAAATGTTTGGAAGAAGAGATCGATTCTTTGGGATCTGCCATATTGGGAGCACTTACAAGTTCGACATTGCATTGATGTCATGCACGTAGAGAAAAATGTTTGTGACAGTTTGATTGGTTTGTTGTTGAACATTCCAGGAAAGACGAAAGATGGCATCAACGTTCGCCGTGACATGCTCGACATGGGCATAAGGACTGAGCTTGCACCGTTGGAGAAGGGAAAGCGGACATACCTCCCCCCGGCCTGCTATACTTTGTCAAAAAGAGAAAAAACAGAACTCTGTCAGTGCCTACATGGTGTCAAAGTTCCATGCGGGTATTCTGCGAACTTGAAAAAACTTGTGTCCATGAAAGACTTGAAACTGGTTGGTATGAAGTCCCATGATTGTCATGTACTGATGTCACAAATGCTTCCCATTGCTATCAGAGGCATTCTCCCAGTCAAAGTCAGAGAGACAATTACAAAGCTATGTTATTTCTTCAACACAATATCTGGCAAGGTACGTAAGCGTGTACTCCTAGCAAGTTAATTAGCTCCATTCGTGGAACTTGTCAGATTTTTTGGATCTGAATATTTGCTGCAACTGTGTCCTTGTAGGTAATTGATATGGATGGACTGGACGATTTGCAACGCGATGTGACTACCACTCTTTGTCAGCTGGAGATGTATTTCCCTCCATCCTTTTTTGATGTTATGGTCCATCTAATTGTTCACCTTGTCAGAGAAATTAAGTTTTGTGGACCCGTGTTCCTGCGCTACATGTATCCATTTGAGAGATTTATGGGTATCTTGAAGGGATATGTAAGGAATCGATATCGGCCTGAGGGCAGTATTATTGAAGGTTATGCCGCGGAGGAGGTGATCGAATTTTGCACCAACTATATGTCCGGGGTTGACCCAATTGGCGTTCCTACGTCTCGGCATGAGGGCAGGCTTCAGGGCATTGGAACGATTGGATTTAAAGCAGTCGTCCCCTCTAGTGATCTGTATGCAAAAGCCCATTTTTGGGTCTTACAGCACATGACGGGGGTGGAGCCATACATACACGAGCACAAGGAAATGTTACGGAAACAGAATCCCTCGAAGCCAGAGATTTGGGTCACTAGAGAACATAATAGGAAGTTTGCTGTGTGGATCGAAAATAGAGTCCTGCAAGCTTCTGAGGGCGATGTAGATGAAGATGTTACATGGTTGGCCAGAGGGCCTAGATTTACTGTAGGGACTTGGCAGGGGTATGACATCAACGGCTATTCATTTTACACAAAAACTCAGGACGAGAAGAGTGCTATGCAATGTAGTGGAGTGACACTACTTGCTATTTCAGAGGATGCCAGGGCAGTAAGAGCACTCGACTCATATTACGGTGTTATTGAGGAAATATGGGAGCTCGATTATGTATTACTTAAGATTCCTCTGTTTCGATGCCAATGGGTCGAAATCCCTCGAGGTGTTAAAGTCGACAATTATGGGTTTACTCTAGTCGATCTCAGTAGAGTCGCACACAAAGATGATCCATTTATACTTGCTGAGCAAGCCACACAGGTGTTCTACATCGTTGACCCGGCCAACCCAAAGTTGCACGTTGTCCTTCACAGTAAGAGACGTATTGTTGGGGTCGAAGACGTTGTGGATGAAGAAGAGTACGATCAGTTCGACGAACTACCTCCATTTTTAGATGGAATCCTTCAATCTGTCCCTACCGAAGATATTGACGAAACAAGTTACCTGCGAGACGACCACGAAGAAGGATTATGGGTGGACAACCATTCTTGACTAATTTGCAATATGTAAGTGACGTATATTACTTGGATCGAAAAATGTTCAAATCAATTTTCAAAAATTCTTTGGGAAAACATACGTGATGCATTGAGAATCATTTCTGCAAATTTTCATTTCAATTGGAGTATATACTTGATTTGAGCAATAATTGATTCTTTTCACAAATATATATGAAAACTGCAAATTTTCATTCCATGATTGGTCTTTATTGTTATTTTATTTCAAAATTATTGCAAGCCATTTGCATGGGCTTTCAGGTGTCTTTACAAGTGCAAAATGATGTACTGAGACCCATCTGTATTTGTTCTCAGGAAATACCTTTAGATCAATTTAACAGTATTATACTATCGGTTTCAACCTCCAAACCGATATGAAATTAACATATACTATCGGTTTACTGTCATAACCGATAGTAAATACAATACAAAATGATGTACTGAGATCCTCTGTAATTCTTCTAAGGGAAATCCTTTAGGGTCAATAGCATTGTATTTTACTATCGGTTATAACTGTGAAACCGATATGAAATTAAACTATACTATCGGTTTATCGTTCACAACCGATAGTGATTTACACTGTGTTATGATCCCCTGTTCTTAGTTTACTATCGGTTTACTGTTCACAACCGATAGTGATTTACACTGTGTTATGATCCCCTGTACTTAGTTTACTATCGGTTTACTGTTTACAACCGATAGTGATTTACACTGTGTTACGAAAACCCTAACTTACATGTTTGTACTATCGGTTTTGTGGTGATGAACCGATAGTAAATATTCATTTAATAGGTTATAACCAGCACGATTTTCCCTCCAGTGCAACTGATCACATTCCAAATCGAAAAATACTCGCGCGGAAAACCCTAGAATCGCCGACGTTCGCTTCTTCGCTCCTCTGCGCCACTGGTTCTCCACCGCCTCCGGCATTGCATTGCGCCACCGCCTCCGGCATTGCATTGCGCCACCGCCTCCGGCCACTCCACGATCCACTGTAAGTGTTCTTGACCAAATCGCTCGCGTGTATTGCTTAATTCTGTATGCAATGGTTCATATCCCGTTCCATGGATTACAAATAGAAACCTAGAGTAAAATTCATGAACGGTATACACCTATCTGAAATTGTTTCCTGTGATGATTGTAAAGAACAAACCTGAATATTGGATGAACCGATAAGCTCGGTGAAGATAGTTTGAATTGCATTTGCATTAAACTGGGGTTCTTTTTGTATGGAACTAAGCTCTTAGTTAATCTAATTGCAAATTTAGAACTATGTGTAGACTTTGGTGTCAAAAATCTGTGTTTTGGCTACTAACTGCAATGCTAGATTGGATATTTCAGTGACTGAGCCTTACGCCATTCTTCAATTTCTAGATTTTGTGTTGTTTCTGTATGAATGGACAGGACTGGGGTGATTGAAGCTATGAATTGAAGTCTTATTCTGTCATTGATTGCTTTGTCTGGCTCTTAGTCACTTGCGTATTTGAATGTTTATCTACTGCTTGTGCATTCTGTGATTGCTGCTTGAAGTAGAGCTAGTGAAGAAATGAAATTGATTATATGATCTTTTGGCTTTCTTCTGAGTTGGTGGGAGATTGAAGTTTCTATTTCAGTTCTCTCCTTACTTGTGTCGTCCAAATTAGCAAGTCGTATTCTAGACAGCTGATTGATCAGTTGTTATCTTGAATTCTCTCCAGCATTGGTTTGACTACCCTTCTTGTATTAACTTAAAATTGGTTGGTTGTTTAGGCTTTGAGGTTATTTGAGAGAGAGACGATCATCTTGAGTCTGTGTGTTTGTTCCCCGGATTTGCCGTGTAGGCTATAGTTGAGAGGCTATTGGGGAGCGGTCTTTGTTAATTCCTTGCATGATCAATTCATTGATACCGTCAATAGGTGTATGCGTTTTAAGTTAATACATGAACTACAAAATTCATGAACTACAAACTTGATAGCTATGAGAATGACAGAATTGATGAAAATCATAGCATACAGTGTAGTTCACTATCGGTTTCTTACTCAGAACCGATAGTAAATACCATAAACTGATTTTTCTGTTAATTATATCCCAGTTTCTAATTTTCATCTCAAATTTAGGTTCATTTATTTTTTAACATACCTTATGTTCCTGCTGAGCAATTACTTTATGTTCCTGCTGAGCAATTTTTGAAATTTTTCCTAATGCTGACTTGATTACTATCGGTTTGACTTGGAAAACCGATAGTAAATAGTAGTGCCATCATAGTTTGCACAGCTAATATGAATTTTCTGTGAATGACTTCCCATTTTCTAATTTTCATCTCAAATTTAGGTTCATTTATTTTTTAACATACCTTATGTTCCTGCTGAGCAATTACTTTATGTTCCTGCTGAACAATTTTTGAAATTTTTCCTAATGCTGACTTGATTACTATCGGTTTGACTTGGAAAACCGATAGTAAATAGTAGTGCCATCATAGTTTGCACAGCTAATATGAATTTTCTGTGAATGACTTCCCATTTTCTAATTTTCATCTCAAATTTAGGTTCATTTATTTTTTAACATACCTTATGTTCCTGCTGAGCAATTACTTTATGTTCCTGCTGAGCAATTTTTGAAATTTTTCCTAATGCTGACTTGATTACTATCGGTTTGACTTGGAAAACCGATAGTAAATAGTAGTGCCATCATAGTTTGCACAGCTAATATGAATTTTCTGTGAATGACTTCCCATTTTCTAATTTTCATCTCAAATTTAGGTTCATTTATTTTTTAACATACCTTATGTTCCTGCTGAGCAATTACTTTATGTTCCTGCTGAGCAATTTTTGAAATTTTTCCTAATGCTAACTTGATTACTATAGGTTTGACTTGGAAAACCGATAGTAAATAGTAGTGCCATCATAGTTTGCACAGCTAATTTGAATTTTCTGTGAACTACTTCCCATTTTCTAATTTTCATCTCAAATTTAGGTTCATTTAAATTTTAATAGACTTTATTTTCCAGCAGAGAGATTAGCATAGTTTACACTGCTAATCTTTTAAATTTTCCTGAATATATACCTTAGTATTATCGGTTTTCCTTTTAAAACCGATAGAAAATATAGTATTTGTTAGTTTGCACTGCTCATCTGAATATTCTGTGAATTACTTTGTCATGTACCTTTCTTCATATCAATTGGATGGTTTGTTTACGGTATTTTAGGTAAAGCCATGTCGGCATCTTCCTCGGCTGATACTAGTGATTCGGCGAGGGCGAACGTAGATGGCGCTGCCTCGTCCCAGCGCAAGAGGAAGGCGCGAGGCGCGACGATGTTGGGTCGTTTGGCCAAACGCGCGGATCTTTCCTGTGAATTCAACCAGTTCGGGAGACCGATCGGGAAGAACGCCGGGCACTATGCTGCCTATGTTGGCTTGTTGGCGAAGGAAAGGGTGAAGATCACCGTCCAGAGCTGGAAGGACGTCAAGGCCGACGAGAGGGATAGGCTGTGGGCGGAAGTGAAGGTAAAATTAATCAAAATCACTGAACTCTTGAGTGATCACATTCCCTTGGTTTATCCTAGAGATTAGGTAAGTCCTACTTATATTTGAAACAGGCCAAGTGGAACATCCCGGACGATGGTCCCAAGATAGCTTGCTTGAAGGACATGAACAACACGTGGAAAACCTTCAAGAGCGTCCTCGTCAGTACCTTCCTCGCTAAAGGCGAATCTCCATGCGAGAAGTACCCCTTCATAACGGAGGAGGTATGGGAGCAATTCGCCCAACAGAAGGGGACTCCTGAGTTCAAGGTATGAATGGTTCCTTTGCTTGGTTACACCATTGTATGCAGTAAGCAGTGGTGCATTAATTTTCTTGTTTCTGGTATGAAGGCCCTCAGCGAGAAGAACAGGGCAATCCAGAGGAGGAACGACCACCCACACCGGCTCGGTTCTCGCGGCTATGCGGGGAAGGAGGAGCAGTGGAAGAAGGGTGAAGACGAGGCGTCGCATTTCGTCGACTCCCCTGACCTACCACTCTCCGAGATCCGCGATCAGCGATGCAAGCGCTGGTGGCTGGCCAGAGGGACCGTGTCGGCCACGGGGACTGTGGCGTTCCCAAACCCCAGGGACGTCGAGGTCGTGCAGCGACTCGTAAGTTGCCTAACTATGATCACTAGTGTGCGCACAACTTTGTATATATTTCTTCCTCACAATGGAGAGCTTTCAATGTAACAGATCTCTTGCTCGAAGGAGGCGACCGAGGGATTGTTCAGTCCCCATAGGGAGAACGACATCCTTACCCGGGCTCTAGGGAACAAGGAGCATCCAGGGCGGACGCGAACCGTGGGGGCTGTGGTGCCATGGAAGGAAGGCTTCTCGGACCCCGGGCAAAAGGCGAAGAAGCCTGGCAGCTGGAAGGAAAGGGAAGAGGAGCTATCTCAGAAGATACGGGCAGATGTGACTGCACAATTCGCGGACATGTTCGCTCAAATGAACGAGAAATATGAACGCCTAAGCCGAGTTGTGCAGTCCAAGGGTTTAGATCCAGCTGCCGAGGTCGACGCTGCCAGGCCGAGTAGTGTTGGCTCGAAGGTTCACGTGGATCCGGTGGACCTGATCGAGGTATTGCAACTCTTGAGCTATATATGCAGTTCGGCTGATGCCACTCCCGTTACGTTAGAATTGTTTCGCTAACTTGTTATAATTGTTGCAAATTGCAGAAGCCGGAGAGCTGTACCCTATTGATCAACATAGGCGACAAACCTGTTGCGGTTGCAAACGGGGTCGTATACCAGTCTTGGGAGGATGTCCGGATCCACTGCGTACCTCTTGAGCCTGGATTCGCAAAGGTACAGGTGGACATGGCCCTCCCGGGCTACAGCTCTTTTCTGTTGCCCGTCCCAACGGACGAAATGCGGACAATTGGCGAGGCATTGGGCTCGTACATACAGTGGCCCAAGAAGGGTGTTAGACTACAGGAGGTAAACCCTAGCCATTCTAGCTTACAACTCAGTTAATATATTTAATTTTCAAAATCTAATTTAAGCGTTTGTACTTAAAGTGGACGATGGATACCAGCACACTTCCTGAGGACACCAGCCCCGCCACAACGCATGAGCGAACTCCTTCGGCCCCCATGCCTCCTCCGACGGCCTCAAACCCTTCGCCATCAAATGAGGCCGACGGCACCACACCCCAACCTTCGAAGGTATACACTCGCTCCCCGCCCAAAGGCAAGGGCAAGGCCAAAGGCAAGGGCAAGGCCAAAGGCAAGGCCAAACAAAGCCAGCCGGGTACGTTCAAGAACGGGTCCCCACTCGTGTCGGAGTACCTTCTGCGCAATATGGATCAAATAACCAGAAGTCTCCACGAGTGGTACCTGACCCGGTCTAGGCGCCACATCAACTTCTTGGTTCACTTCAGGCCAGCCCATTTTCACCGTGAGCCCGGGAGCATATCGGTGGCCCACGAGGATTTGTTCGACCTCCTCAACTGGCGGGAGCTTGATATGTCCATCATACGGACTGGAGTCCTGTGAGTGTGCTGTTGTCTGAAGTTATCACAGTTCGTTTCATAAATCCAATCACTTTTTGTATGCACTACTTACTAATGTCTACTTTGCATCCAGGTGCATGTATAGGCTGGCGTCGATGAGGGCATGTGACAAGGTGGGTTTCCTCGACCCAGAGAAAATAAGCCTCACGATGCTAGAGCACGACCAAGCACATGCGGAGGAATACATATCAAGGGCACTACTAGCGCAGCAGGACCGAGAGTTCATCCTTGCGCCGTACCACCAAAGGTTAGTGCATTTCCTACTAATTTAACTCATTCTTGTATGTTACGCCTAACATATGTATGAAACGGTTCGCTTATATATGCAATGTAGGGGCCACTGGGTCCTCGCCGTCATTTGCCCATGGATGAATGAGGTCTATTACCTCGATTCGATGAGCGACAAGGTGGCGCATGTTTTCACCCTCACATGGCACATAGACGCGTAAGTAACATAGTTGTCTTAAATTTTTCTCTGACTAGCTAATTAATGATAAGATATTAATCGACAATGCTAAATTAAATATAGGGCTTTCAAAAATTATGCTAGTGCTGGAGGGAGGCATGACGCGTCGAAGGGCACAACAATTTCTTGGAAAGAATATGAGGTAATTAATACGGATGGAAGTACTCATGATGAGTCTTTTAATTTAAGCTTAATTAGTTCTTTCGAGTTAATGTGGGTTTATGTCTTTGCATATGCAATTTTTCCAGTGCCATCAGCAGCCACAATCGTGGGAATGTGGCTTCTATGTCATGAGATTCATGTATGACCTAATCAGGAGAAACTTTGCCCAATTCCCTAAGGTAACTATTTTTCCTGACTCAAAGTCGAACTTTAATTGGATGTGACGTACGATCCTAACTTCATACACGCATATATGCAGAGCACCATGTTGAAAGAGCAATATGAGTTGCCTCAATTGAAGGAGCTGCGAACAATTTGGGCTCAATATGTCATCGAAGAATTGGCTATCAACGATCGATAGTAACTGACTTGTGTTGATTGTTGTATTTGTGAATATATATTGAATGTGTTGATTCATTGATTTGTGAATATATGTGAATATATGTGAATAGATTCATTGATGTATTTGTGAATAAACTCGATCAATATGTGCATAAATTTAGTCTGTCAAATGCATGTGTATATTACTGTATTAGTGTATTTGTGAACAAATTCAATATGTGAATATTGGTGAATATTTGTAAATATTGGTGTATTTGTGAATGATCCAATGTATCTCTGTATTGCTGTATGTATCTCTGTATTGCTGTATGTATATTTGTAAATATTTAGTACTAACCGTGCCACTACATAACCGATAGGAAAAACTAATATTACTATCGGTTATATACTACAACCGATAGAATAAAGTTTCCAGTATATCTGTGTCCACACAATACTATCGGTTCATATTTAGAAACCGATAGAATACAGTTTCCTGTACTAAACGAGTCTACAAAATACTATCGGTTATATAATATAACCGATAGAATAAATTTTCCAGTACTGACTGTGTCCACACAATACTATCGGTTTATATATAACAACCGATAGAATAAAGTTTCCAGTACTAAATGTGTCGACAAAATACTATCGGTTTATATAAGAGCCGATAGAAAAAAATGTTTAGATTACTATCGGTTTAGATCCTAGCCGATACAAAAGGCCTAAACAATACTATCGGTTTATATAAGAGCCGATAGAAAAAAATGTTTAGATTACTATCGGTTTAGATCCTAGCCGATACAAAAGGCCTAAACAATACTATCGGTTTTTATACGAGCCGATAGAAAAAACTTATACAATACTATCGGTTTAAAACCGAGCCGATAGAAGAAATAGTCGATAGCGATTAGTGAACGTTGGGATTGTAGATGTTTTACTAACGGTTTTTGAACCGATAGAAGTGTGCTGCCCTCTACTATCGTGCCGACCACTATCGGTAAGAGAACCGATAGTAGAGTGGATTTTTAATCGATAGTGAAAAGCATTTCTGTAGTAGTGAGGTATGTACGCTTTCCATTCTCTAAAGGTGCAAGCTCAGTCCTTATCCCCATTTCCACCATGTCACGACGAGCTTTCACACCATCCTTTGTCTTTCCCGGAATGTTCAACAACAAACCAATCAAACTGTCACAGACATTTTTCTCTACATGCATGACGTCAATGCAATGTCGAACTTGTAAGTGCTCCCAGTACGGTAGATCCCAGAGAATCGATCTCTTCTTCCAAACATTTTTTTCTCGAGGTTTAGAATGCTTACCGAACTCAACTTTGATGTCGTTCACGCGTGAGTAAATCTCTTTACCGGTCAGAAACACTGGAGCTGATCCCTTCTCAGGCTTCCCGTTAAATGATTTCCTCTTCTTACGGTACGTGTGATGCACCGGAAGAAACCTGCGGTGACCCATGTACACTGTTTTCCGGCAGTTTCGCAGCCACATGCTCTCAGTTTCATCTAGGCAAATAGGGCAAGCCTTGGCTCCTTTCGTACTATACCCCGACAAATTGCCGTAGGCAGGAAAATCATTTATGGTGCAAAATATCAGGGCCCGCAAGATGAAATTCTCTTTCTTGTATGCATCCCACACCTGCACACCCTCGCTCCACAATTTCTGTAAGTCCTCGATTAAAGGCGCTAGAAACACGTCAATATCATTTCCGGGTTGTCTGGGTCCTGAGATTAGTAACGCCATCATGATGTACTTGCGCTTCATGCATAACCACGGAGGAAGATTGTAGATGCATAAAAGAACCGGCCAAGTGCTGTGCCGGCTGCTCATATTACCATGTGGGTTCATACCATCTGTACTCAACCCGAACCTTACATTCCTAAGTTCGCCGCCGAACTCAGCAAATGTTCTGTTGATGTTTCTCCATTGAATAGAATCAGCTGGGTGTCTCAGTTTTCCGTCTTGTTTCCGGGCTTCAGCATGCCAACGCAAGTGCTTCGCGACTTTCGGATTTGCAAACAGTCGCTTCAATCTAGGTATCACAGGCAAGTACCACACAGTTTTTGCCGGGGGCCCTTTCCTTACCTCGTGACGTTCACTGTCAATCCGGTCCCTACGCGTATACCTCGATGCGCAGCATCTTGGACAAACATGCAAACTGGAGTACTCGTTACGGTACAACACACAATCATTTGGGCATGCGTGTATTCTTTCGATTTCCATTCCCAACGGACACAACAGTTTTTTGGCTTGGTAAGTAGATCTTGGCAACTCATTTCCCTCTGGAAGCATGTCCGCTAGAAGATCTAATAGTGCCGTGAAACTCTTATCACTCCAACCGTTTCCTGCCTTCAAGTTATATAATCTCAGCACAGAAGACAGTTTTGTAAATGTTGCACATCCAGGGAACAGAGGCTTCTCAGAGTCAGCAATCAGTTTCTCAAATTCACAGAAGTCATTTTCGTTGTAATCTTCCTCTACATCACGTAACATCTCATCTAGATTGTCATCATCATCATCTACGTGCACATCGGAATGAACGTTACCAAAATTGGGATGATCATCGATATTATTGCAATCCACATCCGAGTCGTGCTGATTGGTAGTAGTGGTGCTTGTTTCCTCAAGATCTTCGCCATGCCATATCCAACGGGTGTATCGCGCGTTAAAACCACGACGAATCAAATGACTCTTAATTTGATCAGAGTTGCTAAACCTCTTCAAGTTCATACAATCTGTACAAGGACAGAGCATATTTTTCTCTCCCTTCCTCTCCTTTTGTTGCTCAGCAAATTTAATAAACTCATTCACACCATCCAAATATTCAAGAGTAGTACGTTTTATTCCATACATCCAATATTTCCTGTCCATCTACAATTAACAAAATTTAACAAGTAAGCCATGCATGAAACCTGCCCGATTAAGTTATGTATATGTCCATGTACAGCCTCTTACAACAGATACATGTGTTGAACCCTAGCCTGACGAAATTAACACTAATTAACCTAGCTAACTACACAATACAAGCTAGTTAGCTCCTAAAACATGACGCATTTCCAGCTACCAAGCTCCCAAGCTTAGAGCTACAAACTTGGAACTACACAATACAGCTAGCTTGCAAGTAGAGAGGAAGGGAGATCTAGAGGGAGAGAGAGATAAGTGTCGACGATTAAGCGTACCTTAAAGAGAGGGGCGCAATCAACTTCCCTCCAGCCTGCGCTGATCACCCTAGCAGTGTAGCTAGAACTTTCGTCACAAACAGAGGGACACAGAGTGCAACAGAATAAATTAAAGAGCAGCTCAGCAATGGTCGAGTGGGGTTTCCTTATAATGGACATTTTTCTAACGGTAAATACATGAAATAACCGTCAGACTAACTTAGGTAATTTGCCACTCACATATTCTATCGGTAAAAACACACACATACCGTTAGAGAATATACATTACTGAGCAAATATATGTGTTTTCCTATCGGTAAATATGTGTACTTACCGTTAGATCATGCATGACACAGCACGCACATGAGTTTTTCTATCGGTAAATACACATATTTACCGTTAGAATATGCATGACTGAACAAATATATGTGCTTCCTATCGGTAAATATGTGTATTTACCGTTAGAATATGCATGACTGAACAAATATATGTGTTTTCCTATCGGTAAATATGTGTACATACCGTTAGAGGAGGTATTGGTACCACAAACATGCACATGCCATTTCTCACATTCAAGGAATCATATCAATGTAACATCAAACAGATCTTACATCAAACGGATCTTAACTAGAAGATAAAGCAATATATTTCAAGAAATGCTAATTTGTGGATTAACTAGGAGACACAAAAATACTTTTCGTAGGTAGTTGGGACTTCATCTTGCCAAAGAAATTACAGATGCCAGTTCACAAATTCAGGTACAAACATACACATGCCAGTTCACCAATACAAATTCAGGTACAAACATACACATGCCAGTTCACAAATTGAAGTGCATGTCTGAAACAGCAGTACAAATACACACCTACCTACCAATACAATTAAATACACAAATGCTCCCTGCACATTCAAGTTCATGTCCCAATTAGCAATACATGATACACAAATATACAACAATATACAAATACAACAATTCACACATTCGATGTATATTACAAAAGCCACGTCTGAAATTAACAACAGATCACGACGAGGACCCAGTGGCCCATACATGCATTTTACATAAAAGGGAACCTTTGCAGGTTGCCACAATGCAACTACCGACTACAAGTTAGACCTGATACATCACAAATCCATTCATCCAAAACAGCAAATGTCTGAACCACATTGGACTTAACCATAGGAGTTCAGTTCGAAGACGCCCGAGGAGCTGGAACTGCCGTCGACATACATTTGTACGTATTGGTGATTTCCTCGGACTCAAACTCGATCAACTCAACTCAACTCCATTAACAAAAAGAACCTACCTTCCAAGATGTTGTTCTGTGTAGTGATGGTGTAGAATGGCTGTGTAAATAACAACAATTCTTCTTCTCCAAGCAGGTAAGCATCTGGCCACAAGCTGGTGCATGCAAAAAAATGTAAGATGCTTTCTATAGGTCCTGATTTGAGAAACACGCCGGGCTTAAGCATCTTCTCGACCGAGCCAACCAAGATCTCGCCCTTCACGTCCTTCCAGCTCTCGACGGTGATCTTCACCATTTCTTTCGCCAACAAGCCAACGTAGGCAGCGTACTGCGATGAAGAACCGTGAAATACGTTGCCCCTCACGAGCATCATCCAAGGACCTGAACAGATCATAATCATATTGAAAAGAAGACACATCAAAATGAAGGATACAAAAAAAGCAGAATTATTGCCATAATCGGATTAGAATAATCTAACAATATTGCAGAAATTTTACGTACCTTCCTTGGGATGCCGACGTCTAGAGGGCGTCGATGGAGGTGCGGAGGTGCAGCGGTCCCTTGTAGAGGTGCGCCGGCCGTCCATGGAGCTTACGGGTTAGGACTACGAGCCCCAGATGAACTGTGAGATTGAAAGAGACATACCCGTGTATTTATACAATTATATATTTTCTATCGGTACGAAAATAGAATACCGTTAGTAATAAAAACATCTGTAGAAGCCGAATGGTTCTATCGGCACAATAAATATTACCGATAGGAATTTTTGTCCATACTCTATCGGTGTGTACGTACATTACCGATAGAATATTACTAGTTGTAGAAGGCCAACAGTTCTAAGATATTTTTTGCAATATTCTACCGGTATAAACATTCATTACCGATAGAATAAAACTATTTGAAGACGAACAGTTCTAAGCAATTTTCTATATATTCTAACGGTAAAAGAATCCATTACCGATAGAATAAAAATATTTGTAGAAGGTCAACTATTCTATCGGCGAACTACATATTGCCGATAGGAATTTTTAATATACTCTGTCGGTATATTCATACAGTAGCGATAGAATAAGTCTAGTTGTAGAAGTCGACCAGTTCTATCGGCGCACAACATTCTTCCATCAGTCCTTATGCATTTCTTCTAACGGCAAATATGTTCATCACCGCTAGAGTAAATCATACTATTTATTCTATCGGTAAGTTTTTTAGAAACCGATAGGGAAAATACATCCGTCGGGCTTTTATGACCGCGAGGCACATTTTCTATCGGTTTTGTGCTATTTCGCTAATAACCGATAGAAGATAGGGGTTAGTAGACTGCATTTCTGTACTAGTGGCATCATCGAGTACCGAAGGCCAATAGAATCCTTGTCGAAAAGCTTTTCCGACCAGTGTCCGATATGACGCGTGCGCACCGCATACACCGTCATGTATTTCTTTCAAGAGGGATTTTCCTTTCTCCTGAGATATGCAACGCATGAATACTCCTTGAGTACCCTTTCTGTACAGAACCCCATCTATGAGCTTGTACAGACGCGCTTTTCGAATTAACCGATCGCTTTCGGTTTCGTCCTCGGGTAGGGTCCCATGTTCAAGATAGACTCTCAATGGATGAGTCCAATCCTGTTCCTGACCGAGGTTGGTAACGGAGGCTATTACCGGATCATCCTCGACCGAAGTCATGATCGAAGGACGGTCCAAGTGTTCAATGAACACTCCTACCGGAGCGGATGTGCATGAGGACCCAATTTTGGATAATTGGTCTGCAAGAATGTTGTCCTTTCGCGGGATGTATTGGACTTCGAAATGACTGAAGTGTTTTTCCAATCTCCTCACTTCCCCCAGGTAATGAGCCATTGTCTCATCGGAGGTGCTGTACTCCTTGTTTACCTGGTTTACGACTAGCTGTGAGTCTTCCCTCACCACTAACCGATGGACTCTGAGGAATTTTGCTGCCTGGAGCCCTGCAATAAGACCTTCATACTCTGCCGCGTTGTTGGTCGCAACAAAGTGTAGTTGGATGACATACTTAAGCTATTCGCCCTGAGGCGTAACTAAGACCACTCCAGCCCCCGAGTGTTGAAAACTACGGGAGCCATCAAAGTACATTGTCCAGTGATCGGGGCACTCCAATTCCTCAGGCACCTGCACGGGTGGCTCAGGGTTGGTCCATTCGACCACAAAATCGGCCAGAACCTGAGACTTAACCGCCGTGCGGGGCGTGAAATGAATTTCGAAAGCACCGAGTTCGACCGCCCATTTAGTGATTTGACCAGATTTCTCTGGATTTCGGACAATATCCCCCAAAGGAAAGGAAGATGGTACCGTGATCTTGTGAGCTTGAAAGTAGTGTCGTAGCTTACGAGAAGCCATCAGTAGCGCGTAAAGTATCTTCTGGACCTCAGGGTAACGCTCCTTAGGACCATGAAGTACTTCGCTCACATAGTAGACAGGTCTGTGTATTCCTTCCCTATCCGCGATCAGAACAGCGCTGACCGCATGCGGTGTGGCCGCCAGATAAAGGAGCAATGGTTCTCCTTTGTCGGGAGACACCAATACTGGCGGACTGGATAGATATATTTTTACCTCCTGAAACGCTTTTTCGGCCTCATCTGACCATGTAAAATTGTGATGCTTCCGCAAGGCTTTGAAGAAAGGCAATCCCCTTTCACCTAGTCGCGATATGAAATGACTTAAGGCCGCCATGCGACCAGCCAAGCGTTGAACATCCTTCATGGTCGAAGGTGATCTCATTTGTTCAATGGCTCTGATCTTCTCAGGATTAACTTCAATGCCTCTGGAACACACAAGGAAACTAAGAAGCTTTCCTGAAGAAATCACGAAAGAACATTTCTCCGGGTTTAACTTTATTCCAAAGCGATTCAAATTACAGAAGGTTTTAGCGAGATCGTCCAAATGAGACAATCTCTTGGTACTTTTTACAACCAAGTCATCTACATATGCTTCGAGATTACGCCCTATCTGGGAAAGAAAGGTCTTTTGCATCAAGCGCTGGTACGTGGAACCTGCGTTCTTGAGACCGAACGGCATTCTGACGTAGCAGTAGGTGCCGAACGGGGTGATGAAGGAAGTTTTCTCTTCATCTTCTTCCGCCATGCTAATTTGATGATATCCTGAGTAAGCGTCCAGAAAACTCATCAGTTCGCAACCCGCAGTTGAGTCGACCAACTGGTCGATGCGGGGAAGGGGAAAGTCATCCTTCAGACAGGTAGCGTTAAGGCTAGTGTAGTCGACACACATGCGCCACTTGCCATTTGACTTGCGGACCATGACCGGATTGGCGAGCCATTTCGGGTGATCGACTTCACGGATGAACCCGGCTTGTAGGAGTTTGTCCAACTCCTCTCGGATAGCTTCCTATCGGTCAACAGTAAAACGCCTGAGCTTTTGCTTTATTGGTCGTTGTCCAGGTCGAATTGCTAACCTGTGCTCGATTACTTCCCTTGGGACACCGGGCATGTCGGACGGTTTCCACGCAAACACATCTGCATTAACCTGAAGGAAAGCAATGTGCTCGAGTTCCTATTTGTCATCCAGACCTAATCCGACCCGAACTGTCTTGGATGGATCATCTGGGTACAAAGGAACCTGTTTGAGTTTCTCATTTGGTCGAGGAGCAGCCTTGATCGCGTCGGTGGCGACGGTGGCGACCTGGGCGTCCCGGAGGGGAAGTTGATTGACCATCTCCAAAGATAGCCGGTCGCACGTGAGTGCCACGTTGCGACTACCTCGGACCGAGATGACACCTTTGGGGCCAGGCAATTTTTCGCACTGATAAGCATAGTGCGTCGCCATCATGAATTTAGCGAGAGTTGGCCTGCCAAAGATTGAGTTATAAGCCGAATCACAATCGATTACGTCAAAGGTAACCAATTCTGTTCGGAAGTTATCTGGTTCTCCCAGTGTGACCGGGAGGACCACTTGTCCCAACGGCATCATGGAGGGGCCTGGGATTATCCCATAAAAAGGATGGATTATGGGCTTGATCTTCGAACGAGGAATTTGCATCTCGTCGAGCGCCTTGACCAACAAAATGTCAAGGGAACTCCCTCCATCGATCAGGACCCTTTCGACTCTTGCGTTACTGATGATCGGGGTAATGACCAGAGGAAGCCTCAATGATCGAGTAAGCCCCGCGGGACAATCAGAACGATCAAATGTCAAGGGTGTATCCGACCAACGGGGGTATTGAGGTTCGCCAAGAGATGTCTTTGCTTGGTTAACCTCTCGGTAAAAGGCTTTAAACTGCCTTTTGGAAATGAAAGAAGAAGAACCCCCGAAAATAACATTAATATGATTTTGAGGTACCTGGTATGACATTTCCTCGTCTCCGTCGGCGTCTCTGAGTCCGCACGCCTGCTCTTTAGGCGGTAAGGTTGGCATTGGCCCAACTCCCTGGTAGAAATTATCTAATTGCTTCAACCAACTCCTGCAGTTCTTGAGGTCGTGGCCTGCGGAGTTGTGGAGTGGACACCACTTCTTGCCTTCCTGCGGGTTAGTTGACCTTTCCGGCTGGTCGGCACTACGACCACCAGAGGCAATTTTATTCTTAAATGAAGGCTTGTTACCTTTGGTTGAAGGCGGCTTCTCTGTGACTGCGACCTCGCGGTACTGTCCAGAGCGGTTCCTCTTCAACTTTTTCGACTTCCCACCCGACGAAGATTCCGGCTTCTTACTTGAATCTTCTTTCCTGGCGTCTTTGAAACCTGGTTGAGGTGGTAGGTCACCCTTGTCGACCATCCGGTTCCATTCGACTGCTTCGGCTGCATCAGAGTATCGATCGGCCATGTCGAACAGATCAGCCACTGATCGAAGGGGGTGGATAAGCAAGTCTTCGGTGAATCTCCGGTATCGAACGGCATGTTTAAATGCCCTGATAATGGAGCCATCAGATATGTTCAGGATGGTATTCCTCACCCCGACAAATCTCTTGACAAACTGCCGAAGAGTCTCGGTCGAAGTTTGTCGTAGCCGATGAAGATCGTCCTCTTTACCCGGCTTTTGGTAACAGTTTTGGAAATTGTTGAGGATAGCGTCGCACAGCATTTCCCAATTATAGATGGAACCTTCGGGCTGGTTAAAAAGCCAGGTTCTAGCCGGTCCTTCGAGGACTGAAGGCAGGTAGTTGGCCATGACCCGGTCATTGCCTCCTGCCGCTTGGATGGCAGTGATATAGATTTGAAGGAACTCGGATGGGTTCTGAGTTCCGTCAAACCTCTCAATGGCCTCTGGTCAAAACTTATCAGGCCAAATGACCGCACATAGGCCGGGTGAGAAAGCTTTACAACCGACGTAGGGACCGTGAACTGCCCTGTGACTCTCGACCGGGTTACGGGCGACCTCACGCAACAGTGAAGTTACTCGCGGTCCCAAACGAGAGTGAACAGGAACCCGATCCCTACTACGAGAATCCTGCGTTCGCCGGTACTTGTCTTGTCGGGACGGTACGGGCGGTGGGTAACTTCGCAGGCCAGAACCAGAGTGAGGATACTTTCGTTCGCGGGAACGTGTTACCGAGTGGGAAGAAGCCGTTGGGGTCGCCTCAGACGCGACCTCATCCAGCCTTTCCAACAAGATCCTAGTCAAGGCCGGTTTCTGCGCATCCATGACTGTAGGAGGAAAGTTACGCATGACTTCCGCGATGGATCGCAGTCGACCATGGGTGCTTCTCCTGGGGCACCAGGTGTTATTGTTTCTTCTTCCACCGGGAAGCGCTCCGGTGGTAAAGAAGGAGTCTGGTCATGTTTGCGACCACGTGGCCGTCGAGAAGAACTCGGAGCAGCATCGTAACGAGCCTGCGCATCTTGAAGAGCCTCTAGAGCAGTTCTGCGTAGTTCATTGTTTTGTTGCTCGAGATCTTCATCCTCCTTTTTTTTGCGATCCCGTTCTTCCCTAGCAGCCTGTTGATCAGGAGTTTCCTCCGACAAAGCAGCGAACTGTCTAGGGAGAGAGGTTGCCGATGGGGAAAACATCTCAGTTTGTTCCGAGTCAGACTCGAAATCAAAGAGACGGTGAAGGTTATCTGGGTCGAATCTTCCCGGGTTGATTTTCAGGTCGACGTCATCCTTCCCCTTATCGGGGTCGTATGACGGACTGGATTCATCCTCTAGCGTATTAAGAGCCTCTGTGGGTTCTGACCTTGCGCTAGTAGCCCCCTGGTCGATGGACATGACCTGGAGAGATGATTCGACCTCTGGAAGATTCTGGCCTTCAACCTCCTCCATCGGAACAGGATCGCTTGGAGAAGGCATTGGAATGTGAGCATAATCCTCGAGATCAAAATCGTTCTCGGAATCATATACTCCAGCCATGTTTCAGCGAACCTCCGGATTAAAATCAGGATGCCTTGAGAAAGGCCCCACGGTGGGCGCCAGCTGTCGACGATTCGGACTCGGAGTCCTCAGCCGAACTTATGCAAAATTTGTATTAGCGAGACCTTTCAAGATGACCCTCCGGGAAGGTATGTAGAAAAATGGAGAACAGGAGCACAGAGAGGTTTATACAGGCTCGGGCCCTCGATGGTGGGAGTAATAGCCCTACGTCCTGTTGGGATTTCACTATGTGTGGTAATGGTTTACAAACTAGCGGGAAAAAGCCTTCACATGCGAAGGTTTTTCCTATGTAAGTGTACAAAAAGAAGCCCCGGTAGGCTTGCAAATATTATCTAATCTAAGCCGTAGACTTGGCTGTTTGAGTGGTTGAGATGTGTTGTATCTCACTTGTATCAGAGATGTTGATCTCCTCAATAGATGGTTCGATCCCCCCTATTTGATGCACCTTGCCACCCTTTTATACTGGTCGAAAGGGTGTCAAGTCGTAACTGCATTAGACAGTTGCTTGGATGGTTGGATGCGGTTTTTAGAGAACCGCTCTTAACCTCCACGCAGGTTAAAACACGTGTTATTCATGGATAACTGCACGTATTAACCTCCTGACGGTTGGTTTTCCACGTGGAGGAATCTTCGGGATACTTGGAAAATTCCCGCTATAGGGACAGCCGGACAGATGAATTCCAAGTACCCTGGTCGAGAACATTTTGACCGCAGGATGTTGGCTGACCGCGCAACATCTTGGACATTCTGTTCGCGTATGGCACACGAAGTCCTGACCGCGCGAAGTCTGCGGTCTGATCGCGCAAAGCCTGCGACCTGATCGCGCAAAGCCTGCGACCTCGGGCTGATGCTTTTCAGAATGACTTGAGTCAGCACCGCTAGGCACGTGTCTGGCTCGAATCTGCCTTGAACCAACAGTGCATTTATTTGAACTGAACCGGGTGTCAATCCTCGTCAAAGGTGAGATGGATGAGATTCTTGATGACGAAAAAAATAGACAGCAGTGAAGAAGACGAACAAAACATGGATGAACCATCAAGCGAACCATCCAAGGAGAAGGTGAGTAAACCTAAACCCCTTCCTTCCTCGCTGAAATATGTGTTCTTAGACGATGATGAGATGTACCATGTGATTCTTAATGCAAACTTGACCGACTCACAACTAGAAAAATTTATTTCTTTACTTCGCGTGCATCGCAAGGCTTTAGGTTATTCAATTGATGATATCAAGGGGATTAGCCCAGAAATTTGCATCCATAGAATCTCTCTAGCTGATGAGACAAAAATCTCCATTGAGCACCAACATAGACTTAACCCTAATTTAAAGGAAACCGCGAAGGCTAAAATTTCTAAACTATTAGATGTGGGTATCATATATTCTATTTCTGATAGTCGTTGGGTTAGCTTTGTTCATATGATTCCTAGGAAAGGAGGTATGACTATGGTTAGGATTGCAAATAATGAATTGATCCTTATTAGGCTTGTCATTGGATGGCATATGTGCATTGATTATCAAAAATTGAATAGCACCACTAGGAAGGTGTGAGGGTATGAGATACCCTTGGTGTGTGCATGTACCTTGGCTACCTAGGACACAACCATACATACTTACAAGAATGAATATCATAGACATAATCCATCTGAATAATAAAAGGTAATTGAAGGAGATACTACATAAGGCAACTAGGCCGAATATACAACAAAAGATATAAGGAACTGCAGGGTCGAGTTCTATTAAAGTAGTTTTAACAAAAGAAATTTTGTAGCAGACATCTATGACCCATCCACAGTCTAGTTCGAGTGTAGCTGGTAACCATCTAGACTCCGGGTGGTTGCGTCTTCAAAATTCTGACTTCTTTGGCCGAATTCAACATTTAAGCAAGGTTGAGTACAAAGTACTTAGCAACTCACTGGTAACTAGTATACACATATTTCATATGTACATGATCAACTACATCTTAAGAAACAGAAGTTAAGTATAATTTCATAAGAAAAATGTGCATGAACCTAGCTATCAGCATTTTAGTTTTCCATGGCAGCTACTCCATAACTATCCATTTTTAATTTATAAAAGCTACTTTCATCACAACGACATGGATCCTCCACCGCTAGCCAGCTCCTAAACACCCAGGTGTCGATGATTGGAAGAACATCCCAAGTCGAACTTACACAGAATTTATTTATTTAGCCGGGAGGTAGTTTCCATCAATCACCAAAGGGAGATTATTGTAAATATGAACACATAAACACGCTGTGTTTATACAGGTTCAGGCCCTCGTAATCTGAGTAATAACCCTACTCCTATTGTTTTCTCACTATATGTATGATGGAATTACAAAGCATATGTTGACTCTAATCCTTTCTTCCTATACTAGGCTTCAAGGATTGATTTTGTTCTTGTACTCGTTAGTTTTGGAGTTCAGATCCCCCCTCTTTGTTCATCGGGCTTTCCTTTTATAGTTGATGAAGAGACGTCAGTTGCTTGATCAAAGAGATGTTTCGGCGATAATTGCACCACGGTTGTAAGTAGTTGCTATTTGCCGGTTAGAATGTGTAGTTTATAGATAACCGCACATCCATTCACATCTTATTGACGGTTTAAGGATAACCATACAACATAATCATCCTTATTTTATCAATAAGTGGAGTATTACACTGGGAGTATTGACTAAGGTGCGGTTATAAGATAACTGCGCAACTCTTAGCTTATGGTCGGCAATTCTCGACCATATCTCCTTTGACTTAGAGGTATTTCTAGTGTTAAGCCTTCTTTCATTCCGAGGTTGCACATAGACTGCGACTACGAATTGAGAATTTTGATATCTCTGTGACCATATAAACTGCGGGCAGGCATCTCAATAGTTATAGTGGTCACAGGAAATATAATTGTGTATTTATTTTAGTTAAATAAATTGGTTATGTCCAGAATATCTTGGACTTATTCCTTGATCTCTCTCCATGATCTCCTATGACCATGGAAAGGCACAAACAAGTTGGTTCTCTTCCCATGGTCTCCTGTGGCCTCAAGACGGCACAAACAGGTCAGTTCTCTTTCCATGGTCTCTTGCGACCTCGGGAAGGCATAAACCTAAATCTCTTTCCGCGGTCTCCTGTGACATGGAAAGTCATGTATATAAAGGACTCGAATCTCCCCATGTAGTCTCCTGCGATCACAGAGAGGTATAAATGAAGGACTTGGTAAAAATCCTCGTCAGCTAGCCCCTGAATTTGAAATAGCAAGGTCCTTTAAAAAGTTGTTTCCAATTCCAAAGAGACGATTTGTCGTTTTGAATTCCAATGAGAGTCCGAAAAGACTTCTCAATGCATGTGTTAGATGGGTATTAAATAAAAAAACTTTAAGCTTACTCATTGTGATCCACTACCAGGAATACAAAGTGCTGCTTCTGAGGCTTTATATGCTTAGCCTTCAAAGAACTTTTTTCTTCAAAATTTGCCTAAGTCCCAAACTTCCAAAACTCAAGCTTCCTCATTGTTCTTTACTTTCTTCATTCAAATGGCATCTCGGACCTGCTCTCTTCTCAACTCAGTTGAGGATTTGCTGGGCTTGGAAAGAAAAGGATTCTCCCCTCCAGGTCTCTGATCCCATGGCCCCCGCCGAAGAAGAAGAAACTCTAGCCATCCAACCGGGCGAGTTGGTGATTTTTGAGGATTTTTTGCACCGTGGGTTTCGCCTCTCGGAGAGCGAATTCCTCTTGGGCATTCTTGCCCATTATGATTTAGAATTGGTGAACCTTCATCCTAATTCTATCTTGATCCTCCCTGTCTTTCAGCACTTGTGCTAGGCGTATATTGGGGTTTTGCACAGCATTCCCCTTTTTCACCAGTTTTACTTTTTGGCATGGTCAAAAAGCTCCAATGGTTCTGGGTGTGTCTACTTTCGGCTGCGGGGAAGAAAGATTACCTGTACCTCCCCCTCTGCGACTCTGTCCATGGATGGAGCCAGCGGTGGTTCTACTGCTCAGCTCCTGAAGAGAGCCATCTCTGGTTTGAGAACCGTCGACCAGAGAAAAGTGGAGAGCGTGACTCTGCTCGTCCACCCGATGACGAACAGAAGTGGCAGGCCCAAGTGATTCATCACCTGGTGAATGAGGGCTTGACCATCTGTAATGTGATCCAGGACTTTGTGAAGAGCCAGATCAGCCCTCTGAGGAAGAGGGTATATCCTGCTTGGGAGGTCAGGACTGCAAACGACGGTTCCAGGGATCATTGTGCTAGTAATGATTCAGCTGCTCAAATTGGAATATTCTTTTCAGTTCATTTTTGATTTATTTGAACTGAAGGATTTGAAAAATTATTGACTGTCCTTTTCTTGATAGTTTTGTCCACTTATGAGGTCAACAGGAGAACAAACTCTCTCCTGAAGACCTTCAATGTGGCTATAGAAGGTGATATCAGTGTGCCAAGGCCGGAGAGCATGGTTGGCAATACCAACGACTTTGTGCAGGTGCGTCGAAAGGTATTTCTCTTTCAAAAAATCTGCACAGGTCTTATTTAGAAAAAAATTACCAAAGTAATTCATTTTGGATAGATGTTCGAGTGCCATGTGGTCCAGAAAAGGCAAGTTGAGCAAGATGTTGGATCCCTTGGTGGTCCTTCATCGAAAAAACTGAAGTAGGCCCGCTCTGCGACCAAAGGCTCAGCCACATCCAGGGCCAGACAAACTGCTCATGTCTTTTTTGATAAGGCTGCGAGTTCATAGCCTTTGCGGTCACATGCTTCTTCACCAACCTTTGCGGCCACAAGGGTGAAGGCGACCACAAGTGGCCCATCCCCTGCTGTGGGGAAGTCAACAACTGTTTTATCAACCAAAAAAGTTGTTACAGTAAGAGCCTCTACCTCTCAAATTTTTCCACATACGAAGAGGAACTATCTCATGGTCGTACAGGGAGAAGGGAGCGACATGGAGGAAGATACAGAACCTTCCTTATTTGTTCTGAGGAAGAGGTCCGTAGTATTTGATGATTTCTTGCCAATGGCGCTATCTTCGCTTTTATCCCCCAAAGGTGGATCATCAAGTTCTCGCAATCCTCTGGGCCTTACCATCAGGTAAATTTCATCTCTAAGTCTTTTTAGTTAGGCACAGCTTTATCCAATGATGAGTTGGATATGCAGGACTTCTTCTACCTCTACTACACCTGTTCCAATGCAAGAAACTGAACCAACTATAGTACAGGAGGAGACTACCATGGCAGAGTTGCCTGCCATTGGTGAAATTACTGTAGATCCAGCATCAATGGAAGAAGTCACTGCAACTACATAAGTTATTCAGACGCAGGTGGTTGAGGAAGATCCTGCGTCCATCATCGACGAGGTGGTTCAAGATCTTCAATCTAATGAACCTGTTGATGTTGGTGAAGCTGAGGTCGCTACTACAACCACGACCATGGGGATGGATGAATAGGCTGACACATCTGCTCCCCCTCTGGTCGAAGATACTGTGTCCCCCTCTCATCTAGAAGAACAAGGAGTGGAGAAGGCACAAGAAACGACGACGCAACTATCGATATCCTTTACCCTTCCCCTGATTTGAGCATCAAGTCTCAATTTATAGATAGGATAGGGCAGGCACGAGATCACTTGGCATCTTCCAGCCAAGTGGCCGAACCTGGGGACCTCCCTAAGAGGTACCTTGAGAAGTTCATGGAGGTAAGTAAGGAATCTTTACCTCTTAATTTCAATACTTTATCTGAGAATTTTCTTTATATGTGTTCTTTTTTTTTCAGAGTTCTACTCGTAGCATGGCCATATTTGGTTGATTTGTGGAGCAACGCAAGGTCGCACAAGAGGAGTGCGACAAGTTAAAATAGTTAGTTACTTGCTTTTATCTCAGTCTTTACGAATTTGAATAATAATTTCTTTTGTCGCAGGGAAAACTTTGCTTTACTAGAAGAGGTTACCAACGAGCACAACATTAGAGAGGTTACATCTGTTGAGCGGTCTCTTCTTGATTCGGGAGGATCTCAGTAGGTTGAATGCGTAATAGATTCAAACTCTATCTGGTCGGTAGTAGTCCGATATGGTCGATAGTAGTCCGATATAAAATATATAACTGAGTCCTATACATTTAGGTTTAGTTAGTTGTCGAGTCTGATACGATCTCAATCCATTGGACTATAAATACCTTGTAATAGGATAGATAAATCATCTACCTGATAGATCATTGAATCGAATAAGATATCAAAGTCTTAGATACATAGACCGGCATAAGATCGAGTGCGATCAACGTTTGACGTGTACAAACTCCTCTTTGAAATAAAGAGTTGTGCTATTCCTTTGAACTGTGTTTTCAATCACTTGGGTTTCGGTATTTCCGAGTAAGATCCCGTATTCTGCATCTGGTCGAGTATAGTCGAAGCCCATCTATATCTCAATCGGATCAAGTTGATATCAGAGCAACTATCTTGTCCTGTGGATGGTGAAGACTCGCCAGGGTTACGAAAGCTCTGGCGAAATTCCACAAGAAACCGAAGGTGAACATCTGACGGTACCGGCAGTCGCGTCTCCGACAATGTCTGATGAAACCTCCGTTCAAACTAACCTAGCCGAACAAGTGGCTAAACTCCCCGCCGACATGGATACCGTGCTTGCTTGGATTAAGCAACAGGCCATGGTTGTGCCTCTTGAAGTTGATGCTTCAGAAGGAAAGGCAACTGGTGTGAAGATTAGGGAAGGCTCGCACAAGCCAGACGAAGATGAAGACAAAGGCGACTACAGGGCTGACGACCTCGCTAACACATCCTTAGCTATTGGATCTTTCAAGGTTGAGGCTAAGGTTGACATACCCATATACGATGGGGTGATCGATGTCAAGAAGCTGGATTCTTGGATTAATCAACTTGAGACCTACTTTGACCTGCGAGGTTTTAGTAGCGCTCAAAAGGTGAAGTTTACACCTTTGAAGATGAAGGACCACACCAAGACATGGTGGAAAGCCCTTATCGCCAGTGGGGAAGCAGACGTCCTCACGTGGGGATAGTTCAAGCGACTCTTGTGACAAGAGTGTTGGGGAACAGGTTCTCTACTCTAGCGCAATTTCAAAGATTTTACCCGAAATCCCAAGAAGCTTGCAAGCAATAGATCAAAGATCAAGAGATTTACCACTAGACGCGCGGATGCGACAACGCAGCAGCGGAAGAAGAGTCGATGTCACAACCGGATCGTGACTAGCAGTGCAGCAATAACAGCCGCACCTCTACGGAAGTTCACACGTCCGGGGAAGGAGCACCGCATGTTCGTGTGCTATCACCAGCGCACTCAGCTAGGGTTTTACGAGATCTATCTCATGGATGGTGGTGGCAGTCATAATAGATCAGATAATGAATGCATGCCAACTGCATCTCCTTTTATACGGCCTTTCAGATAAGTCCTACTCAAATGCGAACCCTAATCCTAATGGTAATCCCATTACTAATAGGGGACTTATTTCGGATCCCATCCGAATTAATACTCCAACCCGTTAAGTGTGCGACCCTGTAGGTTTGTGTATATTGGATGCGACCGGAAACAACTTCCCGAATCACAAGTCATAACCAGTCCCTAGCAAGACATTATGACTACCCGCATATACACAAAGATCATATCTGACGAACCTATACAACTTATCATGGATTATCTCTTTGCCTCATGATACCAGATCGAACTCAAGGTGAGAAATGTGTCATCCTTGAATAGCTCAGTCCTTTCTTGATCTTGTAATGGACTAGCCTTTCCATAGTTGACTCTCAACTATATTCGGCATGGCCATGCACTTTCTTAGTCCTATTACATAAAGGGGCCCAGAGATATCTCTCTCCAGATATGAGAGGGGCAAATTCCATTTCGACCATTCACTTTCAACCACATGGTTCATAACATATCTGTATGTCACTTTTATGACTACTCAGTTAAAAGTAGCGGTTGATGATACCAAGTATGCTACTATGTATGTATGAAACTGTGATGATCTCAGGTTTAAAGATAAACCAAAATAACTGTTAGAAACCAACTGATGACACATAAAAAATCAATAGTGTCTCAAGATGGGTCAATCCAACCAACATGTTCTCCAACATGTGTCCACGACATTGACTTGATATCTCATATCTATGATCTGTGAAACTTAACTATCAATCAAAGATCGTGCTGACTTATCTTGCATTATTATTCCATGTAATACCGAAAGTCAAGGATGTTTAGAATAAGTATCACTGATAAAGCCGACAATACATATATCATAATAAAGAGTTCCACGAACAAGTCACATACTTGTTTGATTAATAAAAGTGATACTTTATTCAAGGAATGAAATAACATTTTATTCGTAACAATTCATAAACATATCATGATACAATCATATCCATGATTGCCTCTAGAGCATATCTCTATCAATCTCCCACTTGCACTAGAGTCAATCATATAGATATCGAATACCCATTGCTCTAGGGCATATCTCTATCAATCTCCCACTTGCAATAGAGTCAATCATATAGGTATCAAATACCCATTGCTTTAGCGTGCGCCTCTGCTTTGGTTGCGGGAGAGGTTTTGTCAAAGAATCTGCCACATTGAAGTCTGTATTTACTTTGCATATTTTCACATCACCTCTACTGATAAACTCTCGTATAAGGTGATATCACCGAAGTATGTGCTTGGACTTTTGATGTGACCTTGGTTCCTTAGCTTAAGCGATGTCTCCATTATTATCACAATAGAGATACACCGGACTAACAATGATAGGTACCACATCAAGTTCGGAGATGAACTTTCTTATCCAAACAACTTCCTTTGCTGCTTCAGAAACAGCTATGTACTCGGCTTCTATTGTAGAATCAGCGACCGTCTCTTGCTTAGAACTCTTCCAGCTTATAGCTCCTCCATTGAGGCAAAACACAAACCCAGATTGCGATCGGTAATCATCCTTATCGGCTTGGAAGCTAGCATCAGTGTAACCATTTACAATGAGCTCTTCCTCACCTCCATAAACCAGGAACACATCCTTAGTTCTTCTCAAGTACTTTAGGATGTTTTTAATAGCTATCCAGTGACTCTCACCCGGATTTGATTGGTATCGGCTCGTAGAACTTAGAGCATAAGAAACATCTGGGTGTGTACAAACATGGCATACATGATAGAACCAATAGCCGAAGCGTATGGAATCTTACTCATTCGGTCTTGCTCATCAAATGTCATAGGACATTTACTCTTGCTAAGACTAATACCATGTGACATAGGTAAGAAACCTCTCCTGGAGTCTTGTATGTTGAACTGATTCAACACCTTGTCAATGTATGTACTTTGGCTTAATCCAATAAGCCGTTTAGATCTATCTCTATATATCTTAATACCCAGTATGTATGCTGCCTCTCCCAAGTCTTTCATAGAGAAACTATTTCTCAAATAATACTTGACAGATTCAAGCATAGGAATCTCATTTCCGATCAATAGCATGTCATCTACATACAAAACCAGAAATGCATGTGCGCTCCCACTAACCTTCTTGTAAAAAGTCACGTCCGCATGCTTGAGACTCAAATCGCACAATTTTTGAATCCTGCACCAAAAAGTATAACCCTCTTCCTTCTCAACCTATCAATCCTCACAATTCTGAGCAAATTAATTCTATAGCTTGTTCTAACCCTCTTGTTTCTAATGTAGTAATCCTAAGGAGTGGAACAAATCTACCAGAACAAACACCACCAACAGAACCTTCGCCGGCAAGCGAAATCGAGGAAGCACCGTCACAACTGACAAAGGATGACAACAAGGTCACCGAACCAAAAGAAAAGGAAAGTGGAGAAAATTAGGTAACACGTATTTATAATCCAACTCCACCTTTTCCGAGAAGGTACGTAAAAGAGAAACTCGAAAGCAATTTGAAAAATTTGTTGAGATCTTGAAAAAGCTTAATGTGATTGTGCCTTTTACTGATTTAGTAACTCAAATGATTTCTTATGGAAAATTCTTAAAAGATATTCTTGCTAAAAAGAGGGATTTGAGTGAATTTCAAACTGTTGCTTTGACCGAGAATTGTAGTGCTTTGATTCAGAACAGGATGCCGGCAAAGCTACGGGATCAAGGGAGCTTCTCCATCCCTTGCCACCTAGGTACAGTATAAATAAATCGAGCCCTTTGCGACCTAGGTGCAAGTGTTAGTGTAACACCTCTCACCATTGCACAACGTTTGAGCATGGGTGCAATCAAACCTACCCGCATGGTTCTACAACTTGTCGATTGTTCGGTGAAGCATCTAGAGGGAATCCTAGAAGACGTGCCTCTTCAAGTTGGTGAATTTTATCTTCTAGTTGATTTTGTCGTTCTCGATATGGATGAAGATGTTGTTATACCTATTATATTGGGACGACCCATGCTTCGAACAGCGGGTGCCCTCATTGATGTTTGTGGGGGACGAATTACTTTTCGCATAGGGGAGGAGAAAATTTTATTTAAAATGTCTAAACTTGTTGACTGCCCTATGTATGAAGAGAAAATTTGCAGCGTGGATGCTCTAGAAGAAGTCTTAGAAGAGGAGTCGGCACTTTGACTCACTTTGGGAGAAGAAACGGATGAAATATTTGACAACAAAAAAACGGACAGCAGAGAAGAAAACGAACAAAACGAAGATGAACCAACAAAAGAACCATCCAAAGAGGACATCTCGGATTCCGACATCACAAGGAAAAGGTAAGTAAACCTACACTTTAAACTCTTTCTTCCTCGCTAAAATATGTGTTCTCGGATGATGATGAGATGCAAACCTGTAACACCCTGAGTTTAGGGGTGAAAACTTTCTTTTCATGAATAGCATGCATGCATGTATCTTTAGTAGTAGCCAGATCATTGTCTTTATCAAACCCTAAAATTTCCAAATTTATTCCATAAACCCAAATCAAGATCAGATTACTCAGATATGATCCATTAGTTACCCTGAACCTAAAAGTCTTCAGAAGCCAGATTCAATTCCATCTCTAAATCCCAGATTTGTCAAAACTTCTGTTTTCGAAAACAAAATTAAGTTAATTACCCTAAATACACTGAACTCAGATTTAGCCAAATCTTGATCTAATTCAGAGCAGATTATTCTTAAATTATGATCATGGGTATACCAATACCTTAAACCAGAAAGTTGGCAGCCAGATTTCATCATCTAGACTCTTTTCACAAATCAGTCCAAGAGATATCGCAAATTAGTCCTTTATCTGATATCTGGAAACCTAAAAAGGCTAAAATCTTCAGATTAACTCCAAATTCTGAATTTCTTCAGCAAATCTCTTCTAAATGCTATTTGAAACAATTTTCCCTTCTGTTCAGATTTCAAAATCTCATCTTAAATGCCAGAATTCTAAATCGATCGAAACTCAGATTTCAATTACCCTAAAATACCCTATTTTCAGTTTATATCAAAAACTATTCAAATGTGCCAGATTTTATCAAATATCTTTACCAAATATTTTGTTGAATATAGTTTGCCAGATCAGTGTAATCAATTTCAGTTTAAATCTCCCAAATCTCCAGATTTACACATCAGTCCAAAACTCAAAATCTGAAATTGCAACTCAGTCCAATTCGACCAGAGCTCTCAGCTGATTTTCGACCAGAGCCTCGCCGTGCTTGTGCGCCGTGTTTGCTCGTCACCGGCCAAGCTTCGCCTGCGCTTGTGGCCGTGCATGCTTGTGTGTACGTGTCCTCGCTTCAGCCCTCGCCGTGGCAACGTCGACGAACAGCCACCGCACCCGTGCGCGACCAGCAGTAGCAACCACAACTTTTGTCAGTAACTTTTGTGCCGCGCCAGTTGTTGTTGCCACCGCTTGCTCTAGCTAGTGCTAAGTCCCGATGAAGCGACAATGTGATCAGCTGCAGAACCGTTGTCGCTGTCGCATCACCGTTCATCGCTGTTTCTTCACCGCTGTTGCTTCTGCGCCCAACCAGTCTCGTCACTGGCACCAATCTCTTCACTGTCCCCTCTTCGCAAGCTTCACCATGCCTATTTAAGCATCCCTGTACTCAACAGCTTCTCACACTTCACCGGAAATCAGCTAAGTTCTAGATTTTCCTATTTTTGTTTTCTTCTCCGGCGAACCGTCGAGGAGGCTCACTATGCCAGCACGCCCTGCTGCATCAATATTCAAATTGAAGCCACCAGTGAGTTCCCCTTATCCTTCTATCTGTGTGATAGCATTTAATTGCTCACCGGTGACCTCTAACGCTAGCGATCACCGGAATTCCTGATTTGCCCTGTTCCAGTAATGTAGCTTGATTTATTCCAAATTAGCTTTTGAACCTGTAGACTAAATTGATCAGTGAACTGAGTGTAGCAAGCCTGTAAGCTCAGAATCCTCAATTGAACTCAAATTGAAGCTTTTCCCGATTTTGAGCTTCACTAGTAACTGGCTCACGTCGCCAGGCCACACCGGCGATCCTCCAGCCAAATTGACGTCGCTAGTAGCTTACTCGTACCCCTCTATCACTCCTCGAGCAAGGAATTGAGTTCAATCGACCTGTATCAAAAATGCCCAATTCCAGTGCCTTCTTCTCCGGCACCGGCCACCAGAAAGTTTTTCCCAGCCGTTTCAGCCCTAACCACTTTGTCCAGTGTGTGTGCCTTGAACTCCTGAGCATTTTTGTCTTCTAGCTCGACACCTAGATCGGTCTAGATTGAAAGATATAACCTTGCCAAAATTTGTGTCCAGAACTGTTCCAGTACAGTGAGTTCATAGCAGTTCATCACCGGATTTCTTGCCGTCCGGCCATCTTCAGCTGTGGATCCTGTTATGACTTTTGTTCCTGTTACTCAAGCCTACCTCCTAGACAAAGTTAGCACACCAGTTGAGCCCTTGAACAGCATTTTATGCTTAGCGCTATTTTTTGACATTGTCACCCTTATGCTAGAGCTTGTCAGCCAGTGGCATTGGCCTTGTTTACCCACTTCTGGTTGTGCAATTTGAGAACCACTTTGTCCACTGAATTTGTAGAGTTGTAATCTACATTTTGTTCTACTACCACAACTTGAGATAAGCACTCTAGTTTTTCTTAAAGCTATGCCAGAGCCTTGATCCGAATGTCAATCTGCTGACATTCACTGTTTTGATCAAACCAGCCACAAAATTGATATCCCTATTGCAACCTTGAAACCCTAAGAGCATCTAACACCCATCCTTAGCCCAGATTCCTTGAAACCCTAGAATCTCGACTCAGTTCAGCTTGCAATCCAAATTATCTCCAATATCGTTCAGTTATTCTTGCTAAGCATTTCTGCATATAAGTCATAAAATATTTTAATATAATAGTAATCATTGTGTGTTTGTTTGTTGTCGAGCAGATCCAGAAGCTGACTTTGAGGATTTTGCTGTTGACCCGTCATCAACTGCTGTATCTTACGACGCGGAAGGCAAGTCATATTCTTGGACATCTTGAACCTATATTTTAAGAGTTGCTCTAACATAACCTTGAATATAGATAATATTGCATGTGAAAGATTGAGAATGGTTGAATTATGAATTAGCAGTACTAGACTGGTTATTTGTGAAATGTGAAATAAACAAGTTTTGAGCCATGAACTAATATATATTTATGTATTTATATATATTCATGAAATAAAACCCTAGCCGTGACTAGAATTTTGGTATGGATGGCTGTAGCACTGGAGGTTCTTAACTGCAAAGGATAGCAGGCACGGAAGGTGCAGGGTTGTGGATGGTCTAGTCACTGGTATATAAGGACTAGAACCTTGTGTTATGCGTCTAGTGGCATGAACAACGTGCTAACCGCAAGCCTGGTATGGGACAGGCCTGAACAAGTACTTATGCGGATCGCACATGAAACCCTTGCATGAGATGTGTAGTGATGCACGATTTACACGGAGAATGGCTCCCACACATATCACTGAAAGTGATCTTACACGTTGACCCAGTAATGGGAATAAGCAAAGGGGTGGAGGTTTGTAATGAGACCATGTACATCATGGTTATGACCAAGATGACATCAACATGGTGGTCATCAAGATGTCATCGTCCGCCATCTTGGCCAGGACGCGAAAGCTGGCAGCATGTACGTCGTCTGGATTTTGTGCTGTCTCCGCCACAAGTTCGGCCTCCACCTTGGCCACCTCCCCAAACACAAGAGGTGCTCAAGAAAGGCGCCTCTACACCTCTAAGGTCGCACAAGCCACGTCGCTCCAAGGCCAGCCCACAAGTGAGCTCAATTCATCCGCGAGTCCGGTTCGGCCATCTGCGCGTAGTCCAACTTTAAATGGACGTACAGGCCACATACGAAGTCCATTTTCGACATTCTTGGACTCTACGGACAAGAGAACGACGAGAGCTTTCCAACGGATCCAGTCCCATGTCCAAATTCCTTACGGATCAACAGGAATCGTTAAAACAAGATTACGACCAGAATCTGACGTGCGCTGCGACGCTCCACTTTGGGCCCAAGGCCCATGTACCCCTAGGGTTTCCTCCTCCACCCCATGGCCGCCCCATACAGTATATATATGGCCACCATGGTTGCCGTTTAGACTGGGGTTTTGCTTAGATTAATCTGTCAAAGAACAGTTTCGCCGTGTATCGGTTTGTGGAACCCCAACTCGTGAGATTCAATTTATATTTGCAATATTTCAGATTGCTTCTTTCTCGTTCTTGCTTGTGTTCTCGATTCGCATGCAGGGATAAGCCTTCTTGGCGAGGTCAATCGTGTTTGTGCATGGTTGATAACCAACGGAGCCGTGGTGTAGCGATTGCTGGGTTCGGATCGGTTCTGATCGGAAGCAGGATCGTCAACGTCGAGTCTCCACCAATCGACTTACCTCTACCTGTCGGAAGATCGGGCCACCGTGCGCATCAGTTTGGGTACAACCTGCCACAACTGTGGTTCGCGGAGATCCACAGGGTCAGGGGTGAATTGTGAGTGAAACATAACAAAAGTTCTTGTTATCTCCACCTTGCCACTCACAGTATTAAGTGAGCCAGGGGTCCAATCATTTTGATAGGAAGGGCTTGAAAGTGGAATATCTTGCGGGTAAATTGGTACCTCTCTGCAGAGTTAAAAACGTATTCGAATACTCCGAACTCCCGGGTTTATAGGAGTCTGCTGCGGTGGCTTAAATCCACGGGGTGTGGCACAAGTATATTTTCTAAATAAAATTTGTTAAATCAAGATTACCCAAATAACATGTGTTGTCATGATAAGGAGTGCTGCCGTGGGCTGTCGTGTGTCGACGTGTCACGGTAGTGCTATAATTTAGTGAACATGAATAGAAATGCTATTTTATGAAAAGTGCTGCCATAAGATAAGATGAGTTAAGATATGAAAGAAAAAGATTATTTTACAAACATCCATAATTCTTGACTAGTCTAGGTTCATATCATCACTAATATATGTATCTACTCTTACCTATGACTTGCTGAGTACGTAAGTGCTCACCCTTGCAACATACAACTCAGTAGATGGAGCGTACCTTGATCAAGATGAAGGCGTGGAGAACTTTGTGGATCTAGAAGGAGGAGAGTCAATTTTGCCAGAGCCCTGATGTGTGTTGTTCTACCGTCAACTTCTTTTGTGGGAGGGTCACCTATCTTCTGCTGTGTAGTTATTATTTTGCTAAACCTTGAATGCCGTGAAGGCATTGTAATCTCTTTATGTAATATTAAAGCCAGCAGGCCACACTGCTTAAATATTTTGTAAGTTACTCTGTTGCAATGTAATATATTCCTGTGCTTGACTTATCCTGGGAAGTCAAAGGTATGTACATATAGGACTAGCTGCAGCGAGCTAGGTCTCCACGGGAGTAGTCGCAGTCCCAGTTTCGGGGCGTGACACAACCTGTCATTGTTAATGCAAACTTGACCAATTCACAACTAGAAAAATTGATTTTTCTTACTTCGTGTGCATCGCAATGCTCTTGGTTATTCAATTGATGATTTCAAAGGGATTAGCCCTGAAATTTGCATGCATAGGATCTCTCTAGTTGATGAAACTAAAACCTCTGTCGAGCGTCAACATAGACTAAACCCAAACTTGAAGGAAACTGTAAAGCTGAAATTTCTAAACTATTAGATGTGGGTATCATTTGTCCTATTCCTGATAGTAATTGGGTTAGTCCTGTTCATGTGGTTCCAAAGAAAAGAGGTATGATTGTGGTTAAAAATGCTAACAATGAATTGATCCCTACTAGACTTGTTACTAGATGGTGCATGTGCATTGATTATCGTAAATTGAATAGCGCCACTAGGAAGGATCACTTTCCATTACCTTTCATTGATCAAATGTTGGAAAGATTAGCCAAACATTCATATTTTTGTTTTCTTGATGGGTATTCGGGGTTCTTTCAAATCCCAATTCATCCCGATGATCAAGATAAGATGACATTTTGTCGCGCCCCGCACAGGGTACCACGACTACTCCCGTGGAGACCTAGCTCACTGCAGCTGGCCTCATACATACACACCACTGACTTCCCAGGATAAGTCAAGCACAGGAGTTCATTGCAGCAGAGTAACTTACAAAATATCATTGATAAACAGTATGGCCTGCTGGCCTGGTACAATAAAAGAGTAATACAATGCCTTCACGGCACAAATGGTCTAATTAAAACAAAAAGACAACTACTCGGCGGAAGCTAGGCGAAACCCCCACAGTCGTAAGAAGTTGACAGCAGAACAGCACACTTCAGGGTTCTGGCAGAACTGGCTTTCTTCCTTCTGGATCCACGAAATCTTCCAAGCCTTCGTCTTGGTATTGTAGCACTCCATCTATTGTTGATAAGTTGCAAGGGTGAGCACTTACGTACTCAGCAAGTCATAGGTAAGAGTAGAGATACGTATAGTAGAGATGACATGATCCTATGCTATTGAGGGAAAAGAGGTGAGAGGGTTTTTCCAAAAATACTTTTCTTCCAAGCTTTTGAAATCTCATGCTCATGGCAACATTTCATATACTTAGGGCACAATCCACGTGCCTCTTAGCTATTATATGATCACTAAATTATGGTACTACCGCGACACGTCAACACATGACAGCCCATGGCAGCACCCCTTATCATGACAACACATGTCATTTGGGTAATCTTGACTTAACAAATTTTAATTTATAAAACAATACTTGTGTCACACCCCGTGGATTTAATCCACCGCGGCATACTCCTAAAACTCGGGAGCACGAAGTATTCGAATACATTTTTAACTCTGCAGAGGGGTACCAATTTACCCGCAAGATATATCCACTTTCATGCCCTTCCTATCACAAGGATTGGACCCTTGACTCACTTCATACTGTGAGTGGCAAGGTGGAGATAACAAGAACTTTTGCCATGTTTCACACATAATTCACCCCAGACCCCGTGGTTTTCTTCACACAAACCACAGTTGTGGCAGGGTTACACAACCCCCACTAATTGGCATCTTCCCCTCAGGGTCAGCGTGCATGATCACATCTTGTGATATGTGTTGGAGCGCACCCCGTGTTTAATCGTGAGTTTGTCATATAGGGGTTTCATGTGTGATCCACATACTACTTGTTCAGGCCTGTCCCATACCAGGCTTGCGGTCGGCACGTTAATCATGCCACTAGACGCACAACACAAGGTTCTAGTCCTTATATGCCAGTGACCAGCTCATAACATAATCCATGCACTTCCAGTGCAACCAAGCACATCCAGTGCTTTCACCATTCCATACCAAAATACTGGTCACGGCTAGGGGTTTTATTTCATGAATATAAATATATATATATATATAATATATTAGTTCATGGCTCATTATTTGATCAATTCACATTTCACAGGCATCAGCCTGATGCTGCCATTTCATAATTCAACTATTCTCAATCTTTCACATGCAATATTATTTTATAATCAAGGTATATTCTAGCAATTCATAAAATATAGGTTCAAGATGTTCAAGAATATGACTTGCCTTCCGCGTCGTAAGAAACAGCAGTTGATGTCGGGTCTGCGACGAAGTCTTCGAACTCGGACTCTTGCTCTGAACAAGGATCAAACAAGCAAACAGGCCTTACAATCAATCCTACTCTTACTATTCCACTATATGCGATAATGCAAGGTAAAAGCGTCTCGGCAATACAAGATTTGAGAGAGATTAGGGTTAAAATATGGAAACTAGGGTTAAGATTAGTCGTCAAAGGTTTACAAGGTTCCAAAGGTTCCAAAATATCAGAGTGATATCAAGGTTGCGACTGGTTCGCTCAAAAACAGCGAACGTCTTTAGGTTGACATTCGGTTCAAGGCATCGACATAGGGTCGATGGATGATAGAGGGCTCAACTCAAGTTGTGACAGTAGAATAAAATGTAGATCACAACATCAGGAGTTAAGGACAAGGTTATGTTCAGTTTGCATACCCAAAAGGGGTCAAACTGGCCCAATGCCATTGGCTGACATAGGCTAACAATGCCCAAGAATGGCATTGACATGATTTGAATAGTTCCCAGTGGCCAAAATGGGTTTTGATTCAAGCATATGGTGCACAAAGTAGTGAGGCAACTGTTTGACAAAGTATTTTCTGTTTTTCATGACCAGAGGTGGGTGAACAGGGCTAATGCCACTGACTGGCATAGTTTGACATAGAGTTGACATGGCCAGAAACTAGGGTTTGCCATAACTTTTGATCTAGGGCTCCAAATGATGCACCACTTTGTCTGGTAGTTAGAAATTTGTAACAGGAACAAATGTCTCAACAGGATCTAGGGCAGGAGATGGACGGAAAGTGATGAAAATCGGCAAGAAGTTGACTGGCCTGGAGCACATGCAACATAAACAGTGCAGTAACTAGGGCATAGCTATATCTCACAATCTAGACCGAATTGGAAGTCGTGATAGAAGACAAAGTTGCTCAGAATGGTCCAAAACATCTAAATGGCAAAGTGGCTAGGGCTGGATCGGCTGGATTTGGAAGATACTAGCTGGAGAAAAGATGAACTCAAATCTGATTTGGGCATTTCTGATTTAAAGTGATTGAATTCAATTCCTTGCTTGTGTATGGTCCTCAGGGTACTAGAAATGCATTGGTGAAGTTAGATTAACAGATTTCTCAACAGGGAAGCTAAATCAGTAAGTACAAGTTCATGTTCATGGCTGGAAATTGGGGGTTTTTGTTTTACAACGAATTTGTTCAAACCAATAGCTCAGGGGTCTTAAGTGAGCTATTCTAAGCATCTTTCACTACTGGCTCGAAGATCAATTCAATTTAGGTGAGGGTTAATTGCTCACCGGAGTTCTAGATGAAACACGGCGATTGCCGGTGACAGAAAGCATTTGAACTAAATTTCAAGCTTGAGAAGCATGAGGGAGATGAGAGAAGGTCACTGGGGGTGTTGGATCGAAGTAGGAAGCAGTGGAGAAGCTTGGCACCGAAGCTCCCTTTGCTGCTCACCGGGGAAGAAGAAGAAGACGTCGAGTTTGAGGACTTAGCTGTTTCTGGTGGGTGTGTGATGTTTCACTGAGGCCAGAGGCTATTTATAGAGGTTTTGGAGGCGATGCAACGGCTAGAAGTGCACGGGAAGTTGAAGCCGGCAAGGAAAAGACTGGATTGCGACTTCACGGCGAGCTGGCGTCGAGGGGACTGGTTCAGCGGCCGTGAGAGCTTTTGCAGGTGATGAGAAGGTGAGCTGACGGCTGGCCGCGGCGAGTTCTCCATGTGGCTATGCTTTCCTGCTGGAGCCGTTGCCGGTGGCGTGCAAACGAGAGAAACCAGCTGGTCGCGATCCTCGCTGGAGAAGATCCACAGTGGCCAACGCCGAGCACACACGTGGCAGCAGGCGAAGCAAATAGCAGTGGCGCGCTCGTGGTCGAAGGCTCCTGTGCTCGTGCGCTGTTCCAGGTCGTGGTCGAAGTCCTAGGCGCTGGTCGAGGATAGCAGCTGGTCGGTTGCACTGTTCTGGTCGATCAGGGGCATAAGTGTGAGAGTTTTAGTTGAAATCTGGACTGATTTGTAAATCTGGTTTTAAAGAGGTTTAATTTGGAATTTCATTTCATGGATGAGTATAATATTTCTATTAATACTCATTTAGCTCAAATCTGGAGAAAATTTGATAAGGTTTGAGGGATTTCACCTATTTCCGAAAATAGGGTAAAATTAGGGTAAAATAGATCTGGATTTTGTCAATCTTGAATTCTGGTAATTAGGGTGAGATTTTGAAGTCTGGTCAGAAGGGAAATCTGTATCAAATAGCATTTGGGAGGTGTTCCCTGAAGAAATTCTGGATTTGGAGTTGATTCGTGGATTTTAGCCTTTTCAGGCTTCCAGGTAAACAGAGAAAGGACTTATTCGCAGTAAAATTTGGACTAAACTGCGAAAAGTGTTTAGGTGAAACAATCTGGTTTCCAACTTTTTGGAGTAAGTTGAGGATATACTTAGGAACATATTCCAAAAGATATTTGAGTCTGGATAGGGTTAAACCATGATAACTTAGTTATATGGAAACTGGGGTATTTAGGGTAAATCTGAATTTCCTGTTTTTGAAAACAGAAAGAGACTTAGATACTGGGAGTTAGGGTTAGAATTCAATTTGGTTCCTGAAGACTTTTATCTTCAGAATAACTGGTAGGTTAAATCTGAATGGTCTGATCTTGATCTGGATCTAGAGAATAGATTTGGAGATTTTTAGGGTTTGGGAGAGATTAGGGTTCAGCTGATCTGGCTACTGCTACAGGGATACATGCATGCAGGATTTTATGCAAAAACTTTTCACCCCCAAAACCAGGGTGTTACACATTTACATGTCTTTTTGATACTTTTGCTTACCGGCGAATGCCTTTTGGGTTATGTAACGCACCTGCAACTTTTCAACAATGTATGATGGCTATCTTTTTAGATTTAATCGAGCAAATAATGGAAGTCTTTATGGATGATTTTAGAGTTTATGGTTCCTCTTTTGTTGCCTATCTTCAAAATCTTTCTCGAGTCTTAAGCAGGTGCGAAGAAGTCAACCTAGTGCTAAATTGGGAAAGTGCCAATTCATGGTTCAGGAAGGTGTGGTACTTGGCCACGTGATTTCTGAACGAGGGATTGAAGTCGACAAGGCAAAAATCGATGTCGACGATTCGGACTCGGAGTCCTCAGCCGAACTTATGCAAAATTTGTAATTGTGAGACCTTTCAAGATGACCCTCCGGGAAGGTATGTAGAATAATGGTGAACAAGAGCACAGAGAGATTTATACAGGTTCGGGCCCTCGATGGTGGGAGTAAAAGCCCTACGTCCTGTTAGGATTTCACTATATGTGATAAAGGTTTACAAACTAGCGGGAAGAAACCTTCACAGGCGAAAGTTTTTCCTATATAAGTGTACAAAAAGAAGCTCTAGGAGACTTGCAAATATTATCCAATCTAAGCCGTAGACTTGGCTGTTTGAGTGGTTGAGATATGTTGTATCTCACTTGTATCAGGGGTCTTGTTCTTCCAAATGGATTGGATCCCCCCTCTAGAACCTCCACGCCACCCTTTTATACTGGTCGAAAGGGTGCCATATGAAGAAAACTGCATCAAACGGTTGGATGCGGTTTTTGGAGAACTGCTGTTAACTTCCACGGAGGTTATTAACACGTGTTAATCATGAATAACCGCATATATTAACCTCTGACGGTTGGTCTTCAACGTGGAGGAATCTTCGGGATGCTTGGAATATCCTTTTATACGGATAACCGAATAAACTCCAAGCACCCTGGTCGAGAATATTCTGACCGCGGAATGTGGGCTGACCGCGCAACATCCCGGATATCCAGTTCGCGTATAGCATACGAACTTCTGACCGCGCAAAGCTGTCGACCTGATCGCACGAAGCCCGCGGCCTGATCGCGTAAAGCTTGCGACCTCATGGCGATGCCCCTCGGAATAGCTCGAGTTCGCATCGCCAGATACATGTCTGGTTCGAACCTGTCTTGAACCAAAAGTCTATTAGAAGTGACCCGGGTGACAATCCTCGTCAATCGAGGTCATAGTTAGTCTTCTACCACCAATCAAACAGCCTTCTGCTGCTCCATCTCTTCCTTCCGGACAGATTCTTCTGGAGGAGAAGAATGCCCTGGAGAAGAAGAACGAGGAGATGGCCTCGAAAATTCTGCGTCTAGCAGAATGTCTTGATCGATCCCGGGAAGAGGCGCACCATTTCCGTCGAGAGAGGGACTATGCTCAGCAACAGCGAGAACTCTCTGACTTGATTAGGAACAATAGTGCGTTTGTTGTTAGGGACGATGTAGATAGACTTAGGGTAGTTGCTAGTTCCCTGGGAGTTGCCAGTGTAGATCCTACTGACAACAACATGTCCCTTGGGGAACTTTGTAAACTTCTTTCGGAGCAAGTCGACGTTTTGATCGACTATATCCCTTTTGTATGTAAAGAATGTAAGAAATAAAAGTTTCTTATTTCTCATGAATATTCTTCACATCTTCTGTACGAAAATATGGCCTCAAACTTTATGTTCGCGACCACTCATACACAGGAAACTTTTAGTTCTGCGATCAGAATCATGCTTCCAAAAGCATCGCGACCTGCCCTGATACCGCGATCAATTTCAGGGCCGCGGTCAGAACTCAATTGCGACCAGAGTCAGAACTTGGTCAGACTGTCACTCCGATTAGAATCGAAGTTTTAGTCTAAAATACGGTTTCGATCAAACCATAACCCAATTAGAAACATTCCAGTACGTCAAAAATTGAGTTGCATGATTTTTTCGTAAAAAATGTTCAAAGCATACAAATGAAAAATGTCTTCTAAAAAGTACTGAAAATTTTCAGTCCTTTTGCACTTTTAGTTTCCGAAACAAAGAAGTCTTTTTGTTCCAGATCCGATGCCTGAACACTTTATCGGGTCCGCCAGAGGCAGTATCCATTATGGGAAATGAATAAAGCATTCAATGGAACGTTTGAAATGAACCGTTTACTCACATTAATGCGCCGCCTTGGGTCTATAAAAAGAGCAGATGTCTTCTCCAAGAAGCCACACAGCCAAAAACCCTCATCATTCCCGCCGCACAAAACCCTCATTGTCTTCAGCCTTCGTCTTCCCAAAATCGCCAACTTTTCCTTTGATTCTCCACCAAAAATGGCATCCTGGAGCCGATCCATTCACCACTCTGAGGAGAGCCTAGTGGCGTTAGAGAAGGAGGAGATCCTTCCTCCGCGGTTGCTCATCAACTGGCGGCCCGTGGAGAAGGACCAAGAAACCCCAACCGTCCAAGAGGGCGAGTTGGTGGTTTTTGAGGAGCACCTGCGCTGTGGGTTCTGATTCCCTGAGAGTCGGTTCCTCAAAGATGTCCTTGAGCACTATGGGTGGGAATTGATTAACCTCCACCCCAATGCGATGCTGATCCTTGCGGTGTTCCAGCATCTCTGTGAGGCGTTCGTCGGAGTGTATCCCAGCGTGGATCTTTTCCGGCGATTCTACTTTTCGGCGTGGAAGAAGAGTACTAACGCCGTCGGATGTATCTACTTCCGGCTGAGGGACAAAAAGGAGTATCCCTCCCCACCCCTGCGAGACTCTGTGCACGGGTGGCACCAAAGGTGGTTTTACTGCTCTCCACCATCCGAGAGCAGCCTGTGGTTTGAAAACTCGCGACCAGAGAAGTCGAGCGAGTTAGATGCTCCCCCGGCAATGAACTCGGAGCTTTCGAAGCATGCCGAGGTGATCCTTCACTTGGTCAATCAAGGGTTGACAGCTCGAGACGTCATCCGAGACTTTGTGAAGAATCGGGTGAGTCCTCTGCGCAAAAGGGCTCATCCAGCATGGGAGATTAGGTCCATGGCGGACAGCACCTTGGACTACAGTAAAGGTATTTATTTCTTTGGCGCTGAGCTTTGCCATTCTTGAATTGTGAAAATTCTAACTCGAATTTGGGAACAGTCCTGCCTTCATCTGAAATTGAGAGGCGGACCAACTCCCTCCTTAGGGCCTATAATGCCGATGTAGAGGGCCATAAGGGATCGCCTCGCCCACAGAGCCTGATTCACGCCGGCGACGATCTTAAACAGGAATGCTGAAAGGTACATTTTTTATCTGGCTTCCGTTTTTCAGGTCTTATGCATGTCCAACGCTAAACAATTCCATCGGAAATGTGAATCAGCTCCTAGGAAGGTTCGCCGAGGCGACTTTCCCAAGTGAAAACGTCGGCTCTCAAGGGAAACCTATGGTGAAGAATGTGAAGAAGGTCTCCCAAAGACCCAGGACAAAGAGTCCTGCCCCCAAGAAGGCCAGGCCAAATCCCAGGGAGGGGTCTTCACGAAGCGTTCCTCCTACCGCAAGAAAGACGGCGGTAAGATATCACATCCCTTCTGTTTTACCAGGCGTAGATTGGAATCACTTCTTCGTCGTACAGGGAGAGGGGAGCGAGGAGGAAGAGGATGATGTTCCTCTGGTCCTTCGGAGGAGGAAGATCGCGGACCTCCCATCCGGCGATGCTCCAAGCTGCCCCGCAGAGACCACTGCTACCGAAGAGGTGGTCGTGGCAGATCCAGCCACCGCGGAAAATCTTGGGATCGCGGATGACCTCCAAGTTCTTGAAGCCCCCGAGGCTTCAGGGTTAATTGTCTCCGCTTCCTTGGTCGAAAGGACGACCTCGGTAAGGATTCCTTACGGTCATACTTTCTTCAATTCCTTCTGTATATTTTGACCAGTCAATGTTTATACAGGGAGAAGAGCTTCTCCCCGCGACTACCGCGAGTCCTAGGGAGGAAAATCCTCCTCCTCCGCGGACAGAGGGGGAGGTAGTTGAGCAAAGGCCGGTTGCGGCAGCTCCAGCGACCCAGGAGTTGCCAAGGCCTTCGGATGTAGCCCCACCAGCCAGTACGGTAGCCCAGGTAAAGACCTTGCTTTTTGTCTCTATCTTTTTCTTAGAAATATGCTCATAGCAGAACACATCCAGGGGGGAGCTGCCTTGTTTGCCATGAGGAAGGCAAGAACCGACGATGGTTCTCCTTCCCAAGGGGAACCTTCCCAGAAATCTCAGGAGCGAATGGGATTTCAAATAAGGTAAGAACCTTAAACTGGCAATAATCTTAAATAAAAATTGCTCAAATTGTCTTTCTTGTCAGGCAAAGAAAGACGGCGCCCAGTTCTTCAACCGCCTCCGGAGGGGTTGAAGCAGTAGCTGGTACAGGAGCTTCCAATGAAGAACGCTCCACCCCTGTGGTCCAGGAAGTCGTCCAGACCGCAGGGGAAGGAATAAATGCAGGGACCCAGTCACGACCGATGACTACTGGGGGTAGCGCCCAGCCGACACTCTCACCAACTGTCCCTGTAGTAAGCACATCCGGGGCTCTGACGAGGATTCCCGCTGGATTGGATGATGCTGTCTTACAAAAGTTTATGAAGGTATAATAAACCTCTGATCTCGTGCCTGAATTGTACTTAGGACACCTTTGATCCTCTTCCTTTGCATCACAGGGGTTATCCTGGCTAACAGGCCCAGTCGCATGTTGTGATGGCCAGTACAGAAGCCATTCAGAAAGAACGCGACAGCTTGCGCAGGTGAGGATCATTACCCTTTGGTTAGTATGGGTGCATTTTGGTTGTGATTGCCTTGATTTCGCTGCAGAGAGGTTACATTTTTGAAGAAAGAAGTGGCCAAAATGAGGCTCAATTCAGTCTCAATGTTTAAGAAACAAGAGACCGAAATCAACAGACTTCGATCAGAAAATGCTGGTAAGCCGATTCCTGATTAAGAAGACTTGAATTCATAACATGCAAATAATCTCCTCTCTCAGTACAGCGCAAGCAGGTCGAATTACACAGCTTAGTCGGGACAAGGGGATTCTTGAATCCTCGATTCGCCACACCGATCGGGCGATCAAAGAGCTGAGCCTCCTGGTCTTCGAAAAACTGAAGGCCGTGGCTGATCTTTTGAAGACCGATGTGGTAGAACCGAAGAAGGATAACCTCAGCGTCAGCAACTGGACATCGCTGCTCACTGCCCAGGCAGAATCACTGCTTGAGTATCTCCCTGGAGATACACGGCGACGCGAAGAGGCGATCAGAACCAGGGTTCGATCAGCCGCAGCAGCCGTACTCAGCCGGATTCGACTTCAACATGGCCCAGATGCAGATCTGAGCGCACTGGTGGGTCCGGTTGAGGTCGAGAGTGAAGAGCTGCTCGATGCAGTCATGGAGGAGGTTAAGCCCTTCGTAGACAGGCTCCTGACTGAGCTGGGGATCGAATGATCCTTATTTTTGTATCCAGACAATTGTGTATAATGCAATATATGTTAAAAACCATTTTTGACAGAAAGTACATATTTTGCAATTTTATATTATGAGTTCCATACTATAAGCACATCTCCCCTAGCCCCCGCCTCTGCTTATGAATACTGAAGCCTTAGTGTTATAAGCAGAGGAGAAAACATAAGCGTAACGACCAGGGGTGTGCGTTTTGAACCAACGATCAGGATTAATATAACGTCTAATCTTATTGCGAACTGGTAGCCATTCAGATGACCAAGGACTTGCCAGATAGCCCCGCATGCGCTGAGAAACGGCTTATTTAGGGGTGACTTATCTGGAAGTGGTCATGAGATCGACCAGCGAATCCGATTAGATCGTTGTAATGATCTGACCGCCGGCGGTCAGCCCCCAGGTCGAATGCATATGATACGGGCTTAAAGAGAAAAACTCATTGTATGAAAGCAAGACATATTTTCTTTTATGAAAAGATGCTAATTGAACAGGAAAAAAGGAATTGGAATACTTACACGTAAAACTTGCGAAGTTGATCGATGTTCCAAGTATTGGACAAAATCCGACCATCCTCCATAGCTAACCGCGCCGATCCTGTTCGCGGCACTGAGACAACAGTATAAGGGCCTTCCCATTTTGGGGAGAATTTGTTGCGATTAGACTGGTCTTGAATTTTCCGTAAAACCAAGTCGCTCATGTTGAGATCACGTGGTCGCACCTTTTTACTGTGATACCTGCGTAAAGCCAGCAAGTATGCCGCGGATTTAATCATGGTGCGATCACGCCGTTCTTCTAAGAGGATGAGATCTTGCGCCTGTTGTTCGGACTAATTAACCTGTTCGAGTTGATCTGTCCGAACAGAACCAATACTTACTTCCATAGGCAATACAGCCTCGGCCCCACAGACCAAATGGAAGGCCGTCTCACCGGTGGCTCGACTAGAAGTAGTCCGTAATGCCCATAGAACGGTATAGAGCTCATCTACCCAAGCCCCCGAGCGGGTCTTAAGGCGATCAAAGATGCGCTTTTTAATGCCTTGCAGTATTTGCCCATTGGCTCGTTCTACGGCACCATTGCTTTGTGGATGTGCCACAGAAGCAAAGCACACCTTGGTCCCAACCTGATCGCAGTAGTCCAGGAAAAGACCGCTGGCGAACTGAGAACCATTGTCTGTGATGAGACGGTTTGGAACACCAAATCGTGCCACAATGTTCTTATGGAAGAACTTTTGTGCGGCTGATGCGGTAATATTTCGTACTGGTTCGGCCTCAATCCACTTTGTAAATGTGTCAATGGCTACGAACAGAAACTTGTACCCATTGACCGCTTGTGGCATAGGACCGACAATATCCATCCCCCAGATCGCGAATGGCCATGCGAGAGGAATGGTTTGCAACGCATAGGCAGGTTGATGAACTTGTCTTGCGTGGAACTGACACTGGGGACATGTCTTGACCATATGTTTGGCATCATCAAGTGCCGAAGGCCAGTAGAATCCTTGTCGAAAAGCCTTTCCGACCAATGTCCGATATGACGCGTGCGCACCGCATACACCGTCATGTATTTCTTTCAAGAGGGACTTTCCTTCCTCCTGAGATATACAACGCATTAATACTCCTTGAGTACCCTTTCTGTACAGAATCCCATCTATGAGTTTGTACAGACGCGCTTTTCGAATTAACCGATCACTTTCGGTTTCGTCCTCGGGTAGGGTCCCATGTTCAAGATAGACCCTCAATGGATGAGTCCAATCTTGTTCCTGACCGAGGTTGGTAACGAAGGCTATTACCAGATCATCCTCGACCGAAGTCATGATCGAAGGACGGTCCAAGTGTTCAATGAACACTCCTGCCGGAGCGGATGAGCGTGAGGACCCAATTTTGGATAATTGGTCTGCGAGAATATTGTCCTTTCGCGGGATGTATTGGACTTCGAAATGACTGAAGTGTTTTTCCAATCTCCTCACTTCCCCCAGGTAATGAGCCATTGTCTCATCGGAGGTGCTGTACTCCTTGTTTACCTGGTTTATGACCAGCTGTGAGTCTCCCCTCACCACCAATCGACGGACTCCGAGGAATTTGGCTGCCCGGAGCCCTGCAAGAAGACCTTCATACTCTGCTGCATTGTTAGTTGCAACAAAGTGTAGTTGAATGACATACTTAAGCTGTTTGCCCTGGGGCGTAACCAAGACCACTCCAGCCCCCGAGTGTTGAAAACTACGGGAGCCGTCAAAGTACATTGTCCAGTAATCGGGGCACTCCAGTTCCTCTGCCAACTGCATGGGTGGCTCAGGGTTGGTCCATTTGACCACAAAGTCGGCCAAAACTTGAGACTTAACCGCTGTGCGGGGCGTGAAATGGATCTCGAAAGCACCGAGTTCGACCGCCCATTTGGCGATTCGACCAGATTTCTCTGGGTTTCGGACAATATCCCCCAAAGGAAAAGAGGAGGGTACTGTGATCTTGTGCGCTTGAAAGTAATGTCGTAGCTTACGGGAAGCCATCAGCAGCGCGTAAAGTATCTTCTGGACCTCAGGGTAGCGCTCCTTAGGACCATGAAGTACCTCGCTCACATAGTAGACGGGTCTATGTATTCCTTCCCTATCCGCGATCAGAACGGCGCTGACTACGTGCGGTGTGGCCGCCAGGTAAAGAAGCAATGGTTCTCCTTTGTCGGGAGACACCAATACTGGCGGACTGGATAGATATATCTTTACCTCCTGAAATGCTTTTTCGGCCTCATCCGACCATGTAAAGTTATGATGCTTCCGGAAGGCTTTGAAAAAAGGCAATCCCCTTTCACCTAATCGCGATATGAAGTGACTTAAAGCCGCCATGCGACCAGCCAGGCGTTGAACATCCTTCATGGTTGAGGGTGATCTCATTTGTTCGATAGTCCTGATTTTCTCAGGATTAACTTCAATGCCCCTGGAACACACAAGAAAACCGAGGAGTTTTCCTGAAGAAACCCTGAAAGAACATTTCTCCGGGTTTAATTTTATTCCAAAGCGATTCAAATTACAGAAGGTTTCAGCGAGATCGTCCAAATAAGACAATCTCTTGGTACTTTTTACAACCAAATCGTCTACATATGCTTCGAGATTACGCCCTATCTGGGAAAGAAAGGTCTTTTGCATCAAGCGCTGGTATGTGGAACCTGCGTTCTTGAGACCGAACGGCATTCTGACGTAGCAGTAGGTGCCGAACGGGGTGACGAAGGAAGTTTTCTCTTCATCTTCTTCCGCCATGCTAATTTGATGATATCCTGAGTAAGCGTCCAGAAAACTCATCAGTTCGCAACCCGCAGTTGAGTCAACCAACTGGTCGATGCGGGGAAGGGGAAAGTCATCCTTCAGACAGGTAGCGTTAAGGCTAGTGTAGTCGACACACATGCGCCACTTGCCATTTGACTTGCGGACCATGACCGGATTGGCGAGCCATTCCGGGTGATCGACTTCACGGATGAACCCGGCTTGTAGGAGTTTGTCCAACTCCTCTCGGATAGCTTCCTGTCGGTCAACAGTAAAACGCCTGAGCTTTTGCTTTATTGGTCGTTGTCCAGGTCGAATTGCTAACCTGTGCTCGATTACTTCCCTTGGGACACCGGGCATGTCGGACGGTTTCCACGCAAACACATCTGCATTAACCTGAAGGAAAGCAATGTGCTCGAGTTCCTATTTGTCATCCAGACCTAATCCGACCTGAACTGTCTTGGATGGATCATCTGGGTACAAAGGAACCTGTTTGAGTTTCTCATTTGGTCGAGGAGCAGCCTTGATCGCGTCGGTGGCGACGGTGGCGACCTGGGCGTCCCGGAGGGGAAGTTGATTGGCCATCTCCAAAGATAGCCGGTCGCACGTGAGTGCCACGTTGCGACTACCTCGGACCGAGATGACACCTTTGGGGCCAGGTAATTTTCCGCACTGATAAGCATAGTGCGTCGCCATCATGAATTTAGCGAGAGTTGGCCTGCCAAAGATTGAGTTATAAGCCGAATCACAATCGATTACGTCAAAGGTAACCAATTCTGTTCGGAAGTTATCTGGTCCTCCCAGTGTGGCCGGGAGGACCACTTGTCCCAACAGCATCATGGAGGGGCCTGGGATTATCCCATAAAAAGGATGGATTATGGGCTTGATCTTCGAACGAGGAATTTGCATCTCGTCGAGCGCCTTGACCAACAAAATGTCAAGGGAACTCCCTCCATCGATCAGGACCCTTTCGACTCTTGCGTTACTGATGATCGGGGTAATGACCAGAGGAAGCCTCAATGGTCGAGTAAGCCCCGCGGGACAATCAGAACGATCAAATGTCAAGGGTGTATCCGACCAACGGGGGTATTGAGGTTCGCCAAGAGATGTCTTTGCCAGCTGGTCGATGCGGGGAAGGGGAAAGTCATCCTTCGGACAGGCAGCGTTGAGGCTAGTGTAGTCGACGCACATGCGCCACTTGCCATTTGACTTGCGGACCATGACCGGATTGGCGAGCCATTCCGGGTGATCCACTTCGCGGATAAACCCGGCCTGTAGGAGTTTGTCCAACTCCTCTCGGATGGCTTCTGGTCGGTCAGCAGCAAAACGCCTGAGCTTTTGCTTTATTGGTCGTTGTCCAGGTCGAATTGCTAACCTGTGCTCAATTACTTCCTTTGGGACACCGGGCATGTCGGACGGTTTCCACGCAAACACGTCTGCGTTAGCCCGGAGGAAAGTAACGAGGTCGAGTTCCTATTTGTCATCCAGGGCTGATCCGACCCGAATTGTCTTGGATGGATCATCTGGGTACAAAGGAACCAATTTGAGCTTTTCATCTGGTCGAGGAGCAGCTTTGATCGCGTCGGTGGTAACAGTGGCGACCTAAGCGTCCCGGAGGGGAAGTTGATCGACCATCTCCAAAGATAGCCGGTCGCACGTGAGTGCCACGTTACGACTACCTCGGACCGAGATGACGTCTTTGGGGCCAGGAAATTTCCCGCACTGATAAGCATAGTGCGTTGCCATCATGAACTTAGCAAGAGTCGGCCTGCCAAAGATCGCATTATAAGCTGAGTCACAATCGACTACATCAAAAGTAACCAATTCTGTCCGAAAGTTGTCTGGTTCTCCCAGAGTGACCGGGAGGACCACTTGTCCCAATGGCATCATGGAGGGGCTTGGGATTATCCCATAAAACGGATGGATTATGGGCTTGATCTTCGAACAAGGAATTTGCATCTCGTCGAGTGCCTTGACCAATAAAAGATCAAGGGAACTTCCCCCGTCAATCAGGACCCTTTCGACTCTCGCGTTACTGATGATTGGGGTAATGTCCAGAGGTAGTCTCAATGGTCCGGTTAGCCCCACAGGACAGTCAGCGTGATTGAACGTCAAAGGCATATCCGACCAACGGGGGTATTGAGGTTCACCAAGGGATGTCTCCGTTTGGTTAACCTCTCGGCAGAAGGTTTTAAACTGCCTTTTGGAAACGAAAGAGGAAGAACCCCCGAAAATGACATTAACATGATTTTGAGGTACCTGGTAAGCCATTTCTTCATCTCCGTCGACGTCTCTAATCCCGCACGCCTGCTCTTTAGGCGGTAAGGTTGGCATCGGCCCAACTCCTTGGTAGAAATCGTCCAATTGTTTCAACCAACTCCTGCAGTTTTTGAGGTCGTGGCCTGTGGAGTTGTGGAGTGGACACCACTTCTTGCCCTCCTACGGATTAGTTGATTTTTCTGGCTGGTCGGAATCCCGACCACCAGAGGCAGTTTTACTTTTAAATGAAGACTTATTACCTTTGGTCGAAGGTGGCTTCTCTGCGACTGCGACCTCGCGGTACTGTCCAGAGCCGTTCCTCTTCGACTTCTTTGACTTCCCACCCGGTGAAGATTCTGGCTTCTTGCTTGAATCTTCTTTCCTGGCGTCCTTGAAGCCTGGTTGGGGTGGTAGGTCCCCCTTGTCGACCATTCGGTTCCATTCGACCGCTTCGGCTGCATCGGAATATCGATCAGCCAGGTCGAACAGATCGGCCACTGATCGAGGAGGGTGGATAAGAAAGTCTTCAGTGAATCTCCGGTATCGAACGGCATGCTTAAATGCCCTGATTACGGAGCCATCAGATATGTTTGGGATGGTATTCCTCACCCCGACAAACCTCTTGACAAACTGCCGAAGTGTTTCGGTCGAAGTTTGCCGCAGCCGATGCAGGTCGTCCTCCTTACCCGGCTTTTGGTAACAATTTTGGAAATTACTGAGGATGGCATCGCATAGCATTTCCCAATTGTAAATAGAACCCTCAGGCTGGTTAAACAACCAGGTTCTAGCCGGTCCTGCGAGGACTGTAGGCAGGTAGTTGGCCATGACCTTGTCATCGCCTCCTGCTGCTTGGATGGCAGTAATATAGATCTGAAGGAACTCGGATGGGTTCTGAGTTCCATCAAACCTCTCAATGGCCCCTGGTCGAAACTTATCGGGCCAAACGACTGCTCGTAGGCCAGGCGAAAAGGCTTTGCAACCAACGTAAGGACCGTGAATCGCCCTGTGACTCCCGGTTGGGTCTCGAGCGACCTCATACAATGGCGAGGTTACTCGTGGTCCCAAACGAGAGTGAACAGGAACTTGATCCCTACTACGAGAATCCTGCATTCGCCGGTATTTGTCCTGTCGGGACGGTACGGGCGGCGGGTAACTCCGCCGGCCGGAGCCAGAATGAGGACCATCCCGCTCATGGGAATGCATTACCGAGCGGGAGGAGGCCGTTGGGGTCGCCTCGGACGCGACCTCATCCAGTCTCTCCGCCAGGATCCTAAAAAAGGCCGATTTCTGTGCATCCGTGACCGTAGGAGGAAAATTACGCATGACTTCCGCGATAGATCGCAGTCGCCCATGGGTACTTCTCCTAGGGGCACCAAGTGTTATTGTTTCTTCATCCACTGGGAAACGCTCCGGTGGCAAAGAAGGGGTCTGGTCACGTTTTCGACCACGCGACCGTCGAGAAGAACTCGGAGCAGCATCATAACGAGCCTGAGCATCTTGAAGAGCCTCTAGGGCAGTTCTGCGCAATTCGTTGTTTTGTTGCTCGATATCTTGATCCTCCTTCTATTTGCGATCTTGTTCTTCCCTGGCAGCCTGTTGATCGGGAGTTTCTTCCAACAGCGCGGCAAACTGCCTAGGGAGAGAGGTTGCTGATGGGGAAAACATCTCAGTTTGTTCCGAGTCGGACTTGAAATCAAAGAGACGGTGAAGGTTATCAGGGTCGAACTTTCGCGGGCTAATTTCCGGGTCATCATCATATTTTCCCTCAGCGGGGTCGTATGACGGGCCGGATTCATCGCCTAGCACATTAAGAACCTCTGTGGGTTCTGACCTTGCGCTAGTTGCTCCCTGGTCGATTGACATGACCTGGAGAGACGATTCAACCTGAGGAAGATTCTGGCCTTCGACCTCCTCCATCAGAACAGGATCGCTTGGAGAAGGCATTGATATATGAGCATAATCCTCGAGATCGAAATCGTTCTCGGAATCATATGCTCTAGCCATGTTTCGGCGAACCTCCGGATTTCAATTAGGACGCCTTGAGAAAGGCCCCACGGTGGGCGCCAGCTGTCGACGATTCGGACTCGGAGTCCTCAGCCGAACTTATGCAAAATTTGTAATTGTGAGACCTTTCAAGATGACCCTCCGGGAAGGTATGTAGAACAATGGTGAACAGGAGCACAGAGAGATTTATATAGGTTCGGGCCCTCGATGGTGGGAGTAAAAGCCCTACGTCCTGTTAGGATTTCACTATATGTGATAAAGGTTTACAAACTAGCGGGAAGAAACCTTCACAGGCGAAAGTTTTTCCTATATAAGTGTACAAAAAGAAGCTCTAGGAGACTTGCAAATATTATCTAATCTAAGCCGTAGACTTGGCTGTTTGAGTAGTTGAGATACGTTGTATCTCACTTGTATCAGGGGTCTTGTTCTTCCAAATGGATTGGATCCCCCCTCTAGAACCTCCACGCCACCCTTTTATACTGGTCGAAAGGGTGCCATATGAAGAAAACTGCATCAAACGGTTGGATGCGGTTTTTGGAGAACTGCTGTTAACTTCCACGGAGGTTATTAACACGTGTTAATCATGAATAACCGCATATATTAACCTCTGACGGTTGGTCTTCAACTTGGAGGAATCTTCGGGATGCTTGGAATATCCTTTTATACGGATAACCGAATAAACTCCAAGCACCCTGGTCGAGAATGTTTTGACCGCGGAATGTGGGCTGACCGCGCAACATCCCGGATATCCAGTTCGCGTATAGCATACGAACTTCTGACCGCGCAAAGCTGTCGACCTGATCGCACGAAGCCCGTGGCCTGATCGCGTAAAGCTTGCGACCTCATGGCGATGCCCCTCGGAATAGCTGGAGTTCGCATCGCCAGATACATGTCTGGTTCGAACCTGTCTTGAACCAAAAGTCTATTAGAAGTGACCCGGGTGACAATCCTCGTCAATCGAGGTCATAGTTAGTCTTCCACCACCAATGAATGTGAAAGGCATACATAGTTTCTTGGGACATGCAGGTTTTTACCGTTGTTTAATTAAAGATTTTTCCAAAACTGTTAAACCTCTCACCAAGTTGCTTGGTAAAGATGTGCCTTTTGATTTTGATGATAAATGTCTTAATGCCTTTAATCAACTAAAACATGCATTAGCTAGTGCTCCCATCATACAACCTCCAAATTGGAAAGAACCCTTTGAATTGATGTGTGATGATAGTAATTATGCAATTGGTGCTGTTCTAGGGCAAAGAACAAACAATTGGCATTGTGCAATGGTGAGAGGCATCACACTAACACTTGCGCCTAGGTCGCAAAGAGCTCGATTGATGTGTATTGTTCCTATGTTACAAGGGATGGAGAAGCTTCCTTGATCCGGCATCCTATTCTGAATTAGAGCACTACAATTTTTGGTTAAAACAATGGTTTGAAATTCACTCAAATCCCTCTTTTTAGTAAGTGTATCTTTCAAGAATTTTCTATAAGAAGGCATTCGAGTTACTAATCAGTGAAAGGTACAGTAACATTAGTTTTTTTTCAATATTTCCACAATTTTTTCAAATTTCTTATCGAGATTTGCCTTAACGTACTGTCCTGGGAAAGGTGGAGTTGTATTATAAATATGTGTTACATGATTTTCTCCACTTTCCTTTTCGTGTGATGGTATTTCTTTGACTTCGCTTGCCGGTGCAGGTTTGGTTGGTGGTGTTCGTTTTGGTAGCTTTGTTCCACTTCTTAAGATCACTGCATTAGAAACAAGAGGGTTAGAACAAGATATAGAATTTATTTATTCAGAATTATGAGGATTGATAGGTTGAGAAGGAAGAGGGTTATCGTTTTTCAGTGCAGGATTTGCCAATTGTGGGATTTGAGTTTCGAGCATGCGGATGTGAGTTGATGTGAACTCTATCTTTTGGCTCATGGACGTCTTCTCTTTCTCTTGATTTGCTAGAAAGTTCTCTAGCATGTGCTCCATGTTCAATTGCTCGGGTTGTCATTGCTTTGGCGGTCGATAAGGTTGCTGATTTTGTGGTTGGAACGGTGGCCTTTGAGCTTGATATTGGGGATTTTGTTGATGTAGTTGCTGCTGTCCAAAATTTTGTTGTTGGCGTTGAGGTTGCTGATTTTGTCCTGACCATGCAAAATTTTAATTGTCGCACCATCCAGAGTTATACGAGCTAGGAAAAGTATTACCTTGCCGTTGTTGCGTACCCTGAAAAGCATTTGCCTGCTCCATGGATGGGTTAAATTGGCATTCATGGCCATAATGGACTTGTATGCTGCACAATTCACATATAGGTGTAAGCGCATTAACAGATGAAGTAGCACTTGGTGCAAGAATAGATAATTTATCGGTTCGAAGTGCTACTTGTTCGGCCAATTGCGACATTACACTTACATCCATGTTGTTGGTTGGAGTTTGTTGAGCAGCTCGTTCGGTTCCCCATTGAGTGTAGTTTTGAGTGATACCTTCGATAAGGTTGTATGCTTCATCTACACTTTTGTTCATCAGTGCGTCGCCAGTTGCGGCGTTTACGGCCATCCGTGCATTGTAATTCAATCCGCTATAAGACCTTTGAACTACAAGCCACTTCTGTAGTCTGTGATGCGGACATTTGATCATCAAGTCCTTGTACCGATCCCAAGTGTCGTAAAGTGATTCACCTACCTGCTGAGAAAAAGATGCAATCTTGTTGCGAATTTGAATAGTTTTAGCAGGAGGGAAAAACTTACAAAGAAAAGCTCATGAAAGTTCGTCCCAAGTAGTGATCGACATAGGAGGAAGAGTATATAGCCATGCCCTCACCTTCTCGCGAAGCGAGAAAGGAAAGAGCCTCAAGCGAACTGCATCCTGTGTTACTCCATGAATCTTGAAAGTATCACAATACTCAAAAAACATATGTAGATGTAATGATGGATCTTCAGCAGGAAGACCGCTGAACTGGTTTTGTTGAACCAAATTTAAAAGTGCAGGTTTTATTTCAAAATTATTTGATTCAATCAGTGGTCTAAGAATACCTGATTGCAACCCCATGCTGAGAGGGATTGCATAATCCTTGAGTCTCTTTTGGTCCTCCATTGTTGGTCGTTCTTTGATGTCTTCAAAAGTTTGCGAGTTTTCCTCTTGTCGTGGTATTGCAAAACCTCGGAAGGTTTTGTGGAAGATCCTAGCTAACGAATAACGACGCGAGCTGACCGCGTTACCGGTCACCTCCCGTCAGGTAAGCACAGAGAGTGACCCAAGGATTTATACAGGTTCAGGTCTCAGTGGAGACCCTAGTCTGTCAATGTGCTCCCAACTTGAGTCGGCTGGGGGAGTTCTCTCGCGGGGAGAGTGCTCCAAAACAGGCCTATTGGTTTTTTGTGTATTGATGCAAATGAATTGTCCTTGGTTACAAAAGAGGGGTACAAGGGCATATATAGGTCCAAAAGACTCAAATTACAAGACTACCCTGGCTGCAGCCGTCGGATCGGAGGGTATCAACGTCCTTTCGCTGGCCAGGGGCCTCGGATGCTTGACAAGTATCTTTGCTAGTTCCTTAGGTTCTCCTCACATGACCCCCACACGGGGGGGCCTCCGCGGCCTTCAACGGGATGGAGCCATCGGGGCCCTTTGCCGCCGGGTGAATGGTGGCACCCGGGACCAGGCCACCGGGCAAATGGTAGCGCCCGGGGTGGGGCCACCGGGGGCATGTGCTACCGGGCAAATGGCGGCGCCCGGGACCAGACTGCCGGGAGCCATGGTCACCGTGCAAATGACGACGCCAGGGACCAGACTGCTGGGAGGCATGGTTACCGGGCAAATGGCGGCACCTAGGATTGGACCGCCGAGGGCCATGGTTACCGGGCAAATGGTGGCGCTCGGGACGGGACCACCGGGGGGCCTTTGCCACCGGTCGGGCAAATGGTGGTGCTCGGGACCGGCCACCGGGGGCCTTTGTCACCAAGCAAATGGTGGTGCCCCGGACCGGGCCATCGGGGGCCCTGGTCACCGAGCAAATGACGGCGCCCGGGATGGCGCCATCGGAGGCCTTTGTCACAAGGCAAATGGCGGCACCCCAGACCAGGCTAGCGGGGGGCCTGGTCACTGGGCAAATGGCGACGCCCGGGATGGGGGATAGGACCACCGGGGGCCTTTGGAACCGGGCAAATGGCGGCGCCCGGGATCGGGCCACTGGGGGCCCTGGTCACCGGGAAAATGGCAGTGCTCGGGATTGGGCCACCGGGGGCCCTGGGCACTGGGCAAATAGCGGCGCCTGGGATGGGGCCACTGGGGGCCTTTGTCACTGGGAAAATGGCGGCACCCGGGACCGGGCCACTGGGGGCCCTGGTCATTGGGCAAATAGCAGCGCCCCGGACTGGGCCACCGGGGGTCCTGGTCACTGGGCAAATGGGGCGCCTGGGACGAGACCACAGGGGGCCCTGGTCACTGGGCAAATGGCGGTGCTCGGGACTGGGTCACTGGGGGCCTTGGTCATCGGGCAAATGGCGGCGCCCAGGACGGGCCCACCGGGGGCCTTTGCCACCGAGAAAATGGTGGCACCCGGGACCGGACCACCGAGGGCCTTTGTCACCGGCCTCATGGTAGCCCCCGGAACCGGATCACCGGGACCTATCGGGCGGAGATTTCCTCCAACAGCAGCCCCCCATGTCCTTCGGGGGCACATCCTAAGTCCCCGGAGGGATCCTCCGGCACCTTGGCAACGCTTTGGTTCTCGTGCCACGCACTTATGGTGGCGTGTCCGTTCGTCATGATGCCGTAGGCCTCGATTGGTGCGTACCGTCGGCCATAATGGCCTCACGGGTTCGAACCGCCGGTGCGTCGTTTCCCGTGCACGTCCCTTCGATTTGCACACGTCGTTTGATATGGACGGCTTGGATGGATTCTAGGGAGCCACGTGGTGCCCATTGGGGCCGCGTTTGGGCTCTATAAATAGGGCCTCGGGGGGCCGGAGAGAGCACATTTGCAACTTCAAGTTTCAAACTTACCACCGGGGCTCTAGCCTCTCCTGGTAGCTTAGCCTCTAGAAGCCTAGCCTCCAGAAACCTAGTCTCTAGACAGCCTCCCAGAAATTTAACCCCCGGACACTCAAATGGATCCAAAGGCCCGCGCCAAAGCTGCAGATGTACCGCCGGAGGAAGTCACCGCGGACTCCCTCTGGGCTTCCGAGTTTACCAGGGGGGACTTGGAGTCCCTCGTGGAGCAGGGGATCTTCATGGATGGGGACATCCGGGTCCCCCCGAAGAAGGAGACGATGCCTCGCCCTCGAGCCAGTGAGGTGGTCACGTTCGAGGCCTTCGCCGAGGATGGCTTCTGGCTCCCGGTGCACCCACTGCTCCAGAAGTTCCTCCGGGAATATGGGGTGGCACTCAACCACCTGACGCGCAATGCCCTTGTCCAGATGGGGCTCTTTATCTAGCTGTGCGAGAGAGCCACTGGAAGGTAGCCGATTCTCAGGCTATTTCTGTATTTCTACGAGGTCGCGGCGAGGAGCTCGTACATGGTGAAGGGGGGGCCGAAGTCCGCATTCAGCTCCATCATGATACAACTCCTACTGGCCTGGGTGGAGGAGTATCTGGTGGTGGCCTCCTGGGACCATTGGGTGGATTGGCTTCTGAGATGGTTCTATCTCCGGGTCCAGGACTCTGGGGTTACCTACTCCCCGGAGCCTCCCTCCTATTGCCGCTCGTCCGCCCCCAACCCCCCAGTGTGGACCCCCGAGGAGTTGAGGCTCCTCAGTAAGATGGTGGGCGCCCGGCGCGTTAGGTCCATGAGGGACGCCGCAGAGGAGTTGGTGCTCCTCAAGCTCTCCCTCTTCTTGCACGGGAGGAGGCGGATTGGGATGTGCCCGACTCAGCGGCCCCTGCAGAAGTCGATGACCTGATGTAAGTTCCGGTGACCCATTCCTTAGTTTTTGGGATTTTTGCTAATGCTTTTCTATTTGTAGTCCGGCCGTACCCGGCCGCTCGGGAGAAGGCAGAGAACCTCCTCAGGAGGTACTACGCCGACGAGCACGAGCGCGTCATGCACGTTATCGGGGAGGGTCCTCCCTGGAACCTGGTAGCGGAAGCCTTCGGGCTGAGGCTACCGGTGAGGACGCCTCTCCCGACCCCCGGCTCCCTCAAGCGGGGGAAGGAGATCACTTGGGGCCCCTAGCCGAAGCACGCCAAGGCGCATAAGGCCCTTTGTCCAGGGACGACACCGGGCTCTATGCTCGCGAAGACTCGGGATGCAGCGCCCGGGCTGGGGCGCGTGCAAGCGCCCCCCAGGCGTGGGGCGACGGCGCCCCTCCAGGAGGAGGAGCCCTCCGGGGGGGCGGCGGGGACGGGAGAATTCATGCGCCTCCGATGAGGCCAAGGTGATGGAGGTGGCCGGCGACGGGGGGGGGGGGGGGGGGGGGGGGGCGGAGCGTCCGAGTTGGCGAACTATGCCCCCTCGCCCTCCCCAGTGGCCACAGCTTTGGTAGCTCTGGAGCCAGCGGGACCGGAGCGCTCGGATTACGCTTCACAGAGACCTCCCCTCCGCGCTTCAAGGGGCTAGTGGACGAGAAGGGGAGCCCCTCGGCCGGCGTTATCCCCACGGCCACGGGGCCCTGGGGGCCCCGCGGCACGGAAAGGGAAAGGGCTCCTTATCCCCCCTTGGGGCGACGTTCCTTCGGGGAGCTCGTCCACCTCTTCGTAGACCGAGTCTCCGACGGCGAGGCTGCGGCCGGTGCCACACCGGTCCACATCACCCCCACACCCCTCACGAGGGGGCCCGCCGGTGGGGATGGGTCCAGAGCCGTCGGGAGGGAGACCCCCTGTTGTCTCCGGGCGAGGCCTACCAGTTCGCCAAGAGCCTCCAGACCAGGAAGGTCCTGGTGTACGTCTCGCAAGGGACGCTCAGCAACCGGTGCGGCAAATTGTTGTCACTCCACATCGAGGTGAGTTGTTTTTCAAAATGCCCGGCCGCTTTTTCCTCGAGGATTTCACTAAGCTTCGAATAACCTTCACGTTTGTAGGGGGCGGCCCTCTCCCGGGCCATAGAGGAGCGCTTCGAAAAAGGCGCTGAAGGAGGCAGCGGGGAAGGCCGCCGCCATGTGCAGCAAGCGGGACGAGGCGCTCCAGGAGTTGGCCCGGGTCTGGGCCCAACTCCACGCCTCAGAGAATGCCAACGACCGGCTTTGGAGGGAGGTGAAGGCGCAAGAAGGCGCCCTTCGAGAGGTCGAGGGCTCTAGCGCCCGAGCGATGGCGGAGGCAAGTTGTTCCGTCCGCTTGGCCCTCAGGGGCTCAGGCTAAGCCTTGGCCCGGGAGGTGGTTCCGGTATGGGCTTGGCTACATTCACGGAGGTTTTGCGTTTTCTCAACGCACAAGTCTCCGTGATCCCAAAGGCTGCCGACGCCCGGGTCTGGGGCCGAGCGATCGCAGTGGTGGCTGCCGCCGCGGCTCTCGTGGAACACCAGGGGACCGGTGTCCAGGCTATTGGAGGCCGATCCCCCGAAGCTTCCCCGACTTCTTCGAGCCGCAATGGCGGGAGGTGGAGGAGCTCACAGGGGGCTTCTATGACAGGATCGTGCAGGCGCGATTCCCGACTCCAGCCCCCCGAGGGTGGATGCAGTGGCTCCAGTAGAGACCTCCCAAGGGGAGGACAATAATGATCAAGTATGAGCCTCGCCCTGGGCCTTTAGATAGGTCCTTTTTTGCTTTTGCTTAGTATTTTTGCTCCCGGTAGCTTCTTAGAGGAAACCCCAGAGACTTGTACAAAAGTTTACCTCGATGAAATGGAATGAATTTTTTGCTCAATCAATGAAGATATTTCGCTAAGTCTTGAATCAATTTTAACAGGCGTCCCGTGAGCTTGCTCCCGAGGGAGGGCTCCCGAGGGTTGAACGCTTTTTCCTGGCGAGTTCTCCGGAGGCCCGGGGAATTGCTCTTGGAAAGGGACTTTTGGGTCTCGGTGGACGCAATCCGGGGGAGGCCCAAGTGGCCTTGCTTTGCTAAGTCTCGCCTTCGGAGGGCGCAGCGAGGGTGCCTCCCGGGAGCCGATCCAGTTACGGTGGCTCCCAGAGTGGCACCTTGATAACTTTGACAACCACCGCGCCGAATTGTCTCCTCTGAGACCGGGATCCCGGAGGGTCCCGCAGCTTCAGATACTCCCATCGGCGGGCTACGAGTACTGGCCCGAGGACTTGCTTCAAGAAGCCCAGCGGCGCATAAGGGGTTTGTATCGAGACCTCGCCTGGGAGCTATTGTAGGGCCTCCGAGATTATTAGATGTTGGCGCCCCCCGGTGGGGATTAACTCCTCGGGTTGTATCCTGTGCTTGCCCGTGGCTTGTCCCTGGGACATCTTGACCTACCAGGGGGTTGTTCCCCAGTTGAAAGTTGTATCAATAAATCTATGAATTTGCTCGTTGGCTTTCATGTGATTGTATCTTCAAAGATTTGCCGAAAGCCAAAAATATTGAACTGTCCGGGCCCGGGTTATCCCCCCACCCACCGCGGGGGTTAGCTTGGCTCCGCGCGCTGGGGGTAAGGCATGGAGAGGCCCGGATGCCGATAATTACCGGAGCCATGTAACTCCAGTTGGGAGCTTCCAGGGGCCAGTGAGAAACTCCCCCGGTCTCCATGAGAACGGGGAGTCGGTAGGGAGGTTGCCGGTCGAAAAATTTCAAAGGCCGATAATAAGTTCCCCCGATCGCCGTGAGGACGGGGAGCCGGTAGGGAAATTCGTGGCCGAAAAATTCCGAAGGCCGGTAATAAGTTCCCCCGGTCACCGTGAGAATAGGGAGCTTGTAAGGGAACTCCCAACCGAAAAATTCCGAAGGATTCCAACAATCGAGATTTCCAAGGCCCTTGGAGGGGAAGCTCGCTCCCAAGGGAGGACGAGCTTGATAACCAATGGAGCGGGAAGCTCCTGGAGGAGGATGGGCCCGATGACGGGCTTGAGTGTTTGAGGGGGGACTAGTCTCTCAAAGTGACTCGCTACCGCAGTTCATGAGAACTGGGTTGCCGCTTACCCCCTCAGTCCATGAGGGGTTATCATAAGCCGCCCTACGGGAGCGGAGCTCCCGTCGTAGGGACTTTTAGACTGCGATAGCCTACATCCCCACGGGGAGGGCATCCTCGTAGAGGGCATCACCTTAGAGACGGTAATCTTGGAATCCGTAAAAACTATTTGCATTGACAGAAATTGGAATAGAACGCCTCCCCCTGCTGAACTGCGGCGGGGGAGGGAATAGTGAATACAATATCCCCCCCGCGTGACAGCGGTAGGGGAGGGAGTGGCGAGCACTGGCCGTGCCTCCCCCTGCGAAATCGTGACGGAGGAGGGGAAGCCCAGAGGCTAAGTGTAGAACTTACGGAGCAAGCCTATGTTCCAAGTATGCTCCTGTTCTTCGAGGTTGGAGAGCTTATAAGCCCTCGAGGCTAGGACCGTAGAGATCCTGTAAGGGCCTTCCCACTTGGGGGAGAGTTTACCCTAGGCCTGGGGGTCAGTCACGCGATTGAGGACAAGCTCCCCAAGGAGGAAAGCTCTCGCGCGGGCGCGCTGATTGTACGCGTGTGCCATTTCACGCTCGTAGATGGCGTGGCGACGTAGCGCTCGGTCGTGTTCTTCCTCGATGAGGTAGACTTTCAGTCACTGGTTGGCTTCGTTGGTTTGGTACGCTGCTGCCGTGGCTCCGTCTAGGAGCTTGACCCACAGCGACCGAAAATCAATCTCTGAGGGGAGAACTGCTTCAGCCCCGTACATGAGCGAAAAGGGCGTGCGCCCCGTTGCCCAGCTCGGGGTTGTGCGCATGGAACAGAGGATGCTCGAAAGCTCCCTTGCCCATACACCCCGCCCCGTTGGCCTTGTAGGATCACGCCGTTGACCCTTTCGACGGCTCTGTTGCTCTAGGGGTGAGCTGCAGAGGTGAAGTGGAGGGTAACTCCCAAGCCCTCACATAATTCCCGGAAGTGCACGGAGTCGAATTGGGTTTCGTTGTCGACAGTGATTTCCCGAGGGACCCCGAAGCGACACACAACATTTTTCCAGAAAAACCGCTGCACTACTCGGGAGGTGATGCTAGCCAAGGGCTCAGCTTCCACCCACTTGGAGAAGTAGTCCACTGCAACCACCGCATACTTGTTGCCCCCAGGTGAGCCAATAGAAGCCCTGTCGAATATCTTTTGCCGCGACGGTGCGCGGAGCTAGGTGAGACCCACAACTTCCCGAGTGGATGTCCTCAAGGAGTTGAAGTCCTTCTGCCCGTGAGAGGCAGCAGAGTAGGGCTGAGGCCCCCCGCTTGTAGAGTTTCCCCTCTAGTAGGAGGTACGCTCGCGCCTTGGTGAAGAGGCATTTCGCCTCGGTCTCGTTGGGAGGGTCCTCTTCCTCCCTTATGAAGGAGACGAGCGGATCCATCCAGGACACTGCTTGGGTGATTTCGGAGACCCCTGGGGTGCGGGACTCGTGGTCTACGTCCGGAGAGGCCACTGAGGGTTTTGCGATAATTTCTAGGAAAGCATCACTGGGGAGAGGTTCCCGGGCACTGGCCGCTGGGGCCAAGGCGTCGGCCCGGTCATTATCCCTTCGGGGGATATGCTTGGCTTCTAGGCCCTCGAAGTGCTTCTCCATCTTGCGCACCTCCCCCAAATATAGGCTCAGGTTTGCGTCATGGCACGAGTAAGACTTGTCCATTTGATAAACCACGAGCTGGGAGTCTCCTTTGACAAGAAGGCGACGGATCCCCAGGGAGCGCGCGAGGCGCAGCCCTAGGAGCAGGGCCTCGTATTCGGCGACGTTGTTCGTAATGGGGAACTCAAGCCTCGTTGCATACTCCAGTGTCCTTCCTTTCGGGCTTCGGAGGACTATCCCCGCGCCGGACTCAGTGAGGCACAGGGAGCCATCGAACATGAGCGTCCAATGGTCGTTGTGTCGGGGTGGCTCAACAAGGGTCTCCCCCTCCTTCCCGGAGGCGGGGGTCCATTCCGCCACGAAGTCAGTGAGCACCTGTGACTTAATGGCAGAGCGGCCCGTGAGGGAGAGGGAGATGGGAGCGAGCTCGGCTCCCCACTTCCCAATTCGGCCTGTGGCGTCTATGTTCCTCAACATCTCCCCCAAGGGGAGGGATGACGGGACCGTGATTAGGTGTCCCAGGAAGTAGTGGCAGAGCTTCCGGGACGCCATGAGGAGGGCATAGAAAATCTTCTCTACCTCCGTGTATCGTGTCTTAGCCCCTTGGAGGGCTTCACTCACGTAGTACATGGGGCACTGCTGCCAGTCCTGCTCCTTTACCAACACCGTGCTGACGGTGACCGGAGTCATGGTGAGGTAAAGGAGTAGGGGTTCCTCCGGAGATGGGCTCATGATCATTGGAGGGCTCGTGAGGTACTTCTTTAGGTTGTCGAATGCCACCTGGGCCTCGGGAGTTCACCTAAACCTCTCGACGCCTCGGAGGATTTTGAAGAACTAGAGGCCACACTCCCCCGACCGCGAGACGAACCGGCTAAGTGCGGCCATGCGGCCGGTAAGCCGCTGTACGTCTTTGATGGAGCGTGGCGGGGGCATGTCCATAAGGGCCCAAATCTTTTCGGGGTTGGCCTCTATGGCCCACTGGGACACGAGGAAGCCCAGCAGCTTCCCCCCGCGCACGCCAAAGGCGCACTTGTTTGGGTTGAGTTTCAACCCATACTCGCGGAGGTTGTGGAAGGTCTCCGCCAGGTCGTCGACGTGTGCAGCCGCATGGGGACTTTTGACGACCGCATCGTCAACGTAGACTTAGATGTGGTGGCTGATTTGGTTCTTGAGGACCATCGACATGATCCACTGGAACATTGCTCCCGCGTTTTTCAGCCCAAAGGGTATATGGACGTAACAGAAGGTGCTGAGGGGAGTTATAAAACTCGTCTTTTCCTCGTCCTCCTTAGCCATTCGGACTTGATGGTAGCCCGAATACGCGTCGAGGAAGTTCATAAGCTCACACCCCGTGGTCGAATCAACCAATTGGTCGATCTGCGGGAGTGGGAAGTTGTCTTTTGGGCAAGCCTTGTTAAGGTCAGTGAAGTCTACGCACATTTGCCACTTGCCATTCGACTTCTTCACGAGGACAGGGTTTGCCAGCCACTAGGGGTGCAAGACCTCCCGAATGAACCCTGCCTCTCGGAGCTTGGTGATCTCGACCTTGATAGCCTCTTGGCGTTCAAGGGAGAGCTTCCTCAACTTCTGTTTGACCGGGGGGTGACCGGGGGTCACGGCGAGCTTACGCTCGATTACCTCCCAGGCGACGCCCCGCATGTCGGCGGGCTTCCACGCAAAAATGTCAGAGTTTTTGTGGAGGAAGGCTGCGAGTTGCTCTGCGTGCTCTTCGGAGAGGTCTGCCCTGATCTTGACAGTCCTCTCTCCGTCCTTCGGGGATAGCTTGACTTTTCGGAGGTCCCCCTACGGGTGCAGTTTTGGAAGAGACTTCCCGGAGGGGACGACTAGGGTGTCCGACGCCGAGGAAGAGTCCTCTCCCTCCAGGGCCTTGATCAGGTTGATGCTCCCGATCATCGTAGTGGTGCGCTCGTACAGAGCGCGGGCCACGTCCTGGTCACCTCCAGCGGTGATCACGCCGTGAGGCCCAAGAATCTTCACACAGAGATAGCTCTGGTGGATCGCCGCCCCCAAACAGTTGATTGCGGTCCTCCCCATGATTGCGTTGTATGAAGTGGGGAGGTCCACTACGTCGAACCGGACCATCTCCTTTCGGTAGTTGTCTGGGGTGCCGAAGGTCATGGGGAGATCCACCTTGCCCACCAGGTGGATGGTCTTCCCCGGGACGAAGCCCTGCAAGGGCCCGGCTGTAGGCTGCAGTAACTTCTCGTCGACTGCATCTCCCTAAACGCTTTCAGGTACAGGACGTCGGCGGAGCTTCTGCCGTCGATGAGGATACGCGCCAGGTGGCAGTTGTAGACGGTGGTGGAGACGATGAGCGTGTCATCATGGGGGAAGCGAACCCTGCGCGCGTCTTCCACTATGAAGGTGAGGGGGACGTCCGGCCATTTTGGTGGTCGGGACGTATGTAGCACCCCCACAACCTTTACCTCCCGCGCGTATTCCTTGCGCTGGCTCTTGGAGTCTCGCCCCGAGGCGGATCCCCCCTAATGACGTTTATGCGCCTTTGGGAGGTTTGGAAGGGGAGCATTTCAGCTGAGCCCCTTTCCTGTGCTTGTCTTTGCTGCTCCCTCGCAAGAGCAGGGAGAGCCAGTAACACCGCCGGGGGGGGGGGGGGGGGGGGAGGCAGGCAGAGCTCCCTCCCCCCTGCTGACGCTGGTCGAGAAACACGGCGAAGTGCTGTAAGAGCTGGTGGCACTCTTGGGTAGCGTGGGTATTTGACTTGTGGAAGGCACACCACAAGTTGGCTGTGCGCTCCTTGCCTTCCCTGGGGGGACCTTCACGACCACGGGACGACTATCCCCCCCCCCGATAGCCTTTCAACTTAGGGAAAGGGTGATTGCCCTTGTTGCCGTCTCACGAGCCGCGTCAGCCCTCGAGGACAAAGGTGTCCCGAGGCCGTGGCTCGTTGCGATTGCTCCTCCTAGGATGCTTGTTGAGGGGGTTCTTGGTCCCGGTCGGTGGGGGCAGGTGCCCCCTGGTTCTTCTTCCAGAGGTCGTCTTCCTCCGCACGGGCATACTTCTCGAGCACAGTGAAGAGGTCGTCCATGGAGGTGGGGCAGCTCCGGGAGAGCCTCCGATGGAGCTCCCCAGGGAGGATCCCACTCTTGCACGCCTCGATGACTGTAGAGTCAGGAATGTGAGCCACTTTGCTCTTGATTTGAGCAAAGCGCTTGAAGAAGCTAAGGATGGTCTCTCCCGTCCTCTGACGGATGGTGTAAAGATGCGATGAATCTAGGGGATGCACGTAGTTCCCTTGGAAGTTCGCGTAGAACTTGCGCTTGAGCTGTGAGAAGGACTTAATGGAACCGGCCCTCAGGTTGTAGAACCATGAGCGGGCGATGTCAGTGAGGTAGAGGGGGAAGACGTTGCATTGCAGTGTCTCGTCCCCCCCAACCACCGATATAGCTGTGGAGTACGCCTGCACAAATTCGTAAGGGTCGGCCTTACCGTTGTAATGCTCGATTTGGGTGGGCGGTAAGGCCGCGGCCAGCCACTACCACAGAAACAAACATCCAGGACGACACATCACATACGGTTATGAACTTTTCAATAGAAAACTGTCTATGAAGGCCTATCGGGAGAAAATGTTAAGTTATCACAGACGGTTTTGAGATCAGAACCGACTGTGATAATCCGACAGACTGTTTTGACCTTGGAACCGTCTGTGATATTCTAATTATCACAGACGATTCTGAGCTCAAAACCGTCTGTGATAGTGCTGGACTATCATAGTCGGTTCTGACCTCAAAACTGTCACTGATAATCATAGACGGTTCTGAGCTCAGAACCGTCTGTAATAATCGATAATCGCGTTAATCTGTAGTTGTCTAGTTCATTCTTTTCATCATATCTTTTTCATACGAACTCGGATTTTCACATTCTTGTACTTGCTGGAAACATCAGATCGTGCTCTACAACGTTTCTGTTGAGGTTGAAGTCATATTAGGTATCCATCTATGAGATATTGGGCCGTTAATGTCGATGGCATATAGTTTGAGATGGCTTCGGTAAAATTGTCATATCTTTTGATTTCCAGGACCGTTTTTGACTTTCTTATACTTTTTGGAAAGATAAAAAAAATCCTCTACAACTTTGGTGTTGACCAAATCCTCTAATTCAGAGCTCTTGGGCCCGAAATTGCTAATCATTATGAGAGACGGTTCTGAGCACAGAACCGTCTATGATAATTGCGTTAATCTGTCGCTGTCTAGTTCATTGTTTTTATCATATCTTCTTCATACAAACTTGGATTTTCATATTCTTGTACTTTCTGGAAACATCAGATCGTGCTCTAGAACTTTTCTATTGAGGTCGAAGTCAGATTCGGTATCCATCTATGAGATATTGGGCCGTTAATGTTGATGGCGTACAATTTGAGACGGCTTCGGTAAAATTGCCATATCTTTTGATTTCTAAGACCGTTTTTGACGTTCTTATACTTTTTGGAAATATAAAAAAGTCCTGTAAAATTTTGGTGTTGACCAGATCCTCTAATTCGGAGTTCTTGGGGCTTGAAATTGCTAATCATTATGAGAGACAGTTTTAAGCTCAGAACCGTCTGTGATAATCATTATCAGACTTTGCGACTTTGCGACTATAAAATTTAAGGCGGGCTTTGTCCCACTCATTTCCACACTTTTCGACTTTTCACTTCACTTGCCCTAACTCAAAGCGGCACACTTTGCGACACTTCACTTCATTTCCACCGTTCTACACCGCGGCGCCACTATAACCCTAGATCCACACCTATCCGAGCTCGACTACGCCACCACCACTCCATTGCCCACCATCATCTCGTCGGCCACGTCTCATGGGCCGATGATGACTACAAGCAGCTCCCTCAACAATGACCATCCGATGACCACTTCTTCTTCCTCGGCCACGAGACAGCCGACGGTTTCAGCACCTCTTCGGTTGTGGTCGAGCTACGACGGCCTCCTCCAGCAGCTACCTCAAGTTCTTCTGCGGTTGCGTTCTTCAGCACCATGGCATCATCTCTCATTCAAGCCTCGGTGACAATTCCCTCTCTTAAACACTCTCTCCCCCTGCTCCTTGTTTCCTAGATGTTGTAAAGTGACTAGTTTGTAGTTGTGTGATGAACAGCTGAATAGTGAAAATTAAAATCTGGTGTGAACTATCTTAGTTGATAATTGTTTATGTTGAATCTATTTGACCCATTCTCTGTTTGAATGCTGCCAATTCTTAGTTGATAATTTTTTATGTTTAATTGAAACTCTTAGTGAATTTGATTGTAAATTTAAAACTCTGTGTTGTCTTTGGTATCTAAAATCTGTGTTTTGGCTATTAACTATGAACAGACTTTTGAACTCTAAATTTAGTGTTTATGTGATGATTCAGTGATTTATATTTGAGCTAAAAACTATATGTGATAATGGTTAGCAATTTTGGGCCCCAAGAACTCTGAATTATAGGATCTGGTCAACACCAAAGTTGTAGAGGATTTTTTTATCTTTCCAAAAAGTATAAGAACATCAAAAACGGTATTGGAAATCAAAAGATATGGCAATTTTACCGAAGCTGTCTCAAATTGAGTAATTTGAATCCGAATTGGACTAGAGTTTGAAAATTACAGAACTAACTTTGCCCAAATTTTAGCGTGATGAAAATGGCTGAATTTGAAGATTACCCCAACAAACTTTTTGTGGGATTTCTCGCAACGATTCCATAAAGTATAAATTTATCCCAATCCGAGTTCGGATGAAAGAATTATGATGAAAATACCGAAACAGATCTATTAGATTCAAACTGTACGCCATCGACATTAACAGCCCAATATCTCCTAGATGGATGCCGAATCTGACCTCGACCTCAACAGAAAAGTTGTAGAGCACGATCTGATGTTTCCAGCAAGTACAAGAATGTGAAAATCTGAGTTTGTGTGAAGAAGATATGATGAAAACAATGAACTAGACAGTGACAGATTAGAATTAATTGGATGCGATTATCATAGACGGTTCTAAGCTCAGAACCGTCTGTGATAATCATTATTAGTGACGGTTCTGAGCACAGAACCGTCACTGATAATCATTATCACAGACGGTTTTGAGCTCAGAATCGTCTATGATAATGATTATCAGGGACGGTTTTCAGCTCAGAACCGTCTCTGATAATGATTATCAGTGACGGTTCTGAGGTCAAAACCATCTGTGATAATGATTATCAGTGACGGTTCAAAACCGTCAGTGATAGTCTCGGACTATCACTGATTCGAATATCACTGACGGTTCAGAATCGTCTGTGATGACTGTTTTGAACCGACTGTGATGTTGTATTCTGTAGTAGTGAGCGGATGCACCGGAGACGGCAGCACAGTGGCTGATTAGCCCCCTCAACCTCCTTGGGAGATTCTCGATCACTGTCCCCTCTGACCGGAGATGCGCGCTCGTTATCAGAGTCGGGGAGGGGTCCCAGCAGTCCGCCGGTGCCACGGTAGCGCCTATTATCCTCGGGGTTAGTCGAGCTAACCTCCTGGATGTCCGAGTGTCCCCCGGAGGTGGCAATCGCTTCCTCGGCCGGTCTTTTCCCCCGGTTGGGACGGGAGCGTAGTTCACCGCGACCGCAGGCCGAGGGAGTTCCGATCAGTAGTGGGAGGGGGCCTCCCCAGACTTCGTGCTGTGCATTCGCTCGACCTCCTCCCCGGTGAAGCGGGTCTGGTTTGCAGGGGGAGCCCTCGGAGGCGGCCCCGGGGGAGGAGGGAGCTCATGCGCGACTGTCGCCTGCCCGGGGGAGGCTACCGGTGCATAGGACAAGCCCGGTGCAGGGTGAGCGCCCGAAATGGCGACGGGGGAAGGTGCGGGGGTGGTGTAAGCCCCCGGAGCTGCCACCAGAGTGGGTGCCAGGGCACCCCTGGGTGTTAACCCGGGGAGGCCTCCGAGCACGTGGGCGACCACGTATGCGGGGAAGGCTTCCGGCGTGTGGGGGACCCCCGGCGCGTGGAAAGCATCCGCCTCCGGCGCTTGCGCAGCCACCCAGGGCTCAGTGTAGGGTAACGGGGGTTCCAGACCGGACGCCAGATAGCCTCCCGCAAAGGGGAGGGTCTCGGGCATAGGCCCAGCTCTGAACACGGGGAACATCCCTGGCATGGGGAAGGCCCCGAAAGCGGGGAAGCCCCTCGGGGCCGGAAACATTCCCGGCACAGGGAAAGCTCCGGATGTTCCCAGCGTGGGGGAGGTGGCCGGAAGCCCCATGAAGAATGGTGGTGGTCCCCCCTAAACAGATATGGGGGCAGGTAAGCAGGAGCCAAGGGTCGTGCTAAGACGCGTAACAACTCCTCCAGCGTGTGCTAGGTACGGAGTTGGCCCTCGACCAAAGCCCCAAGCAAGGGGTCTCCAGGAGCCCGGACCACTGGTTGGGGGCACAAGGCCCCACAAGCATAGTCACGTCCGGCGGCACGGAAGTGGGAACACCTGCATCGGGGATTTCGGGAGTTGGGGGAAGTACCTCTCTCTGGACGTCCCCGGCCGGTAGGGTTGTCACAACGGCGTCTTCTTGCATGGGCGGTGCTGGGTCACTGGGACCAGCACCACCGGGAAGGGAGAGGGCCTTGGCCCTCATTTTTGGGGGAGCCATGGCGATTCATCATGAGTCCCCACAAACGGCGCCAACTGTTGTGGTATTGCAAATACCCCGGTAGGTTTTGTGGAAGATCCTAGCTAACAAACAACGACGCGAGCTGACCACGTTACCGGTCACCTCCCGTCGGGTAAGCACAGAGAGTGACACAAGGATTTATACAGGTTCAGGTCTCAGTGGAGACCCTAGTCCTGTCGATGTGATCCCGACTTGAGTCAGCTGGGGGAGTTCTCTCGTGGGGAGAGTGCTTCAAAACACGCCTATTGGTTTTTTGTGTATTGATGCAAATGAATTGTCCTTGGTTACAAAAGAGGGGTACAAGGGCATATATAGGCCCAAAAGACGCAAATTACAAGACTACCCTGGCTGCAGCCTTCGGATCGGAGGGTATCAACGTCCTTTCACTGGCCAGTTGGCTTAGATGCTTGACAAGTGTCTTTGCTAGTTCCCGAGGTCCTCCTCATGTGACCCCCACACGGGGGCCTCCGCGACTGTAACATCCCAGTTTTTGGCTATCTTTTCTGTTCACGAGTCAGCATATCTTCTTTGGAATCCCTGATGTCTCAACCCTATTTTGATCTTAGGTATGCCACTACCTTAACCTAAAAAGTTGGCAGCTAAGCTTCATCTCCCAGATCATTTTCACATTTCAGTCCAAAAGTATTTCAGTTTAGCCCTTTTCAGAATTTTCAAAAAGCCCAAAAAGGCTAAAAGTCCCAGATCATCTCCAAATTCAAGTCTGATCAAGTGATTATCTTTCTTTCATTTTTCTGAACGTTTTTCCCTTCTGGAAGAACTCAAGAATCTCAACTGAAACCCTAGTTTCAACCCCGGCAAAATGTCAAACCCTAACTACCCTATTTTACCCTGTTTTCGATTTTTGTCGAAACCCTCAGATCTTATCGGATTTTGCCATTTTCCCTGCTGGATGAGTCCAAGTATTTTGGTAATACTCATCTGCAAAGTCAGATTGCAAATCAGCCCCTTAGATTTCCAAATTTGCAATCAGGTCCAAAATCCCAGGAAGAACCTTCGCAATTCAGTCCAAACCCTCACGAATCAGCCCGTTTGCCTCACGGTTTAGTCCCTGGCTTCTTTTCTTCGACCACGACCAGAGCCCGCGTGCATGACCACGACCTGAGGACGTTCGACCACGGTTGCTGCCACCGTTCGCGGTGAACCACCGTAGCCTTCACCGCCGGCCAGTTGTGCCTCCGCCAATGGCCAAATCCCACGTGACCGCACGTGCTCGCGTCGCGCCAAGAAGCTCCACCGTGGCGATGACCGGAGACCGTAGCTTCACCGTTCGCGCACGCGTGGCTGCCATTGTCAGAACTTTACTGCCACATGGCTGCCATGCCGAGACTCGCTATCCCGTCGTCCTGACGAATCCAGGTTTCGCGCGATACTCCGTCTCTGGCAGAGCTCCCTCCGTGTCCCAATGCGCCTCGCTGACCGCTTCGGCGCCAGAGAGCATCCCCGTCGATTTGCTTCCACTCCCGAGGACTCAACCCCACGACTATACAAAGCCCCCTCTCGCCAGTGCTTCACTTCACACCAAAGCTCACCAGAAACCCCGTAGCATTAGCACCAGAGCTCGCCTTCGTCTTCTTCCCCGACGAGCCGCTTCTGGAGCTCACGGTGCCAGCCTCAACCGCAACACCTCTCTTCAATCCAGAGCTACCGGTGAGTTCCCCTCACCTTCCTCTCTGTGCCATAGCCTTCAATCGAACCCCGGAGAGACCTAGCGCCGACGAGCGCCGAAATCGTCTTTTGCCCTATTCCCCTAATGCCGAGTGATTCAAGTCAAATTGATCCTCATGCTAGTAGAGAAAAACGATCAGTGAGCTAGGAGAAGTATGCCTGCAAGTTTAGAATCCCCAATTTTGCCCCAAGCATCAAATCCCCAAATTCGAGCTTCGGTAGTTCACCGGAGAACGCCGCCGTGCTTCTCCAGCCATCCCTTGGCAAAATTGAGCACACCAGTAGCTTCATGTTGAACCCTAGATGCTTCCCGAGTGTGGAATTGAGTTCAAACGCCCTAGAACAAAAACGCCCAAATCAGTACCTTCGTCTTCGGCTCCGATCACTGGAGTTTGTTTTTCGACCGAACCAGCTGATGCAACCTTGTCATCTAGCTAGGCCTCAACCCCCTGAGTATTTTACTCCACTGGCTCGAACCCTGAATCAGCCTTGATCAAAAGTTATGATCATGCCAAGTTTTTTCCAGAACCATGTCTGTGCCGTGTCGCCACCGTGGTTCATCGACGCCGTTCACTGCCGTCTGGCCACTTTCTGCCCTTGAGCCTGTTGAGTGATTTGTTCCTGTCTTCAAGGCCTAAACCCCAGACAAAGTTGTGCATCAATTGATGCCCTAAGTCAAAAGTTATGCAATGCCCTAGCTTTTGGCTATGTCCAGCACTATGTCAGTGCATGTCCACCAGTGGCATTGGATGATTTAGACCTGTTACATTTGAGCTATTGAAATGCCACTTTGTCCACTAAGCCTTTTGAGCCATGTTCTACAATATTCCCTACTGTCACATCTCCAGAAAACAGACCTAGAACTAATTTAGGGCTATGTCAAGCCATGAGCCGAATGTCAGCCCTTCGACATTCAAGTCCTTTTGAGCCTATCTCTTCAATCAACATCAAGTGACCTTGCCCAAACCCTTTCCCCTGCATGCATGATATATTTACGTATTATTTTCTAGTACTTGTATGCTTATGTAGTGTGTATGTGTTGTTTGTATCTGCCGTGGAACCAGACGTTGAAGGGACAGAAGAGATCTTTGAGGATTCATCTGAGCAGCTAGACCCATCACTGCAAGGCAAGTCTCAATCCCTTGATCATGTCTAGCCTAATATTTTGAAAGGAAGTATGTTAACTGTTTTCAAGTATATGCATGCCTTAGATTCAAATAAGAGTTATGTTTTAATGAAATGATTAGGTATGACCTAAATAACTGTAAAGCCCCTTTTGACATTGAATATCCATGCACCCTTGTCACCCTAGAATATCATGCTTAGGCTATGCTATGCTCGAGATTATATGTTAAATGTTGAATGGTCATATGTGAGAAAAGCATATTCAAAACCCTTTTTGTGAAAGAAAATGTGATTGGAATCAATAGTGAGGATGGCTTGATTGGATGGTGCTGTGTGCGCACTGGGAATGTGAAAGACTCCTCACTAAAGATTCATAAGGACTAGAACCTTGTGTTGTACTTCCATGCGGCATGAAAAACGTACCAACCACTTGCCCAGAATGGGACGGGCGCAACTTAGCAGCTTTCTTTAGTATTAGCTTTTCCCTGCAATGGTTGTCGATCCAGTTTCTTGCGAGAACTGGTGGGCCGCTGAGGGCTATGAGTGATGTGAGTTCAGAAAAATCATGAGAGGAAAAGGTGGAAAGAAGGAAGACGCCCTATGCCAGATTAAGTCGTGCGCGGCTGTAATCAAGAGAGGCTATGTGTCTTGCGAGAACATGGACCCAGGCTAGGAAGTAAAGCAGTGGGGAGGACCCACAACGGTACTTGAGACTTAACTGTCTATTTACCGGGCAGGGAATTGTTAATGCTAGGACTGTAAACTGTTGTGTCATCTCGGCCTTGTCACATGCGTAAAAGTCGTATGGAGAGGTACCGACTTGAAAGCCGAATGATTGGTGGATTAAGGTGGTACACCTTTGCAAAGTTTAAAAAGTATCGGATACTCTGAGCTCTCAGGTTATGGAGTCTGCGCGCGGTGGATTCTATCCACGTCGATGCAGCACAAGTAGCTTTTGGAAAGTTTTTCACAAAATCTGAATAAAGTAGTGACACATGAAAGACCGCCACACACAACATTTTCTGAAAACCTAGCTTAGGATTTTAAAAGCCTCGCTTTCGAAAATAAAGACCTTTTCTTCAAAGCTGTGTGTGAAAATCTATTCTATATATATATAAAGCCAAAGAGCTATTCTTTGAGAAATTCCCCCTCATCTACATATACTTGCATTCTTATTTGGGACTTGTTGAGCACCATGTGGACAATGTGCTCACCCTTGCTTTTACAAACAAATTTAGAAGAAGGATTCATCGACCCTGAATCTTACGGTCTTGAACCCAATGTGGAACAAGAAGAAGAAACTGAAGACCCAGCTTGTTAGAGGGTTACGCACCAAAGTGGAGTCCGATGTGGAGAAGGCTCATACATCACCACTGCTGCTGAAGAAGAAGACTGATGAAGTCCTTTTGCTTATTATTACTATTTCATTTGTGCCGACCTTTGTGTCGAAAACTCCTTAATTTTGTATCAACATTTAAGTGCGTCATTTTGGCGCTAAGTTATTGTAATGTTGGTCCCTGTGATCAGCACTTGTTTTTAATTACTCGCATTTTTATATAATGCATCTTGTTGTTTTGAGCTGCAATGTACCTTTTCTGAGTGCAACCCACCTGGGCGGTTGCCACCGGATTCCTCAAATGAGGGTCCCACAGCGACCTTCCTCGGGATGGAGCCACCGGGGGCCTTTGCCGCCGGGCGAATAGTGGCGCCCGGGACTGGGTCACTGGGAAAATGGCGGTGCCCGGGACGAGGCCATCGGGGGCCTATGCCACCGGAAAAATGGCGGTGCCCAGGATAGGGCCACCAGGGGCCCTGGTCACCGGGCAAATGGCGGCTCCTGGGACCGGACTGCCGGGGGCCCTGGTCACTGGGCAAATGGCGGCGCCCGGGATTGGGCCACCGGGGGCCCTGGTCACTGGGCAAATGGCGGCGCTCGGGACTGGACCACCGGGGGCTTTTGCCACCGGGCAAATAGCGGCGCCCGAGACCGGGCCACCGGGGGCCCTGGTCACTGGGCAAATGGCGGCGCCCAGGACTAGGCCACCTGGGACCTTCGCCACCGGGCAAATGGCGGTGCCCGGGACGGGGCCGCCACGGGCCCTGGTTACCGGGCAAATGGCGGCGCTCGGGACCGGGCTACCAGTGGCCCCAGGCAAATGGCGGCGCCCGGGATGGGGCCCCCGGGGGCCTTTGTCAGCAGGCAAATGGCGGCGCCCGGGACCAGGCCACCGGGGGCCCTGTTCACCGGGCAAATGGTGGCGCCCGAGACGGGACCACCGGGGGCCTTTTGCCACTGGGCAAATGGCGGCGCCCGGGACGGCAGCGTGGGCCTTTGTGACCGGGCAAATGGCGGCGCCTGGTACCGGGCCACGGGGCAAATGGCGGCGTCCGGGACCGGGCCACTACGCAAATGGTGGCGCCCGGGACCAGCCACCGGGGGCCCTGGTCATAGGGAAAATGGCGGCGCCCGAGATGGGACCACCTGGGGCTTTTGTCACCGGGCAAATGGCGGAGCTCGGGACCGGGCCAGCGGGGGCCCTGGTCACCGGGCAAGTGGCATCTGCCGGGACCGGACCACCAAGGGCCTTTGCCACCGACCTCTTGGTAGCCCCCGGAACCGGATCACCGAGACCGATCGGGCGGAGATTTCCCCCAACACCTCTGATCTTACCTGTCTTGCCTCGTACCGAAGTTAGCACACAGTTTTGACAGGTTTTTCTGAGCTATCCAGCTTTACAATACTTCCCTGAAAGGTTAGTGGTGCAAAGAAAAGAGGAAAAAAGAAAAATAGAAGCAAGATTGAGAAGTGAGACTGATTTATATCGGCAAAAATTAATCTAAAAAGATGACTTGCAGCTGTTCCCTGGAAATGGCGCCAAAAACTTGATCACACCCAAAAACGGTCGAGTGCGATGTGTAAAGTAATAAACCACAAGTGAATGGTTGAACGTTGAGCACTTGAGGGTCGAATTACATGAGGAACAAGTGTATTCGTTTTTCTAGCTTAATGGATCACTGATTAAGTCTAAATGAGTTTTGAGGGTAGTTTTTCTACAACAAAGTCTATCAATCTAGAGTTTGCAAGTTGGAATGAAAATCTCGGGTTTTGGAAGTTCCATGACCATCCGGTGTAATTCTATCCAAGGTCTGAGAATTGTAAGTCAATTTCAATTGTTTCCAAGATAAATTAAGTTTCCAGTTAGGGGCCCTGGGTCAACAGGTGAGGATTGCTTCCACTATCATGTTTGGCGAGAGCCTCTTTCCTGTTCTGGGTCCTGCGTCAATGCACTAAGAACTCAAGAATTCTTGTTAAGACTCAACTGTTATGTCTGTTGCTGAAACAAGGATTTAGGGTTTGGAGGAAGAAAACATCAGAAAATTACTCCAAAACTTGAAATAAAGACCGAGGGAGAATCACGTCTTCCAGATTTGGTCATCCCTAACCCTAGAGGGGGATCTACTCACTAAAAGCCATAATAATGTAGAATAAGAATAACAATTAAATAAAAACTCACTTGATTGCTTGGAAATTGAAGTTTCCATCCTTGTCGGCTTACAAAAGCAATAAAAATAGAGAAGGAGGCTCTACTAAACTAAAACTAAGCTAAAACTAAGCCCTAATGACTTCTAAACCTAAGAAAGAATCTAAAAAGCATGTCTAAACCTAAGAGAGCATGTCTAATTGAGCTAAAAGCATCAAAAGGCCCAAATACGACCAGTCCTGGTCAAACTCGACTCAAAACAACCAGTTTTGATCAAATACGATCAAACTGACTAGTAAAAAGCCGACGAGTCCAATTCGAACATGACCAGGACACGTGGCACAATCGCGGCCACACACGCATCGTGATCAAAATCGAATCAAACACGACCGGGACACGTAGCGCAATTACGGCCATACACGTGTTGTAACTGAAACCGAGTTTCAGCTATGTTGTATTCGAACATGTTTCCTTTTCGAGTAGGAGTCTTTTTCGCCCAGATTCATATGGATAAGGACTTTTACCCGCCAATTCAACTTCGACCAGGTCTTTTTGCTTGTCCAGTTAGGTTTTTTGGTTGTGTGAGGCTCGAATGTGGTCAAATTCTTCCCAAATTTGGTGAGTTTGATCCCTGAAACATGATGAACACAACCGTGAAAGAAATTTGTGAAAATAATCAAATTTTGCACATAAAATGTTAGCATAAGAGGAGTTTTAAGCATGATTTTGCACATTTTCAATACTAATCCTAGGGTAAAAATGCTACCAAGTTAGCACTTATCATGTTCGTGCAAGAATTGTCATGATTTCTTATAGTTAAGAGTCGATTAGGCAATGATGATTTGTTTGTAGTACCATGATCATCCTTTTTATTGCTCATCTCTGTGTTGTCATTAAGAGCATCATCTCTAATTTGTTAACCCTTCAATACAGTCTCAATAGGGTCTGTTCCGCATGTGCGGTCCCCATACATAAGGAAGTTAGTAATTTCAGGCAGTTTAAATAATATTTTCTCATCCCCATGTGAAAAGCAATTGTATCCTCACATATATCAATTTGAGCTGTGTCTAAATCATCCAAATTCCTTTTATTTCTAAGACTTTATTTTAAGAATTTTCCATGTGAAGGAATTTAAGCGATAATATCAGCGAAAGGTACAGTCACATTTAGTTTTTTCAGGATATCACGAGATTTTTCATTAAAATTTGACTGGAGGTAACGACTCGAAAAAGGTGGAATTGGTCTAGAAACATGTGTTACCTCATTATTACTTGATTTTGTTTCTTTTGATTGTTCATCCTTACCGAGGTCGTCTGCCGGCGTAGGTGGATCATTGTGCTTAGGTTCGGCCATCGGCATCAAATCCTTGGTAGGCGTCTTCGTTGGTTCCGGTTGCACCTTCTCTCTTTGGAAAGTTCCTGCATCATTCAAATCAACAGTATCAACGCAAGATATAACATTAATATTTTCATAATCACGAGGGTTGATAGGTTGAGAAGGAAGAGGGTTAGAAATCATTGGTGTGGGATTGGCCATTTGCACGAATTGAGTCTCAAGCATGCAAACGTGTGTAGAGATGGAGTCGATCTTATGGTTCAGTGCAACCTTTTCCTTTTCTTGATTTGTTAGAAAAGCTTCTAGCATGCATTCCATGTTGGATTGTTCGTGTTGATTTTGTTGTTGGTGTGGTGGCCGGTATGGTTGTTGTTGTTGTTGTGGTTGTTGCTAAAACGATGGCCTTGGTGCTTGGTACAACTGTTGTTGTTGAGGAAGTTGGTGCTGCGGTTGGATCAGTCTTGATGCAGCGTATTCATTCCTCCATTGCATGTAGTTTTGTGTCATGCCTTCAATTAGATCATACGCTTTTGTTCATGAGTGCACCACCAGTTGTGGCATCAAGAGTCATCCGTGCCGAGTGATTTAAAGCGTTATAAAACATTTGAACTACAAGCCACATTTGCAGGCCGTGGTGTGGGCACGACCTCAAAAGTTCCTTGTACCGCTTGTCGACGATTGGGACTCTAGTTCTTAGTCGAGCTTATATAAGTTTAGATGATGAAATGTGAAGCCAATTCAAGATGAAACTCAAGTAAATCAGGGTATCTATGTCTAAGGAAGAAAGGAATTTATATAGGTTCGGGCCCATTGATGTTGAATAATAGCCCTATTCCTGTTGGTATTTCACTAAGAATATCAAGGTTTACAAGGGGAGAATAAGAGGTGTTCTTACATGAACTAAGAACAATCTCCTATTCTTTGTTACATAGTGTATAACAACCTACTGTTTCTATCTTTTTTGTCTTGTATCTTGGATCTTTGGTTAGATCCGTCTCCTTCTCTCCCTGGCGATCCCCCTTTTATAGCCTGTCACCGGCCGTTGGTTACAGGATTAAAGGGTCGCTGAGGGCAAAAGTACACCAGCCATAATGTGCAATTATGCCTATTTATGATTGCGCCATTATCTCCTTGACGGTTATCAGAAGTTAATTAGAGAGGCTGAAGATATCCAAGGTGGCGGTAGTGGTCGAACAGGCTTAATCACTGGGTATGGTCGAATAGATCTAACCATATTTCCATTGGATGTTTCGGCTCTTCAGTTGTCTTGGTCGCGTATTAACTGTGACCATGTATTATCATTCTTTCACTCTTCACAACCTGGGCGACCACGGGAATATATTTCCATGTATTCGTGGGTATGTGAGATCATAAACTTTGCGACCTTAGTATTGTGGGTGTCTCGAGACTACAGACCCTGCGACAATACAAGTTGAGACCACATAATAGGCCATGTCTAGAATATCTTGGACTATCCTATTGTCTCCCTCTTAGGTCCTTGAGATCACAGAGGGGTATGCAAATAATTTAGATCTCGTTCTGTAGCCCTTGCGACTATAGAACGACAAAGGTGACTAACTTGGGTTATAATCCTCGTCAGCTAGCCCCTGAATCTGAAATAGCAAGTGATATACTTTTTTGTTTCAGATTCAAAATCTTTTAATTTAATTATATAGATAGTCTGACATTTCACCTTCTCATATTGCAACTTAGGAGAAAAAAACCTTCGTTTTCCACCGTGTGTTGCTACATTTCCCAAGAGCTTTGGGTGTGGTTGTTAGGCCATTATGAAGTCTTTGGTTGCAACTCGAGGTTAAACTTATAATGAGCCTTTTAAGAACTTGAGGATGTGGATATGAACTGTCGCTTCTAAGTTCTAAAAATACCTAACCTTTGCATTCTAAAGTCTTCAAGCTGTCGCTGATAAGTCTTAGAACCTCTTTTCATCTTCTAACTTATTTCTTCTTCTCTGTTCTTGTTCCAATGGCAAGCGAAAACCCTAAACAACTCATTGAGAGTGAAGAAGAAGAATTAAATATAGAAGGCAATGTCGTGCAGTCTTTCCAAAAGGTAATCCTCTTTTTAAGAATCTACATAAATCTTTCTTCTTGAGTAATGATTTCCAATGCATTTTGGTTTTTTCAGGCACTTGAAGATCAATCAGCTTCCAAAAAGCGAGTTGGTGATGATATAGGATCATCTAGTGGATCTTCATCGAAAAAACTAATAAGGTATAATGTGTTAGTTGCCACTGCATCTCAAGCTGCAATGTCTTTTTTACCATATCCTTCTGACTTTTCACTTGCTTCTCCTCAGTTGAGGTAAGTATTGATTATCTCTGTAACTAAGTTTAAATTACTTAGCTAGGAATAACTTATTTAAAATGGGAGTTGGATATGCAGGGGAGGTAATACCACTCTGGTTCCAAGTTCTTCGATGGCCCAATTATCATCTGTTTCCAAGGTAAGTATTTTTACCTTTTTAAACCTTTCTGTATGTGACCTGGATTGATCCCATGATCATATAGGAGGACAAGGCTTTGTGGGTTCTCAGCGAACAGCTTGCTAAGATCCAGGTTCTTTTCAAGGCAAAGACTGCTTTATGCAAGATTCTTAAGGAAGAGAACGAGGAGCTTGAGGAGCGGTCTATCAAACCAGGACTTGACGTTGACTCTACCTTCAGGGTCATTGATCGCCTAAAGGCAAATTGCCATAGGGCTCGTGAGGCCACAAGGCTTGCTCGCTTGGAGAGGGACCTTGCTCGAGAGGAGAAGGACGCCTCTGATGTAATCATCGCAGGTTGTGGTCTCACAATAAAAAATGTCCTCAAAAAACTAAGGGTGTTGGGGGAAATCTCCACGCGGTCAAGTCCAGGTAAGTTCATGATTGCCCGGGGACAGTGGCCTCCGGTGCCTGCCCCGGGCGCCGCCTTTTAGGCTCCCGGGACCGCGCCCCCCGGGCATGTCCCGGGCGCCGCCATGTGCCCGGGGACAGTGGCCTCCGGTGCCTGCCCCGGGCGCCGCCTTTTAGGCCCCCGGGACCGGGCCCCCCGGGCATGTCCCGGGCGCCGCCATGTGCCCGGGGACAGTGGCCTCCGGTGCCTGCCCCGGGCGCCGCCTTTTAGGCTCCCGGGACCGCGCCCCCCGGGCATGTCCCGGGCGCCGCCATGTGCCCGGGGGCAGTGGCCTCCGGTGCCTGCCCCGGGCGCCGCCTTTTAGGCCCCCGGGACCGGGCCCCCCGGGCATGTCCCGGGCGCCGCCATGTGCCCGGGGACAGTGGCCTCCGGTGCCTGTCCCGGGCGCCGCCTTTTAGGCCCCCGGGACCGGGCCCCCCGGGCATGTCCCGGGCGCCGCCGTGTGCCCGGGGACAGTGGCCTCCGGTGCCTGCCCCGGGCGCCGCCTTTTAGGCCCCCGGGACCGGGCCCCCCGGGCATGTCCCGGGCGCCGCCGTGTTCCCGGGGACAGTGGCCTCCGGTGCCTGCCCCGGGCGCCGCCTTTTAGGCTCCCGGGACCCTGCTCTCCGGAAGAGGTCCCGGACGTCATCGCCCTCCTAAAAGGTAAAATCCCTGTTTGTTTATCACGTGCAGGTCACGCGAGGGACGCCTCGGGAATCAGCGACCACCTGTCAAGCATCCAAGACGTTTGACCGGGAGAAGGACGGTCCTACCCTTCGATCCGACGGTGGCTTCCGGGGTAGTTTAGGCTTTTCGCTTCTTCTTGGGGGCTATAAATAGCCCTTGTACCCCTCTGTTGTAAAGATCAGTTCATTATTATTTGGAATAGCTAATCTCACAGACGTGCTCCGGAAGCCTCTCCCCCGGAGAGAGCCTCCCCAGCCGACTCCGGTCGGGAGCGCGTCGACAGGACTAGGGTCCCACCGGGACCCGAACCTGTATAAATCCGCGTGTCAATTCTTGTGTTTGCCCGGCGGGGGAGGACCGGTCACCCGGTCAACCCGCGCTGCGTGATTTCCGCTAGGATCGTCTTCAAAACCTGCCGGGGTATTCTTAATACCACGACAGTTGGCGCCGACCGTGGGGACCCGTGACGAATCGCCATGGCTCCTACGAGAACAAGGGCCCGCGCCCTTCCCGGTGACGCCGGTCCCGGTGACCTGGCGGCACCCGTCCGAGACGCTGCTGTTCCGGCGCTTCCGTCCGGAGGCGACCATTCCCAGGTACCGCCTCCCACCTTTCCTTTCAATCTAGGTGCCTCCACCTCCGGGTCGCTCCCGGCGGCCGCGGGGACCTCGGCCGGGACGAGTTTCCCCCCGACGGCTCCCCCGGCCCCCCGGGACGCCCTGCTGGAGGCTCTCGTGGAGGGCCAGCTCCGCGCCCAGCGCTCTATGGACGAGCTCCTTAGTGTGTTGGCACGGCCCTCGGCCCCCACATTTTCGTCGCACCCATATCCGGGGATCATGCCCCCGTTTATGGGATACCCAGCGGCCCCTCCGGCGTCAGGGGGGCTGTCTACCCCGTATGATCCCGCTGGGGGGTTCCCTCCCCACGCGGGATATACTTCCGGACACTTCTCGGCACCCGGGCCTGTCCCGGTGCCGGGAGGCTATTTCATGCCCGGGCCCTTCGTGGCACCAGGGGGGTACCCCGTCCCCGGCTCGCTTCCGGGGCTGGGGGGTCATTTCATGCCGGGGGCTATTCCTACGCCGGGAGCCAGTCCCGCCCCCCGCGTTGCGTTTACCGCACCGGGGCCGGTCGACAGAGCAGCTCCCGTGCCTCAGCGAATTTCCCCCCGCATTGGCTCCCCAACCCAGGACGTCGCCGAGAGGGCTCACCCCCCACTGGTTCCGGATGTCACAGGGGCTTCCCCCTTTCCGGCCCCGGTCGTTGCCACGGGGGCCCCCTCTTCAGATCCAAACGCCGCCCCGGGTGCCCCCTCCCCGGTTCCGGATGGTGCAGGGTCTCCCCCCTTTCCGGTCCCGGGGGCCGTCGCAGGGGGCTCCCCCCAGCAGGTCCCGGTAGCTCCCGGGCTGGTGGCCACAGTGCAGGAGCTCTCTCCCCCATCGAAGCAGATCCGCTTCTCCCGGGGGGAGGTCGAGCGAATGCATTCTCCCGGCCGCGGGGAAGAGCTCCCCCCCGGTCGTTGTCGCAGGGAGCCTCGCTCTCGCACCGGTCGGGGGAAGAGACCAGCCGAAGGACCATCCTCCCCGGAGAGAAGCCCGGACGTCCGGGAAATCAGTCCCGGCCCGGAAGAGAAGCGTCGTCACCACCACTCCGGTGGCCCTCTTGGGCCGCTACCTGACTCGGATAACGAGGGGGCGTCCCCCGTTAAAGAAGACAGCGACTGGGGCTCCCCCCGGGAAGTGCAGGGGGCGAACCAGCCCCTATGTCGAAGACTCCGCAGCATCCGATGGCCGCGGCCCTACCGTCCCCAGCACATCGAGCATTATAATGGCGAGGCGGACCCTTACGAGTTCGTGCAGATCTACTCCACCGCCATCTCCGCGGCGGGGGGGGACGAGAGTGTCCAATGCAACGTCTTCCCCCTCTACCTCACCGGCATTGCCCGCTCCTGGTTTTACAATCTGAAGGCGGGCTCCATCAAGTCTTTCTCGCAGCTCAAGCGGGAGTTCTGTGCCAACTTCCAGGGGAACTACGTGCGTCCCCTGGACTCCTCGCAGCTGTATACTGTCCGCCAGAGAACTGGGGAGACCATCAGAAGCTTTTTCAAGCGCTTTGCCCAGGTGAAGAGCAAAGTGGCCCATGTCCCCGACTCTACGGTTATCGAAGCCTGCAAAAGCGGCATCCTCCCGGGGGAGCTCCACCGAAGGCTCTCCCGGAGCTGCCCCTCTTCCGCCGACGAGCTCTTCAACGTGCTCGAAAAGTACGCTCGGGCGGAGGAAGACGACATCTGGAAGAAGACCCAGGGGGCTCCTGCCCCCGCCGAGCGGGGGGCCCGGGATCCCCCCAGACGCCCCAGGCAGGGGGGCCGTAGCGAACCACGGCCTCGGGACACTTTTGTCCTCAAGGGCGGAGGCGGCTCGCCTGACCCCCCGAAGGGCAACCGCCCCTTTCCCAAGCCGAGAGGCCATGGGGGAGGACAGTCTTCGCGCGGCCGCGAAGGCCCCGCGGGGAGAAGCCGGGAAGGACCGTGGTGCAGCTTCCACGGGTCCAGTACCCACGCCACCCGAGATTGCCACCAGCTGCTGCAACACTTCGCGGCATTCCTCGACCAGCGCGGGCAGGGGGGGGGGACTCCGGCCTCCTTGCCCCCTCGGCCAGCTGTTCCGGCCCTTCCCGCTCCCGCGGGGGGGCAGCAGGTGCAGGAGGGGGAGCCTTCAGACGCTCTCCCCTTTCAAACTTCTCAGCGCCGCATCAACGTCATCGTAGGGGGCTCCGCCTCCGGGCGGGACTCCAAGCGCCAGCGCAAGGAGTACGCGCGAGAAGTTAAGGTAGTGGGGGTGCTACACGCGTCCGTGCCGCCCAAGTGGTCGGACGTCCCCCTCACCTTTACGGCGGAAGACGCGCGAGGGGTTCGCTTCCCCCATGACGACGCGCTTATTGTCTCCGCGACAATCTACAACTGCCACTTAGCCCGCATCCTCGTGGACGGCGGAAGCTCCGCCGACGTCCTGTTCCTCAAAACATTCAAGGAAATGCAGGTGGATGAGAAGCTCCTGCAACCAGCGGCGGGGCCTCTGCAAGGGTTTGTCCAGGGGAAGGCGATCCACCCCGTGGGCAAGGTAGATCTCCCGATCACCTTCGGCACCCCGGAGAACTACCGGACCGAGCTAGTCCGCTTCGACGTAGTGGACCTCCCCTCCTCCTACGATGTGATTATGGGGAGGACTACGATCAATCGGCTGGGGGCTGCCACCCACCAAAACTACTTGTGCATGAAGATCCCCGGGCCGCGTGGCGTGATCAACGTCCGGGGGGATCAAGACATGGCCCGTGCTCTATACGAGCGAGCTGCTGCCACAATAGGAAGCGTCAACCTGATCAAGGCACCCGGGGGGGAGGCTCCCCCCCCGGACGTAGACGTCGCTGCGCCATCCCCTGGGAGGCCCCTCCTCAAGCCGCGTCCGGAAGGGGGCCTCCGGAAGGTCCCACTGTCCCTGGGCAGCAGAGACCAAACTGTCCAAATCGGGGCAGAGCTCCCCCAAGACCATGCAGCGCAACTCGCAGCCTTTCTGCGCGAAAACTCCGATGTTTTTGCGTGGAAGCCTTCGGACATGCAGGGCGTCGCCCGGGAGGTTATTGAACACAAGCTCGCGGTAACCCCCGGTCACCCCCCCTATCAAGCAGAAGTTGAGGAAGCTCTCCCTCGAACGTCAAGAAGCCATCAAGAGGGAGATAGCCAGGCTCCGAGAGGCGGGGTTCATCCGGGAAGTGTTGCACCCCGAGTGGCTCGCAAACCCCGTCCTCGTCAAGAAGTCAAGTGGCAAGTGGCGCATGTGCGTGGACTTCACCGACCTTAACCGCGCTTGCCCCAAAGACAACTTCCCGCTCCCGCGGATCGACCAACTCGTTGACTCCACCGCGGGGTGCGAGCTGATGAGCTTCTTAGACGCCTACTCGAGATACCATCAAGTCCGGATGGCGGAGGGGGATGAGGAAAAGACGAGTTTTATAACTCCCCTCGGAACCTTCTGCTACCGCCATATGCCTTTCGGGCTCAAGAATGCGGGAGCCACCTTCCAGCGCCTTATGACGCTGGTGTTCAAAGATCAAGTCGGCCGCAACGTCGAAGTCTACGTAGACGACGCGGTCGTCAAAAGCCCCCGTGCAGCCTCCCACATCGACGACCTCGCAGAGACCTTCTGCAACCTCCGCGCGTTCGGGCTCAAGCTCAACCCGGAGAAGTGGGGGGCCGAGCTTGCCCCCTTCTCCCTGTCCCTTACCGGCCGCTCCGCAATCAAGTCGCAGGTCCTCGCCGACTTCATCGCAGAATGGACTCCCGCCTCTGGGTCCGGGGACGAAGATCTCCCTGTGCCGCCCCGACGCAGTGACCATTGGACCCTGCTGTTTGATGGGTCGCTGTGCCTCGCTGGGGCTGGCGCGGGGGTAGTCCTCCGGAGCCCCGAGGGGAAGGAGCTCGAGTACGCCGCGCGGCTCGAGTTCCCCGCAACCAACAACGTCGCCGAATACGAGGCTCTGCTCCTCGGGATGCGCCTGGCGCGCTCCCTGGGGATCCGGCGCCTACTAGTGAAGGGAGACTCTCAGCTCGTTGTCTGCCAAATGGACAAATCTTACCTGTGCCATGACGCAAATTTAAGTCTTTACTTGCAGGAAGTACGAAAAATGGAGAAACACTTCGACGGCCTTGAGGCCCGGCATATCCCACGAAGGGAAAATGACCGGGCTGATGCTTTGGCCCGGGCGGCAAGCGCCCGGGAAACGCTCCCCAAGGGGGCCTTCTTGGAAACAATCACGAAGCCCTCGGTGGCCCCCCCGGACGCAGGCCCCGAGCCTCCGGTCCCGGAGGTCGCCGAGATCGTCCGGCCGACGTCATGGATGGATCCCCTCATCTCCTTCATCAAGGGGGAGGGGGACCCTCCCAGCGAGACCGAGGTTAAGCGCCTCCGGGCCAAAGCCCGGGCATATCTCCTGCTCGAGGGAAGGCTCTACAAGCGGGGGGCTTCAGCCCTCCTGCGCTGCCTCCCCCGGTCGGAGGGACTTCAACTCCTGGAAGACATTCATGCGGGGAGCTGTGGTTCTCACCTAGCCCCGCGTGCCATCGCCGCCAAGGCCCTTCGGCAGGGCTTTTACTGGCCTACAGTCATGCGCGACGCGCGAGACCTTGTCTCCGCGTGCGAAGCATGCCAGAAGACGGCCAAGGGCTCGAATCACCCCCCTGTAGCGCTGCGGACTATCCCCATCACTTGGCCCTTCGTGCGCTGGGGGATGGACCTCTTAGGGCCTTTCCCCCCAGCGCCCGGAGGATACAAGTATGCGGTGGTCGCGGTCGACTACTTTACAAAGTGGGTTGAGGCGGAGCCCTTGGCTAGCATCACCACCCGGGCCGTTCAGCGGTTTTTCTGGAAAAACGTCGTTTGTCGTTTTGGTGTCCCCCGGGAAATCACCGTGGATAACGGGACCCAATTCGACTCGGCATATTTCCGGGAATTCTGCGAAGGCCTGGGGGTCGTCATCCACTTCGCCTCAGTGGCCCATCCCCAAAGCAACGGGGCCGTCGAGAGGGTCAACGGCGTAATCCTACAGGGGTTACGCCGGAGACTCGAACAAACCGCTTCCAAGCGGGGCGCGTGGGCAGAGGAGCTCCCTAGCATCCTCTGCTCCATGCGCACGACCCCGTCCCGGGCCACAGGGCGTGCTCCCTTCTCCCTAGTCTACGGGGCGGAGGCAGTCCTCCCCCCGGAGATTGGCTTCCGGTCGCTGCGGGTCGAGCTCCTGAACGGAGCCACGACCGCAGCCTACCGGGCCAACGAAGACAACCGGCGGCTGGAAATCGACCTCGTGGAGGAGGAACGCGACCGAGCGCTCCTCCGCCACGCCATCTACGAGCGCGAGATGTCGCGAGCATACAACCAGCGCGTGCGCGAGAGAGCTTTCCGCCTTGGGGACCTTGTCCTCAAGCGCGTCACAGACCCCCAAGCCCAGGGTAAGCTCTCCCCCAAGTGGGAGGGCCCCTACAGGATCTCCGCTGTCCTAGGCTCGGGGGCCTACAAGCTCTCCAACCTTGAAGAGCAGGAGCTGAAGCACACCTGGAACTTGCGTTTACTTCGCAAGTTCTACGTTTAGCCTTACGGGCCTGTCCCCTCCCCCGGGGCGGTCACGCCGGAGGGGGAGGGGGGACAATGTAGCTTCCCTTTTTCCCCCTTCGCGGCTTCGCAGGGGGGCTTTGTATATTTCGTTAATAAATGCATAGCCTTTGTTCTTCAACTGTCTCACTGCAGGTTGTTTTTGTTTACCGCCCCTAGTGGTGATGCCCTCCCCGCGAGGATGCCTTCCCCGTGAAGATGCCCTCCCCGCGAGGATGCCCTCCCCGTGAGGAAGTGGGCCCTGCCCCAGCAAGTCCCTCCTGAAGGGCGGCTTACGAACAGCCCTCGTGGACTGAGGGTGTAAGCGGCAACCCGGTCCCCAGCGGCCGCGGTAACGAGTCACTTTGGGAGATTAGTCCCCTACCCAAACACTCAAGACCCGTCTCCGGGCACTTCCTCCTCCGGGAGTAGACGCTCTCCTCAGCGGGACGTCTAATGGCTTTCTGGATCTATCTTCCTCCTCCGGGAGTCGACGTTATTCCCGGCTCCCCGTTCTCACGGCGACCGGAAGATCAGCCCCTTGCGGCTTGATTGGATCTATCTTCCTCCCCCGGGAGTCGACGTTATTCCCGGCTCCCCGTTCTCACGGCGACCGGAAGATCAGCCCCTTGCTGCTTGATTGGATCTATCTTCCTCCCCCGGGAGTCGACGTCATTCCCGGCTCCCCGTTCTCACGGCGACCGGATGATTATCTCTCGAAGACCTTATTCTCGGCTCCCCGTTCTCACGGCGACCGGACGAACCCTCCCGGGAAGCTCTCCTCCGGAGGTCTTATTGGCTTTTCATGAGCCCCTTCCGCGCCTTGTTCCCGGCTCCCCGCTCTCCCGGCGCCCGGATGAACCTCTCCCGGTGCCCCCGGGCACCCCGGAAGGTCCCTCCCTCAAAAATCCGGTTTTTTACAATTTTCTAACTTAGAAAATATTTCTACAGGTTATGCTCCCCCCGGGGACCCTGTTTCCCCCACAGCACGCGGAGGCTCCCTCCCGCCCGCTGTGGGCGAGGGGGGACAGGGGGTCCCCGGGTCACCCACGAAGAAACTTAGCTCATCCTTATTAAGATGAGTCGTCCAGACCATCCAAGAAGAAGAAAATAAAGAGGCAATAAAAAGTTTAACAATGCGCTTTATTGATCAACAAACCCGGAGGACATCTTCCCCCTCCGGTGGGTTTCGGAAATAATACAACCCAGGTCCTAACCCGGGGGATTTTCTACGAGCCTAAGGCCCCTACGCCTAAAGCTCCCGGAGGCGCTCCCTTAGCTCCCGGGTCAGGTCCCGGTACAGCGCCCGGACGCGACGCTGAGAATCCCGAAGTACGTCTTCGGGCCAAAACTCGTACCCAGCCGGCGGAAGTATCCGGAGAGGAGGTATCATCTGGGCCCTCGGGTGCGGGGGAGTTAATTCAGCACGGCTGTTGTCAAAATTATCCAAGTGCCATTCCGGGCGCCACCTCAACCGGACGGGCTCCCGGGCAGTACCGCCGTCGCGCCTCCCGGAGACAAGGCTCAGCAAAATCAAAGCCACTTGGGCGTCCCCCGGAGAGCCTCTCCCGGACCGTTGCTCGGGAGCAACCCCCCGGGAACCCTGGTAACATTTCATTACAAAAGACTTAGAAAAATTTCTAATATATTTCATTGCAAAATGTTTGTGTACAAGTGCCCGGGGCTTCTCCTAAGAAGCTACCGGAATCAAAATGCCTAACAAAATAAAAAGGGGGTCCTAGCTAAAGACCCGGGGGAGGCTCATACTTTGGCATTGGGGTCCTCCCCCCGGGAAGCTTCCTCCGTGGCCGGGGCAGGGACATCCGTGGCCGGAGGCGCCGGTGTCGGGAACCACGTCCGGATGATCCGGTCGTAGAACCCCTCCGCCAGCAGCTCCACCTCCCGGCGCGTTGGCTCGAAGGCCTCCGGGAAGCCCCGGGGGATGCGCCCCCCGATCGCCCGGGCGCCGACCCCACGGTAGTCAACGAGCCCCGCGGCGACCGCGATGACGGGGATCGCTCGGCCCCTTGCCCGGACGTCCGCAGCCTCCGGGATCGCGGAGACTTGTGCGTTAAGAAAACGCACAGCCTCCGCGAGGGTCGTCGGGGGCACCTCCGGGCCGCTCCCGGAGCCCAGGCTAACGCCAAGGCTTTCCAGGGCCGAGCGGACGGAGCGGCCCGCGTCCGACAGCGCCCGGACGCTGGAGCTCTCGAGCTCCCGGAGCGCCTTCTCCCGCACCTTGGCCTCCTCTCGGAGGCGGATGTAGGCGCCCTCCGAAAGGTGCACCTGCGCCCGGGCCCGGGACAGCTCATCAAGAGCTTCGTCCCGCTCCCGGATGGCCGCCTCCCGCTGCTCGACGCAGGCCGAGGCCCGGCCCTCCGCCTCCTTGAGCAGTCGGGTGACCCGCTGCTCAAGGCCCCAGGTAACAGTCGCTACCTACAAAATGCATAGAGTTAGAAAAATCTTAAGTGCAGGAAAAAAGCCAGTGTGGAGAGCTCGAGTTACCTGGGCCCCGAGGGACTCGAGCCCCTCAAAACGCTCGTGGAGCGTCCCTCCTGCCACGAGGGCCTGCACCTTCCGGTTGTGCAGGCCCTCCGCGTAGCGGGCCACCTCCCCCGCCGGAAATAGGGAGGTGTCTTGCCCGGCCCTCCTGTCGCGGCCGGGAGAGGGCCCCCGGACCTCTGAATCCGGGAGCACGGCCGGCGTCGCCGGTGTCTTCGTCGACGAAGTTTCCTCCGAAGACGAAGACGAAGGTTGGGCGGGGATCTCCGCCCGGGGGGGGATCATTGGGCCTTTCCCCGCCCCAGGCCGGAGGGCCTTCGGAGCCTCCTGCTCCGGGGGGACCTCGAAGACTGAGGGGCTCCCCCCCTCCTCATCCACCGGCCAGAGGCGCGGGGGCGCCGCCCCCGAAAACCTCACTTCTAGCCTCTCCGGCGCCAATGCCGCCGGGAGAGGCGAGAGGAGCGTCACGCGAACTGGCGACGGGGCGTAGTCCGCCGAATCGGACCCCGCCCCATCGACAACAATCTCCTTCCCCCGGGCCTCGACGGGGGCCTCCGGGGGCGGAGGCGTCGCCTCTGCCCGGGGCGCCGCCCGGGCATGTTCGGCTCCGGGAGCTGCGTCCCGGGCCCTCACCGGCGTCGTCGGCGGCGCCGTTGCCGGAGCTGGGGTTTTCTGGACCCGGGGCTTTTTGGGCTCCGAGCCCCCGGCCGCGTCCTTCCCCCGTTTATGAGACCCGGGGGTGGGAAGGGGCTTCCTCTCCGGAAGCCTGAGCCCGTAGGCCTCGGCCACCAAGTTCCGGGGAGGCCCCTCCCCCACGAGGCGCACGATGCGCTCGTGTTCGTCGGCGAAGTACCTCCCCAGGAGGTGCTCCGCCTTGTCCCTCGCCGCCGGGTACGGACGCACTGCAAGAGGTAAAAAGTTAGTCAATTTCTCCTAAAAAACTGCAAGTACAAGAATGCAGGGCACTTACGCCGCGTCACCGGCTTGACCGGAGGCCGCTGCTCCGGGCCCATGCCGATCCCCCTTCCCCCGCGTGAGAAGGGGGAAAGCCGTAGGAGCGCCAGCTCCTCCGCGGCGTCCCGCATTGAGCGGGCCTTCTTCGCCAACACCACCTTCCCGAGGAGCTCGAACTCCTCGTCCGTCCACACCGGCGGCTTCGGTGCGGATGATCGGCTGTAGGTGGGAGGCTCCGGGGCGTAGACCACCGCCTCGTCCCGGACCCGGAGGTAGAACCACCTCCGGAGCCAGTCCCCCCAGTGGTCCCGGGAGGCCGCCGCCGGGAAGTCCGCCACCCGGGAGGGCAGCATTTGGACCATCACCGAGCCGAAGGGGGACTTCGGTCCTCCCTTCACCAGGTGGGAGCTCCGCGCCGCCGGTTCATAGAAATACCGGAAGGCGCGGAGGGTGGGCTCCCGCCCGGTCGCTGTCTCGTAGAGCCATATAAAGAGGCCCATACGGACGAGCGCGTTCGGGGTGAGGTGGTTGAGAGCCACCCCGTACTCTTTGAGAAACTCCCGGAGCATCGGATGCACCGGGAGCCGGAGCCCCGCCTCGAGGAAGGCCTCGAAGGCCACGACCTCTCCGGGCCTGGGGCGGGGGGCTCCGTCCTTCTTTAGGGGGACCCGGATGTCCCCCTCTTCGACGACGCCCTTCTTGACCAGGGACTCCGCGTCCGAGGCCGAGAACTCGGAGGCCCAAAGGAAATCCACGGGGATTTCCTCCGGGGGCACCTCCGTGGTCTTCGCTCGACCTTTGGGCGCCATTAGGTGAGTTTTTTGTGTTTCGGTGGCTAAGGTTTCAGGTGGCTGTCAACGACTCCCGGACGCTCGCTACCGGAGAAGGCTACCGGAGAAATTACCGGAAGAGCGCTACCGGGAGAGCTGAAGCTAGAGTTGAAGATCTGGAATGAGCTTCCGGGGCCCCTAGGGCCCTATTTATAGAGGCTGGCCGTGATCTAGATGCGCGCCACGTGGCCCCCTCGGGGCAATCTGGACCATTGAAATTCAAACCGTGCGCGGGAAATGAAGGGACAGGCACGTAAATCGAGACGCCGGTTCGAACCGCGCGTGCATTTATTGCGAAAACGGCGCGGCCATAAAGCGCCCGGCACAGAAACCGAAGCGTCGCCGGGGCTCCGGTGATTCTCGTCCGGAGTTTTCGTCCGGAGATTTTCCCGGTACCGTAACCACTCCCTCCGGGGGCTCAAGCTTCGTCCCCGGAGGGCATGGGGGGCTGCTGTTGGGGGAAATCTCCACGCGGTCAAGTCCAGGTAAGTTCATGATTGCCCGGGGACAGTGGCCTCCGGTGCCTGCCCCGGGCGCCGCCTTTTAGGCTCCCGGGACCGCGCCCCCCGCGCATGTCCCGGGCGCCGCCATGTGCCCGGGGACAGTGGCCTCCGGTGCCTGCCCCGGGCGCCGCCTTTTAGGCTCCCGGGACCGCGCCCCCCGGGCATGTCCCGGGCGCCGCCATGTGCCCGGGGACAGTGGCCTCCGGTGCCTGCCCCGGGCGCCGCCTTTTAGGCCCCCGGGACCGGGCCCCCCGGGCATGTCCCGGGCGCCGCCATGTGCCCGGGGACAGTGGCCTCCGGTGCCTGCCCCGGGCGCCGCCTTTTAGGCCCCCGGGACCGGGCCCCCCGGGCATGTCCCGGGCGCCGCCATGTGCCCGGGGACAGTGGCCTCCGGTGCCTGCCCCGGGCGCCGCCTTTTAGGCCCCCGGGACCGCGCCCCCCGGGCATGTCCCGGGCGCCGCCATGTGCCCGGGGACAGTGGCCTCCGGTGCCTGCCCCGGGCGCCGCCTTTTAGGCCCCCGGGACCGGGCCCCCCGGGCATGTCCCGGGCGCCGCCATGTGCCCGGGGACAGTGGCCTCCGGTGCCTGCCCTGGGCGCCGCCTTTTAGGCCCCCGGGACCGGGCCCCCCGGGCATGTCGCGGGCGCCGCCGTGTGCCCGGGGACAGTGGCCTCCGGTGCCTGCCCCGGGCACCGCCTTTAAGGCCCCCGGGACCGGGCCCCCCGGGCATGTCCCGGGCGCCGCCATGTGCCCGGGGACAGTGGCCTCCGGTGCCTGCCCCGGGCGCCGCCTTTTAGGCTCCCGGGACCCTGCTCTTCGGAAGAGGTCCCGGACGTCATCACCCTCCTAAAAGGTAAAATCCCTGTTTGTTTATCACGTGCAGGTCACGCGAGGGACGCCTCGGGAATCAGCGACCACCTGTCAAGCATCCAAGACGTTTGACCGGGAGAAGGACGGTCCTACCCTTCGATCCGACGGTGGCTTCCGGGGTAGTTTAGGCTTTTCGCTTCTTCTTGGGGGCTATAAATAGCCCTTGTACCCCTCTGTTGTAAAGATCAGTTCATTATTATTTGGAATAGCTAATCTCACAGACGTGCTGTGGAAGCCTCTCCCCCGGAGAGAGCCTCCCCAGCCGACTCCGGTCGGGAGCGCGTCGACAGGACTAGGGTCCCACCGGGACCCGAACCTGTATAAATCCGCGTGTCAATTCTTGTGTTTGCCCGGCGGGGGAGGACCGGTCACCCGGTCAACCCGCGCTGCGTGATTTCCGCTAGGATCATCTTCAAAACCTGCCGGGGTATTCTTAATACCACGACAAAGGGTAGTTGCAAACTCACTCGGGGCGGATATTATTGATCCTAAGAAGGATGATTTATCCCTCGAGGAGTCTTGTATTTTTCTTTCGGATTAGGCTGACTCGTTGGTCGCCAGTATCCCTTTTTTCTGTAAGAATTGTTAAAAATGATAATTAAGTTATTTCCTTTACATCAAAGTTTTTTGGATAATTTAATAATATGATCACGTATAATCTATAATCATTTATTAATATCCAATTTTATCTCTACCATAAAAAATGATCACAGGTAAGTATCACTGTGAGGAAAAATGATTGCAGATAAATGCCTTCTACAACCAAGGCATTCACAGGTAACAAAAAGTATTCGAGATCGTGGTCTCTGCGACTTCAAAAAATTGAAGCCAAAAAATCTTTATGGTTTGGGTATGATGTAGGTAACTAATAGATGTCTTGCCCCCAAATCTGAAACGAAATGGCCTTTCAGACCTCAAAAAAGGTGCCTTTTTGTTTCGGATTTCAACAGGTCCCAAGGAGAAACTTTAGGTGCACCTGTCAGACCCATCATGGAAAGCATTAAATGAGAGGGTTTTGCGTAGTGGTTGAAAAGCAACTTACAGATAGAGAAGCTTCAAAAACCCTCTTCTTGGAAATCGCCGCCTCTTCAAGCAGTCTGAAAAACCCTTAAAACCCTCTTTTTCCAAGTTCATCTTTACCTTAGATTATAAGCAAATGGCGTCTTGGAACTGATCCATTCATTACGATATGGAGAACTTGGATATTCTGGAGAAGGAAGAGATCTTGCCATCGAGGTTGTTGATCTCGTGCCATCCCACCGGAAAAGAAGAAACTCCAGTCATTAAGGAGAATGAACTGGTGATCTTTGAAGATTTCTTATGCTGTGGATTTCGCCTTCCAGAAAGCGAATTCTTTCTTAGCATCCTCAACCATTTTGGGTTGGAATTGGTAAATCTGCACCCCAACTCTGTGTTGAGTTTGGCTATTTTCTAGAATTTGTGTTAGGCTTTTGTTGGAGTTCTGCCCAGCATTTCTCTCTTTCGCTGATTTTATTTTTTGGTGTGGTCAAAGAGTTCAAATGCTGCTAGATATGTCTACTTTCGTCTAAGAGAGAAAAAAGACTATCCAGTTGTCCCTCTTCGCGACTCTGTCCATGGATGGAATCAACGACGGTTCTATTGCTTGGCTCCTGAGGAGATCCATCTCTGGTTCAAAAATTGTCGACCAGAGAAAAGCAATGAAAAGGACTCTGCTCCTGAACTTTATGAGGAATTGTAGAGGCAGGCCCAGGTTATTCTCCATTTGGCGCGTGAGGGCTTAATGGCGCGGGATGTGATTCGGGACTTTATAAAGAACTGGATCAGTCCGTTGAAGAGAAGGGTGCATCCTGCTTGGGAGGTGTGCTCTATGCAAGATGGAACCTTGGATTATAATCAAGGTAAAGGCCCCTTCTTGTAGATTAGTATACTGTCTTTAATCTATTTCAAGCTTATTGTGTTTCCCAAACAGGTTTGCCTTCTTCTGAGGTCGACAGGAGAAGGATGCTCTTTAGAAATTATGTAATTTGACCACTGAAGGTGAGATGGAAGCGCCAAGAACGCAGAGCATGGTTGGCAGTAGCGACAACTTGATACAAGAGCATCGAAAGGTAAACCTCTTTCAGAAAAACTTGTATAGGTGTTTTTTTTTAATAATAATCAAAGAAAATCATTCTGATTGTAGCTACTCATGGACCAATCAACTGGGATAAAGCGGGATGGTGATGATGTTGGGACTTCTAGGTGTCCTTCAACAAAGAAATTAAAAACAACTTCTAAAACACCAGGCCCAGCCAGGTCCAGGACAGCCAAGAAAGTGAAGGCTTCAACCTGTTAAAACCAAGTCAAAGATAACTTTAGGGGAGGCTTCATCCAAGGTCAAAAAGACTGGATCGAAGATTACATTGGTAAGGACTATCCTTCCTCATATTTTGTCTAGTATGAGTGGCAATTACTCCTTAATCGTATAGTGAGAGGGGAGCGAGGAGGAGAAAGATGAAACTCCTTTGATTCTGCGGAGGAAAATATCTGTAGAACATTTAAAGAGATCCTCCAAAAGGATGTTATCTTCACTGTTATCTCCCACAAGTGGGGCATTGAGTTCCCAAAGTCATCTAGGAATCAGTTTCAGGTAACAACCTGTTATTTCTATAACTAATTTTTGGTAATAAGTTAGGTATTCTTCATACAATCACAAAAATGAATGTGCAGGTCGAGCTCCACTCCCGCACAATCTGTTTCAATACCTGAAATTAAAACAACTATGATGGAGGAGATGTTGACCACTATGGCAGAAACTCTTGTCATAGAGAATGTTGCAGCTTCATCTGTAGCACTAGATGTTGATGCGACTGCTGAGGTCCCTGAAATCATCATTGACCAGGTCGTTCAAGATATTGAATCCTCAGTACCTATCAATGATGCAGACACTGATGTTGCAGCTGCGACCATGACCATGGGAACGAACGAACAAACTGAAATTTCTTCTACTCCCATGGCCTGCTGATACTTCGTGTCCTGCTCTGGATTCAAATCACTGAGAAGGCTCAAGATAATTTGGGATCTGAAACTTTTCTCAAAGATCTTGTTGAGGTAAGTAAAATCTTTACCCCATATCCTTTATTGTCTATTTGAGAAGTATCTTCAGACATTTATTTTCTTGCAGAACTCTGCTCTCCACTCGACTTTGGTTAATTCACTGATTGAACAATTCAAGGTCGTTCAAGTGAAGTGCAACCGCTTAGAGCAGTAAGTATCTTGCTCTAATCTTAGTCCTCTACGAACTAGAATGACATTTCTTGTGGTCGCAGGGAAAACTCTACTTTAACCCGTGAGGTTGCTAAAGAGCACTCCAATAAGGAGATTGTGGCGGCAGAAGCTCTGAGGGAAAACAGCAGAAAACTTGTTGAGGCCCTTTCATCCTTGGAGGAAAATAAACAATTATATGCTACTCTCCAAGGGGAAAAAGAGAAATTACAAGCTGACTTAGATCGTATGTTCATTCTCGCAAAATTTGTCATTGCATTTATGATTTTTCATGAACTAATCAAATTGTTTTTGCTTCTTTATCTGACCAGGTCAAAGAGAAATAAACTCCAAGTTGGCCGAAGAAAGGGATAACTTTGAAGAAAAGTTTATTAGGCGAGAAGACAACCTTGATAAACTTCAAAAGACCATCGATATTCTCAAAATGTCTATGGAAAAGGACAGAAATACTGTAGAGCTTTCTCGAGATGAAAATAATGATTTGGAGAAAATCATCAATAGCTACAGTATTATTGAAAAGGCCATTCTCGAAAAACTGAGAGAAGTCGCGGACTCACTCGAGGCAACAATTATTGATCCTGAGAAGGACCTATCTCTTGAGGAGTCCTACAACTTGGTTGTGACTCAAGCTGATTCTCCGATCGCTAACATCCCAGAGTTTGCAAAGGAATATAAAGAGACAGTGAAGACTGATGTAGGTACTCCTGCTTCTTCTATCCTTTGCAAACTTAGGCGTCGCCATGGACCAAACTTTGATCTGAATCCAGCGGCGGAAAATATAATGTTTGATAATGAAGATCAGATGGCTGCGATCGTGGCTGAGGTTAAGCCCATAGTAGATAAACTATTAGAAAACCTCAAGCTTGTATAAGACTTTCTTATTGCAAAATTTATTAACAATGGGAACATAAATTCTTTGATGTATTCAATTTTTCATAACCTGCAAATACATATGACTAATAGAAAATGCAAATGCATGATTAACAGAATTTGAAATAACAAGAGACATACTTAACTTCCAATAAAATGTTATAGTTATATTCCCCTAGCCCCTCCTGAGATCACTAATGTTGAGTATACAATATAGTAAATTAGTAATCTTAGGATAAGAAACATGGACTAAAAAGACCATGACTATCGAGTCTCTTATGCGTTGAGAAACGGCTTAGAGAAGAGATATCCCAACTAGAGTTTATCATGAAGGTGCAAAGATTAAAAACTTAACATAAATGCCAAAGTTTATTGCGAACTGATTGCCACCCGAATGATCAGAAACATGCTAGTAAGTCCCTTATGTGTTGAGAAATGGCTTAAGAGAGATGTCTTATCTAGATGCAACCATGAGATCAGCCGGTAAATCCACTTTAAACATCATATTAAGATGGTTATTTGCGATCAGCCCCCAAGCTTGGTTTGAGAAAAATCAAGGACAAAAAATGGGAACACAACCATAACATAAAGTAAAAAAGCACTTTATTATTATTAAAGGAAACATGCTAATGGAAAAGGAAAAATGGAATGACAACACTTACACGTAAAATTTGCACACTTGATCTATATTCCAAGAATTGGATAAGATCCTTCCATTTTCCATAGCTAATCGAGCCAATCCTAGCCACAGAATTGAAACCACAGTATAAGGACTTTCCCATTGAGGGGAGAACTTGTTGCGATTGGCCTGGTTTTGGATTTTTTTTAAAACCAAGTCACCCACGTGAAGGTTATGTGGTCACACATTTCTACTGTGATATTTACGTAAAGCTTGTAAATATGTAGCAGACCTAATCAATGCTCGATCACGCTTTTCTTCGAGAAGAGAAAGTTTAGCTTCTCGAGCATCTCTTTGATTGTCAATATCTAAGTGACTTAGGCAAGCTGAACCAAGTTGTATTTCAACTGGTAAAACAGCTTATGCATCAAAAACCAGTTGGAAAGGCATCTCGCCTGTAGTTCAACTGGATGTGGTACGTAATGCCCATAATATGGAGTAGAGTTCAACTACCCAAGCCCCTGAGCCTAACTTAAGGTGGTCAAAAACACATTTTTTGATGCCTTGTATTATCTGCCTGTTGGCACGTTCAACTGCACCATTTCTCTGTGGATGAGCAACAGATGCGAAACAGACTTTGGTCCCAATGTCGTCGCAATAGTCTAAGAAAAGACCACTAACAAACTGGGAACCATTGTCAGTAATGAGACAACTTGAAACACCAAATTGTGTCACTATGTTCTTATGAAAGAACTTCTTTGCCACAGTAGCGGTAATATTTTGGATTGGTTCAGCCTCGATCCACTTGGTGAATGTATCAATGGCTACGAACAAAAAATTGTATCCATTGACTGCTTAAGGCATTGGTCCTACACTATCTATCCCCCAAACGGCAAATGACCAAGTTAAGGGAATAACTTACAATGCATATGCTGGCTGATGAACTTGTCGAGCATGGAATTGACACTGTGGGCATGTTTTGACCAATTGCATGGCATCATTAAGTGCCGTAGGCCAGTAATAACCCTAGCGAAAGGCTTTCCCGACCAATGTCCGATAAGAAGCATGTGTTCCACATATGCCCCCATGTATTTATCATAGAAGGGATTTACCATCTTCTTGAGAAATACAACGCTTAAGTACTCCTTGAGTTCTTTTTCTGTATAAGGTTCCCTCAATAAGTCTGTATATGTGTGCTTTTCTAACTAACCGATCACTGTCGATTTCACCCTCAGGCAAGGTCCCATTCACAAGATAGATCCTCAATGGATGGATCCAATCTGCTTCTTGCTCTAAGGTGGCGACGTTAGTCATCGTCTCTGACCCTTATTTGATAGAAGGGGATTTTAAGTGTTCAACGAACACTCCTGCCGGAGTGGATGTACGTGAGGATCCAATTTTTGATAATTGGTCTGCGAGAATATTGTCTCTTCGCAGAATGAATTGGACTTCGAAATTACTGAAGTGTTTTTCCAATTTCCTCACTTCGTCTAGGTAATGACCTATTGTCTCATCGGAGATGCTGTACTCCTTGTTTACTTGGTTTACGACTAGCTATGAGTCCTCCTCACCACTAATCGATGGACCTCAAGGGATTTGGCTACTTGAAGCCCAGCAAGGAGAATTTCATACTCTGCTACATTATTGGTAGCAGCAAAGTGTAATTGTACGACATATTGGAGTTGGTCACCCTGAGGTGTAATTAAGACCACTCCTGCCCCCAAGTGTTGATAACTGCAAGAGCCATCAAAATACATCATCCAATGGTCAGCATGCTCGAAATCCATAGGTTCTTGAGCAAGTGATTCGGGATTAGACCATTCGACCACAAAATCTGCAAGAATTTGGGATTTGATCGCTACTCGAGTAGTAAAAGGGAGATCAAAAGCTCCAAGTTCTACTGCCCACTTCGCAACTCAACCTGTGACTTCCAGATTCTGGAGAATGTTTCCTAAGGGAAAGGACGATGGCACGAAAATCGTGTGCTCTTGAAAGTAATGTTGAAGCTTTCTAGAAGCCATTAAGAGAGCATAAAGTAGCTCTTGGACTTCAAGGTAACACTCCTTCAATCCATTAAGCACCTCACTTACATATTAAACTAGTCGTTGCACTCCTTCCCTTTCTGCGACCAGCACTGCACTGACCGCATGAGGGGTAGCAGCCAAATAGATGAGTAAAGATTCTCCCTTAACAGGGGAAACCAACACCAGAGCACTGGTGAGGTATGCTTTTACTTCCTGAAAGGCTTTTTCGGCTTCATCCGACCATTGAAAACCATTGTGCTTACGCAAAACCTTAAAGAAAGGTAAACCACATTCGCCTAACCTTGAGATGAAACGACTCAAAGCCACCATTCGACTGGTCAGCCTTTGCACTTCCTTCGTAGTCGAAGGGGATTGCATTTTCTTAATGGCACGAATTTTTTGGGATTAACCTCAATGCCTCTTGAACAAACAAGGAAACCTAAAAGCTTACTCGAAGAAACCCCAAAAGAGCACTTTTTAGGATTCAACTTTATTCCATGTATATTCAGATTACAAAAAGTTTCAGCAAGATCATTTATATGACTAGAGCTTTTAAGGCTCTTTACAACCAGATCATCAACATAAGCTTCTAAATTACGCTCTAATTGAGAAAGAAAGGTTTTTTGCATCAAGAGTTGATACGTGGAACCAGCATACTTGAGCCCAAATGGCATCCTGATGTAACAGTAAGTACCAAATGGGGTGATGAAGGTAGTTTTCTCTTCATCTTCTTCTGTCATGCTAATTTGATGGTAGTCTGAGTAAGCATCCAGGAAACTCATTAGTTCACCACTCGCTATTGAATCGATCAACTGATCGATATGGGGAAGGGGAAAGTCATCCTTCGACCAGGCATTGTTCAAACTGGTGTAATCAACGCACATACGCCACTTACCGTTTGATTTCAGGACCATGACCGGATTCGCGAGCCATTTGGGATGGTCAACCTCGTGAATAAAACCAGCCTCTTGGAGTTTGTGTAACTCCGAACGGATAGCTTCTTGCCGATCAGGAGCAAGACATCTAAGTTTTTGTTTTATTGGTCACTGTCCAGGCCGAATTGCTAGCCTGTGCTTGATCACTTCCCTTGGGACTCCAGGCATGTCTAATGTTTTCCACACAAATACATTCACGTTAGCTTGGAGGAAAGCAATGAGCGCTAATTCCTACTTGCCATCTGTCGACGATTCGGACTCGGGGTCCTTAGTCGATCTTATGCAAATTTTGTGAGTTGTGAGACCTTTCAAAGTGTTCCTCCGGAAAGGGATGATGAGCAATGTCTGTTGGGGCACAAAGAAATTTATACAGGTTCGGGCCCTCGATGGTGGGAGTAACAGCCCTACGCCCTGTTGTGATTTCACTATGTATGGAAAATGCTTACAAAGTTGAAGAAAAGATCATCACAGGCGAAGATCTTTTCTGTGTTGTTGTCTAAAATCAACTAAACTAACTTATGAAAGCTTGTCCTTGATCTGTCGTCGTCCTATTTGCCTTGTACATTTGGCCACCCTTTTATACCGGTCAAAAGAGCGCCAATGCACAACGGTTTTGAACGGTTGTAGAAGCGCAGTTTTGGTAACCGCACTTAACTCCCACGTAGGCCTAACACGCGCAATTAAGGGATAACTACACATGTTAACCTCCTGGCAGTTGTCTTCATATGTGGAAGAATCATTACGATACTGAGGATATGCTTTTTAGAGGGCTAAGCAATCCTGAGTTACTCTGGTCGAGGGTAATCAACGACCTTCTGACCACGCATCGTCTGCAGCCTCCTGACCGCGTAACATCTGCGACCTCAAGGTCGTGCAAGGCCTGCGGCCATAAATTACTCCTGTGCCCGTGCTGCTCAGGTCGTCTGAGACCATAACAGCGGACCTTTAGATACTTGTCTGGTTCGTATTCGTCTTGAACCAGATGTGTATTATTTCAAACTAGCTCGGGTAATAATCCTCGTCAGCTAGCCCCCAAATTTGAAGAAAATGAAGAGACATATTTACTTCAAATTTTAACACTGCATCGGATAAGTGACCCGACGCTTTAACTTCTACACTTAGTGGCACACTACATGCGACTGTTTATTCCCCGAGACGGGCTCCGGGTTGTTCTTGACAGGTAATGATAGCGCTGCTGACTTGTTTTTTAACCAGAGATAAAACTGTGAATATGTTTTAAGAACTCGAGGCATTCGCAAATATGAACTGTCACCCCTGGGTGCTATAAATACCAAAGCCCCTTAGTCCTAAAACTTCATAAGTTTTTTCTTGGCTAAGTCTTTTCCAGTGCTATCTCCTCTTCTCTTCTATTTTTATCTCAATGGCAGATCAAGACTCCAAAAACATCATTGAGATTGAAAGTGATGAGGAATCACTGGAACTTGACTTCGACCAGAAGGTATGTACCTTCAAAAGATCTAGTTCCAGTTCTTGTCTCGGCCGTTCTCAAAGTAGTGTGCTTTGGAACTTTTTCAGGTAAACGAGGAACAAACTCCCCTGAAGAAAAAAGCAAAAGTTGATGAAGGATCCTCCAGTGGTGTTGCAGCTGTAGGTGCAAAGGTTAGGGATGCATCATTGCTCTCTCTTCCTTTGGCCCCTGTAGTTGAAAACCTCTTGAAAGAACTTGGGTTATGGTAAATTTTGTACCTGTACAGATGTAACTATACAATGCATGTGTATGCCTTAAGTTTTGAAAGAAGAACACTTCTTTTTGTTTCATGTTGTGACCATATTCCCCTAGCCCCCTCCTGAGATTATGTATACTGAAGACTTAGTATTATAAGCACAGGAAAAATATGGGTGTAACGACGACCAGGAATACCTAAGGAACACTGTGACTTAGGTATTATCATCCGACCAGACCGATAATCGTTTTCAATACAACACCTGACCTTATTGCAAACCGGCAGCCACACTAATGACCAAGGACATACCAGCAAGCCCTGTGTGCGTTGAGAAATAGCTTATTGAGGGGTATCTTGTCTGGAAGTGATCACGAGATCGGCCAGTGAATCCGATCGAGGTATTATAGTGATACAATTATCGGCGACCAGCCCCCGAGCCAGACTCATTACACATGGGCAAAAGGAATGATTATAACATGAAACAACTAAAAGTGCCGATTTTTGTTAAACCATGCTAATTGAAAAGGAAAAGGGTTTAGAAAGCTCACATGTAGAACTTGCGTAGTTGGTCAATGTTCCAGGTATTGGATAAGATCCTACCGTCCTCCATTGCTAGCCGAGCCGATCCTGGTCGCGGCACCGAGACAATCGTGTAAGGGCCTTCCCATTGAGGGGAGAATTTATTGCGATTAGATTGGTTTTGTATTTTCCGTAAAACCAGATCACCCACGTGAAGGCTACGTGGCCGCACCCTTTTGTTGTGGTACTTGCTCAAAGCTTGCAAATACACCGTGGATTTCACCAGAGCTCGATCACTTTTTCTTCTAGGAGGATCAGATCTTGTGATCGTTGTCCATTCTGATCAACTTGTTCGAATTGATCTGTTCGGACAGAACCAATACTAATTTCCATGGGTAATACAGCCTCAGCTCCGTATACCAGATGGAAAAGTGTCTCACCAGTGGCTCGACTAGAAGTAGCACGTAGTGCCCATAGAATGGTATAGAGCTCATCTACCCAAGCCCCCGAGCGTGTCTTAAGGTGATCAAAAATGCGCTTTTTGATGCCTCGTAATACTTGCCCGTTGGCACGTTCAACGGCACCATTGCTCTGCGGATGAGCTACAGAGGCAAAGCACACCTTGGTTCCAATATTGTCGCAATAGTCCAAAAAGAGACCGCTAGAGAATTGGGAACCATTATCAGTGATGAGACGATTTGGAACACCAAATCGAGTCACAATGTTCTTATGAAAGAACTTTTGTGCAGCGGCAGCAGTGACATTGCGTACTGGCTTGGCCTCAATCCACTTTGTAAACGTGTCAATGGCTACGAACAAGAACTTGTATCCATTGACCGCTTGTGGCTTAGGACCAACAATATCCATCCCCCAAACCGTGAAGGGCCACGATAGAGGGATAGTTTGTAGAGCATAGGCAGGCTGGTGGACTTGTCTCGCATGAAATTGCCACTGAGGACATGTCTTGACCAGATTTTTGGCATCGTCAAGTGCCGAAGGCTAGTAAAATCCCTGTTGGAAAACCTTCTCGATCAGTGTACGGAATGACGCGTGTGCACCACATACGGTGTCATGAATCTCTTTCAAGAGGGATTTACCTTCCTCTTGGGACACACAACGCATGAATACTCCTTGAGTACCTTTTCTATACAAAACTCCTTCTATAAGTTTGTACAGGTGCACTTTTCGAACTAACCGATTGCTCTCGGTTTCATCCTTGGGCAAGGTCCCGTGTTCGAGATAGACCCTCGATGGATGGGTCAAATCTCGTTCATGTCCAAGGTTGGTAACGTAGACTGTTATCGGATCATCTTCGGTCGTAGTCATGATCGAAGGATGTTCCAAGTGTTCGACGAACACTCCTGCCGGGGCGGATGTACGTGAGGACCCAATTTTGGATAATTGGTCTGCGAGAATGTTGTCCTTTCGCGGGATGTATTGGACTTCGAAATGACTGAAGTGTTTTTCCAATCTCCTCACTTCCCCTAGATAATGAGCCATTGTCTCATTGGAGGTGCTGTACTCCTTGTTTACCTGGTTTACGACCAGTTGTGAGTCTCCCCTCACCACTAATCGACGGACTCTGAGGAATTTTGCACCCCGGAGCCCTACAATAAGACCTTCATACTCCGCTGCGTTGTTGGTCGCAACAAAGTGTAGTTGAATGACATACTTGAGTTGGTCACCATGAGGCGTGATTAAGACCACTCCAGCCCCGGAGTGTTGAAAACTGCGAGAGCCATCAAAATACATCGTCCAGTGATCGGGGCATGCCAAATCTTCAGACTGCTGCACGGGTGGTTCAGGATTAGTCCATTCGACCACGAAGTCGGCCAGGATCTGAGACTTGATCGTGGTGTGAGGCGTGAAATGGATGTCGAACGCTCCGAATTCCACAACCCATTTCGCGATCCGACCAGATTTCTCCGGATTTTGGACAATGTCCCCCAAAGGAAAAGATGAGGGCACTGTAATTTTATGTGCTTGGAAGTAATATCGTAGCTTACGGGAAGCCATCAACAGTGCGTAAAGTATTTTTTGGACCACAGGGTATCGCTCCTTAGGACCATTAAGTACTTCGCTTACGTAGTAGATAGGTTTGTGCACACCTTCTCTTCCTGCAATCAATACAGCGCTGACCGCGTAAGGTGTGGCCACCAAGTAAAGGAGTAATGGTTTGACCGCGTAAGGTGTGGCCGCCAATGCACAACGGTTTTGAACGGTTGTAGAAGCGCAGTTTTGGTAACCGCACTTAACTCCCACGTAGGCCTAACACGCACAATTAAGGGATAACTGCACATGGTAACGTCCTGGTAGTTGTCTTCATATGTGGAAGAATCATTATGATACTGAGGATATGCTTGTTAGAGGGCTAAGCAATCCTGAGTTACTCTGGTCGAGGGTAATCAACGACCTTCTGACCGCGCATCGTTTGCGGCCTCCTGATTGCGTAACATCCGAGACCTCATGATCGCGCAAGGCCTGCGACCATAAATTACTCCTATGTCCGCGCTTCTCAGGTCGTCTAAGACCATAACAGCGGACCTTTAGATACCTGTCTGGTTCGTATTCATCTTGAACCAGATGTGTATTATTTCGAACTAGCTCGGGTAATAATCCTCGTCACCATCCAGAGTTGATCCAATCTGGCTGGTTCTAGATGGATCATCTAGGAATACTGGAACTTGCTTGAGTTTTTTTTCTAGTTGTGGGGATCTCTTGACCGCATCTTATTCTGAGGTCGCAACTTTGACATCCCGTAGGGGAAGTTGTTCGTCCAGTTCCAGGGAGATTCAATCACAAATTAGAGCCGTATGCTAACTCCCTCTGACTGTGATCATGCCATGAGGACCTGGCACCTTGACACATTGATAAGCATAATGTGTCACCACCATAAATTTAGCAAGGGAAGGCCTACCAAAAATGATGTTATAAGCTGAATCAAAATCAATTACATAAAAAATAATTAATTCCGTTTGAAAATTTGCTGGTTCTCCAAGTGTTATTGGTAGCACAATCCGTCCAATAGGTAACATAGAAGAACCAGGAATTTTCCCAAAAAATGGTTGAGCCACTAGCTTTATTTTTGAACGAGGGATTTGCATCCTGTCAAGAGCCTTGGCAAAAAGTAGGTCGAGGGAACTTCCTCTATCAACCAACACTCGTCCTACCTTAGCATTGCTAATGATAGGGGATATGACCAGAGGGAGGCGCCGAGGTCGCGTCAATCCCTTAGGGCAATTTTCCCGGCTGAAGGTCAGGGAAATCTCTGACCAGTGGGGAAACTGAGGCTCTCCTAAAGGAGCTTCAGTACTATTTACCTCGCGAAAAACAGTTTTAAACTGACACTCAAAGAACTACCAAAAATAACATTAACATGATTGTTAGGTACCTGATATGGCATGTCCTCATCTCCATTAGTGCCCTTATTTCCACTGTTTTGTCCTTGACCTGGTATGGTGGGCATAGAGGTTTTACCTTGGTAAAAGTCATCCAGCTTTCTTAACCAGGTCGTGTGATGAAACATTGTGCAACGGACAATCTTGTAGTTTAGTTAGTTTTTCTGCCTGGTCGCCATGACCAGCAGAAGAAAATTTATTATTCTTAAATGGAACCTTCTTACCTTTCCCTTGAGGTTGCTTGTTGATGATGGTGACCTCTCGGAATTGGCCGGTTCTGGCTTTCTTTACCTTTCTTGATTTCTCACCAGTGGATGACTCAGGTTTCTTACGCGAATCATCCTTCTTCTCGACCTCGAGACCTGGTTGAGGCGGCAACTTTCCTTTATCCACCATCTTAGGTCATTCGACAGCCTCGACTGCCTCAGAATAACGATCAGCCACGTCAAAAAGATCTGCGACTGATCGTGGTGGATGAATAACCAAATCTTCAGTAAATCTCCGATATCGAACAACATGCTTAAATGCCCTGATAATGGAGCTGTCAGATATGTTGGGGATGGTATTTCTCACCCCCACAAACCATTTGACAAACTACCAAAGAGTTTTTGTGGAAGTCTGGCGCAAGCGATGAAGATCATCTTCTGTGCCAGGATTTTGGTAACAATTTTGGAAATTGTTGAGGATTGCATCACACAACATTTCCCAATTATAGATTGAACCTTCAGGTTGATTGAATAGCCAGGTTCGCGTTGGACCTTCCAGGACAGTCGGTAAATAGTTTGCCATAACCCGGTCATCACCAACAGCCGCTTGGATGGCAGTAATATAAATCTGGAGAAATTTTGAAGGATTTTTGGTTCCATCGAATCGCTCGATCGTCTCGGGTTTAAACTTATCTGGCCAGACTACTGCACGTAGCCTTGGCGAGAAAGCTTTACAACCGACATACGAGGAATGTGGTTGTTGATCATCACGACCTCCATCAAGGTCACGGAAAGAGTCAGCTTGTGGCCCCAAGCGTGAACACACCGGTCCACGATTACAGTCGCAAGAAGAATCTACTCACAGTCCCAAACGTGAATGTACTAGGTCACGATGAAGGTCACTGAGATTACCTGTTCACCTGGTTTTACGATACTGAGCTGATGGTGTGTGTCCACGAGTATGTTGTCCCTAGCTCAAATCATAACTGTCCCACTCACGTGAACAAGTTATTGATCGTGATGATGATGTTGGAGTCGTGACTGTCGCTACCTCATCGAGGTTATCTGCCAAAATCCTTATGAACAATACTCTGTCATCATTCGCCAAATCAGATGGAGGATTGCAAAGAGTATCTGCAATCACACGAATGCATTCTTGTGTACTCCTTTTGGGTGCCATGGGAGTTATTGTCACCTCATCCATCGGAGAACAGGACGGGGTTGATAGCAGAGTTTGGTTCTGCCTATGACCATGATGATGTCGTGGGTGAGAAGTTCCAGGGGCAAGATTGGGAGCTGCGGTATCTTGGCGAGATTGCGCAAGTTGTAGAGCTTTCTCTGTGACCATACGAACCTCGGCCTCTTGCCGCTCACGAGTTGCACTTCTTCCCGTTTGTGCTCTTCCTTTTCTTTGGCTGCGCGTTGCTCAGAGGTTTCCTCGGAAAGTGCAGCTACTTCCCGGGGAACTGAGTTTGCAAACGGGGAGAGCATCTCCTCATCTTGATCAGACTCAAAATCAAAGATGGAATGCAAGTTGTCTAGAGAAAATCTTTCCAGACTGCGAGGTCCTCATCTCCCGCATCATCTGGGACGATGGGTTGTGTCACATATTCACCTCTCGATGTGGCGGACCCACCGGAGGCGAACGAATTGCCGATCAGGTTCCTAGCCAAGGACCAAGTCCTAAGAGTACTCCTCAGCACAAGGTTCTGAGGGAACTTCATTTTCTTCCATGTAGAGAGTTTCATCCTCCATGTTGAGATCAGCATAATCTACAAGATCAAAATTATTTTCAGAATCGTAAACTCCCGACATGGCTTACCGAGATTCTTGATGAAGAATAACACCTTGAAATGGGCCCCACAGTAGGTGCCAACTGTCAATGATTGGGACTCTGATCCTTAGTCGAGCCTATATAAGTTTAGATGATGAAATGTGAAGCCGATTCAAGATGAAACTCAAGTAAATCAGGGTATCTATGTCTAAGGAAGAAAGGAATTTATACAGGTTCGGCTCTCTGATGTTGAGTAATAGCCCTACTCCTGTTGGTATTTCACTAAGAATATCAAGGTTTACAAGGGGAGAATAAGAGGTGTTCTTAGATGAACGAAGAACAATCTCCCATTCTTTGTTACACAGTGTATAACAACCTATTATTTCTATCTCTTTTTTCTTGTATCTTAGATCTTTGGTCAGATCTGTCTCCTTCTCTCCCTGGCGATCCCCCTTTTATAGCTCATTGTTGGCCGTCGGTTATGGGATTGAAGGGTTACTAAGGGGCAAACGTGCGCCAACCATAATGTGCAATTATGCCTATTTATGATCGCGCCATTATCTCCTTGACGGTTATCAGAAGTTAATTAGAGAGGCTGAAGATATCCAAGGTGGCGGTAGTGGTCAAATAGGCTTAACCACTTGGTATTGTCGAATAGATCTAACCATATTGCCATTGGATGTTTTGGCTCTTCAGTTGTCATGGTCGCATATTAACTACGACCATGTATTGTCATTCTTTCACTCTCCACGACTTAGGCGACCACGGGAATATGTCTCCATGACCAGGGTATTCGTGGGTATGTGAGACCATGAACTTTGAGACCTCAGTATTGTGGGTGTCTCGAGACTACAGACCCCACGACAATACAAGTCATCACCATAGAATAGGCCATGTCCAGAATATCTTGGACTATCCTATTGTCTCCCTCTTAGGTCCTTGAGACCACAGAGGGGTATGCAAATAATTTAGATCTCGTTCTGTAGCCCTTGCGACTATAGAACGACAAAGGTGACTAACTCAGGTTATAATCCTCGTCACCACTACCAAGCTTCATAGAGTGATTCTCCTCCTTGCTAAGTAAAACAAACAATCTGGTTCTGTATATGTGCAGTTTTAGATGGAGGAAAAAATTTATTGAGAAAAATATATGAGAGTTCATCCCATGTTGCTATTGAAGCGGGCGGTAGAGTTAGGGCTGAAAATGAGCCGAGCTTCAGTGAGCCTAGGCAGGCTCGGCTCGGGCTCGATAGTGTACTGGGCTCAACTCAAAATATTAACAAGCTTCGAATTGAGATCAATCTTGGCTTAAAGCATGTTTGGTAGAGCTCGAGCTTGGCTTGACAAATAGTTGCTTTGTTGTGAGGTTTGATTGGGCTCACTCGAGCTCGATTAGGCTCGGCTCAAAAATGTGCATTACAATTTACAACTAGAATTATAGAATCTTTCCTCATGACAATAATGAATTAATAACATAACAATTCATAGTTTCAATCAAGAAAACCAAAATGCAGAGTTTCAATATAGCATAACAAACTAACAATATAGAATCTTCCTATCAAAAAGAAAGTAGAAAATTCAGACTTTCAACCAAGAGAAACAAAATGCATAATAGGATCTTCAAAATACATCAGATTTGTGCAGCTCCAATTGACTCCAGGTCTCCAGCTTGACAACCAAAGTGCAGCATGTGAAGAAGTGAAACTCTGAAAGTTTGAATTTCATTATAGGATGTTCAACCAAAGTGCATCTTGACAAACAAAATGCATTATACATATATATAGATGTTCATGTATACAGCTTAACGAGGTATCATCGTTCTTCAGTCCAATGTAGCCTACGAAATGAACCACAGAAGATTGTCAATTACACATATAGATAGATAGATGTTCATATCAAAAGAAACAAATTCAATAACAATTTTGTCAAACAAAGAAAGCATGCATTGTTCTCAAGGATTTCTTTGTTATGTAAATAGCATACAAATGTTCATGTAAGAAGCAAATCACTAGTTACTGCCCACAACTGAGGCATCTAAAGGATTGCTTTCAATTAGTGCGATCTCTTCAACATCATCTTCATGTTGTGACTCCTAACATGAAATAGAAGTCAATTAGAAATGAAAAAATTATTTACCATTTGATGAAAACAATTTTGAAATGAAGAAGTTAAAACTTACCAATTTCTTCAACTTATGATGGTTACCTCTAATCCAACTAGAGGTACACACTAAAGCCTACACCATTGATGGGTTTAGAGAGCTATGATAGTCATCAAGAACTCTTCCTCTGGCACTAAAGGCTGACTTCGAAGAGACAGTGCTAATAGGTATGGTCAATATATATATCTCTTGCCATCTTAGACACTATAGGATACTTCGACGCATTCATCTTCCACCATGTGAGTACATCGAAAGGTTTTGCATCACACACTTCATTCATGTCTTCTAAGTACATCTTCAAATCAGTTTTTGAAGGTTGTGCAGTAGAACTAGCTTTGATGAACTCATGAAACTTGCAAGAAAATGACACCAAACTACTTGCACTACTTGAACTCGATGCACCACATGTACTAGCACTACCTTCTTGATGTGAAATGCTTTGCTTATACTCGCTTTCATATATGACATAGAACTCATCCAATGTAGTTTTCACAGATGCAAGTTTTTGTTCAAGATCATCATTAGAAAACATGACTGGAAAAGAAAAATCAATCATTCTCATCTTGTACCTTGGGTCAAGAATTGTGGCAATAGGAAGAAGATTTGTGCACTCTGGTCCCCAATATTTCTCAAATTTAAGAAGCATAGCATGTGCCACTTCCTCCAAGCATGCATTTGATGAATTTGACAAATCAAATAACACCTTCTTGATATTAAAAATTTCAGGAAAAAACCATATTAGCTGTAGGATAAGTTGACCAAAAAAACATATTGTTAGCCAAATTTAGAGCAAACAATATATTCTTGACTTGTGCATATAGCTCCCATTTCTCCTCAAGTGGTTGCCACTTGTAGTTGGCATCCTCAACTGCATATATTTCAATATAAGGTTTGAAATATAAGGCACTATCAAGCATCTTATAAGTGGAGCCCCACCTAGTGCATACATCTAGACATAATTTTCTCTTTACATCAAGCTTGAGTGACTTGGCAATGGCTGTGAGCTTATACAAGCGAGTATTGGATTTCTTGAAGTACTTCACAGTCTCCCTAATCTTGCTAATCAAGCTCTCTAATGGTTTCAAACCATCATTTACAAGAAAATTCAGAATGTATGCACAACATCTCACATGAAAACCTTTCCATTAAAGGACAGTACACCCCTAGCACTGAACTTTGCAAGCAACAATTTTGTAGCAACATCGTTGCTAGAGGCATTATCAAAAGTAATGGTAGCTATATTGTCTTCAATTTTCTAATCAGCTAAACATTCAGAAATAGCCTGAGAGATAACTATTCCACTGTGGGGAGGCTCTAACTCGACAAAATTAATGATGCGGCATTGTAATGTCCAATCAGCATGAACATAGTGTACAACTAAACTTATATAGTAAAGAGTCTAATTAGATGTCCAAAGATCACATGTGAGACTTATCTTGTTAACATGCCTAAAATTTTTCTTCAATTTTTCCTTCTCAGATTCAAAAATTTTAAGACAATAAGCTCTAGTAGTCTTTCTAGAAATCTTTCGGTAAGAATGGTTCAATGTTTTTAACAAAGCATTGAACCAAGTATATTCCACAATTCTAAAGGGCAACTCATGAACAACAACTATGGTAGAAATTAACTCACGTATCTTAGCATGATCATATCCAGTAGAAGAGCTAACAAGAGGAAGAATGAAATCACCTTCCACAGACAAAGGAAAAATCATGACTTTCTGCTTCTTCATTTGCATTTGCTAAATATTGTGAACATTGCAAGCTTCTAAATGTCGTTTCATTGTTGATGTAGTGCCGCTTTTGTTCTTTGCTTACTTTGTTCCACATGCCTTGCACTTGACCTTTTGTTCCATCACTCCCCTCTCCTTTTTGGATGCCACCAAAACTGCTTCGAAGTGTTGCCATACTTCAGAGGTTTTATTTCGTGAGGTTGTTGTATCTTTAGAACCGTCTTCTACTTTCACAGCATCAGTAGCTATAGCTCCCTCTTGCCCACCACTATCAGCCATATCACCCCTCAAATTTGATGGATCAACATATTGTTGGGACTGGTGTTCTTCTATATCTACAACCACAGATTACAGTATTAAAATTTGTGGGTCAAGTGATCAACCATGGATTACTATGAAAGCATGAAACCATGAGAATTTGCAACTCACCTCAAGCGATGGCTGCTGCTCCATTGCGCTGCCTACTGTTGAGAGAACTTTCCTTCCAAATCCAATGTATAAAAATCTTTTATGAATGGGTTAAAAACTGCCTTCCAAATAAGACCTAAATGATAGTCCAAAATTGTTTTAGGTAAAAAAAACATAGATGAATACAATAATAACAATAGTAATACTTGACTTTTTTTGGTTTTCAACTTATGTCCCTCTATTCAAGATTCAGTTTATCTCCCTCCATTCAAGAAGGTTAGGGATGTACATTTATAGCCACAAACATTTAACAAGACTATTTAAGGAAAAAAATTATTTGAAAAGTGTAAAATACATTAGTACAGAAAAGCTTTCTTCTATCTAAAAAACACCCTTCTACTATCAGTTTTTGTACCGTTAGAGATAAACACGATAGAACAAGACAGGTCATTTTCTATCGGTAAATAACCGATAGAAAAACTGCACTATTCTAACGGCATTTTAGGCGACAATCGATAGAAAACCCATTCTAGTCTGACGGTTGTGAAAGAGTTTACCGATAGAAAAAGTATAGTGCTCTCTCGGTTGTGAATGAGTTTACCGGTAAGAAAAGTCACACTCTTCTAACGGTTAATTAAGAGTGTATCGATAGAAAAAACCTTAGTACTCTATCGGTTGTGTATGAGTTTACCGATAGAAAAAACGATAGTACTCTCTCGGTTGTGTATGAGTTTACCGGCAGGAAAAGTTACACTCTTTTAACGGTAAATTACGAGTGTACCGATAGAAGAAAGTATAGTACTCTCTCAGTTGTGGATGAGTTTACCGATAGAAAAAACGATAGTACTCTCTCGGTTGTGTACGAGTTTACCGATAGAAATACAGTATAGATGCAATACAGTATATTCACATATACAGTACATTCTTTACATTCACAATACAGTACATTCACATATATAGTACATTCTTTACATTCACAATACAGTACATTCTTTACATTCACAATACAGTACATTCACATATACAGTACAGATGCAATACAGTATAGATTGGATACACAATACAGTACAGATGCAAAGAAGGGTAAATTCACATATACATTGAACAGATTGACAAATTAGACTGTTATTCACATATATATGGACAAATACAAATTGCAATCCAATATGGACATTGATTCACATATATATTTATTCACATATATATAAACAGTCTATGCACATAGTACACGAAAAAGAGAAAATTGTCATGGCGGTTGGTTGGGCACAACTTCCTCCATAACATATTGAGCCCAGATTTGTCGAAGATCTCTAATCTTTGCATTTTCGTATTGGTCTTTCGACATGGCAATCTGCAAGCATGTGTGAATATTGAGTAACTAACTTCCTAATTTTGAATGTGACACCCAATTTTTAAATTTGAATTAGCTATCGATGCTTACCTGGGGGAATTGGGCAAAGTTTGTCTGCACTAGGTCGTAAATGTAGCGCAGCACATAAAACCCGCATTCCCACGATTGCGGCTGCTGATGGCACTGAGATAATTGCATATGCGAAGACATGTTAGCTATTGTTTCCATAAACTAATTAAGCATAAACAAAAAGTGCCGTGAGTACCTCATATTCTTTCCAAGCTAGTAGGGAGCCCTGCGGTGCGGCATGTCTCCCTCCAGCAGGCACATATTTTTGAAAAGCCCTGCATTTCAGTTAGCATTGCCGGTTAATGTATTATCATTAGCTAGTGAGGTCAAAATTTAAATCAAACATATATGTTACTTACGCCTCCATATTCCCCTTGACCACATATTCGTTCGATAATCTGTCACGCATTGAATCGAGGTAGTACACCTCATTCCTCGATAGACAGATCACGATGAGGATCCAGTGGCCCCTACATTGTACGTAAAAGAGGACCGCTAGCTCAAATTATATCTTAGGTGTAATTAAATTAGTACGAAATGCACTAACCTTTGGTGGTACGGCACCAAAATGAACTCCCTGTCTTGCTGCGCCATCAACGCCTTGGATATGTACTGCTCAGCGTGCGCAGCGTCGTGCTCTAGCATCGTGAGGCTTATTTTCTCTGGGTCGAGAAACCCACCTTGTCACACGCAGCCTCCGATACTAGCCTGTACATGCACCTGCATGCAAAGGACGACATTAGTATTGCACAAAAAGTTACTACATTTCAAATGAACTACAACAATGCAGAGTTAGCAAACAGAGTTAGAAAACATCAATACATAGGATCAGCAAACTCATAGCACGTATGTTAGATTTTGCAAGCTGAGTGTACTGAGTAGGATGTAATCGAAAATGTGTAGGATTTACCTGTTGTATTAGAACACACTTCTTGGGCCATTGTACGTAGGAGCCCACTGCCTCAGCAAGTGTCGCATTTCCTCTGTTGGGACTGGCAATGGAGAATCGTTGTAGCCCGACATGGCCATGTCCACTTGTACCTTTGCAAACCCCAACTACAGAGGTATGCAGTGGATCCGAACATCCTCTCCAGACGGTTATACAAAGCTGTGTGTAACCACTTCCTGCCTGTCGCCTAGGTGAGTCAGTAGGATGCAGCTCTCCGGCTTCTACAAATTTGTAACAATTAAAACAGGTTAGCGAAACAACTCTAACAGAATGGGAGTGGCATCAACTTAAGTGCACAGATGAAGGCTTGCAATACCTCAAGTAGATCCACTGGATCCGTGAGGACCTTCGAAGAGCAACTGCTTATCCGACCCTGCGGGGTACCATCGTCCTGGGGATCCGCATATGCACTCTTGGCCAGCAATGCTTCTCTCAACTGTGCAAACTCTTCCCTCATTTGTGTGGCCTCAGATTGCACCTCAGACTGCACCTCAGCCTGTATCTCCACCCGTACCTCAGTCCATATCTTATCGGAGAGCTCCGCTTCCTTTTCCTTCAAGGAGCGGGCCTTCTTCCTCGGTGGAGCCGGATCTGCGAAACCGGCCTTCCACGACACAATGGCTCCCACGATCCGTGTCCGCCCGAGATGCTCCTTATTTCCTAGAGCCCGGGTGAGGATGTCGTTCTCCCTCTGCGGGGTAAACAATCCCTCCATTGCCTTCTTCTCAAAAGAGATCTGTTACATTTAAAGGTACCTTGTGAGACAAACACATATATACACTTGTGCGCACACAGTTTACGAGGTTAGCCAACTTACCATTCGCCTCACAACGTCAGCGTCCCCAGGGTTTGCGAACTGCACAGACCCCGTGGACGACACGGACCCTCTCCCCCTCCACCATCGCTTGCACCTCTCATCCCGGATCTCAGAGAGCGGCAACTCAGGGGAGTCGATGACAGAATTTTGCTCGTCTTCCTTCTTCCACTGCTCCTCCTTCCCCACATAGCCTCGGGATCCGAGCCGATGCGGGTGGTCATTCCTCTTCTGGATCACTTTATTCTTCTCGCTAAGGACCTTGAACTCCTCGGTCCCCTTCTGCTTGGTGAATTCCTCCCATACCTCCTCCGATATGAAGGGGTACTTCTCGCAAGGAGATTTCCCCGCAGCGAGGAAGTTACTGATGAGCCAGCTCTTAAAGGTTTTCCATGTTCCGTTCATGTCCTTCAAGCAGGCCGTCCTAGGTTTATCGTCGGGGATGTTCCATTTAGCCTGTTTTCAAACAATGCATACAATTAATCACGAGTTAGTTAAACTTTAGTATAAGCCAAGTGAACGTGATTATGAAAGAGTTCAGCGATTTCAGTTAATTTAACCTTGACTTCCGCCCACAACCTATCCCTCTCATCCGCCGTCACGTCCTTCCAGCTCTGGACGGTGATCTTCACCCTTTCTTTTGCCAACAGCCCAATGTAGGCCGCATACTTTCCAGCATTCTTTCCGATCGGCCTCCCAAATTGGTTGAACTCACAAGAAAGATCCGTGCGTTTGGCCAAACGGCCCAATGTCGTCGCGCCTCGCCCCACCCTCTTGCACTGGGATGAACCAGCTGCATCTTCAGTTACATTGGGGTTGGCCCTAATCGAACCACTAGTACCATCCGATAAAAACGACGACATGTCTTTCCTTACAAAACCATCAACAAACCATCAAAAATTTAATGGAAACACAAACCAAATCATTGTACAAAGCAAAAGGACCTAATTTAAATATTTTTTCTATCAGTAAACAAAGAAACTACCAATAGAAGATAAGATTCTATTTCTGAGCATTTTCATCTACACATTTTCATATAGGAAGCAGGCAACATATGGCAATTAATTCTTCTTGGAGTTCCATAACTCAGTTCAGGACAGGAGACTAATTAGGGCTGCAAAAGGGATGTCCGAAGAAAACAATACTAAAAGACATGCAAAAATTAATTGCTGAAGTGTTTAGCAATGTTTTCTATCAGTAAACCCATGAGATACCGATAGACCATAACAATGTTTTCTATCGGCAAAGATACGAGATACCGATAAAACATAACAATGTTCCCTGTGTTATGGAATATTGTTGATAAGCTGCCATTCATTGGCATCACATAATCTTGGTTTATGTCAACATTCTCCATGATTTGCTATACTAATATTCATGGGCCAGCATTATTATTTCACACATAACAATCTTTTCTATCGGTAAACACATGAGCTACCGATAGAACATAACAATATTTTCTATCGGTAAACACGTGAGATACCGATAGAACATAACAATATTCTCTATATATGGAATTTTGTTGATAAGCCGCCATTCACTGGCATCACATAACATTCTCCATGATTTGCTATACTAATATTCATGGGCCAGCATTATTATTTCACACATAAATATGCACACAAGCATCTAAGTGCCACTGTGCATAATCTGACAAACCTAATGCTAATGGAATATAAAGATATTGAAGTAGCACAGAAAGTAGGTCACAACCAAAAAAGGAATAACATGGTTTATAGCACCCTCTCTTGGTTTTCTTTAGCATTACCTGTATGCAAATCATCAGGACTTCACATCTATTAGGTTTGGAAAAGTCATGTATAAGCATTTGAAACATATACATCGAAGACCCATCCACGTTGCCATATATTCATACCAAGTGAGTAAAAATTGCCAACCAAACAAGTACATTGCATGGCTCATGTCCTTCCAGCTCCAAAGTTTTAATACTTGTTCAGAAATCTTTTCTATCAGTAAACACATGAGCTGCCGATAGAACATAACAATTTTTTCTATCGGCAAATACAGGAGATACCGATAGAAGATGTGTAAGAACACCTCCAATATATAATGTGCATTACAAGGAAGTTGGATACAATTGATCACACATACAGCAGTATAGATAAGTTAAAATCTCAAAATAGGTTCATTACAGCACTGGAACATATTATGTCAACCCTAATTTAAATCAACATTGCCTGCGGAATGTACATAATCCAACATAATAGGGAACCCTAGTTTAATTGCAAAACTCAAAGAATTAGTACATACAAAACACTAAGATCAAATAAGGAAGATGCTGGAAAAAGAACAACGAATTAGGGTATTTTACGGCGATCAGTTGTGGTGATGGAGAGGCGGTGTAGAACGCAGCGGCGGCTGGCGAAGGACGAAAATATGAACTGGTGGCAGTGGGGAACCAGTATCAAGCCGGCGATCATCGTGTGGGAATGAGGAAGTGAGTGGTCACTCCGGAGGTTGTGGTTTTCTTCACTCTCGAAGAGACGCAGTGCTATAAGTTGGAACTGTTCAACTGGAGGGAAACTCAAGGGCCTTGTGTAATAAAGTAGTGGATGCCCTTTTCTATCGGTACAAACAACAAAATACCGTTAGACCAATGGATTTATTCTAACGGTACAACATAATAATACCGATAGAATAAGTAAATTTTTCCTAGAGTATTTTTTGAAGTGCCTGAGACACATTAAAGTAGTGGATGCCCTTTTCTATCAGTACAAACAACAAAATACCGTCAGACCAATGGATTTATTCTAACGGTACAACAAAATAATACCGATAGAACAAGTAAATTTTTCCCAGAGTATTTTTTAAAGTGGGCAGGGCATTGGAAAATGATGTTTTAGGGAATGGGATTTTTGGAGAGCTTAATTTTTGAAGAAGCAAGAGGCTGCAATGAGATTTTGGCAAGAAAATTTGAAGGGAAGAATTAAGATCTTACAGGATAAAGGTACTGTACATGTTAGAACTCATGCTGTGGAGTAAAATTGAGATATATTAATACTGTGAACTAGCTTATCATTAAGTTCTAAAGAAAAATGTATTGCCTGATGTATTAATGATAAGTTCCTCACCTTGATACACAACTTGTGGGCTGTTTGCTTGGCATTTTTCCCTGAAATAGAAAATAATCATCAATGGTTCTCAACCATAATCCTTCTTCGTGATCATCTTGCAGATATGTTATTTCGTCGATATCTTCAGTAGGGATAGATTGAATGTCCTTTAAAAATGGAGGTATTTCATCGAATTGGTTATACTCCTCTTCGTCGACAACGTCTTCAACCCCAACAATACGTCTCTTGCTGTGGAGGACAACGTGCAAGTTTGGATTGGCCGGGTCAACGATGTAGAATATATGTGTGGCTTGCTTTGCAAGTATGAATGGATCGTCTTGGTGTCCGACTCTATCAAGATCGACGAGAGTAAACCCGTAACTGTCAACTTGAACACCTCGAGGGATTTCGACCCATTGGCATCGAAACAAGGGAATCTTAAATAATTCGTAATCGAGCTCCCATATTTCGTCAATAGCACCGTAATATGAGTTCAGCGCCCTTACTGACCTGGCATCCTCGGAAATAGCAAACAGTGTCACTCTGCTACATTGCATGCTACTCTTGGCGTCTTGAGCTCTTGTGTAAAATGAATACCCATTGATGTCGTACCCCTGCCAAGTCCCTACAGTGAATCTTGGGCCTCTAGCCAACCATGTCACAGTTTCACTTATGGAGCCCTCGGCAGCTCGCGTGACTCTTTCTTGGATCCACCCAGCAAATTTCCTGTTATGTTCTCTAGTGACCCAAATCTCTGACTTCGAATGATTCTGTGACCGTAACATTACCTTGTGCTCGTGTATGTATGGCTCGACCTCTGTCATGTGTTGTAAGACCAAAAAATGTGATTTTGCGTACACATCACGGGCGGATACGATAACTTTGAATCCAATCGTTCTGATGCCCTGAAGCCTACCCTCGTGTTGGGACCTAGGAACGCAAATTGGGTCAACCCCGGCCATATAATCTGTGCAAAATTCAATCACCTCCTTGGCAGCATAACCTTCCATGATACTCCCCTCGGGTCGACGACGAGTCCTTACGTATCCCTTCAATACACCCATAAATCTCTCAAATGGATACATGTAGCGCAGGCACACGGGTCCACAAAACTTAATTTCTCTGATAAGGTGAACAATCAGATGGACCATAACATCAAAAAAGTATGGAGGGAAATACATCTCGAGCTGACAAAGAGTTGTAACCACGTCGTGTTGCAAAGCGTCCAGTCCATCCGGATCAATTACCTATGAGGACACAGTTGCGCCAAATATTCATATCAGAAAAATCTTCTAATTAAGCTCCACAAATGGAGCTAATTAACTTATAGTACGAGTGCATGTACTTACCTTGCAAGATATTGCGTTGAAGAAATAACATAGGTTTATGATTGTCTCTCTGACTTTAATTGGGAGAATACCTCTGATAGCAATGGGAATCATTTGTGACATCAGCACGTGACAGCCGTGGGACTTCGTACCAACCAGTTTTAGGTCCTTCATGGACACAAGTTTTTTCAAGTTTGTAGAATACCCACATGGAACTTTAACGCCATGCAGGCACCGACAGAGTTCTATTTTTTCGCTTTTGGACAATGCATAGCAGGCCGGGGGGAGGTATGTACGCTTTCCCTTCTCCAAAGGTGCAAGCTTAGTCCTTATCCCCATTTCCACCATGTCACGACGAGCTTTCACACCATCCTTTGTCTTTCCCGGAATGTTCAACAACAAACTAATCAAACTGTCACAAATATTTTTCTCTACATGCATGACGTCAATGCAATGTCAAACTTGTAAGTGCTCCCAGTACGGTACATCCCAAAGAATCGATCTCTTCTTCCAAACAATTTTTTCTCGAGGTTGAGAAGACTTACCGAACTCAGCTTTGATGTCCTTCACGCGCGAGTAAATCTCCTTACCGGTCAGAAACACTGGAGCTGATCCCTTCTCAGGCTTCCCGTTAAATGATTTCCTCTTCTTACGGTACGTGTGATGCACCAGAAGAAACCTGCGGTGACCCATGTACACTGTTTTCTGGCAGTTTCGCAACCACATGCTCTCAGTTTCATCTAGGCAAATAGGGCAAGCCTTGGCTCCTTTCGTACTATACCCCGACAAATTGCCGTAGGCCGGAAAATCATTTACGGTGCAAAATATCAGGGCTCGCAAGATGAAATTCTCTTTCTTGTATACATCCCACACCTGCACCCCCTCACTCCACAATTTCTGTAAGTCCTCGATTAAAGGCGCTAGAAACACGTCAATATCATTTCCAGGTTGTCTGGGTCCTGAGATTAGTAATGCCATCATGATGTACTTGCGCTTCATGCATAACCAAGGAGGAAGATTGTAGATGCATAAAAGAACCGGCCAAGTGCTATGCCGACTGCTCATATTACCATGTGGGTTCATACCATCTGTACTCAGCCCAAACCTTATATTCCTAACTTCGCCGCCGAACTCAGCAATTGTTCTGTTGATGTTTCTCCATTGAATAGAATCAGCTGGGTGTCTCAGTTTTCCGTCTTGTTTCCGGGCTTCAGCATGCCAACGCAAGTGCTTTGCGACTTTCGGATTTGCAAACAGCCGCTTCAATCTAGGTATCACATGCAAGTACCACACAGTTTTCACCAGAGGTCCTTTCTTTACCTCATGACGTTCACTGTCAATCTGGTCCCTACGCGTATACCTCGATGCGCCGCATCTTGGACAAACATGCAAACTGGAGTACTCATTACGATACAACACACAATCATTTGGGCATGCATGTATTCTTTAGATTTCCATTCCCAACGGACACAACAGTTTTTTGGCTTGGTAAGTAGATCTTGGCAACTCATTTCCCTCTGGAAGCATGTCCGCTAGAAGATCTAATAGTGCCGTGAAACTCTTATCGCTCCAACCGTTACCTGCCTTCAAGTTATATAATCTCAGCACAGAAGACAGTTTTGTAAATTTTGCACATCCAGGGAACAGAGGCTTCTCAGAGTCAGCAATCAATTTCTCAAATTCACAGAAGTCGTTTTCGTTGTAATCTTCCTCTACATCACGTAACATCTCATCTAGATTGTCATCATCATCATCTACGTGCACATCGGAATGAACCTTATCAAAATTCGGATGATCATCGATATTATTGCAATCCACATCCGAGTCCTGCTGATTGGTAGTAGTGGTGCTTGTTTCCTCAAGATCTTCACCATGCTATATCCAACGGGTGTATCGCGTGTTAAAACCACGACGAATCAAATGACTCTTAATTTGATCAGAATTGCTAAACCTCTTCAAGTTCATACAATATGTACAAGGACAAAGCATATCTTTCTCTCCCTTCCTCTCCTTTTGTTGCTCAGCAAATTTAATACTCATTCACACCATCCAAATATTCAAGAGTAGTACGTTTTATTCCATACATCCAATATTTCCTGTCCATCTACAATTAACAAAATTTAACGAGTCAACCATACATGAAACCTGCCCGATTAAGTTATGTATATGTACATTACAGCCTCTTACAACTAATGTGTTAAACCCTAGCCTGACAAAATTAACACTAATTAACCTAGCTAACTACACAATACAAGCTAGTGAGTTCCTAAAACATGAGGCATTTCTAGCTAGCTAGCTCCCAAGCTTGGAGCTACAAGCTTGGAACTACACAATACAGCTAGCTTGCAGGTAGAGAGGGAGGGAGATCTAGACGGAGAGAGAGATAAGTGATGACAATTAAGCTTACCTTAAAGAGAGGGGTGCAATCAACTTCCTTCCAGCTTGCCCTGATCACCTTAGCAGTGTAGCTGGAAGCGTGGAACTTTCATTACAAACAGAGGGACACAGAGTGCAACAGAACAAAACAACAGCTCAGCAATGGTTGAGTGGGGTTTTACTTATACTGGACCTATTTCTAACGGTAAATACATGAAATGCCCGTTAGACTACTTGCTGGTAATTTTGTACTCACATCTTCTATCGGTACAAACACACATATACCGTTAGAACAGGTACTGGTGCATTGCTGAACAGGTACAGTTTTTGTTCTATCGGTAAATATGTGTACTTACCGTTAGAAGAGGTACTGGTACATGGCTGAAACAAAATCAAACTGGGTAATGCATGACATAGCAATCTAAGTGCACAGATACACACTAGTACAGAAATGCAGTCTTCTATCGGTAAAAAAAACCCTTCTACTATCGGTTTTTGTACCGATAGAGATAGACACGATAGAACAAGACTGGACATTTTCTATCGGTAAATAACCGACAGAAGAAGTTCACTATTCTATCGGCATATTATGAATCTACCGATAGAAAACCCGTCGTATTCTTACGTCCAGCAGTTCGAAAAGTACCACTATTCTAACGGTTAACTACAAGATTACCGACAGAAAAAAGCTTAGTACTCTATCGGCATATTAGGAGTGTACCGATAGAAAACTCGTCGCTAGCGGATTGAAAAGTACCACTATTCTAACGGTTAACTACAAGATTACCGACAGAAAAAAGCTTAGTACTCTATCGGCATATTAGGAGTATACCGATAGAAAACTCGTCGCTAGCGGATTGAAAAGTACCACTATTCTAACGGCTAATTATAAGTTTACCGACAGGAAAACTCACACTATTCTATCGGCATATTACAAGTTTACCGATAGAAAACTCGTCAATAGCGATTGAAAAGTACCACTATTCTAACGGTTAACTACAAGATTACCGACAGAAAAAAGCTTAGTACTCTATCGGATATGTATGAGTTCACCGGCAGGAAAGGTCAAACTCTTCTAACGGTTAATTTTGATTGTACCGATAGAAAAAAGGACAGTAGTCTCTCGGTTGTTGATGAATTTACCGATAGAGCAATCACATATACAGTACTTTATTTGCATCGCAATACAGTACATTCACATATACAGTACAGATGCAATACAGTATAGATTGGATACACAATACAGTACAGATGCAAGGTAAATTCACAGAACAAATTCACACATTAGGCAGTTATTCACATTTATTCACATATGTATGGACAAATACAGATTGCAATCCAATGTGGACATTTATTCACATATATATATTTATTCACATGTATATGAACAGTCTATGCAGAGTACACCAAAAGGAGAAAATTGTCATGCTGGATGGTTGGGTGCTACTTCCTCCATGACATATTGTGCCCAGATTTGTCGAAGATATATAATCTTTGCATTTTCATATTGGTCTTTCGACATGGCGATCTGCAAGCATGTGTGCATACTGAGTAACTAACTTCGATCCTAATTTAGAACGTGACACCCATTTTTGAAATTTGAGTTAGCTATCGATGCTTACCTGGGGGAATCGGGAAAAGTTTGTCTGCACTAGGTCGTACATGTAGCGCAGCACATAAAACCCGCATTCCCACGATTGCGGCTGCTGATGGCACTGAGATAATTGCATATGCGAATACATGTTAGCTATATATTGTTTCCATAAACTAATTAAGCATAAACAAAAAGTCTCGTGAGTACCTCATATTCTTTCCAAGCTAGTAGGGAGCCCTGCGGTGCGGCATGCCTCCCTCCAGCGGACACATATTTATCAAAAGCCCTGCATTTCAGTTAGTATTGCCGGTTAATGTATTATCATTAGCTAGTGAGGTCAAAATTTAAATCAAACATATAAGTTACTTACGCCCCCATATTCCCCTTGAGCACATATTCCATCGATAATCTGTCACGCATCGAATCGAGGTAGTACACCTCGTTCCTCGGCGGACAGATCACGATGAGGATCCAGTGGCCCCTGCATTGTACGTAAAAGAGGACCGCTAGCTCAAAGTACATCTCAGGTGTAACATACAAGATTGAGTTAAATTAGTACGAAATGCACTAACCTTTGGTGGTACGGCACCAGAATGAAGTCCCTGTCCTGCTGCGCCATCAGCGCGCTAGATATGTACTGCTCAGCGTGCGCGGCGTCCTGCTCTAGCATCGTGAGGCTTATTTTCTCTGGGTCAAGGAAACCCACCTTGTCACACGCAGCCTCCGATGCTAGCCTGTACATGCACCTGCATGCGAAGGACGAGATTAATATTAATTTCACAGAAAGTTACTCAGTATTCAAATGAACTGCAACATTAATGCAGAGTTAGCAAACAGAGTTAGAAAACAGCAATACATAGCATCAGCAAACTCATAGGACTCCAGTCCGTATGATGGACATATCGAGCTCCCGCCAGTTGTAGAGGTCGAACAGATCCTCGTGTGCCACGGATATAGTCCCGGGCTCACGGTGGAACTGCCCAGGCCTGTAGGGAACTAAGAAGTTCAGGCTGCGCCGAGCTCGATGTAGGTACCAGTCGTGGAGGTCTCTGGTTGATCGATCCAATTTCCGCAAAGATGCCTCCGACAGGAGTGGGAGCGTGTTCGTGAACGTCCGCGGCAGTCCCTGTCGCCCTTTGCCCTTGCCTTTGCCGCCCTTGCCTTTTGCCGGGGACTGAGCGCGTACCTTCGAAGGCAAGGGCGAGGTGATGGCGGCTTTCTTCTGAGGTGGAGGCGTGGATGCGCTGGGTGGGGTCGAGGCCGTCTTTGATGTGTCCAGGTTCGTACGAGATCGGCCCTCATGCCCTGAGCTGGGGGCGCAGTCCCCTGGTAGCCCCGCGGCAGGCCACTTCAATTAATGAGCACGTATGTTAGATTATGCAAGTTGAGTGTACTGAGTAGGATGTAATCTAAAATGTGTAGGATTTACCGGTTGTATTACAAGACACTTCTTGGGCCACTGTACGTAGGAGCCCACTGCCTCGGCAAGTGTCTGCAGTTCCTCTGTTGGGACTGGCAACGGAGAATCGTTGTAGCCCGGCATGGCCATGTCCACCTGTACCTTTGCGAAACCCAACCGCAGAGGTACACAGTGGACCCGGACATCCGGCCCAGACGGATATACGAAGCCGTGTCCAACCACTTCCTGCCCGGCGCCTACGTGATTCTGTAGGATGCAGCCCTCCGGCCCCTGCAAATTTGTAACAATTAAAATAGGTTAGCGAAACAACTCTAACAGAATGGGAGTGGCATCAACTTAAGTGCACAGATGAAGGCTTGCAGTACCTCAAGTAGATCCACTGGATCCGCGAGTACCTTCGAAGCGCAACTGCTTATCCGACCCCGCGGGGTACCGTCGTCCTGGGGATCCGCATCTAAACTCTTGGCCAGCAATGTTTCTCTCAACCGTGCAAACTCTTCCCTCATTTGTGCGACCTCGGTCTGCACCTCAGACTGTACCTCAGCCCGTATCTCAGCCCGCATCTCCGCCCGTATCTCCTCCCGTACCTCAGCCCGTATCTTATCGGAGAGGTCAGCTTCCTTTTCCTTCCAGGTGCGGGCCTTCTTCCTCGGTGGAGCCGGATCTACGAAACCGGCCTTCCACGACACAATGGCTCCCACGGCCCGTGTCCGCCCGGGATGCTCCTTATTTCCTAGAGCTCGGGTGAGGATGTCGTTCTCCCTCTGCGGGGTAAACAATCCCTCCGCTGCGTCCTTCTCAAAAGAGATCTGTTACATTTGAAGGTACCTTGTGAGACAAATTGCCTTATATACACTTGTGCGCACACAGTTTACGAGGTTAGCCAACTTACCATTCGCCTCACAACATCGGCGTCCCCAGGGGTTGCGAACTGCACAGACCCCGTGGACGACACGGACCCCCTCCCCCTCCACCATCGCTTGCACCTCTCATCCCTGATCTCGGAGAGCGGCAACTCAGGGGTGTCCATGACAGGATTTTGTTCGTCTTCCTTCTTCCACTGTTCCTCCTTCCCCGCATAGCCCCGGGATCCGAGCCGATGCGGGTGGTCGTTCCTCTTCTGGATCGCCCTATTCTTCTCGCTAAGGGCCTTGAACTCCTCAGTCCCCTTCTGCTTGGTGAATTCCTCCCATACCTCCTCCGATATGAAGGGGTACTTCTCGCAAGGAGATTTCCCCGCAGCTAGGAAGTTACTGACGAGCCAGCTCTTAAAGGTTTTCCATGTTCCGTTCATGTCCTTCAAGCAGGCAGTCCTAGGTGTATCGTCGGGGATGTTCCACTTAGCCTGTTTCCGAAAAATGCATACAATTAATCACGAGTTAGTTAAACTTTAGTATAAGCCAAGAGAACGTGATTACGAAAGAGTTCAGCGATTTCAGTTCATTTAACCTTCACTTCCGCCCACAACCTATCCCTCTCGTCCGCCGTCACGTCCTTCCAGCTCTGGACGGTGATCTTCACCCTTTCTTTCGCCAACAGCCCAACGTAGGCCGCGTACCTCCCAGCATTCTTTCCAATCGGCCTCCCAAATTGGTTGAACTCACAAGAAAGATCAGTGCGTTTGGCCAAACGCCCCAACGTCGTCGCGCCTCGCCCCACCCTCTTGCGCTGGGATGTAACAGCCCCATCTTCAGTAGTTACGATGGGGTTGGCCCTAGTCGAACCACTAGTACCATCCGATGAAGACGACGACATGTCTTGCCCTACAAAACCTTCAACAAACCATATATATGGCAATTAATTCGCCTTGGACTTCCATAACTCAGCCCAGGACTGGAGACTAACTAGGGCGGCAAAAGGGAAAATAATACAAAAAGAAAGACATGCATAAATTACTTACTGAACTCTTCAGAAAAGTCATGTATATAGGCATTTGAAACATATACATCGAAGACCCATCCACATTGCCATATATTCATACGAAGTGAGTAAAAATTCCCAACCAAACTAGTACATTGCATGGCTCATGTCCTTCCAGATCCAAATTAAGTTTTACTACTTGTGCAGAAAATTTTCTATCGGTAAACACATGAGCTGCCGATAGAATATGTGTAAGAACACCTCCAACATATAATCTGCATTACATGGTAGTTGGATACAATTGATCACACATACAGCAGTATAGAGAAGTTAAAATCTCAAAACAGGTTCATTACAGCACTGGAACATATTATGTAAACCCTAATTAAAATCAACATTGCCTGCGGAATGTACATAAGCCAACACAATAGGGAACCCTAGTGTAATTGCAAAACTCCAAGAATTAGTACGTGCAAAACACTAGGATCAAATAAAGAAGATGCTGGAAATAGAACGACGAATTAGGGTATTTACGGCGGCGATCAGTTCTGGTGATGCAGAGGCGGTGTAGAACGCAGCAGCGGCGGGCGAAGGACGAAAATAAGAACCGGTGGCAGTGACGAACCAGTGTCCAGCCGGCGATCGTCGTGTGGGAGAGAGGAAGTGAGTGCTCACGGCGGAGGTTGGGGTTTTCTTCGCTCTCAAAGAGACGCAGTGCTCTAAGGTGGAACTGTTCGAGTGGAGGGAAACTAAAGGGCCGTGTACGAGAAATAAAGTAGCGGAGGAACTTTTCTATCGGTATAACAAAATGATACCGATAGACTTATGTAATTTTCTATCGAAACAACAAAATAATACCGATAGAAAAAGTAAATTTCCCGGAAAAATATTCGAATTAGTGATTGCATTTTTCTATCGGTATAAACAATAAAATCCCGTGAGACCAATTTTCCACAGAAAATTTTTTTAAAGTGCTTGAGATTGGGTGCCATTTTTCTATCGGTAAAAACAACAAAATACCGTGAGAGTAATGAAAAGGTGCCCTTTTCTATCGGTATAAACAAAAAAATCCCGTGAGCCCAATTTTCCCCAGAAAATTTTTTTGATTAAGTGCTTGAGATTTGTGTGCCCTTTTTCTATCGGTAAAAACAACAAAATACCGTCAGAGTTATGAAAAGGTACACAATTTAACATCAAACAGACCGTGGTTGAAAGCTGCAGAATGTTAAAGAAAGAGGGAAGATAGCCGGAAAATTGGAAAATTGACATAAAAAGAAATTGTTCATTCATTGTTGTTTTATCACTTACATAAAAAATAAAACCCAAAATGCTAGGTCAAGGGGTGGTCTTAGCCCTGGCTGCATGTAGAATAGAGTCAGTTAGACTTGCAGCCAGGACGCAGGACTCCTCTAGCGACAAGTTGTCCCTAGGATCAACTACTACCGCGTCAAGAAGGCCTGCGACCTCCGTCAGCTTCGCTATGGTATCCTTCATAGTCAAACCGCAGCCAGCGATGGTCATATCCGCGGCTTTCTTCTCCTCGCGAAGACGCCTCGTCCTCGCCCTAGCATTGTCACCATCCGTCTTCATGCGCTTAATGCGCTGGAAGAGATCGTCAAGGTCAAGCCGTAGCTGAGTGTGCTTGTCTGTAAGGAGCTTGTGCTCCTCCTGGAGGGCCCTCAGGTCAGCCTTCACTTTGGCAGTGTCTTCCACGGCTACCATTCCCTGTGCAAATCAACAGGTCAAGAATGAACTGAACATGGATTAACAATACAGGGGTAAACCGAGGAGATTTAGAGTTCTTACCGGGGAGGCCGTGGATGACGATCCCATGGAGGTTGCCATTGTGAAAGAGAAGATGAGGAGTCCAACCATTCGAGAATTAGAAAAACAACAAAATACCGCGACGCATGGCGAGGTACTTATAGAGTTTCCAAGGCGACGCATGGCGACACGGTTGAGAATTCGAAGCGGTAGAGTATTCTTCTATCGGTAAAAACAGGAAAAAACCGTCAGACAACAAATACCGTGAGACAAATGAATTTATTCTAACGGTAAAATAGAACAATACCGATAGAAAATGTTTTGAAGTGCCTGAGAGAAGATGTCCTTCTCTATCGGTATAAATAACAAAATACCGTCAGAAAAAAGGGATTTTTGAAGAGGCTGCGATGAGATTTTTGCAAGTGCTATTTGAAGGGAAGAATTAAATATTTACAGGATAAAGGTACTGTACATGTTAGAACTCATGCTGTGGAGTAAAATTGAGATGTATTAATGCTGTGAACTAGCTTATCATTAAATTCTAAAGAAAAATGTACTGCCTGATGTATTAATGATAAGTTCCTCACCTTGCTGCAGAACTTGTGGGCTGTTTGCTTGGCATTTATCCCTGAAATAGAAATTAATCATCAATGGTTCTCAACCCATAATCCTTCTTCGTGGTCATCTCGCAGATACGTTGTTTCGTCGATATCTTCAGTACGGATAGATTGAATGTCCTCTAAAAATGGAGGTATTTCATCGAATTGGTTATACTCCTCTTCGTCGACAACATCTTCGACCCCAACAATACGTCTCTTGCTGTGGAGGACAACATGCAAGTTTGGATTGGCCGGGTCAACGATGTAGAATACCTGTGTGGCTTGCTTTGCAAGTATGAATGGATCGTCTTGGTGTCCGACTCTACCAAGATTGACGAGAGTAAACCCGTAACTGTCAACTTGAACACCTCGAGGGATTTCGACCCATTGGCATCGAAACAGGGGAATCTTAAGTAATCCGTAATCGAGCTCCCATATTTCGTCAATAACACCGTAATATGAGTTCAGCGCCCTTACTGACCTGGCATCCTCGGAAATAGCAAACAGTGTCACTCCGCTACATTGCGTGCTACTCTTGGCGTCTTGAGCTCTTGTGTAAAATGAATACCCATTGATGTCGTACCCCTGCCAAGTCCCTACAGTGAATCTTGGGCCTCTAGCCAACCATGTCACAGTTTCACTTACGGAGCCCTCGGCAGCTCGCGTGACTCTTTCTTGGATCCACTCAGCAAATTTCCTGTTATGTTCTCTGCTTACCCAAACGTCTGACTTCGAAGGATTCTGTGACCGTAACATTACCTTGTGCTCGTGTATGTATGGCTCGACCTCCGTCATGTGTTGTAAGACCCAAAAATGTGATTTTGCGTACACATCACGAGCGGGGACGATAGCTTTGAATCCAATCGTTCCAATTCCCTCAAGCCTACCCTCGTGTCGGGACCTAGGAACACCAATTGGGTCAACCCCGGCCATATAATCTGTGCAAAATTCAATCACCTCCTCGGCGGCATAACCTTCCATGATACTCCCCTCGGGTCGACGACGAGTCCTTACGTATCCCTTCAATACACCCATAAATCTCTCAAATGGATACATGTAGCGCAGGCACACAGGTCCACAAAACTTAATTTCTCTGATAAGGTGAACAATCAGATGGACCATAACATCAAAAAAGGATGGAGGGAAATACATCTCGAGCTGACAAAGAGTTGTAACCACGTCGCGTTGCAAAGCGTCCAATCCATCGGGATCAATTACCTACGAGGACACAGTTGCGCCAAATATTCATATCAGAAAAATCTTCTCATTAAGCTCCACAAATGGAGGTAGTGAACTTATAGTACGAGTGCACGTACTTACCTTGGAAGATATTGCGTTGAAGAAATAACATAGGTTTGTGATTGTCTCTCTGACTTTAACTGGGAGAATGCCTCTGATAGCAATGGGAAGCATCTGTGACATCAAGACATGACAGTCGTGGGACTTTATGCCAACCAGTCTTAGGTCCTTCATAGACACAAGTTTTTTCAAGTTCGCGGAGTACCCACATGGAACTTTAACACCGTGCAGGCACCGACAGAGTTCTGTTTTTTCGCTCTTGGACAACGTGTAGCAGGCCGGGGGGAGGTATGTACGCTTTCCATTCTCTAAAGGTGCAAGCTCAGTCCTTATCCCCATTTCCACCATGTCACGACGAGCTTTCACACCATCCTTTGTCTTTCCCGGAATGTTCAACAACAAACCAATCAAACTGTCACAGACATTTTTCTCTACATGCATGACGTCAATGCAATGTCGAACTTGTAAGTGCTCCCAGTACGGTAGATCCCAGAGAATCGATCTCTTCTTCCAAACATTTTTTTCTCGAGGTTTAGAATGCTTACCGAACTCAACTTTGATGTCGTTCACGCGTGAGTAAATCTCCTTACCGGTCAGAAACACTGGAGCTGATCCCTTCTCAGGCTTCCCGTTAAATGATTTCCTCTTCTTACGGTACGTGTGATGCACCGGAAGAAACCTGCGGTGACCCATGTACACTGTTTTCCGGCAGTTTCGCAGCCAGATGCTCTCAGTTTCATCTAGGCAAATAGGGCAAGCCTTGGCTCCTTTCGTACTATACCCCGACAAATTGCCGTAGGCAGGAAAATCATTTATGGTGCAAAATATCAGGGCCCGCAAGATGAAATTCTCTTTCTTGTATGCATCCCACACCTGCACACCCTCGCTCCACAATTTCTGTAAGTCCTCGATTAAAGGTGCTAGAAACACGTCAATATCATTTCCGGGTTGTCTGGGTCCTGAGATTAGTAACGCCATCATGATGTACTTGCGCTTCATGCATAACCAAGGAGGAAGATTGTAGATGCATAAAAGAACCGGCCAAGTGCTGTGCCGGCTGCTCATATTACCATGTGGGTTCATACCATCTGTACTCAGCCCGAACCTTACATTCCTAAGTTCACCGCCGAACTCAGCAAATGTTCTGTTGATGTTTCTCCATTGAATAGAATCAGCTGGGTGTCTCAGTTTTCCGTCTTGTTTCCGGGCTTCAGCATGCCAACGCAAGTGCTTCGCGACTTTCGGATTTGCAAACAGCCGCTTCAATCTAGGTATCACAGGCAAGTACCACACAGTTTTTGCCGGGGGCCCTTTCCTTACCTCGTGACGTTCACTGTCAATCCGGTCCCTACGCGTATACCTCGATGCGCCGCATCTTGGACAAACATGCAAACTGGAGTACTCGTTACGGTACAACACACAATCATTTGGGCATGCGTGTATTCTTTCGATTTCCATTCCCAACGGACACAACAGTTTTTTGGCTTGGTAAGTAGATCTTGGCAACTCATTTCCCTCTGGAAGCATGTCCGCTAGAAGATCTAATAGTGCCGTGAAACTCTTATCACTCCAACCGTTTCCTGCCTTCAAGTTATATAATCTCAGCACAGAAGACAGTTTTGTAAATGTTGCACATCCAGGGAACAGAGGCTTCTCAGAGTCAGCAATCAGTTTCTCAAATTCACAGAAGTCATTTTCGTTGTAATCTTCCTCTACATCACGTAACATCTCATCTAGATTGTCATCATCATCATCTACGTGCACATCGGAATTAACATTACCAAAATTGGGATGATCATCGATATTATTGCAATCCACATCCGAGTCGTGCTGATTGGTAGTAGTGGTGCTTGTTTCCTCAAGATCTTCGCCATGCCATATCCAACGGGTGTATCGCGCGTTAAAACCACGACGAATCAAATGACTCTTAATTTGATCAGAGTTGCTAAACCTCTTCAAGTTCATACAATCTGTACAAGGACAGAGCATATTTTTCTCTCCCTTCCTCTCCTTTTGTTGCTCAGCAAATTTAATAAACTCATTCACACCATCCAAATATTCAAGAGTAGTACGTTTTATTCCATACATCCAATATTTCCTGTCCATCTACAATTAACAAAATTTAACGAGTAAGCCATGCATGAAACCTGCCCGATTAAGTTATGTATATGTACATGTACAGCCTCTTACAACAGATACATGTGTTGAACCCTAGCCTGACGAAATTAACACTAATTAACCTAGCTAACTACACAATACAAGCTAGTTAGCTCCTAAAACATGACGCATTTCCAGCTACCAAGCTCCCAAGCTTAGAGCTACAAACTTGGAACTACACAATACAGCTAGCTTGCAAGTAGAGAGGAAGGGAGATCTAGAGGGAGAGAGAGATAGGTGTCGACGATTAAGCATACCTTAAAGAGAGGGGCGCAATCAACTTCCCTCCAGCCTGCGCTGATCACCCTAGCAGTGTAGCTGGAACTTTCGTCACAAACAGAGGGACACAGAGTGCAACAGAACAAATTAAAGAGCAGCTCCGCAATGGTCGACTGGGGTTTTCCTTATAATGGACATTTTTCTAACGGTAAATACATGAAATAACCGTCAGACTAACTTAGGTAATTTGCCGCTCACATATTCTATCGGTAAAAACACACACATACCGTTAGAGAATATACATTACTAAGCAAATATATGTATTTTTCTATCGGTAAATATGTGCATTTACCGTTAGAATATGCATGACTAAACAAATATATGTGCTTCCTATCGGTAAATATGTGTATTTACCGTTAGAATATGCATGACTGAACAAATATATGTATTTTTCTATCGGTAAATATGTACATTTACCGTTAGAATATGCATGACTAAACAAATATATGTGTTTCCTATCGGTAAATATGTGTATTTACCGTTAGAATATGCATGACTGAACAAATATATGTATTTTTCTATCGGTAAATATGTGCATTTCCGTTAGAATATGCGTGACTGAACAAATATATGTGCTTCCTATCGGTAAATATGTGTATTTACCGTTAGAATATGCATGACTGAACAAATATATATGTTTTCCTATCGGTAAATATGTGTACTTACCGTTAGAGGAGGTACTGTCACCAAACTGGGACAAACATGCACATGCCATTTCTCACATTCAAGGAATCATATCAATGTAACATCAAACAGATCTTACATCAAACGGATCTTAACTAGAAGATAAAGCAATATATTTCAAGAAATGCTAATTTGTGGATTAACTAGGAGACACAAAAATACTTTTCGTAGGTAGTTGGGACTTCATCTTGCCAAAGAAATTACACATGCCAGTTCACAAATTCAGGTACAAACATACACATGCTAGTTCACCAATACAAATTCAGGTACAAACATACACATGCCAGTTCACAAATTGAAGTGCATGTCTGAAACAGCAGTACAAATACACACCTACCTACCAATACAATTAAATACACAAATGCTCCCTGCACATTCAAGTTCATGTCCCAATTAGCAATACATGATACACAAATATACAACAATATACAAATACAACAATTCACACATTCGATGTATATTACAAAAGCCACGTCTGAAATTAACAACAGATCACGACGAGGACCCAGTGGCCCATACATGCATTTTACATAAAAGGGAACCTTTGCAGGTTGCCACAATGCAACTACCGACTACAAGTTAGACCTGATACATCACAAATCCATTCATCCAAAACAGCAAATGTCTGAACCACATTGGACTTAACCATAGGAGTTCAGTTCGAAGACGCCCGAGGAGCTGGAACTGCCATCGACATACATTTGTACGTAATGGTGATTTCCTCGGACTCAAACTCGATCAACTCAACTCAACTCAACTCAACTCCATTAACAAAAAGAACCTACCTTCCAAGATGTTGTTCTGTGTAGTGATGGTGTAGAATGGCTGTGCAAATAACAACAATTCTTCTTCTCCAAGCAGGTAAGCATCTGGCCACAAGCTGGTGCATGCAAAAACATGTAAGATGCTTTCTATAGGTCCTGATTTGAGAAACACGCCGGGCTTAAGCATCTTCTCGACCGAGCCAACCAAGATCTCGCCCTTCACGTCCTTCCAGCTCTCGACGGTGATCTTCACCTTTTCTTTCGCCAACAAGCCAACATAGGCAGCGTACTGCGATGAAGAACCGTGAAATACGTTGCCCCCCACGAGCATCATCCAAGGACCTGAACAGATCATAATCATATTGAAAAGAAGACACATCAAAATGAAGGATACAAAAAAAGCAGAATTATTGCCATAATCGGATTAGAATAATCTAACAATATTGCAGAAATTTTACGTACCTTCCTTGGGATGCCGACGTCTAGAGGGCGTCGATGGAGGTGCGGAGGTGCAGCGGTCCCCTGTAGAGGTGCGCTGGCCGTCCATGGAGCTTACGGGTTAGGACTACGAGCCCAGATGAACTGTGAGAATGAAAGAGACATACCCGTGTATTTATACAATTATATATTTTCTATCGGTAAGAAAACAGAATACCGTTAGTAATAAAAACATCTGTAGAAGCCGAATGGTTCTATCGGCAAAACAAATATTACCGATAGGAATTTTTGTACATACTCTATCGGTCTGTACGTACATTGCCGATAGAATATTACTAGTTGTAGAAGGCCAACAGTTCTAAGATATTTTGTGCAATATTCTACCGGTATAAACATGCATTACCGATAGAATAAAACTATTAGAAGACGAACAGTTCTAAGCAATTTTCTATATATTCTAACGGTAAAAGAATCCATTACCGATAGAATAAAAATATTTGTAGAAGGTCAACTATTCTATCGGCGAACTACATATTGCCGATAGGAACTTTTAATATATTCTGTCGGTATATTCATATAGTAGCGATAGAATAAGTCTAGTTGTTGAAGTCGACCAGTCCTATCGGCGCACAACATTCTTCCGTCAGTACTTATGCATCTCTTCTAACGGCAAATATGTTCATCACCGCTAGAGTAAATCATACTATTTATTCTATCGGTAAGTTTCTTAGAAACCGATAGGGAAAATACACCCGTCGGGCTTTTTTGCCCACGAGGCACATTTTCTATCGGTTTTGTGCTGTTTCGCTAATAACCGATAGAAGATAGGGGTTAGTAGACTGCATTTCTGTACTAGTGACACACCAGTCCTCACATCCAAGTGCATGCCTGAGGCACATAAGCAAATACATGTGTTGTTCTATTGATAAATATGTGTATTTACCGTTAGAAGAGGTACTGGTACATGGCTGAAACAAAACCAAACTGGGTAATGCATGACACAGCAAATCCATGTGTTGTTCTATCGGTAAATATGTCTATTTACCGTTAGAAAATGTACTGGTACAGGGCTGAAACAAAACCAAACTGGGTAATGCATGACACTGCAAATCCATGTGTTGTTCTATCAGTAAATATGTGTATTTACCGTTAGAAGAGGTACTGGTACATGGCTGAAACAAAACCAAACTGGGTAATTCATGACACAACAATCTGGGTAATGTATGACACTGCAAATACATGTGTTGTTCTATCGGTAAATATGTGTATTTACCATTAGAAGATGTACTGGTACATGGCTGAAACAAAACCAAACTGGGTAATTCATGACACAGCAATGTGGGTAATGTATGACACTGCAAATACATGTGTTGTTCTATCGGTAAATATGTGTATTTACCGTTAGAAGATGTACTGGTACATGGCTGAAACAAAACCAAACTGGGTAATGCATGACATAGCAATGTGGGTAATGCATGACACAGCAAATACATGTGTTGTTCTGTCGGTAAATATGTGTATTTATCGTTAGAAGAAGTACTGGTACATGGCTGAAACAAAACCAAACTGGGTAATGCATGACACACATGACACCAGTTCTCACATCCAAAGAATCATATCTAAACACAATGTAACATCAAATAGATCTTAACTAGAAGATAAAGAAATATTTCAAGAGATGCTAATTTGTAGATTAACTAGGAGACACAAAAATACTTTTCTTAGGTACTTGGTACTTCATCTTTCCAAAGAAATTAAAAATCTCTACTTACATGAGATCTTGGTTTGCCTCCATTCCTTTAAGAAAATGCAAGAGGAAACATAAAAAATGAGTGCTATTTAAACTCATTCTAGTTAATGGCTGAAAACAAAAGCAAGCTGATTCATGTATGACACAGCAATTTAGGTACAAACATACACATGCCAGTTCACAAATTCAAGTGCATGTCTGAAACATCAGTACAAATACACACCTACCTACCAATACAATTAAATACACAAATACTCCCATGTACACATTCAAGTTCATGTCCCAAATAGCAATACATGATACACAAATATACAACAATATACAAATACAACAATTCACACATTCGATGTATATTACAAAAGTCACGTCTGAAATTAACAACATATCATCACGAGGACCCAGTGGCCCATACATTTTACATAAAAGAGAACCTTTGCAAGTTACGAAAATGCAATTACCGACTAGAAGTTAGACCTGATACATCACAAATCCATTCATCCAAAACAGCAAATGTCTGAACCACATTGGACTTAACCATAGGAGTTTAGTTCAAAGACGCCCGAGGAGCTGGAACTGCCGTCGAGTTACATTTGTATTGGTGATTTCCTCGGACTTAGACTCGATTAACTCAACTCAACCAACTCAACTCCATTAACAAAAAGAACCTACCTTGCAAGATGTTGTTCTGTGTAATGATGGTGTAGCATGGCTGTGCAAATGACAACAATTCTTCTCCAAGCAGGTAAGCATCTGGCCACAAGCTGGTGTATGCAAAAAAATGGTTGAAACACCGATACAAATGTAAGATGCTTTCTATAGGTCCTGATTTGAGAAATACGCCGAGCTTGAGGATCTTCTCGACCGAGCCAACCAAGATCTCGCCCTTCACGTCCTTCCAGCTCTCGACGGTGATCTTCACCGTTTCTTTCCAGCTCTAGACGGTGATCTTCACCATTTCTTTCCAGCTCTCGATGGTGATCTTCACTGTTTCTTTTGGCAACAAGCCGACGTAGGCAGCGTACTGCGATGAAGAACCATGAAATACGTTGCCCCTCATGAGCATCATCCAAGGACCTGCACAGATCATTAATAGGAATTCTAGAGCAAATTAAGATTGTTTACTGTTTCCTACATGACTCCCTATCTGAGAAATACTACCAACTGAAGGTTAGGTTGTGCTTCGTCATAGTAACAGTTCTAAGATATTTGTGCTATCTTCTAACAGTATAAATATACATTACCGATAGAATAAAACTATTTGAAGACGAACAATTCTATGCAATTTTTGATATCTTCTAACGGTATAAAGGTCCATTACTGATAGAATAAAAATATTTGTAGAAGGTGAACGGTTCTATCGGCACACAACATCCTGCCGATAGAAATTTTCGGAGATATTCTGTCGGTATAAACATACTGTACCGATAGAATAAAACTATTTGTAGAAGGAGAACAGTTCTATCGGCACACTACATCCTACCGATAGGAATTTTTGTATATATTCTGTCGGTATAGACATACATTACCGATAGAATAAGACTAGTTGTAGAAGGCAAACAGTTCTAAAATATTTGTGCTATCTTCTAACGGTATAAACATACATGACCGATAGAATAAAACTATTTGTAGACGAACAATTCTAAGGAATTTGTGATATATTCTATCAGTATAAACATACAATACCAATAGAATAAAACTATTTGTAATAGTCGAACTATTCTATCGGTTGACAACAGGCTACCGATAGGAATTTGTGATATATTCTAACGGTATATAAATACTGTACCGATAGAATAAAGATATTTGTAGAAGTCGACCAGTCCTATCGGCGTACAACATCCTCGTGTCAGTACTTATTCATCTCTTCTAACGGTAAATATGTTCATCACAGCTAGAGTAAATCAACCTGCTTCTTCTAACGGTAAGTTTCTTACAAACCGATAGGAAAATACCTCCCATATGCCTTTTATGACCGCGAGGCACCTTTTCTAACGGTTTTCTACTAAATCTCTAATAATCGATAGAAGATAGGGGTTAGTAGACTGCATTTTTGTACTAGTGATATCAAGTATTTTCAAACCAAAACTTCTTTGATAGAACAAGTAGAACAAGTATTTTGGACTGAAGGTAGTACCAATGCATTAGACTTTGATAATACCCTTGATTCTATCAAACAAGCCCAATGTGCTTAACATACTTGTATCTTCCATCTATCATCTTTTAATTTCTACATTTCATACAACCAGCAGTTTGTAGTATAAGATCGCCTCTGTTATTCTGTTAAAAGCATTCAACCAGGTTCAATAGTTAATAGCATTCAACTAGGTTCAGTAAATGGAAATCAACCCTCCTCATGTACAAAGCTAATAGCATTCAAGAAATGGATTGGACCATAACTTCACAAGTTCATAAGTTGCATTCTAATTTTAGTGGCAATTACATGTAATGCACATTCCAATGTCCAATAGTCTAAGTCTATAGTTAAAAAACACCTGATGCTTACAGACTTACATTTTCTAGCATAGACACAGTTGGTGGAGACTGGAGAGGAAACTAGGCAAGGTCGGGAGGAAGAGGGCATGCCACCGGGAGGTTGTGCCCCTGATCCGCCGGGAGCCCACACCGCCACTTCGCCCGGAGCCTCGATTGCCTCACGCAATCACGTCGGAAGGCCCAGCCGCCAATGGACATGAAACCTGACGGAGCCTGCACAGCAGCACCGCCTCACACAGTCACACCTCCACCGGGATGATCCTGGTTCTACAGCTCCTCAGTCATCACACCTTCTCCCAGAGCCCGCGCCGCCTCAGGCCTCTGCAGAGAATCCATGTTGCCGCTCCTTACGCCTCCGCCATTATAGATCTGGTGGTGCGGCCGCTCAAGCTGTGGTAGATTTGAGGGCAGTATGTAGTGCTAGGGTTGGGGAATGGGGCGACGGTGTCTGATGTGATAGCGGCCTGATCTTCCGATAGGTTCTACTTTGTGGAATAGAGACGTTCGCGCTTCAAGGCTTTCAATCAGCGGGGATTGAGTCCTTGCAATCGCTACACCCATGCACCTGTCGTTATCAACCGTGCTCTCACCCAGATGACCTTACCACGAAGGCTAATTCTTGCACACAGTAGAAGAAATGAGCAAGAACAAGATGCAAAGCAATTTGAAATTTCAGAACGAACAACTGAGGTTATCTTTCACCAAACCAGGTCTTTCGACACTACTCCAATGAACAATTGTATCTCACGCAATGGGAAACAATGTAGCAAATAACCTAAGGAAGAACTTGAGGAGTTCAGCCATATAAAGGAGAGAGGGGTGGCAGCTAGGGTTGGCTCGCAACCCTAGGTAGGTTACATGGGCCGTGGGCCAAAAGAGAGGTGACACAGCACCTAAGAGTCCAGGTTCTGTACGTCAACTTGTTTTGATGATTGCGGCCGACTCAGAAAGTATCTGAAGTTGGGGCTGGACCTGTTGAAAAGGTCTTGGAATAAGCTTTCCATCAAGCACTCAAGCGTTTCAAACAGACTCGGTATGCAGCTTTTATGTCCATTTGAAGGTGAGCTGCTCTCTGGTGGCCAAACTGGACTCCATCTCGTGTACAACATGGGCCAAAGCTTGCTTTGGTGAAGAATTACATCCTTGCTGGTACATCCCATGATTTCTAAGTACAAGAACATCATCATTAGGTAGTAACCTATCCTCCAAAGCATAAGTATGTAAACCTAGGAACGAACTCACCTGGTAATTTAACTGTTGTGCATGTGTCCTTGTAATTGGTCCTTGCATAGGAGGTGCTGGAATTAAAGTAGTGTGTGTATCCGTCGTAGTGATGTCCTCATCAGTGTCAGTGTACTGTGTGCCTCAAAAATTTAGAGCCGTGTCCTCTCCTCCCATGTCGTGCGTGTCGCAGGTCTTCGGCCCATCGCATAGAGGCAGCAGCAGATGGCCAGAGGCCCATTAAAATGTAATGGTAAATTGGTAATTTGAGCTTGAACGAGCCAATCTTGAGCGAGCTCGGGAAGGCTTTGGCTCGGCTCAAATTTTCACTCGAGCTTCACCTCTGGCTCAAGCTCAGCTCATTAAAGGCTCAAGCCAATCTCGAACTGAGCCGATCTTCGATCCAATCCCGAATAGTTCGCGACCTTCCATCTTTTTGTCCAGCCCTAGGTAGAGTGTACAACCATGCTCTCGCCTTATCTCGAAGAGAGAAAGGAAAGAGACATAGTAGTAGTGCATCATGCGAAACTCCATTAATTTTAAAAGTATCACAATGTTCAAAAAAATATGGAGATGCAGTGAAGGATCTTCAATGAAAAAACCACTGAATTGATTTTGTGGTATAAGATTCAATAGTGCAAGGTTAATTTCAAAATTATTTGTTTCAATTGCTGGTCTAAGAGTACCTGATTGAAACCCATGCTGAGTGGGATTCCATAATTATCGCACCCCCGTCTTGGGGACAACGACTACTCCCGTGGGGATCCAGCTCACTGCAGCTGATCCCATATATGCATACCATTGACTTCCCAGGATAAGTCAAGCACAGGAGTATATTTACATCACAACAGAGTAATTTACAAAATATTTAAGCAGTGTGGCCTCCTGGCCTTAATACAACATAAAGAGATTACAATGCCTTCGCGCATAGAAGGTTTAGCAAAATAACAACTACACAGCGGAAGATTAGGTGAACCCCCACAGCAAGAAGTTGACAACAGAACAACACACATCAGGGTTCTGGCCGAACTAGCTGACGAGGATTATCACCCGAGCTAGTTCAAAGTATTGCACGTCTGGTTTAGGACAGAATCAGACTAGACGTATGTCAATAAGTCCCTCGCTATGGTCTCAGACGATCTAAAGGGCGCGGATACCATGATACTTCATGGTCGTAGCCCCTGCGTGATCATGAGGTCACAGACAATGCGCGGTTAGGAAACACCAAACAGTGCGTGGTCAGAGGGTCGTTGATTGTCTGCGACCAGGATAATCAGAGAAGGCCTAGAACTTTGTACAAGCATATCCCTAGAATCACAAAGATCTTTCCATGTATGAAGACAACTGCCAAGAGGTTAACATGTGCGGTTATCCCTTGATTGCACGTGTTAAGCCTGCGTGGGAGTTAGGTGCGGTTAACAAAACTGCATCTTAACAACTGTCCAATGCCGTTTCGTATTGGCGCCCTTTTGTCCAGTATAAAAAGGTAGTCAATGCACGTTCCAAAGGCAGAAAGTGATAAGTGACTAATTTGGTTGAGCATACAAGTACTACCAGGCATTCACCAAACCTGAAGGCTTAGATATAGTTAGGTAGACACTAACATAGAAGAGATCATCGCCTGTGATCTTCTCTTCTACCCCTTTTGTACAAACATTTTATTACATATAGTGAAATCACAACAGGACGTAGGGCTATTACTCCCACCATCGAGGGCCCGAACCTGTATAAAATCTCTTGTGCCTCTACAGACTTGATTCACCTTACCTTTCCGGAGGAGCACCCTAAAAGGTCTTGCAACTCACAAATTTGCATAAGATCGACTAAGGACCCCGAGTCCAAATCGTTGACAGCTGGCACCCATCGTGTGGCCTTTCTCAAGGTGCTTTCCCTTCATCCGGAGTTTTGGCGAACAATGTCTGGGGCATATGATTCCGAGAACGACTTCAATCTCGATGATTATGCCCATATACAAATGCCTTCACCCAGTGACCCCATTCCCATGGAAGAGGTCAGTTGTGAAGACATTCTGAAGGAACAACAAGAGGACACATTTTCCCCTACTCGGGTCATGTCCATCGACCAGGAAATGGGAGAGACAGGTCCGGAACTTGATGTCAGTTCCACTATTTGTAAAATTGAGTCTCGGTCGCCATGTGTTCCCATCAGGAACTAGGATGGCAGCGACCAGGAACTCAGTCCAGGGAGGTTTGATCCCGACAACCTCCACTCTCTCTTTGACTTCGAATCTGACTCAGAGCTAACAGAGATGTTCACTCCTTCTGTAGCTTCGCTCCCCAGAGAGTTCACTGCCTTGTTGGAAGAAAATCCCGATTAGCGGATCGCTAGGGAAGAACAGGAGTGCAGACAAAAGGAGGAACAAGAGCGCAAGCAGAAGGAGGATCAAGACCGCGAGCGACGAGATAACAAACTCCGCAGGACAGCCCTAGAGGCTCTCCAAAATGCGCAGGCTCGTTATGACGCCACCCCTACTTCCTCCCGTTGCCCACATGGTCTTAGGCACGACCAAACGCCTTCTTCACCGTTGGAGCATTTACCGGCGGATGAAGAGACGATTACACCTGGCGCACCAAAGAGGAGTACGCAGGGCCGACTTCGATCTATCGCGGAGGTCCTGCGCAATTTTCCTCCTACCCTCATTGACGCGGACAAATCGGCTGTCGCTAGGATCCTGGCGGAGAAACTGGATGAGGTTGCATCTGATGCAACCCCTACCACTTCCTCCCGGCCTACGGTACATTCCCATGAAAAGGAGTATTCTTACCCTAGTCATGGTAGGCGTAATTGATTCCCATCCGAATCACTTCGGCATGACAAATCTAGGCGCATAGGAAACTCTCAAGATCGAGATCGAGTTCCTGTGCATTCTCGTCTGGGACCACGCGGCGCATCTCCATCGTGCAAAATCGCTTGTGGGTATGCTGGGAACCGCGGAACTCTCCACAGTCCATATGTAGGTTGCAAGGCTTTTTTGCCAAGCCTCCGTGCGGTCGTCTGTGCTAATAAGTTCAAGCCAGGGGCTATTGAGAGGTTTGATGGGACCCAGAATCCGTCGGAGTTCCTTCAAATCTTCATTACCGCTATCCAAGCAGCAGGTGGGGATGATCGCGTCATGGCCAACTATTTGCCAATGTTTCTTGAGGGGCCGGCGAGGACCTGGCTCTTCAATCAACCCGAGGGGTCGATATATAACTGGGAAATGTTGTGCGATGCCATCCTCAACAATTTCCAAAAGTGTTACCAAAAACCTAGGAAAGAAGACGATCTTCATCTCCTACGACAAACTTCCACGGAGACTCTCCGATAGTTTGTCAAAAGGTTTGTCGGAGTGAGAAATACCATCCCAAACATATCCGATAGCTCTGTTATCAGGGCGTTTAAGCACACTGTTCGATATCGGAGATTTACAGAAGATTTGCTTATGAACCCCCCTCAATCAGTCGCTGATCTCTTTGATATGGCTGATCGCTATTCAGACGCGGCTGAGGCCGTTGAATGGAATAGGATGGTCGATAAAGGAAATCTACCACCCCAACCAGGTCTCAAGGATGTGAAAAAAGAGGATGCGGGCAAGAAGCCGGAGTCTTCATCGGGCGGAAAGTCAAAGAAAACTAAAAAGAATTGAATCGGACAATACCGGGAGGTCGCAGTCACAGAAAAGCCACCGCCGGCGAAAGGTAATAAGTTTTCATTTAAGAATAAAACTGCCTCTGGTGGTCGCAATTTTGATCAGCCAGAAAAACCGACTAACTTGCAGGAAGGCAAGAAATGGTGTCCGATCCACAACTCTCCGGGACACGACCTCAAAAATTGCCGGAGCTGGTTGAAGCAACTAGATGACTTCTACCAGGGAATTGGGCCAATGCCAACTTTGCCATCGCAAGAGTAGACTTGTGGGCTTAGAGAGGCCGACGGGGATGAAGAAATGTCTTACCAGGTACCTCGTAATTATGTTAATGTCATTTTTGGAGGTTCCTCCTCTTTTGTTTCTAAATGACAGTTTAAAGCATTTCATCGAGAAGTTAACCAAGTGGAAGCTCCCCTTGGTGAACCTCAATACCCCCGTTGGTCGGACACCCCTTTGACATTTGATCGTTCTAATTGTCCCGTTGGGCTTACTCGACCACTGAGATTATCTCTGGTCATTACCCCAATAATCAGTAATGCAAGAGTTGAAAGGGTCCTGATCAATAGAGGCAGTTCCTTGGACCTTTTATTGGTCAAGGCATTGGACGAGATGAAAATCCCTCGTTCAAAAATCAAACCCATAATCCATCCATTTTATGGGATAATTCCTGGTCCCTCAATGATGCCAATGGGACAGGTGGTGCTCCCGGTCACGCTGGGTGAACCGGATAATTTCCGAACAGAGTTAGTTACTTTTGATATAATTGATTGTGATTCAGCTTATAACGCAATTTTTGGCAAGCCAACTCTTGCTAAATTTATGATGGCGACGCACTACACCTATCAATGCAGCAAGTTACCTGGCCCCAAAGGCGTGATCTCGGTCCGAGGTAGCCGTAACGTGGAATTGACTTGCGATCGGTTATCACTGGAGCTCGTGGATCAACTTCCCCTTCGGGATGTCAAAGTTACCACCATGGGTGCTGATACGATCAAGGTCGACCCTCGACCAGAGGAAAAGCTAAAACTGGTTCCATTATGCCCAGATGATCCATCTAGAACAATTCAGATTGGGTCAAGCCTAGAAGACAAATAGGAACTCGAGCTCGTTACCTTCCTCCGGGCTAATGCAGATGTATTTGCGTGGAAACCATCCGACATGCCCAGTATCCCAAGGAAGATAATTGAGCACAGGTTAGCAATTCGACCTGGACAGTGACCAATAAAGCAGAAGCTTAGGTGCTTTGCTGTTGATCGGCAAGAAGCTATCCGCGCGGAGTTAGATAAGCTCCAAGCAGCCGGGTTTATTCGAGAAGTCAAACATCTGGAGTGGCTTAGAAATCTGGTCATGGTCCGTAAGTCAAATGGTAAGTGGCGCATGTGCGTCGATTACACCAGCCTAAACAGTGCCTTCCCGAAGGATGATTTCCCCTTCCCCACATCGATCAGTTGGTCGATTCTACTGCGGGTTGCAAACTGATGAGTTTTCTGGATGCTTACTCAGGATATCATCAAATTAGCATGGCAGAAGAAGGTGAAGAGAAGACTGCCTTCATCACACCATTTGGCACCTACTGCTACGTCAGAATGCCATTTGGTCTCAAGAACGCCGGTTCCACGTACCAGCGCTTGATGCAAAAGACCTTTTCTTCCTAGATGGGGCGTAATCTTGAAGCTTACGTAGACGACTTGGTTGTAAAAAGCTTGAAAAGCTAGACTCATTTAGATGATCTTGCTGAGACCTTTTGTAATTTAAATTGATTCGGAATAAAATTAAACCCGGAAAAGTGTTCTTTCGGGGTTGCATCTGGTAAATTGTTAGGTTTTCTTGTTTGTTCTAGAGGGATAGAGGTTAATCTCGAGAAAATCAGGGCCATCGAGCAAATGAGGTCTCCTTCCATCATGAAGGAAGTCCAGTGCCTAGCAGGTCGCATGGCGGCTTTAAGTCGATTTATATCGCGACTAGGTGAAAGGGGATTACCTTTCTTCAAAGCTCTCCGCAAGCACCATGGTTTTGCCTGGTCTGATGAAGCCGAAAAAGCATTCCAAGAGGTTAAAGCATACTTATCTAGTCCGCCGGTGTTGGTTTCCCTGGTCGCAGGGGAACAGCTACTTCTTTATTTGTCGGCCACACTTCATGCGGTCAGCGCCGTCCTGATCGACGTAAGAGAAGGTGTGCAACGACCCATCTATTACGTAAGCGAGGTACTTCATGGTCCTAAGGAGCATTACCCTGAGGTCCAGAAGATACTTTACGCGCTACTGATGGCTTCCCGCAAATTACGACATTACTTTCAGGCACATAAAATTACAGTGCCCTCGTCCTTCCCTTTGGGAGATATAATCCAAAACCTAGAGAAATCTGGTCGAATTGCGAAGTGGACTGTGGAACTTGGAGCATTTGACATCCATTTCACCCCTCGCACTGCAGTCAAGTCTCAGATCCTTGCAGATTTTGTGGTCGAATGGACTAACCCTGACCCTCCGATGCAAGAGTTCGAAGATTTGTCGGACACTGACCATTGGACAATGTATTTTGACACTTCTCGAAGTTTCCAACACTCAGGAGCTGGAGTTGTTTTAGTCATGTCTCAAGGCGACCAACTCAAGTATGTCCTTCAATTACATTTTGTTGCTACAAACAACGCAGCAGAGTATGAAGGTCTTATTGCAGGGCTCCGGGCAGCAAAATTCCTCGGAGTCCGTCGATTAGTGGTGAGGGGAGGCTCACAGCTAGTCGTAAACCAGGTAAACAAAGAGTACAACACCTCCGATGAGACAATGGCTCATTACCTGGGGGAAGTGAGGAGATTGGAGAAACACTTTAGTCATTTCGAAGTCTAATACATCCCGCGAAAGGACAATATTCTCGCAGACCAATTATCCAAAATTGGGTCCTCATGTACATCTACTCCGGCAGGGGTGTTCGTTGAACACTTAGAGCATCCTTCAATCATGACTACAGTCGAAGACGACTAGGTAACAGTCTTCATTGCCAACCTAAGACAAGAAGGGGATTGGACTCATCTATTGAGGGCCTATCTCGAACATGGGACCTTGCTCAAGGACGAAACCGAAAGCGATCGGTTAATTCAAAAAGTGCGCCTATACAAACTTATAGGAGTTCTGTATAGGAAGGGTACTCAAGGAGTATTCATGCGTTGTATTACTCAAGAAGAAGGTAAGTCCCTCTTGAAAGAAATCCATGACGGTGTGTGTGGTGCGCACGCATCATTTTGTACACTGGTCGGAAAAGCTTTCTGACATGGCTTTTCTTGGCCTTCGGCACTCGATGATGCCAAGAATTTGGTCAAGACATGCCCCCAGTGTCAATTTCATGCCAAGGAGGTTCATCAACCCGCGTATTCCTTGCAAACTATCCCATTAGCGTGGCCCTTCGCGGTCTGGGGGATGGATATTGTAGGACCTATGCCACAGGCCGTTAATGGTTACAAATTCCTGTTCGTAGCCATTGACATGTTCAGAAAGTGGATTGAGGCTGAGCCAGTCCGCAATGTCACCGCTGCTGCGGCACAGAAGTTCTTTCACAAGAACATCGTTACTCGATTTGGTGTTCCAAGTCGTCTCATTACTGACAACGGTTCCCAATTTGTTAGTGGCCTCTTTCTGGACTATTGCGATAATATTGGAACCAAGGTGTGCTTTGCCTCTGTAGCTCATCCACAGAGCAATGGTGCTGTCGAACGTGCCAATGGGCAAATATAACAAGGCATCAAGAAACGTGTTTTCGATCGCCTTAAGATGCGCTCGGGGGCTTGGGTGAATGAACTCTACTCCGTTCTATGGGCACTACGCACTACCTGTAGTCGGGCCACTGGTGAGACACCTTTCCAGTTGGTATACGGCACTGAGGCGGTGTTACCTACGGAAATCTGTATTGGTTCTGTCCGAACAAATCAATTCGACCAGATTGATTAGATCGAACAACGTACCCAGGATTTAACCATCCTCGAAGAAAAGTATGATTGAGTGCTGATACGGTCAGTAGTATATTTGTAGGCTATGCGAAAATATCATAGCAGAAGGGTGCGGCCGCATAGTCTTCACGTGGGTGATCTGGTTTTACGAAAAATACAAAACCAGTCTAACCGCAATAAGTTCTCTCCTCAGTGGGAAGGCCCTTATGTTGTCATTTCTGTACCGCGACCAGGATCGGCCCGGTTAGCACTGGAGGATGGTAGAATCTTATCCAATACATGGAACATTGATCAACTGCGCAAGTTTTACGTGTAAGTTTCCCAATCTTTTTTCCTGTTCAATTAGCATAGTTTAACAAAAACTTCGTGAGTACTCTTCTTCGCTTCATGTTATGTCCGTTTTCTTTATTTGCCATACCTATACTGAGCCTGGCTTGGGGGCTGATCGCCGATAATCATCTTGGTACAAATATCTTAACCGGATTCATTGGCTGATCTCGTGGTCGCATCCAGCTAAGGCATCCCTCAATAAGCCGTTCCTCAACGCACATGGGGCTTACTGGCATGTTACTGATCATTCGAGTGGCTACCAGTTCGTAATAAGGTCGGATGTTGTATTGGGGTCAGTATCGGTTCGATCGGATGATTATATCTAAGTTAAAGAATTTTCCTAGATATTCATCATGCCCATATTTTTCCAGAAATTATAATACTAAATCTGGAGTATTGGTGATTTCTGAAAATGGGGGCTAAGAGGATATGATCATGCTATGAAACGAAGAAAGTATCACGAAGAAATTATCACTCTTTTCCAAAAATTTAAGGCACGCATTCGCATGTTATAAATGTAATTTTATAAGTACAGTTATTGAGAGAGATCATTACAAAAAATCAAATGAGGCCTAGCTCTTTCAGGAGATCTTCGACTAGAGGCTTGACTTCTTCAAAGATGGCTTTAAATCGATCACTCTCGATCTCTGCATCTCCTACCACCGGCTTCAAATTCAAATTTGGGCCGTGGTGGAATTGTAATCTGCAGAGAATGGTAGAGGCTACTGATACTCGAGGAGTGATTCGGCTTCAAATTCAAATATGGACACATTTGACCTTAGTGCCTCTTCCTGCCGTTTGGTATCTTCAGGAAGATACTCGAGGAGTGATTCGGCTTGGGCTGTAACCAGTCTGGCTAACTCGCTAAGGGTTGATTGTCCTTTTACGACTCGATCACATCTGTTTTTAGCAGAGTGGCCACCATCTTCAGCTTTTCAAAGATGTCTGATTGAGTATCGCCGCAGGAGGAAATTGTTTCGTTCAGTCCCTTATTCTCCATGCTGGCAGTATCAATTCTCGAGCTTTGCAACTCGATGGTCGTCTGAAGGTTTCTGTTCTCTTCTGAAAGACGGCTTATTTGATACTCTTGTGCTGTACAAACACAGTAAACATTTACTATAAGTAAAGCTCATATGATGTGAAGTTTTCTTCTGGTCGGGAGTGTACTTACAAGCAAGCTTTGACTACGCGTCGTGAAGTTCCTTCTCCAAAGAAGAATATCTCGCAGCTGCAGCTTCTTCTTGATTCTCTCGATCAGCCATGCTCTTGTGCAGAAAGGCATTTTCTCTCTATCAAGAAGGACAACCAGTTACGCTTAAATACGGATTCAAGTTAACACGAATGAAGAGCACTATACTTATTGTTCTAGCCGGCTGATCTTCTTTTGTGTGACCTCAATAAGCTTTTCTATAGATGTTGACTTGGTCATCACCTGGGTCAAGTCCTGGAACACAATAAGAAATTGCTCTTGAGACTTGAATGTTCCAGAATTTTTCGCGGGTTGGAAAATCAAAATTGTTCATACCTCTATGTAATCGCTGATTGAGTTGCTCTCAACATCAGCATGAGGTCTAACCTCAGGACCTGTTGTGTCCGCGGTAGGGCCAGCAGATGACTTTTCCTGTTGTTCCTCCTCTATGACCGGGACTTCGGTTTCTGTCCCTTTGGAACGGATTTCCTCTCCCATTCCATCCACGATGGCCCGAAGAACCTCTTCGGCCACGGGAATTGGGCTTGGCTCTCCCGCGACCTCCATAGTGGGTGTGCCATGGCTTGTCGAGGTCGCCGGGGTACTGGGTGCAGCATCCCTGTGCCAACAAACAGACACATTGAAAGGTGAAGAAACCTCTAGTCGGTCATGTCGTGGTATTAAGAATACCCCGGCAGGTTTTGAAGACGATCCTAGCGGAGATCACGCAGCGCGGATTGACCGGGTGACCGGTCCTCCCCCGCCGGACAAACACAAGAGTTAACACGTGGATTTATACAGGTTCGGGTCCCGGTGGGGGCCCTAGTCCTGTCGACGCGCTCCCGACCGGAGTCAGCTGGGGAGGCTCTCTCCGGGGGAGAGGCTTCCGGAGCACGTCTGTGAGATTAGCTATTCCAAATAATAATGAACTGATCCTTTACAACAGAGGGGTACAAGGGCTATTTATAGCCCCAAAAAGAAGCAAAAAACCTAAACTACCCCGGGAGCCACCGTCGGATTGAAGGGTAGGACCGTCCTTCTCCCGGTCAAACGCCTTGGATGCTTGACAGGTGGTCGCTGATTCCCGAGGCGTCCCTCGCGTGACCTGCACGTGATAAACAGACAGGGGTCTTACCTTTTAGGAGGGCGATGACGTCCGGGACCCCTTCCGGAGAGCAGGGTCCCGGGGACCCAAAAGGCGGCGCCCGGGACATGCCCGAGGGGCACAGTCCCGGGGGCCAAATGGTGGTGCCCGGGACATACCCGGGGGGCACGGTCCCGGGGGCCAAATGGCGGCGCCCGGGACATGCCCGGGGGGCACGGTCCCGGGGGCCAAATGGCGGCGCCCGGGACATGCCCGGGGGGCACGGTCCCGGGGACCAAATGGCGGCGCCCGGGACATGCCCGGGGGGCACGGTCCCGGGGGACAAATGGCGGCGCCCGGGACATGCCCGGGGGGTACGGTCCCGGGGACCAAATGGCGGCGCCCGGGGCAGGCACCGGAGGCCACTATCCCCGGGCGAATGGCGGCGCCCGGGACATGCCCGGGGGACACGGTCCCGGGGGCCAAATGGCGGCGCCCGGGACATGCCCGGGGGGCACGGTCCCGGGGCCAAATGGCGGCGCCCGGGGCAGGCACCGGAGGCCACTATCCCCGGGCGAATGGCGGCGCCCGGGGCAGGCACCGGAGGCCACTATCCCCGGGCGAATGGCGGCGCCCGGGACATGCCCGGGGGACACGGTCCCGGGGGCCAAATGGCGGCGCCCGGGACATGCCCGGGGGGCACGGTCCCGGGGGCCAAATGGCGGCGCCCGGGGCAGGCACCGGAGGCCACTATCCCCGGGCGAATGGCGGCGCCCGGGACATGCCCGGGGAGCACGGTCCCGGGGGCCAAATGGCGGCGCCCGGGACATGCCTGGAGGGCACGGTCCCGGGGGCCAAATGGCGGCGCCCGGGACATGCCCCGGAGGCACGGTCCCGGGCGCCTAAAAGGCGGCGCCCGGGGCAGGCACCGGAGACCACTGTCCCTGGGCAATCATGAACTTACCTGGACTTGACCGCGTGGAGATTTCCCCCAACAGCAGCCCCCCATGCCCTCCGGGGACGAAGCCTGAGCCCCCGGAGGGAATGGTTACGGTACCGGGAAAATCTCCGGACGCAAACTCCGGACGAAAATCACCGGAGCCCCGGCGATGCTTCAGTTTCTGTGCCGGGCACTTTATGGCCGCGCCGTTTTCGCAATAAATGCACGCGCGGTTCGAACCGGCGTCTCGATTTACGCGCCTGTCCCTTCGTTTCCCGCGCACGGTTTGAATTTCAGTGGTCCAGATTGCCCCGAGGGGGCCACGTGGCGCGCATCTAGATCACGGCCAGCCTCTATAAATAGGGCCCTAGGGGGCCCCGGAAGCTCATTCCAAATCTTCAACTCCAGCTTCAGCTCTCCCGGTAGCGCTCTTCCGGTAGTTTCTCCGGTAGCCTTTTCCGGTAGCGAGCGTCCGGGAGTTGTTGACAGCCACCTGAAAACTTAGCCACCGAAAAACAAAGAACTCACCTAATGGCGCCCAAAGGTCGAGCGAAGACCACGGAGGTGCCCCCGGAGGAAATCCCCGTGGATTTCCTTTGGGCCTCCGAGTTCTCGGCCTCGGACGCGGAGTCCCTGGTCAAGAAGGGCGTCGTCGAAGAGGGGGACATCCGGGTCCCCCTAAAGAAGGACGGAGCCCCCCGCCCCAGGCCCGGAGAGGTCGTGGCCTTCGAGGCCTTCCTCGAGGCGGGGCTCCGGCTCCCGGTGCACCCAATGCTCCGGGAGTTTCTCAAAGAGTATGGGGTAGCTCTCAACCACCTCACCCCGAACGCGCTCGTCCGTATGGGCCTTTTTATATGGCTCTACGAGACAGCGACCGGGCGGGACCCCACCCTCCGCGCCTTCCGGTACTTCTATGAACCGGCGGCGCGGAGCTCCCACCTGGTGAAGGGAGGACCGAAGTCCCCCTTCGGCTCGGTGATGGTCCAAATGCTGCCCTCCCGGGTGGTGGACTACCCGGCGGCGGCCTCCCGGGACCACTGGGGGGACTGGCTCCGGAGGTGGTTCTACCTCCGGGTCCGGGACGAGGCGGTGGTCTACACCCCGGAGCCTCCCACCTACAGCCGGTAATCCGCACCGAAGCCGCCGGTGTGGACGGACGAGGAGTTCGAGCTCCTCGGGAAGGTGGTGCTGGCGAAGAAGGCCCACTCGATGCGGGACGCCGCGGAGGAGCTGGCGCTCCTGCGGCTTTCCCCCTTCTCACGCGGGGGAAGGGGGATCGGCATGGGCCCGGAGCAGCGGCCTCCGGTCAAGCCGGTGACGCGGCGTAAGTCCCCTGCATTTTTGTACTTGCAGTTTTTTACGGGAAATTGACTAACTTTTTACCTCTTACAGTGCGCCCGTATCCGGCGGCGAGGGACAAGGCGGAGCACCTCCTGGGGAGGTACTTCGCCGACGAACACGAGCGCATCGTGCGCCTCGTGGGGGAGGGGCCTCCCCGGAACTTGGTGGCCGAGGCCTACGGGCTTAGGCTTCCGGAGAGGAAGCCCCTTCCCACCCCCGGGTCTCATAATCGGGGGAAGGATGCGGCCGGGGGCTCGGAGCCCAAAAGGCCCCGGGTCCAAAAGACCCCCGCCCCGACGACGACGCCGGCGACGACGCCGGTGAGGGCCCGGGACGCGGCTCCCGGAGCCGAACATGCCCGGGCGGCGCCCCGGGCAGAGGCGACGCCTCCGCCCCCGGAGGCCCCCGTCGAGGCCCGGGGGAAGGAGGTTGTTGTTGATGGGGCGGGGTCCGATTCGGCGGACTACGCCCCGTCGCCAATTCGCGTGACGCTCCTCTCGCCTCTCCCGGCGGCATTGGCGCCGGAGAGGCTAGAGGTGAGGTTTTCGGGGGCGGCGCCCCCGCGCCTCTGGCCGGTTGATGAAGAGGGGGGGAGCCCCTCAGTCATCGAGGTCCCCCCGGAGCAGGAGGCTCCGAGGGCCCTCCGGCCTGGGGCGGGGAAAGGCCCGATGATCCCCCCCCGGGCGGAGGTCCCCGCCCGATCTTCGTCTTCGTCTTCGGAGGAAACTTCGTCGACGAAGACGCCGGCGACGCCGGCCGTGCTCCCGGATTCAGAGGTCCGGGGGCCCTCTCCCGGCCGCGACAGGAGGGCCGGGCAAGACACCTCCCTACTTCCCACGGGTGAGGTGGCCCGCTACGCGGAGGGCCTGCACAACCGGAAGGTGCAGGCCTTCGTAGCAGGAGGAACGCTCCACGAGCGTTTTGAGGGGCTCGAGTCCCTCGGAGCCCAGGTAACTTGAGCTCTCAACACTTCGGCTTTTTTCCTGCACTTAAGATTTTTCTAACTCTTTATGCATTTTGTAGGTAGCGACTTTACCTGGGGCCTTGAGCAGCGGGTTACCCGGCTGCTCAAGGAGGCGGAGAGCCGGGCCGCGGCCTGCGTCGAGCAGCGGGAGGCGGCCCTCCGGGAGCGGGACGAAGCTCTTGATGAGCTGTCCCCGGCCCGGGCGTAGGTGCACCTTTCGGAGGGCGCCTACATCCGCCTCCGAGAGGAGGCCAAGGTGCGGGAGAAGGCGCTCCGGGAGCTCGAGAGCTCCAGCGTCCGGGCGCTGTCGGACGCGGGCCGCTCCGTCCGCTCGGCCTTGGAAAGCCTTGGCGTTAGCCTGGGCTCCGGGAGCGGCCCGGAGGTGCCCCCGGCGACCCTCGCGGAGGCTGTGCGTTTTCTTAACGCACAAGTCTCCGCCATCCCGGAGGCTGCGGACGTCCGGGCACGGGGCCGACCGATCCCCGTCATCGCGGCCGCCGCGGGGCTCGTTGACTACCGTGGGGTCGGCGCCCGGGCGATCGGGGGGCGCATCCCCCGGGGCTTCCCGGAGGCCTTCGAGCCAACGCGCCGGGAGGTGGAGCTGCTGGCGGCGGGGTTCTACGACCGGATCATCCGGACGTGGTTCCCGACACCGGCGCCTCCGGCCGCGGATGTCTCTGCCCCGGCCACGGAGGAAGCTCCCCGGGGGGAGGACCCCAATGCCAAAGTATGAGCCTCCCCCGGGTCTTTAGCTAGGACCCCCGTTTTATTTTGTTAGGCATTTTGATTCCGGTAGCTTCTTAGGAGAAGCCCCGGGTACTTGTACAAAAACATTTTGCAATGAAATATATTAGAAATTTTTCTAAGTCTTTGCAATGAAATGTTACCAGGGTTCCCGGGGGGTTGCTCCCGAGCAACGGTCCGGGAGAGACTCTCCGGGGGACGCCCAAGCGGCTTTGATTTTGCTGAGCCTTGTCTCCGGGAGGCGCGACGGCGGTACTGCCCGGGAGCCCGTCCGGTTGAGGTGGCGCCCGGAATGGCACTTGGATAATTTTGACAACAGCCGTGCTGAATTAACTGCCCCGCGCCCGAGGGCCCAGATGATACCTCCCCTCCGGATACTTCCGCCGGCTGGGTACGAGTTTTGGCCCGAAGACGTACTTCGGGATTCTCAGCGTCGCGTCCGGGCGCTGTACCGGGACCTGGCCCGGGAGCTAAGGGAGCGCCTCCGGGAGCTTTAGGCGTAGGGGCCTTAGGCTCGTAGAAAATCCCCCGGGTTAGGACCCGGGTTGTATCATTTCTGAAACCCACCGGAGGGGGAAGATGTCCTCCGGGTTTGTTGATCAATAAAGCGCATTGTTTCTTTTTATTGCCTCTTTCTTTTCTTCTTCTTGGATGGTCTGGACGACTCATCTTAACAAGGATGAGCTAAGTTCCTTCGTGGGTGACCCGGGGACCCCCTGTCCCCCCCCGCCCACAGCGGGCGGGAGGAAGCCTCCGCGTGCTGTGGGGGAAACAGGGTCCCCGGGGGGAGCATAACCTGTAGAAATATTTTCTAAGTTAGAAAATTGAAAAAACAGGATTTCCGAGGGAGGGACCTTCCGGGGTGGCCGGGGGCACTGGGAGAGGTTCATCCGGCCGCCGGGAGAGCGGGGAACCGGGAACAAGGCGCGGAAGGGGCTCATGAAAAGCCAATGACCTCCGGAGGGGAGCTTCCCGGGAGGGTTCGTCCGGTCGCCGTGAGAACGGGGAACCGGGAATAATGTTTTCGGGGAAAATATATGAAACCCATTTCGTAAAGCAGTTGTCCGGTCGCCGTGAGAACGGGGAGCTGGGAATAAGGTCTTCGAGAGATAATCATCCGGTCGCCGTGAGAACGGGGAGCCGGGAATAACGTCGACTCCCGGGGGAGGAAGATAGAGCCAATCAAGCCGCAAGGGGCTGATCTTCCGGTCGCCGTGAGAACGGGGAGCCGGGAATATCGTCGACTCCCGGAGGAGGAAGATAGATCCAATCAAGCCGCAAGGGGCTGATCTTCCGGTCGCCGTGAGAACGGGGAGCCGGGAATATCGTCGACTCCCAGAGGAGGAAGATAGATCCAATCAAGCCGCAAGGGGCTGATCTTCCGGTCGCCGTGAGAACGGGGAGCCGGGAATATCGTCGACTCCCGGAGGAGGAAGATAGATCCAATCAAGCCGCAAGGGGCTGATCTTCCGGTCGCCGTGAGAACGGGGAGCCGGGAATATCGTCGACTCCCGGAGGAGGAAGATAGATCCAATCAAGCCGCAAGGGGCTGATCTTCCGGTCGCCGTGAGAACGGGGAGCCGGGAATATCGTCGACTCCCGGAGGAGGAAGATAGATCCAGAAAGCCATTAGACATCCCGCTGAGGAGAGCGTCTACTCCCGGAGGAGGAAGTGCCCGGAGACGGGTCTTGAGTGTTTGGGTAGGGGACTAATCTCCCAAAGTGACTCGTTACCGCGGCCGCTGGGGACCGGGTTGCCGCTTACACCCTCAGTCCACGAGGGCTGTCCGTAAGCCGCCCTTCAGGAGGGACTTGCTGGGGCAGGGCCCACTTCCTCACGGAGAGGGCATCCTCACGGGGAGGGCATCTTCACGGGGAAGGCATCCTCGCGGGGAGGGCGTCCTCGCGGGGAGGGCATCACCACTAGGGGCGGTAAACAAGAACAACCTGCAGTGAGACAGTTGAAGAACAAAGGCTATGCATTTATTAACGAAATATACAAAGCCCCCCTGTGAAGCCGCGAAGGGGGAAAAAGGGAAGCTACAGTGTCCCCCCTCCCCCTCCGGCGTGATCGCCCCGGGGGAGGGGACAGGCCCGTAAGGCTAAACGTAGAACTTGCGAAGTAAACGCAAGTTCCAGGTGTGCTTCAGCTCCTGCTCTTCAAGGTTGGAGAGCTTGTAGGCCCCCGAGCCTAGGACAGCGGAGATCCTGTAGGGGCCCTCCCACTTGGGGGAGAGCTTACCCTGGGCTTGGGGGTCTGTGACGCGCTTGAGGACAAGGTCCCCAAGGCGGAAAGCTCTCTCGCGCACGCGCTGGTTGTATGCGCAAGACATCTCGCGCTCGTAGATGGCGTGGCGGAGGAGCGCTCGGTCGCGTTCCTCCTCCACGAGGTCGATTTCCAGCCGCCGGTTGTCTTCGTTGGCCCGGTAGGCTGCGGTCGTGGCTCCGTTCAGGAGCTCGACCCGCAGCGACCGGAAGCCGATCTCCGGGGCGAGGACTGCCTCCGCCCCGTAGACTAGGGAGAAGGGAGCACGCCCTGTGGCCTGGGACGGGGTCGTGCGCATCGAGCAGAGGATGCTAGGGAGCTCCTCTGCCCACGTGCCCCGCTTGGAAGCGGTTTGTTCGAGCCTCCGGCGTAACCCCTGTAGGATTACGCCATTGACCCTCTCGATGGCCCCGTTGCTTTGGGGATGGGCCACTGAGGCGAAGTGGATGACGACCCCCAGGCCTTCGCAGAATTCCTGGAAATAAGCCGAGTTGAATTGGGTCCCGTTGTCCACGGTAATTTCCCGGGGGACACCAAAACGACAAACGACGTTTTTCCAGAAAAACCGCTGAACGGCCCGGGAGGTGATGCTAGCCAAGGGCTCCGCCTCAACCCACTTTGTAAAGTAGTCGACCGCGACCACCGCATACTTGTATCCTCCGGGCGCTGGGGGGAAAGGCCCTAAGAGGTCCATCCCCCAGCGCACGAAGGGCCAAGTGATGGGGATAGTCCGCAGCGCTACAGGGGGGAGATTCGAGCCCTTGGCCATCTTCTGGCATGCTTCGCACGCGGAGACAAGGTGGAGAGCGTAGCAAATCTTCTCCATCTCCGTGTACCGAGTCTTGGCCCCTTGGAGGGCTTCACTGACGTAGTACACGGGACGTTGCTGCCCCCCTTGCTCCTTCACCAAAACCGCGCTGACGGCGACGGGGGTCGCGGCGAGGTAGAGGAGCAGGGGCTCTTCCGGAGACGGACTCACGAGCATTGGAGGGCTCGAGAGGTACTTCTTGAGGTCGTTGAAGGCTTCCTGGGCCTCGGGGGTCCAGCGGAACCCCTCAAGCCCTCGGAGGATCTTGAAGAACTGGAGGCCCCGCTCCCCCGAACGGGAGACGAAGCGGCTGAGCGCGGCCAGGCGGCCGGAGAGCCGCTGGACATCTTTGACGGAGCGCGGCGGGGGCATCTCTAGGAAGGCCCGGATCTTCTCGGGGTTTGCCTCAATGCCCCGCTGGGACACGAGGAAACCCAGGAGCTTCGCCCCGTGCACCCCGAAGGCGCAGTTCTCCGGGTTGAGCTTGAGCCCGAACGCGCGGAGGTTGCGGAAGGTCGTCGATGTGGGAGGTTGCGGAAGGTCGTCGATGTGGGAGGCTGCACGGGGGCTCTTGACGACCGCGTCGTCTACGTAGACTTCGACGTTGCGGCCGACTTGATCTTTGAAGACCAGCGTCATAAGGCGCTGGAAGGTGGCTCCCGCATTCTTGAGCCCGAAGGGCATATGGCGGTAGCAGAAGGTTCCGAGGGTTGTTATAAAACTCGTCTTTTCCTCATCCCCCTCCGCCATCTGGACTTGATGGTATCCCGAATAGGCGTCTAGGAAGCTCATCAGCTCGCACCCCGCAGTGGAGTCAACGAGCTGGTCGATCCGCGGGAGCGGGAAGTTGTCTTTGGGGCAAGCGCGGTTAAGGTCGGTGAAGTCCACGCACATGCGCCACTTGCCACTTGACTTCTTGACGAGGACGGGGTTTGCGAGCCACTCGGGGTGCAACACCTCCCGGATGAACCCCGCCACTCGGAGCCGGGCTATCTCCGTCTTGATGGCTTCTTGACATTCGAGGGAGAGCTTCCTCAACTTCTGCTTGATAGGGGGGTGACCGGGGGTTACCGCGAGCTTGTGTTCAATAACCTCCCGGGCGACGCCCCGCATGTCCGAAGGCTTCCACGCAAAAACATCGGAGTTTTCGCGCAGAAAGGCTGCGAGTTGCGCTGCATGGTCTTGGGGGAGCTCTGCCCCGATTTGGACAGTTTGGTCCCTGCTGCCCAGGGAGAGCGGGACCTTCCGGAGGCCCCCTTCCGGACGCGGCTTGAGGAGGGGCCTCCCAGGGGATGGCGCAGCGACGTCTACGTCCGGGGGGGAGCCTCCCCCCCGGGTGCCTTGATCAGGTTGACGCTTCCTATTGTGGCAGCAGCTCGTTCGTATACAGCACGGGCCATGTCTTGATCCCCCCGGACGTTGATCACGCCATGCGGCCCGGGGATCTTCATGCACAAGTAGTTTTGGTGGGTGGCAGCCCCCAGCCGATTGATCGTAGTCCTCCCCATAATCACATTGTCGGAGGAGGGGAGGTCCACTACGTCGAAGCAGACTAGCTCGGTCCGGTAGTTCTCCGGGGTGCCGAAGGTGATCGGGAGATCTACCTTGCCCACGGGGTGGATCGCCTTCCCCGGGACGAACCCTTGCAGAGGCCCTGCCGCTGGTTGCAGGAGCTTCTCATCCACCTGCATTTCCTTGAAGGTTTTGAGGAACAGGACGTCGGCGGAGCTTCCGCCGTCCACGAGGATGCGGGCCAAGTGGCAGTTGTAGATTGTCGCGGAGACAATGAGCGCGTCATCGTGGGGGAAGCGAACCCCTCGCGCGTCTTCTGCCGTAAAGGTGAGGGGGACGTCCGACCACTTGGGCGGCACGGACGCGTGTAGCACCCCCACTACCTTAACTTCTCGCGCGTACTCCTTGCGCTGGCGCTTGGAATCCCGCCCGGAGGCGGACCCCCCTACGATGACGTTGATGCGGCGCTGAGAAGTTTGAAAGGGGAGAGCGTCTGAAGGCTCCCCCTCCTGCACCTGCTGCCCCCCCGCGGGAGCGGGAAGGGCCGGAACAGCTGGCCGAGGGGGCAAGGAGGCCGGAGTCCCCCCCCCTGCCCGCGCTGGTCGAGGAATGCCGCGAAGTGTTGCAGCAGCTGGTGGCAATCTCGGGTGGCGTGGGTACTGGACCCGTGGAAGCTGCACCACGGTCCTTCCCGGCTTCTCCCTGCGGGGCCTTCGCGGCCGCGCGAAGACTGTCCTCCCCCATGGCCTCTCGGCTTGGGAAAGGGGCGGTTGCCCTTTGAGGGGTCGCGCGAGCCGCCTCCGCCCTCGGGGACAAAAGTGTCCCGAGGCCGTGGTTCGCTACGGCCCCCCTGCCTGGGGCGCCTGGGGGGATCCCGGGCCCCCCGCTCGGTGGGGGCAGGAGCCCCCTGGGTCTTCTTCCAGATGTCGTCTTCCTCCGCCTGAGCGTACTTTTCGAGCACGTTGAAGAGCTCGTCGGCGGAAGAGGGGCAGCTCCGGGAGAGCCTTCGGTGGAGCTCCCCCGGGAGGATGCCGCTTTTGCAGGCTTCGATGACCGTAGAGTCGGGGACGTGGGCCACTTTGCTCTTCACCTGGGCAAAGCGCTTGAAAAAGCTTCTGATGGTCTCCCCAGTTCTCTGCCGGACAGTATACAGCTGCGAGGAGTCCAGGGGACGCACGTAGTTCCCCTGGAAGTTGGCACAGAACTCCCGCTTGAGCTGCGAGAAAGACTTGATGGAGCCCGCCTTCAGATTGTAAAACCAGGAGCGGGCAATGCCGGTGAGGTAGAGGGGGAAGACGTTGCATTGGACACTCTCGTCCCCCCCCGCCGCGGAGATGGCGGTGGAGTAGATCTGCACGAATTCGTAAGGGTCCGCCTCACCATTATAATGCTCGATGTGCGGGGGACGGTAGGGCCGCGGCCATCGGATGCTGCGGAGTCTTCGACACAGGGGCTGGTTCGCCCCCTGCACTTCCCGGGGGGAGCCCCAGTCACTGTCTTCTTTAACGGGGGACGCCCCCTCGTTATCCGAGTCAGGTAGCGGCCCAGGAGGGCCACCGGAGTGGTGGTGACGACGCTTCTCTTCCGGGCCGGGACTGATTTCCCGGACGTCCGGGCTTCCCTCCGAGGAGGATGGTTCTTCGGCGGGTCTCTTCCCCCGACCGGTGCGAGAGCGAGGCTCCCTGCGACAACGACCGGGGGGAAGCTCTTCCCCGCGGCTGGGAGAATGCGTTCGCTCGACCTCCCCCCGGGAGAAGCGGACCTGCTTCGCCGAGGGAGGGAGCTCCTGCACTGTAGCAGCCGGCCCGGAAGCTACCGGGGCCTGCTGGGGGGAGCCCCCTGCGACGCCCCCCGGGACCGGAAAGGGGGGAGCCCCTGCACCATCCGGAACCGGGGAGGGGGCGCCCGGGGCGACGTTTGGGTCCGAAGAGGGGGCCCCTCCGGCAACGACCGGGACCGGAAGGGGGGAAACCCCCGCGACATCCGGAACCAGTGGGGGGTGAGCCCCCTCGGCGACGTCCGGGGTTGGGGAGCCAATGCGGGGGGAAGTTCGCTGAGGCACGGGAGCTGCTCTGTCGACCGGCCCCGGTGCGGTAAACGCAACGCGAGGGGCGGGACTGGCTCCCGGCGTAGGAATAACCCCCGGCATGAAATGACCCCCCAGCCCCGGAGGCGGGCCGGGGACGGGGTACCCCCCTGGTGCCACGAAGGGCCCGGGCATGAAATAGCCTCCCGGCACCGGGACAGGCCCGGGTGCCGAGAAGTGTCCGGAAGTATATCCCGCGGGGGGCGGGAACCCCCCGGCGAGATCATACGGGGTGGACAACCCCCCGGAGACCGGGGGGGCCGCCGGGTATCCCGTAAACGAGGGCATGATCCCCGGATATGGGTGCGACGAAAATGTGGGGGCCGAGGGCCGTGCCAACACACTAAGGAGCTCGTCCATAGAGCGCTGGGCGCGGAGCTGGCCCTCCACGAGAGCCTCCAGCAGGGCATCCCAGGGAGCCGGGGGAGCCGTCGGGGGGAAACTCGTCCCGGCAGAGGTCCCCGCGGCCGCCGGGAGTGACCCGGAGGTGGAGGCGCCTAAATTGAGAGGAAAGGTGGGAGGCGGTACCTGGGAATGGTCGCCTCCGGACGGAAGCGCCGGAACAGCAGCGTCCCGGACGGGTGGCGCCAGGTCACCGGGACCGGCGTCACCGGGAAGGGCGCGGGCCCTTGTTCTCGGAGGAGCCATGGCGATTCGTCACGGGTCCCCACGGTCGGCGCCAACTGTCGTGGTATTAAGAATACCCCGGCAGGTTTTGAAGACGATCCTAGCGGAGATCACGCAGCGCGGGTTGACCGGGTGACCGGTCCTCCCCCGCCGGACAAACACAAGAGTTAACACGTGGATTTATACAGGTTCGGGTCCCGGTGGGGGCCCTAGTCCTGTCGACGCGCTCCCGACCAGAGTCGGCTGGGGAGGCTCTCTCCGGGGGAGAGGCTTCCGGAGCACGTCTGTGAGATTAGCTATTCCAAATAATAATGAACTGATCCTTTACAACAGAGGGGTACAAGGGCTATTTATAGCCCCAAAAAGAAGCAAAAAACCTAAACTACCCCGGGAGCCACCGTCGGATTGAAGGGTAGGACCGTCCTTCTCCCGGTCAAACGCCTTGGATGCTTGACAGGTGGTCGCTGATTCCCGAGGCGTCCCTCGCGTGACCTGCACGTGATAAACAGACAGGGGTCTTACCTTTTAGGAGGGCGATGACGTCCGGGACCCCTTCCGGAGAGCAGGGTCCCGGGGACCCAAAAGGCGGCGCCCGGGACATGCCCGAGGGGCACGGTCCCGGGGGCCAAATGGCGGCGCCCGGGACATGCCCGGGGGGCACAGTCCCGGGGGCCAAATGGCGGCGCCCGGGACATGCCCGGGGGGCACGGTCCCGGGGACCAAATGGCGGCGCCCGGGACATGCCCGGGGGGCACGGTCCCGGGGGCCAAATGGCGGCGCTCGGGACATGCCCGGGGGGCACGGTCCCGGGGACCAAATGGCGGCGCCCGGGGCAGGCACCGGCGGCCACTATCCCCGGGTGAATGGCGGCGCCCGGGACATGCCCGGGGGACACGGTCCCGGGGGCCAAATGGCGGCGCCCGGGACATGCCCGGGGGGCACGGTCCCGGGGGCCAAATGGCGGCGCCCGGGGCAGGCACCGGAGGCCACTATCCCCGGGCGAATGGCGGCGCCCGGGACATGCCCGGGGGACACGGTCCCGGGGGCCAAATGGCGGCGCCCGGGACATGCCCGGGGGGCACGGTCCCGGGGGCCAAATGGCGGCGCCCGGGGCAGGCACCGGAGGCCACTATCCCCGGGCGAATGGCGGCGCCCGGGACATGCCCGGGGGGCACGGTCCCGGGGGCCAAATGGCGGCGCCCGGGACATGCCCCGGAGGCAAGGTCCCGGGCGCCTAAAAGGCGGCGCCCGGGGCAGGCACCGGAGGCCACTGTCCCCGGGCAATCATGAACTTACCTGGACTTGACCGCGTGGAGATTTCCCCCAACAGGTCATATTTAGATGATGATTGAAAAAGTTCTCACTTTATCCGAAACCCCCCCCCACGGTTTGGGTTTCGATGATGTGCTCCTGAGGGAGAAGAGCTTGATGGCTGCTCTTGGGGAAGAGTCTTCATCCATCCTCATTTTCCTTCTCTTAAAGAGGACGGTATCCTCCTCTCCCTATATGAACACAACTCAATAGATGTGCACAGAGGAATGAAAACATGCAGGATTGTGAGAAATCTTACCACAGTCACTCCTTCTATTGGAAGGGGAGGTGTTGCAAGTCCTGAGTCTTCATGAGCTTCAGGCACTAGGGTTCCACCCGAAACCGCTGAATTATCAGTGGACACGGGCCCACTATCGCCATTTCTGTCCCTGCGGCCAGGGACAATACTTCGTCGACCACAAGGGAAGTCGACCTCTCTGGGATGCTTGTTCCCAGAAGGTCAGTCATTTTCCTCTTGCGATGAACTAGAGGAATGTCGTCTTCCTCATCCTCGCTCCCTTCACCCTGTACGACGAAGAAGTAATTTCCGCTCGTACTTGGGGGTATAGGAGGAACTGAGAATCTTACCGCAATCTTTTTCGCGGTAATGGTTTTCTTCTGCGAAGAAGCCTCTCCCAGAATCTTCTTAGGTTTTTTGGGAGCGGACTCCTTCGCTACGTGCTTCGAAGGGGTCCTCCTCACCCTCTTCTCAGTCGGTCTTCCCGAAGGACCAACGTCCTCAGTTGGACGCATTGCCTAAGCAAATTTTCCCAGAAGCTGTATTATTCAACATGCTTTTGGTAATACAAGACAAATGGATGATTTACAACAGAGCTTGTTTAAAAAAATTCACACCTTTCGGCGCTCTTGCTTAAGATCATCGCCGGCGTTAATTAAGCTCTGGAGGCGAGGCAATCCTTTAACTCCCTCCACAGTGGCGTTATACGCCCGAAGGAGGTAGTTTGTCCGTTTCTCGATCTCAGACAAAGATAGAGCTGTGTCACAAACAAGCATGTTAACAAATACAACATTTTTTAGTCAGTAAAAATGTATGTTTTATTGATTAAAGGACATACCATTATTATAGTCCAGGGTGTTGTCCGCCATGGACTTAACTTCCGAAGCTGGATGTGCCCTTTCACGCAGGGGGCTTATCCGATTCTTCACGAAGTCGCGTATGATATCACGCGCGGTCAAGCCTTGTTGGACTAGGTGAAGAATAGTTTGAGCTCGTTTCTTCTGTTTTGCGCTCAGAACGGGAAGGGAGTCTAACTCACTGGCTTTCTTCGGTCAGGTGTTCGGGAACCATAATCCGCTCTCCGACGGAGGGGTGCAATAGAACCATTTATGGTACCACCCATGAAAAGAGTCCCGTAGGGGCGGGAATGGGTACTCTTTCTTCTCCCTTATACGGAAGTAGATGCACCCAGCGGCATTGGCACTTTTCGACCATGCCGAAAAGTAGAAGCGTCAGAAAAGCTCCACGCTTGGAAGCACTCCGACGAAGGCTTCACAGAGGTGTTGGAAAATTGCCAAAATAAGGATTGCATTTGGGTGGAGATTCACTAACTCCAGCCCATAGTGGTCCAAGATTCCCTGCAGAAACTCACTTTCTGGGAATCGGAACCTGCAGCGCAGGTATTCCTCGAAGATCACCAATTCGCCCTCTTGGACGATTGGGATTTCTTGATCTTTCTCCGCTGACTGCCAGTTGATCAGCAGCCGTGGGGGAGAATCTCTTCTTTTTCTAGAGCCACCAGACTCTCTTCTGTATGGTGGACGAATCGGCTCCAGGACGCCATTACTATGAAGGATTGAGGAAAAGAGTGGTGACTTTGGAGATGACGAAGATGAGGAATACAGAAGAGGGTTTTGTTCGACAGGAGGGTCTAAGACAACGAAGGATTTTTGGCTTCTCCAGTAAGCTACCTCTTCCTTTTATATGTCCGAGACAACCCTTCGCCAAATATTTTATTAATTTCCCATAATGGGTCTCTTTCCTCTTGAAACCCATTATCCCTACCCAGTAGTGAATCCGAAATGAAATGTGTTCTTGTCATTTTATTTCGCATTCGGGGACTATGGTACGGATAAAAATATTGGAGCCTAAATCTTTATTATGGGAATAATTCTTTTTGACTGTGGAATAAGTTTATAGTCTTTACACTGATCGCAACATATTCCTATGATATGTGTGATCACGACAGCTATGGTCGCTGTATGGTCAAAAGGCTGTTTGTTCTGTGATCGTTCTGATCGCAGTCTACGGTCCCAATGCTATTCTGAGACCGGAGAATTGTTTTCTGATCGTTACTCTAGTTCTATTCGCAGTTTACGGTCTTAATGCTATTCGGAGACCGAAGAACTAAACCAATTTTTGGTCGCAGAAGCGTTCTCGTGTAACTATTGTTCACAGAATGTAACGAACCATAAATCGGATTATAAGTTCTACATAATCCTTTTAAAAAGATCAAGTATGTGAGGAAAAAATTTCTTTATTTCTGACAGTCTTTACATATGAAAAGGACACAGGCGACCAAAGCGTCAACCTGGTCTGATAGCATTTTACAAAGTTCTCCCAGGGACATATTAGCATCAGTGGGATCAAACTGGCTGCCCCTAGAGAATTGGCTATGGCTCTAAGCCTATCAACATCATCCCGAATCAAAGAAGTGCTATTATTCCTTATTGTATCGGAGAGTTCTCGTTGCTGCCTCGCATAGCACCTCTCCAAGCGAAATTGGTGGGCCTCTTCGCGGGAGTTGTCATAACATTCTGCTAGGTGCAGAATGGCCGAAGACATTTCTTCGGTCTTCTTCTCCAGAGCCTCTTTTTCCTTCTGGGAGTTTGTTTGAGGGAAAGAGGTTGGACCTCAGCAGGCTGGTCGCTGGGGGTTCCAGAAATTTTCATCTCCTACACATGTATGTGTTAGTTTTACAAGATAAAACGACCAGTAGAGGAAAAGAAAATAATTACCAATCCTTGCGGTAAGATTGGATGGGAGAATGAAGTGTTTCCCCCAAAAAGTAGATCACCCGACAAAAGCTGAGGATCATCTGGTCGCGGGAATGCAACCTTCCCACCAGAAAATTGATAACCCATCAAAAGATGGGGATCGCTTGATCGCAATGGAGAAAGCTAATCAGAAGAAGAAGAAAGCCTTGAAGTAGTATTTTGGATCTCCAAAGGTGGAGATGAGGGTTCGACCTGCCGAGTTGCATGGACAGAAAGAACTACATGGGACAAGGAAGGAGAGCGCAATAATGCATCCCCAACCTTTGTACCCGTGAATGAAGCTCCGTTGGAGGATCCCTCGTCAACCTTGGGTTTCTTCCCTGGGGGAACCAGCTCTTCAGTCACCTGTGAATTCCCAAAAAGCATTTTGGAAATGATTAGAATATAAAATGACAACTTGAACCAAAAGTTCCAGAAAAGACTTACCTTCTGGAAGTCCTGGTCAAGTTCGGGTATCACTTCCTCTTCATCACTCTTAATCTCAATGATGTTCTTGGGGTCTTGATCTGCCATTGGAACAAGAACTAAGACTTAGAGGGAGTAACTAGAGAGGAGAAGTTGTTTTGGAAAAGACTTAGTCGTGGCAAAGAAACTCGTGAATACAAAGAACCGAAAGGCTCTTCAATTTAGGCCTAAAGGCGTCGGTTCGTTTCCACACACATCTCGGGTTCTTATACCGCACTTACGGTTGCCATTACGATGAGTCACCAAAATCATCATTACCAGCCGAGAAAAACTCAGGGTTTTTCTCGGGATATGAACCGTCACACGGCGGAACAGTATCAACTGAAGTTAAAACGTCGAGTTCATAATTCGATGCAAGATAAAAATTTGAAGTAAATATGTTCTTTCATTTTCTTCAAATTTGGGGGCTAGCTGACGAGGATTATCACCCGAGCTAGTTCAAAGTATTGCACGTCTGGTTTAGGACAGAATCAGACTAGACGTATGTCAATAAGTCAGTCGCTGTGGTCTCAGACGATTTAAAGGGCGCGGATATAGTGATACTTCATGGTCGTAGCCCCTGCGCGATCATGAGGTCACAGACAATGCGCGGTCAAGAAACTCCAAACAGTGCGCGGTCAGAGGGTCATTGATTGTCTGCGACCAGGATAATCAGGGAAGGCCTAGCACTTTGTACAAGCATATCCCGAGAATCACAAAGATCTTTCCACGTATGAAGACAACTACCAGGAGGTTAACATGTGTGGTTATCCCTTGATTGCACGTGTTAAGCCTGCGTGGGAGTTAGGTGCAGTTAACAAAACTGCATCTTAACAACTGTCCAATGCCGTTTCGTATTGGTGCCCTTTTGTCCAGTATAAAAAGGTAGTCAATGCACGTTCCAAAGGCAGAAAGTGATAAGTGACTAATTCAGTCGCGCATACAAGAACTACCAGGCATTCACCAAACCTGAAGGCTTAGATATAGTTAGGTAGACACTAACATAGAAGAGATCATCGCCTGTGATCTTCTCTTCTACCCCTTTTGTACAAACATTTTATTACATATAGTGAAATCACAACAGGACGTAGGGCTATTACTCCCACCATCGAGGGCCCGAACCTGTATAAAATCTCTTGTGCCTCTACAGACTTGATTCACCTTACCTTTCCGGAGGAGCACCCTGAAAGGTCTTGCAACTCACAAATTTGCATAAGATCGACTAAGGACCCCGAGTCCAAATCGTCGACACTGGCTCTCCTCCTTCTAGATCCATGAAGTTCTCCACGTCTTCATCTTGATTCTGGAACGCTCCAATTATGGGATTTCAGGTTGCACGGGTGAGTACTTAAGTACTCAGCAAGTCATAGGTAAGAGTAGATACATAGAATAGTGATGATATGAACCTATGCTAATAAAGAAGTGTGGATGGTTGTAAAATAATCTTTTCTTTTATATCTCATCTCATGGAAGTACTTTCATAGCATAACCTTGCTATTCATGTTCACTAATTATAGCACTACCGCGACACGTCGACACACGACAGCCCACAGCAGCACTCCTTATCATGACAACACATGTCATTTGGGTAATCTTGACTTATCAAATTTTATTTAGAAAACATACTTGTGCCACACCCCGTGGATTTAATCCACCGCAGCAGACTCCTATAAACCCGGTAGCTCGGAGTATTCGAATACATTTTTAACTCTGCAGAGAGGTACCAATTTACCCGCAAGATATTCCACTTTCATGCCCATCCTATCAAGATGATTAGACCCTTCCTCACTGCACAGTGTGAGTGGCAAAGTGGAGATAACAAGAGCTTTTGTTATCTTTCACTCACAATTCACCCCTGACCTTGTGGTTTTCACGCAAACCATAGTTGTGGCGGGCTATACCCTCACCCCATACTGCATCTTCCCATTATTGGGTCAGCGTGCATCATCACATTCAGTGATATGTGTAGGAGCCGCACTCCATGCTAATCATGCATCACATTCCATCTCATGCAAGGGTTTCATGTGCGATCCGCATACTTACTTGTTCAGGCCTGTCCCATACCAGGCTTGCTGTTAGCACATTTTTCATGCCACTAGACGCACAACACAAGGTTCTAATACTTATATGCCAGTGAGCAGACCATCCACAGCCACACACATCCAATGCTCGTACATCCAGTGCCACCACCATTCCATACCAAATTCTGGTCACGGCTAGGGGTTTTATTTCACGAATATATATAAATACAAATATAATTGGTCATGGCTCATTACTTGCTCATTTCACATTTCACAGGCATTCAGCCTTATACTGCCATGTCATATCCCAATCATTCTTTCACATGCAATACTAATTATATTCAAGGTTATATTGTAACAATTCTTAAAATATAGGCTCAAGATGTTCAAGAATATGACTTGCCTTCCGTGCCGTAAAAATCAACAGTTGATGACGGGTCAACAGCGAAGTCCTCAAACTCAGCTTCTGGATCTGCTCGACGACAAACAAACACACAATAATTACTAACTATATTAAAATGTTTTATAATCTATATGCAGATATGCTTTAAAAAGAATTACTGAACGATACTGAAAATGATTGAGACTGCAAGCTGAACTGAGTCGAGATTTTAGGGTTTCAAGGAATCTGGGCTAAGATTGAGTATTGTAGGTTACTAGGGTTTCAAGACATCAAAATTGACATAAGGTTCACGTCTGGTTTGATAAAAACGACGAATGTCAATAGATCAACATTCGGTTCATGGCTCGAACATGGCTTTAGAGAACTCAAAAGGGCTTATTTCAAGTTGCGGTAGTTGAAGAAAATGTAGAACATGATTCTACAAGTTTAGTGGACAAAGTGGTTTTCAATTTGCACAACCAGAAGTGATCAAACTAAGCTGATGCCACTGGCTGACATAGATTGACAAGGGCTGACAATGTCCAAGAATGGCATTGACAAGATTTAGAAGATTTCCAATGGAAAAAACTGATTTGGATCAAGGCATTTGGTGCAAAATTGAACAAGGTATCTGATTGACAATAAGGTTTTCACAGGAAGGTCCAGAAGTTCAAAGAATTAGCAAAAAATACCCCTAGACATAATGAACTGAATGCCAGCGCACTGTCAAGAACTAGGGCTTTGGGTGTTTGATCGATCTGCTTGAACTTTGCTTCGCCAACTATGTCTAGGAGGTAGGCAAGGTCAAGGCGAAGCTACTGGAGAAGTGAATTGAACAACAAAGGTGAAATGGCGGTGAACGACAAGGTCAAAGTCGTCGGCCTTGAAGAACAGAAGTGGGCTATGGTGACAGCGAGCTACAGATGATGAAACTTGAAATTGATTGAGGGCTTTCGCTCCTGAGGTAGTGCTGATGGTGCTGGAGTGAGGAATCTGATTGCAATTGAGGTTTGGAGCTCATTGACGTTGACACCGAAGTTGAAAACGACGACAAATGAGGCGAAGATGATTTAAAGCAATGCAGGACGATTGGGCTCGGCTACACCATCTACAGGTTACAAGGAGTGTGTTGGTGCAGCTGGTTTGATCAGAAGTAATGTGGGGCTCACCGGCGACGTGTGGCGTTCACAGCGGCGCGCGAAAATTGGGGATGCCTCAATTCGAGCTCGAATTTAAAATCCAAATGCATAGGCTTGCTAGAGAGGTTCCACTGATTATATAATTCTACTAAGAAGTGAGCTAATTCGGGCTAAATCAAATAGCATTGCCGTAACAGGGCAAATCGAGGATTCCGGCGATCACCGGCATTAGGGGTCACCGGAGTGCAATTGAATGCTACAACACAGAGAGATGGATAAGGGGTACTCACTGGTGAGGTTGGATTGAAGGATGGTGCAGTGGTTTTAGTTGGCCTCGTGTTCCTCCTCGGCGGCTCGCCGGAGAAGAAGACAAAAACGAAGAAGATGAGACTTAGTTGATTTTTCTAGTGAAATGAAGCTTGAATAGGGCGAAGGGATGCTTAAATAGTAGAAGGTGGGAGCTCTCGCGACTTGGAGAGACAAGGAAAGATGTTGAATCGACCGGCGAGGTGGCAACAGAGGTGAAAAAACAGCAGTAGTGACGGGACGGCAACAGTGGCTCTGCTACTGCTCACATTATCGACTCGTTGGGACTTGGCGCTGGCTGGTGCAAGGCGGTGGCGACAAAGCGGGCACGGCGAGGCGACGTGGCACGGAGTTACTGACAAAAGGCTGCTGTGGTTGCCGCTGGTCACACACACACACGGTTGCTGATCGTTGGTGCTGCCACCACGACGGCGTAGGCGTGGACACGTGCGCACATGCAAGCACAGCTGAGCATGAGCACAAGTGTAGGTGGAGTTTGGCCGGCGGCGAGTAGGCACGGTGAAAAAGCACGGCGAGGCTCTGGTCGAAAACATAGTTGAGAGCTCTGGTCGAAATCTAGACTGATTTGCAATTACAGAAGTTGGGTTTTGGACTGATCTATAAATTCTGAGATTTAGAGAATTAGGGTTGATTTGAACTTCATAAATCTAGCAAACTTTATTCAATAGATGATTTGGCAAAGATACAAAATGAGATTTGGAACATTTGAGTAGTTTTTGAACGAAAATGACAATAGGGTAATTTTGGGTATTTGAAATCTGGATTTTGTCGAAACTGAAATTCTGGGATTTAGGAAAGGATTTTGAATAGCATTTGGGAGGTGTTCCCTAAAACAGATTTGAATTTGGAGTTGATTTGCAACATTTGCCCTTTTCAGGCTTCTAGAAGATCTGGAGAAGGACTGAACTGCGATACTATTTGGACTGATTTGCGAAAAGGGCCTAAATGATGGAATCTGGTTGCCAACCTTTTGGATTAAGGTATTGGCATACCCATGATCATAATCCAAGGATAATTTGATCTGGATCAGGTAAGGATTTGATTAAATCAGGGTTCAGAGTATTTAGGGTAGTTAGGATATTTAATTTAATTCTGTTTTCGAAATCAGAAAGGAATTGATAATTCTGGGAATTAGAGATGGAATTGAATTTGGCTTCTGAAGGCTTTTATACTCAAGATAGATAATAAGTCATATCTGGTAAGACATATCTTGATTTGGCTTCACAGGGAAGATTTTGAGAATTTAGGGCTTAGAATATGATGAGTTTGGGCTGATTTTGCTGATCTTGAAGAGACATATGCATGCATGACTTTTTATGAAAAGAATTTTCACCCCAAACCTAAGGTGTTACAATAATCCTTCAATTTCTTTTTTTCACCCATCTTTGGTGATTCGACTTCCTTTGGTGTTTGCTTGTCCATTGTGGCTCATTCTTAATCGTATCAGATGCACTTCCAACTTGCAGGGATTAGTTGTGCACAAAAAGAAGAAAAATAAAAATAGAAGCAAGATTGAGAAGTGAGATTGACTTATATCAGCAAAAATTAATCTAAAAGATGAATTATTGTCGTTCCCTAGCAACGATGCCAAAAACTTGATCGCGTCCGTGCGGTTGCACGTGCGGACGTGAAGTAATAACCACAAGAGAATGGTTGAATGTTGAGCACTTGAGGGTCAAATTCCATGAGGAATAAGCATATTCGTCTTTTAGGTTAATGGATCACAAATTAAGTCTAAACGATTTGGAGGTTTTGTAAGCTACAACTAAATCTACTACTAACTCTATCAATCTAGGGTTTAAAGCAGTAAAGAAAAACCTAGGGTTTCAGAAATTCCATAACCATCGGCATAATTCTATCCAAGGTCTGAGAACTACAAGTTAATTTCAATTGTTTTCTAAGACAGGTTAAGTTGCCAGTATGGTCGCTGGTATAACGGTCAGAGGATCGCTTCCATTGTTATATTTGGCTAGTGAGAGCCTTTCTTCTGTTCGTGATCCCATGTCAAAGCGCTAAGGACTCAAGAATTCCCTTAAATTCTTGCTAAGGCTCAACTATTACGTCTATTGCCAAAACGAGAATTTAGGGTTTAGAGGAAGAAAACATGCCTTCTAGATTAGGTCATCCCTAACCCTAGAAGTGAACTACTTGCAAAAAGCCATAAAAATACAGAAATAATAAGAGGTAAAAGAAAACTTACTTGATTGCATCAAAATTAAGTCTGTTGTCCTTGCCGGCTTACAAACATAGGAAAAATAGAGAAGGAGACTCTACTAACAAAAGTACCTAAAAACTACTCAAAACTACCTAAGAAAGCACATCTAATTGAGTCAAAAGCTTCTCTATTTATGATACAAGGGTTAACGTGCCCAAATATAACTCCTTGACGTGCGGAGATGAAATCTAGCTTCAACTGGTTTCAAGAACAGACAAATCTTCATCAAAAACAACCTAATTCGATCAAAATACCTCTAGAAACCGAGTCAGGCTCGACCAATGTCCTGGTCGAGCCCGTAGTAGTGCTAAGCTTGGTCAAATAATGACCAGGAGACAGTCATGTTCGATCGGGACTCTTTTCAACCAGACGTGTTCGTGTTCGATCAGGACTCGTTTCAACCAGTTGTCTTCGTGTTCGATCGGGACTCTTTTCGACCAGACGTGTTCGTGTTTGATACGGACTCGTTTCAACTAGTTGTCTTCGTGTTCGATGGGGACTCTTTTTGACCAGACGTGTTCATGTTTGATGAGGACTCATTTCAACCAGTTGTCTTCGTGTTCGATCGGGACTTTGTCCGACCAACTGTGTCCATGTTCGATCATAGCTCTTTTTCTTCCAGTTGTGTTCAAATATGGTTCCTTCTCACCTAAGTGTGTTCGATCAGGTAGTTTTGACCGAGGAATATTCGATTAGGATTCCTTTTTTTTTGTCCTGTCGTGGTATTGCGAATACCCCTGCAGGTTTTGTGAACGACCCTAGCGAAGATTACGCGGCGTGGGCTGACCGGATGACCGGTCCTCCCCCGCCGGACAAACACAAGAAATGACACTAGGAATTATACAGGTTCGGGTCCCGGTGGGCGCCCTAGTCCTGTCGGTGTGCTCCCGACCGGAGTCGGCTGGGGAGGCTCTCTCCGGGGGAGAGGCTTCCGGAGCACACCTGTTACTTTTTTAGCTATTCCAACAAATGAATCACCCTTCTACAACTGAGGGGTACAAGGGTTATTTATAGCCCCAAAAAGAAGCAAAAAACCTAAACTACCCCGGAAGCCACCGTCGGATTGAGGGGTAGGAACGTCCTTCTCCCGGTCAAACGTCTTGGATGCTTGACAGGTGGTCGCTGATTCCCGAGGCGCTCCTCGCGTGACCTGCACGTGCTAAACAACTCGAGACTTTACCTTTAGAAGGGCGATGAGGCCCGGGACATGTACCGGAGGCCAGGTCCCGGTAGCAAAATGGCGGCGCCCGGGACCGGCGCCGGAGGCCGGGTCCCGGGGGCCAAAATGGCGGCACCCGGGGAGGCACCGGAGGCAACGTCCCCGGGCAAATGGCGGCGCCCGGGGAGGCACCGGAGGCCAGGTCCCCAGGCAAGTGGCGGCGCCCGGGACCAGCGCCGGAGGCCAGGTCCCGGGGGCCAAAATGGCGGCGCCCGGGACCGGCACCGGAGGCCAGGTCCCGGGAGCCAAAAGGCGGCGCCCGGGGAGGCACCGGAGGCCAGGTCCCCGGGCAAGTGGCGGCGCCCGGGACCGGCGCCGGAGGCAACATCCCCGGGCAAATGGCGGCGCCCGGGACCGGCGCCGGAGGCCCGGTCCCAGGAGCCAAAAGGCTGTGCCCGGGGAGGCACCGGAGGCCAGGTCCAGGGAGCCAAAAGGTGGCTCCCGGGACCGGCGCCAGAGGCCAGGCTCTGGGAGCCAAAAGGCGGCGCCCGGGGAGGCCTCGGAGGCCACGTCCCCGGGCGCATGTGACGCAACTTACCTGGACTTAGTCTCGCGGAGATTTCCCCCAACATGTCCAGTTTTGGTATCTTTGTCGAAATTGGCCCAAACGAAATCAAAATTTCCTCAAATTTTGTAGGTTTGATCCCTAAAACATGTCAAACATAGCCGTGAAAGTGGATTGTAAAAATAATATAAAAATATGCTAAAATGTCACATCAAAGGAGTTTTTAGCATGTTTTTGCATGTTTTCGACAGCAAACTTAGGGTAAATACTACCAATCACTAGTACAGAAATGCAGTCTACTAACCCCTATCTTCTAATAGTTGTACGCAATCTTGAAGAAAACCGTTAGTGTACATAGTGCGCAGTAGAGAAGGGCATTTGTAGGCATTTGTACTAACGGTTCGATGTAACTTACCGTTAGAAAAAATGTCATGATTTTTTTTCTAATAGTTTAGAATATATTAACAGTTAGAATAAATACACATATACTAACGGTAGTATTTTGGGAACCGTTAGAAGAAACCACATGACTTATTCTAACTGTGCTTCATATATTTACCATTAGAATAGAGGACATTGTACTAACGGATTAATCTGTCAAACCGTTAGAACAACGCCTCCCTCTAAAAATACATACACCCTGGAATTTTGCTTCCAGTCGAACCATTCAAATTCTTTTTCTCCTCAAACACGACAAGCCCTACCCGAAACCTCCATCGCCGACCGCCGCACCTTTCTCCACTGCCAGACACTTCATTGCGGTTCATTGGACCATCACCGGCCGCCGCACCTTTCTCCATCGCCGCCAACCACTAGGGTTTTTGATGAATGAAGTCCATGGACCTCCCAGCTTCAACTTCCTCGGCTAAATTTCAAATGAGTAAACTAAGATCTAGTAATGTCGAGTGACTAAATTTTGACTGATTTGCAAACTAACCACTGTATTTCATCTGACAGAGAAGACAAGGAAAATTTCTAATTAGACTTTTGAACAAAGTTATTTATTTTGTCAGTTTCTTCTATAACATGCTTAGCTTGAGATGCAAGTTAATAGAACTTGTGATTGAATGACAAACAAAGTTATTTGTTTTGTATGTTTCTTGTATACCATTCTTAGCTTGAGATGCAGGTTAAGAGGATTTGTAGTTGAATGACAATCAAATACCATAATTAAATGGATAGAATTTTCTTTGATTAATTCATGGGAGAAGTTCACATATAAAGTTTTTGTGTTTATTTGCTCAACTATTTCTTTCTTTTGCACCAAATAAGTGAAATTCTCTATCCAAAAGATCTAAGTTCTGTATTTAGAAAAATCCACAAAACTTGGTGACGAGGATTATAACCCGAGTTAATCACCTTTGCCGTTCTATAGTCGCAAGGGCTACAGAACGAGATTTAAACTATTTACATACCCAAGATATTCTGAACATGGCCTATTCTACGGTCTTAGCCTGTATTGTCGTGGGGTCTATAGTCTCAAGACATCCACAATACTAAGGTCGTAAAGTTCATGGTCTCACATACCCACGAATATCCTGGTCATGGAGATATCTTCCTGTGGTCGCCCAGGTCATGGAGAGCGAAAGAATAACAATACATGGTCATAGTTAGTACGCGACCATGGCTACTGAAGAGTCAAAACATCCAATGGCTATATGGTTAGGCCCATTCTACCGTACCCAGTAGTTAAGATTGCTCGACTACTACCACCGCCTTGAATACCTTTAGCCCTTTTGTAGCTTCTGGTAACCGTCAAGAAGATAAAAGCGCAATCATAAATGGGCATACTTTCACATTATGGCCGGTGCACGTCTACCTCCCAACGACCCTTCAATCCCGTAACCGATGGCCAGCGACGAGCTATGAAAGAGGGATCGCCGGAGAGAACCAGGGGAGGAGAGAGGAAGATCCAAGACAAAAATCCAAAAGACAAAAATAGTAGATTGATATACACTGTGTAATAGAAAATAGGAGATTTTTCTTAGTTTATCTGGGAATGCCTCTTATTCTTCTCTGTAAACCTTGATATTCTTAGTGAAATCACAACAGGAGTAGGGCTATTACTCATCATCCGAGGGCCCAAACCTGTATAATTTCCTTTCTTCCTTAGACATAGATACCGTGATTTCCTTGAGTTTCATCTAGATACTTGGCCTTCACACTACATAATTATATTTGTATAAGTTCGACTAAGGACCAGAGTCCTAATCGTTGACAGCTGGTACCCACCGTGGGGCCCATTTCAAGGCATTGTTCTTCATCAAGAATCTCAGTAAACCATGTCAGGAGTTTACGATTCCGAAAATGATTTTGATCTTGCAGATTATGCTGATCTCAACATGGAAGATGAAACTCTCTATATGGAAGAAAATGAAGTTCCCTCAGAGCTTTGTGCTGAGGAGTATTCTCAGGACCTGGTCCATGGCCGGGAACCAGAATAGGTAATTCGTTCACCTCCGGTGAGTCCTGCCACATCGAGAGGTGAATATGTGTCAGAACCCATCGTCCCAGATGATGCGGGAGATGAGGACCTCGAGTTCAGTCAGGAAAGATTTGCTCCAGAGAACTTGAATTCCCTCTTTGATTTTGAGTCTGATCAAGAGGAGGAGATGATCTCTCCATCTGCGAACTCAGCTCCCAGGGAAGTTGCCACACTTCTCGAGGAAACCCCTGAGCAACGTACTACTAGGGAAGAGGAAGAACACAGACGGGAAGAAGATGCAGCTCGTGAGCAGCGAGAGGCCGAATTGCGCAAGGTCATAGAGCAAGCTCTGCAACTTGCACAATCTCGCTATGATACCGCAGCTTGCGATCTTGCTCCAAGAACTTCTCTCTAGCGACATCATCATGGTCGCAGGTGGGACCAAACTCTACTCTCATTCCTGGAGTATTCCCCAGTGGATGAGGCAACAACAACTCCCAAGGCACCAAGAAGGAGCACACAAGAACGCATTCGTGTGATTGCAGAAACACTTCGCAATCCTCCGTCTGGTGTGGCGAATGATGACAAGACACTATTCGCGTGAGTTCTGGTGGACAACCTTGATGAGGTAGCAATAGTTGTAACCCCAATGGAATCATCGCATTTGATGGCTCACACCCATGAGCAAAATAGTCACCATTCAAGTCAAGGACGACGTAATCATGGACACATATCACCTGCCCGGAATAACAAAGCCAGGCGAACATGTACTTCCCTCGACCATGATCATGAACAAGTACATTCACGTTTGGAGCCGCGAGATGTTATTTCCCGCAACCGTAATCATGAATCGGTACATTCCCGCTTGGGGCCGCGAGTTGATCCTTTCCGCGACCTTAAGGGAGGTCGTGATGGTCAAAAACCATGTTCTCCATATGTAGGTTGTGAGGCTTTCTCGCCAGGGCTATGAGCAGTAATCTGGCCAGATAAGTTTAAACCTGGGATGATCGAGTGATTCGATGGGACCAAAAATCCTTCTGAATTTCTCTAGATCTATATCACTTCCATCCAAGCGGCAGGAGGAGATGACCGGGTCATGGAAAATTATTTGCTGACAATCCTGGAGGGTCCAACACGGACCTGGCTGTTCAATTAGCCTGAAGGATCCATTTATAATTGGGAAATGTTGTGCGACATAATCCTCAACAATTTTCAAAATTGTTACAACAAGCCTGGCAAGGAAGATGATCTTCATTGTTTGTGCCAAACTTCCACAGAGACTCTTCTGCAATTTGCCCATTCGATATCAGAGATTTACGGACGACCTGAGTATCCACCCGCCAAGATCAGTTTTAGATCTTTTCGACATGGCTGATCGATATTCTGATGTGGTTGAGGCTGTTGAATGGAATAAGATGGTGGACAAGGGTAACTTACCACCTCAACCAGGTCTCAGGACTGAAAAGAGGGATGATTTGAACAAGAAGTCTGCATCATCCACGAGTGGAAAGTCAAACAAGTCTAAGAAGACTAGAACCGGCTGATTCCAAGAGGTTGTCGTCGTCGACAAGCAATCCGAAGGGAAAGGCAAGAAGGTTCCTTTTAAAAACTATAAAAATCCTTTTGCTAGTCGTAGCGACCAGGCAAAAAAGCAAACAAAACCACATGGAGTGAAGAAATGGTGTCCACAGGGAGTGAAGACATGCGATATCAAGTACCTAACAATCATGTTAATGTTATTTTTGGTGGTTCTTCATCTTATTTTTCTAAGCGTAAATTTAAAACTGCTTATCGTGAGGTAAATAATGTTGAAGCTCCTTTAGTGATCTAAGAGGATCTTCAGGTCGAGTCGTATTAGGCTTCATGACCTTAACCGAGTTCGGAAAGGCTTCGCGACCATGATTGGTTCACGACCTTGGGAAGGATTCGTTCTCTGGTCGGAATTGTAGTCCGATCTAGATACATGTAACTAAGTCCTATCTGTTAGGTTTAGTTATTGTCTGAGTCTAACATGTTTAGGTTACTAAGTCTGATACATATTTATACGATTGGACTATAAATACTTTGTAATAGGACTAGTTTAGATCATCGAATATTATTGAGTCTAGATAGAAGTCTTAGACACTTATAGTTCATTGATCGACGTAGGCGAGTGCATCCTAACATTCGACGTGTAAAGTCCTCTTTGAAATAAAGAGTTGTGCAATTACTTGAACTGTTTTTCGATCAACCTTTGGGTTTCAGTGATTTCAAGTAAGATCCCATTATTTTCTCTATTAGAATCTGGGTGAGCTTAGTTGATACCGACCTAGACCGTCTCGCAAGAGAACGAGATCGGAGCAGTAAGATGAGTATTTTGTCGTTCTTTCCACAGGGACTAGAGAAACGAACGTGTAAAACTAAACTAAATCTGTGGATAATAAAACCAAAATGGACCAGAGAATGAGAGAGAAAATGTCAGAAGAATGCAAAGGAAGAGAGAGGTGGGATTGCAACTTGTCGTTAGTGTTTAATCCATGCGACGATCGTAAATATGTGTAGTATTTAGTTTAATAGAGTAGAGGTCAAGCAAAGGGAGAATGCGTAGACGACTATCGAACCCAAATCACTGCATGTATCAACGATACGACGAGAGCGCAGAGTAGACACTAAGACCTCCACTCGTTTCCAAGCTCAACCAGCCTACAGTCCAAACTCACAACAACAGCAATTCAAACATCCAACTCAGCGACACAAATAGAAGAGCAAGAATCCAGATGATGCACTGAAAACAACCTAGGTTTGATCAAAACAGCAAAGCCAGAAGATCAAACGATGAGAACAAAGAAATCACTTCGTAGAAATTATCCTTCAAGATCTGAATCACTCGAATCAAAATTCTCACCACAAGTAAACTAAAACTGAAACTGACCTCAAACTAGGCAGTTGACCAATCAACACACAAAAATAGAACCAACATGCATCAATTCAGTTCAAACAGCATTTGTATTCAGCTTTATGTACATCAAGTGATCAGAGAAAACAAGAACAGCTATGCAATTGAAGTGATCCAATTCGATTTCATTCAAGTCAACTCAGCTCCAAATTTGCATTTTAATTGTGAGAAACATTTCAATTCTTTACATGCACAAGCCATTTCATACATCACAACCTTTTCAAATGAAATTGAGAAGAGCAAGGGAGCAGAAATGATACTATCGTTGAGGTGGCTTGGTGTGCTGTTAGTGCTAACGCCGAGGTTGGCTGATGAAGAAGGGGACCTCGGGCTCGTCTGAGTTGAAGTTGAGACCGCAGAAAAGGAAGCTGGGACTCGCTCGAGTGGAGTTGTCGCGGTGGCCGAAGGAGCGGTCGAGGTCCTGGAGCATCGATGACGATGAGCATGATGCTGGAGTTGGGGAAGATGGCGGCACCGGTGCTGTAGCTGGAGAGGCCTCCGTCTCCGGCCGAGGTCGACGCAGTTGATGTCGCCGTCAACTCACGGGACGTGGCGAGCGCCGATAGCATAATGGACGTAGCGGAGGTCGTTGGAGTGGAGAGGAGGCGACGTCGCGTGAAGAGGTGACGGCGGTCGCGGGAGCTTTGCACGGCAGCGCGCGAGGGAGGCGCGGCACGAAGCGAGATCGGCGGCCGAATCTAGGCGGTGGCGGTGGAAGATGGCGGATCGGTGGCGGCGCAACACGGAAGGTTGCGGCGGCGTGGGACGTAGGCACAGCACGGTGTTGGGGCGAAGGTGAGGCGAGATCGGCGACCTCGGTGGCGGCACAACGCGCGTGGGAGCGGCAGCAGATTGGCCAGATCTAGTGGATCTGGCGGCGCGGCGGCGTTGATTGGAGTGGAGAGGAAGCGGGCGGCGGATCCGGGCGCAGTGCGAGATTGCTGGAGATTGGGAGAAGGGGGGATCTGGAGTAAGAAAAAGACAGAGAAAGGAAGCAACAGAGAGAAAAAGAAGCCGGCGAGGACCGAAGGTGGACGGAGGTGTGGATCTAAGTTTGGGGGGAGGTGGAGGAAGAAGCTGTAGGTGAGGAGAGGAGGAGGAGACGACAGCCGTCACCGCCGCTGTCACTATGGCGGCGAACAGCGCTGGAGAAGAAGAACCAGAAGTGGTTGGTGCTGGAAAAGAGGATGAAAAACAGAGAAGAAAGGAGAGGGAAAGAAGGAGGGAGGAGAATAAGTTGCACTGCGGCGTACGCCCTAGCTGCCGGCAGTGAGGTGGGACGGAGGTGTGGAAACGGTGAGGGGGAAGAAGAGAAGAAGAAGAAAAAAAGAAAAACCAGGCTCAAGGAAGAACTGTGGCCGGCGGATGGGTTTAGAGAAGAAAGTCGATTTTGCAAAAAGGCCCTCGGGGTTTTAGAAATCACAAAAAAGTCCTTCCTGAGTTAGGGTTTAGATTTTCGAGTGTAGGTTGTTTTACAAAAGGGTGCTTCAGTTTTAGGAAATTACAGGAAGGTCCTCGGTTGAAAGGAATTGAGATGCAGGCCCCCGGCGACTCCGATTTTAGCACTGTCAGTTCCTACGCATCCGTAGAAACACGTGCTTCTATCCGGAATTGACCGAGGATCTGGTTTGATCGATGAAACACATTCCAACAGCCAAAATCCACCCAAATCGCATCGACCTGCAATAAAATCACAACACGAATAATATAGCTGATTTGACGATAAAGATGTGTATGATTAATGCAAATGCCGCCTTATATGACTAAATGTGCACTATCAGGGGGTTGAACATATGAAAAATATACACATATATGACAATTATCACTAGTGCAAAAACCAAGGCTAGGTCCCAAACGGATCAAGTTGGTATCAGAGCAACTATCCTGTCCTGTGGATGGTGAAGACTCGCCAGGGTTACAAAACCTCCAGTGAAACTCCAGGTGATAATTCGACGGTACCTACGGTCACATCTCTGAGAATGTCTGAAGGAACCTCCGTACAAGCTAACCTAGATGAACAAGTGGCTAAGCTCTCCACCGACAAGGAAATCGTGCTTGCTTGGATTAAGCAGTAGGTCATGATTGTACCTCCTGAAGCAGGGAAGGATATAGGTGTGAAGACTGGTGAAGACTTGCGCAGGCCAGACGACTAGGAAGAAGAAGACGACATAAGACTGACGACCTCGCCAACACCTCCTTAGCTGTCCGATTTTTCAAGGTCGACGCTAAGATTGACATACCCATATATGATGGGGTGATCGATGCTAAGAAATTGGATTCTTGGGTCGACCAGCTTGATACCTACTTTGAATTCAAAGGGTTCAGTAGCAATCAAAAGGTAAAGTTTGCACCTTTGAAGATGAAGGACCACGCCAAGACATGGTGGAAGGCCCTTGTCGCCAATGGTGAAGCTGACGACCATGCGTGGGGTCGATTCAAATGACTCCTGCGACAAGAATTCTATCTGATGGGTTACCTTGAGGAGAGATGGGAACGTTGGCACAAACTATACCAACGACGCGACCAAACTGTCTTGGACTATATGACAAAGTTCCGACGACAAGAAATGGTCATTGGCATCTCACTGTCTGATCCTCAGGTATTACAGAAATACACATCTGGACTTTAGAAAATGATCAGTGTTGAGTTGAGCCTGTTCGGTGTCCAAGACATCGCGACCGCGAGCACAACTGTTATGGCGATCGAAAAGAAGAACAAATCCCGCAGCGACAAAGGCACGAAGGACAGCACGACCTCGACAAAAAAAAAACCGAGTCCAAAGAAGAACGCTTCAAAGCCGGACACGAATGCCTTTTGCGAGTATTGTCAAGTCGCGGGACATACTAAGGACAAATGCTACAAGCTTCATCCTGAGCTTTGACCAAAGAAAAATGGACCAAGGAAAAGAATAGCTACGGCTACTGCGACTTCACCCGATGAAGATGTTGTTCGAGTGAATTCAGTTGATGAAGCGGATATGACCTTCTATCTAATGGCAATGCTAAAGGAGAAGGGTTCAGATCCACCGAACGACCATCACCCAATGGAGAAGTTGTTCACCATCAACATCCAGGTGAAGCACAAAGTGGTCGCAATGATATTCGATCCCAGAAGTTAGAAGAATCTGGTCTCTACTGGACTGGTTCGGTGACTTGGGTTGAAGTGGACCACACACCTACGACGGTATCCGTTGGGTTGTTTTACATCCGATGTGAGCCAATAGATTACAAGTCAGTGTGTATTGAAGTTTGAGATCTCTGCACGATATATCGATGAGGTGCAATGCGATGTTGTTCCTATCGATATCTGTCAGGTAATTTGGTAGAATTTTACCCTAGGTTTAGTATTGAAAATGTGCAAAAATGATGCTTAAAATTCCTTTGATACGTCATTTTATGTGACTTTTTATAATATTTTTACAATCCACTTTCACGAGTGTGTTCATCATATTTCAGGGAACAAATGTACTAAATTTGGAGTTATTTCAACATCGTTTGGATAGACAACGAAGTGGAGAAAGAAGATGCTGAAAATATGAAAAACAGGAATCTGACCCGAATCAAACCGAAACATGATTTCCGAATCCAAAACAGACCCGTTAGTAAGTTTAAAGTCCGAATTGGAGACAATTTCCTTCCTAAATAAGTCTTGAGTTTTAATTGGTTAATTCTAGGTCTATGTACAATAAATAGAGAAACTTTTGGCTCAATTAGATATGCTTTTTTACATACTTGCCATTAGGGTTTAGTTTAGTAGAGCCCCCTTCTCTATTTTATTGCTTTTGTAAGCCAGCAAGGATGGCAACTTCAATTCTCAAGCAATCAAGTAAGTTTTTATTTATTTCTACATTCTTATGGCTTTTTGCTAGTAGATCCCTTCTAGGGTTAGAGATGACCTAATCCAGAAGGCGTGATTCTTCCTTGGTTTTGATCTCAAGTTTTGGAGTTATTTTCTAATGTTTTCTTCCACTAAACCCTAAATTCTCATTTCGGCAACAGACGTAATAGTTGAGCCTTAGCTAGAATTTAGGGGAGTTCTTGAGTCCTTAGCGCTTTGACGCGGGACCATGAATAGAAGAGAGGCTCTCACCAAATGTGACAGTGGAAGCGATCCCTGACTCTTGACCCAGTGCCCCAAACTGGAAACTTAATTTGTCTTGGAAAACAATGGAAATTAACTCACAATCATCGGACCTTGGATAGAATTATGTTGGATGGTTATGGAATTCCAGAAGTCCTAGGTTTTAATTCCTACTTTATAAATCTAGATTTCATACTTGCAATTTACTGCTTTAAAACCCTAGATTGATAGGTTTAGTAGTAGAATTAGTTATAGAAAAACAACCCCAAAACTCGTTTAGACTTAATCAGTGATCCATTAAGCTAGAAAGACGAATACGCTTGTTCCTCGTGGAATTCGACTCTCAAGTGCTCAACGTTCAACCGTCCACTTGCGGTTTATTACTTCGCAAATCGCGCTCGACCCTCTCGGGTGCGATCAAGTTTTTGGCGCTGTTGCCAGGGAACAACGGTAATTCATCTTTTTAGGTTAATTTTCGCTAATATAAGTCAATCTCACTTCCCAATCTTGCTTCTATTTTTCTTTTTCCTTTTTTCTTCTTTGTGCACTACTAACCTTTCAGGGAAGTAGTGCAAATCTGATACAATCAAGAACGAGCCACATTAGACAATCAAACACCCAAGGAAGCCGAATCACCAAAGATGGGTGAACAAAAGAAATTGAAGGATTATGGAGTCCCATTCAGTATGGGGTTTCAGTCAGGTATTCTTAGACCAACAATCAAAACAAATAATTTTGAAATTAACCCTGCACTATTGAATTTGATACAACAAAATCAATTCAGTGGTTTGGCACTGAAGATCGTTCACTGCATCTCCATATTTTTCTTGAGCATTGTGATACTTTTAAAATTAATGGAGTTTCATAGGATGCGCTACTACTGCGTCTCTTTCCTTTCTCTCTTCGAGATAAGGCGAGAGCATAGTTGTACACTCTACTGCCCGCTTCAATATCAATGTGGGATGAACTCTCACGCATTTTTCTCAATAAATTTTTTCTCCATCTAAAACTGTATATATTCGAAACCAGATTGTTTGTTTTACTTAGCAGGGAGGGGAATCACTCTACGAAGCGTGGGAGCAGTACAAGGAACTCTTAAGGTCATGCCCACACCATGGCCTGGAAAAGTGGCTTATAGTTCAAACATTTTATAACGCTTTGAATTACACGGCACAGATGAACTTTGACGCCACAGCTGGCGGTGCACTCATGAACAAAAGCGTTGACGAAGCGTACGATCTAATTGAAGGTATGAAACAAAACTACATGCAATGGGGGAATGAACATGCTGCATCAAGACTGATCCAACTGCAGCACCAACTCCCTCAACAACAATCGTACCAAGCACCATGGCCATCATTTCAGCAACAACAACAACCACCGTACCAGCCACCACAAAATCAACTTGAACAATCCAACATCGAGGGCATGCTAGAACCTTTTCTAGCAAATCAAGAGAAGGAAAAAGTTGCACTAAACCAGAAGATCGATTCCATCTCTACACATGTTCGCATGCTTGAGACTCAATTCGTGCGAATGGCCAATCCCACACCAATGATTTCTAACTCTCTTCCTTCTCAACCTATCAATCCTCGTAATTCTGAACATATTAATGTTATATCTTGTGTTGATACTGTTGATTTGAAAGGTGCAGGAACTTTCTAAGGAGAGAAGGCGCAACTGGAACCAACAAAGATGCCTACCAAGGATTTGTCGTCGATGACTGAACTTAAGTACAATGATCCACCTAAGCCAGAAGATGACCTCGGTAAGGATGAACAATCAAAAGAAATAGAATCAGGTAATAATGAGGAAACACATGTTTCTAGAACGACTCCATCTTTTCCAAATTGTTACCTCTAGTCTAATTCCAACTCCTTTGATATCCTGAAGAAATCAAATGTGACTGTGCCTTTTGCTAATCTTGTCACTGAAATTGCTTCATATGGAAAATTCTTAAAGGAAATTCTTACAAATAAAAGGGATTTTGATGATTTAGAAATAGCTCAAATTGATATATGTGAGGGAACAATTGCTTTTATATGGGGAATAAGAAAGTATTGTTGAAATTGCCTGAAATTGTTTGTCGTGGTATCAAGAATACCCCGGCAGGTTTTGAAGACGATCCTAGCGGAGATCACGCAGCGCGGGCTGACCGGGCGACCGGTCCTCCCCCGCCGGACAAACACAATAATTGACACGTGGATTTATACAGGTTCGGGTCCCGGTGGGGGCCCTAGTCCTGTCGACGCGCTCCCGACCGGAGTCGGCTGGGGAGGCTCTCTCTGCCCCGATTTGGACAGTTTGGTCCCTGCTGCCCAGGGACAGCGGGACCTTCCGGAGGCCCCCTTCCGGACGCGGCTTGAGGAGGGGCCTCCCAGGGGACGGCGCAGCGACGTCTACGTCCGGGGGGGGAGCCTCCCCCCCGGGAGTCTTGATCAGGTTGACGCTTCCTATTGTGGCAGCAGCTCGCTCGTATAGAGCACGGGCCATGTCTTGATCCCCCCGGACGTCGATCACGCCATGCGGCCCGGGGATCTTTATGCACAAGTAGTTTTGGTGGGTGGCAGCCCCTAGCCGATTGATCGTAGTCCTCCCCATAATCACATTGTAGGAGGAGGGGAGGTCCACTACGTCGAAGCGGACTAGCTCGGTCCGGTAGTTCTCCGGGGTGCCGAAGGTGATCGGGAGATCTACCTTGCCCACGGGGTGGATCGCCTTCCCCGGGACAAACCCTTGCAGAGGCCCTGCCGCTGGTTGCAGGAGCTTCTCATCCACCTGCATTTCCTTGAAGGCTTTGAGGAACAGGACGTCGGCGGAGCTTCCACCGTCCACGAGGATGCGGGCCAAGTGGCAGTTGTAGATTGTCGCGGAGACAATGAGCGCGTCGTCGTGGGGGAAGCGAACCCCTTGCGCGTCCTCCGCCGTAAAGGTGAGGGGGACGTCCGACCACTTGGGCGGCACGGACGCGTGTAGCACCCCCACTACCTTAACTTCTCGTGCGTACTCCTTGCGCTGGCGCTTGGAATCCCGCCCGGAGGCGGACCCCCCTACGATGACGTTGATGCGGCGCTGAGAAGTTTGAAAGGGGAGAGCGTCTGAAGGCTCCCCCTCCTGCACCTGCTGCCCCCCCGCGGGAGCGGGAAGGGCCGGAACAGCTGGGCGAGGGGGCAAGGAGGCCAGAGTCCCCCCCCTGCCCGCGCTGGTCGAGGAATGCCGCGAAGTGTTGCAGCAGCTGGTGGCAATCTCGGGTGGCGTGGGTACTGGACCCGTGGAAGCTGCACCACGGTCCTTCCCGGCTTCTCCCCGCGGGGCCTTCGCGGCCGCGCGAAGACTGTCCTCCCCCATGGCCTCTCGGCTTGGGAAAGGGGCGGTTGCCCTTCGGGGGGTCGCGCGAGCCGCCTCCGCCCTCGAGGACAAAAGTGTCCCGAGGCCATGGTTCGCTACGGCCCCCCTGCCTGGGGCGCCTGGGGGGATCCCGGGCCCCCCGCTCGGCGGGGGCAGGAGCCCCCTGGGTCTTCTTCCAGATGTCGTCTTCCTCCGCCCGAGCGTACTTTTCGAGCACATTGAAGAGCTCGTCGGCGGAAGAGGGGCAGCTCCGGGAGAGCCTTCGGTGGAGTTCCCCCGGGAGGATGCCGCTTTTGCAGGCTTCGATGACCGTAGAGTCGGGGACGTGGGCCACTTTGCTCTTCACCTGGGCAAAGCGCTTGAAGAAGCTTCTGATGGTCTCCCCAGTTCTCTGCCGGACAGTATACAGTTGCGAGGAATCCAGGGGACGTACGTAGTTCCCCTGGAAGTTGGCACAGAACTCCCGCTTGAGCTGCGAGAAAGACTTGATGGAGCCCGCCTTCAGATTGTAAAACCAGGAGCAGGCAATGCCGGTGAGGTAGAGGGGGAAGACGTTGCATTGGACACTCTCGTCCCCCCCCGCCGCGGAGATGGCGGTGGAGTAGATCTGCACGAACTCGTAAGGGTCCGCCTCGCCATTATAATGCTCGATGTGCGGGGGACGGTAGGGCCGCGGCCATCGGATGCTGCGGAGTCTTCGACACAGGGGCTGGTTCGCCCCCTACACTTCCCGGGGGGAGCCCCAGTCGCTGTCTTCTTTAACGGGGGACGCCCCCTCGTTATCCGAGTCAGGTAGCGGCCCAAGAGGGCCACCGGAGTGGTGGTGACGACGCTTCTCTTCCGGGCCGGGACTGATTTCCCGGACGTCCGGGCTTCTCTCCGGGGAGGATGGTCCTCCGGCTGGTCTCTTCCCCCGACCGGTGCGAGAGCGAGGCTCCCTGCGACAACGACCGGGGGGGAGCTCTTCCCCGCGGCTGGGAGAATGCATTCGCTCGACCTCCCCCCGGGAGAAGCGGATCTGCTTCGATGGGGGAGGGAGCTCCTGCACTGTGGCCGCCGGCCCGGGAGCTACCGGGACCTGCTGGGGGGAGCCCCCTGCGACGGCCCCCGGGACCGGAAAGGGGGGAGACCCTGCACCATCCGGAACCGGGGGGGGGCGCCCGGGGCGGCGTTTGGATCCGAAGAGGGGGCCCCCGTGGCAACGACCGGGACCGGAAAGGGGGAAACCCCTGTGACATCCGGAACCAGTGGGGGGTGAGCCCCCTCGGCGACGTCCTGGGTTGGGGAGCCAATGCGGGGGGAAATTCGCTGAGGCACGGGAGCTGCTCTGTCGACCGGCCCCGGTGCGGTAAACGCAACGCGGGGGGCGGGACTGGATCCCGGCGTAGGAATAGCCCCCGGCATGAAATGACCCCCCAGCCCCGGAAGCGAGCCGGGGACGGGGTACCCCCCTGGCGCCACGAAGGGCCCGGGCATGAAATAGCCTCCCGGCACCGGGACAGGCCCGGGTGCCGAGAAGTGTCCGGAAGTATATCCCGCGGGGGGAGGGAACCCCCCAGTGGGATCATACGGGGTAGACAGCCCCCCTGACGCCGGAGGGGCCGCTGGGTATCCCATAAACGGGGGCATGATCCCCGGATACGGGTGCGGCGAAAATGTGGGGGCCGAGGGCCGCGCCAACACACTAAGGAGCTCGTCCATAGAGCGCTGGGCGTGGAGCTGGCCCTCTATGAGAGCCTCCAGCAGGGCATCCCGGGGGGCCGGGGGAGCCGTCGGGGGGAAACTCGTCCCGGCCGAGGTCCCCGCGGCCGCCGGGAGCGACCCGGAGGTGGAGGCGCCTAGATTGAGAGGAAAGGTGGGAGGCGGTACCTGGGAATGGTCGCCTCCGGACGGAAGCGCCGGAACAGCAGCGTCCCGGACGGGTGGCGCCAGGTCACCGGGACCGGCGTCACCGGGAAGGGTGCGGGCCCTTGTTCTCGGAGGAGCCATGGCGATTCGTCACGGGTCCCCACGGTCGGCGCCAACTGTCGTGGTATCAAGAATACCCCGGCAGGTTTTGAAGACGATCCTAGCGGAGATCACGCAGCGCGGGCTGACCGGGCGACCGGTCCTCCCCCGCCGGACAAACACAAGAATTGACATGTGGATTTATACAGGTTCGGGTCCCGGTGGGGGCCCTAGTCCTGTCGACGCGCTCCCGACCGGAGTCGGCTGGGGAGGCTCTCTCCGGGGGAGAGGCTTCCGGAGCACGTCTGTGAGATTAGCTATTCCAAATAATAATGAACTGATCCTTTACAACAGAGGGGTACAAGGGCTATTTATAGCCCCAAAAAGAAGCAAAAAACCTAAACTACCCCGGGAGCCACCGTCGGATTCAAGGGTAGGACCGTCCTTCTCCCGGTCAAACGTCTTGGATGCTTGACAGGTGGTCGCTGATTCCCGAGGCGTCCCTCGCGTGACCTGCACGTGATAAACAAACAGGGATTTTACCTTTTAGGAGGGCGGTGACGTCCGGGACCTCTTCCGGAGAGCAGGGTCCCGGGAGCCCAAAAGGCGGCGCCCGGGGCAGACACCGGAGGCCACTGTCCCCGGGCACATGGCGGCGCCCGGGACATGCCCGGGGGGCACGGTCCCGGGGGCCAAATGGCGGCGCCCGGGACATGCCCGGGGGGCACGGTCCCGGGGGCCAAATGGCGGCGCCCGGGACATGCCCGGGGGGCCCGGTCCCGAGGACCAAACGGCGGCGCCCGGGGCAGGCACCGGAGGCCACTCTCCCCGGGCGAATGGCGGCGCCCGGGACATGCTCGGGGGACACGGTCCCGGGGGCCAAATGGCGGCGCCCGGGACATGCCCGGGGGGCACGGTCCCGGGGGCCAAATGGCGGCGCCCGGGGCAGGCACCGGAGGCCACTATCCCCGGGCGAATGGCGGCGCCCGGGACATGCCCGGGGGACACTGTCCCGGGGGCCAAATGGCGGCGCCCGGGACATGCCCGGGGGGCACGGTCCTTGGGGCCAAATGGCGGCGCCCGGGGCGGGCACCGGAGGCCACTATCCCCCGGCGAATGGCGGCGCCCGGGACATGCCCGGGGGACACGGTCCCGGGGGCCAAATGGCGGCGCCCGGGACATGCCCGGGGGGCACGGTCCCGGGGGCCAAATGGCGGCGCCCGGGGCCGGCACCGGAGGCCACTATCCCCGGGCGAATGGCGGCACCCGGGACATGCCCGGGAGGCACGGTCCCGGGGGCCAAATGGCGGCGCCCGGGACATGCCCGGGGGGCACGGTCCCGGGGACCAAATGGCGGCGCCCGGGACATGCCCCGGAGGCACGGTCCCGGGCGCCTAAAAGGCGGCGCCCGGGGCAGGCACCGGGGACCACTGTCCCCGGGCAATCATGAACTTACCTGGACTTGACCGCGTGGAGATTTCCCCCAACATTGTTAACTGCCCTATGTATGAGGACACCACATGCATGATAGACCCTCTTGAAACTGTATTGCCGGGTAAACTAATTAGAAATGCTGCTCTAGATGAAAACATAGAGACGAGCAATAAAAAGGATGATCATGCCACTAAAAACACATCATCATTGCTCAATTGACTCTTAACGGTAAGAAATCATGACAATCCCTATGCGAACAAGGTACCAAAACTCACACTCCTTCCTTCCTTCCTCGGTGAAATATATGCTTATTGATAGAGACAAACATAATGCTATGCTTGTAGAGGCCAATATAACTGATAAACCATCAACTACATCGATCAATACATTAACACTGCATTGCAAGGCATTATGATATTATATTGATGACCTAATTGGTATAGAGCCTCCACACCGATTAACCCTAGCTACGATGAAAGCTGAAAAATTCTAAATTGCTAGATAATAGGCTTAGGTCTCCCACTGCACCAAATATTCAATATCATTATTGGGAATTAACCTCCATAAAGATCATGCTATGGTCTACGTCGAGCGGGACATTAAACCAGCGCTTATCGGGAGGCAACTCGATGCTTTTCCCTTCTTTTATTTTTTTCTTCTTTCTCTTTCTTTTTTTTCTTTTTCTATTTCTTTTTCTTTTTCATTGCCAACCAAATTCAGATTACGACATTCAAGTCCACATCATAGCATATTCAAAACTTGAAATCACAATGGACTGGGCCATACTCGATAGAAAAGTTCTTTCCGTATGGTGCCGTAGAACTTTGAGCACAAAACGGCACCACTTTTAAGGTAAACATGCACCGTATCAAGTTATACAATGCGGGAGACCAGGTTTTCACTTGTGACTCCTTGGACAACACCATTGGAGCTATGTGAACTACAACATCCTCTTTCACTATGTCATCTTCCACCACAACCGCAAATGGTAATCTGTATCTCTTTCCATACATTGAGGACAATGTCTGATTTAGCTTGGGGGTATTCACTTAACTGTTTTCTTAGTTTAATTTAGCTTGGGGGTGTTGACTTAACCATTTACTTAGTTTTTATTGAATCATCATTCCACCACATTCCATCATAAACTGCAAGAATGAGAGATTTATCACTTGTAATGCCTAATTTTGAATATGATCTTTAATCAATTAGATGACTATTCTATCACATCTTTGCATATGATTCATTGAGCTTAGCTCTCTTAAACATTTCAACTGCTTATGTTTAGTTTTTATCTTAAATTGACCATTAAAGCTTAAACTTGTCTTTTAAATTATCATTGACTTCTTCCAAATTGAAGGTTTCTAACAAATTATTATTTAAAATTAACTTTCTTATGTCACTTTTTATGCCTAGATTGCTAATTGCCCTTATCTTTAAAAAAAACATGTAAGAGTGAAGTATAATCGACCCACTAGGGGGAGGCAGTGGTGAATCGTTGACCAGCTGGGGAAGGGAAGATTTACTTAACTTATGCACACAAAAAATTTATATTTTCAATAAAACAGTTGCTTAAGATGTGGCTTTGTCTAGTCTTGTGTAACGTATATGCGACCCACTGGGGGGAGGCGGTGGTGAATCATCGACCAGCTGGTGAAGAGAAGGTATACGAAGCATTGAGGTTGCTTATAGGGGCTCAGGAAACCAACAAAGCTGCTTTTCTGTAAGTGCACTTAAGTAAGCGTCTTCGGCTGTGTCTCCTCTAGCCGTGATGGAATGACCCAGTAAAAAACATTCTGGCCAAGAGCACAAAAAAGTTGAAGAAGAAAAAATAATAAAAGACAAAAAAGTGAATAAAAAAACAAAAATATAAGTGTTTTAATTTTTCTCTAAAGGGCAATCTAGCAAACTTTGTATAAATTGTAGCATAATGAGTGTTTTCTTTAGCTATGGTTTGTTCTAAATCCCATATGAAAGAAGTTGTCAAGATGATTTAATTGATTAAGCTCTCTTTTCTAAGGTTGAAATTTGATAATCTAAATATTTGCAATTGGAGAGTTTAAATTGTTTAGATCAATTGCCTAATATGCATAGATGTGATGAGAGTTTTCGAAAGATTGTTTATAGAGAATCTGATTTACCAAGGAATCTCAATTTTGGAAAAATTATTCACATTCTGTGCTTGAGAACAAACAAAATGCTAGCTTGGGGGAATTTGATAAGTCTTAATTTGGTAGAATTTTACCCTAGGTTTAGTATTGAAAATGTGCAAAAATAATGCTTAAAATTCTTTTGATACATCATTTTATGTGACTTTTTGTAACATTTTTACAATCCGCTTTCACGAGTGTGTTTGTCATATTTCAGGGAACAAATGTACAAAATTTGGAGTTATTTCAACATTGTTTGGATAGGAAACGAAGTGGAGAAAGAAGATGCTGAAAATCTGAAAAACAGGAATCCGACCCAAAATTGTACCCGAATCAGACCCGAAACCCGATTTTCGAATCTAAAACAGACCCGTTAGTCGGTTCAAAGTCCGAATCTGAGACAATTTCCTTCCTAAATAAGTCTTGAGTTGTAATTGGTTAATTCTAGGTCTATGTACTATAAATAGAGAAACTTTTGTCTCAATTAGACATGCTTTTTTACATACTAGCCATTAGAGTTTAGTTTAGTAGAGCCCACTTCTTTATTTTATTGCTTTTATAAGCCGGCAAGGACGGCAACTTCAATTCTCAAGTAATCAAGTAAGTTTTTATTTATTTCTTATTATTATTTCTACATTCTTATGGTTTTTTGCGAGTAGATCCCTTTTAGGGTTAGGGATGACCTAATTCAGAAGGCATGATTCTTCCTTGGTTTTGATCTCAAGTTTTGGAGTTATTTTCTAATGTTTTCTTCCACTAAACCCTAAATTCTCATTTCGGCAACAGACGTAACAATTGAGGCTTAGCTAGAATTTAGGGGAGTTCTTGAGACCTTAGCGCTTTGACGCGGGACCCTGAACAGGAGAGAGATCCTCACCAAACGTGACAGTGGAAGCGATCCTCTGACTGTTGACCCAGCGCCCCGAACTGGAACTTAATTTGTCTTGAAAAACAATGGAAATTAACTCAAAATCATCGGACCTTGGATAGAATTACGCTGGATGGTTATGGAATTCTCGAAGCCCTAGGTTTTAATTCTTGCTTTATAAATCCAGATTTCATACATGCAATTTACTGCTTTAAAACTCTAGATTGATAGCTTTAGTAGTAGATTAGTTATAGGAAAACAACCCCAAAACTTATTTAGACTTAATCAGTGTCCATTAAGCTAGAAAGACAAATACGCTTATTTCTTGTGGAATTCGACCCTCAAGTGCTAAACGTTCAACGGTCCACTTGCGGTTTATTACTTCGCAAATCGCGCTCGACCCTCTCGGGTGTGATCAAATGCCCTGGCAACTTTCATGCATCTTATGAATGACGTATTGCGACAGTTCATCGATGACTCTGTGATCGTTTACCTCGATGACATACTAGTCTATTGTCGTTCGTGGGAGGAGCACCTCTTTCATGTCGAAAAGGTGTTCAAACAGCTTCGGCAACATCAACTTCGCCTTAACCATAAGAAGTGTGAGTTCGGCTAGCAAACTCTACTATACATGGAATTCGTGGTCGGCAACGGTACGTTGCAAATCGACCTGGATAAGGTAAAAGTGATTCGTGAGAGGCCGCGACCGCAAGCAGTTACTGATGTGCGTAGTTTTGTGGGAGCATGCCAATACCTTTGGAAGTTCAGCTGACACTTCTCGATTGTGACTTCTCTGTTGCATGCATTAACCAAGATCGACCAGAAGTTCAAGTTGACAGGGAAACATGAGGACACGTTTCTCTTGCTGAAGAGGAAGATCAGTGAAGCTCTTGTTCTAGATTTGCTGAATCTACATAAACCATTCGAGTTAGAAACTGATGTCTCAGGTTATGCAATAGGCGCAGTGCTCATGCAAGAAGGTTGACCAGTGGCATATCACTTCGAGTTATTCCAGGATGCCTAGAAGAACTATTCAACGTACGACAAGGAGTTGTGTGCACTGCATTAGGCCGTGAAACATTGGCGGTGTTACCTCTTGGGTAAAGAGACTGTTGTTCACACCGACCACCAGTCTTTGCAATATTTGCAAACGCAATGGAAGCTACAGCAAGCTCAACATATGAAGTGGATGTCGTATACGCAGTAGTTTAATCTAGTAATTAAGTACAAGAAGGGCGTACACAACAAATTGGCGGACATGTTGTCGCGACCACCAGTTACGACCCTCTCCTTATCAACGTTCATGCAGATCGAGTCCTCATGTCATGATGAATATGCCACAATGTACAGTAAAGATCCTGATTTTTGATCAGCACTGGTTGAGCTCGAAATAGGGAAACCTACGGAGTTCATTCGTCGAGAAGGGCTCTTGTACAAAGGCAATTTTCGTTGTATACCTCGTGGAGCGCCTCGAATTCATTGGCTGAGAGAAGCGCATACATCGAAGGTTGCTGGACACTTTGGGGTTATGAAGACTTTGCAAAATCTTCATCGACATGTGTTCTGGCCGCGTATGCAGCAAGATGTGGCTAGTTTTGTTCGAGGCTGTGGTCTTTGCAGCCTCTCAAAACTAGCAAACCGGAAACTAGGTTTGTACACTCCTTTGTCAGTTCCATCGCAACCATGGGAAAGCATATCCATGGATTTCTTAGGAGGATTGCCAAAGACCTGATGTGGCAACGACTATCTCTTTGTGGTCATTGATCGGTTCTCCAAAATGATCATTCTCATACCTTGTCAAAAGACTATCACAGGAGAATAAGCGGCTCGGGTATTCTTCCAACACGTTTGAACACATTTCAGACTGCCGACTTCTATTGTGTCTGATCGTGATACCCGGTTCCTTAGTCACTTTTGGCGATCACTCTGGACGATGATGGACACAAAGTTAAAGAGGAGTACTGCTTTCATCCTCAAACTGATGGTCAAACCGCGGTGGTAAATCGAACAGTCGTTTATCTCTTGAGGGGATTTAACTCTAAGCATCCAAAGACCAGGAATGAAAGCATACCGTACCTGCAGTTTGCTTTTAATCCAGCAGTGCATGGTTCATCTGGAAAGTCGCCATTTGAGGTCTGTTTGGGATTTTTACCACAGAGTCCATTCGACATGGAGTTTGTAACCCCTACCTCAGCGCAAAACAGCAAGGAAGCATCTGATCAGGATCAAGCACAAAAGTTCCTGGAAGGTATTCAACGGCTCCATCGAGAGGTTGGACAGAACTTGCTCAAAGCTCAACTCAAGTACAAGGCGCGACATGATCGACACCGAGTTGATGCACAATTTCAAGAAGGTGATATGGTCTGGTTACATATGAGTAAGGAAAGACTTAAAGGTGAAGATAAGAAACTTAAACCCATCCGTTATGGTCCTTTTCGGATTTTGCGGAAACTTGGTAATAATGCTTGTCAGCTTGAGTTACCTCCGTACATGCATATTTATTCTATTGTCAATGTTGAACACCTCAAACTCTTTGAGCCTTCAATGCTGGATGACGAGCCAGATACCATAAGACCATTTGTTGCAGGCTTGGTCTATCAACGAGAAGAACCTCTACCTGACGATGTGATCTTGGAGAAGAAGGTGACTATCACCCGCAGTAGCACAAAGGAGACTTTTTGAATCAGCCGGAAAGATCAAAGAGTACGTGCGGCAAAGTGGTACACCAGAGAAGATGGTCAAGCCCAATTTCCACATCTCCAGTTCTGATTCCATGGTCGCCAACGGGGGTTGGCTCCTTCTCAACAAGGGAGTCATGATCTTGGAGGATCTTCAGGTCGAGTCGTATAAGGCTTCGTGACCTTAACCGAGTTCAGAAAGGCTTCCCGACCATGATTGGTTCACAACCTTGGGAAGGATTCGTTCTCTGGTCAGAATTGTAGTCCGATCCAGATATATGTAACTAAGTCCTATCTGTTAGGTTTAGTTAATGTCCGAGTCTAACATGTTTAGATTACTTAGTCTGATACGTATTTATACGACTGGACTATAAATACTCTGTAATAGGTCTAGTTTAGATCATCGAATATTATCGAGTCTAGATTGAAGTCTTAGACACTTATAGTTCATTGATCGACGTAGGCGAGTGTGTTCTAACGTTCGATGTGTAAATCATTCTTTGAAATAAGGAGTTGTGCAATTACTTGAATTGTGTTTCGATCAACTTTGGGTTTCGGTGATTTCGAGTAAGATCCTGTTATTCTGTATATTAGAATCTGGGCGAGCCTAGTGCGAAAATCAAAGCTAGGTCTCAAACGGATTAGTTAGGGGAGCGTCAATTTCCTCGGTAGTCAGAGCTTTCCCTGACCTTTAGCCGGGAAGATTGCCCTAAGGGATTGACGCGACCTCGGTGCCTCCCTCTGGTAATATCCCCTATCATTAGCAATGCTAAGGTGGGATGAGAGTTGGTTGATGGAGGAAGTTACCTCGACCTACTTTTTGTCAGGGTCCTTGATGAGATGCAATCCCTCGATCAAAAATCAAGCCAGTAGCTCACCCATTTTTTGGGATAATTCCTGGTTCCTCTATGTTACCTGATGCAATCGGCAGCCCGATCTTCCGTTAGGTTCTACTTTTGCGGAATGGAGACATTCGCGTTCCAAGGCTTCCAACCAGCGAGATTGAATCCTTGCAATCGCTACACCCACGCACCTTTCGTTATCAACCGTGCTCACGCCAGGAAGACCTTACCACGAGGGTTGATTCCTGCACCCAATAGAAGAGGTGAGCAAGAATGAGAAAGAAACAATCTGAATCTTAGAACAAACAAAGTTGAGGTTATCTCTCATCAAACTAGGTCCTGGAAGACTACTTTGATGAACAATTGTCTCACACTCGGGAGGAACAATGTAGCAAAATAACCTAACCCTAGAAGTGGCAGCTTCAAAGTATATTTAAAGAACAAACGACAAGGGTGAATAATCAACGGTTCAGATGTGGAGTCTGCCACAGCAGCAACTTGTCGCATCGATTTGGAGGCCTTCCCGAACGAATCATGCAGTGGGCTTTTACCCAGTGGAAAGACCTTGAAATAAGCTTTCCAACAAGTGGTGGATCAGTCCAAACGGACTTCGTATGAGAGAGTTATCGCCTTTTTAGTCCAGTGATGTCAGGCTGATTCCGAGTCGAATTGTAGCCCGAATTGAAGTACATGGATGGCATCAATTGGGCTTGCACTTGACTTGAACGTGGCTCGTAGGTGTTGAAATGTGGAATGTGGATGGGGTCCCCTTGACTTGGCATCCCCTCTCCCATACTCCTAGGTAACAACATATCACAAGGAAGGTTATGCAGCAGCACATTCTCATTAGAACAAGTATTAACACTTAGGAATGAGCTCACCTTGTAATTGAGTCATTTTGCACGTGCTCGTGTTATTGGGCCATGAGTTACAGTGGTATCCATATCCATATGAGTGATGTCCTTATCATTATACCGATTGGGCAAATCGTGCTACCAGTGACGCTTGGAGAACCAGAGAACTTTCGGACAGAAGATTACCTTTGATGTAGTTGATTTTGATTCATCTTATAACACCATTTTTGGCAGTCCTTCACTTGCTAAATTTATGGCGGCGACGCATGATGCTTACCAGTACGTCAAGATGCCAGGTTTTCATGGAGTGATCACAGTTAGAGGCAGTCAGCATACGGCTCTTACCTGTGATGGAATCTCCCTGGAACTGGTTGATCAAATTCCCCTATGGGATGTCAAGGTTGCGACCTCAGAATCAGATGCGGTCAAGGTATCCCCACGACCAGAAGAAAAGGTTAAATAGGTTTCGTTGTTCCCAGATGACCCGTCTAGAACCATTCGGATTGGGTCACCTCTGGACGACAAATAGGAACTCGCGCTCATTGTTTTCCTTCAGGCTAATGTAGATGTATTTGCATGGGAACCATTCGATATGCCTGGAGTCCCAAGGGAAGTGATCAGGCACAAGCTAGCAATTCAGCCTAGACAGCGACCAATAAAGCAAAAGCTTAGATGCTTTGCTCCTAATCGACAAGAAGCCATCCGTTCGGCGTTAGACAAACTCCAGAAGGTTGGTTTTTATTCATGAAGTAGACCATCCCGAATGGCTCATGAATCCGGTCATGGTCCTAAAATCAAACGGTAAGTGGCACATGTGTGTCGATTACACCAGTTTGAATAATGCCTGTCCGAAGGATGACTTTCCTCTTCCCCGTATCAATCAGTATTTTGATTCAATAGCGGGTTGTGAACTGATGAACTTCCTGGATGCTTACTCAGGCTACCATCAAATTAGTATGGCAGAAGAAGATGAAGAAAAAACTGCCTTCATCACCCCATTTGGTACTTATTGTTACACCAGGATGCCTTTTGGGCTTAAGAATGCTGGTTCCACGTACCAACGCTTGATGCAAAAGACCTTTCTTTCTCAATTAGGGCATAATAAAGAAGCTTATATTGATGGTCTGGTTGTAAAGAGTTTTAAAAGCTATAGTCATATAGATGGTTTTGTTAAAACTTGTTGTAATTTGAATAAATTTGGAATAAAGTTGAATCCTGAAAAGTACTCTTTTGGGGTTTCATTGGGTAAACATTTAGGTTTCCTTATTTGTTCAAGAGGCATTGAGGTTAATCCCAAAAAAATTTGGGCCATTGAGCAAATGCGATCCCCTTCGACAACAAATGAAGTGCAAAGCCTGACTGGTTGAATGGCGGCCTTGAGTCATTTTATTTCACAGTTAGGCGAACGTGATTTACCCTTCTTTAAGGTTCTGCGTAAGCACAATGGTTTCTGATGGTCGGACGAAGCCGAAAAAGCCTTTCAGGAAGTGAAAGCATACCTCACCAGTGCTCTGGTGTTAGTTTCCCCTGTTAAGGGAGAATCTTTACTCATCTATTTGGCTGCTACCCCTCATGCGGTCAGCGGAGTACTGGTGGCAGAAAGGGAAGGAGTACAATGACTAGTTTAGTACTTAAGTGAAGTGCTTAATGGATCGAAGGAGCGTTACCATGAAGTCCAAAAGCTACTTTACTCTTAATGGCTTCTAGAAAGCTTCGACATTACTTTCTGTAGGATCGAGGATGCCGACTAGAGGGGAGGGTGAATAGGAGGCTTTAAAAAACTTTTCTAATAAAACAACTTTTGCAAGATTAAATACTAAAAGAGCTAAGAGCAAATAAAAATTGCATCAATTAAACAAATAGATTGCACAAATAAAATGAGAGGAAGAGAAACAAACACAACGATGTCTCTCGAGGTCTCGGAGACTAGCCTGATCTCTCCTACTCCTCGTTGAAGCACTCAAATGAATGAGTCTTACTACAATATCCACGAAGGATATTTCCACTAGGGTTGCTCCTTCTCCACTCCGAAAAGGTGAGCACCAAATCTCTCACAAACACACCGAGCCTCTTTGACAAACTTCGTCAATGGAGAGATCAATGGTCACGCCACCAAATAGTCTAGGTGAAGGCGATCACTAAGAGTAACAAGTTGCGAGATCTTTTCTTGATCTCCAACGACCACCGAGAAACTCTAAGAATGAAAATGATGCGAATGAATGCTCTTGGAGGTTCTCTCTTAATCACAAAGAATGATACTTGATAAACAGATCAAGATTTTAGCACTAGGAAACTTTGGCTTAAGTGTATATATGAATATGGCTCATTAATATGTAGAAATATGCTCAAAAAATGGTTTAAAACATTGCTAAAAAATATATATAAATCTTCTCAAAAGTGTTTTAAAAACTGCTCAAAATATTAGAGAAATATGCTCAAAAATTGTTTTAAAAACTGCTCAAAACAATAGAGAAATATGCTCAAAAACTATTTTAAAAATTGCTCAAAACAGTATAGAAAAGATGCTCGAAGGTGTATATGAGAATATGGCTTTTTTTTAATCTGACACTACTGCTCAAAGCACATATTTATAGCCCACACCTCTCAGCTAGCCGTTATGGTCGATTAAGGAAGGAGATCAGTACAGCTCGCAGCCAGCTTCGGCCTCTAATAGCTAGTAAATAGCCGTTGGAATATTTGGTCGAATAAACAGTGTCTGGTCGAATGAAAAGTGCTAAGATGACTAGTTTCAGTCCCTTTTTGAAATCTATATATTTTTCTCAGATTTTGACCAAGAATATGTAAGAAAAAGAATGCAACATATGACCTAAGAGTTTCTCAGTTTTTGCCGGAACTAAAAGAGATTTTGCAACCCCTCTTAATAGTACAGTTAAACTAAAAAGAATTTTTATAAAATTGGTCAATACTCCAAACACCGAGACCGGTATAGTAAACAAGCACTTACCTTAGGTCTTGTGGCTTGCTTTTTGGCGACCTTGCACTTGCAACCTTAGCTCGCGACCTTGGACTGCGACCTCGGGCGACACTGTGACCTTGCGACTTTGTGCTTGTGACCCACAGATCTTCCCTGATCACTTGCTAACTTTACAAAAATTTCTCTACATACAAATAACTCAAAGACACGGTTAGTTCAAGACACTTAATGTCATTAATAATCAAAATCAACCAAAAAGGGCCTAGATGCAACAATCTCTCCCTTTTTGATGATTGATGACAACAAGTGTTGAAAATGAATAAAATTTAATGACTCCCCTAAGTGTATGCAAAGGCATTAGATATACAAGAACTGCCCCTGAATGCATGCATATATAAATACACATATGAGTCATTTGAGAGTCCACAATGAATAAACAACGAGCATATAAACTATAAATAATGTCATCCAGACACAAGAATCTCTCCCCAATATCTCCCCCTTTGACATCAAGCACAAAAAGGCGGGAGGACAGCAAAACAGACAATTAACATGCATTTGATATATCAATAATATTCAATTCAATTCTAAGAAAGCAAAATCTAGTCTCATCTAAAGGTTTGGTGAAGATGTCTGCTAGTAGCAACTCAGTTCTTATATAATTCACATCTATGTCCCCTTTTGCCAATGATCTCTTATAAAATGGTGCCTAATGTCAATATGCTTTGTTCTAGAATGTTGAACTGGATTGTTTGCAATATTTATGGCACTTCATTATCACACAAGAGGGACACATTTTCAAAGGAAATTCTATAATCCAAAAGGGTTTGCTTCATCCTTAAAATTTGAGCACAACAACTACCCGCTGAAACATATTTCACTTCGACAGTGGAGAGAGCTACAGAACTTTGTTTCTTAGATGACCAAGAGACTAGTGATCTTCCCAAAAGTTGACAACTACCATATGTGCTTTTTCTATCAATTTTGCAACCCGCATAATCTGAATCCGAGTAACCAATTAATTCAAAGTTTGCATCTTTAGGGTACCAAAGTCCTATATTTGGATAGCATTTCAAGTACCTAAGAGGATTTCTTTTAAGAGAAATCAAATGACATTCCTTAGGAGATGATTGAAATATAGCACATAAGCAAACACTAAACATAATGTCGGGCCTAGATGCGGTAAGATAAAGCAAGCTACCAATCATAGATTGATAAAGTTTAGAATCGACCGCTTTTCCATCGTTGTTCATATCGAGATGTCCATTAGTGGCCATGGGAGTTTTGATGGCTTTAGCATCTTCCATCCCAAAGCGCTTGAGCATGTCCTTCATATACTTGGTTTGACTCACGAACGTTCCATTCTTGAGTTGCTTGATTTGAAGTCCAAAGAAGAAACTTAGCTATCCAATCATCGACATCTCAAATTCCCTAGACATCATTTCTCCAAACTCATAACAAAAGGATTCATTAGTAGACCCGAATATGATATCATCAACGTAAATTTAACACACAAAAAGATCTTTTTAACCACTTTTGTAAATAGCGTTTTGTCAACCTTCCCAATTTTAAAACCTTTTGAAATAAGAAAGTCTCTAAGACATTCATACCAAGCTCGAGGAGCTTGTTTAAGTTCATAAAGAGCCTTAGAGAGCTTGCATACATGATTTGGAAGATTTGAATCTTCAAAACCAAGAGGTTGTTCCACAAACACTAATTAGGATATTTCTCCATTTAAAAAAGTACTTTTCACATCCATTTGAAATAACTTGATGTTAAAATTTGATGCAAATGCAAGAAGAATACGAATAGCTTCTAATCTTGCTACGGGTGCAAAAGTTTCACCAAAATCCAAATCTTCAACTTGAGAATATCCTTGTGCAACAAGACAAGTTTTGTTTCGTACTACTACTCCATTTTCATCTTGTTTATTTCTAAAAACCCATTTTGTTCCAATCATATTATGATCCTTAGGTCTTTCTACTAATGTCCAAATATTGTTTCTAGTGAAATTATTTAGTTCTTCATGCATGACATTTACCCAATCTGGATCACTAAGTGCTTCATCTATAAGTTTAGGTTCTAAGGAAGAAACAAAAGAAAAATGTTCACAAAAAGAAGCAATATGAGAGCGAGTTTGAACACCCTTACTAACATCACCCAAGATTTGATTCAGGGGATGATCTTTGGTGAATGTTTGATGAAGTCTCAGGTTCGGTGATGCTTGACATCATTCTCTTCAGTCTTTGGTTCAAGATCTTCTCGACCAGCATTGTTCTGAGTGGCCGCAGGTTGAGCAGCGTCAGTATTTGTGGTCGTAGGTCCATGTTTGACATCATCCAGAGTGGTCGCGGGCTCTCGAGTGACATTTGCTTGAGTGGTCGTAGGTGATTAATTTATCCTTTCGACCAGGTGACTTTTGTTCTTCATTTTTGGGTTTGATATCACCAATGGTCATCTCCTTCATAGCTTCCCTCAAACCACTGTTGCCTACATCATCAAAATCCTCATGCTCTCCTTGAGAGCCGTTAGATTCATCAAATTCTACATTGCATGATTCTTCAATGCATTCTGTTGTAGTGTTGAAAACCCGATAAGCTTTACTAATGGATGAATAGCCAACTAGAAAACTCTCGTCAACACGTCTTTCAAATCTTCCAAGATGCATGCGCTTTTTAAGAATATAACATTTTCAACCAAAGACTCAAAAATATGAAATGTTTGGTTTTCTCCCTATAATCAGTTCATAAGGAGTTTTGTTCAAAAGCGGATGGGTATAAAGACGATTGGTGGCATAACATGCTATGTAAACTGCCCTTGCCCAAAACTGGGTAGGCCTCTTGTACGCATCGAGCATTGTTCTAGCCATTTCAATCAATGTCCGATTCTTCCGTTCTACAACACCATTTTGTTGAGGTGTGTAGGGCACAACGAATTCATGTTTGATTCTGGACTTATCACAGAAATCAATAAAGTCAGAATTTTGAAATTCTCCACCATGATCACTACGGATTTTCTTAATGGAGAGTTCAAATTCCTTTTCAGCTCTTTTTGCAAATCTTTTAAAACAAGAGGGGCTTTCAGATTTGTGAGCTAAGAAAAACACCCAAGTAAATCTGGAGAAATCATCAAGAATAACATAGCAAAAGTTATTTCCTCCAATACATTGTGTTCAGCAGGGCCGAACAAATCCATATGCAAAAGTTCCAACGGTTTGCAAGTTGAAAGAATGCGCTTGGTTGGATGTGAAGTAGATACTTGCTTGCCCGCTTGATAAGCGCTACAAGGTTTGTCCTTTTCAAAATTCACATCCTTCAAGCCAACTACCAAATCACGTTTTAAAAGCTTTTTAAGTTGATGCTTTCCAACATGTGCAAGTCTTCTATGCCAAAGCCAACCCTTCAATGTTTGAGAAATGAGACATGTTGAAAGAGATGCATCTTTTGAGTTGAAATCAACAAGATAGAGATTTCGAAAATGAAAACCTTTGAAGATCAAAGAGTTGTCTTTTAAACTTTCAACAAAAACATTTTTAGGAGAAAATATGCAACGAAATTCAAGATCACAAATTTGTGCAACGGATAACAAATTAAAATTCAATGATTCAACAAGTAAAACATTTGAAATAGAAAGATCATGAGATATAGCGATTTTACCCAAGCCTACCACATTTCCTTGACGATAATCGCCAAAGCTGACTTTTGGTCTTCACTTGAGTTATCTTCCAATGAGGTGAACAACTTTTATTACCGGTCATGTGTTCGGTGCATCCACTATCTAGCACCCAATGTTTTCCACCGGTCTTGTAGTTCACCTACAAAAACGAAAGAATAAAGTCCATTTAGGTATCCAAACCCTTTTGGGTCCTTCAATGTTAGTGATCAAAGCTTTGGGTGTTGTTTCTAGGCCCTTAATCTTGATTTTGATGATAAATGACAACAAATGTCTTAGACTAATCTATTTACCTTAAGTATAATCAATAAGATTAGGTGAAAAGAAGAAAGGTCGCAAGGTGCAAGAGCGCGAGCCAAGGTCACAAGGCGCAAGGTCGGGAGCGCGAGCCAAGGTCGCAAGGCGCAAGATCACGAGCCAAGGTCGCAAGGCGCAAGATCGCGAACCAAGGTCGCAAGTGCAAGGTCGCCAAGAAGGAAACATCAAAGACATAAGGTAAGTGTTTATTTATTCTACCGGTCTCGGAGTTTGGAGTTTGACCGGATTTTATAAGAAATTCTTTTTTAGTTTAAACTGTACTATTAAGAGGGGTTGCAAAATCTCTTTTAGTTTCGGCAAAAACTGAGAAACTCTTAGGTCATATGTTGCATTCTCATTCATTCACAATCTTGGTCAAGAATCTCAATGAGGAACTGAAACTGGTCATCTGAGTGCTGTTTATTTGATCAGTTACTATTCATACGACCAGTAACACTGTTCATTCGACCAGAGATTCCAACGGCTATTTACTAGCCGTTAGAGGTCGAAGCTGGCTGTTAGTTGGCCTGATTTCTTTCCTTTTTGACCACAACGGCTAGCTGAGAGGTTGGGCTATAAATACAGGTGTTTTGAGTAGTATTCATATCATCCTTGAGCCACATTCTCATACACTTCTCGAGCTATATTTTCTATACACTTTTGAGGAGTCTTTGAGCAGTTTTTGATTAGTTTTTATAAACACCTTTGAGCAGATTTTTGCTACTGTTTTTGAGCAGTTCTTAAAACACTTTTGAGCAGATTTTTGCTACTATTTTTGAGTAGTTTTTAAAACACTTTTGAGCAGATTTTTTCTATTGTTTTTGAGCAGTTTTTAAAACCATTTTGAGTAGTTTCTATTCACATTTTTGAGCAGTTTTTAAACAGTGTTTGAACAGATTTTTGAGAAGTTTCTGTTCACATTTTGCTCAATTTCATAAACACATTTGGGCAGATTTTGATCACTGTTTATAAACAATTTTTTGAGCATTTTTTTTAAGAACCAAGAGATATATTTTATATACACTTGAGCCCAAGTGCTAAAATCTTGATCTTTTGATCAAGTATCATTCAGTGTGATTGAGAGAGATCTTCTGAGAGCATTCATTTGCGTCATTTGCATCCTTAGAAGTTTCTCGGTATTTGTTGCAAGTCTAGAAGAGACCTTGCAGCTTATTACTCTTGGTGAACGCCCTCACCTAGACGGTTTGGTGGCATGACCGTTGACCTCTTCTGTTCGGAGATTGTTGAAGAGGCTCGGCGTGATTGAAAAAGGCATCGGTGCCACTACTACAGAAATGCATTCCACTAACCCATATCTTCTAACGGTTATAGAAAACTGGGAAAAATCCGATAGAGTAGGACGACAGCGGCAGCGGCGGAGAAGAGGCTTTTTACTATCGGTTATACACTGGTACACCGTTAGTGAAACGCAAACATTTTTTACTATCGGTCATTACTGTCCAAACCGATATAATATATGAAATAGTACTATCGGTTTTCCATTCGTAACTGATAGTAAAATTACTCACTTTATACTATCGGTTAGTACTGTACAAACCGATATAATATATTAAATAGTACTATCGGTTTTTCATTCGTAACTGATAGTAAAATTACGCACTTTATATTATCGGTTCATACTTTACCAACCGATATAATATATTAAATAGTACTATCGGTTTTTCTTGCGTAACTGATAGTGAAATTATTGACTTTTTACTATCGATTTTTACTGAACTAACCGATATAATAGAGTAAAGTTTACTATCGGTTATATAAAACAAACCGATAGTAAAATGACGTCGTATAAACTAAGTGTTATGACAGTGGGGACCTTATTTTAATATCGTTTTGTGTTTTTGAACCGATAGTAAAATTGTACAACTTAATTAGGTCGACCCATGCTCTGCGTTCTGCATGTTGGAATCATTTCTACCGTATGTGCATCGACGCTCCAAGCTAGGGTGATCTGGAGAAGCTAGCTGAGAGGTTGATCATAATTCCATCCCCCTCGGTATTGTCATCTTCTCATCACCTCTCTCTCTCTCTCGATCACTCTTTCAGACTCTCCCTCTCTCTCTCTACTTGCAATTCATTAAACTAGATACATGTAGCTCCAAACTAGTTAGAAGGCAAGGTTGGCTAGCTAGCTATAGCTTGCTGAAGTTAAGCAGCTAGCTAGCTGGCTCTTCCAATTAATGCATCAAGTTAATTAGGGTTTCATATATGCAAATCCATTTAATGTAATTAAGCAGCTGTACACACATATGGCCTAGCTAATTATGTTTCATGCATATATGCATGCCCTGAGTCATTAATTATTTATTTCAATTTGTCAATTTTGTGAAATAATTGTAGATGGACCGAGAATATTGGATGTATGGAATAAAACGTACTACTGTTGAGTATTTGGAGGGTGTGAATGGGTTTATTAAATTTGCTGAGCAAAAAAGGCGAAGAAGGGAGAGAAAGATATGCATTGTCCTTGTATAGATTGTATGAACTTAAAAAGGTTCGGCAACTCTGATCAGATTAGGAGTCATTTGATTCGTCGTGGTTTTAATGCACGCTATACCCGTTGGATATGGCATGGTGAAGATCTTGAGGAAACGAGCACCGCTACCAGTCAACAGCACCCGGAAGTGGATTGCAATAATGATGATCATGATCAGAACATTGGTAATGTTCATTCGGAAGTCCATGTAGATGACAACAATTTAGATGAAATGTTACGTGATGTAGAAGAAGACTACAGTGAAAACGATTTAGCTAAATTTGAGAAATTAATTGTTGATTCTGAGAAGCCTTTGTTCCCCGGATGTGCAAAATTACAAAGTTGTCTTCTGTGTTGAGATTATATAACTTGAAGGCAAGCAACGGTTGGAGCGATAAGAGTTTCACGGCTCTATTGGATCTGTTAGCGGACATGCTTCCAGAGGAAAATGAGTTGCGAAGATTGGTTTACCAGGCCAAAAAACTATTGTGTCCGTTGGGAATGGAAATTGAAAGAATACATGCATGCCCAAATGATTGTGTTCTGTACCGTAACAAGTACGAGGATTTGCATGTTCGTCCAAGATGCGGCCCATTGCGGTATAAGCATGGGGACAGAATTTATCACAATGGATGTGATGAGGTAAAGAAAGGGCCTCCGACCAAAACTGTGTGGTATTTGCCTGTGATTCCTAGATTGAAACGGCTGTTTGCAAATCCGAAAGATGCGAAGTACTTGCGTTGGCATGTTGAAGGTCGGAAACAAGACGGAAAACTAAGACATCCAGCTGATTCCATTCAATGGAGAAACATTAACAGAACAGTCGGTGAGTTTGGCGGCGAAGTGAGGAATATAAGGTTTGGGCTAAGTACAGATGGTATGAATCCACACGGAAATATGAGCAGTCGACATAGCACTTGGCCGGTTCTTTTATGCATCTACAATCTTCCTCCTTGGTTATGTATGAAGCGCAAGTACATCATGATGTCGTTACTAATTTCAGGACCCAGACAACCCGGGAATGATATTGACGTGTTTCTATCACCGTTAGTTGAGGACTTACATAAATTGTGGAGCGAAGGGGTGCGGGTGTGGGATGCACATAAGCGAGAGAATTTCATGTTGCGGGCCATGATATTTTGCACCATAAATGATTTCCTGGCCTATGGAAATTTGTCGGGGTATAGTACGAAAGGAGGCAAGGCTTGTCCTATTTGCCTGGATGAAACTGAAAGCATGTGGTTATCGAACTGCAGAAAAACAGTGTACATGGGTCACCGCAGATTCCTTTCGATGCATCACGCCTACCGTAAGAAGAGGAAGTCATTCAATGGGAAGCCTGAGAAAGGATCAGCCCCAGTGTTTGTGATTGGTAAGGAGCTTTACTTGAGTGTGAAGGACATCAAAGTTGAGTTCGTTAAATGTTCTAAACCTCCAGGAAAAAATGTTTGGAAGAAGAGATCGATTCTTTGGGATCTGCCATATTGGGAGCACTTACAAGTTCGACATTGCATTGATGTCATGCACGTAGAGAAAAATGTTTGTGACTGTTTGACTGGTTTGTTGTTGAACATTCCAGAAAAGACGAAAGATGGCATCAACGTTCACCATGACATGCTCGACATGGGCATAAGGACTGAGCTTGCACCGTTGGAGAAGGGAAAGCGGACATACCTTCCCCCGGCCTGCTATACTTTGTCAAAAAGAGAAAAAATAGAACTCTGTCAGTGCCTACATGGTGTCAAAGTTCCATGCGGGTATTCTGCGAACTTGAAAAAACTTGTGTCCATGAAAGACTTGAAACTGGTTGGTATGAAGTCCCATGATTGTCATGTACTGATGTCACAAATGCTTCCCATTGCTATCAGAGGCATTCTCCCAGTCAAAGTCAGAGAGACAATTACAAAGCTATGTTATTTCTTCAACACGTACAATATCTGGCAAGGTACATAACCTTGTACTCCTGACAAGTTAATTAGCTCCATTCGTGGAACTTGTCAGATTTTTTAGATCTGAATATTTGCTGCAACTGTGTCCTTGCAGGTAATTGATCTGGATGGACTGGACGATTTGCAACGCGATGTGACTACAACTCTTTGTCAGCTGGAGATGTATTTCCCTCCATCCTTTTTTAATGTTATGGTCCATCTAATTGTTCACCTTGTCAGAGAAATTAAGTTTTGTGGACCCGTGTTCCTGCGCTACATGTATCCATTTGAGAGATTTATGGGTATCTTGAAGGGATATGTAAGGAATCGACATCGGCCTGAGGGCAGTATCATTGAAGGTTATGCCGCCGAGGAGGTGATCGAATTTTGCACCAACTATATGGCCGGGGTTGACCCAATTGGTGTTCCTACGTCCCGGCATGAGGGCAGGCTTCATGGCATTGGAACGATTGGATTTAAAGTAGTCGTCCCCTCTAGTGATCTATATGCAAAAGCCCATTTTTGGGTCTTACAGCACATGACGAGGGTGGAGCCATACATACACGAGCACAAGGAAATGTTACGTAAACAAAATCCCTCGAAGCCAGAGATTTGGGTCACCAGAGAACATAATAGGAAGTTTGCTGGGTGGATCGAAAATAGAGTCCTGCAAGCTTTTGAGGGTGACGTAGATGAAGTTGTTACATGGTTGGTCAGAGGGCCTAGATTTATTGTAGGGACTTGGCAGGGGTATGACATCAACGGCTATTCATTTTACACAAGAACTCAGGACGAGAAGAGTACTATGCAATGTAGTGGAGTGACACTACTTGCTATTTCGGAGGATGCCAGGGCAGTAAGGGCACTCGACTCATATTACAGTGTTATTGAGGAAATATGGGAGCTCGATTATGTATTACTTAAGATTCCTCTGTTTCGATGCCAATGGGTCGAAATCCCTCTAGGTGTTACAGTCGACAATTATGGGTTTACTCTCGTCAATCTCAGTAGAGTCGCACACCAAGATGATCCATTTATACTTGCTGAGCAAGCCACACAGCTGTTCTACATCGTTGACCAGGCCAACCCAAAGTTGCACGTTGCCCTTCATAGTAAGAGACGTATTGTTGGGGTCGAAGACGTTGTGGATGAAGAAGAGTACGATCAGTTCGACGAACTACCTCCATTTTTAGATGGAATTCTTCAATCTATCCCTACCGAAGATATTGACGAAACAAGTTACCTGCGAGACGACCACGAAGAAGGATTATGGGTGGACAACCATTCTTGACTAATTTGCAATATGTAAGTGACGTATATTACTTGGATCTTTAATTGAAGAATTCTTCAAATCATTTTTCAAAAATTCTTTGGGAAAACATACGTGATGCATTGAGAATCATTTATGCAAATTTTCATTTCAATTGGAGTATATACTTGATTTGAGCAATAATTGATTCTTTTCACAAATCAATATGAAAACTGCAAATTTTCATTCCGTGATTGGTCTTTACTGTTAATTTATTTCAAAATTATTGGAAGTCATTTGCATGGGGTTTCAGGTGTCTTTACAAGTGCAAAATTATGTATTGAGACCCATCTGTAATTGTTCTCAGGAAATCCCTTTAGATCAATTTAACAGTATTCTACTATCGGTTTCAACTTCCAAACTGATATGAAATTAACATATACTATTGGTTTATTGTCATAAAACCGATAGTAAAATGCAATGCAAAATGATGTACTGAGATCATCTGTAATTGTTCTAAGGGAAATCCTTTAGGGTCAATAACATTGTATTTTACTATCGGTTTCAACTACCAAACCGATATGAAATTAAACTCTACTATCGGTTTATTGTTCATAACCGATAGTGATTTATACTGTGTTATGAGCCCCTGTTCTTTGTTTACTATCGGTTTGGAATAATAAAACCGATAGTGAACAATGCCAACATTTCAAACACTAACTTACATGTTCTTAATTTACTATCGGTTAGTAATAATAAAACCGATGGTAAACAATGCCAACACTCCAAACCCTAACTTACATTGTATTTACCATCGGTTTGGTGGTTATGAACCGATAGTAAAGATTCATATATTAGGTTATAACCTCGCACGATTTTTCCTCCAGTGCAACTGATCACATTCCAAATACTCACGCGCGGAAAACCCTAGCTTCCCCAACGTTCGCTTCTTTGCTCCTCTGCGCCACCATTGCCGATCGCAATCTGGTTCTCCACCGCCTCTGGCCACTGCATTGCGCCACCGCCTCCGGCCACTCCATGAACGACTGTAAGTGTTCTTGACCAAATCGGTCTCATCAATTGCTTAAATTTGTATGCAATGGTTCATATGTGGTTCAATGGATTAAAAATATAAAACTAGAGTAAAATTCATGGACTACAAACTTGATAGCTATGAGAATGACAGAATTGATGAAAATCACTAGCAATTTGTCATACAGTGTAGTCCACTATTGGTTTCTTATTTAGAACCGATAGTAAATACCTTAAACTGAATTTTCTGCTAATTATTTCCCATTTTCTAATTTTCATCTGAAATTTTGGTTCATTTAAATTTTAACAGACTTTATGTTCCTGCAGAGAGACTAGCATAGTTTGCACTACTAATCTTATATATTTTATTGAATACAACTTGATTACTATCGGTTTTACTTGGAAAACCGATAGGAAATAGAGTATGTCATAGTTCGCACTGCTAATCTGAATTTTCTGTTAATTACTTCCCATTTTCTAATGTTCATCTGAAATTTTGGTTCATTTAAATTTTAACAGACTTTATGTTCCTGCAGAGATATTAGCATAGTTTGCACTGCTAATCTTTTAAATTTTACTGAATGCAAACTTGATTACTATCGGTTTTTCTTGGAAAACCGATAGAAAATAGAGTATGTCATAGTTTGCACTGCTGATCTGAATTTTTTGTTAATTACTTCCCATTTTCTAATGTTCGTCTGAAATTTTGGTTCATTTAAATTTTAACAGACTTTATGTTCCTGCAGAGAGACTAGCATAGTTTGCACTGCCAATCTTTTAAATTTTCTTGATTACAAACTTGATTACTATCGGTTTTACTTGAAAAACCGATAGGAAATAGAGTATGTCATAGTTTGCACTGCTAATCTGGATTTTCTGTTAATTACTTCCCATTTTCTAATGTTCATCTGAAATTTTGGTTCATTTAAATTTTAACAGACTTTATGTTCATGCAGAGAGACTAGCATAGTTTACACTGCTAATCTTTTAAATTTTCCTGAATACAAACTTGAGTACTATCAGTTTTACTTGGAAAACCGATAGGAAATAGAGTATGTCATAGTTTGCACTGCTAATCTGAATTTTCTGTTAATTACTTCTCATTTTCTAATGTTCATCTAAAATTTTGGTTCATTTAAATTTTAACAGACTTTATGTTCATGCAGGGAGACTAGCGTAGGGCACAACAATTTTAGTTATGAATTTTGTCATGTACCTTTCTTCATATCAATTGATGGTCTGTTCATGGAATTTTAGGTAAAGCCATGTCGGCATCTTCCTCGGCTGATAGTAGTGATTCGGCGAGGGCGAACGTAGATGGCGCTGCCTCGTCCCAGCGCAAGAGGAAGGCGCGAGGCGCGACGATGTTGGGTCGTTTGGCCAAATGTGCGGATCTTTCATGTGAGTTCAACCAGTTCGGGAGACCGATCGGGAAGAACGCCGGCCACTATGCTGCCTATGTTGGCTTGTTGGCAAAGGAAAGGGTGAAGATCACCGTCCAGAGCTGGAAGGACGTCAAGGCCGACGAGAGGGATAGGCTGTGAACTCTTGAGTAATCACATTCCCTTGGTTTATCCCAGAGATTAGGTAAGTCCTGCTTATATGCACCATTTGAAACAGGCCAAGTGGAACATCCCCAACGATGGTCCCAAGATAGCTTGCTTGAAGGACATGAACAACACGTGGAAAACCTTCAAAAGCGTCCTCATCAGTACCTTCCTCGCTAAAGGCAAATCTCTATGCGAGAAGTACCCCTTCATAACGGAGGAGGTATGGGAGCAATTCGCCCAACAGAAGGGGACTCCTGAGTTCAGGGTATGTATGGTTCCTTTGCTTGGTTACACCATTGTATGCAGTAAGCAGCGGTGCATTAATTTTCTTGTTTCTGGTACGAAGGCCCTCAGCGAGAAGAAAAAGGCAATCCAGAGGAGGAACGACCACCCACACCGGCTCGGCTCTCGCGGCTATGCGGGGAAGGAGGAGCAGTGGAAGAAGGCTGAAGACGAGGCGTCAAATTTCGTCGACTCCCCTGACCTACCACTCTCCGAGATCCGCGATCAGCGATGCAAGCGCTGGTGGTTGGCCAGAGGGACCGTGTCGGCCACGGGGACTGTGGCGTTCCCAAACCCCAAGGACGTCGAGGTCGTGCAGCGACTCGTAAGTTGGCTAACTTCCTGTTGGAATCATAGAGTGTGGTAGAAAAAAACTATGATCACTAGTGTGCGCACAAGTTTGTATATATTTCTTCCTCACAATGGAGAGCTTTCAATGTAACAGATCTCTTGCTCGAAGGAGGCGACCGAGGGATTGTTCACTCCCCATAGGGAGAACGACATCCTTACCCGGGCTCTAGGGAACAAGGAGCATCCAAGGCCGATGCGAACCGTGGGGGCTGTGGTGCCATGGAAGGAAGGCTTCTCGGAGCCCGGGCAAAAGGCAAAGAAGGCTGGCAGCTAGAAGGAAAGGGAAGTGGAGCTATCTCAGAAGATACGGGTAGATGTGACTGCACAATTCGCGGACATGTTCGCTCAAATGAACGAGAAGTATGAACGCCTCAGCCGAGTTGTGCAGTCCAAGGGTTTAGATCCAGCTGCCGAGGTCGACGCTGCCAGGCCGAGTAGTTGCGACTCGAAGGTTCACGTGGATCCGGTGGATCTGATCGAGGTATTGCAACTCTTGAGCTATATATGCAATTCGGTTGATGCCACTCCCGTTATGTTAGAATTGTTTCGCTAACCTGTTATAATTGTTACAAATTGCAGAAGCTGGAGAGCTGTAGCCTATTGATCAACATAGGCGACAAACCTGTAGTGGTTGCAAACAGGGTCGTATACCAGTCTTGGGAGGATGTCCGGATCCACTGCGTACCTCTGGAGCCTGGATTCGCAAAGGTACAGGTGGACATGGCCCTCAGGGGCTACAGCTCTTTTCCGTTGCCCGTCCCAACGGACGAAATGCGGACAATTGGTGAGGCATTGGGCTCGTACATACAGTGGCCCAAGAAGGGTGTTAGACTACAGGAGGTAAACCCTAGCCATTCTAGCTTACAACTCAGTTAATATACTCAATTTGCAAAATCTAACTTATGCGTTTGTACTTAAAGTGGACGATGGATACCAGCTTACTTCCTGAGGACACCACCCCCGCCACAACGCATGAGCGAACTCCTTCTGCCCCCATGCCTCCTCCGACGGCCTCAAACCCTTCGCCATCAAATGAGGCCGGTGGCACCACACCCCAACCTTCGAAGGTATACACTCGCTCCCCGCCCAAAGGCAAGGGCAAGGCCAAACAAAGCCAGCCGGGTACGTTCAAGAACGGGTCCCCACTCGTGTCGGAGTACCTTCTGCGCAATATGGATCAAATAACCAGAAGTCTCCACGAGTGGTACCTGACCCGGTCTAGGCGCCACATCAACTTCTTAGTTCACTTCAGGCCAGGTCATTTTCGCCATGAGGCCAGGAGCATATCAATGGCCCACGAGGATTTGTTCGACCTCCTCAACTGGCGGGAGCTTGATATGTCCATCATATGGACTGGAGTCCTGTGAGTTTGCTGTTGTCTGAAGTTATCACAGTTCATTTCATAAATATAGTCACTTTGTATGCACTACTTACTAATGTCTACTTTGCATCCAGGTGCATGTATAGGCTGGCGTCGATGAGGGCATGTGACAAGGTGGGTTTCCTCGACCCAGAGAAAATAAGCCTCACGATGCTAGAGCACGACCAAGAACATGCGGAGGAATACACATCAAGGGCACTACTAGCGCAGCAGGACAGAGAGTTCATCCTTGCGCCGTACCACCAAAGGTTAGTGCATTTCCTACTAATTTAACTCATTCTTGTATGTTACGCCTAACATATGTATGAAACGGTTCGCTTATATATGCAATGTAGGGGCCACTGGGTCCTCGCCGTCATTTGCCCATGGATGAATGAGGTGGCGCATGTTTTCACCCTCACATGGCACATAGACGCATAAGTAACATAGTTGTTTTAAATTTTTCTCTGACTAGCTAATTAATGATAACATATTAACCGGCAATGCTAAATTAAATACAGGGCTTTCAAAAATTATGCTAGTGCTGGAGGGAGGCATGACGCGTCGAAGGGCACAACAATTTCTTGGAAAGAATATGAGGTAATTAATACGGATGGAAGTACTCATGATGAGTCTTTTAATTTAAGCTTAATTAGTTCTTTCGAGTTAATGTGGGTTTATGTCTTTGCATGTGCAATTTTTCCAGTGCCATCAGCAGCCACAATCGTGGGAATGTGGCTTCTATATCATGAGATTCATGTATGACCTGATCAGGAGAAACTTTGCTCAATTCCCTAAGGTCACCATTTTTCCTGACTCAAAGTCAAACTTTAATTGGATGTGACGTGCGATCCTAACTTCATACACGCATATATGCAGAGCGCCATGTTGAAAGAGCAATATGAGTTGGGTCAATTGAAGGAGCTGCGAACAATTTGGGCTCAATATGTCATGGAAGAAGTGGCTATTAACGATCGATAGTAATTGACTTGTGTAATATATATTGAATGTGTTGATTGCTGTATTTGTGAATAAACTCAATATGTGAATAGATTCATTGATGTATTTATGAATAAACTCGATCAATATGTGAATAAATTCAATCTGTCCAATGCATGTGTATATTACTGTATTAGTGTATTTGTGAACAAATTCAATATGTGAATATTGGTGTATATTTGTAAATATTGGTGTATTTGTGAATGATCCAATGTATCTCTGTATTGCTGTATGTATATGTGCAAGATTCCAGTACTAACCGTGTCGAGTACATAACCGATAGGAAAAACTACACAGTACTATCGGTTATACTACAACCGATAGAATAAATATTACATTACTATCGATTCATATACAACAACCGATAGAATAAAGTTTCCAGTATTAACTGTGTCTATACAATACTATCGGTTCATATACAACAACCGATAAAATAAAGTTTCCAGTACTAACTGTGTCTACACAATACTATCGGTTTAGGTCCCAGCCGATAAAAAAAAACATACACATTACTATCGGTTTAGATCCTAGCCGATAGAAAAAACCTACACAATACTATCAGTTTATATACGAGCCGATAGAAAAAACGTACACAATACTATCGGTTTAAATCCGAGCCGATAGAAGAAATAGTCGATAGCGATTAGTGAACGTTGGGAATGTTTTACTAACGGTTTTTGAACCGATAGAAGTGTGCTGCGTTTCTACTATCGTGCCGATCACTATCGGTAAGAGAACCGATAGTAGAGTGGATTTTTAACCGATAGTGAAAAGCATTTCTGTAGTAGGTGCTCACCTTTTCGGAGTGGACAAGGAGCAACCACTAGTGAGAAATATCCTTCGTGGATATTGAAGCAAGACTCATTCATTTGAGTGCTTCAATGAGGAGTAGTGGAGACCAGGCGTGTCTCCGAGACCTCGGGAAAAATTCTTGTGTTTGTCTTCTTCTCTCTTTCTTTTATTTATGCTATATTGTTTTTGCTCTTATTCTTTGCAAAAGTTGTTTTTAATTGAAAAGTTTTAGAGCCTCCTATTCAGCCCCTCTAGTCGGCATCCTCGATCCTACATTGGGCACCCAAATAGATTTCTTCTTTTTATTTAGTATGGGTGCTCCAACAAACTTTGCTATCACATATCCTTTCTTTGACCTCTTAAGCATATAGCATGCATCAAAATGAGTTGAAGTCATTAAAGGACAAGCATCATGTGAATGACCAATTTCATGACATCTATAACAAAATTTATCGCATGCTTTTACAAAAATAGTTTTTGCGTTTGGTTTATTTCCTTTCTTTGAAAATTATCCAAGTCCTTCTTTTCTAAATGAGCATTTTTGCTCACTAAGAAGAAGATCAAGAGAATCTTTCCCTTAGTAACAATTTTCTAAACCTTTACTAAGTTTCTTGATTTGAGCCTTTAGTTCATTGTTTTCATTTAAGATTATTTCATGGCATTCCAAATCTTTATTACTAGAGCTAGATGAATATGGTGTATCAATTAAATCATTGCAACTAGTTGACATATCAATTTTGGAGACTATATTTCATATATCATCAACTAAGTCACAAGACATAGCAACATACCTTTTAGTTGGTGCGTTAGTAAGATCCTTGATGAGTAGACCTTCATATGAGCCTTTTAAATTGGAGTAAAGAGCAAGTAAAGAAGTGTACTCTTTTTTAAGTTCTCTATACTTCTTCTTTGTGATTCCAAAAGCATCATTTAATTCACTAATCATTTCAAGTAGATAATCATATGAAGGATCAAGAGAATATACCTTTTCATCACTTTTAGCCATAAGGCAAAATGATGAACTTGTCGATGTGTTGTTGTTGCCAACAACTAATCCGGCTAGCTTCTTGGAACAACCATCTTCATCATCGGTGTTGGGGGAAAATCCCGAATGCTTACTAGGAAGTCCCAGAGGGCTCCCATGGAAAATCCCAGAGGGCTACCGGGGAAAGTCCCAGACGTCTCCCATGGAAAATCCCGGAGGGCTACCGGGCAAAGTCCCGGACGCCTCCTGTGATGGGGAAAGTCCCAGATGCCTCCCGGGGAAAATCCCAGAGGGCTACTGGGCGAAATCACGGACGGCTCCCGTGGAAAATCCCGGAGGGCTACCGGGCAAAATCCCATATGCCTCTGGTGAAATATCACGGATGCCTCCCAGGAAAAGCCACAGAGGCCTCCCGTAGAGGAACACGAGCATCTCTCCGAGCCCCGAACGCCTCCCGTGGCAAATCCTGGACGCCTCTCGTGAAATATCACGGAGTCCTCCGGGGAAAAGACACGGAGGCCTCCCGTAGAAGACCACGGGCATCTCTCCGAGCCCCAGATGCCTCCTGATGAGGAAATCACTTATTCGGATACACGCACTCCTCCGCTTGTTACACAAGGACCAATAACGCATAGCAAAGCCCGATTGTTGCATTGCCAGGTGAACTCGTTCCTAAGTTTATATATATATGGTTTTGAGAATAGTTTACTATCTAATAGTGATAATATTGTGCTTAGGAACAATGAAGAGGACCAGCAAGGATGCAAGGACCATCAAGGAGTCCAAGTCGAGTTGGAGTCCGAGATGAATTCGAGTTAGAGTCCGATTCGGCCATCCAGGAGCAGTCTGCCTTCAAATGATCATAACTCCCTCATACAAAGTCCGATTGGGACATTCTTATAGTCCACGGAGAAGCCCACGACGAGATCTTTCCAATGGATCTAGTCCGACATCCAAATTCCTTCTGTATCGCTGGAAATTGACAAAACAAGTTTCGACCAGATTCTGATTGGACCGAGTCGGTGCTGCGTCACCTTTTTGGTTGGGTCAAGTCCCATGTATTGAGTTCGAGTCCGAGTAGGGAAGGAGTCCATGTCGGTTTCAGGTTTCCTTACTTGGCCACCGATCTCTTTTACCTCCTCTATATAATCATACTAAACCATTAGGGTTCCACGGGTTTTATTTAGTCATAGTCTTTCCTTCGTGAAGCTATTGAGATATTCTTCTTGGTCGGCTAGATCAACATCAATATCTGTATTCGGAACCCCAACTCTTTTTCGTGATTCAATCTATATTTGCAATTTCAGATTGCTTGTTTATCTTGTTCTTGCTTGTTCTTCGATTGCTTGCAGGAATAGATCTTCGTGATCAGGTCGATCGTGCTTCTAGTTCGGTCGATAACAATCCGAAGTTGGTTCAGCGATTGCCAGGGCGTATCAGTCGTGTACGGTTGGTAGCCGGATCGTGAGATTCGTCTTCACAAATCTATAGTTCTTGTTCTCATCGAAAGATCGGACCGCCCGTGTCGCATCATTTGGTATCAGAGCACGGTTGATCGGTGAGAATATTCTTTTTTTTTTCTTGAGTGCTGTCTTATACCGAAAAGTCCACAAAAAAAATTAGGGTTAGATCATCCTTGTCCAAACCAATTTGCGCCTGCAATATCTTTTTGGTTTTTGCTTGGTTGAATCTTTGCTGCATTGTCGTGTCGAGTTGCTGGTCTTAGCGCATAACCTTTAGAGTTTCGAGTTAAGATCACACCTCTGCTCAGGCCGCTACCACACCTGCCTACCGCTGCATACATCTACCTTGCATCTGTGTGTGCCAGTAAAGAAAGGGGAATCCGATTTACCCCTGCAATTTTCCACTTTTTCGACCATTGTGCCATATCGTCGCCACAGCCTCCCCACAACCATTCGTGAACTTTGCTAACTTGCTGTTGTCGACGTCAAAAAAAAAAACTGAGCTTTTTACCTTTGTGCCCTCACTCGCGTCTCTAGTTGGTTTAGCCTAAGCCAGCATACTAGTGACTAGTACTTTGAGCAACTTTTCAACTTTGCATTCTCTGAATTGATCATTGCTAACCTTTGCTACATACTTGAGCCTGTCCAAGCTACACTTTCTACCGACGTACAGGCATCGATCGCTTGCAATCGCTTTAACCAATCTTTGGAGCGTTTAAGACTGTCACTAGCAACTGATCACCACCTGCTGCTTGGTAAGAATCGGTAAGAGCTTGATAAGAAGCTTGACTGTGAGAGAGTTTGAGCCACCTACACCTAGTAGTTGATAGGGATATATCACTGTGATTTTGTTCCTTGTTTGCTACTAACCAAGTCAGGATCGGGTAATCAAAGCGAGGAGAACGACGGCCCACTTACACCTCGTACGAAGGGCATCGTACAACACTTCAACCGCTTGCTGAATACGCACACTGAGCGTATCGAAGGGATTCTAGACCGCAATAATGAAGCGCTTGCTGCACTCACCACTCGAGTGGAGCAATTGGAGAAGAAAGGAGCACCGGTTGCCCCGGCTACCAATGATGTGCATCGACGCCAAGCATGGGCTGATGAGGTCGAAGATGATTTCAATGCCGAAGGAAATCAATATGCTGCTGATACGGAGTCCGATGGAGGATTCAATATCAACAATGATCGTGACCATCGGCGTCTTCGTTTCAATCGCAACGGCATGAGAAGAATTCCACCACGCGAGGTACGTGGTCATGATGACTCATTGGGTAAGCTTAAATTGACCATACCTTCATTTACTGGAAAGTATGACCCTGATGCCTATCTCACTTGGGAATTAGCTATAGAACAAAAATTTGCTTGCTTTGAAGTTTCTGAAGATAAGAAAGTTAGGGCTGCTACTAGCGAGTTTACTGAATTTGCATCTGTTTGGTGGAGTGAATATTGTCACAATAACCAGAACATACCTAGAACTTGGAATGCTTTGAAGAGAGTCATGAGACATAGATTTGTGCCTTCATATTATGCTCGTGATTTGCTGAATAAATTGCAACGTCTGAACCAAGGTAGTAATTCTGTAGAGGATTATTATCAAGAGCTGCAAACTGGTATGTTATGTTGTGGTTTAGAAGAAACCGATGAAGCTAAAATGGCTAGATTTTTGGGAGGTTTAAATCGAGACATTCAGGACATTCTTGACTATAAAGAATACAACTCTATCACTCGTCTGTTTCATCTTGCTTGTAAGGCAGAGAGAGAAGTACAGGGACGAAAGTTGTGGCCGAGAGGGAGTTTCGGAGGTGCCCAACCGAAAGCTCCATACAACACATCAAGCCGAGCACCTGCACCGAGTTTCTCCAGCAACAACCGACGTCCTAGTGCTTCTACAATACCCTCACGAGAGACCGAGACGAGTAAGAGTACAGTCCAAGCCCCCGCGCAAAGTTCATCATCGGTTGCTTCTACCGGAAGAGCACGAGAAACACAATGCCACCGTTGTAAGGGGTTCGGTCATATCATGCGTGACTGTCCTAGCCAGCGAGCCCTACACATAAAGGATGATGGTGAGTACACTTGAGCTAGTGATATTGAAGAGGAATATACAATGCTTGCAACTGACCATGCAGGTGAAGGGCAACAAGCTGAACATGAACAATATGGTGCTGAAATTAATGATCGATATTTGAGCATCATTGTGAAGCGTGTGCTTAGTGCACAAATGGAGCGTGCTGAACAGAATCAACGTCACAACTTGTTCCAAACAAAGTTCGTTGTCAAGGACCGATCATGCCGTACGATCATCGATGGGGGAAGTTGCAACAACTTAGCGAGCACGGACATGGTCGAGAAGCTTGGCTTGACCACGAATCAGCACCCTCGCCCTTACTACATTCAATGGTTCAACAACTGTGGTAAGCTGAAGGTAACTCGCATTGTGAGAGTACACTTTTCTATTGGTTCCTATCATGATTATACTGATTGCAATGTCGTACCTATGCAAGCATGTTCCTTATTGTTAGGTCGACTTTGGCAATATGATAGAGATGTTTTGCATCATGGTAGAACTAATCAATATACTCTCATGTTTAAACAAAAAAAGATCACTTTGCTACCCATGTCTCCTGAAGCAATTTTAAAGGATGAATTGGAGAGAGCTAATAGAGAAAAGGAGAATAACAAAGGTGAAAATCAAATCGTAGCTAAACCACTTGCTCAACCGAAAAAGAACGAATCTAGTTCTAACCATGCTGCAATTAAGTTGAAAGGTTCTGTTTTGCTTGCTACCAAATCTGAAATAACTGAGATAGACCCTAATGCATCTGATTGCTATGCTTTAGTTTGCAAAGAAGTTTTGTTTTCACTTGAGGACATGCCTTCTTCTTTGCCTCCTGCTGTTGCTAACGTTTTGCAGGAGTTTTCTGATGTATTTCTGAAGGACGTACCACCGGGGCTGCCTCCAATTCGAGGGATTGAGCATCAAATCGATCTAATTCCAGGAGCCTCGTTGCCCAACCGTGCGCCGTATCGAACCAATCCACAAGAGACTGAAGAGATTCAGCGTCAAGTGCAAGACTTACTTGACAAAGGGTACGTACGTGAAAGCCTTAGTCCATGTGCTGTTCCTGTTCTTTTGGTTCCAAAGAAAGATGGATCATGGCGTATGTGTGTTGATTGTAGAGCTATCAATAACATCACAATTCGATATCGTCATCCTATTCCTAGGTTAGATGACATGCTTGATGAATTGAGTGGATCTGTTGTGTTCTCTAAAATTGATTTGCGTAGTGGATATCACCAAATTCGCATGAAATTAGGAGATGAATGGAAAACAACGTTTAAAACTAAATTCGGATTATATGAGTGGTTAGTGATGCCTTTCGGTTTAACTAATGCACCAAGCACTTTCATGAGATTAATGAATGAGGTTTTGCGTCCTTTCATCAAAAAATTTGTGGTGGTATATTTTGATGACATTTTGATCTATAGCAAGTCCTTGGATAAACATCTTGAACATTTGCATGCTGTTTTTAAGGTTTTACGTGATGCACATTTGTTCGGTAACCTTGAGAAGTGCACCTTTTGCACCGATCGAGTTTCTTTTCTTGGTTATGTTGTTACTTCACAGGGCATTGATGTTGATGAAGCCAAGATCGAAGCTATTCAAAGTTGGCCAATTCCAACAACGGTCACCCAAGTGCGAAGCTTTCTTGGACTTGCTGGGTTCTATAGACGCTTTGTCAAGGATTTTAGTACCATCGCTGCACCGTTGCATGAGCTCACGAAGAAAGGAGTTCCGTTTGTTTGGGGTCATGCACAAGAACAATCATTCCACATTTTGAAAGAGAAGCTTACAAACGCACCATTGCCCCAACTTCCTGATTTTGGTAAGACTTTTGAACTTGAATGTGATGCCAGTGGAATTGGACTTGGAGGTGTGTTACTTCAAGCAGGTAAACCTATTGCTTATTTCAGTGAAAAGTTAAGTGGACCTAGTCTGAATTATTCAACTTACGATAAAGAATTATATGCTTTAGTTCGGACTTTGGAGACATGGCAACATTACCTTTGGCCGAAAGAGTTTGTTATCCATTCTGATCATGAATCTTTGAAGCATATTAGAAGCCAAAGCAAATTGAATCGTAGACATGCAAAATGGGTAGAATTCATTGAATCTTTTCCTTATATTATTAAACACAAGAAAGGGAAGGAGAATGTTATTGCTGATGCTTTGTCTAGACGTTACACTATGTTATCTCAACTTGACTTCAAGATTTTCGGATTAGAAACCATCAAACAGCAATATGCGCATGATGCTGATTTTAAAGATGTCTTGCTGAATTGTAAAGAAGGAAGAAGCTGGAATAAATTTGTGATAAATGATGGCTTTGTTTATCGAGCTAACAAGCTATGTGTTCCTGCTAGCTCTGTTCGTCTTTTATTGTTACAGGAGGCGCATGGAGGAGGTCTAATGGGACACTTTGGTGTTAAGAAGACGGAAGACATCTTGGCCTTTCACTTCTATTGGCCGAAGATGAGGCGTGACGTCGAGCGCTACGTTGCACGCTACACTACATGTCAAAAAGCTAAGTCACGACTTAATCCACATGGTTTATATATGCCTCTACCTGTTCCTAGCACACCTTGGGAGGACATTTCTATGGACTTTGTTTTAGGACTGCCTAGAACAAAGAAGGGGAGGGATAGTATTTTTGTTGTCGTGGATAGATTTTCTAAAATGGCACATTTTATACCTTGTCAAAAGAGCGATGATGTTACAAATGTTGCTGATTTGTTTTTCAGGGAAATCGTTCAACTACATGGAGTGCCGACTACGATAGTTTCAGATCGTGACGCGAAGTTCTTAAGTCATTTTTGGAGATCTTTATGGATGAAATTGGGGACCAAGTTGCTGTTTTCTACAACATGTCATCCCCAAACCGATGGCCAGACCGAAGTTGTCAACCGCACATTATCCAACATGTTGCGGGCTATTTTGAAGAAGAACTTGAAGATGTGGGAAGAATGCTTGCCTCACGTGGAGTTTTCTTACAACCGATCGCTGCATTCAACCACAAAGATGTGTCCCTTTCAGGTAGTATATGGGTTTGTTCCTCACACTCCTATTGATCTATTACCCTTACCATCTTCGGAAAGGGTAAACATTGATGTTAAACGACGTGCTGAATTGATTCTTAAACTGCATGAAATAACTAAGGAGAATATAGAACGTATGAATGAAAAGTACAAGATTGCTGCTAATCAGGGTAGAAAAGAAATAATTTTTGAACCGGGCAATCTTTTTTGGTTACACTTACGAAAAGAAAGGTTTCCAGACTTACGAAAATCAAAGTTGCTGCCTAGAGCTGATGGACCTTTTCGAGTGTTAGAGAGGATTAACAATAATGCATACAAGCTTGACTTGCCTGCAGATTTCGGGGTCAGTCCCACCTTTAACATTGCAGATTTGAAGCCATATTCGGGTGAGGAAGATGAGCTTGAGTCGAGGACGACTCAAATGCAAGCAGGGGAGGATGATGAGGACATCACTTATTCGGATACACGCACTCCTCCGCTTGTTACACAAGGACCAATAATGCGTAGCAAAGCCCGATTGTTGCATTGCCAGGTGAACTCGTTCCGAAGATTATATATATATGGTTTTGAGAATAGTTTACTTCTAATAGTGATAATATTGTGCTTAGGAACAATGGAGAGTACCAGCAAGGATGCAAGGACCATCAAGGAGTCCAAGTCGAGTTGGAGTCCGAGATGAATTCGAGTTAGAGTCCGATTCGGCCATCCAGGAGCAGCCTGCCTTCAAATGATCATAACTCCCTCATACGAAGTCCGATTGGGACATTCTTATAGTCCACGGAGAAGCCCACGACGAGATCTTTCCAATGGATCTAGTCCGACATCCAAATTCCTTCTGTATCGCTGGAAATTGACAAAACAAGTTTCGACCAGATTCTGATTGGACTGAGTCGGTGCTGCGTCACCTTTTTGGTTGGGTCAAGTCCCATGTATTGAGTTCGAGTCCGAGTAGGGAAGGAGTCCATGTCGGTTTCAGGTTTCCTTACCTGGCCACTGATCTCTTTTACCTCCTCTATATAATCATACTGAACCATTAGGGTTCCACGGGTTTTGTTTAGTCATAGTCTTTCCTTCGTGAAGCTATTGAGATATTCTTCTTGGTCAGCTAGATCAACATCAATATCTATATTCAGAGCCCCAACTCTTTTTCGTGATTCAATCTATATTTGCAATTTCAGATTGCTTGTTTATCTTGTTCTTGCTTGTTCTTCGATTGCTTGCAGGAATAGATCTTCGTGATCAGGTCGATCGTGCTTCTAGTTCGGTCGATAACAATTTGAAGTTGGTTCAGCGATTGCCAGGGCGTATCAGTCGTGTACGGTTGGTAGCCGGATCGTGAGAGTCGTCTTCACAAATCTATAGTTCTTGTTCTCATCGAAAGATCGGACTGCCCGTGTCGCATCACCTCCCGTGGCAAATCCTGGATGCCTCCTGTGAAATGTCACGGAGGCCTCCCAAGAAAAGCCACGGAGGCCTCCCGTAGAAGGCCGTGGGCATCTCTCCGAGCCCCAGACACCTCTTGTGGTGAACCCTGGACGCCTCCCGTGGAATGTCACAGAAGCCTTATGGGAAAAGCCACGGAGGGTTCCTGTGAAAGGCCACGTGCGGGCGACGGGAGGAGCGCCTCGGGAACTAGCGAGGATACTTGTCAAGCATCCAAGCCCTTCGACTGGTGAAATGGCATCAACGCCCCTCAATCTGATGGCCGTAGCTAAGGCTCTTTAGTCTTTTTGCATTTTTTGGGGCCTATATATACCCCCTTGTATCTCACTTGTAAACCAACTCTCAATTCATTTTTACACACTCAAAGCAATAGGCTCCCTTGGAGATCTCTCTCCCCAGCGGACTCACGTCTGGAGGGTGTCGACAGGACTAGGGCCCCCACCGAGACCGAACCTGTATAAAAATCACCGTGTCAATCTCTGTGTTGCCCGGCGGGAGGTGACCGGTCACTGGTCAGCTCGCGCCACTGTTCTCGTGTCAAACACTTCCGTAGAATCTGCCGGTGGTATATTTTATGCCATGACAGTGGAGTCAGAATGAGAGCTCTCTCCTCCAGACATCCATTCTCCGAAGCATGCTTCTTGGTTTCCGCCATTGTTTTTGAAGAATTTCTTCTTCTTAGGATCTTTCTTCTTCTTATCCCAAGGCTTGTTCTTATTTGGACATCTTGAAGCTATATGTCCCTTTTCATGACATTCATAGCATATGATGTCCTTGAAATTTGCTTGCTTTGACCCCTTTGGTCTTGTGTCGATGTTGACTCCCTTCTTGTGCAACTTATGAAGAAGTTTGTTGGTATTCTTTACAAGAAGGGCTAGATTGTCATCGGAGGAACCATCGTTTGAATCACCTTTGGAGTCAGCTTTCAATGCCAAGTTCTTATTTTTCGTCTCTGATGATTCTGCCAACTCCTTCTTCTCCTTCTGATGCATCTCATGGTGATGAGGTTCCCACGGAGATCGGTAGGTGTGGTGGAAGATAAGTCAGAGTTGTTGAGGACTGTCACAAGAGTGTCGAAACTCTCCGGAAGAGCCCTAAGCATTTTTCTTAAAATTTCAATGTTAGAGAAAACAACTCCAAGTCCTTTGAGCTCATTCATAATGTTGTTCAATTGAGTGAACATGGAATCCACTAACTCGGTTGGTGACATGGTGAATGTCTCATATCTTTGCCTAACCATGAGCAACTTTGCCTCCTTGACCCTAGTGGTGCCCTCATATATCTCCTCGAGGGTAGTCCAAACTTGTGAGCGGTAGTAAGGTTGCTCACGCGGTTGAACTCATTTAGGGACAAGCCGGCAAAGAGAGCATTTTTGACACGGGTATTTAAGTGGAGTTTTGTCCTATCGTCATCGGAGTGACTTGCCGGATCAATCGGAGGAGTAAACTCAATCTTAAAAATGTCCCAAACATCAAGCCCCATGGCCTCTAGAAAAATCATCATGCGCACTTTCAAATAGGGATAGTTAGTCCCGTCAAAGATAGGCACACGTCTAGTGTGACCAAGATGAAAACCCTCATTTGAAGCCATCGTGTCTCTAGGCCGTGAAGCCTACTCATAAGAGAGACCACGATCTGATACAACGTGTAGGATCGAGGATGCTGACTAGAGGGGGGTCGAATAGAAGGCTTTACAATCTCTTTGAATAAAACAACTTTTGCAAGATTAAAGCTTAAATAAACTAAGTGCAAATAAAAACTGAATCAATTCAACAATTTAGATTACACAATTAAAAAGGAGAGAAATAGAATCGAACACAATGTTGTATCCCGAGGTCTCGGAGACTCACCTGGTCTCCCCTACTCCTTGTTGAAGCACTCAAATGAATGAGTCTTGCTTCAATATCCACATAGGATATTATCCACTAGGGTTGCTCCTTCTCCACTCTGGAAAGGTGAGCACCAACCTCTCACAAACACACTGAGCCTCTCCAACAAGCTTTGTCACAGGAGAGATCAATGGCCACGCCACCAAACCGTCTAGGTGAAGGCGATCACCAAGAGTAACAAGTGGCGAGATCTTCTCTTGACCTCCAACGACCACCGAGAAACTCTAATGATGCAAATGATGCGAATGAATGCTCTTGGAGGCTCTCTCTTAATCACAAAGAATGATACTTGATCAACAGATCAAGATTTTAGCACTAGGAAACTTTGGCTCAAGTGTATATATGAATATGGCTCAGAGATATGTTGAAAAACTGCTCAAAAAATATTTTTAAAACACTGCTTGATAATGTATAGAAATCTGCTCAAAAGTGTTTTAAAAGCTACTCAAAATAGTAGAGAAATCTCCTCAAAAACTATTTTAAAACTGCTCAAAACTATAGAGAAATCTGCTCAAAAACTGTTTTAAAAACTGCTCAAAACAGTATAGAAAAGATGCTCAAAGGTGTATATGAGAATGTCACTTTTTTTATATCTGAAACTACTACTCAAAGCACATATTTATAGCCCACACCTCTCAGCTAGCCGTTGTGGTCGATTAAGGAAGGAAATTAGTGCAGTTAGCAGCCAACTTTGACCTCTAACGGCTAGTAAATAGCCGTTGGAATATTTGGTTGAATAAATAGTGTTTGGTCAAATGAACAGTGCTCATATGACTAGTTTCAGTCCTTCCTTGAAATCTATATATTTTTCTCAGATTTCGACCAAGAATATGAAAGAAAAGAATGCAACATATGACCTAAGAGTTTCTCAGTTTTTGCCAGACCTAAAAAAGATTTCGCAACCTCTCTTAATGGTATGGTTAAACTAAAAATAATTTTTATAAAACCGGTCAATACTCCAAACACGAGACCATTACAATAAACAAGCACTTACCTTTGGTTTTTGCGGCTTCCTTCTTGGCGACCTTACACTTGCGACCTTGTGACTTTGCGCTTGCAACCTGCAGATCCTCCTGGATCAATTGCAGACTTTACAAAAATATCTGCATACAAATAGCTCAAAGTCACGGTTAGTCCAAGACACTTAATGTCATCAATAATCAAAATCAACCAAAATGGGCCTAGATGCAACACTTTCAAGGGCATGAGATTTTCGTGCCCTTGTCCTTTCCCTTTAGAAACATTCACTGGAATCCAGAAGTAACCGATCTAGTTGCGAAGTGGGCAATAGAACTCGGAGCTTTTGATCTCCATTTCACTACTCGAGTAGCAATCAAATCCCGAATTCTTGTAGATTTTGTGGTCGAATGGTCTAATCCCAAACCACTTGTGCAAGAACCTATGGATTTGGAAAATACTAACCGTTGGATGATGTATTTTGATGGTTCTCGTAGTTATCAACACTTGGGGGCTAGAGTAGTCTTAATAACACCTTAGGGTGACCAACTCGGTATGTCATACAATTACACTTTGTCGCCACTAATAACACAGCAGAGTATGAAGGTCTTCTTGCCGGGCTTCGGGCAGCCAAATCCCTTGGTGTCCATCGATTAGTGGTGAGGGGGGACTCACAACTAGTCGTAAACCAGGTAAACAAGGAGTACAACATCTCCAATGAGACAATGGGTCATTACCTGGACGAGGTGAGAAAATTGGAAAAACACTTCAGTAATTTCGAAGTCCAATTCGTTGCGTGAAGAGACAATATTCTCGCAGACCAATTGTCAAAAATTGGGTCCTCACGTGCATCCGCTCCGGTAGGAGTGTTCGTTGAACACTTAAAATTCCCTTCTATCACAAAAGGGTCAGAGGTGATGACTAATGTGGCTACCTTAGAGCAAGAAGTGGATTGGATCCATCCATTGAGGATCTATCTTGCGAATCCGACCTTGCCTAAGGACGAAACCGATAGTGATCGGTTAGTTAGAAAAGCACGCATGTACAGACTTGTTAATGGAACTTTATACAAATAAGGAGCTCAAGGAGTACTTATGCGTTGTATTTCTTGAGAAGATGGCAAATCCTTTCTAAGCGAAATACATGGGGGCATGTGTGGCACACATGCATCTTATCAAACGCTGGTCGGAAAAGCTTTTCAACAGGGTTATTACTGGCCTACGGCACTCAATGATGCCATACAATTGGTCAAAGCATGCCCACAATGTCAATTCCATGCTCGGCAAGTTCATCAGCCAGCATATGCCTTACAAGTTATTCCCTTAACTTGCTCGTTTGCTGTTTGGGGAATAGATATTGTAGGACCAATGCCTCAAGCGGTCAATGGATACAAGTTTTTGTTTGTGGCCATTGATACATTTACTAAATGGATTGAGGCTGAACTAGTCTGAAGATTACCGTCGCTGCGGCGAAGAAGTTCTTTCATAAGAACATAGTGACACGATTTGGTGTTCCCAGTCGTCTCATTATTGACAATGGTTCCCAATTTGTTAGTGGTCTTTTCTTAGACTATTGCGACGACATTGGACCAAATTTTGTTTCACATCTGTCACTCATCCACAGAGCAATGGTGCAGTCGAACATGCCAGTGGGCAGATAATACAGGGGGTTAAGAAACGTGTTTTCTACTGCCTTAAGCTACTCTCGGGGGCTTGGGTAGATGAACTCTACTCCATATTATGGGTGTTACATACCACATCCAGTCGAGATACAGGCGAGACGCCTTTCCAATTGGTTTTTGGTGCAGGGGCTATCTTACCAATTGAAATACAGCTTGGTTCGGCTTGCCTAAGACACTTAGATATTGCAAGTCAAAGCAATACTCGAGATGATGAACTTCCCTTCTCAAAGAAAAGCATAATCGAGCGTTGATTTGGTCAACGGCATATTTACAAGTTTTTTCGTAAATATCACAGTAGAAAGGTGCGACCACGTAGTCTTCACAAGGGTGATCTGGTTTTAAGAAAAATTCAAAACCAGTCCAATCGCAACAAGTTCTCCCCTTAGTGGGAAGGTTCTTATACTGTGGTCTCCATTCCACGACCAGGATTGGCTTGATTAGCTAGGGAGGATGGAAGGATCTTATCCAATGCTTGGAATATAGATCAATGGTGCAAGTTTTACGTGTAAGTTTTTTCATTCCATTTTCTCTTTTTCTCGGGTCAAGCTCAGGGGGCTGATCACAAATAACCATCTTAATATGATGTTTAAAGTGGATTCACTGGTCAATCTCATGGTTGCATCTGGATAAGACATCTCTTTGTAAGCCGTACCTCAATGCATAAGGGTTTATTAGCATGTTTCTGATCATTCAGATGGATGTCAGTTCACAATAAGTTTTGGCATTTATATTAAGTTGTTTATCCTTGCGACCTTATGATCAAATCTAGTTGAGACATTTCTTTCTAAGCCATTTCTCAACGCGTAAGAAGCTCACTAGTATTTTCTGATAATTTTAGCCATGTTTTTTTTATTATGCTATGTTATTTATCCTGAGATTACTATACTATGTCTTCAGTATCAGTGATCTCAAGAGGGGGCTAGGGGAATATAACTATAGCATTTAGTTGGAAGTTAAGTATGCTTTTTGTTATTTCAAGTTTTGCTAGTCATGCATTTGCATTTTCTACCAGTTATATGTATTTGCAGGATATAAAAACTTGGATACACCAAAATATTTCCATTTCCCATTGTTAATTTCACAAAAAATTACAATGAGAGGAAAGTCTTATACAAGCTTGAGGCTTTTTTATAGTTTATCTACTATGGGCTTAACCTCAGCCATGGTCACGTTCATCTGATCTTCATTGTCAAAAACTGTATTTTCTGCCACTGGATTCAGATCCAAGTTCGGTCCATGGCAATGACTAAGTTTGCAAAGGATAGAAGAGGCAGTAGTACCAACATTGGTCTTCATTGTCTCCTTGTACCTCTTTGCAAACTCTGGAATGTTAGTGATCAGAGAGTCTGCTTGATCCGCGACCAAATTGCAGGACTCCTCAAGAGATAAGTTATCCTTCTTAGGATCGATAACTGTTGCCTCGAGTGATTCGGCGACTTCTCTCAGCTTTGCGAGAGTGGCCTCTTCAACAATACTGCAGCTATTGATAATTTTTTCCAAATCATTCCTTTCATCGCGAGAAAGCTTTGTAGTCTTTTTGGCCTTTTCCATGGCCATCTTGAGGATATTGATGGTACCATGAAGTTTGTCAAGGTCGTGTCCTCGCCTGATAAACTTCCCTCAAAGTTATTCCTTTCTTCGGCCAGCTTAGAATTTATTTCTCTTTGACCTGGTCAGATAAAGAAGCAAAAACAATCTGATTAGTTCATGAAAGATCATAAATGCAATGACAAATTCTGCGAGAATGAACTCACGATCTATATCGGTTTGTAATTTTTCTTTTTCCTCTTGAAGAGAAGCATATGAACTTTTATTTTCCTCCAAGGATGAGAGGGCTTCAGCAAGTTTTCTGCTGTTTTCCTTCAGAGCTTCTGCCACCGCAGTCTCCTTATCGGAGCGCTCTTTGGAAACCTCACGTGTTAGAGCAGAGTTTTCCCTGCGACAACAAGAAATTTTTTTCTAATTTATAGAGGACTGAGATTAGAGCAAGATACTTACTTCTCTAAGCAGTTGCATTTTGCTTGAGCGACCTTAAATTGTTCTATCAACGAATCAACCAAGGTCAAATGGTGAGCAGAGTTCTACAAGGAAGTAAATATCTAAAGATATAACTCAGATAAACAATAAAAATGTTGGGTAAAGATTTTACTTACCTCTACAAGATCTTTGAGAAAGATCTCAGATCCCAAATTATCCTGCGCAGCCTCAGTGATTTGTAGATTTACTTCCAGAGCAGGAAGCGGAGTATCAGTGGGTTAAATCGCTATTTCCAACTCCTTTTCTCCTTGATTAGGGGAAAGAAGGATTTCTTCGACCAGATGGGGAGTAGACATTCCTGCTTGTTCGCTTATCCCCATGGTCAAGATCGCAGCCGCAATCTCAATTCCTTCATCAGTGATAGGACTAGAGGATTCAATGTGCCGAACCACCTCCTCCATGATGGTTTCAGGTATCTCAGCGGTCACAGCAACATCTAGTACTACAGATGAAGCTGCAGCACCTTCTATGGCAAGGGTTTCTGCCATAGTAGTCACCACCTCCTCAGTTTTTTGAGGAAATCTTTTATCGTGAGACCACAGCCTATGATAATTGCATCAGAGGCATCCTTCTCCGCTCGGATAAGGTCCCTCTCCATACGAGTAATCCATGTGGCCTCACAAGCCCTATCAGTTCACAATAATCTTGAAGAGAGAGTCGAGGGTTTTTCCTTGCTTGATATGTTGCTCCTCAAGATCCTCACTTTCTTCCTGAAGGGAGTTGCACAATGCAGTCTTTTCCTTCAGAAGAACCTGAGTCTTAGCAAGCTGTTTGCTGAGAACCCACCAAGCTTTGTCCTACTGTACGACCATGGGATCATTCCAAATCATTTGTAGAAAGGCTTAAAAAGTGAGTAAGAATACGTACCTTGAGGACAGATGATTGGGCCACAGTAGGAGAAGCAAGTGGAATGTCAAAAGGATATGGTAAAAAAGATTCTCCAGTTAATGGTTGTAGGCTTTCAACCTCCTTCCTTCTATCATGGTCACTTTGTACAAGAGGCTGGTACAACAGCCTCAGCCACAGTTGCAGCTAATACATCGGTCTTCATTAGTTTTTTCGATGAGGATCCACTAGATGATTCTATATCATCACCAACTCGCTTCTTTGAAGCTGCTAGATCTTCAAGTACCTGAAAAAACCAAAATGCATTGCTTTGGAAATCATTCTTCAAGAGAGAAGATTTATGCAGATCCTCCAAAAGAGAACTACCTCTTGGAATGCCTGTACAACATTGCCTTCTACCACTAATTCTTTTTCTTCACTTTCATTGAGTTGCTCAGGGCTTTGACTTGCCATTGGAATGAGAAGAGAGAATAAAGAAAATTAGAAGATGAAAAGTGGTTCTAAGACTTACAGATATCTGCGAAAGCTTGAAGACTTTAGAACACAAAGGCTAAATATTTATAGAACTCAGAAACGACAGTTTGAATTTACAAACCTCGGGTTCTGAAGAGGAACTCTGTGAGTTTAATGTCGAGTTGCAGCAAAAAACTTCATAATGGCTTGACAACCGCACCCGAAGTTTTTCTTGGGAAATGTAGTAGGTTAGGGTGGAAAAACAAAACATTTTTCTCCAATGTTGCAATATAAGAAGGTGAAACAACGGAATTCCTACATGATTAAATTAAAAATTTTGGAATTTGAAACGACAAAGTATATAACTTGTTATTCAAATTTGGGGGCTAGCTGACGAGGATTATAACCCGAGTTAGTCACCTTTGCGGTTCTATAGTCGCAAGGGCTACAGAACAAAATTTAAATTGTTTACATACCCCTCTGTGGTCTCAGGGACCTAAGAGGGAGACAATAGGACAGCCCAATATATTCCGAACATGGCCTATTCTTTAGTCTCAGCCTATATTGTCACGGGGTCTGTAGTCTCAAGACATCCACAATACTAAGGTCGTAAGTCCATGGTCTCACATACCCACGAATATCCTGGTCATGGAGATATCTTCCCGTGGTCGCCCAGGTCGTGGAGAGTGAAAGAATAACAATACATGGTCATAGTTAGTACGCGACCATGGCTATTGAAGAGTCAAAACATCCAACGGCTATATGGTTAGGCCCATTTGACCATACCTAGTAGTTAAGATTGTTCGACTACTACCGCCGCCTTGAATACCTTCAACCCTTTTGTAGCTTCTGGTAACCGTCAAGAAGATAAAAGCACAATCATAAATGGGCATAATTGCACATTATGGCCGGTACACGTCTACCTCCCAACGACCCTTCAATCCCATAATCGATGGCCGGCAACGAGCTATAAAAGAGGGATCGCCGGAGAGAACCAGGGGAGGAGAGAGGAAGATCCAAGACACAAAATCCAAAAGACATAAATAGTAGATTGATATACACTATGTAATAGAAAATAGGAGATTGTTCTTAGTTTATCTGGGAACGCCTATTATTCTTCTCTATAAACCTTGATACTCTTAGTGAAATCACAACAGGAGTAGGGCTATTACTCATCATCCGAGGGCCCGAACCTATATAAATTCATTTCTTCCTTAGACACAGATACCGTGATTTGCCTGAGCTTCATCTAGATACTTGGCCTTCACACTACATAATTATACTTGTATACAGAATTTTCATCTTGGTAGCTCTTTTCAAACAGGTAGCCATTTAGGTTGCAGTATACAATCTTAATTTGCTCTAGAATGCCTATTGATTCTGTGTAGGTCCTTGGTCGATGTTCATGAGGGGCAACATAGTTGATGGTTCTTCATCCTAGTGCAAGAGGAAGGCGCGAGGCATGACGATGTTGTGCTGTTTGGCCAAACGCACTGATCTTTCCTATGAGTTCAACCAATTTGGGAGACCGATCGGAAAGAACGCTGGAAAGTACGCTGCCTACATTGGCTTCTTGGCGAAAGAAAGGGTGAAGATCACCATCGAGAGTTGGAAGGACGTGAAGGCCAACGAGAGGGTCTGTGGAGTTCCTGGTCACATTCACCTGCCTCACACAAAAGCCTATGAAGGGTGAGATCTTAGTTGGCTCGGTCGAGAAGATCCTCAAGCCTGGCATGTTTCTCAACTCAAGACCTATGGAAAGCATCTTACATTTGTATTGGTGATTTCATCGAGCTCAACTCAACTCAACTCAACTTGCTGGTTCTAGCTCCTTGCCACACTGCCTGGTGATTTCCTCGAGCCTCTCTGAATTGAACTCCTATGGTTAAGTCAAACGTGGTTCATACATTTGCTGTTTTAGATGAATGGATTTGTGATGTATCAAGTGTAACTTATAGCTGGAAGTTACATTGCTATAGCAATGCGCCATGCTTGGTGTATCAACACTAGCTTGAAACTTACTTAATATACTCAACTTGCAACGATTCTCTTTTATGTACAATGTAGGGGCCACTGGGTCGTCATCATGATGTGCTGTTTCAAACATGAATTTTGTAATATACATTGAATGTGTGAATTGGTGTATTTGTGTATTTGTATTAGTGTATATTTGTGTATTTGTATTGGCGTATATTTGTGTATTTGTATTGCTGTTTCAGACATGTACTTGCGCTTCAGACATTTGTACTAAGATTGGGAGAAAGAGTGTTGTTTGGCAATGGCGGATGACCCTTTTCCTACATTATATAGAGAGATCGTATAATGTTACTTCTTCAGTGTAGTATTATTTTACTTTTATTAATAATAGTGCCTAGGAAATGTTAATCTCGATATTAATTCTAAGTCGGCTATGATGGCTTGTGTGAATTGTTGTATTTGTATTGGTGCATATTTGTGTATTTGTATTGTTGTTTCAGATATGTACTTGTACTAATGGTTAAGTTGTTACAAACTATTAGTTAGAGTTTTTCTAACGATTCATAATAGATTTACCATTAGAAGAAACATAGTCAGCTACAGATATGCAGTCTGCTAAGCCCTTTCTTCTAACGCCTGTATTTTGGAAAACCGATAGAATATGCACTACTACAAAAATGCAGTTGCTAGCCCCTTTCTTCTAACGGTTTTGGTGTTGTAAATGTAGGATCGAGGATGCCGACTAGAGGGGGGTGAATATGAGGCTTTAAAATCACTTTGAATAAAACAACTTTTGCAAGATTAAAGCTTAAATAAACTAAGTGCAAATAAAATTGAATCAATTCAACAATTTAGATTGCACAAATAAAAATGAGAGAAAGAGAATCAAACACATATCCCGAGGTCTCGGAGACTCGCCTGGTCTCCCCTACTCCTCGTTGAAGCACTCAAATGAATGAGTCTTACTTCAATAGCCACACAGGATATTATCCACTAGGGTTGCTCCTTCTCCACTATGGAAAGGTGAGCACCAAACCTCTCACAAACACACCGAGCCTCTCCAACAAGCTTTGTCAATGGAGAGATCAATGGCCACGCCACTAAACCGTTTAGGTGAAGGCGATCACCAAGAGTAACAAGTTATGAGATCTTCTCTTGACCTCCAACGGCCACCGAGAAACCCTAAGGATGCAAATGATGCGAATAAATGCTCTCGGAGGCTCTCTCTTAATCACAAAGAATGATACTTGATCAACAGATCAAGATTTTAGCACTAGGAAACTTTGGCTCAATTGTATATATGAATATGGCTCAGAGATATGTTGAAAAATTACTCAAAGATGTATAGAAAATCTGCTCAAAAAGTTTATAAAAACTGCTCAAAACTGCTTAAAAATCTGCTCAAAATCTGCTCAAAAGTGTATAGAAGAATGTAGCTCAAAGATGTGTGAAAATACTGCTCAAAACACACATATATATAGCCCAACCTCTTAGCTAGCCATTATGGTCGAGTAAGGAAAGAAATCAATGCAGCTAACAGATAGCTTCGACCTCTAACGGCTAGTAAGTAGCCATTGGAATGAACTGTGCTTGGAAGACCTATGGTTGAATGAACAGTGCTCGGAAGACCTCTGGTCAAATGAACAGTACTCAAAAGATCAGTTTCAGCCCCTCTTTGAAATCTATATATTTTTCTCAGATTCAACCAAGATTGTGAAATAAAATGAATGCAACATATGACCTAAGAGTTTGTTAGTTTTGCTGGAACTAAAAGAGATTTTGCAACCCCTCTTAATAGTATGGTTAAAACTAAAAAGAATTTCTATAAATCCAATCAATACACCAAACACTGAGACCGGTACAATAAACAAGCACTTACCTTAGGTCTTTGGGGCTTTCCTGTTGCCGACCTTGTGCTTGCGACCTTGGCTCACAATCTTGGCTCGCAACCTTGAACTGCGACCTTGGGCGACACTGTGACCTTGCGCTTGCGACCTTGGCTCACGACCTTGGACTGTGACCTGCAGATCCTCCCAGATCACTTACAGACTTTATAGAAATAGCTCTGCATACAAATAGCTCAAAGATACGGTTAGTCCAAGACACTTAATGTCATCAATAATCAAAATCAACCAAAAAAGGGGCCTAGATGCAACAATCTCCCCCTTTTTGATGATTGATGACAACAAGTGTTTGAAATGAATAAAATTTAATGACTCCCCCTAATTGTATGCATAGGCATCAAAGATACAAGAATTCTCCCTGAATGCATGCATATACAAATGCACATATGAGTCATTTGAGAGTCCACAATGAATAAACAATGAGCATATAAACTATCAATAATGTCATCTAGATACAAGAATCTCTCCCCCTTTGACATCAAGCACAAAAAGGTGGGAGGACATCAAAGCAGACAATTAATTTTCATTTGATATATTAATAATATTCAATTCACTTCTAAGAAAGAAAAATCTAGTCTCATCTAAAGGTTTGGTGAAGATGTCTTCAGTGGATTAACAATAAGAGGTGATGGTGTATGTTGTTCATCACACTGTATATTACCATCATCCTCTTGATCATCGTAATAAGAGGTTTGATGTCTCCAATAGTAATTTTCTTCATCGTTTCTTGGAGATCTTCGCCTACAACATCACAAGACACTTGCTCCTTTTGAGAGACATTAGATTCATCGCATTCTAAATCACAAGATTCTTCAATACAATTTGTATTTTTGTTGAAAGCTCAATAGGCTTTGCTAGTGGCGGAGTATCTGACTAAAAAGCCTTCATCCACTCTTCTTTGAAATTTTCCATCAAATGTTCTTTTTCTAATGATATAGCCTTTACATCCAAATGCCCAGAAATAAGAGACATTTGTCTTATGCCCAATAAGAAGCTCATAGGGAGTTAAATTTAGAAGAGGATGCAAATAAAGCCGATTAATATAATAGCAAGCGGTATGCACGGCTTCAGCCCAAAAGCGAGTTGAAGTGTCATACTCACTTAGCATTGTTCTTGCCATTTCTATCAGTGTTCGATTTTTTCAATTCTACAACCCCATTTTGTTGTGTAGTGTAGGAAGTTGAAAATTCGTGTTAAATACCCAAAGAGTCACAAAAATCAACCAAGGTTGAATTCACAAACTCTCCACCATGATCATTATGGATTTTCTTGATGGAAAGTTCAAATTGGGTGGAAACACATTTTGTAAAACTTTTAAAAACATTGGGGGTTTCAGATTTTTGAGAAATGAAGAAGACCCAAGAATAACGTGTAAAATCATCAATAATGACAAAACCATAGTTGTTTCCGCTGATACTTTGGAACTCGGAAGGTCCATATAAATCCATATGCAAGAGTTCTAAAGGTTTGCAAGTTGAAAGAGTGCGCTTGGTCGGATATGAAGTAGCTACTTGCTTGCCCGCTTGACAAGCACTACAAGGTTTTGTCCTACTCAAAATTCACATCCTTCAAGCCAACTACCAAATCATGTTTTAAAAGTTTTTTAAGTTGATGCATTCCAACATGTGCAAGTCTTCTATGCCAAAGCCAACCCTTTGATGTTTGAGAAATGAGACATGTTGAAAGAGATGCATCTTTTGAGTTGAAATCAACAAGATAGAGATTTCCAAAATGAAAACCTTTGAAAATCAAAAAGTTGTCTTTTAAACTTTCAACTAAAACATCTTTAGGAGAAAATATGCAATGAAATCCAAGATCACAAATTTGTGTAATGGATAACCAATTAAAATTCAATGATTCAACAAGTAAAATATTTGAAATTGAAAGATCATGAGATATAGCGATTTTACCCAAGCCTACCACATTTCCTTAACGATTGTCGCCGAAGGTGATCTTTTGGTCTTCACTTGAGTTATCTTCCAATGAGGTGAACAACTTTTTGTTACCAGTCATGTGTTTGGTGCATCCACTATCGAGGACCCAATGTTTTCCACCGGTCTTGTAGTTCACCTACAAAAACAAAAGAATCAAGTCCGTTTAAGTACCCAAACCCTTTTGGGTCCTTGATATTAGCAATCAAAGCTTTGGGCACCCAAATAGATTTCTTCTTTTTATTTAGCATGGGTGCTCCAACAAACTTTGCTATCACATATCCTTTCTTTGACCTTTTAAGCATGTAGCATGCATCAAAATGAGTTGAAATCATTAAAGGACAAGCTTCATGTGAATGACCAATTTCATGACATCTAAAACAAAATTTGTTGCATGCTTTTACAAAAATAGCTTTTGTGTTTGGTTTATTTCCTTTCTTTGGAAAGTATCCAAGTCCTTCTTTTCTAAATGAGCATTTTTGCTTGCTAAGAAGAAGATCAAGAGATGTTTTCCCTTTGTAACAATTTTCTAAACCTTTACTAAGTTTTTTGATTTGAGCCTTTAGTTCATTTTTTTCATTTAAGATTATTTCATTAGAGGGTGATACATGGCATTGCAATTCTTTATCACTAGAGCTGGATGAACATGGTGTATTAATTAAATCATTGCAACTTGTTGACCAATCAATTTTTGAAGCTATATTTGGTATATCATCAACTAAGTCACAAGATATAGCAACATCCCTTTTAGTTGGTGAGTTAGTAAGATCCTTGATGAGTAGAACTTCATATGAGTCTTTTAAATCAGAGTAAAGAGCAACTAAAGAAGAGTGCTCTTCTTTAACTGGTCTATACTTCTTCTTTGTGATTCCAAGAGCATCATTTAATTCACTAATCATTTCAACTAGATCATCATATAAAGGGTCAAGAGAGTGTACCTTCTCATCACCTTAGCCATAAGGCAAAAAGATGAACTTGTCGATGTGTTGTTGTTGCCAAGAGCTAACCGGCTAGCTTCTTGGAACAGCCTCCCTCATCATTGGAGTCGGAATCGAATCTCTCCCCTCCGGACATCCATTCTCTGAAACATGCCTCGTTGTTTCCTCCATTGGTTTTCTTGAAGAATTTCTTCTTATCCCAATACTTGTTCTTATTTGGATATCTTGAAGCTATATGTCCCTTTTCATGACATTCATAGCATATGATGTCCTTGAAATTTGCTTGCATTGACCCCTTTGGTCTCGTGTTGATGTTGACTCCCTTCTTGTGCAACTTACATAGAAGTTTTTTTTGGTGTTCTTTACAAAAAGGGCTAAATCCTCATCGGAGGAGCCATCGTTTGAATGACCTTTGGAGTTGGCTTTGAAGGCCATGTTCTTCTTTTTCATCTCTGATGATTCGGCCGCCTCCTTCTCCTTCCGATGCATCTCATGGGTGATGAGGTTCCCCTAGAGATTGGTAGGTGTGGTGGATGATAAGTCGGAGTTGGTGAGGACCGTCACAAGAGTGTCAAAACTCTCTGGAAGAGACCTAAGCATTTTTCTTACAATCTCAATGTTAGTAAAACAACTCCGAGTCCTTTGAGCTCATTCACAATGTTGTTCAATTGAGTGAACATGGAATCCACAGACTTAGTTGGTGACATGGTGAATGTCTCATATCTTTGCCTAACCATGAGCAACTTTGCCTCCTTGACCCTAGTGGTGCCCTCATATATCTCCTCGAGGGTGGTCCAAACCTTGTTAGAGGTGGTAAGGTTGCTCACGCAGTTGAACTTGTCGACGATTCGGACTCGGGGTCCTTAGTCGAACTTATGCAGAATTTTGTGAGTTGTGAGACCTTTCAGGATGTCCCTCCGGGAAGGGATGATGAACCAAAGTTAACTGGAGCACAGAGAGTTTTAGACAGGTTCGGGCCCTCGATGGTGGGAGTAATAGCCCTACTTCTTGTTAGGATTTCACTATGTGTAGGAAAATTACAAGGTTATGGGAAGAGTCTTCACAGGCGAAGATCCTTCCAGTGTGATGATATTAAACACCACTAAAAATGCCTATAAAAGCTAGTAAACTTAGCCTAATGTCTTCTGTTGATCTTTTGGTCTCTCTCCCTCGTCTGATGCATTGGCTTACCCTCTTATACTGGTCGAAAGGGTGCCAAGGCATAACGGCATCGAACAGTTGCTCGGGTGTAGTTTTGGTAACTGCCCTTAACCTCCATGTAGGCTTAACATGTGTTATTAAGGAATAACTACATGTATTAACCTCCTGATGGTTGTCTCTATACGTGGAAGAATCTTCGGGATACTCGGGATATCCCTGTTGTAAAGTCTAATCAACCTTGCGTCTCCTGGTCGAAGGTGTTTTGACCGCGGATTGCTTGCAATTATCTGACCGCGCACTATCTGCAGCCTTCTATCCGCGTATGTGCATACGGGCTTCTGACCGCGCACTATCTGCAGTCTGATCGCGTATGCTTGCGATCACGTGTCCACGCGCCTCGGAGCAGCTTGAGTCCATATAAATGGACACTCATCTGGTTCGAATCTGTCTTGAACCAGATGTGCATTTATTTGAACTAGCTCGGGTATCAATCCTCGTCAGAACTCATTCAGGGACAAGCCGACAAAGAGAGAATTTTGGCACGGGCATTTAAGTGGAGTTTTCTCCTATCGTCATCAGAGTGACTTGTCGGATCAACCGGAGGAGTAAACTCAATCTTAACAATGTCCCAAACATCAAGCCCCATGGCCTCTAGAAAAACTGTCATGCGCACTTTCCAATAGGGATAGTTAGTCCCGTCAAAGATAGGCGCACGTCCAGTGTGACCAAGATTATTACCCTCATTTGAAGCCATCCTATCTCTAGGTGGTGAAGCCTACTCAAAAGAGAGACCACGCTCTAATACCACGTGTAGGATCGAGGATGCTGACTAGAGAGGGTGAATAGGAGGCTTTAAAATTTCTTTGAATAAAACAACTTTTGCAAGATTAAAGCTTAAATAAACTAAGTGCAAATAAAAACTGAATCAATTCAACAAATTAGATTGCACAAATAAAAATGAGAGAAAGAGAATCAAACACAATGATGTATCCCGAGGTCTCAGAGACTCGCCTGGTCTCCCCTACTCCTCATAGGCTCAAGTGTATATATGAATATGACTCAGAGATATGTTGAAAAACTGCTCAAAGGTGTATAGAAAATCTGCTTAAAAATTTTAGAAAAACTGCTCAAAAAGTTTATAAAAACTACTCAAAACTGCATATAAACCTGCTCAAAATCTGCTCAAAAGTGTATAGAAGAATGTAGCTCGAAGATGTGTGAAAATACTGCTCCAAACACACATATATATAGCCCAACCTCTCAGCTAGCCATTATGGTCGAGTAAGAAAATAAATCAGTATAGCTAACAGACAGTTTTGACCTCTAATGGCTAGTAAGTAGCCGTTGGAATGAATAGTGCTCGGAAGACCTCTGGTTGAATGAACAGTGCTCGGAAGACAGCTGGTCCAATGAACAATGCTCGAAAGACAAGTTTCAGCCCCTCTTTGAAATCTATATATTTTTCTCAGATTTGACCAAGATTGTGAAATAAAATGAATGCAACATATGACCCAAGAGTTTCTCAGTTTTGCCAGAACTAAAAGAGATTTCGCAACCCCTCTTAATAGTACGGTTAAAACTAAAAAGAATTTCTATAAATCCAATCAATACTCCAAACACCGAGACCAGTGCAATAACCAAGAACTTACCTTAGTTCTTTGCGGCTTTCTTCTTGTCAACCTTGCGCTTGCGACCTTGCGCTTGCGACCTTGGCTCGCAACCTTGGCTCTCGACCTTGGACTACGACCTCGGGCGACACTACTATTTTGTGCTTGGAACCTTGGCTCATGACCTTGGACTATGACCTGCAATTTCCTCCTGGATCACTTGCAAACTTGACAGAAATAGCTCTGCATACAAATGGCTCAAAGACATGATTAGTCCAAGACACTTAATGTCATCAATAATCAAAATCAACCAAAAAGGGTCTAGATGCAATAGTAAGCCGTTAGTAATTGTTCCGCTACAAGTAAAACCCAATCGACCCTTGCTGTTTTGTTGTGTTCCATGCTCTATTTCTCTCTGTTTCTGATAAGAGTTCCACACTCCAACCTAGAGTGCTAGAGTGATCAGGGTAAGCCGGAAGGAAGTTAATTCGATCCATCTCTTTAATGTAAGCTTTTCATCACCTCTCTCTCTCTCTCTCTCTCTACTTGAAAGCTAGCTATAGCTCTAAGCTAGGGAGCTAGCTAGCTAGCTGGCTCTTACAATGCATCATGATTTATGAGCTCACTAGCTTGTATTGTGTAGTTAGGTTAATTAGTGTTTCATCAAGTTAGGTTTTCATATATAAGTTGTAAGATATATATATATATATATAGCTTAATTGGGCAGGTTTCATGTATGCCTGACTCATTATGTTTTGCAATTTGTCAATTTTGTGAATTGTACATTGACCAGGAATATTGGATGTATGGAATAAAACGTACTACTCTTGAGTATTTGAAGGGTGTGAATGTGTTTATTGAATTTGCTAAGCAAGAAAAGGGGAAGAAGGGAGAAAAGATATGCTTTGTCCATGTATAGATTGTATGAACTTAAAGAGGTTTAGCAACTCTTGACCATATGAAGAGCCATTTGATTCATCGTGGTTTTAACGCATGATATACCTGTTGGATATGGCATGGCAAAGATCTTGAGGAAACAAGCACCGCTACCAATCAGCAGGACCCGGAAGTGGATTGCAATAATATTGATGATCATCCGAATTTTGATAATGATCATTCCGATGTGCATGTAGATGATGACAATCTAGATGAGATGTTATGTGATGTAGAAGAAGATTACAGTGAAAATGACTTTGATAAATTTGAGAAATTGATTACTGATTCTGAGAAGCTCTGTTCCCTGGATGTGTAGAATTTACAAAGCTGTCTCCTGTGCTGAGATTATATAACTTGAAGGCAAGAAATGGTTGGAGCGATAAGAGTTTCACGGCACTATTAGATCTTTTAGCGGACATGCTTCCAGAGGGAAATGAGTTGCCAAGATCAGTTTACCAAGCCAAAAAACTGTTGTGTCCATTAGGAATGGAAATAAAAAAGAATACACACATGCCCAAATGATTATGTGTTGTACTATAACGAGTATGAGGATTTGCATGTTTGTCCGAGATGCGGTGCATTGCGGTATAAGCGTAGGAACTGAATTGACAGTGAATGTCACGAGGTAAAGAAAGGACCTCTGACCAAAACTGTGTGGTATTTGCCTGTGATCTCTAGATTGAAACGACTACATGCAAATCCGAAAGATGCGAAGTACTTGCGCTGGCGTGTTGAAGGCCGGAAAGAAGACATAAAACTGAGATACCCAGCTAATTCTATTCAATGGAGAAACATCAGTTGAACATTTGATGAGTTTGGAGGCAAAGTTAGGAATATAAGGTTCGGGCTGAGTAGAGATGGTATGAATCCACACAGAAATATGAGCAGTCGGCATAGCACTTGGCTGGTTCTTTTATGCATCTACAATCTTCCTCCTTGGTTATGTATGAAGTGCAAGTACATCATGATGTCATTTCTAATCTCAGGCCCAAACAATCTGGAAATGATATTGATGTGTTTCTAGAGCCTTTAATCGAGGACTTACAGAAATTGTGGAGCCAAGGGGTGCAGGTGTGGGATGCATACAAGCAAGAGAAGTTCATCTTGCGGACCATGATATTTTACACCATAAATGATTTCCCGGCCTATGGAAATTTGTCGGGCTATAGTATGAAAGGAGCAAGGCTTCCCTATTTTCCTAGATGAAACTGAGAGCATGTGGTTGCGAACCGCAGGAAAATAGTGTACATGGGTCACTACAATTTTCTTCCGATGCATCACGCCTACCATAAGAAAAGGAAATCATTTAGTGGGAAGTCTGAGAAAGGATCAGCCCCAGTGTTTCTGACCAATAAGGAGCTTTACTCGCACGTGAAGGACATCAAAGTTGAGTTCGGTAAATGTTGTAAACCTCAAGAAAAAAATGTATGAAAGAAGAGATTGATTCTTTGGGATCTACCATACTGGAAGCACTTACAAGTTTGACATTGCATTGAAGTCATGCATGTAGAGAAAAATGTTTGTGACAGTTTGATTAGTTTGTTGTTGAACATTCCAGGAAAGACAAAGGATGGTATCAAAGTTCACCGTGACATGGTGGAAATGGGGATAAGGACTGAGCTTGCACTGTTGGAGAAGCGAAAGCGTACATACCTCCCCCCAGCCTGCTATACTTTGTCAAAAAGTGAAAAAAAAGAACTCTGTCGATGCTTGTATGGTGTTAAAGTTCCATGTGGGTATTCCGTGAACTTGAAAAAAATTGTGTCCATGAAGGACTTGAAACTGGTTGGTATGAAGTCCCATGATTGTCATGTGCTGAGGGCACAAATGCTTCCCATTACTATCAGGGGTATTCTCCCAGTTAAATTCAGAGAGACAGTCACAAAGTTATGTTATTTATTCAACGCAATATCTTGCAAGGTAAGTGCACTCCTACTATAAGTTAATTAGCTCTATTCATGGAACTTAATTGCCAAAATTTTCTAATATAAATATTTGGCGCAACTGTGTCCTCGTAGGTAATTGATCCAGATGGACTGGACGATTTGCAATGCAATGTGATTACAACTCTTTGTCAGCTCGAGATGTATTTTCCTCCATCTTTTTCTTGATGTAATTGTCCATCTAATTGTTCACCTTATCAGAGAAATTAAGTTTTGTGGACCCGTGTTTTTGCGCTATATGTATCCATTTGAGAGATTTATGGATATCTTGAAGGGATACATAAGGACTCGTCATCAACCTGAGGGGAGTGTGAGGACCACGAAGCTGGTCGGCTAGTTGGAGGCCACGTTGCTGGCCAACAGAGAAGTCACAATGCTGATAAAGCTGAGACCTAAGTCTATGCGCTGGATTTTTGTTTTGGAAAAGATTGCTGTTAGACAGTGCAGTATCTGTCAAGAGTTCCTTGCAGCCATCTCTCAACTTGAGTGAGTGCCACTACTGTAACATCCCAAAAATACGGTCTAAAAATTTTGTTTTACAAAAATCTGATAATTGTCATATCTGTGCATATTTTCCATATGTTTTAACCCCCTGATCATGCACATTTAGTCATATAAGGTGGCATTTGCATTAATCATGTGGCGTCCCCCTGTGGGTAAGGCCCACCTTGGGGTTTACCATTACTCCCGTGGAGACCTAGCTCGTTGCAGCTGGTGCCATACATACATACCCTTGACTTCCCAGGATAAGTCAATCACAGGAGTACATTGCAGTAGAGTAACTTACAAAATATTTTGAGTAGTATGGACTGCTGGCCTTAGTACAACATAAAGATATTACAATTCCTTCACAGCACACATGGTCTAGCTAAAGCAAAATAACAACTACACGGCAGAAGCTAGGTAAATCCCCACAGCAAGAAGTTGACAACAGAACAACACACATTAGGGCTCTGGTGGAACTGGCTCTCCTCCTTCTGGATCCATGAAGTTCTCCACGCCTTCCTCTTGATCATTGAACGCTCCATCTATTGGATTGTAGGTTGCAAGGGTGAGTACTTACGTACTCAGCAAGTCATAGGTAAGAGTATATACATATAGTAGTGATGATATGAACCTATGCTAGTAAAGAAGTGTGGATGGTTGTAAAATAGTCTTTTCCTTTATATCTCATCTCAAGGAAGCACTTTTCATAGCATAGCATTGCTATTCATGTTCCACTATTTATAGTAAGCACCCCTTATCATGCCAACACATGTCATTTGGGTAATCTTGACTTATCAAATTTTATTTAGAAAACATACTTGTGCCACACCCCGTGGATTTAATCTACCACAGCAGACTCCTATAAACTCGAGAGCTCGGAGTATTCGAATACGTTTTTAACTCTGCAGAGAGGTACCAATTTACCCGCAAGATATTCCACTTTTATGCCCATCCTATCAATATGATTAGACCCTTCCTCACTGCACAGTGTGAGTGGCAAGGTGGAGATAACAAGAGCTTTTGTTATGTTTCACTCACAATTCACCCCTGACCCTGTGGTCGGACAAACCACAGTTGTGGCGGGCTATACCCCCACCCCGACTGCATCTCCTCATTACTGGGTCAGCGTGCATCATCACATCCAGTGATATGTGTAGGAGCCGCACTCCGTGCCAATCGTGCAAAACTTTCCATCTCATGCAGGGGTTTCATGTGCGATCCGCATACTTACTTGTTCAGGCCTGTCCCATACCAGGCTTGCAGTTAGTACATTTTTCATGCCACTAGACGCACAACACAAGGTTCTTGTCCTTATATGCCAGTGACCAGACTATCCACAACACTGCACATCCAGTGCCACCACCATTCCATACCAAACTCTGGTCACGGCTAGGGTTTTATTTCATAAATATACATAAATACACATATAATAGTTCATGGTTCATTACTTGATTATTTCACATTTCACGGGCATCCAGCCTAATACTGCCATTTCATATCTCAATCCTTCTTTCACATGCAATACTACTTATATTCAAGGATTATATTATAGCAACTCATAAAATATAGGTTCAAGATGTTCAAGAATATGACTTGCCTTCTGCATCATAAGAATTAGCAGCTGGGGTCGGGTCGATAGTGAAGTCCTCGAATTCTTCCTCTGGATCTACTCAGCAATAAATCAAACACAAAATGATTACTAATTATATTAAAATGTTTTATGATCTATATGCAGTTATGCTTTAAAAGAATAACTGAACGATGCTGAAGTTGATTGAGACTGCAAGCTGAACTGAGTCGAAACCTTAGAGTTTCAAAGAATCTAGATAAGATTGAGTACTAGAGGTTATCAGGGTTTCAAGACATAAGATTTGACATTCGGTTCATGGCTGGTTTGCTCAAATACAATGAATGTCAGCAGGTCAACATTCGGTTCACGGCCTGACATGGCTTTGGTTGGCCTTAGAGAGCTTTTCTCAAGATATGGCAGTTGAAGAAAATGTAGAACATGATTCTACAAACTTGGTAGACAAAGTAGATTTCAATTTGCACATACAAAAGTGGTCAAACTGAGCTAATGCCACTGGCTGACATGGAGTTGACACAAGATGACATGAACTGAAACTAGGGCATAGCTGCTGGAGTGCTTTAGGGTTTTGATTGCTTCGCCAATTATATCTAGAAGGTAGGAGAAAACAACAGGAACACAATGGAGGTGGTTTCGATCACTGGAGTGGACGGACGACGGCGAACGGCGGTGAAGAAACACGGTGGTGACACTGCAAGGTACAGCTACTGGACAAGATCTTGGCATAGGGACAACTCGTGATTTTGCACAGAAACGAAAGGCAATGCAGTGGAGTGATATGCTCAGGAGGTTGAAGGTGAATCTACAGGGCAAAGTGGCGACAATGGGAGTGGCCGGCGGGGACCGGACGGCACGCTAGCGGCACAGCAGCGAGGGGTAAAATACCCGAATCGTGTTTTTGAGCTGCGACTCTGGAGATTGAAGTGCCTGAGGCAAACTAGAGCTGTTAGCCACAATCTGGTGCACTGGACTAGGTTGGAGGCTGGTCGACGGCGAGCGGCGGTGGGCTGTGCCGGAGAAGAAACTACCTCAACGGTGATAGGGCAATTGGATGATTTAATCTCAAAATCAAGAGCACGGTTAGGTTCCCAGGCTGGTCCAGTTGGTGAGGTTAAGGGGAATCGGATTGGGGCGGTGCTAGTGAGGAGTTCAACGATGCGGTCGGAGAAGAAGAAGAAGAAATTGGGCTTTTCTAGTATAGAACTTTGGAGTTCAATTCCTCGCAATGGGAGCAAGAGAGAAGCAAAGGAAAGCTACTAGAGTTGCCAATTTGGCCGGAGAAGAGACGGTGCGGGCCGGTGACGTGAGCTGGTCGTTAGTGGTGCGCGAAGAACAGGGATGCTCCAATTCGAGCTTCAATTGTAATCTAACTGAACGAGCTTGCTAAGGATACTCCACTGACCATTTTATTCTACTAACAAGAAAGCTAATTTGGACAGGAACATGATCAATTGCCGAAACAGGCAATTTAGAATCCCGTTGATCACCGGCGTTGAGGTCCACTGGAGTTCAATTAGAAGCTACATCAAGATGAGGTGAGAGAGAGACACTCACTGGTTGAAGCAATTTGAAGTTTGGTGATGTGTATTGCTCTGGCGTCGTTCTCCTCCTCGGCAGCTAACCAGAGAAGAAGAAACAGAGAAGACGACGACTTAGTGGCTAAGTGAGCTCTGGAGAACAATGGTGAAGATAAAGCTGGTCATGGGCGAGCTTAAATAGGCACAGGATGGATTTAGTGAGGCTAGATACTGTGGAACTCGTGTCGGTGAAGCGTCTGGTCGAAGCAACAGCGGCAACGACGAGACAGAGATAGCGGCTCTACAAGTGCGTCAGGCGGTCGATGGCAGAGGTGTTGGAACTTGGTGCTGGCCGATGCAGAGGCGAAGGTGACGAAGCTGGCCCGGCAACGACATGTGCACACGTGTAGATTCAAACTTTCCCGCTGGCGCACACGTTGCTGTTGCGTTGGTCGTTGGTGCTACCACGGCGATGGCCCTGGCGCGGACATGTGTGCGCATCCAGGCACAATCACACACGGGCACAAGCGAGGGCGGAGTTTGGCCGGCGGCGAAGAAATCATGACGAGGCTCGAAGCAACAGCGTGCCGGCTGAGGATAATTGAAATCTGGACTGAAACGCAAATACCGAAAAGTATTTCGACTGAAATGCAAATTCTGTTAATTAGATAGTAGGGCTGATTTGAATTTTGCTAAAATAACTTGATTGATTTAACAAATATTTTAGCAGAGACATAAGACAAAAGTTAGCATTTTCAGAAGAATTTGAAGTGAAACAAAAATAGGGTAATTAGGGTACTTGTAATCGGAGTTTTGTCGAACTTGGATATTTGAGACCTCGGATGAGATTTTGAAACTCTCACAGAAGGAGATTTTGTATTGATTAGCATTTGGGAGGTATTCCTTGAATCAGATTAGGATTTGGAGTTGATTCGCAGCATTTAGCCTTTTCAGGCTTCTGGAAAATCTTAAAAGGACTAATCTGCGATACTTTATGGACTGATTTGCGAAAATGGTCTTAATGGTGGAATCTGGCTACCAGCTTTTTGGATTAAGGTATTGACATACCCTTGATCATAGTCCAAGAAGATTAGGTCAAGATTTGATTAAATCGGAGTTCAGGGTATTTAGGGTAATTAGGATATTTAATTAAATTTTGTTTTCGAAAATAGAAAGGGTTGACAAATCTGGGAGTTAGAGATCGAATTGGATCTGGCTTCTGAAGGCTTTTATTCTCAGGATGAATAGTAGGTCATATCTGGAAAGTCAGATCTTGATTTGGGTTCACAGGGAAGATTTTGAGATTTTAGGACTTAGGATAAAATAGACTAGGTTGATTTGGCTGATCTTGAAGAGACATATGCATGCATGACTTTTATAAAAAGAATTTTCACCCCAAACCCAGGGTGTTACAAATCATACACATCTTTATCGTCAACTCGACCATATTATTCGTGTTGTGATTTTATTGCTGGTTGATGCGATTTGGGTGGATTTAGGCCGATGGAGCGCGTCTCTTTGACTATACCAGACCCTCGGTTGATTCCGGATCGAAGCACGCATTCCTACGAATGGGTAGGAACTGACTGTGCTGAAATCGGAGTCTCTGGGAGCTCGAAATTCCTAAACCTAGTATCCAAGGGCTAGTTTGTGTTGCATCTAGGCCTTTCATGCCTAACCCTGATGTGTTTTGATGGTTGATGATAATAAGTATTTTTGGACTAACTATGTGTTTGAGTTAGTGTTACAGATTTCAGACAACCGCACAAAAAGCGAGGGCTGGTGATCAAAATGTTGAAGTTCAATTTAAGTCGTTCAAAAGCTTAAGAAGACGCAAAAAGAAATTGTTTTTGCTGGACTAAACTGATGCATCGAGGTATGTTGTAGTTCTAGGTTTACCGATCTCAGGGTGCATGAAGATCGATCGGTTTAAGGATTTTATTCTTAGTTTAAACCGTACTATAAAGAGGGGACGCAAGTTCTCTCTACATCTCCAATTATACCGAGAAAAATCTAGGTCAATGCACGCATATCATTATCTGTGGTTTTTCGACAATTTGTTTTGATATATTGAATTTTGTCAACAGTTGAGGTTTTTACTTCTTGAGAAAGATCTGAAAAGATCTAATTTTTGTTGCTGTTGTCAAAAATGTTCTTCTCGAAAATATCTTCAAAACAAAACTGAAATCATTTGAATCAGATCTCTGGATTTTGAGCTTTCTCTGTTTTTATCCAGACTGACTGTCAGTGTTGATAACTGATTGTCAGTATAAATGTCAGTTTAATAAACTGACTAATCTCCAGAGAGTATGTTTTTGTTGAGCTGATTTTTTTTTACTAGACTGACTGTCAGTGTTGGTAACTGACTGTCAGTATGAATGTCAGTTAGTGCAAACTGACAAATCTCCAGAGAGCATGTTTTTCTGTCTCAGATTTTTTGTACTAAACTGACTGTCAGTATTAGTATACTGACTGTCAGTGTGGGTTTCGATCACAGAGAGTTTTTGAGTTGGTTTTTATTCTGTTTTTCTCTGTGTTACTGAAACTGAGACTGACTGTCAGTTTTACACACTGACTGTCAGTTTGGGTAGTAAATTTTTGCTGTTATCTGCTTCAACGGTTATAAAGTTTTTAGCCGTTGCTTTTCACTGTTGATTTTGTGGACACTGACTGTCAGTCTTTGTAACTGACTGTCAGTATGGACTGTTTCTTTTTACCGTTTTAGTCCACAACGTTCGAGCTGTTTTGATCCTGTTTTTACTCTTTCTGGTGATACACTAGATTGACTGTCAGTTTGTGATACTGACTGTCAGTCTTGGTTACTAATTTTCAGCTCGAGCACAAACGGCTCTTTTGACCACGAAGGCTATAAATAGAGGTGTTGAGCTGCTGTTTTAACACAAGCAAATACAGCAACATAGCCTTTCATACTTTCTCACTAGTGCTTCTTCGTTTTACTTAAAACTTGATCTTTTGATCGAGTCGTGAGAGTATTAGCCACATCGAGCATATTGTTCTTGCATTCCCATTTCTAGATATTTTCTCGGTGTGCATTGGAGGCCTAGAGTAGACCTTGCTTCTTATTACTCTTGGTGAGCGCCCTCACCTAGACGGTTCGGAGGCGGAAATCGCTGATCTCTCCAAATCGGAGATTGTCAGAGAGACGCGATAACTTGTAAAAGGCTTGGTGCTCGCCTTTCCGGAGGGGACAAGGAGCAACATTAGTAGATAGTGTCCTGTGTGGATACTGAAGCTATACTCAAGGACTGAGTGCTTCAACGAGGACTAGTGGAGACTGGGCGTGTCTCCGATACCTCGGGATATATCGGTTTCAATCTCTTATCTTTTACTATTACTTGCTTTACCTTAATTTGGATTTTCATTTGCAAAAACAAATTTCAAAGTCTCCTATTCACCCCCTCCCCCTCTAGTCGACATCCTGATCCAACACGTGGTATCAGAGCTCGGTCTCTCATTTATAAGCTTCACCGCTTAGAGAGAGGATGTCGTCTACTGATGGTTTTAATCTGGGTCATACTAGCCGTGCGCCTATCTTTGATGGGACTAACTATCCCTACTGGAAAGTGCGTATGTCTGTATTTCTAGAAGCCATGGGATTGGATGTCTGGTTGATTGTTAAAGTTGGTTTTTCTCCTCCGGATGATCCGGAAAGCTATACTGAAGATGATAAGAGAAAACAACATCTGAATGCTCGTGCTTTAAATGCTTTATTTACTGGTTTATCTCTAAATGAATTTAATCGTGTAAGCAACTTGAATACTGCTCACAAAGTTTGGAAAACTTTAGAAGAAATATATGAAGGAACTACTAAAGTAAAAGAGGCTAAACTTTTAATGGTTAGACAAAAGTATGAAACTTTCAAAATGTCTTCTTCTGAATCTGTTGATTCCATGTTTACTAGATTGAATAATATTGTGAATGAACTTAAAGGTCTTGGTGTTATCTTTACTGATCTGGAAATTGTCAGAAAAATGCTTCGAGCTCTCCTAGAAAGCTTTGACACTCTTGTAACAGTTTTGACAAACTCCGATCTTTCTACAACTTCACCTACTGATCTCTATGGAAATTTGATTACCCATGAAATGCACAAAAAGGAGAAGAAGGAACTGAACGAAACCTCTGATACAAAGAAAAAGACGGAGGCTTTCAAAGCAAATTCCAAGGACGGCACAAGTGAAGGTTCCTCCGATGAAGACTTGGCTCTCTTGGTAAGAAATACTCAACGTCTTCTTCGCAGGTTACACAAGAAGGGAGTAAGCATCGACACTCGTCCAAAAGGTTCAAGACCAACAAACTTCAAAGATGTGATATGCTATGAATGTCATGAAAAAGGACATATAGCATCAAGATGTCCGAACAAGAACAAATCTACGGATAAAAAGAAGAAGAACTTCAAGAAGAAGTTTAACACTCCTAAAAAGGCATGCTTTGGCGAATGGATGTCTGGAGGTGAGAATTCCGACTCCGACTCTGATGATGAGAGATGTACAAAGAAATTAGCCGGAATCGCCCTCAAAAATTCATCAAGCTCTCCAGTTTGCCTGATGGCAAAAAGGAATGAAAAGGTAACTTCTTTTGATCCCTCCTATGATGATCTAGTTGAAATGCTAAATGAAATCAATGAGGCCTATGGCAAAACTAAAAGAAAATATAAGACCCTTAAGGAAGAATTTTTAACTCTTTATGATCAACACTCTGAATTAAAAGAATCCTATGAAAATGCTCTTATGAAAGATGTCTCAAATTTGTCTTGTAAAGCTAGCATTGGTACTTCTTGTGATGATATTGATAATTTTCAACTAGATATACCATGCGCTTCAAATGAATCCGTTCTCTCTGAAAACATTAAACTTAAATCTCAAGTTAAAAAATTAGAAAAAGGGTTAGAAAATAGCTATAAAGGTAAAATATCTCTTGACCTAATTTTAGGTAGTCAAAGATGCACCTTTAGAAAAGAAGGTCTAGGATATTTTCCTAAGAAAGATAAAAAGATAAAAATTAGAACTGTTTTTACAAAAGCATGTAACCTGTTTTGTCATAAATGCCATGAAGTAGGTCATTCACATGATTCATGCCCTCTTATGACATCTGCATATTTTGATGCTTGTTACATGCTAAAACGGTCAAAGAAAGGTTATGCTATTGCAAAGTATGTTGGTACACCAATGATGAACAAAAGAAAAAAATCTATTCGGGTGCCCAAAACTTTGATCGCTAATATTAAAGGACCCAGAAGTGTTTGGGTACCAAAATCAACTTAAATTCTTTTGCAGGTAAACTACAAAAATGGTGGACGTCATTGGGTGCTTGATAGCGGATGCTCCGAGCACATGACCGGAAACGCCAAACTGTTCACCACAATCAAAGACAATTCCGACGAATATCAAAAGATCACCTTTGGAAATAATCGTCAAGGAAGCGTGACAGGTTTGGGTAAAGTTGCCATTTCAAATGATTTAACAATTTCAAATGTTCTTTTGGTTGAATCTTTGAATTTTAATTTGCTTTCAGTTGCACAAATTTGTGATCTTGGTTTCCGCTGTATCTTTTATCCAAATGAAGTTTTGGTTGAAAATTTAAAAGACAATTCTTTGATTTTTAAAGGTTTTCGTCATAAAAATTTATATCTAGTTGATTTCTCTTCAAAAGATGCATCTCTTGCAACATGTCTTGTCTCACAAACATCTAAAGGATGGTTATGGCATCGGAGACTTGCTCATGTTGGAATGCATCAACTTAAAAAGCTTTTCAAACGTGATTTAGTTATTGGCTTAAAGGATGTGGTCTTTGAAAAGGATAAACCTTGTAGCGCTTGTCAAGCAGGCAAGCAAATAGCTACCACACATCCAACTAAGCGAATACTTTCTACAAGCAAACCTTTGGAACTTTTGCATTTGGATTTATTTGGACCTTCAGAGTTCCAAAGTATTGGGGGAAATAGTTATTGCTTTGTTATTGTTGATGATTTCACTCATTTTACTTGGGTTTTCTTTATTTCTCAAAAATCTGAAACCCCCGATGTTTTCAAAAGTTTTGCAAGACGTGTTTCTAATGAATTCGAATTATCCATCAAGAAAATCCGTAGTGATCATGGTGGAGAGTTCGTTAATTCAACTTTATTTGATTTTTGCGACTCTCTTGGAATCAAACATGAATTTTCCACATCCTACACTCCACAGCATAATGGAGTTGTTGAAAGGAAAAATCGAACATTAATAGAGATGGCAAGAACCATGTTATGTGAGTATAATACTCCTATTCGCTTCTGGGCAGAAGCAGTTCACACAGCTTGCTATTCTATTAATCGACTCTATTTGCATCCTCTTTTGAACTTGACACCTTATGAACTTCTTTTTGGAAGAAAACCAAATATTTCATATTTTCGTGTTTTTGGTTGTAAATGTTACATCTTAAGAAAAAGAAACTTTGGTGAAAAATTTCAAAGAAAAGTTGATGAGGGTTTTCTAGTTGGTTATTCTACCACTAGCAAAGCCTATCGTGTTTTCAACAAAACGTCTGGTTGTATTGAGGAATCTTGCGATATTGAGTTTGATGAATCTAATAACTCGCAAGAAGAGCAAGCTGTTCATGACACTTCAGGTGAAATTCAAGAACCTTTGAAAGAACTTACCATTGAAGAAGCTGAGGAAATTGATCAAGATAATGATGGAAGTGAAGACAACAATGAACAACCTGGACCTCCTGTGCAAGTTGAGTCTGCTGCAGAAGAAGCAGCACAAGAAGAAGCGCCAAGCCAGCATAGAACAATTATCAAGGATCACCCTTTGAACCAAGTTCTGGGTGATATTAGTAAGGGTGTTCTAACTCGATCTCGTATTGCTTCTTTTTGTGAACATCATTCATTTGTTTCTTCTTTAGAACCTACATGTGTTAGTGAAGCTCTAGATGATCCTGACTGGGTAAATGCTATGCATGATGAATTAAATAATTTTACTAGAAATAAAGTCTAGAACTTAGTAGAAAGACCTAAGGATCATAATGTCATTGGAACAAAATGGGTTTTCAGAAATAAGCAAGATGAAAATGGACTAGTAATTAGAAACAAGGCTCGTCTTGTTGCTCAAGGTTTCACTCAAGTCGAAGGTTTAGATTTTAGTGAAACTTTTGCTCCTGTGGCGAGACTTGAAGCAATTAGAATTCTTCTTGCTTATGCTTCTCATTTTAACATTAAACTTTTTCAAATGGATGTTAAAAGTGCTTTTCTAAATGGTGAAATTTCAGAACTTGTATTTGTAGAGCAACCTCCCGGGTTTGAAGATCCAAAATTTCCAAACCATGTTTTTAAACTAACGAAAGCTCTGTATGGCCTCAAACAAGCTCCTCGAGCTTGGTATGAACGCCTTAGAGATTTTCTTCTTTCTAAAGGTTTTAAAACTGGGAAGGTTGACACAACTCTGTTCACCAAGAAAATAGATGATGATTTATTTATTTGCCAAATTTATGTGGATGACATAATTTTTGGATCTACTAATGAATATTTTTGTCAAGAATTTGGAGATATGATGTCTAGGGAGTTCGAGATGTCCATGATTGGTGAGCTGAGCTTCTTCCTTGGACTTCAAATCAAGCAACTCAAGAACGGTACGTTCGTGAGTCAAACAAAGTACGTGAAGGACCTGCTCAAGCGCTTTGGGATGGAAGAAGCTAAGGCTATCAAGACCCCCATGGCTACAAATGGACACCTCGACATGGACAGAAATTCAAAATCAGTAGATTCTAAACTCTATAGGTCTATGATTGGTAGTCTTTTATATCTTACAGCATCTAGGCCTGATATCATGTTTAGTGTGTGTTTATGTGCTAGATTTCAGTCAGAACCTAAGGAATGTCATTTAACTGCTCTTAAAAGAATCCTTAGGTATTTAAAATGTTATCCCAGTTTAGGCCTTTGGTACCCTAAAGATGCAAATTTTGAATTAATTGGGTATTCTGATTCTGATTATGCTGGGTGTAAGATTGATCGAAAGAGCACATCTGGTAGCTGTCAGCTGTTGGGGAGATCATTAGTATCATGGTCATCTAGGAAGCAAAACTCAGTTGCTCTCTCAACAGCTGAAGCTGAATACATGTCTGCAGGTAGTTGTTGTGCTCAATTATTATGGATGAAACAGACATTTTTGGATTATGGAATTAAATTTGATAAAGTGCCACTTCTGTGTGATAATGAAAGTGCCATTAAAATTGCTAATAATCCTGTTCAACATTCTAGAACTAAGCATATTGAAATACGGCACCATTTCATAAGAGATCATGTGACAAAAGGAGATATTGATCTTAGTCATGTAAGAACAGATCTTCAACTAGCAGATATCTTCACCAAACCACTAGATGAATCCAGGTTTTGCTTTCTTAGAGGTGAACTAAATATTATAGATGTTTCAAATGCTAGTTGATAAAGTGATATTTTTATTAACTTCATCATACTATTGATTGCTTATCTTGATTAATGAAGTATAATATATATATATATATATATATATATATATATATATATATATTTTATTATTAAATATTTTCTCCCTTAGAGCTCTCTCCTGGTCGAAGTCATAACTGACAGTCAGTTTTTATAACTGACAGTCAGTATAGTGTTGTTTCTTGGTCGTAGGGTTCTGGTCGTTTTGAAGTCTCACACTGACTGTCAGTATTCAACACTGACTGTCAGTCTCAGCACTTGATTTTATTGAACTGACATTCAGTGTACCACACTGACAGTCAGTTTTTAAAATTAAGTGACTAGACTGACAGTCAGTTTGTGAAACTGACTGTCAGTTTGGGTCCTTAAAACCCTAAACCGAGCTTTCTTTTTATATTCTTCGGCCGCCGTTTTTGTTGTCATCGCCGTCGCCGTCGCCGTTGCTCCTCCTCATCGCCGTCGCCGTCGCCGTTGCTCCTCCTCATCGCCGTCGTCTCGTCGTCCTTCTCCCGCCGTGAGCTCTCTCTCTCTCCTTCTTTTTTCTTCTTCTTCTTCTTCGTTATTTTTTTTCTCTCTTTAATTCTTTCTTTTCTTTCTACTAATCCGAAATTGCTTTTCTATTTTCTTTCCATGATCTGCAATAGCACTATATCTTCACAATCTTTGCAAAATTCCCTCTCAAATCCCCACAAAAAACTCGCCATTTCTCAGTTCGCTGGTTCTAGGTTGAAACTGACAGTCAGTTACTCAAACTGACTGTCAGCATCAGGTTCGAACTGACTGTCAGTTCATAAGACTAACTGTCAGTCTGAACCCTGAAAACAGAAATTTTTTGTTTTCTCCACCCTTGTTCATCCTTGCATTCCTTCAGCTATTCACTATGTCTGATCAGCCTCATCGCCGTGTTGCTCGACGCAAGACTGTTGCGTCCAGCAGCAGGCCTTCGGGCCAGTCCTTTGGGGCTCGGCGTTCCCCCTCTCCAGAGCGTGTCCCCGTGAACTATTCGCAGTGGAACGCTAGTCGGCTTCGGACTCTTTGTCAGCCGAACCCCTATCTATCTCCTCGTCCTTCTGGCACGGATGCCTCGCCACGTACCACCTTCTACACCATCACTCAGTTCGACATGTTTGAGAGCATCTACTCTCACATGCCCTTCTTTGTTCATCGTTCTGTCTCTTGGCAGACGATAGTTTCTCGCACTGGCATCGCTTCTCTTTCTGATGCTTTTGCCTCTGTAGGGATCCGAGACTTGGTCTCTGATTCTTCTTTGACCTGGGCAGAGGAGCCCATTTGGCAGTTCTATGCCACCCTCCACATTTCTCCTCAGCGTGACTCACTGACCTTTATGACCGGCCTCCAGGTATACACGGTCACAAAGGAGCAGCTTGAGGCCGCTTTAGGACTAGTTCGTCTTGCTTCAGGGCGCCAGCTCCACACTTTACCTGATCTTGAGCATCGTGAGGTCACTATGCTCTACTCCGGCGCCTTCCAGGTTCGTCACATTGCCGGCATGCGCCGCGATGTTGACCTGGCGCTGAAGATTCTTCGCCTCACTCTTCTTCCGATCACAGGTGACCGCGCCAGGGTCACCTACATCACTCTCCATGTTCTCATCTCGATCTTTCGAGAGGAGCCCTTCGACATCGCTGATCTCATCATTAGTGAGCTTCAGCAAGTTCTTCTCTCTCCTCGTCGTCGCCTGGTGTATGCCCCATACATCATGGCACTACTGCTCCACATTCGAGCAGTAGACACCGCTCTTCCTCGCCCTCATCAGCTTTTGGCCTTCTTTCCCCCTGGCTAGGCTGATCGTCGCCTGGGCACTCATCCTCCAGCTCCTAGTGCTCCCTCCTTAGCCTCTGATGATGATGAGGATTCTGAGGACGCGACTGCAGCTCCAGCTTCTGCCTCTGCTCCTGCCCCTTCTAGCAGCTCCCGCACAGCTTCCTCTCTTGCATCTCTGCAGGTGTCTCTTGACCAGGTCATTCAGACACAGCAGGTGATCCAGAGTACCTTGGCAGCTCAGCAGGAGATCCTTCAGCAGATACTGCAGCGACTTCCAGCTCCTGATGCTGCGATGGCATCTGCTTCCCTTGCTCCTCGCAAGAGGGTACGGCCTGCAGTTTCTTCACCAGCATCATCTGCCGGCACCGCTCCAGTTCCAGCAGGACCTGCATCTCCCGCCGTCGTACCTTCCGCGTCTCCTACAGCTTCCGGAGGCACTGAGGTTCTAGGAGACTCAGATGACCAGGAGTAGATTAGGATTAGTTTCTCATGATTAGGCCTCCCTTTTTGTGCTTGATGCCAAAGGGGGAGATGACGAGGATTGACACCCGGGTCACTCCTAATAAACTTCTGGTTCAAGACAGGTTCGAACCAGACACGTGTCTGAAGATGCGGACTCAAGCTATTCTGAGAGGCATCACCACGAGGTCGCAAGCTTTACGCGGTCAGACCGTAAGCCTTGCGCGGTCAGAAGTTCGTGGGCTATACGCGAACTACACATTCGGGATATTACGCGGTCAGCCTAATCCCGCGGTCAGAACATCTGCCGATCAGGATACCTGGGATCTATCTATCCGGTTGTCCATACGACAGGATATTCTAGGTATCCCGAAGATTCCTACACGTGGAAAACCAACCGTCAGGAGGTTAACACGTACAGTTATTCATGAATAACACGTGTTTTAACTTGCGTGGAGGTTAACAGCAGTTTCAAAAACCATATCCAACCATCCGTGCAACCGATTGATGCAGTTTTCTTCACATGGCGCCCTTTCAAGCAGTATAAAAGGATGGCATGACGCATCAATCAGGGGGATCCAAGTTAGTCAAGTCTACGGCACACCTCATATAACATTTTTATATAAGTCTTCTTTAGCTTATTTTTTGTACACTTTTACAGGAAAAATCCTCGCCTGTGAGGATTTTTTCCCCCATTTTGTAAACCTTTGACCATACTTAGTGAAATCCCAACAGGACGTAGGGCTTTTACTCCCACCATCGAGGGCCCGAACCTGTCTAAATTCTCTGTGCTCCTGTTCACCATTGTTCAGCATACCTTCCCGAAGGGTCATCTTGAAAGGTCTCATTATTACAAATTCTGCATAAGTTCGGCTGAGGACTCCGAGTCCGAATCGTCGACAGCTGGCGCCCACCGTGGGGTCTTTCTCAAGGCGTCCTAATTGAAATTCGGAGGTTCGCCGAAACATGGCTGGAGCATATGATTCCGAGAATGATTTCGATCTCGAGGATTATGCTCATATCCCAATGCCTTCTCCAAGTGATCCTGTTCCGATGGAAGAGGTCGAAGGCCAGAATCTTCCCCAGGCTGAATCATCTCCCCAAGTCATGTTAATCGACCAAGAGGTAACTGGCACAAGGTCAGAACCCACAGAGGTTCTTAATGTGCTAGGTGATGAGTCCGGCCCATCGTACGATCCCGCTGAGGAAAAATGTGATGGTGACCCTGAAATTAGCCCAGGAAGGTTTGACCCTGATAACCTCCACCGTCTCTTTGATTTTGAGTCTGACTCGGAACAGACCGAGATGTTCTCCCCATCGACAACTTCTCTCCCTAGGCAGTTTGCTGCGTTGTCGGAGGAAACTCCCGATCAACAGGCTGCCAGGGAAGAACAAGATCGCAAACAGAAGGAGGAGCAAGATCTCGAGCAACAAAACAACGAACTACGCAGAACAGCCCTAGAGGCTCTTCAAGATGCGCAGGCTCGTTACGATGCTGCCCCGAGTTCTTCTCGACGGTCGCGTGGTCATAGACGTGACCAGACTCCTTCCTTACCACCGGAGCACTCCCCAGTGGACGAGGAAACAATAACACCTGGTGCCCCTAGAAGAAGCACCGATGGTCGACTGCGATCTATCGCGGAAGTCATGCGCAATTTTCCTCCTACGGTCACGGATGCGCAGAGACCGGCCTTTTACAGGATCCTGGCGGAAAGATTGGACGAGGTCGCATCCGAGGCGACCCCAACAGCCTCTTCCCGCTCCGTGACACATTCCCGTGATCGAGATGGTCCTCATTTTGGTTCTGGCCGACGGAGTTACCCGCCGCCTATACCGTCCCGACAGGACAAATACCGGCGAATGCAGGACTCTCGCAATAGGGATTGAGTTCCCGTTCATTCTCGTTTGGGACCCCGAGTAACCCCGCCATTAAGTGAGTTTGCTCGAAACCCGACCGAAAGTCGCAGGACAGTTCACGGTCCTTACGTTGGTTGCAAAGCTTTCTCGCCTGGCCTACGAGCAGTCGTTTGGACCGATAAGTTTCGACCAGGGGCCATTGAGAGGTTTGATGGAACTCAGAACCCATCCGAGTTTCTTCAGATCTATATTACTGCCATCCAAGCAGCAGGAGGCGATGACAAGGTCATGGCCAACTACCTGCCAACAGTCCTCGTTGGACCGGCTAGAACCTGGTTGTTCAATCAGCCTGAGGGTTCTATCTATAATTGGGAAATGCTATGCGATGCCATCCTCAGCAATTTCCGAAACTGTTACCAAAAGCCGGGTAAGGAGGACGACTTGCATAGATTGCGGCAAACTTCGACCGAAACGCTTCGGCAGTTTGTCAAGAGGTTTGTCGGGGTAAGAAATACCATCCCGAACATATCTGATGGCTCCGTAATCAGGGCATTTAAGCATGCCGTTCGATACCGGAGATTCACTGAAGACTTGCTCATCCACCCTCCTCGATCGGTAGCCGATCTGTTCGATATGGCTGATCGATACTCCGATGCGGCCGAGGCAGTCGAATGGAACCGAATGGTCGACAAGGGGGACCTACCGCCCCAACCAGGCTTCAAGGACGCCGAAAAAGAAGATTCAAGCAAAAAGCCGGAGTCTTCACCAGGCGGGAAGTCAAAAAAGTCGAAGAGGAACCGCTCTGGACAGTACCGTGAGGTCGCGGTCGCGGAGAAACCACCTTCGACCAAAGGTAATAAGTCTTCTTTTAAAAGTAAAACTGCTTCTGGTGGCCGGGATTCCGACCAGCCAGAAAAATCAACTAATCCGCAGGAGGGCAAAAGGTGGTGTCCACTCCACAATTCCGCAGGCCACGATCTCAAAAACTGCAGGAGTTGGTTGAAACAGCTGGACGATTTCTACCAAGGAGCTGGGCCAATGCCAACCTTACCGCCCAAAGAGCAGGCGTGCGGGGTTAGAGACGTCGATGGAGACGAAGAAATGGCTTACCAGGTACCTCAAAATCATGTTAATGTCATTTTCGGAGGTTCTTCCTCTTTCGTTTCCAAAAGGCAGTTTAAAACTTTTTGCCGAGAGGTTAACCAAACGGAGACATCCCTTGGTGAACCTCAATATCCCCGTTGGTCGGATATGCCTTTGACGTTCGATCGCGCTGACTGTCCTGCGGGGCTAACTAGACCATTGAGGTTACCTCTGGTTATTACCCCAATCATCAGTAACGCGAGAGTCGAAAGGGTCCTGATCGATGGGGGAAGTTCCCTTGATCTTTTATTGGTCAAGACACTCGACGAGATGCAAATTCCTCGTTCGAAGATCAAGCCCATAATCCATCCGTTTTATGGGATAATCCCAGGCCCCTCCATGATGCCATTGGGACAAGTGGTCCTCCCGGTCACTCTGGGAGAACCAGATAACTTTCGAACAGAATTGGTTACTTTCGATGTAATCGATTGTGATTCAGCTTATAATGCAATCTTTGGCAGGCCGACTCTTGCTAAGTTCATGATGGCAACGCACTATGCTTATCAGTGCGGGAAATTGCCTGGCCCCAAAGGTGTCATTTCGGTCTGAGGAAGTCGCAACGTGGCGCTCACGTGCGACCGGCTATCTTTGGAGATGGTCGATCAACTTCCCCTCCGGGACGCTCAGGTCGCCACTGTCGCCACCGATGCGATCAGGGCTGCTCCTCGACCAGATGAGAAACTCAAACAAGTTCCTTTGTACCCAGATGACCCATCCAAGACAATTCGGGTTGGGTCAACCCTGGATGACAAATAGGAACTCGACCTCGTTGCTTTCCTCCGGGCTAACGCAGATGTGTTTGCGTGGAAGCCGTCCGACATGCCCGGCGTCCCAAGGGAAGTAATTGAGCACAGGTTAGCAATTCGACCTGGACAACGACCAATAAATCAAAAGCTCAGGCGTTTTGCCGCCGACCAACAGGAAGCCATCTGAGAAGAGTTAGACAAACTCTTACAAGCCGGGTTTATCCGTGAAGTGAATCACCCGGACTGGCTCGCCAATCCGGTCATGGTCCGCAAGTCAAATGGCAAGTGGCGCATGTGCGTCGACTATACTAGCCTCAACAGTGCCTGTCCGAAGGACGACTTTGCCCTTCCCCGCATCGACCAGCTGGTTGACTCTACTGCGGGTTGCGAACTGATGAGTTTTCTGAATGCCTACTCGGGATATCATCAAATTAGCATGGCAGAAGACGATGAAGAGAAAACTGCCTTCATCACCCCGTTCGGCACATACTGCTACGTCAGAATGCCGTTCGGTCTCAAGAACGCTGGTTCCACGTACCAGCGCTTGATGCAAAAGACCTTTCTTTCCCAGATAGGGCGTAATCTCGAAGCATATGTAGACGACTTGGTTGTAAAGAGCACCAAAAGATTGTCTCATTTGGACGATCTTGCTGAAACCTTCTGTAACTTGAATCGCTTTGGAATAAAATTGAACCCGGAGAAATGTTCTTTCGGGGTTTCTTCAGGAAAGCTTCTTGGTTTCCTTGTGTGTTCCAGGGGCATTGAGGTTAATCCTGAGAAAATCAGAGCTATTGAACAAATGAGGTCGCCCTCGACCATGAGGGATGTTCAACGCCTGGCTGGTCGCATGGCGGCTTTAAGTCGCTTCATATCGCGATTAGGCGAAAGGGGACTACCTTTCTTTAAAGCCTTGCGTAAACATCATAACTTCACGTGGTCCGACGAAGCCGAAAAAGTGTTTCAGGAGGTAAAAACATACCTTTCCAGTCCGCCGGTATTGGTCTCTCCTGAAAAGGAAGAACCATTACTTCTGTATTTGGCGGCCACCCCGCACGCGGTCAGCGCAGTTCTGATCGCGGAAAGGGAAGGAGTACACAGACCCGTCTACTATGTGAGCGAAGTACTTCATGGTCCTAAGGAGCGCTACCCTGAGGTCCAGAAGATACTTTACGCACTACTGATGGCTTCCCGTAAGCTACGACATTACTTTCAAGCACACAAGATCACAGTACCCTCCTCTTTTCCTTTAGGGGATATTGTCCGGAATCCAGAAAAATCTGGTCGAATCGCCAAATGGGCGGTCGAATTCGGTGCCTTTGAGATCCATTTCACCCCTCGCACGGCGGTTAAGTCTCAGGTTTTGGCCGACTTTGTGGTCGAATGGACCAACCCTGAGCCACCCGTGCAGTTGGCAAAGGAACTGGAGTGCCCCGATTATTGGACAATGTACTTTGACGGCTCCCGTAGTTTTCAACACTCGGGGGCTGGAGTGGTCTTAGTTACGCCTCAGGGCGAACAGCTTAAGTATGTCATTCAACTACACTTTGTTGCAACCAACAATGCCGCAGAGTATGAAGGTCTTCTTGCAGGGCTCCGGGCAGCAAAATTCCTCGGAGTCCGTCGATTAGTGGTGAGGGGGGACTCACAGCTGGTCGTAAACCAGGTAAACAAGGAGTACAGCACCTCCGATGAGACAATGGCTCATTACCTGGGGGAAGTGAGGAGATTGGAAAAACACTTCAGTCACTTCGAAGTCCAATACATCCCGCGAAAGGACAACATTCTCGCAGACTAATTATCCAAAATTGGATCCTCGCGCTCATCCGCTCCGGCAGGAGTGTTCATTGAACACTTGGACCATCCTTCGATCATGACTTCGGTCGAGGATGATCCGGCAATAGCCTTCGTTGCCAGCCTCGGTCAGGAACAAGATTGGACTCATCCATTGAGGGTCTATCTTGAACATGGGACCCTACCCGAGGATGAAACCAAAAGCGATCGGTTAATTCGAAAGGCGCGTCTGTACAAACTCATAGATGGGGTTATATATAGAAAGGGTACTCAAGGAGTATTCATGCGCTACATATCTCAGGAGGAAGGAAAATCCCTCTTGAAAGAAATACATGGCGGTGTATGCGGTGCACACGCGTCATACCGAACACTGGTCGGAAAAGTTTTTCGACAGGGATTCTACTGGCCTTCGGCACTCGATGATGCCAAGCTTATGGTCAAGATGTGTCCACAGTGTCAGTTTCATGCAAGACAGGTTCATCAACCTGCTTATGCATTGCAAACTATTCCTCTCGCATGGCCTTTCGCGATCTGGGGAATGGACATCGTCGGTCCTATGCCACAAGCGGTCAATGGATACAAGTTTTTGTTCGTAGCCATTGACACGTTCACAAAGTGGATTGAGGCCGAACCAGTACGAAATATTACTGCATCAGCCGCACAAAAGTTCTTTCACAAGAACATTGTGGCACGATTTGGTGTTCCAAACCGTCTCATCACAGACAACGGTTCTCAGTTCGCTAGCGGTCTTTTCCTAGACTACTGCGATCAGATTGGGACCAAGGTGTGCTTTGCTTCCGTGGCACATCCACAAAGCAATGGTGCCGTAGAACGGGCCAATGGGCAAGTATTGCAAGGCATCAAAAAACGTGTTTTTGATCGCCTCAAGACCCGCTCGGGGGCTTGGGCAGACGAGCTCTATACTGTTCTATGGGCACTACGGACTACCTCTAGTCGAGCCACCGGTGAGACACCCTTCCATTTGGTCTATGGAGCCGAGGCTGTGTTGCCTATGGAAGTAAGTATTGCATCTGTTCGCACGAATCAATTCGAACAGGTCAACCAATCCGAACAGCGATCACGAGATCTCATCCTCCTGGAAGAACGGCGTGATCGCGCCCTGATTAAGTCCGCGGTATACTTGCAGGCTCTACGCAAGTATCACAGTAAAAAGGTGCGACCACGTGATCTCAATGTGGGCGACTTGGTTTTACGAAAAATTCAAGACCAGTCTAACCGCAATAAATTCTCCCCAAAGTGGGAGGGACCATACACTGTCGCCTCAGTACCGTGGCCAGGATCTGCGCGGTTAGCCATGGAGGATGGTCGGATTTTGTCCAATACTTGGAACATCGATCAACTTCGCAAGTTTTACGTGTAAGTATTTCAATCACTTTTTTCCTGTTCAATTAGCATCTTTTCATAAAAAGCATGTCTTGTTTTCATACAATGAGTGTTTTTCTTTAAGCCCAAATTATACAAATTCGACCTGGGGGCTGATCGCTGGCGGTTAGATTATTATAGCATTTTTCAACCGGATTCGCTGGTCAATCTCATGATCACTTCCAGATAAGTTACTCCTAAATAAGCCGTTTCTCAACGCACACGGGACTATCTGGCTAGTCTTCGGTCATTTGGGTGGCTACCAGTTTGCAATAAGGTTAAAATGTTACTTTAATCTAGACCATCGGTTTGAAGCACATATCCCTGGTCATCATACTTATGTTTTCCCCTCTGCTTAAAATACTAAGGCTTCAGTATTCATAAAACAGAGGCAGGGGCTAGAGGAATATACTTATAGTATGAAACTTATGATGTGAATATGCACTTTCTTTTGAAAAAATACTTTTACATACATAGCATTGTAATTACAATTGTTTGGTTACAAAATGTAAGGATCATTCGATCCTTAGCTCAGCCAAGAGCTTGTCAACGAAAGGCTTAACTTCTTCAATAACGGCGTCAAGCAGTTCGTCACTCTCGACCTCAACCGGTCCCACCAGTGCGCTCAGATTCGCATCTGGGCCATGGTGAAGTCGAACCCGGCTGAGTACGGCAGAAGCGGCTGATCGGACTCTCGTCCTGATTGTCTCTTCACGTCGCCGCAAATCTCCAGGGAGATATTCGAGCAGTGATTCTGCTTGGGTTGTAAGCAGTGATGCCCAATCGCTGACATTTGGGTCGTCCTTCCTCAACTCTACCACATTGGTATTCAAAAGGCTGGCTATGGCCTTCAGTTTTTCGAAGACCAGTAGGCTCAACTCTTTGACCACTTGATTGGTGTGGTCGAGCGAGGACTCGAGAAGCATCTTGTCCTGGCTGAGCTGTTTAATGCGACCTGCTTGCGCTGTACAAAGAAAAGAGGTTATTAACAAGAAACGTCTTTAAGTCTTCTCAAGTTGGGAATCGACTTACTAGCATTCTCAGACTGAAGTCTATTGATTTCAGTCCGTAGTTTCTGAAACTCTGTAACTGAGTTCAGCTTTATCTTGGTTAACTCCTTCTTCAGGAACGTAACCTCTCTGCAGCAAAATCAGGTTAGTCACAATTAAAGCCTATTTATATTAACAGAAGAATGACGATCCTCACTTGCGCAAGCCGTCACGATCTTTTTGAACAGCCGCCATGCTAGCCATTGCAGCATGTGACTGGCTCGTCACCCATGACAAGCCCTGTGACACAAAGCAAGAGAGTCAAGTATGCTCTAAAGGCGATTCAAACGCCAAAACAGGGGTCATCATACCTTCATAAACTTATTTAAAGCGGCATCATCCATGCTAGCAGGAATCCTTGCTAGCGCGCCTGAAGTGCCTGCAACGGGGACAGTTGATGGGAGTGCCGGCCGGATGCCACCGCCAGAGACCACTGCTGGTGACCTAGTCCCTGTACTTGTTTCGCCTCCCGCGGTCCGGACGACTTCCTGAACCACGGGAGTAGAGCGCTCTTCATTAGAGACTCCCTCATCAGCCCTAGCTTCAACCTCTCCAGCGTCGGTTAAAGGTGTAGGCGCTGTCTTCTTTTGCCTAACAGGAAGAATGGGTCAGACAGTTTTTATCTAAGATTACTATCAAGTAAGAGTTCTTACCTTATTTTAAATCCCATTCGTTCCTGGGACTTCTGGGACAATTCCCCTTGCGAAGGAGAGCCGTCTCCGGTTCTTGCCTTCCTTATGGTAAATAAGACAGCACCCCCCTGGAAATGTCATGTTATAAGCATATTCTTAGGGAACGGGTAAAAACACATAGAAAGATCTTTACTTGGGCCACCGGACTAATCGGTGGGGCGGCATCCGAAGGCCTTGACGATTCCTGAGTTGCTGGAACCGTCACAACCGGCCTTTGTTCGTCTACCTCCTCCTCTATCCGCGGAGGAGGAGGATTTTCCTCCCTGGAATCCCCAGTGGACCCAGGGGGAAGCTCTCCTTCCTGTATGTACATTAACTTGTCAAATGCGCAGAAAGAGCCATGGAGGGAATGATCGAAAAGATCCTTTACCTTAGTCGTCCCTTCGACCAGGGAAGCAGAGATAACTGACTCTGAAACCCCGGGGGCTTCAGGAATTGGAAGGTCACCCGCGACCACCAGATCTTCGGTGGTCGCAGGGTCAGCCACGGCCACCTCTTCGACAGCTGTGGTCTCTGCGGGGCAGCCTGGGGCATCGCTGGATGGAAGATCCGCGATCTTTCTCCTTCGAAGGATCAAAGGAACATCATCCTCTTCCTCCTCGCTCCCCTCTCCCTGTACGACGAAGAAGTGATTCCATGTCGCGCCTGAAAAAGTAGCAGGAATGCGATATCTTACCGCAGTCTTTCTTGCGGGACGAGGGATGCTTCGTGAAGACCCCTCTCCAGGGTTCGGCTTGGTCTTCTTAGAGGCAGGACTCTTTGTCCTGGGTCTCTGAGAGACCTTCTTCACGTTCCTCGACGTCAGCTTCTTCAGAGAGCCGACATTTTCACTTGGGAATGTTGCATCCGCAAACCTCCCTAGGAGCTGTTCTCATTCCAATGGGATTGATTAGTGCTGGACATACATGAAAACTGCAAAACAGAGGCCAAGTGGAAAGTTTACCTTTCGGCGCTCTTGTTTAAGGTCGTCGCCAGCATGAATCAAGCTTTGGGGGCGAGGCGATCCCTTGGGGCCCTCTACCTCAGCGTTGTACGCCCTGAGGAGGTAGTTAGTCCGCCTCTCAATCTCAGCTGAGGGCAGGACTGTTCCCAGATACGAGTTAAATTGATACATTTCAAAAATGACATAAAAGGATTTCAATGTCAGAAATGATTACCTTCGTTATAGTCCAGGGTAGTGTCCGCCATGGACTTGATCTCCCAAGCCGGATGAGCCCTTTCACGTAGGGGGCTCACCCGATTCTTCACAAAGTCTCGGATAACGTCACGTGCCGTCAGCCCTTGCTCGACTAAGTGAAGGATCACCTCGGCATGCTTCATGAACTCCGCGTTCATCGCCGGGAGAGTATCCAACTCGCTCGTTTTCTCCGGCCGCGAGTTCTCAAACCACAACCCGCTCTCAGTCGGCGGGGTGCAGTAAAACCATTTCTGGTGCCACCCGTGCACTGAGTCTCGCAGGGGTGGGGAGGGATACTCCTTTTTATCCCTCAGCCGGAAGTAGATGCATCCGGCGGCGTTGGTGCTCTTCGACCACGCCGAAAAGTAAAATCGTCGGAAAAGATCCACGCTGGGATATACTCCGACGAAGGCTTCACAGAGATGCTGGAATACTGCAAGGATCAGCATCGCGTTGGGGTGGAGATTGATCAGTTCCCACCCGTAATGTTCAAAGATATCCTTAAGGAACCGACTCTCAGGGAATCGGAACCCGCAACGAAAATACTCCTCAAAAACCACCAACTCGCCTTCTTGGACAGTTGGGGTTTCTTGGTCCTTCTCCGCAGGTCGCCAGTTAATGAGCAGCCGCGGAGAAAGGATCTCCTCCTTCTCAAGCGCCATCAGGCTCTCCTCAGAATGATGAATGGATCTGCTCCAGGACGCCATCTGTGGTGTAGAATCAAAGGGGAAGCTGGCGATTTGGGGAAAATGAAGGTTGAAGAAAGTGAGGGTTTTGAGCGGCGGGAATTCTAAGGGTTTTTTCGCGGCTGAGTGGCTTCCTCAAGAAGCTACCTACTGCTTTTTATAGACCCAAGGCGACGCATTAATGAGTAATACGGCTCGTTTCAAACGTTCCATTAAAAGCTTTATTCATTTCCCATAATGGATACTGTCTCTGATGGACCCGATAAAGTACTCAGGCGTCGGATCTGAAACAAAAAGACTTCTTTGTTTTGGAAACTAAAAGTGTAAAAGGACTGAAAAATTTCCAGTACTTTTCAGAGGAAGTTTTTCCTTTTTATACTTTGAACATTTTGTTCGAAAATATCACGTAACCCAATTTTTAACGTGCTGAAGTGTTTCTATCTGGGTTATGGTTTTATCGGAATCGTGTTCTAGGCTAAAACTTCGTCTCTAATCGAGGTAATAGTCTAACCGGATGTTCAACTCTGGTCGCAATTCAGTTCTAACCGCGGCCTTAAGTCTGATCGCGGCATCAGGGCAGGTCATGGTGATCTTTTAAAGCGCGATTCTAATCGCAGAACTGAAATTTCCTGTGTATGAATAGTCGCGGACTAAGCTTTTAGCCATAATTTCGCACAGAAGGTATGGAGAATGTTCATATGAATAAAAGAAACTTTATTTATTACATTCTTTACATACAAAAGGAATACAGTCGATAAAAGCATCGACTTGTTCCGAAAGAAGTTTACAAAGTTCCCCGAGGGACATATTATTGTCAGTGGGATCTACACTGACAACCCCGAAGGAACTAGCAACTACTCTAAGTCTATCTATATCGTCCCTAACAACAGACGCACTATTGTCCCTAATCAAGTCAGAGAGTTCTCGCTGTTGCTGAGCGAAGTCCCTCTCTCGACGGAAATGGTGCGCCTCTTCTCGGGATCGATCAAGACATTCTGCTAAACGCAGAATCTTCGAGGCCATTTCCTCGGTCTTCTTCTCCAGGGCATTCTTCTCTTCCAGAAGAGTCTGTCCGGAAGGAAGAAATGGAGCAGCAGAAGGCTGATCACTGGGGCCTCCTACCTCCTGCATTTTGCAAAAGTTAGTCATATTAACTAAAATTATAAGCAAAAGGGGAAAAGAATTGTTACCTGTCCTGGTGCATAACCCGTTGATACACCCATCTTGGGGGGAAGATCATCATATGGTGGAAGTGCAACCTTCCCAGAAGAAGATTGCTTCGCCAACCCAATATGACGATCATCTGGTCGAGGGATAGTCACCGCTTGCCGACCAGGATGTTGATCACCCATAAGGATGGGAGAATCGAATGTGATGGGATCTTTCTCTAAGGATAAAGGCCTAACTTGCCGAGAGGCATGGACGGGGAGGGTCAAAGGAACTGAAGGAAGAAAGAAACTCTCTACGTTCTTCACCTTTGTTCCACTGGAAGATCCTTCGTCAACCTTGGGTTTCTTCCTTAAGGGAGACAGGACTTCATTCGACCCTTGTTCGACAATTTCCCCTTCATCGCTCTCAATCTCAATGATTTCGTGATCTGCCATTGGGAAGAGTAAGTGAAAAGGAAGGAGGCCAGGTAACAAGAAAAAGGCTTAGGCGTGAGAGGGAAATTGTAAATCTTTACATGTCCAGGGGTCTGGTATTTATAGCCGCCAGGGCGACGGTTCGCCTCCCGGACACCTCGAGTTTCGTTAAGACATTTACAATTTTACCTCGAGATAAAAATCTCTACGGCGCCATCATTGCCCGTCACGTAATGTCAGAACCCGTCTTGAAAAACCAACCGTTTTCACTTAGTGCGCCACTAAGTGGAGAAGTTAAAGGGCCGGGTTAAAAATCCAATGCACGGTTTTTAAATTCGAAATAAACACGTCTTTCCGTTTTCTTCGAATTTGGGGGCTAGCTGACGAGGATTGACACCCGGGTCACTCCTAATAAACTTCTGGTTCAAGACAGGTTCGAACCAGACACGTGTCTGAAGATGCGGACTCAAGCTATTCTGAGAGGCATCACCACGAGGTCGCAAGCTTTACGCGATCAAGTCGCAGCTTTACGCGGTCAGACCGTAAGCCTTGCGCGGTCAGAAGTTCATGGGCTATACGCGAACTACACATTCGGGATATTACGCGGTCAGCCTAATCCCGCGGTCAGAACATCTGCCGATCAGGATACCTGGGATCTATCTATCCGGTTGTCCATACGACAGGATATTCTAGGTATCCCGAAGATTCCTACACGTGGAAAAACAACCGTCAGGAGGTTAACACGTACAGTTATTCATGAATAACACGTGTTTTAACCTACGTGGAGGTTAAGAGCAGTTTCAAAAACCATATCCAACCATCCGTGCAACCGATTGATGCAGTTTTCTTCACATGGCGCCCTTTCAAGCAGTATAAAAGGATGGCATGACGCATCAATCAGGGGGATCCAAGTTAGTCAAGTCTACGGCACACCTCATATAACATTTTTATATAAGTCTTCTTTAGCTTATTTTTTGTACACTTTTACAGGAAAAATCCTCGCCTGTGAGGATTTTTTCCCCCATTTTGTAAACCTTTCACCATACTTAGTGAAATCCCAATAGGACGTAGGGCTTTTACTCCCACCATCGAGGGCCCGAACCTGTCTAAATTCTCTGTGCTCCTGTTCACCATTGTTCAGCATACCTTCCCGAAGGGTCATCTTGAAAGGTCTCATTATTACAAATTCTGCATAAGTTCGGCTGAGGACTCCGAGTCCGAATCGTCGACAGGAGAGATGGATGATGTTATGATATTTTGTTTAGATGGATGAATATTTTGTGCTATGATTATGATATGTTTCTTTTCTATGAGATTTTTTTTGATGCGATGATGCGATGTGATTTGTTCTTGCATTTGTATGAGATATCAATGTGCTCTAACGTGATTTATGGTTCTCTCTCTCTTATGCTATGATATGCTCTGATACATCTTGAGGGATGTGCACACTTTCAGGGGGAGATTTTTGCACAAAATCAGGGGGAGTATTAGTTGGTATTAGTTTATTAACTTGTTGTCATCAATCATCAAAAAGGGGGAGATTGTTGCATCTAGGCCTTTCATGCCTAACTCTGATGTGTTTTGATGGTTGATGATAATAAGTATTTTTGGACTAACTATGTGTTTGAGTTAGTGTTACAGATTTCAGACAACCGCACAAAAAGTGAGGGCTGGTGATCAAAATGTTGAAGTTCAATTTAAGTCGTTCAAAAGCTTAAGAAGACGCAAAAAGAAATTGTTTTTGCTGGACTAAACTGATGCATCGAGGTATGTTGTAGTTCTAGGTTTACCGATCTCAGGGTGCATGAAGATCGATCGGTTTAAGGATTTTATTCTTAGTTTAAACCGTACTATAAAGAGGGGACGCAAGTTCTCTCTACATCTCCAATTATACCGAGAAAAATCTAGGTCAATGCACGCATATCATTATCTGTGGTTTTTCGACAATTTGTTTTGATATATTGAATTTTGTCAACAATTGAGGTTTTTACTTCTTGAGAAAGATCTGAAAAGATCTAATTTTTGTTGCTGTTGTCAAAAATGTTCTTCTCGAAAATATCTTCAAAACAAAACTGAAATCATTTGAATCAGATCTCTGGATTTTGAGCTTTCTCTATTTTTATCCAGACTGACTGTCAGTGTTGATAACTGACTGTCAGTATAAATGTCAGTTTAATAAACTGACTAATCTCCAGAGAGTATGTTTTTGTTGAGCTGATTTTTTTTTACTAGACTGACTGTCAGTATGAATGTCAGTTAGTGCAAACTGACAAATCTCCAGAGAGCATGTTTTTCTGTCTCAGATTTTTTGTACTAAACTGACTGTCTGTATTAGTATACTGACTGTCAGTGTGGGTTTCGATCACAGAGAGTTTTTGAGTTGGTTTTTATTCTGTTTTTCTCTGTGTTACTGAAACTGAGACTGACTGTCAGTTTTACACACTGACTGTCAGTTTGGGCAGTAAATTTTTGCTGTTATCTGCTTCAACGGTTATAAAGTTTTTAGCCGTTGCTTTTCACTGTTGATTTTGTGGACACTGACTGTCAGTCTTTGTAACTGACTGTCAGTATGGACTGTTTCTTTTTACCGTTTTAGTCCACAACGTTCGAGCTATTTTGATCCTGTTTTTACTCTTTCTGGTGATACACTAGACTGACTGTCAGTTTGTGAAACTGACTGTCAGTCTTGGTTACTAATTTTCAGCTCGAGCACAAACGGCTCTTTTGACCACGAAGGCTATAAATAGAGGTGTTGAGCTGCTGTTTTAACACAAGCAAATACAGCAACATAGCCTTTCATACTTTCTCACTAGTGCTTCTTCGTTTTACTTAAAACTTGATCTTTTGATCGAGTCGTGAGAGTATTAGCCACATCGAGCATATTGTTCTTGCATTCCCATTTCTAGATATTTTCTCGGTGTGCATTGGAGGCCTAGAGTAGACCTTGCTTCTTATTACTCTTGGTGACGCCCTCACCTAGACGGTTCGGAGGCGGAAATCGCTGATCTCTCCAAATCGGAAATTGTCAGAGAGACGCGATAACTTGTAAAAGGCTTGGTGCTCGCCTTTCCGGAGGGGACAAGGAGCAACCTTAGTAGATAGTGTCCTGTGTGGATACTGAAGCTATACTCAAGGACTGAGTGCTTCAACGAGGACTAGTGGAGACTGGGCGTGTCTCCGATACCTCGGGATATATCGGTTTCAATCTCTTATCTTTTACTATTACTTGCTTTACCTTAATTTGGATTTTCATTTGCAAAAACAAATTTTCAAAGTCTCCTATTCACCCCCTCCCCCTCTAGTCGACATCCTGATCCAACAGTTTGCAATTTCTAGAAACTTAGAACCCTGTCTGCAAAACAGCCAAGACACAAAAATTCAAAAACCCTAGCCGCTAGGTCCAATTAGTGATTTTCTAAAAACCTGGGGGCTAATTGCAAAATGACCTTTCTTCTCTAAACACATCCACCGGCCATGGTTTCTCTTTGAGCCTGGTTTTTTGTATCTTACCTTCTCCTTTTGCCTCCCCCAAAGCTTCCACAGCTCCTACCACCTCACTGGCGGCCACCAGGCCGTAGACCGTCGGTGCCCTCCTCTTTGCACCTCCTTCTTCCTCCTTCCATTCTTCTTCTTCTCTGTTTTTCCTCTTCCCCTTTTCTCCCTTTTGCTGCTACTCTTCTTCTCCGGCGCCGTTCGCCGCCGTAGTGACAGCGGCGGTGATGGCTTCAGGCTCCTCCTCTTCTCCTCACCTGCAGCTTATTCTTCTACCTCCCCCCAAAGTTAGATCCACACCTCCTACCACCCCTGGCCCTAGCCGGTTCTTTCTTGTACCTCCTCTCTCAGATCCAGCACCCACTTCTTGCCACGTCGCCAATTCTCTCTGCTCATGTAGCGCCACCACCGTAGATCCATCCCACCCTCGCCGATCTCACCTCGCGCCGTTGCAACACCCGATCTCGCAGCCGCTCCACCTCTCGCGCCTCCCGCGCCCACCACTGCCTAGATCCGTGCCGCCGATCCCAATCCAGCATCATGCTGTGCCATTGCCGTCTCCGCTCCCACGCTCGCCACCTCACGCGTGCTGCGCCACCTCTCACGCCGCGTCGCCACTGGCCCGGTGAGATTTTTCTTATAATTTGGATTAGAAGAGATTTAAATTGAAATGAAAACAAAAATAGAATGAAAACGAAAAAGTGTGAAAGTGAATAGTATTTTACCAAAAATGGCTGAAACTACGAATTACTAAGTTTCGGGCCTGAAGTCGAATTCTGTCGAGGAAATCTCCGCCCGATCAGTCCAGGTGATAAGGCGCCACTAACCCAGTGAGAGGTGCCTCGGAGGCACCAAGTCCCGGGCGCCGCCACTGGCATTGTGAGAAGCGCCCCTAGGACCATGTCCCGGGCGCCGCCACTGGCCCGATGAGGAGCGCCCCGGGGACCATGTTCCGGGCGCCGCCACTGACCTAGTGATAGGCGCACCGGGGACCCCATATCCCTGGCGCCGTCACTGGCCCGGTGAGAAGCGCCCCTGGGACCATGTCTCGGGCGCCCCCATGGGCCCAGTGAGAGGAGCCCGAGGACCTCATGTCCCGGGCGCCGCCATTGGCCCAGTAAGAGGTGCCCGTGGGATCGCATGTCCCGGGCATCGCCACTGACCCAGTGAGAGGTGCCCCAGGGACCCCATGACCCTGGCGCCGCCATTGGCCCGGTTAGAGGCACCCCGGGGACCCCATGTCCCGAGCGCCACCACTGGCACGGTGAGACGCGCCCTGAGGACCATGTCTCGAGCGCCGCCACTGGCCCGGTGAGATGCGGCCCGTGGACCATGTCCCAGGCGCCGCCACTGGCCCTGTGAGAGGCTCCCCGGGGACCCCATGTCTCGGGTGCCGCCATTGGCACGGTGAGACGCGCCCCGGGGACCATGTCCCGGGCGCCGCCACTGGCCCGGTGAGAAGCACCCCTGGGACCTTGACCCGGGAGCCGCCACTGTACCGGTGAGATGCGGCCTGTGGACCATGTCCCGGGCGCCTCCACTGGCCCGATGAGAGGTGCCCCGGTGACCCCATGTCCCGGGAGCCACTACTGGCATGGTGGGACGTGCCCTGGGGACCATGTCCGGGGCGCCGCCATTGGCCCGGGGAGAGGCGCCCCAGGGACCCCATGTCCCGGGCGCTGCCACTGGCCCAGTGAGAAGCACCCCGGTGACCATGTCTCGGGCGCCGCCACCGGCCCGATGGTCAAGGCCCCGGGGGCGGTCCGGGGAAAAACCACGAAGGACCCCCACGCGGGGTCACGTGCGGGGCATGTGAGAAATGTCTCAGGAATCAGCGAGAACACTTGTCAGCCATCCGGGTACCTTGGCCAGGGGAATGATGACTGTATCCTCCGATCCAACAGCTGCAACCAGGGTAGTTTAGTAATTTGCATCTTTTGGGCCTATATATGCCCTTGTACCCCACTTTTTTAAGGAGGACAACTCATTATCATCAATACAGAAGAAACCAATAGGCATGCTCAAGAGCACTCTCCCCTCGAGAGAGCTCCCCCCAGCCAACTAACGTCAGGAGCACGTCGGCAGGACTAGGGCCCCCACTGGGGCCTGAACCTGTATAAACCCTCGTGTCACTCTTCGTGCTTGCCTGACGGGAGAGGACTGGTCACGCGGTCAGCTCGTGTCGTCGTTTGTTTGCTACGAACCTTTGTAAAACCTGCCAAGGTATTTGCAATACCACGACAATTGGTGCCATCCGTGGGGACTGATGACGAATCACCATTGCTCCCCCAAGAACGAGGGCTCGCGCCCTACCCAGTGACGCTGATCCCAGTGATCCGGCGCCACCCCCTCGAGACACTACCGCCCCGGTGCCTTTGACCGGATGCGGCCAAACCGAGGTATCACCTCTTACTCACCCAGTTATTTCCGATGGACTGACTTCCGGGCCCAGCCCAGGGACCGCGGCCGCCTCGGCGGGGACTAGCGTCCCCCCGTCTGTGCCCCCGTTTCCCAGGGATACGTTGCTCGAGACTCTTGTCGAGGGCCAACTCTGCGCCCAACGCACCATGGGGGAGCTACTCCACGTCTTGGCGCAGCCCCCGCCCCTGCCTATCAGCCGCAGTTCCCATTCATGGGGGGTCCTTCCCCCATTTATGGGGCACCCGGTAGCCCCTCGATGCCCGAAGCCCATGACCCCACCGGGGACTATGTCCCCTTGGCAGGCCCTTCGTCCCAAGTGATTCCTGCGCGGGGAGCCTTCCCAACACCGGGAGCCCTCCTCACGTCGGGAGCCTTCCCCGCGCCGGGAGCCTTCCCGATGCCGGGAGCTTACCTTGCACGGGGAACCTTTCCGGGACCAGGGGCACATTTCACGCCAGGAACTTTCCCCGTGCCGAGAGCCAGTCCCGCCCCGCCAATTGAGACGACCGCGCCATAGGTGGTCCCCGGGCGAATGGGACCCGTTGTGCCAGGGACTGCCCCGACACCATCGCGGGATCTCCCCCACGAGGGACCTCCCTCAGCGGTTCCGAGAGTCACCCCGGGGGCTAGCCTGATGACGGGTCCTGTCGATTCCTCGGTAGCACACTCCAGGCCGGCGACCGATGCACATGAGCTCCCTCCTCCCCCGGGACCGCCCCCGAGGGCTCCCCCGGTAGACCAAAGCCGCTTTACCCAGGAGGAGGTCGAGCGAATGCGCACCACAAAATCCGGGGTTGCTCTCCCCCATTACCGATTAGAGCTGCCCCCGGCTCACGGTCGTGGTGAGCCACGCTCCCATCCCGACAGAGGGAAAGACCTGCCGGGGAAGTGACTGCCACCTCCGGGGGATACCCGGACGTCCAGGAGGTTAGTTTGACCAACCCGGAGGAGAAGAGGCGCTACCGTCGCGCCGGTGGACTGCGTGGACCCCTCCCCAACTCCTACAACAAACATGCGTCCCCCGTTAAAGGGGACAGCGACCTGGACTCCCCCTGGGAGGTTGAGGGGGTAACCAACCGTTGTGCCGCAGACTCTGATGCATCCGTTGGCCACGACCCTATCGCCCGCCGCACATTGAACACTACAATGGTGAGGCAAACCCTTATGAGTTCGTGCAAGTGTACTCCACGGCCATTTCAGCGGCTGGGGGGGATGAGACAGTACAATGCAACGTCTTCCCCCTCTACCTCACTGGGATCGCCCGTTCATGGTTTTACAACCTGAGGGCTGGTTCCATCAAGTCCTTCGCGCAGCTCAAGCGCGAGTTTTGCGCAAATTTCCAGAGGAACTACGTGCATCCCCTGGACTTGTCCCAGCTCTACACTGTCCAGCAGAGGATGGGGGAGACCATCCACAGCTTCTTCAAGCGCTTCGCTCAGGTCAAGAGCAAAGTGGATCACGTCCCTAAATCAACAGTCATCGAGGAGTGCAAGAGCGGGATTCTCCCCGGGGAGCTCCATCGGAGGCTCTCCCGGAGCTGCCCGACCTCCATCGATGAGCTATTCACTGTGCTTGAGAAGTACACTCGGGCGGAGGAGGACGACCTCTGAAAGAAGAACCAGGGGGCCCCCGCCCCCGCTGATCGGGAGGCTAGGGACCCCCTCAAGCGTCCCAAGAGGGGCAACCGCGGCGAGTCATGGCATCGGGACACCTTTGTCCTCGAGGGTGGAGGCAGCTCTCGCGATGGCCCCAAGGGCAACCGCCCCTTCCCCAAGCCGAAAGGCCATGGGGGGATAGTCGTCCTGCGGCCGGGAAGGCCCCATGACGGGAGGCGAGGAGGGCACAGCCAATTTGTGGTTTACTTTCCACAAATTGAATACCCATGCTACCCGGGAATGCCACCATCTTCTCCAACACTTTGCCGCATTCCTTGATCAGTGTGGGCAGGGGGGCGGGAACCCTGCCTCCTTGCCCCTTCAGCCGACCTTGCCGGCTCTCCCTGCTCCCTCGGGGGAGCAACAGAGACAGGTGCGAGAAGGGGGCTCAAATGAAGAGCTCCCCTTTCAAATCTCCCAAAGGCGTCTAAACGTCATTACGGGGGGATCTGCCTCAGGGCGAGACTCCAAGCGCCAGCGTAAGGAGTACGCATGAGAGGTAAAGGTGGTGGGGGTGCTACACACGTCCCGGCCACCAAAGTGGTCGGACGTCCCCCTTACCTTCACAGCAGAAGACACGCACGGGGTTCGCTTCCCCCACGACGACGCACTCATAGTCTCCGCTACTGTGTACAATTGCCAGTTAGCGCGCATCCTCGTCGACAGCAGGAGTTCCGACGACATCCTGTACCTAAAGGCATTCAGGGAAATGCAAGTCCACAAAAAACTGCTAAAACTCGCAGCCGAGCCCTTGCAAGGCTTTGTCCCCTGGAAGACCATCCACCCGGTGGGGAAGGTCGATCTCCCCATGACTTCCGGCTCCCTGGACAATTACCAAACCGAGTTAGTTCGGTTTGACGTAATGGACCTCCCCTTGTCGTACAACGCGATTATGGGCAGGACCACAATCAACCGTCTGGGGGCAGCAATCCACCAAAGCTACCACTATGTGAAGATCCCTGGGCCTCGCAGTGTGATCACCGCCCGAGGCGACTAGGACGTGGCCCGCGCTCTCTACTAGTGTGCTACCGCAACGATCGGGAGCATCAACCTGATCAAGGCCCCGGGGGGAGTTCTCCCCCGGCACCGGACACCCCGACTGTCCCTTCCGGCACATTATTGAGCATAAGCTCACTGTGACGCCCAACCACCCCCCGGTCAAGCAAAAGCTGAGGAAGCTCTCCCTTTAGTGCCAAGAGGCCATCAAGGCAGAAATTACCAAGCTCCGAGAGGCGGGGTTCATTTGGGAGGCCTTGCACCCCGAATGGCTGGCAAACCCTGTCCTCGTGAAGAAGTCGAACGGCAAGTGGAGGATGTGTGTTGACTTCACCGACCTCAACAAGGCTTATCCGAAAGACAACTTCCCACTCCCACAGATCGACCAACTGGTTGATTCGACTGCGGGGTGTGAGCTTATGAGCTTCTTGGACGCGTATTCGAGCTATCACCAGGTCCGGATGGCGGAAGGGGATGAGGAAAAGACGAGTTTTATAACTCCCCTCGGTACCTTCTGCTATGTCCATATGCCCTTCGGGCTAAAGAACGCTGGAGCAACATTCCAGGGACTTATGTCACTGGTCTTTAAGGACCAAATCGGCCGCAACATCAAAGTCTACATCGACGACGCGGTTGTCAAATGTCTCTGCGCACCCGCTCATATCGACGACTTAGCGGAGACCTTCCGCAACCTCCGTGAGAACGGGTTGAAGCTCAACTTGGAAAAATGCTCCTTCGGCGTATGCGGGGGGAAGCTGCTGGGCTTCCTCGTGGCCAACCTCGAAAAAATTCGGGCCTTGTTGGACAAGCCCCCTCCGTGCTCCGTGAAAGACATACAGCGGTTTACCGGATGCCTGGCCGCGTTAAGCCGCTTCGTCTCGCGGTCAAGGGAACATGACCTCCAGTTCTTCAAGATCCTCCAGGGTGTCGAGGGGTTCATGTGGACTCCCGAGGCCCAGGTGGCCTACGACGACCTAAAGAAGTACCTCATGAGCCCTCCAATGCTCGTGAGCCTATCTCCAGAAGAATCCCTGCTCCTTTACCTCGTTGTGACCCCAGTCACTGTAAGCGCGGTGCTGGTAAAGGAGCAGGATGGGCAGTAGCGCCCCGTGTACTATGTGAGCGAAGCCCTTTAGGGGGCCAAGACTCGGTACACAGAGATGGAGAAGATTTGCGACGCCCTCCTCATAGCATCCCGAAAGCTCCGTCACTACTTCCTGGGACACTCGATCATGGTCCCGTCATCTCTCCCCTTGGGGGAAGTGCTGCGGAACAAAGAGGCCACCAGCCGGATCGGGAAGTGGGGGGCCAAGCTCGCCCCTTTCTCCCTTTCCCTTATAGGTTGTTCCACCATCAAATAACAAGTCCTTGCCGACTATGTGGTAGAATGGACCCCCGCCTCTGGGGCGGAGGGGGAGGCTTCCCCTAAACCACCCCGGCACGACGACCATTGGGCACTCATGTTCGATGGTTCCTTGTGTCTCGCTGGGGCTGGAGCGGGGGTAGTCCTCCGGAGCCCTGAGGGAAGTGCGCTGGAGTACGCGGCGAGGCTCGAGTTCCCCGCTACGAACAACATCACCGAATACGAGGCCCTGCTCCTGGGGCTACACCTCGCATGCTCCCTGGGGATCCATCGCCTCCATGTCAAAGGAGACTCCCAGCTTGTGGTTGGCCAAATGGACAAGTCTTACTTGTGCCATGACGCAAACCTGAGCCTGTACCTGGGGGAGGTGCGCAAGATGGAGAAGCACTTCGAGGGCCTGGAGGCCCGGCACATCCCCCGGAGGGATAATGACCGGGCCGACGCCCTAGCCAGGGCAGCCAGCGCCCGGGATTTCTCCCCGGCGGTGCCATCCTGGAGATCATCGAAAAGCCCTCGGTGACCTCTCTGGACGTGAACCCTCAGTCCCGTGTCCCGGAGGTCTCCGAAATCACACGAGCAGCGTCCTGGATGGATCCCCTCATCTCCTTCATAAGGGGGGAAGGAGACCCTCCCAACGAGACCGAGGTGAAACGCCTCCATGCCAAGGCACGGGCGTACCTCTTGCCCGAGGGAAAACTCTACAAGCAGGGGGTCTCCACCCTACTCCGTTGCCTCCTGCGGGCGGAGGGACTTCAACTCCTCGACGACATCCACTCAGGGAGCTGTGGGTCTCACTGGCCCCACGCGCTGTCGTGGCAAAAGTTCTTCGCCAGGGCTTTTATTGGCCCACAATGGTCCGTGACGCGTGAGACCTTGTCTCTGTGTGCGGGGCATGCCAGAAGATGGCCAAGGGCTTTAATCTACCCTCCACGGCACTGCAAACGATCCCCATCACTTGGCCCTTCATGCTCTAGGCGATGGACCTCCTAGGTCCCTTCCCCCCGGCGCCCGGGGGCTACAAGTATGCGGTGGTCGCAGTGGACTAATTTTCCAAGTGGGTGGAGGCTGAGCTCTTGGCCAGCATCACCTCCCGAGCAGTACAGCGATTTTTCTGGAAAAATATCATGTGTCACTTTGGAGTCCCCCGAGAGATCACTGTCGACAATGGGACCCAATTCGACTCAGTGTACTTCTGGGAATTCTGCGAAAGCTTAGGAGCTACCCTCCACTTCGCCTCTGTAACTCACCCCCAGAGCAACGGAGCCGTCGAGAGGGTCAATGGTGTGATCCTACAGGGGCTACACCGACAACCCAAGCAGGCCGCCTCCAAACTAGGCCGTGGGCAGAGGAGCTCTCGAGCATCCTCTGTTCCATGCGCCCGACCCCGAGCCAGGCGACGGGGCGCACGCCCTTCTCGCTCGTATACGGGGCTGAAGCAGTTCTCCTCTCAGAGATTGGCTTCCGGTCGTTGCGGGTCGAGCTCTTAGATGGAGCTACAACCGCAGCGTACCATACCAACGAAGCAAACCAGTGGCTGGAAGTCGACCTCGTTGAGGAAGAGCGCGACCGAGCGCTCCTTCGCCATGCCATCTATGAGCGCGAATGGCGCGCGCATACAACCAGCCCGTCCGCACGAGGGCTTTCTGCCTTGGGGACCTTGTCCTCAAGCGCGTGACCGACCCCCAAGCCTAAGGCAAACTTTCCCACAAGTGGGAAGGCCCCTATAGGATCTTCGCGGTATTGGGCTCGGGGCTTATAAGCTCTCCAACCTCAAAGATCAAGAGTTGAAGCATACATGGAATATAGGCTTTCTTCGCAAGTTCTACATATAGCCTCCAGGCTTACACCCTCCCCCGTCGTGACTTCGCAGGGGGGGGCACTGTCTTCACCATTCCCTCCCCCGCTGCGATTACGCGGGGGGAGGCGTTATACTCACTATTCTCTCCCCCACTACAGTGTTGCGGGGGAGGCGTTGTATTTCAATTTCTATCAATACAAATGGCCTGTTGGTCAACTGGAATTTTTCGCAGGTTCTTGATTTACCATCTCAAAGGGCGACGCCCTCCTTGCAAGGATGCCCTCTCCATGAGGACGTAGGCTATCGCAGCCTAAAAGTCCTTACAACGGGAGCCCCGCTCCCGTAGGGCGGCTTACAATCACCCCTCGTGGACTGAGGGGGTAAGCGGCAACCCAGTCCTCATGGACTGCGGTATCGAGTCAATTTGAGAGACTAGTCCCCCCTCAAACACTCAAGCCCATCATCGGGCTCATCCTCCTTCGGGAGCTTCCCCCACTGTGGGTTATTAAGCCCGTCCTCCTTCGGAAGCGAGCTTCCCCTCCGAGGGCTTTGGAATTTTTGGTTGTCAATACCCTCGGGTGGTCTTCAGAATCTTTTCGATGGGGAACTTCCTTACCGGCTCCCCGTTCTCACAGCAACCAGAGGAATTTTTCACCGGTCTTCGGAATTTTTTCGACGCCGGGAACTTCCTTGCCGGCTCCCCGATCTCACGGCAACCGAGGGAATTTCACATGGGGCCTTGAAATCCCTCAACCAAGCTCTGTAATCTTTCGGGAGGGTCCGCGATCGCAGCTCAAAAATTTGGACTGTGGGCTTCGTAACCCCAGTAGTCTTTAAACGTCTGGGCCTCTTGGTTCCTTACTCACAGCCCACAGAGCCAAGCTGCACCCCACTATGGGGGGGTAACTCGTGCTCGAACAGGTGAATATTTGAGGGAAATTTTGAAGACAAGCAAATTCAAGGAACAAGCAAGTTCTTAGCTTTATTGATACAACATTTAACCGGGGGACACACCCCCCCCCCTCCGGTGAGCCAAGATGTCCCAGGGACGACAAGCCCCGGGCAAATACAAGATACAACCCGGGGAGTTAAGCTCCCGGGGAAAACTACTCTAGAGGACAACCCCCTCCGGGGGGCGGCTACACCTAGTACTCTCAGAGGCCTTTTGATAGCTCCTGGGAAAGGTCTCAGTACAAGCTCCTTATGCGTCTTTGGGCTTCTCGAAGCAAGTTCTCGGGCCAATACTCATAGCAGACCGGAGGGCGTATCCTAAGCGGTGGGACCCTCCAGGAGTGGACAACTTGGTGCGACTATTGTCAAAGTTATCCAGGTGCCACTCCGGGAGCCATCGCAACCGGATCGGCAACGGGGAAGCACCTTCACCACGCCCCCCGGTGGCGAGGCTTAGCAAAGCTAAGGCCGCTTGGGCATCCCCCGGGTTATGTCCCTCGAGACCCGGAAGTCCCTTCTCGGGAGCGAGCCCCCGGGCCACTGGAAACTCTCTCGCGTGTTCAAGCCCCGGAAGCTCTCCCCCAGGACAAGCTCCCGCCGGTACTTCCGCCCTCGGGGGCGGCGGAGCCGAGAACCGAGCCCGGACAATTCGGTCATAGAAGCCCCCCGCCGACTCCTCCAGCTCTCGCCGCTGTAGCTCGAAGAAGTCAGGGAAACTTCAGGGGAGCCGACCTGCAATCGCCTGGGCACCGGTCCCCTGGTGCTCCACAAGGGCCGCGGCCGCGGCCACCACCGGGACTGCCCGGCCCCGGGCCTGTGCGTTGGCGGCCTTCGGGATTACGGAGACTTGCGTGTTCAGAAAGCGCATAGCCTCCTTGAACGTGGCCGGAGCCATGCCGGAACCACCTCCTAGGCCGAGGCTTAGCCCAAGCCCTTCGAGGGCCAAGCGGACCAAGCGACCCGCCTCCGCGACTGCCCAAGAGCTGGAGTCCTCGAGCTCCTGGTGGGCGCTCTCCTTCGCATTCACCTCTCTCCGGAGACGGGCGTTGGCGTCCTCCGAGGCGAGGAGCTGGGCCCGGACCCTGGCCAGCTCCCCGAGGGCCTCGTCCTTCTCGGGGAAAAGGGTGGTGGCCTTGTCCTCTGCTTCTTTAAATGCCACCTCAAAGCGTTCCTCGATGCCCTGAGCGAGGGCCGCCCCATATGAACACAAGGATTAGACGACCCCCCGAAAAAAGTAACCAGATGACTTGAAAGCGAACTCACCTGGAGATGGAGCGACACCAACTCGGAGCTACGCTCCCGACTGGTCCCCTGCTGGAAGTAGGCTTGGGCCTTCCGGGTTTGGAGGCCCGCAGAAAACCTCTGAGCCTCGCCCGGGCACAGCATGGGGGTCTCCCTCCCGATGACACCTAACCCGTCCCCGCGGCAGGTCCCCCTCCAACCGTCCCCGGGGGTGATGTGGACCTGTTCGGTCTCGGCCACACCCCCGGCCACCGGAGACTCGGTCTCTGAGAAGTCAGAGGATGAACTCCCGGAGGGAACATGGCCTTTGGGGGGGACAAGGAGCGCCTTGCCCCTCCCGGGCTGCGGCGTGGACCGCCGAAGGGCTCGCCGCCTCATCCAACGGCTAGTCAAAGCGCGAAAGGAGACGTCTCCGCGAACCACACCTCCGGGCGCTCCGCACTCACTATCTCCGTCGCCAATCGCCTTCCCCTTCTCGCCCGATCTAGTGGGCGTGCCGAGGAGGCGCATGAACTCCCCCGTCATTCCTGGGCCTGGGGAGGGCTCCCCCTCCGGGATGAGCAACACCGCCCCCGGCCTCGGGGTAGCTTGCGCGCGCCCCGACCCAGGTGCCACCTCACGGGTCTTGCCGGGTGTAGCGCCCGGCGTCACGGCCGTGCCGGGGGCCTTCCGCGCCTTGGCACGCTTTGGCTCGGGGGCCCCGGCAGCCTCCTTCCCCCGCTTGTGGGAGCCGGGGGTGGGGAGAGGTTCCCTCGCCGAAAGCTTCAGCTCGAAGGCTTCCATCACCAAGTTATGGGGAGGACCCTCCCCAATGATGCGCATGATGCGAGCTCATCGACGTAGTACCTCCCGAGGAGGTTCTCCGCCTTCTCTTGGGAGGCCGGATACGGCTGGACTACAAAGAACAAGTGTTAGCAAAATATCGAAGACTAAGGATAAGGGTCACCAAATACTTACGTCGAGCCACCGGCTTCTGCGAGGGTTGGTGCACCGGGCACATCCCGATCCCCCTCTTCCCGTGCGAGAAGGGGGAGAGCTTGAGGAGCGCTATCTCCTCGGCAAGGTCCCTCATGGACCTTCGGGCCTAGGCGCCCACCATCTTGCTGAGGAGCTTTAACTCCTCCGTGGTCCAAACCGGGGGCTTGGGGGTGGACGAGCGGTAGTAAGAGGGGGGCTCTAGGGAGTACGTCACCCCGGAGTCCCGGACCCAGAGATAGAACCAGTGATCACGGGAGGCCGCCACCGAGTACTCCTCCACCTGGGCTAGTAAGAGATGCATCATGATGAAGCCGAAGGCGGACTTCACCCTGGCCGTTGAGCCTAACCAATCGGCAGTGCATAATGTTGCCACCCTTCTTACTTCAATAGAGTCCTTGTGCACGAGTCTCTCCGACTTTAGGTTAGAATTTGCAGATTACAGGACTACGATGGATTCCAGGATGGATCACCTCTACGACCATCTTGTACGCATAGGTCACATCCTCCCGAACCGCACATATCCAGGCGCACATGCTCACCACGGGGACCATCTTCACACCCACTGCATTCCTCCACAACCCAACCCTCCTCCGCCATTTTTCTACCATTCACCTCCACCGGCCTCCGACGAGTGATCTCCAAGGGACGCAAGTATTTCTTTTCATTTTCCTTTTCTTTTTGTTTCTTTTTTGTTTTTCTTTTCAGGTTTTCACTTGCGATGCCTTGGAATGCACCATTGGAGCTACGTGGACCACAACATCTTCTTTCACCACGACATCTTCCACAACATCTACCTCCAAGAACCATGATCGCAAACGGTAATCTATATCTCTCTCCATACATTGAGGACAATGTCTCATTTCACTTGGGGGTGTTCACATAACCATTTGCTTAGTCTTCATCGAATCATCATTCCACCACATTCCATCATAAAATAAAAAAAAGAAAAAAAAGAAAAATATCACTTGGAACGCCTGGTTTTGAACATGATCTTTAATTAATTAGATGACTATTCTATTACATCGTTGCGTATGATCCATTGAACTTAGCTCTCTTAAAAATTTCAATTGCCTATGCTCAGTTTTTATCTTAAATTGACCATTAAAGCTTGAACTTGTCTTTTAGATTGTTATTGACTTCTTCCAAATTGAAGGTTTCCAATAAACTATTATCAAAAATTAAATGTCTTATGTCACTTTTTATGCTTAGATTGCTAACTGCCCTTTTCTTTAAAATAAAAAAATGTGTAAGAGTGAAGTATAATCGACCCACTGGGGGGAGGCGGCGGTGAATCATGGATCAACTGGGGAAAGCAAGATTTACTTAACTTAGGCACACAAAAAAAATATTTTTAGTAAAATGGTTGCTTAAGATGCGGCTTTGTCTAGTCTCATGTAACATATATGCGACACGCTGGGGGGAGGCGGTGATGAATCATCGGCCAGCTGGTGAAGGAAAGGTATATGGAGCATTGAGATTGCTTATAGTGGCTCGGGATACCAACAAAGCTACCTTTCTATAAGTGCACCTAAGTAAGCGTCTTCAACTATGTCTCCTCTAACCAAACAGAATGATCTAATAAAAACATTCTAGCCAAGAGCACGAAAAAGTTGAAGAAGAAAAAAATGTTGAATAAATAAAAACCAGAAATAAAAGTGTTTTAATTTCTCTCTAAATAGGGGCAATCTAGCAAACTTTGTATAAATTGTAGCATAATGAGTGTTTCCTTTAGCTATGGTTTGTTCTAAATCCTATATGAAAGAAGTTGTCAAGATGATTTAATTGATTTAGCTCTCTTTCCTAAGGTTGAAATTTGATAATTTGAATATTCGCATTTGGAAGGTTTAAATTGCTTGGATCAATTGTCTCATATGCATATATGTGATGTGAATTGTCAGAAACTATTTATTGAAAATCAGATTAACCAAGGAATCCCAATTTTTTTTAAAAAATCATTCACATCCTTTTCTTGAGGACAAGAAAAATGCTAACTTGTGGGAATTTGATAAGTGTTAAATTAGTAACATTGTTACCCTAAGTTTGCTACTGAAAACATGCAAAATCATGCTAAAAACTCCTTTGATGTGACATTTTATTCTTAATTTCATATTATTTTTACAAATTGCTTTCACAGCTGTTTTGCCATGTTTCAGGGACCAAACCTACCAAATTTGAGAAGATTTTAACTTCGTTTGGGCCAAATTCGACTAAGAAACCAAAACTAGACAAAAAAAAAAAGGTCCTGATCGAATATTCTTCAGACAAAACAACTGGTTGAACACAACTACGCAACAAAGAGACTTAATCGAACACGATTGGACAAGAAAAAGAGACATGATCGAACATGAGCACATGGTCGAAAAGAGTCCCAGTCGAATACGAACACCTGGTCGAAAACGAGTCCTGATTGAATTCGGTCACGACACGTGTTTGTCCAGAAACACGCCACGTGTCTTGGTCGTGTTTGACTCATTTTCGGTGGCTTTTACTGGTCGAATTTGGTCAATTTTAATCAGTTTTGACAAGGACTAGTCGATTTTGGTTGGGTTTGACCAGAACTGGTTGGATTTGGTCGGTTTTAGCTGGATTTGGATGGTTTTAGGCGGGTTTGATCAGGACTAGTCGAATTTGGTTGGTTTTGACTCAGATTTATGCATTCTCGCACCGTTTGAAGTTAGACTTCATCGCCTACATGTCAAGGAGTTATTTTTGGGCACGTTAGCCCATGTACTATAAATAGAGAAGCTTTTGGCTCAATTGAACAAATTCTCTTAGGTTTTAGAACTGCTTTCTTAGTAGTTTTTAGATAGTTATTCTTAGTAGAGTCCCCTTCTCTATTTTTCCTACTTTTGTAAGCCAGCAAGGATGGCCAATTCAATTTTCAAGCAATCAAGTGAGTTTTTATTTAATTCTTATTATTATTTCTGCATTATTATGACTTTTTGCGAGTAGATCTGTCGACGATTCGGACTCGGAGTCCTCAGTCGAACTTATACAGAATTTGTAATTGTGAGACCTTTCAAGATGACCCTTCGGGAAGGTATGCTGAACAATAGTGAACAGGAGCACAGAGAGTTTAGACAGGTTTGGGCCCTCGATGGTGGGAGTAAAAGCCCTACGTCCTGTTGAGATTTCACTAAGTGTGGTAAATGGTTTACAAATGGAGGAAAAAGTCCTCACAGGCGAGGATTTTTTCCTGTAAGAGTGTACAAAGATAAGCCAAAGAAAGCTTATTAAAATGCTATATAAGGTGTGCCGTAGACTTGGCTAACTTGGATTCTCTTGGGTTTCTTGATCTTCCGATCTCTCGGTTGATGTTTCGGATGATTCTCCTTTTCTGATTGATGCTCCATGCCATCCTTTTGTACTGTTTGAAAGGGTGCCATGTGAAGAAAACTGCATCAATCGGTTGCACGGACGGTTGGATGCGGTTTTTGGAACTGCTCTTAACCTCCACACAGGTTAAACACGTGTTATTCATGGATAACTGTATGTGTTAACCTTCTGACGGTTGATTCTCCACGTGTAGGAATCTTCGGGATACTTAGAATATCCTGTTGTATGGGCAACCGAATAGATAGATCTCAAGTATCTTGATCGGTAGATGTTCTGACCGCGGGATATTGGCTGACCGCGCAATATCCCGAATGTGTAGTTCGCGTATAGCCTACGAACTTCTGACCGCGCAAGGCTTACGGTCTGACCACGTAAAGCTGCGACCTGATCGCGTAAAGCTTGCGACCTCATGGTGATGCCCCTCAGAATAGCTTGAGTTCGCATCACCAGATGCATGTCTGGTTCGAACCTGTCTTGAACCAAAAGTTCATTAGAAGTGACCCGGGTGTCAATCCTCGTCAGCTAGCCGCCAAATTCGAAGAAAACGAAACGTGTTTATTTCGAATTTAAAAAACCGTGCATTGGATTTTTAACCCGGCCCTTTAACTTCTCCACTTAGTGGCGCACTAAGTGAAAACGGTTGGTTTTTCAAGACGGGTTCTGACATTACGTGACGGGCAATGATGGCGCCGTAGAGATATTTTTATCTCGAGGTAAAATTGTAAATGTCTTAACGAAACCCGAGGTGTCTGGGAGGCGAACCGTCGCCCTGGTGGCTATAAATACCAGACCCCTGGACATGTAAAGATCTACAATTTCCCTCTTACGCCCAAGTCTTTTTCTTGTTATCCTGCCTTCTTCCTTTTCACATACTCCTCCCAATGGCAGATCACGATATCATCGAGATTAAGAGTGATGAAGAGGAAGTTGTCGAACAAGGGTCTCAAACGAATGAAGTCCTGTCTCCCTTAAGGAAGAAACCCAAGGTTGACGAAGGATCTTCCAGTGGAACAAAGGTGAAGAACGTAGCGAGTTTCTTTCTTCCTTCAGTTCTTTTGACCCTCCCGGTTCATGCCTCTCGGCAAGTTAGGCCTTTATCCTTAGAGAAAGATCCCATTACATTCAATTCTCCCATCCTTTTGGGTGATCAACATCCTGGTCGGCAAGCGGTGACTATCCCTCGATCAGATGATTGCCATATTCGGTTGGCGAAGCAATCTTCTGATGGGAAGGTTGCCCTTCCACCATATGATGATCTTCCTCCAAAGATGGGTGTACCAACGGGTTATGCACCGGGACAGGTAACAATTCTTCTCCCTTTTTGCTGATAATTTTAGTTAGTATGACTAACTTTTGCAAAATGCAGGAGGTAGGAGGCTCCAGCGATCAGCCTTCTGCTGCTCCATCTCTTCCTTCCGGACAGACCCTTCTGGAAGAGAAGAATGCCTGGAGAAGAAGACCGAGGAGATGGCCTCGAAGATTCTGCGTTTAGCAGAATGTCTTGATCGATCCCGAGAAGAGGCGCACCATTTCCGTCGAGAGAGGGACTTCGCTCAGCAACAGCGAGAACTCTCTGACTTAATTAGGGACAATAGTGCGTCTGTTGTTAGGGACGATATAGATAGACTTAGGGTAGTTGCTAGTTCCCTGGGGGTTGTCAGTGTAGATCCTACTGACAACAACATGTCCCTTGGGGAACTTTGTAAACTTCTTTCGGAGCAAGTCGATGTTTTGATCGACTGCATCCCTTTTGTATGTAAAGAATGTAAGAAATAAAAGGTTCTTTATTTCTCATGAAATGTTCTCCACATCTTCTGTGCGAAAATATAGCCATGAACTTTACGTTCGCGACCATTCATACACAGGAATTTTTAGTTCTGCGATCAAAACCACTTTTAAGAAAAAAGCACCGCGACCTGCCCTGATTCCGCGATCAGTTTCAAAAGTCGCGGTCAGAACTAAGGTTCGACCAGAGTTGGGACTCGGTCAGGATGTTACTTCAATTAGAATCGAAATTTTTAGCCTAAAACACGATTTCGATAAAACCATAACCCAATTAGAAACATTTTAGTACGTTGAAAATTGGGTTACGTGATTTTTTCGAAAAAAAATGTTCAAAGTATAAAAAGGAAAAACGTCCTCTGAAAAGTATTGAAAATTTTTCAGTCCTTTTACACTTTCAGTTTCCAAAACAAAGAAGTCTTTTTGTTTCAGATCCGACGCCTGAGTACTTTATCGGGTCCATCAGAGACAGTATCCATTATGGGAAATGAATAAAGCATTCAATGGAACGTTTGAAATGAGCCGTTTACTCATTAATGCGTCGCCTTGGGTCTATAAAAAGAGCAGATGTCTTCTCAAAGAAGCCACACAGCTAAAAACCCTTATTATTCCCGCCGTTCAAAACCCTCATCTTTTTCAGCCTTTTGAATACCAACGTGGTAGAGTTGAGGAAGGACGACCCAAGTGTCAGTGATTGGGCATCACTGCTCACAACTCAAGCAGAATCACTGCTCGAATATCTCCCTGGAGATTTACGGCGACGTGAAGAGATAATCAGGACGAGAGTCCGATCAGCCGCTTCTGCCGTACTCAGTCGGGTTTGACTTCACCATGGCCCAGATGCGAATCTGAGCGCGCTGGTGGGACCGGTTGAGGTCGAGAGTGAAGAACTGCTTGACGCCGTTATTGAAGAAGTTAAGCCCTTCGTTGACAAACTCTTGGCTGAGCTGAGGATCGAATGATCCTTACATTTTGTAACCCAACAATTGTAATTACAATGCCATGTATGTAAAACTATTTTTTCAAAAGAAAGTGCATATTCACATCATAAGTTTCATACTATAGGTATACTCCTCTAGCCCCCGCCTCTGTTTTGTGAATACTGGAGCCTTAGTATTTTAAGCAGAGGGGAAAACATAAGTATGATGACCAGGGATATGCGCTTCAAGCCGATGGTCAAGATTAAAGTAACATTTTAACCTTATTGCAAACTGGTAGCCACCCAAATGACCGAAGACTAGCCAGATAATCCCGTGTGCGTTGAGAAACGGCTTATTTAGGAGTGACTTATCTGGAAGTGATCATGAGATCGACCAGCGAATCCGGTTGAAAAATGCTGTAATAACCTAACCGCCGGCGATCAGCCCCCAGGTCGAATTTGTATAATTTGGGCTTAAAGAAAAACACTCATTGTATGAAAACAAGACATGCTTTTTATGAAAAGATGCTAATTGAACAAGAAAAGAGTGATTGGAATACTTACACGTAAAACTTGCGAAGTTGATCGATGTTCCAAGTATTGGACAAAATCCGACCATCCTCCATGGCTAACCGCGCAGATCCAGGTCGCGGCACTGAGACAACAGTATAAGGACCTTCCCATTTTGGGGAGAATTTGTTGCGATTAGACTGGTCTTGAATCTTTCGTAAAACCAAGTCGCCAACGTTGAGATCACGTGGTCGCACCTTTTTACTGTGATACTTGCGTAGAGCCTGCAAGTATACCGCGGACTTGATCAGGGCGCGATCACGCCGTTCTTCCAGGAGGATGAGATCTTGCGATCGCTGTTCGGATTGGTTGACCTGTTCGAATTGATTCGTGCGAACAGATCCAATACTGACTTCCATAGGCAACACAGCCTCGGCCCCATAGACCAAATGGAAGGGTGTCTCACCGGTGGCTCGACTAGAGGTAGTCCGTAGTGCCCATAGAACAGTATAGAGCTCGTCTGCCCAAGCCCCCGAGCGGGTCTTGAGGCGATCAAAAACACGTTTTTTGATGCCTTGCAATACTTGCCCATTGGCTCGTTCTACGGCTCCATTGCTTTGTGGATGTGCCACGGAAGCAAAGCACACCTTGGTCCCAATCTGATCGCAGTAGTCTAGGAAAAGACCGCTAGCGAACTGAGAACCGTTGTCTGTGATGAGACGGTTTGGAACACCAAATCGTGCCACAATGTTCTTGTGAAAGAACTTTTGTGCAGCTGATGCAGTAATATTTCGTACAGGTTCGGCCTCAATCCATTTTGTGAACGTGTCAATGGCTACGAACAAAAACTTGTATCCATTGACCGCTTGTGGCATAGGACCGACGATGTCCATTCCCCAGATCGCGAAGGGCCATGCGAGAGGAATAGTTTGCAATGCATAAGCAGGTTGATGAACCTGTCTCGCATGAAACTGACACTGTGGACACATCTTGACCATGAACTTGGCATCATCGAGTGCCGAAGGCCAGTAGAATCCCTGTTGAAAAATTTTTCCGACCAGTGTTCGGTATGACGCGTGTGCACCGCATACACCGTCATGTCACTAGTACAGAAATGCAGTCTTCTATCGGTAAAAAAAACCCTTCTACTATCGGTTTTTGTACCGATAGAGATAGACACGATAGAACAAGACTGGACATTTTCTATCGGTAAATAACCGACAGAAGAAGTTCACTATTCTATCGGCATATTATGAATCTACCGATAGAAAACCCGTCGTATTCTTACGTCCAGCAGTTCGAAAAGTACCACTATTCTAACGGTTAACTACAAGATTACCGACAGAAAAAAGCTTAGTACTCTATCGGCATATTAGGAGTGTACCGATAGAAAACTCGTCGCTAGCGGATTGAAAAGTACCACTATTCTAACGGTTAACTACAATATTACCGACAGAAAAAAACTTAGTACTCTATCGGCATATTAGGAGTGTACCGATAGAAAATTCGTCGTCAGCGGCTGGAAAAGTACCACTATTCTAACGGCTAATTATAAGTTTACCGATAGGAAAACTCATACTATTCTATCGGCATATTACAAGTTTACCGATAGAAAACTCGTCAATAGCGATTGGAAAGTACCACTATTCTAACGGTTAACTACAAGATTACCGACAGAAAAAAGCTTAGTACTCTATCGGATATGTATGAGTTCACCGGCAGGAAAGGTCAAACTCTTCTAACGGTTAATTTTGATTGTACCGATAGAAAAAAGGACAGTAGTCTCTTGGTTGTTGATGAATTTACCGATAGAGCATTCACATATACAGTACTTTATTTGCATCACAATACAGTACATTCACATATACAGTACAGATGCAATACAGTATAGATTGGATACACAATACAGTACAGATGCAAGGTAAATTCACAGAACAAATTCACACATTAGGCAGTTATTCACATTTATTCACATATGTATGGACAAATACAGATTGCAATCCAATGTGGACATTTATTCACATATATATATTTATTCACATGTATATGAACAGTCTATGCAGAGTACACCAAAAGGAGAAAATTGTCATGCTGGATGGTTGGGTGCTACTTCCTCCATGACATATTGTGCCCAGATTTGTCGAAGATATATAATCTTTGCATTTTCATATTGGTCTTTCGACATGGCGATCTGCAAGCATGTGTGCATACTGAGTAACTAACTTCGATCCTAATTTAGAACGTGACACCCATTTTTGAAATTTGAGTTAGCTATCGATGCTTACCTGGGGGAATCGGGAAAAGTTTGTCTGCACTAGGTCGTACATGTAGCGCAGCACATAAAACCCGCATTCCCACGATTGCGGCTGCTGATGGCACTGAGATAATTGCATATGCGAATACATGTTAGCTATATATTGTTTCCATAAACTAATTAAGCATAAACAAAAAGTCTCGTGAGTACCTCATATTCTTTCCAAGCTAGTAGGGAGCCCTGCGGTGCGGCATGCCTCCCTCCAGCGGACACATATTTATCAAAAGCCCTGCATTTCAGTTAGTATTGCCGGTTAATGTATTATCATTAGCTAGTGAGGTCAAAATTTAAATCAAACATATAAGTTACTTACGCCTCCATATTCCCCTTGAGCACATATTCCATCGATAATCTGTCACGCATCGAATCGAGGTAGTACACCTCGTTCCTCGGCGGACAGATCACGATGAGGATCCAGTGGCCCCTGCATTGTACGTAAAAGAGGACCGCTAGCTCAAAGTACATCTCAGGTGTAACATACAAGATTGAGTTAAATTAGTACGAAATGCATTAAGCTTTGGTGGTACGGCACCAGAATGAAGTCCCTGTCCTGCTGCGCCATCAGCGCGCTGGATATGTACTGCTCAGCGTGCGCGGCGTCCTGCTCTAGCATCGTGGGGCTTATTTTCTCTGGGTCGAGGAAACCCACCTTGTCACACGCAGCCTCCGATGCTAGCCTGTACATGCACCTGCATGCGAAGGACGAGATTAATATTAATTTCACAGAAAGTTACTCAGTATTCAAATGAGCAACATTAATGCAGAGTTAGCAAACAGAGTTAGAAAACAGCAATACATAGCATCAGCAAACTCACAGGACTCCAGTCCGTATGATGGACATATCGAGCTCCCGCCAGTTGTAGAGGTCGAACAGATCCTCGTGTGCCACGGATATAGTCCCGGGCTCACGATGGAACTGCCCAGGCCTGTAGGGAACTAAGAAGTTCAGGTTGCGCCGAGCTCGATGTAGGTACCAGTCGTGGAGGTCTCTGGTTGATCGATCCAATTTCCGCAAAGATGCCTCCGACAGGAGTGGGAGCGCGTTCGTGAACGTCCGTGGCAGTCCCTGTCGCCCTTTGCCCTTGCCTTTGCCGCCCTTGCCTTTTGCCGGGGACTGAGCGCGTACCTTCGAAGGCAAGGGCGAGGTGATGGCGGCTTTCTTCCGAGGTGGAGGCGTGGATGCGCTGGGTGGGGTCGAGGCCGTCTTTGATGTGTCCAGGTTCGCACGAGATCGGCCCTCATGCCCCGAGCTGGGGGCGCAGTCCCCTGGTAGCCCCGCGGCAGGCCACTTCAATTAATGGGCACGTATGTTAGATTATGCAAGTTGAGTGTACTGAGTAGGATGTAATCTAAAATGTGTAGGATTTACCGGTTGTATTACAAGACACTTCTTGGGCCACTGTACGTAGGAGCCCACTGCCTCGGCAAGTGTCTGCAGTTCCTCTGTTGGGACTGGCAACGGAGAATCGTTGTAGCCCGGCATGGCCATGTCCACCTGTACCTTTGCGAAACCCAACCGCAGAGGTACACAGTGGACCCGGACATCCGGCCCAGACGGATATACGAAGCTGTGTCCAACCACTTCCTGCCCGGCGCCTACGTGATTCTGTAGGATGCAGCCCTCCGGCCCCTGCAAATTTGTAACAATTAAAATAGGTTAGCGAAACAACTCTAGGCATCAACTTAAGTGCACAGATGAAGGCTTGCAGTACCTCAAGTAGATCCACTGGATCCGCGAGTACCTTCGAAGCGCAACTGCTTATCCGACCCCGCGGGGTACCGTCGTCCTGGGGATCCGCATCTAAACTCTTGGCCAGCAATGTTTCTCTCAACCGTGCAAACTCTTCCCTCATTTGTGCGACCTCGGTCTGCACCTCAGACTGTACCTCAGCCCGTATCTCAGCCCGCATCTCCGCCCGTATCTCCTCCCGTACCTCAGCCCGTATCTTATCGGAGAGGTCAGCTTCCTTTTCCTTCCAGGTGCGGGCCTTCTTCCTCGGTGGAGCCGGATCTACGAAACCGGCCTTCCACGACACAATGGCTCCCACGGCCCGTGTCCGCCCGGGATGCTCCTTATTTCCTAGAGCTCGGGTGAGGATGTCGTTCTCCCTCTGCGGGGTAAACAATCCCTCCGCTGCGTCCTTCTCAAAAGAGATCTGTTACATTTGAAGGTACCTTGTGAGACAAATTGCCTTATATACACTTGTGCGCACACAGTTTACGAGGTTAGCCAACTTACCATTCGCCTCACAACGTCGGCGTCCCCAGGGGTTGCGAACTGCACAGACCCCGTGGACGACACGGACCCCCTCCCCCTCCACCATCGCTTGCACCTCTCATCCCTGATCTCGGAGAGCGGCAACTCAGGGGTGTCCATGACAGGATTTTGTTCGTCTTCCTTCTTCCACTGTTCCTCCTTCCCCGCATAGCCCCGGGATCCGAGCCGATGCGGGTGGTCGTTCCTCTTCTGGATCGCCCTATTCTTCTCGCTAAGGGCCTTGAACTCCTCAGTCCCCTTCTGCTTGGTGAATTCCTCCCATACCTCCTCCGATATGAAGGGGTACTTCTCGCAAGGAGATTTCCCCGCAGCTAGGAAGTTACTGACGAGCCAGCTCTTAAAGGTTTTCCATGTTCCGTTCATGTCCTTCAAGCAGGCAGTCCTAGGTGTATCGTCGGGGATGTTCCACTTAGCCAGTTTCCGAAAAATGCATACAATTAATCACGAGTTAGTTAAACTTTAGTATAAGCCAAGAGAACGTGATTACGAAAGAGTTCAGCGATTTCAGTTCATTTAACCTTCACTTCTGCCCACAACCTATCCCTCTCGTCCGCCGTCACGTCCTTCCAGCTCTGGACGGTGATCTTCACCCTTTCTTTCGCCAACAGCCCAACGTAGGCCGCGTACCTCCCTGCATTCTTTCCAATCGGCCTCCCAAATTGGTTGAACTCACAAGAAAGATCAGTGCGTTTGGCCAAACGCCCCAACGTCGTCGCGCCTCGCCCCACCCTCTTGCGCTGGGATGTAACAGCCCCATCTTCAGTAGTTACGATGGGGTTGGCCCTAGTCGAACCACTAGTACCATCCGATGAAGACGACGACATGTCTTCCCCTACAAAACCTTCAACAAACCATATATATGGCAATTAATTCGCCTTGGACTTCCATAACTCAGCCCAGGACTGGAGACTAACTAGGGCGGCAAAAGGGAAAATAATACAAAAAGAAAGACATGCATAAATTACTTACTGAACTCTTCAGAAATATTTTCTATCGGTAAACACATGAGCTGCCGATAGACCATAACAATTACCTCCACACAAGACAATTTTTCTATCGGCAAACACGTGAGATACCGATAGAACATAACAATGTTCTCTACATATGGAATTTTGTTGACAAGCCACCATTCACTGTCATCACATAACATTCTCGATGATTTGCTACACTAATTAATATTCATGGGCCAGCATTATTATTTCACACGTAAATATGCACACAAGCATCTAAGTGCTACTGTGCATAATCTTTAGCCTAGCCTGTATGTGAGTCATCAGGACTTCACAGCTATTAGGTTGGGAAAAGTCATGTATATAGGCATTTGAAACATATACATCGAAGACCCATCCACATTGCCATATATTCATACGAAGTGAGTAAAAATTCCCAACCAAACTAGTACATTGCATGGCTCATGTCCTTCCAGATCCAAATTAAGTTTTACTACTTGTGCAGAAAATTTTCTATCGGTAAACACATGAGCTGCCGATAGAATATGTGTAAGAACACCTCCAACATATAATCTGCATTACATGGCAGTTGGATACAATTGATCACACATACAGCAGTATAGAGAAGTTAAAATCTCAAAACAGGTTCATTACAGCACTGGAACATATTATGTAAACCCTAATTAAAATCAACATTGCCTGCGGAATGTACATAAGCCAACACAATAGGGAACCCTAGTGTAATTGCAAAACTCCAAGAATTAGTACGTGCAAAACACTAGGATCAAATAAAGAAGATGCTGGAAATAGAACGACGAATTAGGGTATTTACGGCGGCGATCAGTTCTGGTGATGCAGAGGCGGTGTAGAACGCAGCAGCGGCGGGCGAAGGACGAAAATAAGAACCGGTGGCAGTGACGAACCAGTGTCCAGCCGGCGATCGTCGTGTGGGAGAGAGGAAGTGAGTGCTCACGGCGGAGGTTGGGGTTTTCTTCGCTCTCGAAGAGACGCAGTGCTCTAAGGTGGAACTGTTCGAGTGGAGGGAAACTAAAGGGCCGTGTACGAGAAATAAAGTAGCGGAGGAACTTTTCTATCGGTATAACAAAATGATACCGATAGACTTATGTAATTTTCTATCGAAACAACAAAATAATACCGATAGAAAAAGTAAATTTCCCGGAAAAATATTCGAATTAGTGATTGCATTTTTCTATCGGTATAAACAATAAAATCCCGTGAGACCAATTTTCCACAGAAAATTTTTTTAAAGTGCTTGAGATTGGGTGCCATTTTTCTATCGGTAAAAACAACAAAATACCGTGAGAGTAATGAAAAGGTGCCCTTTTCTATTGGTATAAACAAAAAAATCCCGTGAGCCCAATTTTCCCCAGAAAATTTTTTTGATTAAGTGCTTGAGATTTGTGTGCCCTTTTTCTATCGGTAAAAACAACAAAATACCGTCAGAGTTATGAAAAGGTACACAATTTAACATCAAACAGACCGTGGTTGAAAGCTGCAGAATGTTAAAGAAAGAGGGAAGATAGCCGGAAAATTGGAAAATTGACATAAAAAGAAATTGTTCATTCATTGTTGTTTTATCACTTACATAAAAAATAAAACCCAAAATGCTAGGTCAAGGGGTGGTCTTAGCCCTGGCTGCATGTAGAATAGAGTCAGTTAGACTTGCAGCCAGGACGCAGGACTCCTCTAGCGACAAGTTGTCCCTAGGATCAACTACTACCGACGTCAAGAAGGCCTGCGACCTCCGTCAGCTTCGCTATGGTATCCTTCATAGTCAAACCGCAGCCAGCGATGGTCATATCCACGGCTTTCTTCTCCTCGCGAAGACGCCTCGTCCTCGCCCTAGCATTGTCACCATCCGTCTTCATGCGCTTAATGCGCTGGAAGAGATCATCAAGGTCAAGCCGTAGCTGAGTGTGCTTGTCTGTAAGGAGCTTGTGCTCCTCCTGGAGGGCCCTCAGGTCAGCCTTCACTTTGGCAGTGTCTTCCACGGCTACCATTCCCTGTGCAAATCAACAGGTCAAGAATGAACTGAACATGGATTAACAATACAGGGGTAAACCGAGGAGATTTAGAGTTCTTACCGGGGAGGCCGTGGATGACGATCCCATGGAGGTTGCCATTGTGAAAGAGAAGATGAGGAGTCCAACCGTTCGAGAATTAGAAAAACAACAAAATACCGCGACGCATGGCGAGGTACTTATAGAGTTTCCAAGGCGACGCATGGCGACACGGTTGAGAATTCGAAGCGGCAGAGTATTCTTCTATCGGTAAAAACAGGAAAAAACCGTCAGACAACAAATACCGTGAGACAAATGAATTTATTCTAACGGTAAAATAGAACAATACCGATAGAAAACGTTTTGAAGTGCCTGAGAGAAGATGTCCTTCTCTATCGGTATAAATAACAAAATACCGTCAGAAAAAAGGGATTTTTGAAGAGGCTGCGATGAGATTTTTGCAAGTGCTATTTGAAGGGAAGAATTAAATATTTACAGGATAAAGGTACTGTACATGTTAGAACTCATGCTGTGGAGTAAAATTGAGATGTATTAATGCTGTGAACTAGCTTATCATTAAATTCTAAAGAAAAATGTACTGCCTGATGTATTAATGATAAGTTCCTCACCTTGCTGCAGAACTTGTGGGCTGTTTGCTTGGCATTGATCCCTGAAATAGAAATTAATCATCAATGGTTCTCAACCCATAATCCTTCTTCGTGGTCATCTCGCAGATACGTTGTTTCGTCGATATCTTCAGTACGGATAGATTGAATGTCCTCTAAAAATGGAGGTATTTCATCGAATTGGTTATACTCTTCTTCGTCGACAACATCTTCGACCCCAACAATACGTCTCTTGCTGTGGAGGACAACATGCAAGTTTGGATTGGCCAGGTCAACGATGTAGAATACCTGTGTGGCTTGCTTTGCAAGTATGAATGGATCGTCTTGGTGTCCGACTCTACCAAGATTGACGAGAGTAAACCCGTAACTGTCAACTTGAACACCTCGAGGGATTTCGACCCATTGGCATCGAAACAGGGGAATCTTAAGTAATCCGTAATCGAGCTCCCATATTTCGTCAATAACACCGTAATATGAGTTCAGCGCCCTTACTGACCTGGCATCCTCGGAAATAGCAAACAGTGTCACTCCAATACATTGCGTGCTACTCTTGGGTCTTGAGCTCTTGTGTAAAATGAATACCCATTGATGTCGTACCCCTGCCAAGTCCCTACAGTGAATCTTGGGCCTCTAGCCAACCATGTCACAGTTTCACTTACGGAGCCCTCGGCAGCTCGCGTGACTCTTTCTTGGATCCACTCAGCAAATTTCCTGTTATGTTCTCTGCTTACCCAAACGTCTGACTTCGAAGGATTCTGTGACCGTAACATTACCTTGTGCTCGTGTATGTATGGCTCGACCTCCGTCATGTGTTGTAAGACCCAAAAATGTGATTTTGCGTACACATCACGAGCGGGGACGATAGCTTTGAATCCAATCGTTCCAATTCCCTCAAGCCTACCCTCGTGTCGGGACCTAGGAACACCAATTGGGTCAACCCCGGCCATATAATCTGTGCAAAATTCAATCACCTCCTCGGCGGCATAACCTTCCATGATACTCCCCTCGGGTCGACGACGAGTCCTTACGTATCCCTTCAATACACCCATAAATCTCTCAAATGGATACATGTAGCGCAGGCACACAGGTCCACAAAACTTAATTTCTCTGATAAGGTGAACAATCAGATGGACCATAACATCAAAAAAGGATGGAGGGAAATACATCTCGAGCTGACAAAGAGTTGTAACCACGTCGCGTTGCAAAGCGTCCAGTCCATCGGGATCAATTACCTACGAGGACACAGTTGCGCCAAATATTCATATCAGAAAAATCTTCTCATTAAGCTCCACAAATGGAGGTAGTGAACTTATAGTACGAGTGCACGTACTTACCTTGGAAGATATTGCGTTGAAGAAATAACATAGGTTTGTGATTGTCTCTCTGACTTTAACTGGGAGAATGCCTCTGATAGCAATGGGAAGCATCTGTGACATCAAGACATGACAGTCGTGGGACTTCATGCCAACCAGTCTTAGGTCCTCCATAGACACAAGTTTTTTCAAGTTCGCGGAGTACCCACATGGAACTTTAACACCGTGCAGGCACCGACAGAGTTCTGTTTTTTCGCTCTTGGACAACGTGTAGCAGGCCGGGGGGAGGTATGTACGCTTTCCATTCTCTAAAGGTGCAAGCTCAGTCCTTATCCCCATTTCCACCATGTCACGACGAGCTTTCACACCATCCTTTGTCTTTCCCGGAATGTTCAACAACAAACCAATCAAACTGTCACAGACATTTTTCTCTACATGCATGACGTCAAAGCAATGTCGAACTTGTAAGTGCTCCCAGTACGGTAGATCCCAGAGAATCGATCTCTTCTTCCAAACATTTTTTTCTCGAGGTTTAGAATGCTTACCGAACTCAACTTTGATGTCGTTCACGCGTGAGTAAATCTCCTTACCGGTCAGAAACACTGGAGCTGATCCCTTCTCAGGCTTCCCGTTAAATGATTTCCTCTTCTTACGGTACGTGTGATGCACCGGAAGAAACCTGCGGTGACCCATGTACACTGTTTTCCGGCAGTTTCGCAGCCAGATGCTCTCAGTTTCATCTAGGCAAATAGGGCAAGCCTTGGCTCCTTTCGTACTATACCCCGACAAATTGCCGTAGGCAGGAAAATCATTTATGGTGCAAAATATCAGGGCCCGCAAGATGAAATTCTCTTTCTTGTATGCATCCCACACCTGCACACCCTCGCTCCACAATTTCTGTAAGTCCTCGATTAAAGGTGCTAGAAACATGTCAATATCATTTCCGGGTTGTCTGGGTCCTGAGATTAGTAACGCCATCATGATGTACTTGCGCTTCATGCATAACCAAGGAGGAAGATTGTAGATGCATAAAAGAACCGGCCAAGTGCTGTGCCGGCTGCTCATATTACCATGTGGGTTCATACCATCTGTACTCAGCCCGAACCTTACATTCCTAAGTTCGCCGCCGAACTCAGCAAATGTTCTGTTGATGTTTCTCCATTGAATAGAATCAGCTGGGTGTCTCAGTTTTCCGTCTTGTTTCCGGGCTTCAGCATGCCAACGCAAGTGCTTCGCGACTTTCGGATTTGCAAACAGCCGCTTCAATCTAGGTATCACAGGCAAGTACCACACAGTTTTTGCCGGGGGCCCTTTCCTTACCTCGTGACGTTCACTGTCAATCCGGTCCCTACGCGTATACCTCGATGCGCCGCATCTTGGACAAACATGCAAACTGGAGTACTCGTTACGGTACAACACACAATCATTTGGGCATGCGTGTATTCTTTCGATTTCCATTCCCAACGGACACAACAGTTTTTTGGCTTGGTAAGTAGATCTTGGCAACTCATTTCCCTCTGGAAGCATGTCCGCTAGAAGATCTAATAGTGCCGTGAAACTCTTATCACTCCAACCGTTTCCTGCCTTCAAGTTATATAATCTCAACACAGAAGACAGTTTTGTAAATGTTGCACATCCAGGGAACAGAGGCTTCTCAGAGTCAGCAATCAGTTTCTCAAATTCACAGAAGTCATTTTCGTTGTAATCTTCCTCTACATCACGTAACATCTCATCTAGATTGTCATCATCATCATCTACGTGCACATCGGAATTAACATTACCAAAATTGGGATGATCATCGATATTATTGCAATCCACATCCGAGTCGTGCTGATTGGTAGTAGTGGTGCTTGTTTCCTCAAGATCTTCGCCATGCCATATCCAACGGGTGTATCGCGCGTTAAAACCACGACGAATCAAATGACTCTTAATTTGATCAGAGTTGCTAAACCTCTTCAAGTTCATACAATCTGTACAAGGACAGAGCATATTTTTCTCTCCCTTCCTCTCCTTTTGTTGCTCAGCAAATTTAATAAACTCATTCACACCATCCAAATATTCAAGAGTAGTACGTTTTATTCCATACATCCAATATTTCCTGTCCATCTACAATTAACAAAATTTAACGAGTAAGCCATGCATGAAACCTGCCCGATTAAGTTATGTATATGTACATGTACAGCCTCTTACAACAGATACATGTGTTGAACCCTAGCCTGACGAAATTAACACTAATTAACCTAGCTAACTACACAATACAAGCTAGTTAGCTCCTAAAACATGACGCATTAATTTCCAGCTACCAAGCTCCCAAGCTTAGAGCTACAAACTTGGAACTACACAATACAGCTAGCTTGCAAGTAGAGAGGAAGGGAGATCTAGAGGGAGAGAGAGATAGGTGTCGACGATTAAGCATACCTTAAAGAGAGGGGCGCAATCAACTTCCCTCCAGCCTGCGCTGATCACCCTAGCAGTGTAGCTGGAACTTTCGTCACAAACAGAGGGACACAGAGTGCAACAGAACAAATTAAAGAGCAGCTCCGCAATGGTCGACTGGGGTTTTCCTTATAATGGACATTTTTCTAACGGTAAATACATGAAATAACCATCAGACTAACTTAGGTAATTTGCCGCTCACATATTCTATCGGTAAAAACACACACATACCGTTAGAGAATATACATTACTAAGCAAATATATGTATTTTTCTATCGGTAAATATGTGCATTTACCGTTAGAATATGCATGACTAAACACATATATGTGCTTCCTATCGGTAAATATGTGTATTTACCGTTAGAATATGCATGACTGAACAAATATATGTATTTTTCTATCGGTAAATATGTACATTTACCGTTAGAATATGCATGACTGAACAAATATATGTGTTTCCTATCGGTAAATATGTGTATTTACCGTTAGAATATGCATGACTGAACAAATATATGTATTTTTCTATCGGTAAATATGTGCATTTCTGTTAGAATATGCGTGACTGAACAAATATATATGTTTTCCTATCGGTTAATATGTGTACTTACCGTTAGAGGAGGTACTGTTACCAAACTGGGACAAACATGCACATGCCATTTCTCACATTCAAGGAATCATATCAATGTAACATCAAACAGATCTTACATCAAACGGATCTTAACTAGAAGATAAAGCAATATATTTCAAGAAATGCTAATTTGTGGATTAACTAGGAGACACAAAAATACTTTTCGTAGGTAGTTGGGACTTCATCTTGCCAAAGAAATTACACATGCCAGTTCACAAATTCAGGTACAAACATACACATGCCAGTTCACCAATACAAATTCAGGTACAAACATACACATGCCAGTTCACAAATTGAAGTGCATGTCTGAAACAGCAGTACAAATACACACCTACCTACCAATACAATTAAATACACAAATGCTCCCTGCACATTCAAGTTCATGTCCCAATTAGCAATACATGATACACAAATATACAACAATATACAAATACAACAATTCACACATTCGATGTATATTACAAAAGCCACGTCTGAAATTAACAACAGATCACGACGAGGACCCAGTGGCCCATACATGCATTTTACATAAAAGGGAACCTTTGCAGGTTGCCACAATGCAACTACCGACTACAAGTTAGACCTGATACATCACAAATCCATTCATCCAAAACAGCAAATGTCTGAACCACATTGGACTTAACCATAGGAGTTCAGTTCGAAGACGCCCGAGGAGCTGGAACTGCCGTCGACATACATTTGTACGTAATGGTGATTTCCTCAGACTCAAACTCGATCAACTCAACTCAACTCAACTCAACTCCATTAACAAAAAGAACCTACCTTCCAAGATGTTGTTCTGTGTAGTGATGGTGTAGAATGGCTGTGCAAATAACAACAATTCTTCTTCTCCAAGCAGGTAAGCATCTGGCCACAAGCTGGTGCATGCAAAAACATGTAAGATGCTTTCTATAGGTCCTGATTTGAGAAACACGCCGGGCTTAAGCATCTTCTCGACCGAGCCAACCAAGATCTCGCCCTTCACGTCCTTCCAGCTCTCGACGGTGATCTTCACCTTTTCTTTCGCCAACAAGCCAACGTAGGCAGCGTACTGCGATGAAGAACCGTGAAATACGTTGCCCCTCACGAGCATCATCCAAGGACCTGAACAGATCATAATCATATTGAAAAGAAGACACATCAAAATGAAGGATACAAAAAAAGCAGAATTATTGCCATAATCGGATTAGAATAATCTAACAATATTGCAGAAATTTTACGTACCTTCCTTGGGATGCCGACGTCTAGAGGGCGTCGATGGAGGTGCGGAGGTGCAGCGGTCCCCTGTAGAGGTGCGCCGGCCGTCCATGGAGCTTACGGGTTAGGACTACGAGCCCAGATGAACTGTGAGAATGAAAGAGACATACCCATGTATTTATACAATTATATATTTTCTATCGGTAAGAAAACAGAATACCGTTAGTAATAAAAACATCTGTAGAAGCCGAATGGTTCTATCGGCACAACAAATATTACCGATAGGAATTTTTGTACATACTCTATCGGTCTGTACGTACATTGCCGATAGAATATTACTAGTTGTAGAAGGCCAACAGTTCTAAGATATTTTGTGCAATATTCTACCGGTATAAACATGCATTACCGATAGAATAAAACTATTAGAAGACGAACAGTCCTAAGCAATTTTCTATATATTCTAACGGTAAAAGAATCCATTACCGATAGAATAAAAATATTTGTAGAAGGTCAACTATTCTATCGGCGAACTACATATTGCCGATAGGAACTTTTAATATATTCTGTCGGTATATTCATACAGTAGCGATAGAATAAGTCTAGTTGTTGAAGTCGACCAGTCCTATCGGCGCACAACATTCTTCCGTCAGTACTTATGCATCTCTTCTAACGGCAAATATGTTCATCACCGCTAGAGTAAATCATACTATTTATTCTATCGGTAAGTTTCTTAGAAACCGATAGGGAAAATACATCCGTCGGGCTTTTTTGCCCGCGAGGCACATTTTCTATCGGTTTTGTGCTGTTTCGCTAATAACCGATAGAAGATAGGGGTTAGTAGACTGCATTTCTGTACTAGTGTGTATTTCTTTCAAGAGGGATTTTCCTTCCTCCTGAGATATGCAGCGCATGAATACTCCTTGAGTACCCTTTCTGTACATAACCCCATCTATGAGTTTGTACAGACGCGCCTTTCGAATTAATCGATCGCTTTTGGTTTCGTCCTCGGGTAGGGTGCCATGTTCAAGATAGACCCTCAATGCATGAGTCCAATCTTGTTCCTGACCGAGGTTGGCAACGAAGGCTATTGCCGGATCATCCTCGACCGAAGTCATGATCGAAGGATGGTCCAAGTGTTCAATGAACACTCCTGCCGGAGCGGATGAACGTGAGGATCCAATTTTGGATAATTGGTCTGCGAGAATATTATCCTTTCGCGGGACGTATTGGACTTCGAAGTGACTGAAGTGTTTTTCCAATCTCCTCACTTCCCCCAGGTAATGAGCCATTGTCTCATCGGAGGTGCTGTACTCCTTGTTTACCTGGTTTACGACTAGCTGTGAGTCCCCCCTCACCACTAATCGACGGACTCCGAGCAATTTTGCTGCCCGGAGCCCTGCAAGAAGACCTTCATACTCTGCTGCATTGTTGGTGGCAACAAAGTGTAGTTGAATAACATACTTAAGCTGTTCGCCCTGAGGTGTAACTAAGACCACTCCAGCCCCCGAGTGTTGAAAACTACGGGAGCCGTCAAAGTACATTGTCCAATAATCGGGGTACTCCAGTTCCTTTGCCAACTGCACGGGTGGCTCAGGGTTGGTCCATTCGACCACAAAGTCGGCCAAAACCTGAGACTTAACCGCCGTGCGAGGGGTGAAGTGGATCTCGAAGGCACCGAATTCGACCGCCCATTTGGCGATTCGACCAGATTTTTCTGGATTTCGGACAATATCCCCTAAAGGAAAAGAGGAGGGTACTGTGATCTTGTGTGCTTGAAAGTAATGTCGCAGCTTACGGGAAGCCATCAGTAGCGCGTAAAGTATCTTCTGGACCTCAGGGTAGCGCTCCTTAGGACCATGAAGTACTTCGCTCACATAGTAGACGGGTCTGTGTACTCCTTCCCTTTCCGCGATCAGAACTGCGCTGACCGCGTGTGGGGTGGCCGCCAAATACAGAAGTAATGGTTCTTCCTTTTCAGGAGACACCAATACTGGCGGACTGGACAGATATGTTTTTACCTCCTGAAACGCTTTTTCGGCCTCGTCGGACCACGTGAAGTTATGATGTTTCCGCAAGGCTTTAAAGAAAGGTAGTCCCCTTTCGCCTAATCGCGATATAAAGCGACTTAAAGCCGCCATGCGACCAGCCAGGCGTTGAACATCCTTCATGGTCGAGGGCGACCTCATTTGTTCAATAGCTTTGATTTTCTCTGGATTAACCTCAATGCCCCTGGAACACACAAGGAAACCAAGGAGCTTTCCTGAAGAAACCCCGAAAGAACATTTCTCCGGGTTCAATTTTATTCCAAAGCGATTCAAGTTACAGAAGGTTTCAGCAAGATCGTCCAAATGAGACAATCTTTTGGTGCTTTTTACAACCAAATCGTGTACATATGCTTCGAGATTACGCCCTATCTGGGAAAGAAAGGTCTTTTGCATCAAGCGCTGGTACGTGGAACCAGCGTTCTTGAGACCGAACGGCATTCTGACGTAGCAGTATGTGCCGAACGGGGTGATGAAGGCAGTTTTCTCTTCATCGTCTTCTGCCATGCTAATTTGATGATATCCTGAGTAGGCATCCAGAAAATTCATCAGTTCACAACCCGCAGTGGAGTCAACCAGCTGGTCGATGCGGGGAAGGGGAAAGTCGTCCTTCGGACAGGCACTGTTGAGGCTAGTATAGTCGACGCACATGCGCCACTTGCCATTTGACTTGCGGACCATGACCGGATTGGCGAGCCAGTCCGGGTGATTCACTTCGCGGATAAACCCGGCTTGTAAGAGTTTGTCTAACTCTTCTCGGATGGCTTCCTATCGGTCGGTGGCAAAACACCTGAGCTTTTGCTTTATTGGTCGTTGTCCAGGTCAAATTGCTAACCTGTGCTCAATTACTTCCCTTGGGACACCGGGCATGTCGGACGGTTTCCACGCAAACACATCTGCGTTAGCCCGGAGGAAAGTAACGAGGTCGAGTTCCTATTTGTCATCCAGGGCTGACCCAACCCGAATTGTCTTGGATGGGTCATCTGGGTACAAGGGAACTTGTTTGAGTTTCTCATCTGGTCGAGGAGCAGCCCTGATCGCATCGGTGGCGACAGTGGCGACCTGAGCGTCCCGGAGGGGAAGTTGATCGACCATCTCCAAAGATAGCCGGTCGCACGTGAGCGCCACGTTGCGACTTCCTCGGACCAAAATGACACCTTTGGGGCCAGGCAATTTCCCGCACTGATAAGCATAGTGCGTTGCCATCATGAACTTAGCAAGAGTCGGCCTGCCAAAGATTGCATTATAAGCTGAATCACAATCGATTACATCGAAAGTAACCAATTCTGTTCGGAAGTTATCTGGTTCTCCCAGAGTGACCGGGAGGACCACTTGTCCCAATGGCATCATGGAGGGGCTTGGGATTATCCCATAAAACGGATGGATTATGGGCTTGATCTTCGAACGAGGAATTTGCATCTCGTCGAGTGTCTTGACCAATAAAAGATCAAGGGAACTTCCCCCATCAATCAGGACCCTTTCGACTCTCGCATTACTGATGATTGGGGTAATAACCAGAGGTAGCCTCAATGGTCGAGTTAGCCCCACAGGACAGTCAGCGCGATCGAACGTCAAAGGCATATCCGACCAACGGGGATATTGAGGTTCACCAAGGGATGTCTCCATTTGGTTAACCTCTCGGCAAAAGGTTTTAAACTGCCTTTTGGAAACGAAAGAGGAGGAACCTCTGAAAATGACATTAACATGATTTTGAGGTACCTGGTAAGCCATTTCTTCATCTCCATCGACGTCTCTAACCCCGCACGCCTGCTCTTTAGGCGGTAAGGTTGGCATTGGCCCAGCTCCTTGGTAGAAATCATCCAGCTGTTTCAACCAACTCCTGCAGTTTTTGAGGTCGTGGCCTGCGGAGTTGTGGAGTGGACACCACCTCTTGCCCTCCTTTGGTCGAAGGTGGTTTCTCTGCGACTGCGACCTCACGGTACTGTCCAAAGCGGTTCCTCTTTGACTTTTTTGACTTCCCACCCGGTGAAGACTCCGGCTTTTTGCTTGAATCTTCTTTCTTGGCGTCCTTGAAGCCTGGTTGGGGCGGTAGGTCCCCCTTGTCAACCATTCGGTTCCATTCGACTGCCTCGGCTGCATCGGAGTATCGATCAGCCATATCGAACAGATCGGCCACTGATCGAGGAGGGTGGATGAGCAAGTCTTCAGTGAATCTCCGGTATCGAACGGCATGCTTAAATGCCCTAATTACGGAGTCATCAGATATGTTCGGGATGGTATTTCTTACCCCGACAAACCTCTTGACAAACTGCCGAAGCGTTTCGGTCGAAGTTTGCCGCAGTCTATGCAAGTCGTCCTCCTTACCCGGCTTTTGGTAACAGTTTTGGAAATTGCTGAGGATGGCATCACATAGCATTTCCCAATTATAGATAGAACCCTCAGGCTGATTGAACAACCAGGTTCTAGCCGGTCCTACGAGGATTGTTGGCAGGTAGTTGGCCATGACCTTGTCATCGCCTCCTGCTGCTTGGATGGTAGTAATATAGATCTGAAGGAACTCAGATGGGTTTTGAGTTCCATCAAACCTCTCAATGACCCCTGGTCGAAACTTATCGGGCCAAACGACTGCTCGTAGGCCAGGCGAGAAAGCTTTGCAACCAACGTAAGGACCGTGAACCGTCCTGCGACTTTCGGTCGGGTTTCGAGCAAACTCACTTAATGGCGAGGTTACTCGGGGTCCCAAACGAGAGTGAACGGGAACTCGATCCCTACTGCGAGAGTCCTGCATTCGCCGATATTTGTCCTGTCGGGACGGTAAAGGTGGCGGGTAACTCCGTCGGCCAGAGCCAAAATGAGGACCATCTCGTTCACGGGGATGTGTCACTGAGCGGGAAGAAGCTGTTGGGGTCGCCTCGGATGCAACCTCGTCCAGTCTTTCCGCCAGGATCCTGAAAAAGGCCGGTCTCTGCGCATCCGTGATCGTAGGAGGAAAATTACGCATGACCTCCGCGATAGATCGCAGTCGACCATGGGTACTTCTCCTAGGGGCACCAGGTGTTACTGTTTCTTCGTCCACTGGGAAATGCTCTGGTGGTAAGGAAGGAGTCTGGTCACGTCTACGACCACGCGACCGTCGAGAAGAACTCGGGGCAGCATCGTAACGAGCCTGCGCATCTTGAAGAGCCTCTAGGGCAGTTCTGCGTAGTTCGTTGTTCTGTTGCTCGAGATCTTGCTCCTCCTTCTGTTTGCGATCTTGTTCTTCCCTGGCAGCCTGTTGATCGGGGGTTTCCTCCGACAACGCAGCAAACTGCCTAGGGAGAGAGGTCGTCGATGGGGAGAACATCTCGGTCTGTTCCGAGTCAGACTCGAAATCAAAGAGACGGTGGAGGTTATCAGGGTCGAACCTTCCTGGGCTAACTTCAGGGTCACCATCATATTTTCCCTCAGCGGGATCGTATGACGGGCCGGATTCATCACCTAGCACATTAAGAACCTCCGCGGGTTCTGACCTTGTGCCAGTTACCTCCTGGTCGATTAACATGACTTGGGGAGATGATTCAACCTGTGGAAGATTCTGGCCTTCGACCTCTTCCATCGGAACAGGATCGCTTGGAGAAGGCATGGGTATATGGGCATAATCCTCGAGATCGAAATCGTTCTCGGAATCATATGCTCCAGCCATGTTTCGGCGAACCTCCGAATTTCAATTAGGACGCCTTGAGAAAGGCCCCACGGTGGGCGCCAGCTGTCGACGATTCGGACTCGGAGTCCTCAGTCGAACTTATGCAGAATTTGTAATTGTGAGACCTTTCAAGATGACCCTTCGGGAAGGTATGCTGAACAATAGTGAACAGGAGCACAGAGAGTTTAGACAGGTTCGGGCCCTCGATGGTGGGAGTAAAAGCCCTACGTCCTGTTGAGATTTCACTAAGTGTGGTAAAAGGTTTACAAATGGAGGAAAAAGTCCTCACAGGCGAGGATTTTTTCCTGTAAGAGTGTACAAAGATAAGCTAAAGAAAGCTTATTAAAATGCTATATAAGGTGTGCCGTAGACTTGGCTAACTTGGATTCTCTTGGGTTTCTTGATCTTCCGATCTCTCGGTTGATGTTTCGGATGATTCTTCTTTTCTGATTGATGCTCCATGCCATCCTTTTGTACTGTTTGAAAGGGTGCCATGTGAAGAAAACTGCATCAATCGGTTGCACGGACGGTTGGATGCGGTTTTTGGAACTGCTCTTAACCTCCACACAGGTTAAACACGTGTTATTCATGGATAACTGTATGTGTTAACCTTCTGACGGTTGATTCTCCACGTGTAGGAATCTTCGGGATACTTAGAATATCCTGTTGTATGGGCAACCGAATAGATAGATCTCAAGTATCTTGATCGGTAGATGTTCTGACCGCGGGATATTGGCTGACCGCGCAATATCCCGAATGTGTAGTTCGCGTATAGCCTACGAACTTCTGACCGTGCAAGGCTTACGGTCTGACCGCGTAAAGCTGCGACCTGATCGCGTAAAGCTTGCGACCTCATGGTGATGCCCCTCAGAATAGCTTGAGTTCGCATCACCAGATGCATGTCTGGTTCGAACCTGTCTTGAACCAAAAGTTCATTAGAAGTGACCCGGGTGTCAATCCTCGTCAAGATCCCTTCTAGGGTTAGGGATAACCTAATTTGGAAGGTGTGATTCTTCCTCAGTCTTGATCTCAAGTTTTGGACTTATTTCCTAATGTTTTCTTCCTCTAAGCTCTAAATTCTCGTTTTGGCAACAGACCTAACAGTTGAGCCTTAGCAAGAATTTAGGGGAATTCTTGAGTCCTTAGAGCTTTGACGCAGAATCCTGAACAGGAGAGAGGCTCTTACCAAACATAACAGTGGAAGCGATCCTCTGACCATATATTGTACCAACGGTCGTACTAGAAACTTAATCTGTCTTAAAAAACAATTGAAATTAACTTGCAATCCTCGGATCTTGGATAGAATTACGCCGGATGGTTATGGAACTCCCGAAACCCTAGATTTTCATTTCTGCTTTACAAACCCTAGATTTCATACTTGTTCTTTACTGCTTTAAAACCCTATATTGATAGCTTTAGTAGTAGATTTAGTTGTAAAAAAACAAACCCTCAACACATTTAGACTTAATCTGTGATCTATTAAGCTAGAAAGATGAATAGTTTGTTCCTCGTGGAATTCGACTCTCAAGTGCTCAATGTTCAATCATTCACTTGCGGTTATTACACAATCCGATTGTTTTAGGTGCGATCATAGTTGCTGCTATCCAAAATTTTGTTGTTGATGTTGAGGATGCTGATTTTGTCCCGACCATACTAAATTCTAATTGTTGCGCCATTCAAAGTTATAAGAGTTAGCAAAGTCATTACTTTGCCGTTGTTGCATACCCTGAAAAGAGTTTTCCTGCTCCATGGATGGGTTAAATTGGCATTCATGGCCATAGTGGCCTTGTATGCCACACAGTTCACATACATGTGTAATTGCATTAATAAATGAAGTAGCAGATGATCCAAGAATAGCTAATTTATCAATGAGAAGTGCTACGTGTTCAGCTAATTGCGACATTACACTTACATCCATGTTGTTAGTCATTGTTTGTTGAGCAGCTCGTTTGGTTCCCCATTGTGTTTAGTTTTGAGTAATACCTTCGATGAGGTCATATGCTTCGACTAGACTTTTGTTCATCAGTGCACCACCGGTTGCAGTGTCTATAGCCATCCGCTCATTATAGTTCCACCCACTATAAAATGTCTGAACTACAAGCCACTTCTCTAGTCTGTGATGCGGACATTCGATCAACAAGTCCTTGTACCATTCCCAAGAATTTTAAAGTGATTCCTACCTGCTGTGAAAAAGATGCAATATGGTTGCGAATATTAATAGTTTTAGCAGGGGGAAACTTACCAAGAAAAGCTCATGATAGTTCGTCCCATATGGTGATGGACACAGGAGGAAGAGTGTATAGCCATGGCCTCGCCGTCTCCACGCGAGAAAGGAAAGGGCCTCAAACGAAGTGCATCCTGTGTTATTCCATGAATCTTGAAAGTATCACAATGCTCCAGAACCATGTGCAAATGTAAAGATGGATCTTTAGTGGGAAGACCACTGAATTGATTTTGTTAAACCAAATTCAAAAGTGCAGGTTTTATTTCAATGTTGTTTGATTCAATTGGTGGTCAAAGAATACCTGATTGCAATCCCATGCTGAGTGGGATTGCATAATTCTTGAGTCTCTTTTGGTCTTCCATTGATGGTTGTTCTTTGATCTCTTCAAAAGTTTGCGAGCTTTCCTCCAATCTTACCTGCCTTGCCTCGTACCGAAGTCGGCACACGGTTTTGATAGGATTGATCGAGCTATCCAAATTTTCAGTACTTTCCTGAAAGGTTAGTGGTGCACAAGAAGAAAAAAAGAAAAAAGAAAAATAGAAGCAAGATTGAGAAGTGAGATTCACTTATATCAGTAAAAATTAATCTAAAAAGATGAATTACTGTTGTTCCCTGGCAGCGGCGCCAAAAACTTGATGGCGCGCGCGGGTTGCACAGCAGATGTGTAGTAATAACCGCAAGTGAACAGTTGAACATTGAGCACTTGAGGGTTGAATTCTATGAGGAACAAGTGTATTCATCTTTCTAGGTTAATGGATCACTGATTAAGTCTGAATGATTTGGGGGTTTGTTTGTCTACAACTAAATATACTACTAAAGCTATCAATCTAGGGTTTAAAGAAGTAAATAGCAAGTATGAAATCTAGGGTTTATAAAGTAGGAAGAAAAACCTAGGGTTTTGGGAGTTCCATAACCATCAGACATAATTCTATCCAAGGTCTGAGAATTGCAAGTTAATTTCAATCGTTTTCTAAGACAGATTAAGTTGCCAATACAGTTGGTGGTACAACGGTCACAGGATCGCTTCCACTGTTACGTTTGACTAGAGCCTCTCTCTTGCTCAGGATTTCGCGTCAAAACGTTAAGGATTCAAGAACTCCCCCAAATTCTTGCTAAGGCTCAACTATTACGAGAATTTAAGGTTTGGAGGGAGAAAACATTAGAAAATAACTTCAAAACTTGATATCAAGACCAAGGAAGAATCACGCCTTCTGAATTAGGTCATCCCTAACTCTAGGAGTGAACTACTCACAAAAAACCATAAAAATACTGAAATAATTAGAATTAAATGAAAACTTACTTGATTGGTTGGAAATTAAGTCTACTATTGATGAAACAACGGCCCGATCTTCCGATAGGTTGATTAATCGACTCGTGGACGTTGGCGTTTTGAGGTTTCTGATCAGCGGATCATCACCTCGCAATTGCTAAACCCGCGTGTCTCGTCGTTATCGACCACACTCGTACATGGCCAACCTTACCACGAAGGTAATTGTTCCTGCAACAATCGAAAAATTCACAAGAACAAGGAAGAAGCAATCTAGAATTGCAAATAAAGATGACGCACACAAATTGGGGTTCCACAAACCAACGCAGTGGCCTAGTCGGTCCGGTGCAGAGGAGAAAAGAATCTACAAAATGTCGTGTAGATGCAATCTAAGAAAAACCCGCCTGTTTGTGATGGCTAAGGGAAGTATTTGAGGGGTACACAACTCTAGGGATGCGCTCTTAATGGGCTTTACTTGATACAAGGCCCATCGGCCCAAGTTAAGGTGGCGCAGCACCATTTCCAGGAAGGAATGCGGACGCTTTTGATGATTGCGGCTGGCTCAGGTAGAATTTGGAGATGAGGCTAGATCTGTTGAAAAGTAGACTTGATAATCTTTCCATGAAGTCCAAGAATGTCCTAAACGGAGTCCGTATGAGGAAGTTACAGCCATTTGAATTCAGTGCTATCGCAGCAGTCCAAATCCGAATCCAGTGCGAACCCAACTCAAACTCTAGCTTCCCTTGGGCCCAAAGTGACGCGGGGATTGTCAGGGGCCCACCTGCTGCAGTAGGCCCCGGGTGTGCACTTACCCCGACTGCCCAGGATGCAGTCGTGCACAGAGTAATAAACAGACAACCAACTCAATTTGGTTCATATACAAAACAATATATGGCTGTCAAGCCTTAATACAAATCGTTATACAAAAGCCAGTAAGGCCAACTATTAGATTTTATGAAAGTAGATTTATCTGGTCTCTGGGACCATCCCACAGGAAAAATTCGAGTGTAGAACGTAACTCTTCAATTCTCTGGGTGGCTTTACTTCCCAATCTCTAGCTTCTCTCTAACTGTATTTTTATTATTGAGCAAAGGTGAGTACAAGGTAATCAGCAAACCAATTGAGGCAAATGCACAACATACATATTCAAGAATTCATAGCAGAATAGAATGCTCAAAAGTTACTCATATTAATTCAGCTTATGATTTCTTATTTCAATATGGTAGTTGCAAAAATGTACTCTGCTATTCACTTTAACAAGAATATAACCTATCCATTTTTTATTAGCTTTTCAAGGTTGGACTTAACAGTTTAAAAATAAAACTTGAAAATCTATTTGTGCTTAACCACATGATAATTCATTGACCATGACATACCCTAATCCGAGGGTACGGAGTATTCGAATACATTCTTTACACTCTACAGAGGTGTACTATTTTTCCCACAATTTACTTCGACTACTACTGTTAGCGCATTCACACGCAACAATACTGCGTGCGATTGAGTCGAAGCTCACATACTTTTCTCATTGTCTTGTAATAACTTTAGCTCTGCCCGGCTAAGGTCTTATCATGCATCAAACAAAACCTATAGCCGTTGTAGCGGGCTATACCCCTACCCCGATCCCTTCCCAGTGCTAGTCCGCGGTAGGGTACTCCCCTTTGTCTAGCAATGGGTCAATGGAGGGATCACATCTCATTAACACATCAACATCATTCACATACCTCACTATCCATGCAGAGCTGAGTTAAGTACTTGACAAAGTTATTGGGTCATGCCTGTCCCATACCAAGCTTGTGGTTAGTACGGTAACATGCCACTGGAAGTTAAAGCACAATGGTTTAATCCTTAAGTGTTCGGGTAAAGAATTTAACCACAATGCCCCTGTGCCTCATGCACCATCAACATTCTAACCCATCCTACCCGAACATTTTTCCTTTATGATTAAATTCTTGTATGGCATACAGGCCATCTTTTTAATAGAATAATTATCAAAATATCATATATTTGGACTGCATAATGCAATTGTAAAAGTTTCTTTTATTAACTACAATATAACATTTTAAATCTAAATGATCAAGTTTAATTGACTTGCCTCGTTTCTCTAAGATTGGTTCTCCTGGTATAGTCTTGGCAATTTGCTCCTCCGCAGTAGATATCTCGGGTCCTATCTATAATTGAAGTATACTATTGGTCAAACTATGATTAAGTAGTTGACAGTTAAAATAAAATGCATGCCGAGAGTCTAACATACTCATACTTAAGTCGCTGTGATGGTTAATCGAATCAATCGGACCGTAAAAGGGTCTCCTTAGGAATCGAAAATGAAACAAAATGAAAACAGGGTAAAATAAGAACGACGTTTTAGAAAAGGATAAAAAGGTTGATTAATAGGCCTTAGAGGCCGAATTTGACCTAGATCCTAAAGGCAAATACGAGTAAAATAGGTAAAGAGTTCTAACCATTCAAGTTAAATGGAATTCCTAGCTTTCTAAAGGGATTTGGCATTTTTAGGATTTTTATATCAATTTAATATATATAATTCAATTAGGGTTTTAATACTTTTATTAATTCTGGGTTAACAGAGGACTTGTATGCAATATAAACTATATGGCCAGACTCTAATTGAAATAAAAAATAAAATGACACGGTTCAATTTTGAAAAAAGCCCTAAAACTAGTCGGCTGACCTAACGAGCATCAGCGGCTAACTTTCCTGTACAAAACAAGTGTCCTCAGCTGGCATTGGCTAGCATTTGGAGCGTGCACGGTGGCTTATGGTGGTGAGGTCTTCGCCGGCGGCGATTTCAATGGCGGTTGAGGTCCATATCGAGGCCACTGCACCAGAGGGCTCCATCCACTTTGTTAGCGGCCAATTTGGGTAGCTCCTGTTGATCGGCGACCGGAGTCCACGACCGGCGCTACTGGAGTGACACGGCCGGCGTCGAGATCGATGGAGATGGCCGGAACCTGGTCGACGGAATTCCGGTGAGCATCTACAGCATCCATGGAGGGTAGTTGAAGCTGCAATTCCAATGATGGCTCCACCGAGGCTTCTCTCCATGGCGCGGTCCCGGAAACAGGGCAACTCGTCGCCTCGCCGGTGCTGGGGAAGATGAGTCAGCGAAACCGCAAGTGAGGACTTCTACGATGCTGAGGACGACTCCAATTTGGTGTACCCGCCGGTAATTTGATAACGGTGGTCAATTTGCCAGTGCGACGCCTCGCCGTTGTCGGAGATAGGTCGGCAAAATTCGCCGGCTAGCGGCCACCGTACTTCACCAAACTTGGCAGGGAAGTCACTGGGGTGGTAGGAGGGTCAACCGCGCAACCAATTTGGACAAGGATTAGCTCAATCAATGAATTTAGGTTTTCCCCGACCGCGGCGGCGCTTCTGGCTCCCAGAGCTCGTCGCCGGGTGCTAATTTCGCTGCTGCAACTCACCAGTGGCTGCGCAACAGGTTGGTTTGAACTTCTAATACCTAGCCCTGGAGTCCTACGACGTATTTGCTGAAGATTCGATCAACCATTATCAATCCGGCACGCTACAGTAGGGTAAAATTAGTAATATAAGCTTTTCTGTTGTCGCCGTGGTCCTCGTCGTCGTTCCTGCCGGAGAACTCGCCGGAGAAGGTCAAGAATTGGTCGCAGAGATACTAGAGAGCATGATGATCAAGTAGTGCATAGGGTTTGAACTGAATCTTCTAACCTGGGGATGATTTTGGCTGCTGCAACGCCGCTGCTGCTGCTGTTGCCGCTGCTACTTCACTGCTGCTGCTGGTGCTGCTTCTTCAACAGGACAGAAAAGAGAGGGAGTGACTGTGGCTGCTGCGTGTATACTCCATGTCGTGGTAAAAAATACCTCGGCAGGTTTGATGACGTGCGCAACACGTGTTCCTCAACACGAGCTGACCGTGCGACGGGTCACCCCGCGTTGGACAATCCCAGAGATTGACACAGGGGTTTATACAGGTTCGGGCCTCAGTGGAGGCCCTAGTCCTGTCGACGTGCTCCCGACGAGCGTCGGCTAGGGGGCTCTCTCCCGGAGAGAGGGCTCCAGAACACGCCTTTTTGTCTTTTTGGATTGAGTACAAATGAATGTCTTAGGTTACAAAAGAGGGTTACAAGGGTATATATAGACCCCAAAAAACGCAAATTACTGAACTCCCCCTGCAGCCACCGTAGGATCGGGGGCAAAACGGTCTTTTGACGAGGTCCAGGGCACCGATTTCTGACACGTGGTGGCCCTTGAAATCAGTGCCCACCAGAGGAGCACCGGGGGAAAACTCTCCAGAGCCCGGAGAAGGTGCGCCGGGGGAGGTCTCCCCCGAGCCCGGGGGAGGGCTCCGGGAGACGTCTTCCCCGGCCCGGAGAAGGGACTCCGGGAGAGGAGCTCTCCCTAGCCCTGAGGAGGTGCGTCGGGGGAGGTCTTTCCCGAGCCCGGGGAAGGGCTCCGGGAGACGTCTTCCCCGACCCGGAGAAGGGGCTCCTGGAGAGGAGCTCTCCCTAGCCCGGAAGAGGTGCGCCGGGGAAGGTCTCTCCCGAGCCCGGGGGAGGGCTCCGGGAGACGTCTTCCCCAGCCCGGAGAAGGGGCTCCGGGAGAGGAGCTCTCCCTAGCCCGGAGGAGGTGCGCCGGGGGAGGTCTCTCCCGAGCCCAGGGGAGGGCTCCGGGAGACGTCTTCCCCGGCCCGGAGAAGGGGCTCCGGGAGAGGAGCTCTCCCTAGCCCGGAGGACGTCCTCCGGGGGAAGTTTCTCTCAACCCCGGAGAAGGAACTCCCATGGTGACGTTTCTGGCGTTGGCTAGTATTTTCCCCCATCAGAAGCCCCCCGCACCCCCGGGGACACTTTGATGTCGCCGGGGGGTGCGATTCGTTACCTTAGAAGCATGGCTCTCCCGGGGAGCGAATATAACATCCATAACTCGCCCTCGTCCGGGAGAGGGGCACTATTTAAGTTGGCCATATATTGCCTCGATGTTTGTGCGACCTTTCGTATTCACGGTGTAGATCCCTCGAGCTGACACGTGGCAGCCATCGAGAGCACCTCAGCTGCCTATATAAGGAGGGGCCCACCTCAAGGGAGGCACGCTTTCTTTCTCCTTAATCCTCATAATCCACCAAATTCTTCGGGAGTAACCTCTTCCCCGGTTGCTCTCCGGAACTAACTTCTCCCCCGGTTTCACAAAGCCCTACGGGAGAAGAAATGGCGTCGAAGGGACGCGGGAAGGCTTCGGGTGTCCCGGAGGACACAACCTCCGATTATCTCGGGACAACCGAGTTTGCGGCGGGGGACCGGGACACCCTCATCTCCCGGAGGATTTTTGCGGAGAGGGACATTCGCGTCCCAGCTGCGGGGGAGACGACCCCAAACCCCCGGGAAGGAGAAATTGTGGCCTTCATGGCCTTCATCCAGGCGGCCCTGCGGCTCCTGATCCACCCGCTTCTCCGAGATTTCCTCCGGGAGCACGGGATCGCCTTGAACCACCTAACACCCAACGTTCTCGTGAGGATGGGGCTGTTTCTGTGGTTAAGCGAGACAGCCGCCGGAGTGGAGGGGACTCTCCGCCTCTTCCAATACTTCTACCGGGTGCAATCGAAGAGCTCCTCGGTGGTGAAGCACGGGCCCAAGTCTACTTGCGGCTCCATGATGTTGAAATTCGCTCCCTCCCGGGCGGAAGAGTACCCGGTGGCCGCCTCCCAAGAGCACTGGGAGGGATGGAGCCGGAAATGGTTTTATCTCCGGGCGGGCGACCCGGAGATGATTTACTCCGCGAGGCCGGCGACATTAGGTCGTTCCCCCGGCCCTCCGGTGCTGACGATGGAGGAGCTAACCTCCGTCGCCAAAATGAAGGAGGCTCGCTCCCGGAGGAGCATGCGAGACTTAGCGGAGGAGCTGCTCCTCCTCCGGCTTAGTCCCTTCAGCCGGAGTAGGAAGGATCCGGGACTGGGCCCGGAGCTTCGTCCCCCGCGATTCCCGGTGGCGCGGCGTAAGTTTCTTCTCTCCGGGAGTTCACACATCGCGGGGATTAGTTTCTAAAACTTTGCTTTTTGCAGTTAGGTCCTACAAGTCCACCCAGGAGAAGGCGGAGCACCTCCTCGAGAGGTACTACGAGGACGAGCACTCCCTGTGTCTTGCTGCCATCGGGGAGGGTCCTCCCCGGAACATCGTCTCCGAGGCCTTCGGGATGACCCTCCCGGAAAGGGTCCCACTTCCAACCCCGGGCTCCCACAGGCGGCGGGAGACGGGGGCGCTCCCGGCGGCCAAACGCGCTAAGACCGCGCAGGTACCGGGAGAGGGCTCCAATCAAGACCACCCCCCTTCACCAGTGCTGGCACAGAGGCCGGCGGGGACGCCCGATGCGCCGGGAAACACAAGACCCCCGGGGCAGGTGAGGTCCTCCCCGGCCCAGGCGACTCCGGGGACGCGTCGAACGCCGGGGGAGGTGAGGCCATCTCCGGTCCAAAGTACAGTGGCCCCCCGGCGACCGGGGGAGACTACTCCTCCGGCTCAAGTCACCCCCCAGCGGGGGTCGCAGCCCCCGGAGCCGGGGCATGAAGAGAGCCCCACGGACACGGCCACGCTGGTCGCGCAACTTGATGCCCTGGGGGCATCAGGCGTGTTCGACCACGTGGTCGTGGAGGAGGATGAGTCCACCTCCGGGGACTACGACGCCACTCCTTCCCTGGAGCAAGCTTTTCGGGAGGATCCCCCGGGGGTGTACTTCCGGGGCAACGGGGCCTTCGCGCGCCTGGATGCGCTCTTTGCCCCCGACGTCGCGTCTTCCCCAAAACCGCCTGCCGGGGGAGCGAGCCATCACGTCCCGCAACCGGGGAAGGGAGCCCCCAGGACGCTACAGTGCTCTCCCCGCGCGGGGGACGGGAGGTCCCCTGCCCCACCACCGGGAGACACTCTCCAAGGCTCCGGGAGTGGGGTTGGCCAGGGGGGCCTGCTTATGGGAGGAGATCCCCGTTCCCCGGCGCGGGGAGCGTCTCTCTTCTCCTCGGAGGAGACGCGCAAGCTCTCCCTGAGCCTCGTCACCCCTACGGTGCGAGCTCACGTCCGGGAGGGCGGCATTGATGAGCGGTACGGGGAAGTCGTCTCCCTGGCCTTACAGGTGAGAAACTTGAAAACTCCCTCCTCCTCGCTTGCATTTACTGACATTCTTTTTCCTTAGACCACCGCCGTAGCCCGCGCCGTCCGGACTCGCCTCGCCCGGGAGAGCGAGGACATGAGGGCGGCCTTGGCCGCCGCGGAAGCGGAGCGTGACGCCGCTGTCCGGGAGAGGGACGCGGCAGTCCAGGCCCGGGAGAGGTTCGTCCAAGAGAGGGACGCGACCGCCCGGGAGCTGGAGCGCATCCAGGAGGAAGTGCTGGCCCCCGCGGAGGTTGCCCGGGACACCGCCGTCCGGGAGCTGGAGGGCATCCGGGAGCAGCTCGCGTCCTCCGAGGAAGATCGCTCCCGGGCGCTTCAGGAGGCGGAGGCTACGGGGGCGCGAGCCCTCGTGTCAATGGGGAATCGACTCCGAGCCACGTTGATTGGGCTCGGAGTCGAGTTCCGGGAGGAGGGGAATCCTCGCAACCCGCTGGTGTCTTTGGCGGAGGCGCGTAGGTACCTCACCCGGCACATCGAGGCGATTCCGGAGGCTGCGGATGTCCGTGCCCGGGCCTTGGCGTCCACCACCGCCGCGCTCGCAGCCTCCTTGGTGGAGTACCAGGGGGCCGGGGCCCAAGCTATTGGGCGCCTCGTCCCCCGGAGCTTCCAGGAGTTTTACGAGCCACGCCGGGCGGCGCTGGAGGAGTTGGCGGGGGCTTTCTACGACCGCGTGATTGAGCCCCCGCGAACGAGACGTCCCCAAGCGGCCGGGGAAGAAGCTCCGGGCGACGCCTCCTCCGGGGGGGACGACGCCGGGAAAGTATGAGCCTCCTGTCCCCCCTGGGTAGATTAGGGGATTTTTTTTGTATAGGATTTTTGCTCCCGGTAGTTCCGTAGGGGGAACCCCGGACTTGTAAATTATTCATCAATGAAATGAAAAATTTTTGCTAAGTTGTATCTCGTCATGGTCAGTTGTCCGGGGCGGGGGTCCCGGAGAAGGACGTGGAAATCACTCCCATCTCCGGGAGTCTCGCCCCCGGTGTCCCCCGGGGGGAACAAGCCTTGCTCCGGTGGTTGCCCGATTGGCACTTGGCGAATTTTGACAACCACCGCGCGGAGTTGCCTGAACCTTCCCCGGGAGTGTGGGAGGCGATTCCTTTGCGAATCGAACCTCCCGAAGGGTATGAATACTGGCCGGAGGACATGTTCAACGCAGCGAGGCGACAAGTTCAAAGCTTGTACCGGGACATGGCGAGGACTTGACGATGGGCCTAGGAGATGCTGGTTCTCCGCATTAGACGTAGGTAGCCTCCCATATGCCCACCGGGAGTAATCACTCCCGGTTGTACCCTGTAAGCCTACCGGGAGAGGCTGTCTCCCGGCTTATTTTCCATGGAATAAAAAAGGGCACGTCTTTTCGCTTATTTTGTGCTTTTAATCACCGGACGAGAATACTTGGGGGATAAACCCCGGGGGAGTGAGGCTCCACTTCCGGAGACAACTCTTCCGGGGGACGAAGATCCGGGGAGCAAAGCTCCACCCCTGGAGGACGAAGTTCCGGGGGAGGTTCCTCCTTCGGAGAACGAAGTTCCGGGGGAGAGACTCCTCTGGAGAATGAAGATCTGGGGGAGAGGCTCCTCCTCCGGAGGACGAAGTTCCGGGGAGCAAGGCTCCACCTCCGGAGGATGAAGTTCCGGGGGAGAGTCCTCCGGAGAACGAAGATCCGGGGGAGAGGCTCCTCCTCCGGAGGACGAAGTTCCAGGGAGCAAGGCTCCACCTCCGGAGGACGAAGTTCCGGGGGAGACTCCTCCGGAGAACGAAGATCCGGGGGAGAGGCTCCTCCTCCGGAGGACGAAGTTCCGAGGAGCAAGGCTCCACCTCCGGAGGACGAAGTTCCGGGGGAAAGACTCCTCCGGAGAACGAAGATCCGGGGGAGAGGCTCCTCCGGGGGACGAAAGTCCGGGGAGCAAGGGCTCCGTCTCCGGAGGATTCTAGACGCCTTAGATGCCTCCCGAACGGAATTTAGCTGGGTATTTCATCTCCTCCCCCTGCAGCGGGGGGTGACCTGAACAGGCGGCCCGCGCTGAAATCATAAGAAAATATCGCAGTTGTTCCCATGAGGGGTGGCACCCTCGAAGGGTTATCCTCGTGCAGGCGAGTGTGTGATAAAAGATCTATCGGTCACGCGACCTAGATCGCTCCCAGAGGAGGAAGAGCATAAAAGCAAGCTCTAGAGTGTATGGGGGGGGACTAGTCCCCCAAAGTGACTCGTTACCTCGGTTCCTTGGGAACCAGGTTGCCGCTTACGCCCTGAGTCCACGAGGGGATATTGTAAGCCGCCCAAGGGGGAACGGGGCTCCCGCCGTCGGGGCTTAAGGCTGAGCTGGAGCCTGTAGCTTCCTCGCGATGAGGGCATCCTCAGGGGGCATCCTCACGGGGAGGGCATCCTCGAGATGAGGGTATTGCCTCAGGGGCGATTAAAGAAGTCTACACAAAAACATGGAGAAAAAACCATTTGCATTGATTGAAACAAGCTGTTACAATGCCTCCACCCTTTGCGGGATCGCAGACAAAGGGGCGGAGGGCAAAAGGGCCTTTGAGGCCATTGTTACAACTCACCGCGCCTTCCCCTTGTGAAGTCCAAATAAGGGGAAGGGGGGAGGCTCGGAGACTAAGTGTAAAATTTGCGGAGCAGGTCCGCGTTCCATGTGTGCTTCAGCTCTTGGTCTTCGAGAGTAGAGAGCTTGTAAGCCCCCGAGCCAAGGATTGTGGAAACCCTGTATGGCCCTTCCCACTTTGGGCTGAGCTTCCCTTGGGCTTGAGGGTCGGTGACGCGCTTGAGGACAAGGTCTCCCAAACGGAAGGCCCTCCCCCGAACACGCTTGTTGTAGGCGCGCGCCATCTCGCGTTCGTAAATGGCGTTGCGGAGGAGGGCTCTGTCCCGCTCTTCTTCAACGAGGTCCACCTCCAGCCTCTGGTTGTCTTCGTTGGCTTGAAACGCGGCTGCCGAGACTCCCTCGAGGAGTTCGACTCGTAGCGATCGGAAATTGATTTCCGAGGGTAGCACTGCCTCTGCCCCGTACACGAGCGAGAAGGGGGCACGCCCTGTTGCTCGGCTTGGGGTCGTTCGCATGGAGCAGAGAATGCTCGGGAGCTCTTCCGCCCATGCCCCACGCCTGGAGGCGCTTTGCTCCAGGCGGCGACGGAACCCTTGGAGGATAACTCCATTGACGCGCTCCACCGCCCCATTGCTCTTGGGGTGAGCCACTGAGGCGAAGTGGAGGGTCGTACCCAAGTTCTGGCAGAACTCGCGAAAGATCGCTGAGTCGAACTGGGTTCCGTTATCCACGGTAATCTCGCGGGGGACCCCGAATCGGCACACTATGTTCTTCCAAAAGAACCTTTGCACCGCACGAGATGTGATGGCGGCGAGGGGCTCGGCCTCCACCCATTTGGAGAAGTAATCCACAGCCACAACCGCATACTTGTATCCCCCCGACTCTGGGGGGAACGGGCCTAGGAGATCCATTCCCCGCCGCGCGAAGGGCCACGTGAGGGGGATTGCCTGCAGAGTTGCGGAGGGTAGGTTGGAGCCCTTTGCCATTTTTTGGCAAGCCCCGCAAGCAGAGACGAGGTCTCTTGAGTCGCGGGCGACCGTTGGCCAGTAGAAACCCTGGTGGATGGCTTTAGATGCGACGGCCCGGGGGCCGAGGTGAGAACCACAACACCCGAGGTGAATATCTTCGAGAAGCTGAACTCCCTCCTCCCGAGGGAGGCAGCGAAGCAGCGCCGAGGCCCCTCGCTTGTACAATGCCCCTTCTATCAGCACGTACGCTCGCGCCTTAGCACGAAGGCGCTTGGCTTCGGCTTCATCGGAGGGCTCCCCCTCTCCCTTGATGCAAGAGACAAGGGGGGCCATCCAGGATGTGGCCCGGACGATTTCCGTGACGACGGGGTCGCGGGACTCAGAGTCCGGGTCGGGAGCCGTCGCGGAAGGTTTTGAGATGACTTCCAAGAAGGCCCCTTCGGGGAGAGGCCCCCGGGCACTTGCTGCCCTGGCGAGGGTGTCGGCTCGATCGTTGTCCCTACGCGGGATACGACGCGCCTCAAGGCCGTCGAAGTATTTTTCCATCTTCCGGACCTCGTCAAGGTAGAGGCTCAAATTCGGGTCATGGCACAAGTAGGACTTGTCCATTTGACATACCACGAGTTGAGAATCCCCCTTGACGAGAAGGCGTCGGATGCCCAAAGAGCGGGCGAGGCGTAGCCCTAGGAGAAGGGCCTCATACTCCGCGACATTGTTCGTCGCGGGGAACTCGAGCCTGGCTGCATATTCGAGGGTTCTCCCCTCGGGGCTTCGCAGGACTACTCCCGCGTCGGCTCCCGCCAGGCGTAGGGAGCCGTCGAAGAAGAGGGTCCAATGGTCGTCGCGCGGCGGGGCGGCACGCGCTTCTTCTTCCAACCCAGGGACCAGAGCCCACTCGGCCACAAAGTCCGCCAGGACCTGCGATTTGATCGCGGTTCGTCCGGTAAGGGATAGCGAGAAGGGGGCTAGCTCAGCCCCCCATTTCCCTATCCGTCCGGTCGCTTCCTTGTTCCGAAGCACCTCTCCCAAAGGGAGAGAGGAAGGCACCGTGATAGGGTGGCCTAGGAAGTAGTGGCGGAGCTTCCTGGAGGCCATTAGGAGGGCATAACAAACCTTCTGCATCTTCGTATATCTCGTTTTAGCGCCTTGGAGAGCCTCGCTCACATAGTAAACTGGGCGTTGGTGCCCATCTTCTTCCTTGACAAGAACCGCGCTGACGGCAACCGGAGTGGCCGCGAGGTAGAGGAGCAAGGGCTCCCCCTGACGCGGGCTTACAAGCATTGGAGGGCTCGCGAGATATTTCTTCAGGTCCTTGAATGCAGTCTGTGCCTCGGGGGTCCAATGGAACCCCTCAAGGCCGCGGAGGATCTTGAAAAATTGGAGGCCGCGCTCCCCCGAGCGCGAGACGAAGCGACTTAACGCGGCCAAGCGGCCAGTGAGTCGTTGTACATCCTTGACAGAACGCGGTGGAGGCATGTCGAGGAGGGCCCGAATTTTTTCGGGATTGGCTTCGATGCCCCTTTGGGACACAAGGAAGCCGAGGAGCTTTCCTCCGCGAACGCCGAATGCGCATTTTTCTGGGTTAAGCCTTAACCCGTACTTACGGAGATTGCGGAAGGTTTCTCCCAAGTCTTCGATATGAGCGGCCGAGCGCGCGCTCTTGACGACTGCATCGTCAACATACACTTCCACGTTGCGGCCAATTTGATCCCTCAAGACCAAACTCATCAGGCGCTGGAAAGTTGTCCCGGCGTTTTTTAACCCGAAAGGCATGTGGACATAACAGAAGGTACCGAGGGGAGTTATAAAACTCGTCTTTTCCTCGTCCTCCTCCGCCATTCGGACTTGATGATAGCCCGAGTAGGCGTCCAAAAAGCTCATCAGCTCGCATCCCGCTGTGGAATCCACCAGTTGGTCGATCCGCGGGAGCAGGAAGTCATCTTTGGGGCAAGCTTTGTTGAGGTCGGTGAAGTCGACGCACATTCTCCACTTGCCGCTTGCCTTCTTTACGAGGACGGGGTTCGCTAGCCACTCGGGGTGTAGGACCTCCCGAACGAACCCCGCCTCCTGGAGTTTAGCGATCTCCACCTTGATGGCCTCCTGCCTCTCGAGGGAGAGCTTTCTCATTTTCTGTTTCACCGGGAGGCGGCCGGGTATTACTGCGAGCTTGTGCTCGATAACATCCCTGGGCACACCCCCCATGTCCGCGGGCTTCCATGCGAAGACGTCCGCGTTTTCGTGAAGGAAGTCGGCGAGTTGCGTCGCGTGTTCCTCGGGGAGATCAGCCCCGATCTTGATGGTCTTCCCCTCGTCCTGGAAAAGAGAGATTTCCCGAAGGTCTCCCTCAGGGCGAGGCTTGGGAAGGAACTTCCCGGGGAGCGTGATTGGCATGTTTGGAATTGAGGGGGAGCTCCCTCCCCCCGGGGCCTTGACTAGGTTAACGTCCCCGATCACTGCGGAGGCGCGCTCATAGAGAGAGCGAGCCACACCCTGGTCACCATGCACGGAGATCACCCCGCTCGGCCCGGGGATCTTCATGCAAAGATAGTTGTGGTGGACTGCTTCTCCTAAGCGGTTGATGATGGTTCTCCCCATTATGGCGTTGTAGGAGGAGGGGAGATCCACCACGTCGAACCGAACCATTTCGGTCCGGTAATTATCTGGGGTGCCGAATGTCATCGGGAGGTCGACCTTCCCCACGGGATGTATGGTTTTCCCCGGGACGAATCCTTGCAGGGGCCCCACTGCGGGTTGCAGGAGCTTCTCGTCCACCTGCATTTCTTTGAACGCCTTTAGGTAGAGGACGTCCGCGGAGCTCCCGCCGTCCACCAAGATTCGGGCAAGGCGGTAGTTGAATACGGTGGCTGAGACGATCAGCGCGTCATTGTGGGGGAAGCGCACCCCACTCGCGTCTTCGATGGTGAACGTCAACGGGACGTCCGACCATTTGGACGGCCGGGACGTGTTAACGGCCCCTATTACCTTCACCTCCCGCGCATACTCTTTGCGCTGGCGTTTGGAATCTCGCCCGGAGGCAGATCCTCCCACAATGACATTGATGTGCCTCTCGGAGGCTTGGAAGGGGAGCTCGTTGCTCGAACCCTTTTCCTGGCCTTGCCTCTGACGTCCCCCTGGCGGAGCGGGGAGTGCCGCCAAGGCTGGTGATGGAAGGGGTAAGGAGGTAGAGCCTCCTCCTCCTCCCCCCGGCCCATGTTGCTCGAGGAATGTCGCGAAATGGTTGAGGAGCGCGTGGCATTCTCGGGTTGCATGGGAGTTGGGCTTGTGGTAAGCGCACCACAAAGTGGCTCCAGACTCCTTGCCTTCTTGCGGACGGGAGGATCGGCTTCCTCCACCGCCTTTGGGCTTGGAAAAGGGGCGCTGTCCCCGGTTAGGCTCCCGAGAGCTGCCTCCGCCTTCGAGGACGAAAGTGTCCCGAGGCCTTGGCTCGTTGCGGGGCCCCCTCCGGGGACGTTTGTTGGAGGGATCCTTCGCGTCCCTCTCCGCGGGGACGGAGGTCCCCTGGTGCTTTTTCTAGAGATCGTCTTCTTCGGCTCTCGCGTACTTCTCGAGTACGTTGAAGAGCTCGTCGGCGGAGGACGGGCAACTCCGGGAGAGTCTTCGGTGGAGCTCTCCTGGGAGAATGCCACTCTTGCACGCTTCGATCACCGTCGAGTCGGGGACGTGAGCCACCTTGCTCTTGATCTGCGCGAAGCGTTTGAAGAAACTTCGTATTGTCTCCCCCGACCGTTGGCGAACGGTGTACAACTGCGACGAATCCAGGGGACGGATGTAATTCCCCTGGAAATTTGCGCAGAATTCGCGCTTCAGCTGTGCGAATGACTTGATGGACCCGCTCTTTAGGTTATAGAACCATGACCGAGCTATTCCCGAGAGGTAGAGGGGGAAGACGTTGCATTGGACGCTTTCGTCCCCCCCAACCGCCGAGATGGCCGTGGAGTACACCTGCACGAACTCGTAGGGGTCGGCCTCCCCGTTGTAGTGCTCGATATGGGGCGGCCGATATGGTTTCGGCCACCGAACACGCCGGAGGCGGCGGCAAAGGGTTGGTTAGCCCCTTCCACTTCCTTTGGGGAGTTTGCATCGATATCCCCCTTCACGGGGGAAGCGCGTTCATTGTCCGAATCGGAGAGGGGTCCCAACGGACAGCCGGCCTTCCGGTATCGCCTTCGCTCTTCGGGGTTGGTGGAGCTCACCTCTTGTATCTCGGGGGGACCTCCGGAAGTGACGGAGGCCTCTTGCATGGGTCTTTTACCCTTGTCTGTAGGGACAAGGGGGGCGCGCTTGCGCGCGAGTGATTCCCGGCCGTACCGGGACGGGGCGCCTTCGGACCTTGCCGCGCGCATGCGCTCCACCTCCTCCCGAGTGAACCGCGTTTGGTTCACCGGGGGAGCCCGAGGAGGGGGACCCGGGGGAGGAGGCGGATATGCGCCCGTCACCGGCGCGGGAGAGGAATCGCGGGCCGAACGAGTCCCGGCCACGGAGACGGCCCGCGGCGTGGGAAGACTTCCCCACGGGGGAACGGCCTGTAATGTAGGAATCACCCCGGGGATACCCGTTGGGATAGGCGTAGTCCCAGGGGGGAGAATTCCTTCCGGGGCAAGGGATGGTTCGGGAACGGGAGAACCCCCGGGGAACGAGAGTCCTCCCGGCGGGGGGTAGCCCCCGGAGACGGGCTGACCCCCCGGGAGTGAAGGACCTCCGGAGGTGGGGACGCCTCCCGGGAAAGGGTAGCCCCCGGAGACGGGCTGACCCCCCGGGAGTGAAAGACCTCCGGAGGTGGGGACGCCTCCCGGGAAAGGGTAGCCCCCGGAGACGGGCTGACCCCCCGGGAGTGAAAGACCTCCGGAGGTGGGGACGCCTCCCGGGAAAGGGTAGCCTCCGGAGACGGGCTGACCCCCCGGGAGTGGACCTCCGGAGGTGGGGACGCCTCCCGGGAAAGGGTAGCCCCCGGAGACGGGCTGACCCCCCGGGAGTGAAAGACCTCCGGAGGTGGGGACGCCTCCCGGGAAAGGGTAGCCCCCGGAGACGGGCTGACCCCCCGGGAGTGAAGGACCTCCGGAGGTGGGGACGCCTCCCGGGAAAGGGTAGCCCCCGGAGACGGGCTGACCCCCCGGGAGTGAAAGACCTCTGGAGGTGGGGACGTCTCCCGGGAAAGGGTAGCCCCCCGAGACGGGCTGACCCCCCGGGAGTGGACCTCCGGAGGTGGGGACGCCTCCCGGGAAAGGGTAGCCCCCGGAGACGGGCTGACCCCCCGGGAGTGAAAGACCTCCGGAGGTGGGGACGCCTCCTGGGAAAGGGTAGCCCCCGGAGACGGGCTGACCCCCCGGGAGTGACGGACCTCCGGAGGTGGGGACGCCTCCCGGGAAAGGGTAGCCCCCAGAGACGGGCTGACCCCCCGGGAGTGGACCTCCGGAGGTGGGGACGCCTCCCGGGAAAGGGTAGCCCCCGGAGACGGGCTGACCCCCCAGGAGTGACGGACCTCCGGAGGTGGGGACGCCTCCCGGGAAAGGGTAGCCCCCGGAGACGGGCTGACCCCCCGGGAGTGAAGGACCTCCGGAGGTGGGGGCGCCTCCCGGGAAAGGGTAGCCCCCGGAGACGGGCTGACCCCCCGGGAGTGACGGACCTCCGGAGGTGGGGACGCCTCCCGGGAAAGGGTAGCCCCCGGAGACGGGCTGACCCCCCGGGAGTGAAGGACCTCCGGAGGTGGGGGCGCCTCCCGGGAAAGGGTAGCCCCCGGAGACGGGCTGACCCCCCGGGAGTGACGGACCTCCGGAGGTGGGGACGCCTCCCGGGAAAGGGTAGCCCCCAGAGACGGGCTGACCCCCCGGGAGTGACGGACCTCCGGAGGTGGGGACGCCTCCCGGGAAAGGGTAGCCCCCGGAGACGGGCTGACCCCCCGGGAGTGAAGGACCTCCGGAGGTGGGGGTGCTTCCCGGGAAGGGGAAAGCCCCCGGAGCGAAGAAGGTTCCTGAGTGTCCCATCATGAACGGAGGTACCATCCCTCCGAACTGGAACGGGTGCGGGTACGCGGGGGCCGGAGGCCGCGCTATGGCGCGTAACAACTCTTCCAGAGTACGTTGTGCGCGAAGCTGTCCCTCCACCAGCGCCCCGAGTAGCGGGTCACCTGAAGTTGAAGGCATTACCTGGGGTACGCTTGGTCCTCCCAAACCGGAACCTTCGGGCAGGCTCGCAGGAGTCGTTCCCCCGCCAAGGATGACGGGAGAATTGAGTGTTGCCTCCCCCCGAGTGTCCCCGGGAGGGGGTGTCGCGACGACGGCCCCTTGCGAGGGTGGTGCAGGGTTGCTAGCGCCGGCATCGTTGGAGACGGAGGTTAAGTGCCTCATCCTTCTTGGAGCCATGACTATTTGTCACGAGTCCCCACGGTCGGCGCCAACTGTCGTGGTAAAAAATACCTCGGCAGGTTTGATGACGTGCGCAACACGTGTTCCTCAACGCGAGCTGACCGTGCGACGGGTCACCCCGCGTTGGACAATCCCAGAGATTGACACAGGGGTTTATACAGGTTCGGGTCTCAGTGGGGGCCCTAGTCCTGTCGACGTGCTCCCGACGAGCGTCGGCTAGGGGGCTCTCTCCCGGAGAGAGGGCTCCAGAACACGCCTTTTTGTCTTTTTGGATTGAGTACAAATGAATGTCTTAGGTTACAAAAGAGGGTTACAAGGGTATATATAGACCCCAAAAAATGCAAATTACTGAACTCCCCCTGCTGCCACCGTAGGATCGGGGGCAAAACGGTCTTTTGACGAGTTCCAGGGCACCGATTTCTGACACGTGGCGGCCCTTGAAATCAGTGCCCACCAGAGGAGCACCGGGGGAAAACTCTCCCGAGCCCGGAGAAGGTGCGCCGGGGGAGGTCTCCCCCGAGCCCAGGGGAGGGCTCCGGGAGACGTCTTCCCCGGCCCGGAGAAGGGACTCCGGGAGAGGAGCTCTCCCTAGCCCTGAGGAGGTGCGTCGGGGGAGGTCTTTCCCGAGCCCGGGGGAGGGCTCCGGGAGACGTCTTCCCCGACCCGGAGAAGGGGCTCCGGGAGAGGAGCTCTCCCTAGCCCGGAGGAGGTGCGCCGGGGGAGGTCTCTCCCGAGCCCGGGGGAGGGCTCCGGGAGACGTCTTCCCCGACCCGGAGAAGGGGCTCCGGGAGAGGAGCTCTCCCTAGCCTGGAGGAGGTGCGCCGGGGGAGGTCTCTCCCGAGCCCGGGGGAGGGCTCCGGGAGACGTCTTCCCCAGCCCGGAGAAGGGGCTCCGGGAGAGGAGCTCTCCCTAGCCCGGAGGAGGTGCGCCGGGGGAGGTCTCTCCCGAGCCCGGGGGAGGGCTCCGGGAGACGTCTTCCCCGGCCCGGAGAAGGGGCTCCGGGAGAGGAGCTCTCCCTAGCCCGGAGGACGTCCTCCGGGGGAAGTTTCTCTCAACCCCGGAGAAGGAACTCCCATGGTGACGTTTCTGGCGTTGGCTAGTATTTTCCCCCAACACTCCACTACATACCTACATACATGTATCTCTTTACACTGAGAATTAAGCAGCTGCATGTGCACTCATTTGCCTCTCCTTTTTACTGCTTAATAGTGCTCCACGCTGCAGCATTCTTCACCAAAATTTCAGCAGTAAAGTGGTTTGCTTGTTCCTCTTTTCATCTTTCTTTGCTTTTCCTTCACTTATCCTGAATCTCAAGCTTCCACAGGAAGATTTCCTTCTCTTGTACAGGTAATTTATACATGTATAATTTCATCCGTACACATATATATACATGTATCCATATACTCATATACTTGTATACATGTGCAAGCCTTCATACATGCACACATATACATTTGCACAAGCAAAACTTAACTAATGGCAACTTGAAAAAATACCTAGCATCACTCAACACTTAGCATAAAAAGTTTTAATAGGGGGCCAAATTTTGGGATGTGACAAGTCTATCCTCCTTAAAAGAAATCTCGTCCCCGAGATTCAACTATCTTAGAGAAAAGATATGGGAAATCTTGTTGCAAATCTGATTATGTTTCTGTCGTGACTGCCACGACTGTGACATCACCTGTGAGGAGCCCAGCTCGGTGCAGCTGGTCCCTTAAACCACTTGACTTCCCAGGATGAGTCAATCACAGGGATACATTGAAGCAGCAAAATAATACAGTAGTCATAATTGTATGGCCATCAGGCCTTAGTACAAAACGAGGTACAGTGCCTTACAAGGCACAAGGGTCTAACAAAATAACACATCTAGTCGGCGGAAGCTAGGCCCAAAAGCAATCCACAGGAAACAGAGGTTGACAGCAAGACAGCACCACATCAGGGCTCCGGAGGAAACTGCTCATCATCTCCTGGGTCCGCAGCATCTTCAGGGTATCCTCCAAGGTCGTAGAACGCTCCATCTATTGAGGAGTTGTTGCAAGGGTGAGTACTTATGTACTCAGCAAGTCATAGGGGAGGTAGAGATATAGTTACAGTATAAATGACATGAGCCTATGCTATTGGGGAAAGAGTGAAGAGTTTTTCCCAAAATACATTTCTTTCTCAATTCTTACTCAACTTCTGATCATACCCATGGCAGTAATTAAATCATATTGATGGTGATACATATATCCCATATCCAAGGCAATATAACCTCATATCACATTATTTTTATGCAAGCCTTTCAATCTTATACTCATGCCAGTATGTCGTATACTTTAGGGCATAAACCACATGCCTCTTAGTTATCATATGATCTCTATATTATGGTATTACCACGACACGTCAACACATGACAGCCCACGGCAACGCCCCTTATCACGACAACACATGCCACTTGGGTAATCTTGAGCTAACAAATTTTAGTTTATAAAACAATACTTGTGTCACACCCCGTGGATTTAATCCACCGCGGCATACTCCTAAAACTCGGGAGCACGAAGTATTCAAATACATTTTTAAACTCTGCAGAGATGTACCTCTTTTTAAATCCACTTTTTCACTCGACTTCCAAGTCGGGCCAACTCCATGCGACTTATACGCATGTGACAAGGCCGAGATCACACAACGTTTTTGCAGTCTAGTATTAACAGTATCCCTGCCCGGTAAATGGACAATACCGTCCCAAGTACCGTTGTGGGTCCTCCCCACTGCCTTACTTCCTAGCCTGGGTCTATGTTCCCGCAGGACACATAACCTCTTTTGATTACAGTCGCGCACGACTTAATCTGGCGTAGGGCGTCTTCCTTCTTTACACCTTATCCTCTCATAATTTTTCTGATCTCACATCACTCATGGACGAACTGCGTCCCACCAGTTTCCACGCGAGAAACCGGATCGACAAGCCATGCAGGGAACTGATAATACTAAGAAAGCTACTAGGTTGCGCCTGTCCCATACCAGGTAAGTGGTTGGTACGTTTTTCATGCCACTAGACGCACAACACAAGGTTCTAGTCCTTATATGCCAGTGACCAGATCATACCACAACCCGTGCACCTTCAGTGCCTACACCTTCAGTGCAGCCAAGCACCTCCAGTGCTACCACCATTCCATACCAAAATACTGGTCACGGCTAGGGGTTCTATTTCATGAATATAAATGTACATGTTTATACTTTTATTAGTTCGTGGCTTACTATCTTATCAAGTTCACATTCCTCAAGTATTCAATCTATCACTGCCATAATATCACTGATCTCAACACATGCAATATTAATGAGATATCTATTCGTGGAATAGCATAGCGATTCATAAAATATGGGTTTCAATATGATCAAAGTATGACTTGCCTTCCGCGTCGTAAGTATCAGCAGTCGATGACGGTTCAGCGACAAGATCTTCAACCCCGGACTCTTGCTCTGAACAAGATCAAACAAGCAAACAGGCATTACAATCAATCCTATTCTTACTAATCCACTACATGCAAAGATGCAAGGAGAAAATACTCTGGTGATACAAGGTTTGAAAGCGATTTGAGCTTAACTATGGAAACCAGGGTTAAAATTAGCTGTTAAGGTTTACAAGGTTCCAAAATATCAGGGTAATATCAAGGTGGTGACTGGTTCACCCAAAAACAGCGAATGTCTTTAGGTTGGCATTCGGTTCAAGGCATCGACATAAGGTCGATGGGTGATAGAGGGCTCAACTCAAGTTGTGACAGTAGAGAAAAGTGTAGATCACAACGTCAGGAGTCTAAGGGACAAAGTTATTTTCACAGCGCATGGCTGGAAGTGGGTGAAAAGGCTCAATGCCACTGGCTGACATAGGCTGACAGTGCTCTAGAATGGCATTGACATGGTTTGAGCAGTTTCCAGTGGCCAAAGTAGGTTTTGATCCAAGCATATGGTGCACAAGGTAGTGAGACAACTATTTGACAAAGTAGTTTCTGTTTTACATGACCAGAGGTGGGTGAACAGGGCTAATGCCACTGGCTGACATAGCCTGGCATAGGCTTGACACGGCCAGAAACTAGGGTTAGCCATATCTTTTGACTCAGGGCTCCAAATGATGCACCACTTTGTCTAGTGGTTAGGCATTTGTAACAGGAACAAATGTCTCAACAGGATCTAGGGCAGGGGATGGCCGGAAAGTGATGAAAACCGGTGAAGGACACGGTGGCCGAACTGTTCTCAACAGTTTCTGGACAAAACCTTGGCATGGTGATACCTCTTCATCTGGGCCGATCCAGGTGTCGAGCTAGAAGGCAAAAATACTCCTGGGGCCGAGGCACATCTACTAGACAAGGTGGTTGGGGTTGAAACGGCCGAGAACAAAATCCGGCGACCGGAGCTAGGGAAGAAGACACAAAATTTGGGCATTTCTGATCTAGGGCAAACGAACTTGAATCCTTGCTTGAGGATGGTCTCTGGGGCATAACAGAGCTAGGTGTGAAGTCAATTTAACTGGAAAATCACCACAGAAGCTTAACGGCGAGTTCCAGTTTGCATGCAAGGTGTAAACTTGGGGTTTTTCATATTTTAGCGAAATTGGTGATTCTGGTTGCTTAGATGTGTTCCACACAGTCCATTGATCAATATTGATCACAGGCTCGAGAGTTAAATCGGTTTAATTGGGGTTTAATTGCTCGCCGGAGTTGTCGGGGAAAAACAGCAATTCCCGGCGATGAGGTGCGATAGAACTCAATTGGCTGCTACTACACAGGTAAGTGGTTGAGAGTAACTCACTGGTAGCTTCAATTTGGAGTTCGGTGCAGTGGATTGGCCTGGCACCGTGAGCCTCTTCTCGAGCTCGCCGAAGAAGACGAAGACGACGGCGTGGTTAAGAATTTGAGTGGTTCTGGCGTGAGTGTGTTTGAGCTGAGCTGGGGGGGCTTTTATAGGCACAGCAAGGGGCTTGCAACGGCTGGAATTGCCTGGAGAATTGAAGCTCGAATCGATGGCGAATTGACCGGCCGGGCGGGACAGCAGCGAAGCGACGCGCTCCAGCGGCCGTGCCGGCTTTAGCCTGCTGCTCTGGTGGAGGTGAAGGCGAAGTGATGCCTCCCCAAGGCATGCTTGCGACGTGGCGCAATTGTGCTGCCGTTGTCGGGCGCGCGCGCGGGAGAACGAAGGCGCTGCTGGCGGGCGAGGTGATTCCACGGTGGCGAACACGATGCGCACACGCGGCAGGGAAACAGTGGCTGGGGTGGCAACGCTGGAGATCGCCGGCGACGAAGCCGCAGCGGTGGCAACGGCGACGACCAAAATCCGGCGCTCGTGGTCGTTTGAACGGCCTGGTCATGCACAGTAGCCTGTGGTCGAACCAGGGACTGATTTGCGATGATTTTTGGTTTGGCTTTGGACTAGATTGCAAATCTGGTCTTTGAGAGGTTTAATTTGAGATTTGATTTCATAGCTGAGTATAATATTTCTATTAATACCCATTTAGCTCAATTTTGGAGAAAGTTTGATAAGATTTGAGGGATTTCACCTATTTTCGAAAATAGGGTAAAATTAGGGTAAACTAAATCTGGATTTTGTCGATCTCGAATTCTGGTGATTGGAGAGAGATTTTGAAGTCTGATCAAACAGGAGATCTGTATCAAATAGCATTTGGGAGGTGTTCCCTGAAGAAATTCTGGAGTTGGAATTGATTTGCAGATTTTAGCCTTTTCCGGCTTCCAGGTAAACAGAAAAGGACTTATTCGCAGTAAAATTTGGACTAAACTGCGAAAAGTGTTTAGATGAATTAATCTAGCTCCCAACTTTTTGAAGTGAGTTGAGGATGAACCTAGGAACATATTCCAGGGGTTACTTGAGTCTGGATAAGGTTAAATCAAGATAACTCAATTATCTGGAAACTGGGGTACTTAGGGTAAATCTGAATTTTCCTGTTTTCGAAAACAGAGAGAGGCTTAGGTACTGGGAGTTAGGGTCAGAATTTGATCTGGCTCCTGAAGACTTTTATCTTCAAGGTAACTGGTAGGTTAAATCTGGATGGTCAGATCTTGATCTGGATCTAGAGAATAGATTTGGAGATTTTTAGGGTTTGGGAGAGATTAGAGTTCAGCTGATCTGGCTACTACTACAGAGATACATGCGTGCAGGGTTTTTATGCAAAACTTTTCACCCCCAAAACTAGGGTGTTACAGTTTCCCATGTAGATTCAGCCTCTAAATGGTTCTGCCATTGAACACGATAGTATCTAATAACTTTGCTTCTCAGTTGTCATTCCATTGTCTCCAAAATTTTTAATGGTAGTTCTTAATAAGTCAAATCTGATTGTAATGGTTTGGTCTTTTCTTGGACCTGATCCTCTGGTCTTCTTAAGATCTTGCGTAATTGTGATACATGAAAAACATTGTGAATTCCACTCATTTCTGGTGGTAACTCCAATTGGTATGCAACTTCTCCTCTCCTTTCCAAAATTTGAAATGGTCCAATGTATCGCGGAGATAATTTCTTTCCCTTTTGGAACCTGTAAACTCCTTTAAGTGGTGTTACCTTTAGATATACAAAATCTCCAAGTTCAAATGCCAGATCTCTTCGCCTGTTATCTGCATAACTCTTCTGCCTTGATTGTGCTGCTCTTAATTTCTCTCTAATAAGTTGCATGTGTGCTTCAGCATCTCTTACTACCTCTAGTCCTAATATCTTTCCTTCTCCCACCTCGGTCCAATTTAGAGGTGTTCTGCATTTCTGACCATATAATGCTTTAAAAGGTGCCATACCTAAACTTGATTGATAACTATTATTATAAGCAAATTCAGCATATGGTAAACATGATTCCCATGATCTTGATCCGTTTGAGACCTAGCCTTGGTTTTCGCACTAGACTCACCCAGATTCTAATATGCGGGATAACGGGATCTTATTCAGAAATACCGAAACCGAAAGTAATTGCACAACTCTTTATTTCAAAGAGGGCTTTATACATCGAACGTTAGACACACTTGCCTACGTTGAAGGAATTATAAGTGTCTAAAAATCAAATAAATTCTATGGCTCTTCGATGATCTAAACTAGACCTATTACAAGGTATTTATAATCCAATCGTATGAATACATATTAGACTCACTAACCTAAACGTAATAGACTCGTATAACTAACTAATCCTAAACGGATAGACTTAGTAATCTATATTTGGATCGGATTACAATTCCGAACAGGGAACGATCGCGAAACCTTTCCAAACATGGTTAAGGTCGCGAAGCCGTATGCGACTCGACTTAAAGATCCTCCCGGATCATGACTGCCTTATTGAGAAGGAGCCAACCCCTGTTGCGACCTCTCGATCAAACTGGAGATGTGGAAATTGGGCTTGTCCATCTTTTCTGGTGCACCACTTTGCCGCACGTACTCATTGACCTTTCCGACCGATTCGAAAAGTCTCCTTTGTGTAACTGCGGGTGATAGTGACCTTCTTCTCCAGAATCACATCTTCGCATAGAGGTTCGTCTCGTTGATAGACCAAGTCTTCAACAGATGGTACTATAGTATCTGGCTCATCATCCAGCATTGAAGGCTCGAAGAGTTTGAGGTGCTCAACATTGACAACCGAGTAAATATCCATGTATGGAGGTAACTCGAGCTGACAAGCATTATTACCAACTTTCCGCAAAATCTGAAAAGGACCATAACGAATGGGTTTGAGGTTCTTACCTTCACCTTTAAGTCTCTCCTTACTCAGATGTAACCATACCATATCACACCTTCTTGAAATTGATCATCAACTCGGTGCCGATCATGTCGCACCTTGTACTTCAGTTGAGCTTTCAGCAAGTTCTGTTCAACTTCTCAATGGAGCCGTTGAATACCTTCCAGGAACTTTTGTGCTCGATCCTGATCAGATGCTTCCTTCATGTTCTGTGCTGAGGTAAGAATCATAAACTCCATGTCGAATGGACTCTATGGTAGAAATCCTAAACAGACCTCAAACGGTGACTTTCTAGTCAAACCATGCACAGCTCGATTAAAAGCAAACTACAGGTACGGTATGCTTTCATCCCAGGTCTTCGGGTGCTTCGAGTTATATCCTCTCAAGAGATGAACGGCTGTGCGATTTACCACCTCTGTTTGACCATCAGTTTGCTGATGAAAGGCAGTACTCCTCTTTAGCTTGGTGTCCATCATCGTCCAAAGCGATCGCCAAAAGTGACTAAGGAACCGGGTATCACGATCAGGCACAATAGAAGTCGGCATTCCGAAGTGTGTCCAAACATGTTGAAAGAATACCCGAGCTGCTTCTTTTCCTGTGATAGTCTTTTGACAAGGTATAAGAATAATCATTTTTGAGAACCGATCAACAACCACGAATAGATAGTCGTTGCCATGTCGGGTCTTCGGCAATCCTCCCAAGAAATCCATGGATATACTCTCCCATGGTCGCGATGGAACTGGCAAAGGAGTGTACAAACCTAATTTTTGGTTTGCCGATTTCGAGATACTGCAGAGACCACAGCCTCGAACAAAACTAGCCACATCCTGCTACATAGGCGGCCAGAACACATGTCGGTGAAGATTTTGCAACGTCTTTGTAACCCCAAAGTGACCAGCTATCTTCGATGTATGCGCTTCTCGCAACCATTGAATTCGAGGTGCTCCACGAGGTATGCAAAGTAAATTGCCCTTGTACAAGAGTCCTTCTTAACGAACGAACTCCGTAGGTTTCCCTGTTTCGAGCTCACTCAATGCTATTTGAAAATCAGGGTCTTCACTGTACATAGTGGCATAGTCATCATGACATGAGGGCTCGATCTACATGAATGCTAATAAACAGAGGGTCATAACTGGTGGTCGCGACAACATGTCCGCCAATTTGTTGTGTACGCCCTTCTTGTACTTAATCACTAGATTAAACTGTTGCAAATACGACATCCACTTCATGTGTCGAGCTTGTTGTAGCTTGGACTGAGTTTGCAAATATTGCAACGGTGGATGGTCGGTGTGGACAACAGTCTCTTTACCCAAGAGGTAACACCGCCAATGTTTTACAGCCTGATGCAGTGCGCATAACTCCTTATCATAAGTCGGGTAGTTCTTCTGAGCTCCTTGGAATAACTCAGAGTGATATGCCACTGGTCGAACTTCTTGCATGAGCACTGCGCCCATCGCATAACCTGAGGCATCGGTTTCTAGCTCGAATGGTTTCTGGAGATTCGGCAAAGCTAACACAGGCGCCTCGCTGATCTTCCTCTTCAGCAAGAGAAACGTGTCCTCATGTTTCCCTGTCCACTCAAACTTCTGATCTATCTTGGTTAATGCATGCAATGGAGAAGCCACAATGGAGAATTGTCGATGAACTTCCGAAGGTATTGGCATGCTCCCACAAAACTGCGCACGTCCGTAACTGTTCGCGGTCGCGGCCACTCTCGAATCAGTTTTACCTTATCTGGGTCGATTTGCAACTTACCATTGCCGACCATGAATCCTAGGTAAAGTAGATTTTTGTTGGCCGAACTCGCACTTCTTACGGTTGAGGCGAAGTCGATGTTGCCGCAGCTATTCGAACACCTTTTCGACATGAATGAGGTGCTCATCCCACGAACGACTATAAACCAGTATGTCGTCGAGGTAAACGATCACAAAGTCGTCGATGAACTATCTCAATACGTCATTCATAAGACGCATAAAAGTTGCCGGGGCGTTGCAGAGACCAAACGGCATGACCAGCCATTCGAACAGACCTTGTCGTGTTTTAAACGCGGTCTTCCACGTATCCTCCTCTCGGATGCTAACTTGTTGATATCCTGACTTAAGATCCAATTTGGAGAAGACAACAGCATGCTTCAATTGGTCTAGCAGGTCGTCAATACGAGGAAGGGGGTACCGGTTCTTGATGGTGATCTTGTTTAGTGCTTGGTAGTCGATGCACATACGCCATGTCCCATCTTTCTTTGGCACTAACATCACAGGAGATCCAGAAGGTGAACTACTCGGTTGAATGGCACCATTGTTTAGCAACTCACCAAGTTGTCTCTTGATCTCTTCATTCTCCAATACTGAGTTGCGATAAATACTCAGATTGGGCAGTGTCACATCGAACACAAGCTGCATTTCATGTTCGACTGGATGTTTCAGCGGATGACCCTGGGTAGTCTCGAACAGATCACTGTATTTCTCCAGCAGTCCCGACAAACGACTAGAATCCTCTCAGCATGCCAACGACAACGCTGGTCGAGTACCCTCACCTTGACCAATGAGTCGAATCATGACAAGCACATACTTGTGACATGCATTGACAATTCGTTTGGTTTGATTTGCGGTAATTATGTTCGAAGTGTTGACGTGGATGTCTCTACTGATCACGAACTTAACTCCGTCTTTGGTGAGGTCGTACTCTTGCGCACGCCGATGGAAGTGAGCGTCTCGATCATACAGATAGGGACAACATCGCATTGCACCTCGTCGATATATCGTGCAGAGATTGCAAACTTCAACACACACTGACTCGTAATCTGTTGGTTCACGTCGGATGTGTTGCGTCTAGGCCTTTATGCCTAACCCTAATTTATGATGATTAATGAAAACAAAGTGTTTCAGACTAATTGTGCTTTTGAGATTATTTGAAACAGAGCTCTGTTGGGAAGATAGTCGAGATGAACAAAATGAACCCGATGCAAAAGAAGTAAAAGCACAAGTCGCAAGGAATGAAGTCGAGGCGCAAGCCGCGAAAGCATAAAAGACCTAAGGTAATATTGTCTTTATTTTTATCGATCTCGGTGTTTGGAGGTGATCGGTTTAGGAAAATTGTTTTTAGTTTTTAACCGTACTATAAAGAAGGGTTGCAAAAGTCCTCTCTACATCTCCAACATAAACCGAGAAACTTAGGTCATTGCATTGCATCTTTTTGGTTGGATTTGAGTTGAATTTGATTTGAAAGATTTGGATTTTCAGTTGAGTTTTTGACAACAGAGGAGCTTTTCAAATTTCGAGAAAGATCTAGGAAGATCTGGTTCTTGCTTCTATTGACAAAAATGTAGCCCTTAAAATTATCTTTCAAATGAGCTATTAAACATTTTTTTTGGATTTCTGGATTTAAAGTTATAGCTGTTTTTGTTCAGGCTGACTGTCAGTTTGCTAAACAGACTGTCAGTTTGAATGTTAGTTCAGTTAAACTGACAATTGTCCAGAGAGGGTGTATTTTGGGCTGAAAACTTTTGAACTAAACTAACTGTCAGTTTGGTATAACTGACTGTCAGTCTGGAGTTCGACCTCAGTTGTGTTTATTTGAGTTCCTATTTGATCTGGTCGCTCTGTGGTGGAACTGACTGTCAATTTGTGAGATTGACTGTCAGTTGGGGGTTTCAAGTTTCCATATACGACCACAAACGGCTAGCTATTTTTTATCCGCAAATTTTGTCAGCCGTTGGTTCTGGAATTGACTGTCAGTTCCTCATACTGACTGTCAGTTTGTACTGATTTGTTTCCTTTTTCTACCACAAATGGCTAGCACTGTTTTCTCCGGATTTTTCTTCTCTTTGGTCGTGACCTAAACTGACTGTCAGTTTGAGCTGCTGATTTTCAGCTAGAGCTCCAACATCTCTTTTGAGACTTGAGGCTATAAATAGAGGGCTTGAACATTTGTTTGATATAAATAGCAGCCTTCTAGTCATATTCACTCTTGAGCTTTAGTGTTTTATACAAAATCTTGATCTTTTGATCAAGTCGAGTGTTTTTAGATCCACCGAGCGTTTCAGTTCATTGCATTTGCATACTCGTAGTCTCTCGGTGCGTGTTTGGAGGTGTAGAGAAGACCTCGCTGCCTATTACTCTTGGTGAGCACCTTCACCAAGACGGTTCGGAGGCGTAGCCGTTGACCTCTCTAGTTTGGAGATTGTTGGAGAGGCTCGGCAAAAGTGTACAAGGCATCGGTGCTCGCCTTTCCGGAGTGGACAAGGAACAACCACTAGTTGATAATACCCTTCGTGGGTATTGAGGCAAAACTCAAGTGACTTGAGTGCTTCAACGAGGATTAGTGGAGACTGGGCGAGTCTCCGATACCTCGGTAAAAATCGATTGTGTTTGTCTTCTCCTCTTTATTATTCTTGTGTTTACTTAATTTTGTATTTAACTTAAAGTTTTTAAAAGCCTCCTATTCACCCCCCCCTCTAGTCGGCATCCTTGATCCTACACGTGGTATCAGAGCTATGTCTCTCGATTCATTAGGCTTTACCGCCTAGAGAGAGGATGTCGTCTACTGATGGTTTCTCTCTTGGTCATACCAGTTGTGCGCCGATCTTTGATGGGACAAATTATCCCTATTGGAAAGTGCGCATGTCGGTATTCCTCGAGGCCATGGGGCTTGACGTATAGGATATTGTTAAACTTAGTTTTACTCCTCCGGATGATCCGGCAAGTCACTCTGAGGACGACAGGAGAAAACTGCATTTAAATGCCCGTGCGAAAAATGCACTCTTTGCAGGTTTGTCTCTAAACGAGGTCGACCGTGTAAGCAATCTCACGACTGCTCACAAGGTTTGGACCACCCTCGAAGAAATTTACGAGGGCACAACTAAAGTCAAAGAGGCAAAGCTGCTTATGGTGAGGCAAAGATATGAGACATTCACCATGTCATCAACTGAGTCCATGGACTCCATGTTCACTCGGTTGAATAATATTGTGAATGAACTCAAGGGGCTCGGAGTTGTTTTTACTGACCTTGATATTGTGAGAAAGATGCTTAGGGCCTTACCTGAAAGCTTCGACACCTTGGTCACGGTACTCACAAACTCCGATTTGTCGACAACAACACCGACCGATCTCTACGGAACCTCATCACCCATGAGATGCACAAAAAGGAAAAGAAGGAAGCAGCCGAACCCTCGGAGACGAAGAAGAAGGCTTTGGCTTTCAAAGCCAATGCAAAGAACTATTCAAGTGATGGCTCCTCCGATGAAGATCTAGCACTCATGGTAAAAAATACTCAAAAACTTCTCCGCAGGTTGCACAAGAAGGGTGTCAATATTGACACACGACCAAAGGGACCAAAGCAAAACAACTTCAAAGACATCATTTGCTATGGATGTCATGAGAAGGGGCATATAGCTTCAAGATGTCCTAACAAGAACAAGGCATGGAACAAAAAGAAGAAATTCTTCAAGAAGAAGAATGAAGAAACCAAAGAAGCATGCTTTGGAGAGTGGATGTCCGGCGAAGAGAGCTCCGACTCCGACTCTGATGATGAAGGATGCTCCAAAAAGCTAGTCGGACTAGCTCTCGGCAACACTCCATCCATTTGTCTTATGGCTAAAGGCGATGAAAAGGTACACTCTAATGATCCTTCATATGATAATCTAGTTGAAATGATAACCGAATTAAATGAAGTTTTTGGAAAAACTAAAAAGAAGTATAAAGCGCTTAAGGAAGAACATTCTTCCCTACGCGCTCAATACTCCGAATTGAAAGATTCATATGAAAGTTTGCTTATTAAAGACATTACTCATGCTCCATCTAAAGTTGATGTATCCACTTCATGTGATTTAGATGATTCTCCTTCTAGCAGTCATGATATTTCATGTGCTTCGAATGATAATATTCTAAATGAAAATAATGAACTTAAGGCACAAGTTGGAAAACTTGGAAAAGGCTTAGAAAACTGCTACAAAGGCAAAGTATCTCTTGATCTAATCCTTAGTAAACAAAAATGTTCATTTAGAAAAGAAGGATTAGGATACTTTCCAAAGAAAGGAAAGAAACCAAACACTAAAACTGTTTTTGTTAAAGCATGCAACACATTTTGTTATAAATGCCATGAAACTGGTCATTCGCATGAAGCATGTCCATTGATGACTCCAAATTATTTTGATGCTTGCTACATGCTTCAAAAGTCGAAGAAAGGATATGCTATAGCAAAGTATGTTGGCGCACCCATGTTAAATAAAAAGAAGAAATCTATTTGGGCGCCCAAAACTTTGATTGCTAACATTGAAGGACCCAAACAGGTTTGGGTACCTAAAAGAACTTAATTCTTTTTATGCAGGTGAACTACAAGACCGGTGGGAGGCATTGGGTGCTAGACAGCGGATGCTCCGAACACATGACCGGCAACAAGAAGTTGTTCACCTCACTTGAAGACAACTCAAGCGAGAATCAAAAGATTACCTTTGGTGACAACCATCAAGGAAATGTGGTAGGCCTGGGTAAAATTGCAATTTCAAACGATCTCTCAATTTTGAATGTTTTGTTGGTTGAATCTCTGAACTTTAATTTGCTTTCCGTTGCACAAATTTGCGATTTTGGTTTTCGTTGCACATTTTATCCTAAAGAAGTTGAAAGTTGAAAGTTTAAAAGATAATTCTTTGATTTTTAAAGGTTTTCGTTTTGGAAATCTTTACTTGGTTGATTTTCACTCAAAAGATGCATATCTTTCAACATGTCTTGTCTCTCAAACCTCGAAAGGTTGCCTATGGCATAGACGACTTGCACATGTTGGAATGCATCAATTAAGAAAACTTTTAAAACGTGATTTGGTTGTTGGCTTAAAGGATGTGAATTTTAAAAAGGACAAACCTTGTAGTGCCTGTCAAGCTGGCAAGCAAGTAGCTACTTCACATCCAACTAAGTTCATTCTTTCAAATTGCAAACCTTTGGAACTATTGCATATGGATTTATTTGGACCTTCTGAGTTCCAAAGTATCGGGGGTAGCAATTATGGTTTTGTAATTGTTGATGATTTACTCACTATACTTGGGTCTTCTTTATTTCTCAAAAATCTGAAACCCCCGATGTTTTCAAAAGTTTTGCAAAACGTGTTTCCACTGAATTCGAACTTTCCATCAAGAAAATCCATAGTGATCATGGTGGAAAGTTTGTTAATTCAACTCTATTTGATTTTTGTGACTCTCTTGGAATCAAACACGAATTTTCTACTTCTTACACTCCACAGCAAAATGGAGTCGTTGAAAGGAAAAATCGAACACTTATAGAAATGGCAAGGACTATGTTAAGTGAGTATGTACTCCTACTCACTTTTGGGTTGAATCCGTGCATACCGCTTTCTATTCTATAAATCAACTTTATTTGTATCCTCTTCTGAATTTGACACCTTATGAACTTCTTATTGGGCGTAAGCCAAATATTTCTTATTTCAGAGTTTTTGGATGCAAATGCTATATTCTTAAGAAAAGAAATTTTGGTGGTAAGTTTCAAAGAAGAGTAGATGAAGGCTTTCTAGTCGGATACTCCACCACTAGCAAAGCTTATCGCTTTTTTAATAAAAATACTGGTTGTATTGAAGAATCCTGTGATGTCGAATTTGATGAAACTAATGACTCACAAAAGGAGCAAGTTTCTTGTGAAGTTTCAGGTGAAGATCTTCAAGAAGCCGTAAAGAACATCAAAATTGGAGACATCAAGCCAAGAGAAGAAGATCAAGAAGAAGATGTCAATATTGAGAATGTTGATCAAAATGATTCATCATCTCAAGTTGATCCTCCAGAACCAAGTCAAGAAGACGCCGCACAAGATGAAGCACCTAGACAGCATCAAACGATCACCAAGGATCACCCTCTAGACCAAATTTTGGGTGACGTCAGTAAGGGTGTTCAAACTCGCTCTCATATTGTTGCATTCTGTGAACATCACTCTTTTGTGTCTTCTTTAGAACCTAAACATGTTAAGGAAGCTTTAAATGATCCTGATTGGGTAAATGCCATGCATGAGGAACTTAATAACTTTTCTAGAAATGAAGTTTGGACTTTAGTAGAAAGACCCAAGGATCATAATGTAATTGGAACAAAATGGGTTTTCAGAAATAAGCAAGATGAAAATGGAGTAGTAATTAGAAATAAAGCTCGTCTTGTTGCTCAAGGTTTCACTCAAGTCGAAGGTTTAGGCTTTGGAGAAACTTTTGCACCTGTAGCAAGACTTGAAGCTATTCGCATTCTTCTTACTTATGCATCATGTTTCAATATCAAACTATTTCAAATGGATGTTAAAAGTGCTTTCTTAAATGGTGAAATTTCTGAACTTGTCTTTGTTGAACAACCTCCTGGATTTGAAGATTCAAAATTTCCAAACCATGTGTTTAAATTGTCTAAAACTCTCTATGGTCTCAAGCAAGCTCCTCGAGCTTGGTACGAACGACTTAGAGACTTTCTTTTATCAAAAGGTTTTAAAATTGGGAAGGTTGATACAACTCTATTTACAAAGAAAATTGAAAAAGACTTGTTCATTTGTCAGATATATGTTGATGACATCATTTTTGGATCTACTAATGAACATTTCTGTCATGAGTTTGGAGAAATGATGTCTAGGGAATTCGAGATGTCTATGATCGGTGAGCTGAGCTTCTTCCTTGGACTTCAAATCAAGCAACTCAAGAACGGTACGTTCATGAGTCAAACGAAGTACGTGAAGGACCTGCTCAAATGCTTTGGGATGGAAGACGCTAAGGCAATCAAAACCCCCATGGCAACAAATGGACATCTCGACATGGACAAAAGCGGCAAATCGGTCTATTCTAAACTCTATAGGTATATGATTGGTAGCTTATTGTATCTCACTGCATCTAGGCCTGATATCATGTTTAGTGTGTGCTTATGTGCTAGATTTCAATCAGATCCTAAGGAAAGTCATTTAATTGCTCTTAAAAGAATCCTTAGGTATTTAAAATGCTATCCCAGTTTAGGTCTTTGGTATCCGAGAGATGCAAATTTTGAGTTAATTGGGTATTCAGATTCTGATTATGCTGGGTGCAAGATTGATCGTAAAAGCACATCTGGTAGCTGTCAGCTGTTGGGGAGATCCTTAGTATCATGGTCATCTAGGAAGAAAAATTCTGTAGCTCTCTCCACAGCTGAAGCGGAATATGTGTCTGCAGGCAGTTGTTGTGCTCAATTACTGTGGATGAAGCAGACATTTTTGGATTATGGAATAATATTTGATAAAGTGCCACTCTTATGCAATAATGAAAGTGCCATTAAAATTGCAAATAATCCTGTTCAACATTCTAGAACTAAGCATATTGAAATACGGCACCATTTTATTAGAGATCATGTGGCAAAAGGAGATATTGATGTGAATTATGTCAGAACAGATATGCAACTAGCAGATATTTTCACCAAACCCTTAGATGAATCAAGATTTTGCTTTTTAAGGAGTGAACTGAACATTATTGATATATCTAATGCTAGTTGATGTGCAAATTGTGTTAAAAATATATTTTTAAATATTATTTTATTCCCTTTCTGGTCTTAATCTGCTTCTGGTCGAAATTGACCAAACTGACAGTCAGTTCATCTAACTGATAGTCAGTTTAGTGCTTAGGAGCCTGTTCTTAGCCTCTGGTCAAAGTCATTGACCATGCTCATAGTCAGTTTCACAAACTGACTGTCAGTTATGTGCTATTGATTTTGGTCGTAGCTCCTGGTCGTGTTTGGGACTCAAACTGACTGTCAATTTCAGAACTCGGTTCTGAGAACTGACTGTCAGTGTTCCACACTGACTGTCAGTTCCAAGTTTCTGATTTTGGAACTGATTGTCAGTATATCTAACTGACTGTCGGTTGCGGGGTCCCAAACCCTAAAACCCTGTTTCCTTCTCCGTGCCTCCTCTCCTCTCAAATTGCCACCACCTGTGTGCTTGTCGCTGGTGCGTTTTTCGCCGCCATTGCCCTCGCTCTCGTCGCCGGCGACTCCTCCTCGCCGTTGACGTGCGCCGCCGCCTCTTTTGCGCCGCCACCTCCACCGCATCTCGCCACCGCCACCTTGCAGTGCCGAAGCTTCGCCGTAGGCGGCTCACCGGTGTTGAGTCCCACCAGTGCTTCCCCAATCCGTGCTCATCTCCTCGGTTTGATCTCTGTCTCTATTTTGTCGTCATCAGCATCCTCTGCTCGGTTCAGTTCCTCTGTTCAGGTCTTCTCTTTCCTCTGTTTTTCCTTCTCTTCTTTTGTGTCGTCATGTCTGATCAGCCGTCGTCTTCGCGACGCGTGGCCCATCGGAAGAACGCTGCAAACAGCAGTCGTTCAACGGGTCAGCCGTCCGAGACCCGGCCTTCGCCTCCGCTTGAGCGCGTGCCCGTGGACTATTCCCGATGGCACGCTGTCGCGCCCCGCACAGGGTACCACGACTACTCCCGTGGAGACCTAGCTCGCTGCAGCTGGCCTCATACATACATACCACTGACTTCCCAGGATAAGTCAAGCACAGGAGTTCATTGCAGCAGAGTAACTTACAAAATATCATTGATAAACAGTATGGCCTGCTGGCCTGATACAACAAGAGTAATACAGTGCCTTCACGGCACAAATGGTCTAATTAAAACAAAAGACAACTACTCGGCGGAAGCTAGGCGAAACCCCCACAGTCGTAAGAAGTTGACAGCAGAACAGCACACTTCAGGGTTCTGACAGAAATGGCTCTCTTCCTTCTGGATCCACGAAATCTTCCAAGCCTTCATCTTGGTATTGTAGCACTCCATCTATTGTTGATAAGTTGCAAGGGTGAGCACTTACGTACTCAGCAAGTCATAGGTAAGAGTAGAGATACGTATAGTAGAGATGACATGATCCTATGCTATTGAGGAAAGAGTGAAGGGTTTTTCCCAAAATACATTTCTTTCTCAATTCTTACTCAACTTCTGATCATACCCATGGCAGTAAATAAATCATATTGATGGTGATACATATATCCCATATTCAAGGCGATATAACTTCATATCACATTATTTTTATTCAAGCCTTTCAATCTTATACTCATAACAGTATTTCGTATACTTTAGGGCATAAATCCACATACCTCTTAGTTATCACATGATCACTAAATTATGGTACTACCGCGACACGTCAACACATGACAGCCCACGGCAGCACCCCTTATAATGACAACACATGTCATTTGGGTAATCTTGAACTAACAAATTTTAATTTATAAAACAATACTTGTGTCACACCCCGTGGATTCAATCCACCGCGGCATACTCCTAAAACTCGGGAGCACGAAGTATTCGAATATATTTTTAAACTCTGCAGAGATGTACCTCTTTTTAAATCCACTTTTTCACTCGACTTCCAAGTCGGGCCAACTCCATGCGACTTATACGCATGTGACAAGGCCGAGATCACACAACGTTTTTGCAGTCTAGTATTAACAGTATCCCTGCCCGGTAAGTGGACAATCCAGTCCCAAGTACCGTTGTGGGTCCTCCCCACTGCCTTACTTCCTAGCCTGGGTCTATGTTCCCGCAGGACACATAACCTCTTTTGATTACAGTCGCGCACGACTTAATCTGGCGTAGGGCGTCTTCCTTCTTTACACCTTATCCTCTCATAATTTTTCTGATCTCACACCACTCATGGACGAACTGCGTCCCACCAGTTTCCACGCGAGAAACCGGATCGACAAGCCATGCAGGGAACTGGTAATACTAAGAAAGCTACTAGGTTGCGCCTGTCCCATACCAGGTAAGTGGTTGGTACGTTTTTCATGCCACTAGACGCATAACACAAGGTTCTAGTCCTTACATGCCAGTGACCAGATCATACCACAAACCATGCACCTTCAGTGCCTGCACATTCAGTGCAGCCAAGCACCTCCAGTGCTACCACCATTCCATACCAAAATACTGGTCACGGCTAGGGGTTCTATTTCATGAATATAAATGTACATGTTTATACTTTTATTAGTTCGTGGCTTACTATCTTAACAAGTTCACATTCATCAAGTATTCAATCAATCACTGCCATAATATCATTGACCTCAACATATGCAATATTAATGAGGTATCTACTCATGGAATAGCATAGCAATTCATAAAATATGTTTTTCAATATGATCAAAGTATGACTTGCCTTCCGCGTCGTAAGAAACAGCAGTTGATGTCGGGTCTGCGACGAAGTCTTCGAACTCGGATTCTTGCTCTGAACAAGGATCAAACAAGCAAACAGGCATTACAATCAATCCTACTCTTACTATTCCACTATATGCGGTAATACAAGGAGAAACACTTAGGCGATACAAGATTTGGAAGCGATTAGGGTTAAACTATGGAAACCAAGGTTAAGATTAGTTGTCAAGGGTTTACAAGGTTCCAAATGTTCCAAAATATCAGAATGATATCAAGGCTGCTGCTGGTTCGCTCAAAAACAGCGAACGCCTTTAGGTCGACATTCGGTTCAAGGCATCGACATAGGGTCGATGGATGATAGAGGGCTCAACTCAAGTTGTGACAGTAGAATAAAATGTAGATCACAACATCAGGAGTCTAAGGGACAAAGTTATGTTCAGTTTGCATACCCAGATGGGGTCAAAATGGCCCAATGCCATTGGCTGACATAGGCTGACAATGCCCAAGAATGGCATTGACATGGTTTGAACAGTTTCTAGTAGCCAAAATGGGTTTTTATTCAAGCATATGATGCACAAGGTAGTGAAGCAACTGTTTGACAAGGTAATTTTTGGTTTGCATGACCAGAGGTGGGTGAACAGGGCTAATGCCACTGACTGGCATAGTTTGACATAGAGTTGACATGGCCAGAAACTAGGGTTTGCCATATCTTTTGATCTAGGGCTCCAAATGATGCACCACTTTGTCTGGTAGTTAGGCATTTGTAACAGGAACAAATGTCTCAACAGGATCTAGGGCAGGAGATGGCCGGAAAGTGATGAAAACTGGCAAGGAAGTTGACTGGCCTGGAGCACATGCAACATAAACAGTGCAGTAACTAGGGCATAGCTATATCTCACAATCTAGACCGAATTGGAAGTCGTGATAGAAGACAAAGTTGCTCAGAATGGTCCAAAACATCTAAATGGCAAAGTGGTTTGAGCTGGAGTGGCTGGATTTGGAAGATACTGGCTGGAGAAAAGATGAACTCAAATCTGTTTTGGGCATTTCTGATTTAAAGTGATTGAACTCAATTCCTTGCTTGAGTATGGTCCTCAGGGTACTAGAAATGCATTGGTGAAGTTAGATTAGCAGATTGCTCAACAGAGAAGCTAAATCAGCAAGTACAAGTTCATGTTCATGGCTGGAAATTGGGGGTTTTTGATTTACAACGAATTTGTTCAAACCAGTAGCTCAGGGGTCTTAAGTGAGCTATTCTAAGCATATTTCACTACTGGCTCGAAGATCAATTCATTCTGGAATGAAATTAATTGCTCGCCGGAGCTACTGGAGTAAAATTGAAATTGCCGGCGACTGAGGGTATTTAGACTAAATTCCAAGCTCGAGAAGCATGAGGGGGATGAGGGAAGCTCACTGGGGGTGTTGGATCGAAGAATGAAGTAGTGGAGAAGCTTGGCACCGTGCTCCCTCTTTGCTGCTCACCGGGGAAGAAGAAGACACAGTGCTGCTGCTGGTTTTCTGGTGTTTTGGAGTGTGGTGAAGTTGGCTAAGTCCCAGGGGGTATAAATAGGCAAGCTGGAGGTGCTGCAACGGCTAGAAGCGCACGGGGAGTTGAAGCCGGCAAGGAAGTGACAGGAAGCGACTTCACGGCGAGCTGGCGTCGAGGGGACTGGTTCAGCGGCCGTGAACGCTTTACAGGTGATGTGAGGGCAAGTTGATGGCTGGCCGCGGCGAGTTCTCCACGTGGCGCAAAGCTCCTGCGTCGACCGTTGCTGGTGGCGTGCAAACGGGAGAAAACGATGGCTGTGAGTTGTGCCGGGGAAGATCCACAGTGGCCAACAGTACTCGCACATGTGGCGCTGTTCAGCTAGTGAAGATGGCGACCACGGCTGGCTTCCACGACTATGGGCTACTGTAGCAGTGCAACGGGGCGTGCTCGAGGTCGAAGCTCCCGTGCTCGTGCGCTGTCCCAGGTCGTGGTCGAAGCAAGACAGCAGCTCGAGGTCGAAGCAACAGTAGCTGGTCGATTGCACTGCTTTGGTCGAAGTCGAAATAGCCCATCTGGTCGTGAACAGCAAGATCTGGTCGAGCCAGGGGTATAAGTGTAATGATTTCGGTTGAAAAGTGGACTGATTTGTAATTCTGGTCTTAGAGAAGCTTAATCTGGAATTTGATTTAATGGATGAGTATAATATTTCTATTAATACTCATTTAGCTCAAATCTGGAGAAAATTTGATAAGGTTTGAGGGATTTCACCTATTTTCGAAAATAGGGTAAAATAGATCTGGATTTTGTCGATCTTAAATTCTGGTGATTGGGGAGAGATTTTGAAGTTTAAACAGAAGGGAAATATGTATCAAATAGCATTTGGGAGGTGTTCCCTGAAGAAATTCTGAGGTTGGAGTTGATTTGTGAATTTTAGCCTTTTCAGGCTTCCAGGTAAACAGAAAAGGACTTATTCGCAGTAAAATTTGGACTAAACTGCGAAAAGTGTTTAGATGAAACAATCTGGTTCCCAAATTTTTGGAGTAAGTTGAGGGTATACCTAGGAACATATTCCAAAAGTTACTTGAGTCTGGATAGGGTTAGATCATGATAACTCAGTTATCTGGGATCTGGGGTACTTAGGGTAATCTGAATTTCCTGTTTTCGAAAACAGAAAGAGACTTAGGTACTGGGAGTTAGGGTTAGAATTCAATTTGGTTCCTGAAGACTTTTATCTTCAGAATAACTGGTAGGTTAAATCTGGATGGTCTGATCTTGATCTGGATCTAGAGAATAGATTTGGAGATTTTTAGGGTTTGGGAGAGATTAGGGTTTAGCTGATCTGGCTACTGCTACAGGGATACATGCATGCAGGATTTTATGCAAAAACTTTTCACCCCCAAAACCAGGGTGTTACACACGCGAGCCGCCTTCACTCCCTTCGCGCCGCAAACCCGTACCTCTCGCCGCGTCCCACTAGTCGCGACGCATGCGAAGTCCTCACCTTCTACACAAACCTCCAGCTAGACCTTTTCACTAGTATTTATAGCCGCATCCCAATATTCGCCCACCGCTCTCTGTCCTGGCAGATGATTGCCTCTCGCACAGGCATCATCTCCCTGGCAGACTCCTTCGCTTCTGTTGGGATTTGCGACCTTGTCACAGATTCCTCTCTTCACTGGGCTGAGCAGCCCATTCACCAGTTTTATTCCACCATTTTTATTTCCCCTCAGCGCGACTTCATGACCTTCATGACGGGCCTCCAGGTCTACACCGTCACGAAGGAGCAGCTCGAGTCGGCGCTTGGACTGGTGCGCCCTCCTTCTAGCCGCCAGCTCCACACCCTTCCAGACCTAGAGCATCGGGAGGTGGCCATGCTTTATTCTGGCCCCTTTCAGCTCTGTCACATCGTTGGTCTGCACCACAATGTTGACCTGGCTCTGTGGATCCTTCGTCTCACATTGGTCCCCATGAGCGGAGACAGAGCCAGGATCACTTATCTGGGCCTTCATGTGCTTATCTCCATCTTTCAGGAGGAGCCATTCGACGTTGCTGATCTCATCATCAGTGAGATTCAGCATGTCCTTCTCTCTCCGCGCCGTCAGTTGATATACGCTCCGTATATCATGGCGGTTCTCCTTCATATCCGAGTTGTGGATTCTGAGCTCCCACAGCCCCATCATCCGCTTCTCTTCTACCCTCCTGGTCAGGCTGATCGCCGGCTCGGTGCTCGCCCTGCCGCAGCTGCTGGCCCTGATTCTCCCGCATCAGATGATGATGCTACGGGGGAGTCAGAGGACGAGGATCCAACTCAGGAGACAGCTCCAGCACCGGCTACAGGGACTGGCACCGGATCTGCATCTTCTTCCAGCTCTTGGCTCGATCAGGTGATCCAGGTGCAGCAGCAGATCCTCAGCACCCAGGCGGAGCATCATCAGATGCTGCTTCGCTTGCTTGCTTAGTAGGAGGAGATACTGCGTTGCCTGCCTGAGTCAGCTTCTTCGGTCCCTCGCAAGAGGGCCTGACCTACGTCCTCTTCGCCGAGCTTCTCTTCAGGACCAGCTACTCCAGGACTTTCTGCTCCGGCTCCTGCGGCTCCAGCACCAGCTTCTCCAGCTGCAGCTGCTACTCCTCTGGTGTCCCCAGTTGTCGACCCGACTGCGTCTCCAGTAGGCTCTGGAGATACAGCCGTTCTAGGAATTTCTTCTGATGATGAGCATTAGGCTCTATCTTTTTGTATTGCCTCCCTTTTTGTGCTTGATGCCAAAGGGGGAGAAGTATTTTGGAGATATTGGATCTTATATGTCTTTAGTTTTTATATTGTGGATGTTATATGCTTTTATGTCATGGATGATTGGATAAGGGTCTATTTGGTTTATTATATATCTGTGTGTTTTTCAATATGATGACCTGATATTGTGGTGTTGAATGCTCTGATATATATGTTATTGTGATGTCTTGAGATTTGTATGCTCTGATACATATTGATATGAGATATGATTTGGTGATGATATATATGCATATCTGTGAGTTTATATATGATGAATTTATGAGATGCTCTGATATTCCAATCAGCTTATGATTGGTTTATGCTCTGATATAGGCGTTTGTGTGATGTATGCTCCATACTTATATTTCAGATGCATATATTCAGGGGGAGTTATTTCATTTATTTTTTATCGAACACTTGTTGTCATCAATCATCAAAAAGGGGGAGATTGTTGCATCTAGGCCTTTATTTCTAACCCTAATTTATAATGATTAATGAAACAAAGTATTTCAGACTAACTGTGCTTTTGAGATTGTTTGATACAGAGCTCCGTTGGGAAGATAGTCGAGATGAACAAAATGAACCCGACGCAAAAGAAGTAAAAGCACAAGTCGCAAGGAATGAAGTCGAGACGCAAGCCGCGAAAGCATAAAAGACCTAAGGTAATATTGTCTTTATTTTTACCGATCTCGGTGTTTGGAGGTGACCGGTTTAGGAAAATTGTTTTTAGTTTTTAACCGTACTATAAAGAGGGGATGCAAAAGTCCTCTCTACGTCTCCAACATAAACCGAGAAACTTAGGTCATTGCATTGCATCTTTTTGGTTGGATTTGAGTTGAATTTGATTTGAAAGATTTGGATTTTCAGTTGAGTTTTTGACAGTAGAAGAGTTTTTCAAATTTCTAACAAGATCTAGGCATATCTGTGTCGTGGTATTGCGAATACCCCGGCAGGTTTTGAGAACAATCCTAGCGAAGATTACGCGGCGCGGGTTGACCGGATGACCGGTCCTCCCCCGCCGGACAAGCACAAGAAACGACACACGGATTTATACAGGTTCAGGTCCCGGTGGGGGCCCTAGTCCTGTCGGTGCGCTCCCGACCGGATTCGGCTGGGGAGGCTCTCTCCGGGGCAGAGGCTTCCAGAGCACACATGTTAGTTTTTTAGCTATTCCAACAAATGAATCACACCTTTACAACTGAGGGGTACAAGGGCTATTTATAGCCCCAACAAGAAGCAAAAAGCCTAAACTACCCCGGAAGCCACCGTCGGATTGAAGGGTAGGAACGTCCTTCTCCCGGTCAAACATCTTAGATGCTTGACAGGTGGTCGCTGATTCCCGAGGCGCTCCTCGTGTGACCTGCACGTGACAAATCAGCTTGAGACTTTACCATTAGAAGGGCAATGAGGCCCGGGACATGCGCTGGAGGCCAGGTCTCCGGACCAAAGGCGGCTCCCGGGACCGGCGTCGGAGGCCGGGTCCCGGGAGGCAAAAGGCGGCGCTCGGGACGGCACTGGAGGCCCGGTCCTGGGAAGCAAATGGCGGCCCCCGGGACGGCACCGGAGGCCAGGTCCCGGGGGCCAAAAAGGCGGCGCCCAGGGAGGCGCCGGAGGGCACGTCCCCGGGCAAATGGCGGCGCTCGGGACGGCACCGGAGGCCAGGTCCTGGGTGCCAAATGGCTGCGCCCGGGACGGCACCGGAGGCCAGGTCCCGGGGGCCAAGAAGGCGGCGCCCGGGGAGGCGCCGGAGGCCACGTCCCCGGGCGAATGGCGGCGCCCGGGACGGCATCGGAGGCCCGGTCCCGGTGGCCAAAAAGGCGGCGCCCGGGGAGGCGCCGGAGGGCACGTCCCCGGGCAAATCAAGGTGGCGCCCAGGGAGGCGCCCGAGGGCACGTCCCCGGGCAAATGGCGGCGCCCGGGACGACATCAGAGGCCAGGTCTCGGGAGCCAAATGGCGGTGCCCGGGACGGCACCGGAGGCCAGGTCCCGGGGGCCAAGAAGGCGGCGCCCGGGGAGGCGCCGGAGGCCACGTCCCCGAGCGAATGGCGGCGCCCGGGACGGCACCGGAGGCCCGGTCCCGGGAGCCAAATGGCGGCACCCGGGACGGCATCGGAGGCCAGGTCCCGGTGGCCAAAAAGGCGGCGCAACTTACCTGGACTTAGTACCGTGGAGATTTCCCCCAACAGCAGCCCCCCATGCCCCCCGGGGACGATGCTCGAGTCCCCGGTGGGTATGGTACATGTTACCGGGAGAATCTCCAGACCAAGCCACCAGAGCTGTGGCGGTTCGGTTTCCATGCCCCGCGCTTAAGGCCGCGCCGCTTCGCCATAAATGCGCTCGCGGTTCGAACCGGTGCCTCGATTCGCGCGCCAGTCCCTTCGTTTCCCGCGCGCCGTTTGAATTTCAATGGCCCAGATTGATCCGCGGGGTGCCACGTGGCGCCCATCTGGACCACGGCTCGCCTCTATAAATAGGGCCTTGGGGGGCCCAGTAGCTTCATTCCAAACTTCTCAGCCTTAGCGGATTTTGCTCTCCCGGTAGCTCTTCCCGGTAGCTAGCGCCCGGTAGCAAGCGTCCGGAACTTTTAGGCTTAGCCTCCTGAAAAGTTAGTCTCTAAGAAACACTAACCTGATGGCACCGAAGGGTCGAGCGAAGACGAACGAGGTGCCCCCGGAGGAGGTCGCTACGGACTTCCTCTGGGCATCCGAGTTCACGGCAGAGGACGCCGAGTCCTTTGTCGAACGCGGTGTCGTCGAGGACGGGGTCATCCGGGTCCCCGTGAAGAAGGACGGAGCCCCCAGCCCCAGGCCCGGAGAGGTCGTGGCCTTTGAGGCCTTCCTGGAGGCGGGGCTCCGGCTCCCAGTGCATCCCATGCTCCGAGAGTTTTTGAAGGAGTACGGGGTGGCGCTCAACCACCTCACCCCGAACGCCCTCGTCCGGATGGGTATCTTCATCTGGCTCTTGGAGACGGCGACCGGGAGGGAGCCCACGCTACGCGCCTTCCGGTACTTTTACGAGCCGGCGGCGCGGAGCTCCCACCTGGTGAAGGGGGCACCCAAGTCCCCCTTCGGCTCGGTGATGGTGCAGATGCTGCCGTCCCGGGTGGCCGACTACCTGGCGGCAGCCTCCCGGGACCATTGGGGCGATTGGATCTGGAGGTGGTTCTACCTCCGGGTCCGGGACGACGGGGTGATGTACGCCCCGGAGCCCGCCTCCTACAGCAGGTCATCTGCACCGAAACCTTCGGTGTGGACGGACGAGGAGCTCGAGTTCCTCGGCAAGGTGATCATCTCCCGGAAGACCCGCTCTATGCGGGAAGCCGCCGAGGAGATGATGCTCCTGAGGATCTCCCCCTTTGAGCGCGGGAGGAGGGGGACCGGCATGGGCCCGGAGCAGCGGCCTCCGGTCAAGCCGGTGACCCGACGTAAGTCCCGGTAACCTGCTGCATCGTATTTACAAATTTTTGAAAATTTGACTAACTCTTTAACTCTTGTAGTCCGGCCGTACCCGGCGGCGCGGGAGAAGGTGGAGAACCTCCTCGGGAGGTATTTCGCCGATGAGCACGAGCGCGTTGTGCGCCTCGTGGGGGAGGGCCCTCCTTGGAACCTGGTGGCTAAGGCCTACGGGCTGAAGCTCCAGGAGAGGAAACCCCTCCCCACCCCCGGGTCGCATAAGTGGGGGAAGGACGCGGCCGAGGGCTCTGAGCCTAAGAAGGCTAGAGTCCAAAAGACCCCTGGCCCGTCGACGACGCCGGCGGCGACTCCGGCGAAGCCCCGGGATGAGACCCCCGGGACCGAGTGCGCCCGGGCGCCGGCACGGAAGGAGACAACACCCCCTCCCTCGAAGAGCCCCATTGAGGCTCGGGGGAAGGAACCGGCAGCGGACGGGGCGGCCTCCGACTCGGCGAACTACGCCCCGTCGCCACCATCGGTAGCAGCCCCGTGTAACACCCTGGTTTTGGGGGTGAAAAGTTTTTGCATAAAATCCTGCATGCATGTATCCCTGTAGCAGTAGCCAGATCAGCTGAACCCTAATCTCTCTCTCAAACCCTAAAAATCTCCAAATCTATTCTCTAGATCCAGATCAAGATCTGACCATCTAGATTTAACCTATCAGTTATTCTGAAGATAAAAGTCTTCAGAAACCAGATTGAATTCTAACCCTAACTCTCAGTATCTAAATCTCTTTCTGTTTTCGAAAACAGGAAATTCAGATTTACCCCAAGTACCCCAGTTTCCAGATAATTGAGTTATCATGATCTAACCCTATCCAGACTCAAGTAACTTTTGGAATATGTTCCTAGGTATACCCTCAACTTACTCCAAAAAGTTGGGAACCAGATTGTTTCATCTAAACACTTTTCGCAGTTTAGTCCAAATTTTACTGCGAATAAGTCCTTTTCTGTTACCTGGAAGCCTGAAAAGGCTAAAATTTACAAATCAACTCCAACCTCAGAATTTCTTCAGGGAACACCTCCCAAATGCTATTTGATACATATTTCCCTTCTGTTTAAACTTCAAAATCTCTCCCCAATCACCAGAATTCAAGATCGACAAAATCCAGATCTATTTTACCCTAATTTTACCCTATTTTCGAAAATAGGTGAAATCCCTCAAACCTTATCAAATTTTCTCCAGATTTGAGCTAAATGAGTATTAATAGAAATATTATACTCATCCATTAAATCAAATTCCAAATTAAACCTCTCTAAGATCAAAATTACAAATTAGTCCATCTTTCAACCGAAATCATTACAATTTAGCCCCTGGTTCGACCAGCACCTCAGTTCTCGACCGGAACCAGTGCAACCGACCAGCTGCTACTTCGACCAGTGCTTGGGACTTCGACCACGACCTGGTTACAGCCCACGATCACAGCCCCAGCTTGCATGCGACCACGTGCACCACTGCAGCTCCCATCGACTTCGACCCCGCCACTGCTGTGCTGTGTTTGCCTCGACCTCGAGCACGCACTGCTGCTTCAAGCTTCGATCACTTCACCTGCTGCCACGTGTGTGCTCGGCGTTGGCTACTGTGGATCTTCCCCGGCGCAACTCACAGCCTGTTGTTTTCTCCCGTTTGCACGCCACCAGCAACGGTCGACGCAGGAGCTTTGCGCCACGTGGAGTTCTTACCGCGGCCAGCCATCGAGTCGCCTCCATTTCGCAGCAGCTCCAGCTGCAAAAGCCCTCACGGCCGCTGAACCAGTCACCTCGACGCCAGCTCGCCGTGAAGTCACAATCCTGTCAATTCTTGCCGGCTACAACTTCCCGAGCATTTCCAACCGTTGAAGCACCTCCAGCTCGCCTATTTATACCCCCTGGAGCTTAGCTTTACTTCGTACACTCCAAAACGCTAGAAAAACCAACAGCAGCACAGTGTCTTCTTCTTCCCCGGTGAGCAGCAAAGAGGGAGCACGGTGCTAGCTTCAACCACTGCTTCATCCTTCGATCCAACACCCCCAGTGAGCTTCCCTCATCCCCCTCATGCTTCTCGAGATTGGAATTTAGTTCAAATGCCTTCTGTCACCGGCAATCGCCGTGTTTCATCTAGAACTCCGACGAGCAATTAATCCTTAACCAAATCGATTTGATCTTCGAGCCAGTAGTGAAAGATGCTTAGAATAGCTCACTTAAGACCCCTGAGCTATTGGTTTGAACAAATTCGTTGTAAAACAAAAACCCCCAATTTCCAGCCATGAACATGAAATTGTACTTACTGATTTAGCTCCTCTGTTGAGCAATCTGTTAATCCAACTTCACCAGTATGTTTCTAGTGCCCTAGAGATCATGTACAAGCAAGGAATTGAGTTCAATCACTTTAAATCAGAAATGCCCAAATTAGATTTGAGCTCATCTTTTCTCCAGCCAGTATCTTCCAAATCCAGCCGATCTAGCCCTAACCACTTTGCCATTTAGATGTTTTGGACCATTCTGAGCAACTTTGTCTTCTATCACGACTTCCAATTCGGCCTAGATTGTGAGATATATCTATGCCCTAGTTGGCTGCACTGTTTATGTTGCATGTGCTCCAGGCCAGTCAACTTCCTTGCCGGTTTTCATCACTTTCCGGCCATCTCCTGCCCTAGATCCTGTTGAGACATTTGTTCCTGTTACAAATGTCTAACTACCAGACAAAGTGGTGCATCATTTGGAGCCCTAGATCAAAAGTTATGGCAAACCCTAGTTTCTGGCCATGTCAACTCTATGTCAAACTATGCCAGTCAGTGGCATTAGCCCTGTTCACCCACCTCTGGTCATGAAAAACAGAAAATACTTTGTCTAATAGTTGCCTCACTACCTTGTGCACCATATGCTTGAATCAAAACTCATTTTGGCCATTGGGAACTATTCAAACCATGTCAATGCCATTCTTCGGCATTGTCAGCCCTTGTCAGCCTATGTCAGCCAATGGCATTGGGCCAGTTTGACCCCTTCTGGGTATGCAAACTGAACATAACTTTGTCCCTTAGACTCCTGGTGTTGTGATCTACATTTTATTCTACTGTCACAACTTGAGTTGAGCCCTCTATCATCCATCAACCCTATGTCGATGCCTTGAACCGAATGTCGACCTAAAGACGTTTGCTGTTTTTGAGCGAACCAGCCGCAGCCTTGATATCATTCTGATATTTTGGAACCTTTGGAACCTTCTAAACCTTTGACGATTAATCTTAACCTTGGTTTCCATAGTTTAACCCTAATCGCTTCCAAATCTTGTATCGCCGAGGCGCTTTTACCTTGCATTATCGCATATAGTGGAATAATAAGAGTAGGATTGATTGTAATGCCTGTTTGCTTGTTGATCCTTGTTCAGAGCAAGAGTCCGAGTTCGAAGACTTCGTCGCAGACCCGACATCAACTGCTGTTTCTTACGACGCGGAAGGCAAGTCATATTCTTGAACATCTTGAACCTATATTTTATGAAATGCTAGAATATACCTTGATTATAAAATAGTATTGCATGAATTGAGAAAAGAGATGAAATGGCAGCATCAGGCTGATGCCTGTGAAATGTGAATTGATCAAATAATGAGCCATGAACTAATATATTATGTATATTTATATTCATGAAATAAAACCCCTAGCCGTGACCAGTATTTTGGTATGGAATGGTGAAAGCACTGGAGGTGCTTGGTCGCATAGGATGTGCCAGCACTGGAAGTGCATGGATTATGGTATGAGCTGGTCACTGGCATATAAGGACCTAGAACCTTGTGTTGTGCGTCTAGTGGCATGATTAACGTGCCGACCGCAAGCCTGGTATGGGACAGGCCTGAACAAGTAGTATGTGGATCACAGATGAAACCCCTATATGACAAACTCACGATTAACACGGGGTGCGCTCCAACACATATCACAGGATGTGATCATGCACGCTGACCCTGAGGGGAAGACGCCAATTAGTGGGGGTTGTGAAACCCTGCCACAACTGTGGTTTGCGTGAAGAAAACCACGGGGTCTGGGGTGAATTGTGTGTGAAACATGGCAAAAGTTCTTGTTATCTCCACCTTGCCACTCACAGTATGAAGTGAGTTAGGGGTCCAATCCTTGTGATAGGAAGGGCATGAAAGTGGATATATCTTGCGGGTAAATTGGTACCCCTCTGCAGAGTTAAAAATGTATTCGAATACTTCGTGCTCCCGAGTTTTAGGAGTATGCCGTGGTGGATTAAATCCACGGGGTGTGACACAAGTATTGCTTTATAAATTAAAATTTGTTAGTTCAAGATTACCCAAATGACATGTGTTGTCATGATAAGGGGTGCTGCCGTGGGCTATCATGTGTTGACGTGTCGCGGTAGTACCATAATTTAGTGATCATGTGATATCTAAGAGGCATGTGGATTGTGCCCTAAGTATATGAAATGCTACCATGAGCATGAGATTTGAAAAGCTTGGAAGAAAAGTATTTATGGAAAAACCCTCTCACCTCTTTTCCCTCAATAGCATAGGATCATGTCATCTCTACTATACGTATCTCTACTCTTACCTATGACTTGCTGAGTACGTAAGTGCTCACCCTTGCAACTTATCAACAATAGATGGAGTGCTACAATACCAAGACGAAGGCTTGGAAGATTTCGTGGATCCAGGAGGAAGAGAGCCAGTTCTGCCAGAACCCTGAAGTGTGCTGTTCTGCTGTCAACTTCTTACGACTGTGGGGGTTTCGCCTAGCTTCCGCCGAGTAGTTGTCTTTTGTTTTAATTAGACCATTTGTGCCGTGAAGGCATTGTATTACTCTTGTTGTATCAGGCCAGCAGGCCATACTGTTTATCAATGATATTTTGTAAGTTACTCTGCTGCAATGAACTCCTGTGCTTGACTTATCCTGGGAAGTCAGTGGTATGTATGTATGAGGCCAGCTGCAGCGAGCTGGGTCTCCACGGGAGTAGTCGTGGTACCCTGTGTGGGGCGCGACAGAGAAAAGTGGTATCAGAGCAGCATGAGAACTTGACTGTAGGACGACACCTTTAGGAATTGGCTCGCCAGGAAGGCGTAATTTATTTAAAAATCTATTTTCTAAAAACACTATTTTTTGAAAACAGGAGCCTTGTAGCTTCTAAAAGTTTCGGATTTCAAAAGTCTTACTTGGCTTTTCTAAAAATTCGGCAAGATGCCGAGAGAGCGTTCTGCTTTTATAGAGTGCCTCAGGAGTTGGGCTACGTTGCTACGGCATATAGCCTAGTTCTTCTGGTAGAACCCTGGTTGAGTAGTTAGTCATTAGCCGGGAAAAGAGTAGTATAGATTGAGCAGGTGGATGCTCTTGCTAGCTTTTGTGCTCCGCCGTTGCTTTCGCAATGGTTAATTTGTTTACTATGGCTAGAAGCCTAAGTGTTTTGTGCATTAAATAGTTGCATTAATTTCCGCATTAGTGCCCTAGTTCTCTCTCTTAGTTAGTTAGACCTATCTGCTCTTTCTTCAGAAGAATCAGTATGGTGTACACGAAGAGAAGATCGCAAGGTAGTCAAGAGGACAGAGAGCAAGCTTCGCCCAGGGAAGACCCAGCAAGGAGAGGATCTTCATCTCAACAGAGACCCCAGGAATCAAACCTTTCTCAGGAAGATCAGCCAACCCTCCAAGAAATTCTTCTCTCCATGGAAAAGAGCAGGCAGGAGGCACAAGCTGCCCACACCCAGTTGTTGGCTCAGATCATTCAAAAGATGCCAGGAGGGACATCTGAAGGAACTGCTGTTGGAACCCGGCTATCGGATTTTCAGAAGACCCGACCACCAACATTTGCTAGTGCAACTGATCCCATCGTCGCCGATGATTGGCTCAGGGACATCGAGAGGAAATTGGATACAGTTCGTTGTAACGACCGAGAGAAAGTTTTATTCGGATCACACCAACTCACAGGAGCAGCAGCCGCATGGTGGATAAACTATCAAGAGGCTCACCCTGACAAGGATAACATATCCTGGACAGAATTTAAAGAACAATTTCGGAAATTTCATGTACCCATCGGTGTCATAGCCGCCAAACGCCGAGAGTTCCGAAACTTGGTACAAGGGAGCCAGACCGTTACAGAATATCTGCACCGATTCAGCCATCTAGCTCGCTACGCGCCAGGAGACATCGACACGGAAGACAAAAAGATTGAGCGCTTCACCGAAGGACTTCAGCACTATCTGCAGTACCAGATTGCCTCCCACGAATTTTCAGAGTTCCAAACCTTAGTCAATCGGGTATTGAAGGTGGAAGAAAAGAGGAGCATAGGAGAAGAAAGTCGAAAAAGAAAGATGCTACAGCAAGCACGGCCGCCAGCCAACCCAACCAGGGGAAGAGCCCCAACATCTCCCAATTTCCGACCAGTCTACCAAGCACCAAGATCACCAGCAACACCGTCATGTCCAAGTTGCAAAGGAGCTCACTACCAAAGGGACTGCCCTCATGCTAGAACTCAGTGTTTTCACTGTGGGCAGTATGGACACCGCAAAGACAGCTGTCCTTGGATTCAGCTCCCAACGTCAATAGCAAGATCGCAAGCTGGAACACCGACGATGACATCCAGAACCACAGCTTCACCACCATTGCAGAGCCCCAGAGGAAGTTCGCCCAACAGAGGAGGGACCATAGCAGGCCGAGAACGAGGAAGAGGAAGAGGACAGATGGGAAGCCGAGGAGGCCGATTAAACTTCACCTCTCTTCAAGAAGCAAACGACGCCACCAACATTCTCCTAGGTAGATTCTTGATCCAGTCTGCATATGCTTTAATACTGTTGATCCTGGAGTTACAAATTCATTCATATCAGAAGATTTTGCATTAAAGTGGGAATAAATATGGTACCTCTAGAGTACTCTATGGTTATACAGACCCCAGGAGCTAAGTTGCCTGTATATTCAGCTTGCCATCATATATAACCTTCAGAGTAGAAGGGGAAGAGTTTATGGCTAGCCTATTAGTCCTAAAACTGCAAGGCCTAGATATTATATTGGGAATGGATTGGTTATCCCAACATAAAAGTCTAGTGGATTGTGAGAGGAAAACTCTAAGCCTTGTTAGTAAGTAACCAAGGAAAGAAAGTCTTGTTCCATATGGACAAGTCATTAGTCGAGAAACTACAAGGGTCTATTCAAGCACTTTAGAAGATATGCTTGGATCAATTGCCCATAGTACAGGAATACTCGGACGTGTTCCCAAAAAGAACTCCCATGGATGCCACCTGATAGGGAGATAAAGTTTACCATTGAGATTAAACCAGGAGTGGCACCTATAGCTAAGAGACCATGTAGGATGCCGGTAGCAGACTTAGAAGAGTTGAAAAGTCAGCTAGAGGAGCTAGAGAGTAAAGGATTTACTGACCTAGTGCTTTACCTTGGGGAGCCCCAATGCTGTTGAAGAAAGATGGAACTCTAAGAATGTGCGTGGATTACCAAGCACTGAGTGAGGTGACCATTAAGGACAAGAATCCACTGCCAAAGAATGATGAACTATGCGACCAACTTCGAGGAGCCAGAATATTCTCCAAGATAGCCCAAAAGCCCGGCTATCACCAGCTGGAAATCAGGAAGAAGGACATAACAAAGACTGCTTTCACTACAAGATACGGGCTGTACGAGTTTACTGCAGCCTTCATGAACATCTTGAACAACACATTCATGGATCATCTCGATAAGTTGTCATTGTGCTCATAGATGACACCCTCATCTACTCCAGAAGTCCAGAGGAACATAAGCGGCACTTGCACAAAGACTTGAGAAGACCAAGAGAGTGCAAGTTCTATGCCAAATCCGACAAGTGTGAATTTTGGATGACGAAGATTGCATTTCTCGGCCATGTTTTGACAGAAAAAGGAATTTTAGTGGACTCGGCCAAGATCGCTGTGATCAAGGAATGGAAGCAACCTACCAGCGTGTCAGAGATCAGAAGCTTTTTGGGATTAGCAGGTTACTATCAGAGATTTATTGGAGGATCTTCTCAGATTGCTAAATCACTTACCAATCGGTTTAGGAAGGAAGTCACATTCGAATGGACCACCAAGTGCGAGGAAAGTTTCCAGAAACTTAAGGAAAAGTTAACAACCACACCAGTCCTCACATTGCCAGATAGTAAGGATGACTTCGAAGTGTTCTATGATGCTTTGAAGACTAAGCATAGGCTGTGTGTTGATACAAAAAGGCCAAGTGGTAGCTTATGCTTCACGACAGCTAAAGCTGCATAAGGAAAACTACCCTATTCATAACTTGGAGTTAGCAGCGGTAGTACATGCCTTGAGGATATGGCAACATTACTTGCTTGGGAATAAGTGTGACATCTACACAGATCATAAGAATTGCAAGTATATTTTCACCCAGGCCAAACTCAACATGCGCCCACATCGTTGGCTAGAGCTAATCAAGGACTATGACCTCAGCTTTCTCTACCACCCAAGAAAAGCCAATGTGGTAGCAGACGCTTTGAGTAGAAAGGCCTACACTTTACAAGAAGTTGTGTTGAATAACCCACACTTACAGCAAGAATTGCAAGGACTAGAGATAGAAGTGGTACCGTCAGGGAGGTTAGCCACTCTCACAGTAATATCCTGACTCAAGGAACAAATAGAGAGTGCTCAAAAGAGAAAAAAAAAAAAGATCTGCAAGATCAAGAGCCGAATCAGGTTAGGTAAGGCTCAGAATTCTTCTGAGGACGAACAAGGAATTGTATGGTACCAAGGAAGGATCTGTGTACCTCAAAGCGCAGACCTCAAGGAGTTGATTCTGCGTGAAGCTCATAAAACACCATACTCAATACACCCTGGTAACACAAAGATGTATCGAGACTTGAAAACTCAGTTTTGGTAGATCGATATGAAGAAAGAAATTGAGGCATACATTGTGAGATGTAACACGTGCCAGCGGATCAAGACCGACCCTCTGAAGATAGTCTCAGATCGTGGAAGTCAGTTTACATCAAAGTTTTGGGACCAACTTCATGAAACCTTGGGAACCCAGTTGCAGATCAGCACTGCATATCACCCACAGTCAGGTGGGCAAACTGAGAGAGTCAATCAGATCCTGGAAGATTTGCTAAGAGCTTGCATTTTGGATAATGGGATTTCATGGGAAAAATGCTTACCGTTTGCAGAATTTACCTATAACCACAGTTATCAGGCTAGCACCATTTGAAGCTTTATATGGACATAAGTGCAGAACCCCATTACATTGGGAAGAGTCAGGAAGAAGGAACGTAATCGGACCGTCCAAGATACTCAAGAGAAAGAGGAAGATTTGCTTCAGACCTATCCCCATCTTTTCTCTTCTCTAGGTAAATCTCGGGGCGAGATTTCTTTAAGGAGGGTAGGCTTGTAACACCCTGGTTTTGGGGGTGAAAAGTTTTTGCATAAAATCCTGCATGCATGTATCCCTGTAGCAGTAGCCAGATCAGCTGAACCCTAATCTCTCTCTCAAACCCTAAAAATCTCCAAATCTATTCTCTAGATCCAGATCAAGATCTGACCATCTAGATTTAACCTATCAGTTATTCTGAAGATAAAAGTCTTCAGAAACCAGATTGAATTCTAACCCTAACTCTCAGTATCTAAATCTCTTTCTGTTTTCGAAAACAGGAAATTCAGATTTACCCCAAGTACCCCAGTTTCCAGATAATTGAGTTATCATGATCTAACCCTATCCAGACTCAAGTAACTTTTGGAATATGTTCCTAGGTATACCCTCAACTTACTCCAAAAAGTTGGGAACCAGATTGTTTCATCTAAACACTTTTCGCAGTTTAGTCCAAATTTTACTGCGAATAAGTCCTTTTCTGTTACCTGGAAGCCTGAAAAGGCTAAAATTTACAAATCAACTCCAACCTCAGAATTTCTTCAGGGAACACCTCCCAAATGCTATTTGATACATATTTCCCTTCTGTTTAAACTTCAAAATCTCTCCCCAATCACCAGAATTCAAGATCGACAAAATCCAGATCTATTTTACCCTAATTTTACCCTATTTTCGAAAATAGGTGAAATCCCTCAAACCTTATCAAATTTTCTCCAGATTTGAGCTAAATGAGTATTAATAGAAATATTATACTCATCCATTAAATCAAATTCCAAATTAAACCTCTCTAAGATCAAAATTACAAATTAGTCCATCTTTCAACCGAAATCATTACAATTTAGCCCCTGGTTCGACCAGCACCTCAGTTCTCGACCGGAACCAGTGCAACCGACCAGCTGCTACTTCGACCAGTGCTTGGGACTTCGACCACGACCTGGTTACAGCCCACGATCACAGCCCCAGCTTGCATGCGACCACGTGCACCACTGCAGCTCCCATCGACTTCGACCCCGCCACTGCTGTGCTGTGTTTGCCTCGACCTCGAGCACGCACTGCTGCTTCAAGCTTCGATCACTTCACCTGCTGCCACGTGTGTGCTCGGCGTTGGCTACTGTGGATCTTCCCCGGCGCAACTCACAGCCTGTTGTTTTCTCCCGTTTGCACGCCACCAGCAACGGTCGACGCAGGAGCTTTGCGCCACGTGGAGTTCTTACCGCGGCCAGCCATCGAGTCGCCTCCATTTCGCAGCAGCTCCAGCTGCAAAAGCCCTCACGGCCGCTGAACCAGTCACCTCGACGCCAGCTCGCCGTGAAGTCACAATCCTGTCAATTCTTGCCGGCTACAACTTCCCGAGCATTTCCAACCGTTGAAGCACCTCCAGCTCGCCTATTTATACCCCCTGGAGCTTAGCTTTACTTCGTACACTCCAAAACGCTAGAAAAACCAACAGCAGCACAGTGTCTTCTTCTTCCCCGGTGAGCAGCAAAGAGGGAGCACGGTGCTAGCTTCAACCACTGCTTCATCCTTCGATCCAACACCCCCAGTGAGCTTCCCTCATCCCCCTCATGCTTCTCGAGATTGGAATTTAGTTCAAATGCCTTCTGTCACCGGCAATCGCCGTGTTTCATCTAGAACTCCGACGAGCAATTAATCCTTAACCAAATCGATTTGATCTTCGAGCCAGTAGTGAAAGATGCTTAGAATAGCTCACTTAAGACCCCTGAGCTATTGGTTTGAACAAATTCGTTGTAAAACAAAAACCCCCAATTTCCAGCCATGAACATGAAATTGTACTTACTGATTTAGCTCCTCTGTTGAGCAATCTGTTAATCCAACTTCACCAGTATGTTTCTAGTGCCCTAGAGATCATGTACAAGCAAGGAATTGAGTTCAATCACTTTAAATCAGAAATGCCCAAATTAGATTTGAGCTCATCTTTTCTCCAGCCAGTATCTTCCAAATCCAGCCGATCTAGCCCTAACCACTTTGCCATTTAGATGTTTTGGACCATTCTGAGCAACTTTGTCTTCTATCACGACTTCCAATTCGGCCTAGATTGTGAGATATATCTATGCCCTAGTTGGCTGCACTGTTTATGTTGCATGTGCTCCAGGCCAGTCAACTTCCTTGCCGGTTTTCATCACTTTCCGGCCATCTCCTGCCCTAGATCCTGTTGAGACATTTGTTCCTGTTACAAATGTCTAACTACCAGACAAAGTGGTGCATCATTTGGAGCCCTAGATCAAAAGTTATGGCAAACCCTAGTTTCTGGCCATGTCAACTCTATGTCAAACTATGCCAGTCAGTGGCATTAGCCCTGTTCACCCACCTCTGGTCATGAAAAACAGAAAATACTTTGTCTAATAGTTGCCTCACTACCTTGTGCACCATATGCTTGAATCAAAACTCATTTTGGCCATTGGGAACTATTCAAACCATGTCAATGCCATTCTTCGGCATTGTCAGCCCTTGTCAGCCTATGTCAGCCAATGGCATTGGGCCAGTTTGACCCCTTCTGGGTATGCAAACTGAACATAACTTTGTCCCTTAGACTCCTGGTGTTGTGATCTACATTTTATTCTACTGTCACAACTTGAGTTGAGCCCTCTATCATCCATCAACCCTATGTCGATGCCTTGAACCGAATGTCGACCTAAAGACGTTTGCTGTTTTTGAGCGAACCAGCCGCAGCCTTGATATCATTCTGATATTTTGGAACCTTTGGAACCTTCTAAACCTTTGACGATTAATCTTAACCTTGGTTTCCATAGTTTAACCCTAATCGCTTCCAAATCTTGTATCGCCGAGGCGCTTTTACCTTGCATTATCGCATATAGTGGAATAATAAGAGTAGGATTGATTGTAATGCCTGTTTGCTTGTTGATCCTTGTTCAGAGCAAGAGTCCGAGTTCGAAGACTTCGTCGCAGACCCGACATCAACTGCTGTTTCTTACGACGCGGAAGGCAAGTCATATTCTTGAACATCTTGAACCTATATTTTATGAAATGCTAGAATATACCTTGATTATAAAATAGTATTGCATGAATTGAGAAAAGAGATGAAATGGCAGCATCAGGCTGATGCCTGTGAAATGTGAATTGATCAAATAATGAGCCATGAACTAATATATTATGTATATTTATATTCATGAAATAAAACCCCTAGCCGTGACCAGTATTTTGGTATGGAATGGTGAAAGCACTGGAGGTGCTTGGTCGCATAGGATGTGCCAGCACTGGAAGTGCATGGATTATGGTATGAGCTGGTCACTGGCATATAAGGACCTAGAACCTTGTGTTGTGCGTCTAGTGGCATGATTAACGTGCCGACCGCAAGCCTGGTATGGGACAGGCCTGAACAAGTAGTATGTGGATCACAGATGAAACCCCTATATGACAAACTCACGATTAACACGGGGTGCGCTCCAACACATATCACAGGATGTGATCATGCACGCTGACCCTGAGGGGAAGACGCCAATTAGTGGGGGTTGTGAAACCCTGCCACAACTGTGGTTTGCGTGAAGAAAACCACGGGGTCTGGGGTGAATTGTGTGTGAAACATGGCAAAAGTTCTTGTTATCTCCACCTTGCCACTCACAGTATGAAGTGAGTTAGGGGTCCAATCCTTGTGATAGGAAGGGCATGAAAGTGGATATATCTTGCGGGTAAATTGGTACCCCTCTGCAGAGTTAAAAATGTATTCGAATACTTCGTGCTCCCGAGTTTTAGGAGTATGCCGCGGTGGATTAAATCCACGGGGTGTGACACAAGTATTGCTTTATAAATTAAAATTTGTTAGTTCAAGATTACCCAAATGACATGTGTTGTCATGATAAGGGGTGCTGCCGTGGGCTATCATGTGTTGACGTGTCGCGGTAGTACCATAATTTAGTGATCATGTGATATCTAAGAGGCATGTGGATTGTGCCCTAAGTATATGAAATGCTGCCATGAGCATGAGATTTGAAAAGCTTGGAAGAAAAGTATTTATGGAAAAACCCTCTCACCTCTTTTCCCTCAATAGCATAGGATCATGTCATCTCTACTATACGTATCTCTACTCTTACCTATGACTTGCTGAGTACGTAAGTGCTCACCCTTGCAACTTATCAACAATAGATGGAGTGCTACAATACCAAGACGAAGGCTTGGAAGATTTCGTGGATCCAGGAGGAAGAGAGCCAGTTCTGCCAGAACCCTGAAGTGTGCTGTTCTGCTGTCAACTTCTTACGACTGTGGGGGTTTCGCCTAGCTTCCGCCGAGTAGTTGTCTTTTGTTTTAATTAGACCATTTGTGCCGTGAAGGCATTGTATTACTCTTGTTGTATCAGGCCAGCAGGCCATACTGTTTATCAATGATATTTTGTAAGTTACTCTGCTGCAATGAACTCATGTGCTTGACTTATCCTGGGAAGTCAGTGGTATGTATGTATGAGGCCAGCTGCAGCGAGCTGGGTCTCCACGGGAGTAGTCGTGGTACCCTGTGTGGGGCGCGACACCCCGCCACCAACCCCGGCCCCCTTGGAGCCGGAGAAACTGGAGGTGAGGTTCGCGGAGGCCTCGCCTCCGTGGATGGAATGGCCCGTGGACGAGGGGGGGGGCCCCTCGGTCTATGAGGTCCCACCGGAAGTGGGGGCCCCGGGGGCCCTGCCGCCCGGAAAGGGGAAGGGTCTGATGGTCCCCCCCAGCGAGGGACCCCTTCCGGGACTTCCTCGGCCACTTCCTCAGGGGGCACCTCCGCAATGAGGACGACGACGACCGCCACCCCGACCGAGATAGCGCCGGGCGCCCAAGTCCGGGAGCGCGTTACCGGCCGCACCGGGACAAGCGCCGGGCGGGAGACCCCCCTGCTTTCCGCAGGGGAGGTCGAACGTTACACGGAAGGCCTGCAGACCCCGAAGGTCCAGGCCTTCGTCGCGGGGGGGACGCTCCACGATCGCTTCTCGGAGCTTCGGTCCCTCCAAGCCCAGGTATTCACCCGAAGCGGTTGTCGCTTTCCTTTGGCTCCTACATTCAAAATTTTTCTAACTCTGGAATTTATAGGGGACGGTGATTACCTGGGGCGTCGAGCAGCGCGTCATCCGACTGCTCGAGGACACAGAGGATAGGGCCGCCTCCTTCGTGGGCCAGCGGGACGAAGCTCTCCAGGAGCTGGCCCGGGTCCGGGCCCAAGTTCACGTCTCGGAGGCGGTGAATGGCCGCCTCTGAGAGGAGGCGAAGGTGAGGAGGGAGGCCTTCCGGGAGCTCGGGGGATCGAGCGTTCGGGCGGTGGTGGACGCGGGCCGCTCCGTCCGATCGGCCCTCGAGAGACTTGGAGTAAGCCTAGGCTCCGGGAGCAGCTCAGAGGTGCCCCCGACGACCCTCGCGGAGGCCGTGCGTTTTCTCAATACGCAGGTCTCCGTCATCCTGGAGGCGGCTGACGCCCGGGCTCGGGGCCGAGCGATCCCCGTCGTTGCGGCCGCGGCTGGGCTCATCGAGCACCGGGGAGTAGGCGCCCGGGCGATTGGGGGCCGCATCCCGCGGAGCTTCCCCGAGTTCTTCGAGCCTTCACGCCGGGAGGTGGAGCAGCTCGCCGGGGGCTTCTACGACCGGATCATCTGGGCAAGATTCCCGACAGCGGCGCCTCCAGCGGTGGACGCTCCGGCCCCGGCCTCGGAGGAAACCCCCCGGGGGGAGGACGCCAATGAAAATGTATGAGCCTCCCCCCGGGTCTTAGTTAGGGCCCTTTTTTTTTTCTTAGGTTTTGCTCCCGGTAGCTTCTTAGAAGAAGCCCCGGACACTTGTACAAAAACATTTTGAATGCAATAGAGTTAGAAATTTTTATAAGTCTTTGAATTGAATGCATTGTTACCAGGGTTCCCGGGAGGTTGCTCCCGGGCGAAGGTCCGGGAGGGGCTCCCCGGGGGACGCCCAAGCGGCTTTAATCTTGCTAAGCTTCGTCTCCGGGAAGCACGGCGGGGACAGCGTCCAGGAGCCGATCCGGTTGAGGTGGCATCCGGAGTGGCACTTAGACAATTTTGACAATCATCGCGCCGAATTGTCCCCTCCGCGACCGGGTTTCCGGATGGTCCCCCCACTTCGCATTCTTCCACCGGCACGATACTAGTTCTGGCCCGAAGGTGTGCTCCGGGACGCTTGGCGCCGCGTGCGCGCATTGTACCGGGACTTGGCCCGGGAGCTAGCGGAGGGCCTCCGGGAGTATTAGGCGTAGGAGCCTTAGAACGTAGAGAATCCCCCGGGTTAGAACCCGGGTTGTACTATTTTCGAAGCCCACCGGAGGGGGAAGATGTCCTCCGGGTTTGACGATGAATAAAGCTGTATTGTTGCTTTTCTTCTTTGTCATCTTTTTGTTTCTTCTTCTTGGATGGTCCGGACGACTCCTTTTCACAAGAATGAGCTAGGTTTGCTCATGGGCGGTGCGGTCGACACCCGGGGGTTCCTTATCCCCCCGCCCACAGCGGGCCGGAGGATAGCTCCGCGCGCTGTGGGGGTAGCAAGGTTCCCAGGGTGGAAGTGACCTGTAGCGTAGAAATTTTTCTAAGTTAGAAAATTTTAAAACGGGGTTTCCAAGGAAAAGACCTTCCGGGGGACAATCGTCCGATCGCCGTGAGAACGGGGAGCCGGGAATAAGGCCTCGTGTGGAAGAAACATCCAAGAAAACCCGATGAGATTCCCGGAGGCGAGCTTCCTGGGAGATGATCGTCCGGTCGCCGTGAGGACGGGGAGCCGGGAATAAGGTCTCCGGGGAAGAAATGTCCGAGAAATCCGTGATTTCTCTAGAAGACAATCGTCTGGTCACTGTGAGGACGGGGAGCCGGGAATAGGGTCTCCGGGAGGCAATCATCCGGTCGCCGTGAGAACGGGGAGCCGGGAATAAGGTCGCCGGGAGGCAATCATCCGGTCGCCATGAGAACGGGGAGCCGGGAATAAGGTCGCCGGGTACCAAATATCCAAGAATGCCATTAGACGTCCCACTGGGGAGAGCGTCTACTCCCGGAGGAGGAAGTGCCCGAAGACGGGTCTTGAGTGTTTGGGCAGGGGACTAGTCTCCCAAAGTGACTCGTTACCGCGGCCGCTGGGGACCGGGTTGCCGCTTACACCCTCAGTCCACGAGGGCTGATCATAAGCCGCCCTACAGGAGGGACTTGCTGGGTCTGGGCCCACTTCCTCGCGGGGAGGGCATCCTCACGGGGAGGGCATCCTCGCGGGGAGGGCATCGCCGCTAGGGGCGGTAATGACAAGAACCTGCAAAGAGGCAGTTGAAAAACAAGACCTATGTATTGCTAATGAAATGAAGTACAGTGCCTCCCCCTGCGAAGTCGCGAAAGGGGAGGAAAAGGTGAGTACAGTGTCCCTCCTCCCCCTCCGGCGCGACCGCTCCGAGGGAGGGGACAGGCCCGTAAGGCCAAACATAGAACTTGCGAAGTAAACGCAAGTTCCATGTGTGCTTCAGCTCCTGCTCTTGAAGGTTGGAGAGCTTATAAGCCCCCAAGCCCAGGACCGCGGAGATCCTGTAGGGGCCCTCCCACTTGGGGGAGAGCTTCCCCTGGGCTTGGGGGTCTGTGACGCGCTTGAGGACAAGGTCCCCCAGGCGAAAAGCCCTCTCGCGCACGCGCCGATTGTACGCGCGCGCCATCTATTGCTCGTAGATGGTGTGGCGGAGGAGCGCTCAGTCACGTTCCTCCTCCACGAGGTCGATCTCCAGGTGCTGGTTGGCCTCGTTGGCCTGGTACGCTGCGGGCGTGGCTCCCTCCAGGAGCTCAACCCGCAGTGACCGGAGGCCGATCTCCGGGGGAAGGACTGCCTCCGCCCCGTAGACCAGGGAGAAGGGAGTACGCCCCGTCGCCCGGGACGGGGTCGTGCGCATGGAGCAGAGGATGCTAGGGAGCTCCTCTGCCCATGCACCCCGCTTAGAAGCGGTTTGCTCGAGTCTCCGGCGCAACCCCTGTAGGATCATGCCGTTGACCCTCTCGACAGCCCCATTGCTCCGGGGATGGGCCACTGAGGCGAAGTGGATGACGAGCCCCAGGCCTTCGCAGAATTCCCGGAAATAAGCCGAGTCGAATTGGGTCCCATTGTCCACGGTGATTTCCCGGGGGACACCAAAATGACATATGACATTTTTCCAGAAAAACCGCTGAACGGCCCGGGACGTGATGCTGGCCAAAGGCTCCACCTCAACCCAATTTGTAAAATAGTCGACCGCGACTACCGCATACTTGTATCCTACGGGCGCTGGGGGGAAGGGCCCTAAGAGGTCCATCCCCCAGCGCGCGAAGGGCCAAGTGATGGGGATTGTCTGCAGCGCTATAGGGGGGAGGTTCGAGCCCTTGGCCATCTTCTGGCATGCTTCGCACACAGAGACAAGGTCTCGCGCGTCGCGCATGACCGTGGGCCAGTAGAAACCCTGCTGGAGGGCCTTGGCCGCGATGGCATGCGGGGCTAGGTGAGAACCACAGCTTCCCGCGTGGATGTCTTCGAGAAGTTGAAGTCCTTCCGGCCGAGGGAGGCAGCGCAGGAGGGCGGAAGCCCCCCGCTTGTAGAGCCTCCCCTCCAACAGGAGATATGCCCGGGCTTTAGCCCAGAGGCGTTTAGCCTCGGTCTCACTAGGAGGGTCCCCCTCCCCCTTGATGAAGGAGATGAGGGGGTCCATTCAAGACGGAGTCCGGGTGATCTCAACGACCTCCGGGACATGAGGCTCATCGCCCGTGTCCGGGGAGGCCACCGAGGGCTTCGTGATGATTTCCAGAAAAGGCCCCTTGGGGAGCGATTCCCGGGCGCTTGCCGCCCGGGCCAAGGCGTCGGCCCGGTCATTGTCCCTCCGCGGGATATGCTGGGCCTCGAGGCCGTCAAAATGCCTCTCCATCTTTCGCACTTCCTGCAAATAAAGACTTAAGTTTGCGTCATGGCACAGGTAAGACTTGTCCATTTGGCAAACTACAAGCTGAGAATCTCCCTTGACTAGGAGGCGCCGGATCCCCAGGGAGCGCGCGAGGCGCATCTCGAGGAGCAAAGCCTCATATTCGGCGACGTTGTTGGTTGCGGGGAACTCGAGCCGCGCGGTGTACTCAAGTTCCTTCCCCTCGGGGCTCCGGAGGACTACTCCCGCACCAGCCCCGGCGAGACACAGCGACCCATCGAACATGAGGGTCCAATGATCACTGTGTCGGGGTGGCACAGGGAGGTCTTCGTCCCCGGACCCAGAGGCGGGAGTCCACTCTGCGACGAAGTCGGCGAGGACCTGCGACTTGATGGCGGAGCGGCCTGTAAGGGACAGGGAGAAGGGGGCGAGCTCGGCCCCCCACTTCCCGATCCGGTCGGTGGCTTCTTTGTGCCACAGTACCTCCCCCAGGGGGAGGGACGATGGGACGGTGATGGGGTGCCCCAGGAAGTAATGGCAAAGCTTCCGGGACGCCATCAGAAGGGCGTAGCAGATCTTCTCCATCTTCGTGTACCGAGTTTTGGCCCCTTGGAGGGCCTCACTCACGTAGTACACGGGGCGCTGCTGCCCCCCTTGCTCCTTCACCAAGACCGCGCTGACGGCGACGGGGGTCGCGGCGAGGTAGGGGAGCAAGGGCTCTTCTGGAGACAAACTCACGAGCATTGGAGGGCTCGTGAGGTACTTCTTGAGGTCGTCGAACGCCTCCTGGGCCTCGGGGGTCCAGCGGAACCCCTCGAGCCCTCGGAGGATCTTGAAGAACTGGAGGCCCTGCTCCCCCGATCGGGAGACGAAGCGGCTTAGCGCGGCTAGGCGGCCGGAAAGCCGCTGGACATCCTTGACGGAGCGCGGCGGGGGCATATCTAGGAATGCCTGGATCTTCTCGGGGTTTGCCTCAATGCCCCGCTGGGACACGAGGAAACCAAGGAGCTTCCCCCCGCGCACCCCGAAGGCGCACTTCTCCGGGTTGAGTTTGAGCCCGAACGCGCGGAGGTTGCGGAAGGTTTCAGCCAGGTCGTCGATGTGGGAGGCTGTGCGGGGACTCTTAACGACTGCGTCGTCTACGTAGACTTCGACGTTGCGGCCGACTTGATCTTTGAAAACCAACGTCATGAGGCGCTAGAAGGTTGCCCCCGCGTTCTTGAGCCCGAAGGGCATATGGACGTAGCAGAAGGTTCCGAGGGGAGTTATGAAACTCATCTTTTCCTCATCCCCTTCCGCCATCCGGACTTGATGGTAGCCCGAGTAGGCGTCTAGGAAGCTCATGAGCTCGTATCCCGCAGTGGAGGCGACAAGCTGATCAATCCGCGGGAGCGGGAAGTTGTCTTTGGGGCAGGCACGGTTAAGGTCGGTGAAGTCCACGCACATCCGCCACCTGCCAGTTGACTTCTTGACGAGGACGGGGTTCGCGAGCCACTCGGGGTGCAGGACCTCCCAAACGAACCCCGCCTCTCGGAGCCGGGTGATCTCCACCTTGATTGCCTCTTGGCGCTCGAGGGAGAGTTTCTGCAGCTTCTGTTTGACCGGGGGGTGACCGGGGGCCACTGCGAGCTTGTGCTCAATGACCTCCCGGGCGACGCCCCGCATGTCCGAAGGCTTCCACGCAAAAACATCAGAGTTTTCGCGCAGAAAAGCTGCAAGTTGCGCTGCGTGCTCCTCGGGGAGCTCCGCCCCGATCCGGACGGTTTTGTCTTCATCACCCGGGGACAGCAGGACCTTCCGGAGGCCCCCTTCCAGACGCGGCTTGAGGAGGGGCCTCCCAGGCGGTGGCGCAGTGGCGTCTAGTTCCGGGGGAGAAGCCTCCCCCCCGGGCGTCTTTATGAGGTTGACGCTTCCGATTGTGGCCGCAGCGCGCTCGTATAGAGCACGGGCCATGTCTTGGTCTCCCCGGACGTTGATCACACCATGCGGCCCGGGGATCTTCATGCAGAGGTAGTTTTGATGGGTGGCAGCCCCCAGCCAGTTGATTGTGGTCCTCCCCATTATCGCGTTGTAAGAGGAGGGGAGGTCCACTACGTCGAAGCGGACCAGCTCGGTCCGGTAGTTCTCCGGAGTGCCGAATGTCATAGGGAGATCTACCTTGCCCACGGGGTGGATCGCCTTCCCCGGGACAAAACCTTGCAGGGGCCCGACTGCGGGCTGCAGGAGCTTCTCATCCACCTGCATCTCTTTGAAGGCCTTCAGGAATAGGACGTCGGCGGAGCTCCCGCCGTCCACAAGGATATGGGCCAGATGGCAGTTGTAGATGGTTGCGGGGACAATGAGTGCGTCGTCGTGGGGGAAGCGAACCCCTCGCGCGTCTTCTGCCGTGAAGGTGAGGGGGACGTCCGACCACTTAGGTGGCGGGGAAGCGTGTAGCACCCCCACAACCTTGACCTCGCGCGCATACTCCTTACACTGGCGCTTAGAGTCCCGCCCGGAGGCGGACCCTCCCACGATGACGTTGATGTGGCGCTGAGAAGTTTGAAAGGGGAGAGCTTCTGAAGGCTCCCCCTCCTGCGTCTGCTGACCCCGCGCGGGAGCGGGAAGGGCCGGAACAGCTGGCCGAGGGGGCAAGGAGGCCAGAGTCCCCCGCCCTGCCCGCACTGGTCGAGGAACACCGCGAAGTGTTGCAGCAGCTGGCTGCAGTCTCGGGTAGCGTGGGTACTGGACCCGTGGAAGCTGCACCATGGTCCTTCTCGCCTTCTCCCCGCGGGGCCTTCCCGGCCGCGTGAAGACTGTCCTCCCCAATGGCCCTTCGGCTTGGGGAAGGGGCGGTTGCCCCTCCGGGGGTCGCGCGAGCCGCCTCCGCCCTCGAGGACAAAGGTGTCCTGAGGCCGTGGCTCGTTGCGCCCCCCTGCCTAGGGCGCTTGAGGGGATCCTTGGCCCCCCGGTCGGCGGGGGCGGGAGCCCCCTGGGTCTTCTTCCAGATGTCGTCTTCCTCCGCCCGAGCGTACTTTTCGAGTACGTTGAAGAGCTCGTCGGCGGAAGAGGGGCAGCTCCGGGAGAGCCTTTGGTGGAGCTCCCCCGGGAGGATGCCGCTTTTGCAGGCTTCGATGACCATAGAGTCGGGGACGTGGGCCACTTGGCTCTTCACCTGAGCAAAGCACTTGAAGAAGCTTCTGATGGTTTCCCCAGTCCTCTGCCGGACAGTGTACAGCTGCGAGGAGTCCAGGGGGCGCACATAGTTCCCCTGGAAGTTCGCGCAGAACTCCCGCTTGAGCTGCGTGAAAGACTTGATGGAGCCGGCCTTCAGGTTGTAGAACCAGGTGCGGGCAATGCCGGAGAGGTAGAGGGGGAAGACGTTGCACTGTACCATCTCGTCCCCCCGGTCGCGGAGATAGCTGTGGAGTAGACCTGCACAAATTCGTAAGGGTTTGCCTCACCATTATAGTGCTCGATGTGCGGAGGGCGGTAGGGCCGCGGCCACCGGATGCTGCGAAGTCTTCGGCACAGGGGCTGGTTAGCCCCCTGCACCTCCCGGGGAGAGTCCCGGTCGCTGTCTTCTTTCATGGGACCTTCGTTGTCTGAGTCTGGAAGTGGTCCGAGAGGTCCGCCAGAGTGGCTATGGCGACACTTTTCCTCCGGACCGGGACTGAGTTCCCGGACGTCCGGGTTCTCCTCCGGAGGGGTTGGCTCTTCAGCGGGTCTCTTCCCCTGACCGGTGCGAGAGCGAGGCTCCCCGCGCCCGCGGCCGGGTGGAAGTTCTTCCCCGCGCTCTGGTGAATGCATTCGCTCGACCTCCCCCTGGGCGAAACGGACCTGTCCCGCCGAGGGAGGGAGCTTATGCATTGTAGCTACTGGCCCGGAGGCTTCCGGGGCCGGCTGGGGGGAGCCTCCTGCGAAGACCCCCGGGACCGGAAAGGGGGAAGCCCCTGTATTATCCGGAACCGGGGAGGGGGCGCCCATGGCGACGCTTGGAACCGAAGTGGAGGGAGCCCCTGTGGCAACAACCGGAACCGGAAAGGGGGGAGCCCCTGTATCATCCGGAACCAGCGAGGGGGGAGCCCCCGCGGCAACGTCCGGAACCGGGGAGCCCATAGGGGGGGAAGTCCGCTGAGGCACGGGAGCTGCTCTGTCGACCGCCCCCGGTGCGGTAAACGCGACGCGGGGGGCGGGACTGGCTCCCGGCGTAGGGAAAACCCCCGGCATGAAGTGGGCTCCCGGCCCCGGGAATAGGCCTGGGACGGGGTAACCCCCTGGTGCCACGAAGGGCCCTGGCATGAAGTAGCCCCCCGGCACCGGGACGGGCCCGGGTGCCGAGAAGGGTCCGGACGTATATCCCGCAGGGGTAGGGAACCCCCCGGCAGGATCATACGGGGCGGACAGACCCCCGGAGACCGGAGGGGCCGCCGGGTAACCCATAAACGGGGGCATAGTCCCTGAGTACGAGTGCGACGCAAATGTGGGGGCCGGAGGCCGCGCCAACACGCTGAGCAGCTCGTCCATTGAGCACTGGGCGCGGAGCTGGCCCTCCACTAGAGCCTCAAGCAGGGCGTCCCGGGGAGCCGGGGGAGCTGTCGGGGGGAGACTGGTCCCGGCCAAGGTCCCCGCGGTCACCGGGAACGACCTGGAGGTGGAAGCACCTTAGTTAAGAGGAAAGGAGGGAGGCGGTACCTGCGCCAGGCCGCCTCCGGGTGGAAGCACCGGGATGGCAGTGTCCCGGACGAGCGGTGCCGGGTCTCCGAGACCAGCGTCACCGGGAAGGGTGCGAGCCCTTGTTCTTGGGGGAGCCATGGCGTCTTGTCACGAGTCCCCACGGACGGCTCCAACTGTCGTGGTATTGCGAATACCCCGGCAGGTTTTGAGAACGATCCTAGCGAAGATTACGCGGCGCGGGTTGACCGGATGACCGGTCCTCCCCCGCCGGACAAGCACAAGAAACGACACACGGATTTATACAGGTTCGGGTCCCGGTGGGGCCCCTAGTCCTGTCGGTGCGCTCCCGACCGGAGTCGGCTGGGGAGGCTCTCTCCGGGGGAGAGGCTTCCGGAGCACACCTGTTAGTTTTTTAGCTATTCCAACAAATGAATCACACCTTTACAACTGAGGGGTACAAGGGCTATTTATAGCCCCAAAAAGAAGCAAAAAGCCTAAACTACCCCGGAAGCCACCGTCGGATTGAAGGGTAGGAATGCCCTTCTCCCGGTCAAACGTCTTGGATGCTTGACAGGTGGTCGCTGATTCCCGAAGCGCTCCTCGCGTGACTTGCACATGACAAATCAGCTTGAGACTTTACCTTTAGAAGGGCAATGAGGCCCGGGACATGCGCTGGAGGCCAGGTCTTCGGACCAAAGGCGGCTCCCGGGACTAGCGTCGGAGGCCGGGTCCCGGGAGGCAAAAGGCGGCGCCCGGGACGGCACCGGAGGCCAGGTTCCGGGGGCCAAAAAGGCGGCGCCCGGGGAGGCGCCGGAGGGCACGTCCCCGGGCAAATGGCGGCGCCCGGGACAGCACCGGAGGCCAGGTCCCGGGGGCCAAGAAGGCGGCGCCCGGGGAGGCGCCGGAGGCCACATCCCCGGGCGAATGGCGGCGCCCGGGACGGCATCGGAGGCCCGGTCCCGGGAGCCAAATGGCGGCGCCCGGGACGGCACCGGAGGCCAGGTCCTGGTGGCCAAAAAGGCGGCACCTGGGGAGGCGCCGGAGGCCACGTCCCCGGGCAAGGGGCCAAGAAGGCGGCGCCCGGGGAGGCGCCAGAAGGCAGGTCCCCGGGCAAATGGCGGCGCCCGGGACGGCGCCGGAGGCCAGGTCCCGGCAGCCAAGAAGGCGGCACCCGGGGAGGCGCCGGAGGCCACGTCCCCGGGCGAATGGCGGCGCCCGGAACGGCACCGGAGGCCCGGTCCCGGGAGCCAAATGGCGACGCCCGGGACGGCACCGGAGGCTAGGTCCCGGTGGCCAAAAAGGCGGTGCCCGGGGAGGCGCCGGAGGCCACGTCCCCGGGCAAATGGCGGTGCCCGGGACGGCACCGGAGGCCCGGTCCCGGGAGCCAAATGGCGGCACCCGGGACGGCACTGGAGGCCAGGTCCCGGTGGCCAAAAAGGCGGCGCAACTTACCTGGACTTAGTCCCACGGAGATTTCCCCCAACAATCTGGTTCTTGCTTCTGTTAACAAAAATGTAGCCCTTAAAATTATCTTTCAAATGAGCTATTAAACATTTTTTTTGGATTTCTGGATTTAAAGTTATAGCTATTTTTGTTCAGGCTGACTGTTAGTTTGCTAAACTGACTGTCAGTTTGAATGTCAGTTCGGTTAAACTGACAATTGTCCAGAGAGGGTGTATTTTGGGCTGAAAACTTTTAAACTAAACTGAGTGTCAGTCTGGAGTTCGACCTCAGTTGTGTTTATTTGAGTTCCTATTTGATCTAGTCGCTCTGTGGTGGAACTAACTGTCAGTTTGTGAGACTGACTGTCAGTTAGGGGTTTCAAGTTTCCATATACGACCACAAACGGCTAGCTATTTTTTATTCACAAATTTTGTCAGCCGTTGGTTCTGGAACTGACTGTCAGTTCCTCATACTGACTGTCAGTTTGAACTGATTTGTTTCCTTTTTTGACCATAAACGGCTAGCACTGTTTTCTCTGGATTTTTCTTCTCTCTGGTCGTGACCTAAACTGAGTGTCAGTTTGAGCTGCTGATTTTCAGCTCGAGCTCCAACGTCTCTTTTGAGACTTGGGGCTATAAATAGAGGGCTTGAGCATTTGTTTGATATAACTAGCAGCCTTCTAGTCATATTCACTCTTGAGCTTTAGTGTTTTATACAAAATCTTGATCTTTTGATCAAGTCGAGTGTTTTCTGATCCACCAAGCGTTTCAGTTCATTACATTTGCATACTCGTAGTCTCTCGGTGCGTGTTTGGAGGTCTAGAGAAGACCTCACTGCCTATTACTCTTGGTGAGCGCCCTCACCTAGACGGTTCGGAGGCGTGGCTGTTGACCTCTGCAGTTTGGAGATTGTTGGAGAGGCTCGGCAAAAGTGTATAAGGCATCGGTGCTCGCCTTTCCGGAGTGGACAAAGAGCAACCACTAGTTGATAATACCCTTCGTGGGTATTGAGGCAAAACTCAAGTGACTTGAGTGCTTCAACGAGGATTAGTGGAGACTGGGCGAGTCTCTGATACCTCGGTAAAAATCGATTGTGTTTGTCTTCTCCTCTTTATTATTCTTGTGTTTACTTAATTTTGTTTTTAACTTACAAGTTTTTAAAAGCCTCCTATTCACTCCCCCCTCTAGTCGGCATCCTTGATCCTACAGGATGTAAACCAACCAAGCGGATATGGTCGAGGGTGTGTGGTTGTCTTCAAACCAAGTCGCCTAACCAGTCCAGTGGAGACCAGATTCTTTTGACTTCCGGGATCGAATATCGCTGTGACCACTTCGTGCTTCACCTGGATATTGATGGTGAACAAGTCCTCCATTGGGTGATGGTTGTTCGGTGGATCCGAACCCTTCTCTTTCGGCATTGCCATCAGAGACATGGTCGTATCCGCCTCATTAACCGAATTCACTCGGACAACTTCTCCGTCGGGTGAAGTCACAGTAGCTGTGGCTGTTCTTTTCCCTGGTCCATTTTTCTTCGGTTGAAGTTCAGGATGAAGCTTGTAGCATTTGTCCTTGGTATGTCCCACGACTTGACAATGTTCACAAAAGGCACCCGTGCCCGATTTTGAAGCGTTGTTCTTCGGACTCGGCTTTTTCTTTGTCAAGGTCGCATTTTCCTTCGTGCTTTTGTCGCTGCGGGATTTGTTCTTCTTCTCGATCGCCATAGCGGTTGTTCTCGCGGTCGTGATGTCTTGGACACCGAACAGACTTAGCTCAGTACTGATCGATTTCTGAAGTCAAGATGTGTACTTCTGAAATACCTGAGGATCGGACAGTGAGATGCCAATGACCATTGCTTGTCGTCGAAACTCTGTCGTATAGTCATGGACGGTCTGGTCACGCCGTTGGTACAATCTGTGCCAACGCTCCCATCTCTCCTCAAGGTAACCCATCGGATAGAATTCACCACTAGCGACAATGGCCTTCCACCAAGTCTTGGCGTGGTCCTTCATCTTCAAAGGTGCGAACTTTACCTTTTGAGCACTACTGAACCCTTTCCGGTCAAAGTAGGTCTCAAGTTGATCGATCCAAGAATCCAGCTTCTCGGTATCGATCACCCCATCATATATGGGTATTTCAATCTTAGCATCGACCTTAAAGATCCGACAGCTAAAGAGGTGTTGGCGAGGTCGTCGGTCTTATGGTCGCCTTCGTCTTCATCTTCGTCTGCCCTACGCAAGTCTTCACCAGTCTTCACACCTATAACCTTCCTTGCTTCAGGAGATACAATAATGGCCTGCTACTTAATCTAAGTAAGCACAGTTTCCATGTCGGTGGAGAGCTTAGCCACTTGTTCGGCTAGGTTAGCTTGAACGAAGGTATCGTCAGACATTGTCGGAGACGTGGCTGTAGGAACCGTCAATTGATCGCCTGGAGTTTCGCCGGAGGTTTTGTAACCCTGGCGAGTCTTCACCATCCACAGGATAGGAAAGTTGCTCTGATATCAACTTGATCCGTTTGAGACCTAGCCTTGGTTTTTGCACTAGGCTCGCCCAGATTCTAATATGCGGAATAACGGGATCTTATTCGGAAATACCGAAACCCAAAGTACTTGCACAACTCTTTATTTCAAAGAGGGCCTTATACGTCGAACGTTAGACACGCTTGCCTACGTCGAAGGAATTATAAGTATCTAAAACTCAAATAAGTTCTATGACTCTTCGATGATCTAAACTAGACCTATTACAAGGTATTTATAGTCCAATCGTATGAATACATATCAGACTTAGTAACCTAAACGTATTAGACTCATATAACTAACTAATCCTAAACGGATAGACTTAGTAATCTATATTTGGATCGGATTACAATTCTGAACAGGGAACGATCGCGAAACCTTTCCGAACACGATTAAGGTCGCGAAGCCGTATGCGACTCGACCTAAAGATCCTCCCGGATCAATGATCGTCCATGTTCTAATACACAAGCTCTTAACATATCTTCTAATATTTGATTTACCCATTCAGTTTGTCCTCTTGTCTGAGGATGATAAGCCGTGCTGAAATTTAACTTTGTTCCTAGTGCTTCATGCTGACTCTTCCAAAATCTTGAAGTAAATTGGGATCCTCGATCTGAAACTATCCTCTTGGGTATTCCATGTGATGTCACTATCTTAGCAAGGTAAATTTCAGCTAACTTGGCACCATCATATGTTATCTTAACCGGTATAAAATGCGCTACTTTTGTGAGTCTATCCACAATCACCCAAATAGAGTCGTATCCATTCTTAGTTTTGGGTAATCAATCATAAAATCCATTCCGATTTCTTCCCATTTCCATTCAAGTATCGGTAATGGTTGAAGTAATCCTGCAGGTCTTTGGTGTTCAGCTTTGATTCGCTGGCAAGTATCACATTTGGTAATATATTCAGCAATTTTCTTTTTCAACTTATGCCACCAAAACTGACTTTTCAAGTCATTGTACATTTTTTTGCTTCCAGGATGTGAGGAATATGGAGCATCATGTGCTTCTCGTAATATTAGTTCTTTAAGCTCCTTAACATCTAGAACGCATAGTCTATTTTTATACCATAAGTTACCTTGCTCATCCTTCCTGAAGCCAATTGTTTTACCCTTCTCTAGATATTCCATTAGTCGTAAAATTTCTTGATCTTCTTTTTGTGCCTTCTTAATCTCTTCCTCTAGGGTCGGCGTGATCGTGAGTGAAGTTATCATTCCCTCATCGACCCATTCAATTCTCTATCGATCTAATTCTCTTTGTAATTTCGATGTCTTTATCTCCTTGTCATAAGTCTTTCTATTAAAATCTCTGCAACTATATTAGCCTTCCCCAGGTGTTATTGTATATTAGCATCATAATCCTTGATTAACCCTAACCACCTTCGTTGTCGCATATTCAAATTGGGTTGAGTAAAAACATACTTCAAGCTTTTATGATCCTAAAAATCTCACAACGATTCCCAAGTAAATAATGCCTCCAAGTTTTCAAGGCATGTACCATTGCTGCTAACTCAAGGTCATGAGTTGGATAATTTTCTTCATGTGGTTGTAATTGTCTTGAAGCATAAGAAACTACTCTTCCTTCCTGCATTAATACACAGCCTAGTCCTTGCCTTGATGCATCGCAATAGATTTGAATGTCCTTTCTATTATCTGGAAGAACTAGGATTGGGGCTGTAGTTAACTTATGCTTTAGTTCATTAAAGCTCCTCCCACAATCTTCTGTCTAGTCAAATGTTGTGTCTTTCTTTAATAGTCTTGTAAGTGGTTTAGCGATTTTAGAAAACCCTTCAATACATCTTCGATAATATCCAGCTAAACCTAAAAAGCTTCTAACTTTAGTTACTGTCTCAGGTTGCTTCCAATCTGCTACTGCTTGAATTTACCTGGATCCGATGAAATCTCTTCAACAGTCATAATATGCCCTAAGAATGAAATCTCTTTCATCCAAAATTCACACTTACCATATTTGGCATAAAACTACTGCTCTTGTAGTATATCCAATGTTTTCTTCAAGTGCTCAATATGTTCCTTCTCACTTTTAGAGTATATCAGTATATCATCAATGAAGACAACCACAAATTGATCCAAGTATTCCATGAATGCTTTATTCATCACATTCATGAAAATAGCTGGAGCATTTGTCAGTCTAAATGGGACTACTGTAAACTCATATAGTCCATATCGTGTAGTAAAAGCTGTTTTGGGTATGTCTTATTTTCTAACTTTTATCTGATGGTACCCTGACCGAAGATAAATTTTTGAAAAGTAACTAGCTCAGAGGAGCTAGTCAAACAAATCATCTATCCTAGGTAAAGGATATTTATTTTTCACTGTAACCTCATTTAGAGCTCAGTAATTCACACATAGTCTCAGTCCTCCATCTTTCTTTTCGTGAAAAGGACTGGTGCGCCCCATGGTAATACACTAGGTTGAACAAAACCTTTTCCTTTCAAGTCTTCTATCTGTTTCTTAAGTTCCTCTAACTCTTCAGCTGACATTGTGTATGGCCGTTTAGAGATAGGGGCTATCCCTGGTTTTAGGTCAATAATGAATTCAATATCTCTATCTGGTGGCATTCCTGGTAACTCTTCTGAAAAGACATCTAAATACTCATTCACCACTGGAATGTCTACAATATCCATCTTTATCATACTATAGGTAACCTTCTGACCTTTTAACAATGGTGATCTTACTGCATAAAATAATATCTCCTTTCCTGTTGAACTAACCAACATAATTGTTTTCTTTTCACAGTCTAACTGGGCTCTGAACCAGTCCATCCCCAAAATTACATCTACCCCTTGTACCTCCATTACTAAGAGAACAGCAATGAACATTTCCCCACAGATATCAAAAGGAACTTTTTGACTAATCGATGTTACTATTGTCCTGGCTCCTGCAGATCTAATTATTATATCTCTATCTAAAGGGATTATATATAACTTGTTTTTATTAGCAAACTCCTTGGTCACAAAGGAATGCATTGCACCCGGGTTGAATAAGATGAATGCAATTTCAGAATTAATGAGGAACCTACCTATTATCACGTCGGTAGCCTCTCCTGCCTCTTCCAACATGGCATAGTTCAGCGTTCCAGTTCAGCTTCATCTAGAAAAGTAGTCGTGCGTGTATCCAAGGTTGTTATGTCCTCATCAACCGTCCTTACCGGTTTACAAACGCAGGAACAATAGAGAAGGAGGCTCTTCTAAGAAAACTAATGATGGGGGTCTCTGCGGGATCAAGTCCAGGTAAGAGGCAAGACTCCTGGTGACTTTTCCCGGGCGCCGCCATTTGCCCAGGGACAAGGCCCCCCGGTGGCTTGTCCCAGGCGCCGCCATTTGCCCGGGGACAAGGCCTCCCGGTGGGCTTGTCCCGGGCGCCGCCATTTGCCCGGGGACAAGGCCCCCGGTTCCGGGTCACATGAAGATCACACGAGAAGCTCCTCGGGAATTGGCGGGGACACCTGTCAAGTATCTAAGCCTCCTGACCGGAAGAAGGACGCTACTGCCCCTCGATCCAACGGTTGCGGATGGGGTAGTTTAGTCTTTTTGCATCTTTTGGGCCTATATAAGCCCTCGTAACCCCCTCTTGTAACCGGGAACAACTCATTCTTTCACTCTAGTATACAATCAAATAGGCGTGCTTTGGAGCCATCTCTCCCTGAGAGAACTCCCCTAGCCAACTCTAGTTGGGAGCACATCGACAGGACTAAGGCCTCCACTGAGGCCTGAACCTGTATAAACCTTCGTGTCATTTGCTGTGTTTGCCCGACGGGAGAGGACCGGTCCCGCGGTCAGCTCGCGTCGCCTTTTCTTGGTTAGGGACTTCAACAAAACCTGTCGGGGTATTCGCAATACCACGACAGTTAGCGCCATCTGTGAGGACTTCGCGACAAATCGCCATGGCTCCCCCAAGAACGAGGGCTCGCGCCCTTCCCGGTGACGTCGGTCCTAGTGACCCGGCACCACCCCCCCCAAAGCGTGGCCGTCCCGGTGCTGCCACCCTGACACGGCCAAACCCAGGTACCACCTCTAACTCTTCCAGTAGTTTCTGGTGGACAGGGCTCCGGGTCTGGCCCGGCAACCTCAGACGCTCTCGGGGGGACTGGTTTTCCCCCGACGACTCCCCCGGCCTCCTGGGATGCGCTACTCGAAGCTCTTGTGGAGGGCCAACTCCGCGCCCAGTGCTCGATGGACGAACTCCTCTGTGCCCTGGCGCTGCCGCCGGCCCCCATCCACCCACAGTTCCCATTCATGGGGGCAATGCCCCCATTTATGGGACACCCGGTGGCCCCTCCGACCCTCGAAGGTCAGGTTGCTCCTGGGGCCGTGGTTCCACAGGGGGTTACGCTCCTGCGGGCCCGCCATCTGGAGTCTTCCCAACCTCGGGGGCATTCCCGATTCCGGGGACCTACCCGGTCCCCGGAGTCTTCCCCATGCCGATGATTCACCCCGCGCCCGGGGTCTTCCCGAGACTGGAAGCCGGCTTCTCCCCGCCGGTTGTGCTCGTCGTTCCGGAGGTAGCCCGCCGGATGACTCCCGCGCCGTCGCCGGACCTTCCCCGTCAGGGCCCCCACTCTCCGGTTCCAGACGGCACTCCCGGGGACCGCCCGGTAATGGATTCCGCCCGCGCCCCGGTTGCACCTCCAGCGCTGGCAGTCGATGCGCATGAGCTCCCTCCTCCCCCGGGGCCGCCCCCGAGGGCTCCCCTGATAGATCAAGCTCGCTTCACCCAGGAGGAGGTCGAGCAGATGTGTACCACCAGGTCTGGGGAGGCTCCCTCGCAAGGCCACCCGGGGCCTCCCCCGGGTCGTTGACGCAGGGAGCCCCGCTCCCGCTCTGGCCGGGGCAAGAGACCCGCTGAAGAACCAACCGCCGTTGGTGGGTGCCCGGACGTCCTGGAGGTCAACTCGACTAACCCAGAAGAAAAAAGGCACTACCGCCATGTCGGCGGACCCCTTGGGCCTCTCCCTGACTCTGACAACAAACGCGCGTCCCCTGTCAAAGGGGACAGTGACTGGGACTCCCCCCGAGAGGTGGAAGGGGCTAACCAACCACTATACCGCAGACTCTGGTGCATTCGATGGCCGCGGCCTTACCATCCGCCACACATCGAGCACTACAATGGCGAGGCCGACCCCTACGAGTTTGTGTAGGTGTATTCCACAGCCATTTCGGCTGCTGGGGGGGATGAAATAGTCCAGTGCAATGTCTTCCCCCTCTACCTAACTAGGATCGCCCGCTCGTAGTTCTACAACCTGAAGGCCGGCTCCATCAAGTCCTTTGCGCAGCTAAAACACGAGTTATGCGCTAACTTCCAGGGGAACTATGTGCGCCCCCTGGATTCCTCGCAGCTGTACACTGTCCGACAGAGGACGGGGGAGACCATCTGCAGCTTCTTCAAGCGCTTTGCTCAGGTCAAGAGCAAAGTAGCTCACGTCCCCGACTCCACAGTCATTGAGGCGTGTAAAAGCGGAATCCTCCCCAGGGAGCTCCACTGGAGGCTCTCCCGAAGTTGCCCCTCCTCCGCCGACGAGCTCTTCACCATACTCGAGAAATATGCTCGGGCAGAGAAGGATGACCTCTGGAAGAAAAACCAGGGAGTCCCCGCCCCCGTCGATAGGGAAGCTAGGGACCCCCTCAAACGCCCCAGGAGGGCCAATCGTAGCGAGCCACGGCCTCGGGACACCTTTGTCCTCGAGGGCGGAGGCGGCTCGCGTGATGCCTCCAAGGGCAACCACCCCTTCCCCAAGCCGAAAGGTCGTGGGGGAGGGCAGTCGTCCCAAGGCCGTGAAAGCCCCGCGGCAGGAGGCAGGGAAGGTCTGTGGTGTACCTTCCACCAGTCCAATACCCACGCCACCCGGGAATGCCACCAACTGCTCCAACAATTCGCCGCATTTCTCGACTAGCATGGGCAGGGGGGACTCCTGCCTCCTTGCCCCCTCAACCGGCCTTACCGACCCTTCCTACCCCCGCGGGTGGACAGCAAGGACAAGCGCGGGAAGGGGATCCATCAGAAACGCTCCCCTTCCAAACCTCCCAAAGGCGTGTCAACGTCATCATGGGAGGGTCCGCCTCTGGGCGGGACTCCAAGCGCCAGCGCAAGGAGTACGCGCGCAAAGTAAAGGTAGTGGGGGTGCTGCACACGTATCGGCCACCCAAGTGGTCGGACGTCCCCCTCACTTTTACAGCGAAGACGCGCGTGGGGTTCGCTTCCCCCACGACAACGCGCTCATCGTCTCCGCCATCGTCTACAACTGCCACCTGACACGCATCCTCGTCGATGGTGGAAGCTCCGCTGACGTCCTGTACCTAAAGGCATTTAGGGAGATGCAGGTCGATGAGAAGCTACTGCAGCCCGCAGCAGGGCCCTTGCAGGGATTCGTCCCGGGGAAGACGGTCCACCCCGTGGGGAAGGTGGATCTCCCCATGACCTTTGGCACCCCGGACAACTACCGGACAGAGATGGTCTGGTTCGACGTGGTGGACCTCCCCTCCTCGTACAACGCAATCATGGGGAGGACCACTATCAATCGCTTGGGGGCCGCAATCCATTAGAGCTACCTCTGTATGAAGATCCCCGGGCCTCACGGCGTAATCACTGCCCGGGGAGACCAAGATGTGGCCCGCGCTCTAAACGAGCGCACCGCCGCAATGATCAGGAGCGTCAACATGATCAAGACCCTGGGGGGAGAGACCTCTTCCCCGGAACCAGACGTCGCCGCAGTACCTTCCGGGAGGCCTCTCCCCAAGCCGCGTCCGAAAGGGGACCTCCGAAAGGTCCCGCTGTCCCCAGATGACGGGGACAAGACAGTCAGGATCGGGGCGGATCTCCACGAGGAGCATGCGGAGCAACTCGAGGCTTTCCTGCGCAAGAACTCCGATGTTTTTTCCTGGAAGCCTTCCGACATGCGAGGCGTCGCCCGGGAAGTCATCGAGCATAAGCACGCAGTGACCCCCGATCACCCCGGTCAAGCAGAAGTTGAGAAAACTCTCCCTTGAACGCCAAGAGGCAACCAAGGTCGAGATCACCAAACTCAGAGAGGCGGGGCTCATTCGGGAGGTCTTGCACCCTGAATGGCTTGCGAACCCCGTCCTCGTGAAGAAGTCGAATGGTAAGTGGAGAATGTGCGTGGACTTCACCGACCTTAACCGCGCTTGCCCCAAAGACAATTTCCCGCTCCCACGGATCGACCAGCTGGTCGACTCGACCGCGGGGTGCAAGTTGATGAGCTTCCTAGACGCGTATTCGGGCTATCATCAAGTCCGGATGGCGGAAGGGGACGAGGAAAAGACGAGTTTCATAACTCCCCTCGGGACCTTCTGCTACGTACACATGCCCTTCGAGCTAAAGAACGCTGGAGAGACCTTCCAGCGACTCATGACGCTGGTCCTCAAGGACCAGATCAGTCGCAACGTCGAAGTCTACGTCGACGATGCAGTCGTCAAAAGTCCCCGCGCGGCTGCTCACATTGACAATTTAGTGGAGACCTTCCGCAACCTTCGCACATACGGGTTGAAGCTCAATCCGGAGAAATGCGCCTTCGGCGTGCGCGGGGGGAAGCTCCAGGGCTTCCTCGTGTCCCAGCAGGGCATAGAGGCCAACCCCGAAAAGATCCGAGCACTCCTGGATATGCCCCCGCCTCGCTCGGTCAAAGACGTTCAACGGCTCATCGGCCGCTTGGCCGCGCTAAGTCACTTCGTCTCGCAGTCGGGGGAACGTGGCCTCCAATTCTTCAAAATCTTCCGGGGCCTCGAAGGGTTCCGATGGACCCCCAAGGCCCAGGAGGCTTTCGACGATCTGAAGAAATATCTCACGAGCCCACCCAATGCTCGTGAGCCCGTCTCCGAAAGAGCCATTGCTCCTTTACCTCGCCGCGACCCTGATCGCCGTAAGCATGGTACTGGTAAAGGAACAGGACGGGCAACAGCGTCCCGTGTACTACGTCAGACAGGCCCTCCAAGGGGCCAAAACTCGGTACACGGAGATGGAGAAGATCCGCTACGCCATGCTAATGGCGTCTCGGAAGCTTCGCCACTACTTCCTAGGACACCCGATCACCGTCCCGTCGTCCCTCCCTTTGGGGGAGGTACTCTGAAACAAGGAAGCCACCGACCAGATAGGAAAGTGGGGGGCCGAACTTGCTCCTTTCTCCCTTTCTCTCACTGGGTGCTCCGCCATCAAGTCACAAGTCCTCTCCAACTTTGTGGTGGAGTGGACCCCTGCCTCCGGGCCCGGGGACGAAAGCCTCCCCGCACCGCCCCGACGCAGCGACCATTGGACGCTCATGTTTGATGGCTCCTTGTGTCTCGCCGGGGCCGACGCGGGAGTAGTCCTCTGGAGCCCCGAGGGGAGGGAACTGGAGTACACGGCGCGGCTCGAGTTCTCCGCCACGAACAATGTCATCGAATACGAGGCCTTGCTCCTTGGGTTACGCCTCATGCGCTCCATGGGGATTCGTGGCCTATACATGAAAGGAGACTCCCAGCTTGTAGCTTGCCAAATGGACAAGTCCTACTTGTGCCATGACGCAAACTTGAGCCTCTACTTGCAGGAGGTACGCAAGATGGAGAAACACTTCGACGGCCTAGAGGCCCGGCACAACCCGCGGAGGGACAACGACTGGGCCGATGCCCTGGCCCGGGCAACCAGCGCCCGGGAACCGCTCCCCAAGAGGGCTTTCTTGGAGATCATCGCGAAGCCCTCAGTGGCCTCCCCGGACGCGGAGGATGGGTCCTGCGTCCCGGAAGTCGCCGAGATCACCCGGGCCTCATCTTGGATGGACCCCCTCATCTCCTTCATCAAGGGGGAGGGAGACCCTCCCAACTAGACCGAGGCCAAGCGCCTCCGAGCCAAGGCTCGGGCATACCTCCTACTGGAGGGAAAGCTTTACAAGCAGGGGGCTTCCGCCTTGCTCCGCTGCCTTCCACGGCCGGAAGGGCTCCGGCTCCTCGAGGACATTCACTCGGGAAGTTGCGGGTCTCATCTGGCCCCGCGCGCCATCGCTGCCAAGGCCCTTCGCCAGGGTTTCTATTGGCCCACGGTGATTCACGACGCACGAGACCTTGTCTCCGCATGCGAGGCCTGCCAGAAGATGGCCAAGGGTTCCAACCTCCCCTCTGCAGCGCTGCAGACTATCCCCATCACTTGGCCCTTCGCGCGCTGGGGGATGGACCTCCTAGGTCCCTTCCCCCCAGCGCCCGAGGGCTACAAGTATGCGGTAGTCGCGGTCGACTATTTTACAAAGTGGGTAGAGGCCGAACCTCTGGCCAGCACACATCCCGAGCAGTACAACAGTTTTTCTGGAAGAATATCGTGTGTCATTTCGGGGTCCCCCAAGAAATCACTGTCGATAACGGGACCCAATTCGACTCGGTATATTTTCAGGAATTCTGCGAAAGCTTGGGTCTCACCATCCACTTCGCCTCGGTGGCTCACCCCCAGAGCAACGAGGCCATCGAAAGGGTCAACGGCATAATCCTACAGGGGTTACGCCGATGGCTCGAACAAACCTCCGCCAAACAGAATGCGTGGGCAGAGGAGCTACCTAGCATCCTCTATTCCATGCGTACAACCCCAAGCCGGGCGACGGGACGCACCCCCTTCTCCCTCGTGTACGGGGCTGAGACAGTTCTTCCCCCAGAGATTGGCTTCCAGTCACTGCGAGTCGAGCTCCTAGACAGAGCTATGACCGCAACACACCGAGCCAACGAGGCAAATCAGCGACTGGAGGTCGACCTCGTCAAAGAGGAACGCGACCGAGTGCTCCTCCGCCACGCCATCTACGAGCTTGAAATGGCGCGCGTATACAACCAGCGCGTCCGCAAGAAACCTTTCCGCCTCGGGGACCTTGTCCTCAAGTGCGTAACCGACCCCCAAGCCCAGGGCAAGATCTCCCCCAAGTGGGAGGGCCCCTACAAGATCTCAGCAATCCTGGGCTTGGGGGCTTACAAGCTCTCCAACCTGCAAGAGCAGGAGCTGAAGCACACGTGGAATGTACGCTTGCTTCACAAGTTCTACGTCTAGCCTACAAGCTTGTCCCCTCCCCCAGAGCGGTTACGCCGGAGGGGAGGGGGACATTGTACTCACCTTTCCCTCCCCCATCGGGGTCTTGCGGGGGGAGGCATTGTATCTTAACTCCTTATTAATATGAATGGTTTTCCTCAGCTTTGGCTCACTGCAGGTCTTTACATCACCGTCTCTCATGGCGAAGCCCTCCCAGTGAGGATGCCCTCTTGTTGAGGATGCCCTCTCCATGAGTAAGTGGGCTATCATAACCCAACAAGTCCCTACAACGGGAGTCCCACTCCTGTAGGGCGGCTTACGATCACCCCTCGTGGACTGAGGGTGTAAGCGGCAACCCGGTCCTCAAAGACCGTGGTAACGAGTTAATTTGAGAGACTAGTCCCCCCCCAAACACTCAGACCCATCATCGGGCACATCCTCCTCCGAGAGTCAATTTTCTCAGTAAGACGGAATTCTCGGATATTCTCTCCCAGAGATTTCATCCCCGGCTCCCCATTCTCACGGCGACCGGAGGGTTTTCTCCCAGAAGAGTTATCCTCGGGAATTTCGGAGATTCTCTCCCAGATAAATTATCCCAGGGAATTTCGGAGACTTTCTCCCGAAAATTTTATTTTCAGATTTTCTCCCGGAGAAATAAATCCCCAGGAATTTCAAAGATAATTCTCCCAGAGAATGTCATCCCCGGCTCCCCATTCTCACGGTGACCGGAGGGTTTTCTCCCGAAAGAATTATCCTGGGAGTTTCAGAGATTTCCTCCCGGAGAAATCATCCCCGGAAATTTCAAAGACTTTCTCCTGAAAATTTTATTCTCAACCCCCCATTCTCACGGCGACCGAAAAATTTCTCGCCAGGACCTTTGGGAAATTTTTGGAAATTTTTACCCCAGGCTTTGTCACCTTCGCAGCACGCCGAGCCGCACTCCGCCTACTGTGAAGGGGGGGTAACTTGTGCCTGGGGACCACCATGTTCCAGACCATCATTCGAGAATTTGCAAAAGAAGTAAACAAGCACACTTAGCTTTATTGAAATATCTAACCGGAGGATACCTTCCCTCTCCTGTGGGCATCGATACATTAAACAAATGATACAACCCGGAAGCCTCCTACACCTAATAATATCGGAGGCCCTCTGATGGCTCTCGGGCCAGGTCTCGATACAAGCTTCGTATACGTCGCTGGGCCTCCCGGAGCAAGTCTTCGGGCCAATATTCATAGCCTACCGGTGGAAGTATTCGAAGCGACGGGACCCTCTGGGACCCCGGTCGCGGAGGGGATAATTCAGCGCGTGGCTGTCAAAGTTGTCTAGGTGCCACTCCGGAAGCCACCGCAACCGGATTGGCTCCCGGGAGACATCCCTACCATGTCCCCCGGAGAGGAGACTTAGCAAAATGAAGGCGGCTTGGGTGTCCCCCGGGTGACAACTGCCGAAGCCCGAGGGCCCCACCTCTGGGGAGGCTCCCAGCAACATCAAGGCGTCCCACTCAAACCTCAGGGGTTCTTTCCCTGGAGTAACCTCCCGGGGTGCCTGGTAAATTCAATTCAAAACACAGCAAAAAATTCATTCTATTGCATCAAAATGTTTTTGTACAAATCTCCAGGGCTTCTTCTAAGAAGCTATCAGGAGCAAAAACCCTAAAACAAAAAAGGGGGACCTATCCAAAGGCCCGGGGGGAGGCTCATACTTGTTCATTGGTGTCCTCCCCCGGAAGGCTCCCGCCGGTGCCGTAGCATCACCCTCGGAGGCGCCGACGCTAGGAATCGTACACGAACGATCCGGTCGTAGAAGCCACTGGCGAGCTGCTCCACTTCTAGCCAGAGCGGCTCGAATAACTCGGGAAAGCCTAGGGGGATCCGACCCCCGATCGCCCGGGCGCTGACCCCCCGGTGTTCCACAAGCCCCGCTGCGGCAGCCACCACCGGGATGGCCCAGCCCCGCGCTCGGGCATCGGCGGCCTCCGGGATCACGGAGACTTGCACGTTAAGAAAACGCACAGCCTCCGCGAGTGTCGCTGGCGCCGCCTCGGAGCTACCCCCCGGGCCAAGGCTCACCCCGAGCCCTTCGAGGGCCAAGCGAACGGAGCGACCCGCGTCCATCACCGCCCGAGCACTGGAGCCCTCGAGTTCCCAGAGGGCATCCTCCTTTGCCCTCGCCTCTCTCCGGAGCCAGTCGTTGGCGTTCTCGGAGGCATGGAGTTGGGCCCGGACTCGGGCCAACTCCCGTAGCGCACCGTCCCGCTCCTCCAAAAAGGTGGCGGCCTTCCCCTCCGCCTCCTTTAGTGCCTTGTCAAAGTGCGCCTCAATGCCCCAGGCAATGGCCGCCCCCTACGAACACAAGAGTTAGTCAAAACCCGAGAGTTGGAATCCTGGAAAAAATGAACCACCGGTTCGGGAACGAACCTGGATGTGGAGCGACTGCAGCTCCCCGCAATGTTCGCGGAGCGTCCCTTGCGAGACGTAATTCTGGACCTTCTGGGTTTGGAGCCCCTTCGCGAACCGGAAGACCTCCCCCGTGGACAGCAGGGGGTCTCCCTTCCGGCAACTCCGGACCCATCAGCACCGGCAAGCCCCCTCACGAAGGTCGCGGGGGTGATGTGGACCGGGGTGGCAGTAGCCAGAGTCCTCGCCGCTCGTGCTCATCGGCGTAGTACCTCCCGAGGAGGTTCTCCGCCTTCTCCCAGGCGGCTGGATACTGTGAGACTACAAAAGCAAAGAGTTAGAAAAATCAACAAAAAAGCGAAGAAAGTAGCCGGGAACTTACGTCGAGTCACAGGTTTTTGCGGGGGCCACTGCACCGGGCACATCCCGATCCCCCTCCTCCCGTGCGAGAAGGGGGAGATCTTCAGTAGTGTCAACTCCTCGGCGGCGTCCCTCATCAAAACGGACTCCCCGGGAGCCAACTACTTTGCTAAGGAGCTTCAGCTCCTCCTCGGTCCATATCGGGGGCTTGGGGGCAGACTATCGGCTGTAGGAGGGGGGCTCCGGTGAGTAGGTCACCTCGGTGTCCCAGACCCGGAGGTAAAACCACCTACGGACCTAGTCCCCCCAGTGGTCCCGAGAAGCCACCACTGGGTACTCCGGCACCCGTGATGGTAGGAGCTGGATCATGACGGAGCCGAATTTAGACTTCGGCCCTCCCTTCACCAAATGGGAGCTCCTCGCCGCCGGCTCGTAGAAGTATCGGAACAACCAGATGAAGATACCCATCCGAATGAAGGCGTTCGGCTCCCGTCCAGTCGCTGTCGCTGTCTCAAACAGCCAGATGAAGATACCCATCCGAATGAAGTCGTTCAGCGTCAGGTGGTTGAGTGCCACCCCATACTCCCGGAGAAACTCCCGGAGCAACGGATGCACCGAGAGCCAAAGCTCGGCCTCGAGGAAGGCCTCAAAGACGACCACTTCCTCATGCCTAGGGCAGGGGGCGCCGTCCTTTTTGGAGGGGATCCGGATGTCCCCGTCCGCGACGACACCTCGGTCCACGAGGGACTCTAAGTCCCCCGAGGTGAACTCAGAGGCCCAGAGGAAGTCCGCGGTGACTTCCTTCGGAGGCACCTCGGCGGCCTTAGCGCGACCCTTGGGACCCATTGTTTTCCTCTGTGCCTTAGGCTCTAAGGGGATGGGCTTGAGTTTCCAGAGACTAGGCTTCCGGGAGAAAGCTACTAGGAGAGCTAAGGGCACCGGTAAGTATTTGAGGATTGAGGGTTTGAGTGACTCCTCCGGGCCCCTCAAGGCCATATATATAGGGCACGCACGTAGCCCCGATGGGCGCCACATGGCTCCTCACGGTGCATCTGCGCCGCTCATTTCAAGCAGCGCGCGGGAATTGAAGGGGCAAGCGCGCGAAACGACGCGTTGCCGATTCGAACCACGAGCGGCCATTATGGCCGAACGGTGCGCCCCAATCGAGGCCGGGGGCTTTAATGATCGGCGACGCCACAATAAACGCTTGGCACAAAGATTGAAGCGTCGACAAGGTGCCGGAAATCCACCCCTGACGAGATGTTCCCGGTAATGAACCATCCCCTCCGGGGACTCGAACAGCGTCCCCGGAGGGCATGGGGGGCTGCTGTTGGGGGAAATCTCCGCGGGATCAAGTCCAGGTAAGACGCAAGACTCCCGGTGACTTTCCCGGGCGCCGCCATTTGCCCGGGGACGAGGCCCCCCGGTGGCTTGTCCCGGGCGCCGCCATTTGTCCAGGGACAAGGCCCCCGGTGGGTGCCACCATTTGCCCGGGGACAAGACCCCCGGTTCCGGGTCACATGATGATCACGCGAGAAGCGCCTCGGGAAATGGCGGGGACACCTGTCAAGTATCTAAGCCTCTTGACCGGAAGAAGGACGCTACTGCCCCTCGATCCAACGGTTGCGAATGGGGTAGTTTAGTCTTTTTGCATCTTTTGGGCCTATATAAGCCCTTGTAACCCCTCTTGTAACCGGGGACAACTCATTCTTTCACTCTAGTATACAATCAAATAGGCGTGCTTTGGAGCCATCTCTCCCCGAGAGAACTCCCCTAGCCAACTCTAGTTGGGAGCACATCGACAAGACTAGGGCCTCCACTGAGGCCTAAACCTGTATAAACCTTCGTGTCATTTGTTGTGTTTGCCCGACGGGAGAGGACCGGTCACACGGTCAGCTCACGTCGCCTTTTCTTCGCTAGGGACTTCAACAAAACCTACCGGGGTATTCGCAATACCACGACAACTAAAGTAAAAAGTACTTCTAAAGCCTAAGAGTACATTAAGATTGCATGTAAAAGAGATCTAAGAGCATGTTTAATTGAGCTAAAAGCTTCCCTATTTATAGTACATGGGTTAACGTGCTCAAAAATAGCTCCTTGACATGCAGGCGACGAAGTCTAGCTTCAAATGGCCCGAAAAAGGACAAATCCGAGTCAAAACTGACCAGATTCGACCAAAAACCCTCTGGAAACCGAGCCAAGCACGTCTAGGAGCACGGGTCATGCTCCTGGCTGAACACGTGTTGTGCCCATGATCGTACTCTGCTCGGCCAAATAATAGACCAAGCTGTAGTCGTGATTAATCAGGAGTCTTTTCGACCAGAAGTTGACGGAGATGATTACCCAGTTATCTGATTGTACCTTTCTATGGTAGTTGCGACCACAGAGAGAGATCGTGGGATAGTCCAAGATCTTCTGGATTAACCCAAGTTATTTTCCTTCCCATGGTCATAGGAGACCACAGAGAGAGATAATAAGATTAGTCCAAAATCTTCTGGACATAATGCAGACCATCTTGTCAACCAAACATGAAGGCGCATCGTAGATGATTATCCCGTGATTGAGGTCACGGAGTTCTGTGGTCACAATGCTTATTATCGTAGAGTCTATGGTCTCACATATTACACTACCCATGATCAGTTTGATTGCAGATACATTTACCCGCGTTCACCCTGGTCGCGGAGATATGGTAATCCCCAATACATGGTCGCAGGAAGTTCGCGACCAAACAATAAGAGAGTTATTAAACTTGGAAGTGCCTTCAAATCAAGAAAGGAAGGTTTGGTCGAGACTTATCTTACTGACCACAGACTAAGGGTTATGCGGTTATACTGAAATCAACTATAACCACTCTATGACTGTCGGGGTATTAAGAATACCCCGGCAGGTTTTGAAGACGATCCTAGCGGAGATCACGCAGCGCGGGTTGACCGGGTGACCGGTCCTCCCCCGCCGGACAAACACAAGAATTGACACGTGGATTTATACAGGTTCGGGTCCCGGTGGGGGCCCTAGTCCTGTCGACGCGCTCTCGACCGGAGTCGGCTGGGGAGGCTCTCTCCGGGGGAGAGGCTTCCGGAGCACGTCTGTGAGATTAGCTATTCCAAATAATAATGAACTGATCTTTTCCAACAGAGGGGTACAAGGGCTATTTATAGCCCCAAAAAGAAGCAAAAAACCTAAACTACCCCGGGAGTCACCGTCGGATTGAAGGGTAGGACCGTCCTTCTCCCGGTCAAACGCCTTGGATGCTTGACGGGTGGCCGCTGATTACCGAGGCGCCCCTCGCGTGACCTGCACGTGATAAACAAACAGGGCTTTTACCTTTTAGGAGGGCGGTGACGTCCGGGACCTCTTCCGGAGAGCAGGGTCCCGGGAGCCCAAAAGGTGGCGCCCGGGGCAGACACCGGAGGCCACTGTCCCCGGGCACATGGCGGCGCCTGGGACATGCCCGGGGGGCCCGGTCCCGAGGACCAAACGGCGGCGCCCGGGGCAAGCACCGGAGGCCACTCTCCCCGGGCGAATGGCGGCGCCCGGGACATGCTCGGGGGACACGGTCCCGGGGACCAAACGGCGGCGCCCGGGGCAGGCACCGGAGGCCACTCTCCCCGGGCGAATGGCGGCGCCCGGGACATGCTCGGGGGACACGGTCCCGGGGGCCAAATGGCGGCGCCCGGGGCAGGCACCGGAGGCCACTCTCCCCGGGCGAATGGCGGCGCCCGGGACATGCTCGGGGGACACGGTTCCGGGGGCCAAATGGCGGCGCCCGGGGCATGCCCGGGGGACACGGTCCCGGGGGCCAAATGGCGGCGCCCGGGACATGCCTGGGGGGCACGGTCCCGGGGGCCAAATGGCGGCGCCCGGGACATGCCCGGGGGGCACGGTCCCGGGGGCCAAATGGCGGCGCCCGGGACATGCCCGGGGGGCACGGTCCCGGGGGCCAAATGGCGGCGCCCGGGACATGCCCGGGGGGCACGGTCCCGGGGACCAAATGGCGGCGCCCGGGACATGCCCCGGAGGCACGGTCCCGGGCGCCTAAAAGGCGGCGCCCAGGACATGCCCGGGGGGCACGGTCCCGGGGGCCAAATGGCGGCGCCCGGGACATGCCCGGGGGGCACGGTCCCGGGGACCAAATGGCGGCGCCCGGGACATGCCCCGGAGGCACGGTCCCGGGCGCCTAAAAGGCGGCGCCCGGGACATGCCCGGGGGGCACGGTCCCGGGGGCCAAATGGCGGCGCCCGGGACATGCCCGGGGGGCACGGTCCCGGGGACCAAATGGCGGCGCCCGGGACATGCCCCGGCGGCACGGTCCCGGGCGCCTAAAAGGCGGCGCCCGGGGGGCACGGTCCCGGGGGCCAAATGGCGGCGCCCGGGGCAGGCACCGGAGGCCACTGTCCCCGGGCAATTATGAACTTACCTGGACTTGACCGCGTGGAGATTTCCCCCAACAGCAGCCCCCCATGCCCTCCGGGGACGAAGCCTGTGCCCCCGGAGGGAATGGTTACGGTATCGGGAAAATCTCTGGACGCAAACTCCGGACGAAAATCACCGGAGCCCTGACGACGCTTCGGTTTCTGTGCCGGGCACCTTATGGCCGCGCCGTTTTCGCAATAAATGCAAACGCGGTTCGAACCGGCGTCTCGATCTACGCGCCTGTCCCTTCGTTTCCCGCGCACGGTTTGAATCAGTGGTCTAGATTGCTCCGAGGGGGCCACGCGGCGCGCATCTAGATCACGGCCAGCCTCTATAAATAGGGCCTTAGGGGGCCCCGGAAGCTCATTCCAAATCTTCAACTCCAGCCTCAGCTCTCCCGGTAGCGCTCTTCCGGTAGCTTCTCCGGTAGCCTTTTCCGGTAGCGAGCGTCCGGGAGTTGTAGACGTAGCCACCTGAAAACCTAGCCACCGAAAAACAAAGAACTCACCTAATGGCGCCCAAAGGTCGAGCAAAGACCACGGACGTGCCCCCGGAGGAAATCCCCGTGGATTTCCTTTGGGCCTCCGAGTTCTCGGCCTCGGACGCAGAGTCCTTGGTCAAGAAAGGCGTCGTCGAAGAGGGGGACATCCGGGTCCCCCTAAAGAAGGACGGAGCCCCCCGCCCCAGGCCCGGAGAGGTCGTGGCCTTCGAGGCCTTCCTCGAGGCGGGGCTCCGGCTCCCGGTGCATCCGATGCTCCGGGAGTTTCTCAAAGAGTACGGGGTGGCTCTCAACCACCTCACCCCGAACGCGCTTGTCCGTATGGGCCTCTTTATATGGCTCTACGAGACAGCGACAGGGCGGGAGCCCACCCTCCGCGCCTTCCGGTACTTCTATGAACCGGCGGCGCGGAGCTCCCACCTGGTGAAGGGAGGACCGAAGTCCCCCTTCGGCTCGGTGATGGTCCAAATGCTGCCCTCCCGGGTGGCGGACTACCCGGCGGCGGCCTCCCGGGACCACTGGGGGGACTGGCTCCGGAGGTGGTTCTACCTCCGGGTCCGGGACGAGGCGGTGGTCTATGCCCCGGAGCCTCCCACCTACAGCCGATCCTCCGCACCGAAGCCGCCGGTGTGGACGGACGAGGAGTTCGAGCTCCTCGGGAAGGTGGTGCTGGCTAAGAAGGCCCGCTCAATGCGGGACGCCGCGGAGGAGCTAGCGCTCCTGCGGCTTTCCCCCTTCTCACGCGGGGGAAGGGGGATCGGCATGGGCCCGGAGCAGCGGCCTCCGGTCAAGCCGGTGACGCGGCGTAAGTCCCCTGCATTTTTGTACTTGCGGTTTTTTATGAAAAATTGACTAACTTTTTACCTCTTGCAGTGCGCCCGTACCCGGCGGCGAGGGACAAGGCGGAGCACCTCCTGGGGAGGTACTTCGCCGACGAACACGAGCGCATCGTGCGCCTCGTGGGGGAGGGGCCTCCCCGGAACTTGGTGGCCGAGGCCTACGGGCTCAGGCTTCCGGAGAGGAAGCCCCTTCCCACCCCCGGGTCTCATAAACGGGGGAAGGACGCGGCCGGGGGCTCGGAGCCCAAAAAGCCCCGGGTCCAGAAGACCCCGGCTCCGGCGACGGCGCCGGCGACGACGCCGGTGAGGGCCCGGGACGCAGCTCCCGGAGCCGAACATGCCCGGGCGGCGCCCCGGGCAGAGGCGACGCCTCCGCCCCCGGAGGCCCCCGTCGAGGCCCGGGGGAAGGAGGTGGTTGTCGATGGGGCGGGGTCCGATTCGGCGGACTACGCCCCGTCGCCAGTTCGCGTGACGCTCCTCTCGCCTCTCCCGGCGGCATTGGCGCCGGAGAGGCTAGAAGTGCGGTTTTCGGGGGCGGCGCCCCCGCGCCTCTGGCCGGTGGATGAGGAGGGGGGGAGCCCCTCAGTCTTCGAGGTCCCCCCGGAGCAGGAGGCTCCGAGGGCCCTCCGGCCTGGGGCGGGGAAAGGCCCAATGATCCCCCCCCGGGCGGAGATCCCCGCCCAACCTTCGTCTTCGTCTTCGGAGGAAACTTCGTCGACGAAGACGCCGGCGACGCCGGCCGTTCTCCCAGATTCGGAGGTCCGGGGGCCCTCTCCCGGCCGCGACAGGAGGGCCGGGCAAGACACCTCCCTATTTCCTGCGGGGGAGGTGGCCCGCTACGCGGAGGGCCTGCACAACCGGAAGGTGCAGGCCTTCGTAGCAGGAGGAACGCTCCATGAGCGTTTTGAGGGGCTCGAGTCCCTCGGAGCCCAGGTAACTCGAGCTCTCAACACTTCGTCTTTTTTTTTTTTCCTGCACTTAAGATTTTTCTAACTCTTTATGCATTTTGTAGGTAGCGACTGTTACCTGGGGCCTCTAGCAGCGGGTCACCCGGCTGCTCAAGGAGGCGGAGAGCCGGGCCGCGGCCTGCGTCGAGCAGCGGGAGGCGGCCCTCCGGGAGCGGGACGAAGCTCTTGATGAGCTGTCCCGGGCCCGGGCGCAGGTGCACCTTTCAGAGGGCGCCTACGTCCGCCTCCGAGAGGAGGCCAAGGTGCGGGAGAAGGCGCTCCGGGAGCTCGAGAGCTCCAGCGTTTGGGCGCTGTCGGACGCGGGCCGCTCCGTCCGCTCGGCCTTGGAGACCCTTGGCGTTAGCCTGGGCTCCGGGAGCGGCCCGGAGGTGCCCCCGGCGACCCTCGCGGAGGCTGTGCGTTTTCTTAACGCACAAGTCTCCGCCATCCCGGAGGCTGCGGACGTCCGGGCACGGGGCCGCGCGATCCCCGTCATCGCGGCCGCCGCGGGGCTCGTTGACTACCGTGGGGTCGGCGCCCGGGCGATCGGGGGCCGCATCCCCCGGGGCTTCCCGGAGGCCTTCGAGCCAACGCGCCGGGAGGTGGAGCTGCTGGCAGAGGGGTTCTACGACCGGATCATCCGGACGTGGTTCCCGACACCGGCGCCTCCGGCCGCGGATGTCCCTGCCCCGGCCACGGAGGAAGCTTCCCGGGGGGAGGACCCCAATGCCAAAGTATGAGCCTCCCCCGGGTCTTTAGCTAGGACCCCTTTTTATTTTTAGGCATTTTGATTCCGGTAGCTTCTTAGGAGAAGCCCTGGGCACTTGTACACAAACATTTTACAATGAAATATATTAGAAATTTTTCTAAGTCTTTGCAATAAAATGTTACCAGGTTTCCCGGGGGGTTGCTCCCGAGCAACGGTCCGGGAGAAACTCTCCGGGGGACGCCCAAGCGGCTTTGATTTTGCTGAGCCTTGTCTCCGGGAGGCGCGACGGCGGTACTGCCCGGGAGCCCGTCCGGTTGAGGTGGCGCCCGGAATGGCACTTGGATAATTTTGACAACAGCCGTGCTGAATTAACTCCCCCGCGCCCGAGGGCCCAGATGATACCTCCTCTCCGGATACTTCCGCCAGCTGGGTACGAGTTTTGGCCCGAAGACGTACTTCGGGATTCTCAGCGTCGCGTCCGGGCGCTGTACCGGGACCTGGCCCGGGAGCTAAGGGAGCGCCTCCGGGAGCTTTAGGCGTAGGGGCCTTAGGCTCGTAGAAAATCCCCCGGGTTAGGACCCGGGTTGTATCATTTCCGAGACCCACCGGAGGGGGAAGATGTCCTCCGGGTTTGCCGATCAATAAAGCGCATTGTTAAACTTTTTACTGCCTCTTTATTTTCTTCTTCTTGGATGGTCTGGACGACTCATCTTAACAAGGATGAGCTAAGTTCCTTCGTGGGTGACCCGGGGACCCCTTGTCCCCCCCCGCCCACAGCGGGCGGGAGGAAGCCTCCGCGTGCTGTGGGGGAAACAGGGTCCCCGGGGGGAGCATAACCTGTAGAAATATTTTCTAAGTTAGAAAATTGTGAAAACAGGATTTCCGAGGGCGGGACCTTCCGGGGTGGCCGGGGCCACTAGGAGACATTCATCCGGCCGCCGGGGGAGCGGGGAACCGGGAACAAGGCGCGGAAGGGGCTCATGAAAAGCCAATGACCTCCGGAGGGGAGCTTCCCGGGCGGGTTCGTCCGGTCGCCGTGAGAACGGGGAACCGGGAATAAGGTCTTCGAGAGATAATCATCCGGTCGCCGTGAGAACGGAGAGCCGGGAATAACGTCGACTCCCGGAGGAGGAAGATAGAGCCAATCAAGCCGCAAGGGGCCGATCTTCCGGTCGCCGTGAGAACGGGGAGCCGGGAATATCGTCGACTCCCGGAGGAGGAAGATAGATCCAATCAAGCCGCAAGGGGCCGATCTTCCGGTCGCCGTGAGAACGGGGAGCCGGGAATATCATCGACTCCCGGAGGAGGAAGATAGATCCAATCAAGCCGCAAGGGGCCGATCTTCCGGTCGCCGTGAGAACGGGGAGCCGGGAATATCGTCGACTCCCGGAGGAGGAAGATAATCCAGAAAGCCATTAGACGTCTCGCTGAGGAGAGCGTCCACTCCCGGAGGAGGAAGTGCCCGAAGACGGGACTTGAGTGCTTGGGCAGGGGACTAGTCTCCCAAAGTGACTCGTTACCACGGCCGCTGGGGACCGGGTTGCCGCTTACACCCTCAGTCCACGAGGGCTGATCGTAAGCCGCCCTACGGGAGTGCAGGCTCCGTTGTAGGGACTTGTTGGGACTGGCCCACTTCCTCGCGGGGAGGGCATCACCACTAGGGGCGGTAAACAAAAACAACCTGCAGTGAGACAGTTGAAGAACAAAGGCTATGCATTTATTAACGAAATATACAAAGCCCCCCTGCGAAGCCGCGAAGGGGGAAAAAGGGAAGCTACAGTGTCCCCCCTCCCCCTCCGGCGTGACCGCCCCGGGGGAGGGGACAGGCCCGTAAGGCTAAACGTAGAACTTGCGAAGTAAACGCAAGTTCCAGGTGTGCTTCAGCTCCTGCTCTTCAAGGTTGGAGAGCTTGTAGGCCCCCGAGCCTAGGACAGCGGAGATCCTGTAGGGGCCCTCCCACTTGGGGGAGAGCTTACCCTGGGCTTGGGGGTCTGTGACGCGCTTGAGGACAAGGTCCCCAAGGCGGAAAGCTCTCTCGCGCACGCGCTGGTCGTATGCGCGCGACATCTCGCGCTCGTAGATGGCGTGGCGGAGGAGCGCTCGGTCGCGTTCCTCCTCCACGAGGTCGATTTCCAGCCGCCGGTTGTCTTCGTTGGCCCGGTAGGCTGCGGTCGTGGCTCCGTTCAGGAGCTCGACCCGCAGCGACCGGAAGCCAATCTCCGGGGGGAGGACTGCCTCCGCCCCGTAGACTAGAGAGAAGGGAGCACGCCCTGTGGCCCGGGACGGGGTCGTGCGCATGGAGCAGAGGATGCTAGGGAGCTCCTCTGCCCACGCGCCCCGCTTGGAAGCGGTTTGTTCGAGTCTCCGGCGTAACCCCTGTAGGATTACGCCGTTGACCCTCTCGACGGCCCCGTTGCTTTGGGGATGGGCCACTGAGGCGAAGTGGATGACGACCCCCAGGCCTTCGCAGAATTCCCGGAAATATGCCGAGTCGAATTGGGTCCCGTTGTCCACGGTGATTTCCCGGGGGACACCAAAACGACAAACAATGTTTTTCCAGAAAAACCGCTGAACGGCCCGGGAGGTGATGCTAGCCAAGGGCTCCGCCTCGACCCACTTTGTAAAGTAGTCAACCGCGACCACCGCATACTTGTATCCTCCGGGCGCTGGGGGGAAAGGCCCTAAGAGGTCCATCCCCCAGCGCACGAAGGGCCAAGTGATGGGGATAGTCCACAGCGCTACAGGGGGGAGATTCGAGCCCTTGGCCATCTTCTGGCATGCTTCGCACGCGGAGACAAGGTCTCGCGCGTCGCGCATGACTGTAGGCCAGTAAAAGCCCTGCCGAAGGGCCTTGGCGGCGATGGCACGCGGGGCTAGGTGAGAACCACAGCTTCCCGCGTGAATGTCTTCCAGGAGTTGAAGTCCCTCCGACCGGGGGAGGCAGCGCAGGAGGGCTGAAGCCCCCCGCTTGTAGAGCCTTCCCTCCAGTAGGAGATATGCCCGGGCTTTGGCCCGGAGGCGCTTAACCTCGGTCTCGTTGGGAGGGTCCCCCTCCCCCTTGATGAAGGAGATGAGGGGATCCATCCATGACGACGGCCGGACGATCTCGGCGACCTCCGGGACCGGAGGCCCGGGGCCTGCGTCCGGGGAGACCACCGAGGGCTTCGTGATTGTTTCTAAGAAGGCCCCCTTGGGGAGCGTTTCCCGGGCGCTTGCCGCCCGGGCCAAAGCATCAGCCCGGTCATTTTCCCTTCGCGGGATATGCCGGGCCTCAAGGCCGTCAAAGTGTTTCTCCATCTTTCGTACTTCCTGCAAGTAAAAACTTAAATTTGCGTCATGGCACAGGTAAGACTTGTCCATTTGGCAGACAACGAGCTGAGAGTCTCCCTTTACTAGGAGGCGCCGGATCCCCAGGGAGCGCGCGAGGCGCATCCCGAGGAGCAGAGCCTCGTATTCGGCGACGTTGTTGGTTGCGCGGAACTCGAGCCGCGCGGTGTACTCGAGCTCCTTCCCCTCGGGGCTCCGGAGGACTTCCCCCGCGCCAGCCCCGGCGAGACACAGCGACCCATCAAACAGCAGGGTCCAATGGTCACTGCGTCGGGGCGGCACAGGGAGATCTTCGTCCCCGGACCCAGAGGCGGGAGTCCACTCCGCGACGAAGTCGGCGAGGACCTGCGACTTGATTGCGGAGCGGCCGGTAAGGGACAGGGAGAAGGGGGCAAGCTCGGCCCCCCACTTCCCAATCCGGCCGGTGGCTTCTTTATTCCGCAGTACCTCCCCCAGGGGGAGGGACGACGGAACGGTGATGGGGTGCCCTAGGAAGTAGTGCCGGAGCTTCCGGGACGCCATGAGGAGAGCGTAGCAAATGTTCTCCATCTCCGTGTACCGAGTCTTGGCCCCCTGGAGGGCTTCACTGACGTAGTACACGGGGTGTTGCTGCCCCCCTTGCTCCCTCACCAAAACCGCGCTGACGGCGACGGGGGTCGTGGCGAGGTAGAGGAGCAAGGGCTCTTCCGGAGACGGGCTCACGAGCATTGGAGGGCTCGAGAGGTACTTCTTGAGGTCGTTGAAGGCTTCCTGGGCCTCGGGGGTCCAGCGGAACCCCTCAAGCCCTCGGAGGATCTTGAAGAACTGGAGGCCCCGCTCCCCCGAACGGGAGACGAAGCGACTGAGTGCGGCCAGGCGGCCGGAGAGCCGCTGGACATCTTTGACGGAGCGCGGCGGGGGCATGTCTAGGAAGGCCCGGATCTTCTCGGGGTTTGCCTCAATGCCCCGCTGGGACACGAGGAAACCCAGGAGCTTTCCCCCGCGCACCCCGAAGGCGCACTTCTCCGGGTTGAGCTTAAGCCCGAACGCGCGGAGGTTGCGGAAGGTCTCTGTGAGGTCGTCGATGTGGGAGGCTGCACGGGGACTCTTGACGACCGCGTCGTCTACGTAGACTTCGACGTTGCGGCCGACTTGATCTTTGAAGACCAGCGTCATCAGGCGCTGGAAGGTGGCTCCCGCATTCTTGAGCCCGAAGGGCATGTGGCGGTAGCAGAAGGTTCTGAGGGGAGTTATGAAACTCGTCTTTTCCTCGTCCCCCTCCGCCATCCGGACTTGATGGTATCCCGAGTAGGCGTCTAGGAAGCTCATCAGCTCGCACCCCGCGGTGGAGTCAACGAGCTGGTCGATCCGCGGGAGCGGGAAGTTGTCTTTGGGGCAAGCGCGGTTAAGGTCGGTGAAGTCCACGCACATGCGCCACTTGCCAGTTGATTTCTTGACGAGGACGGGGTTTGCGAGCCACTCGGGGTGCAACACTTCCCGGATGAACCCCGCCTCTCGGAGCCGGGCTATCTCCGTCTTGGTGGCTTCTTGACGTTCGAGGGAGAGCTTCCGCAACTTCTGCTTGATAGGGGGGTGACCGGGGGTTACCGCGAGCTTGTGTTCAATAACCTCCCGGGCGACGCCCCGCATGTCCGAAGGTTTCCACGCAAAAACATCGGAGTTTTCGCGCAGAAAGGCTGCGAGTTGTGCTGCACGGTCTTGGGGGAGCTCTGCCCCGATTTGGACGGTTTTGTCCCCGCTGCCCGGGGACAGCGGGACCTTCCGGAGGCCCCCTTCCGGACGCGGCTTGAGGAGGGGCCTCCCAGGGGATGGCGCAGCGACGTCTACGTTCGGGGGGGGAGCCTCCCCCCCGGGTGCCTTGATCAGGTTGACGCTTCCTATTGTGGCAGCAGCCCGCTCGTATAGGGCACGGGCCATGTCTTGGTCCCCCCGGACGTTGATCACACCACGCGGCCCGGGGATCTTCATGCACAAATAGTTTTGGTGGGTGGCAGCCCCCAGCCGATTGATCGTAGTCCTCCCCATAATCACATTGTAGGAGGAGGGGAGGTCCACTACGTCGAAGCGTACTAGCTCGGTCCGGTAGTTCTCCGGGGTGCCGAAGGTGATCGGGAGATCTACCTTGCCCACGGGGTGGATCGCCTTCCCCGGGACAAACCCTTGCAGAGGCCCTGCCGCTGGTTGCAGGAGCTTCTCATCCACCTGCATTTCCTTGAAGGTTTTGAGGAACAGGACGTCGGCGGAGCTTCCGCCGTCCACGAGTATGCGGGCTAAGTGGCAATTGTAGATTGTCGCGGAGACAATAAGCGCGTCGTCATGGGGGAAGCGAACCCCTCGTGCGTCTTCCGCCGTAAAGGTGAGGGGGACGTCCGACCACTTGGGCGGCACGGACGCGTGTAGCACCCCCACTACCTTAACTTCTCGTGCATACTCCTTGCGCTGGCGCTTGGAGTCCCGCCCGGAGGCGGAGCCCCCTACGATGACATTGATGCGGCGCTGAGAAGTTTGAAAGGGGAGAGCGTCTGAAGGCTCCCCCTCCTGCACCTGTTGCCCCCCCGCGGGAGCAGGAAGGGCCGGGACAGCTGGCCGAGGGGGCAAGGAGGCCGGAGTCCCCCCCCCCTGCCCGCGCTGGTCGAGGAACGCCGCGAAGTGCTGCAGCAGCTGGTGGCAGTCTCGGGTGGCGTGGGTACTGGACCCGTGGAAGCTGCACCACGGTCCTTCCCGGCTTCTCCCCGCGGGGCCTTCGCGGCCGCGCGAAGACTGTCCTCCCCCATGGCCTCTCGGCTTGGGAAAGGGGCGGTTGCCCTTTGGGGGGTCGCGCGAGCCGCCTCCGCCCTCGAGGACAAAAGTGTCCCGAGGCCGTGGTTCGCTACGGCCCCCCGGCCTGGGGCGCCTGGGGGGATCCCGGGCCCCCCGCTCGGCGGGGGCAGGAGCCCCCTGGGTCTTCTTCCAGATATCGTCTTCCTCCGCGCGAGCGTACTTTTCGAGTACGTTGAAGAGCTCGTCGGCGGAGGAGGGGCAGCTTCGAGAGAGTCTTCGGTGGAGTTCCCCCGGGAGGATCCCACTTTTGCAGGCTTCGATGACTGTGGAGTCCGGGACGTGGGCCACTTTGCTTTTCACTTGGGCAAAGCGCTTGAAGAAGCTTCTGATGGTCTCCCCGGTCCTCTGGCGCACTGTGTATAGCTGTGAAGAATCCAGGGGACGTACATAATTCCCCTGAAAGTTGGCGCAGAACTCCCGCTTCAGCTGCGAGAAAGACTTGATGGAGCCCGCCTTCAGATTGTAAAACCAGGAGCGGGCAACGCCGGTGAGGTAGAGGGGGAAGACGTTGCATTGGACGCTCTCGTCCCCCCCCGCCGCGGAGATGGCTATGGAGTAAATCTGCACGAACTCGTAGGGATCCGCCTCGCCATTATAATGCTCGATGTGCGGGGGACGGTAGGGCCGCGGCCATCGGATGCTGCGGAGTCTTCGACATAGAGGTTGGTTCGCCCCCTGCACTTCCCGGGGGGAGCCCCAGTCACTGTCTTCTTTAACGGGGGACGCCCCCTCGTTATCTGAGTCAGGTAGCGGCCCAAGAGGGCCGCCAGAGTGGTGGTGACGACGCTTCTCTTCCGGGCTGGGACTGATTTCCCGGACGTCCGGGCTTCCCTCCAGGGAGGATGGTTCTTCGGCGGGTCTCTTCCCCCGACCGGTGCGAGAGCGAGGCTCCCTGTGACAACGACCGGGGGGAAGCTCTTCCCCATGGCTGGGAGAATGCATTCGCTCAATCTCCCCCCGGGAGAAGCGGACCTGCTTCGCCGGGGGAGGGAGCTCCTGCACTATAGCAGCGGCCCGGAAGCTACCGGGGCCTGCTGGGGGGAGCCCCCTGGGACGGCCCCCGGGACCGGAAAGGGGGGAGCCCCTGCACCATCCGGAACCGGGGAGGGGGCGCCCGGGGCGGCGTTAGGATCCGAAGAGGGGGCCCCCGTGGCAACGACCGGGACCGGAAAGGGGGAAACCCCTGTGACATCCGGAACCAGTGGGGGGTGAGCCCCCTCGGCGACGTCCTGGGTTGGGGAGCCAATGCGGGGGGAAATTCGCTGAGGCACGGGAGCTGCTCTGTCGACCGGCCCCGGTGCGGTAAACGCAACGCGGGGGGCGGGACTGGCTCCCGGCGTAGGAATAGCCCCCGGCATGAAATGACCCCCCAGCCCCGGAAGCGAGCCGGGGACGGGGTACCCCCCTGGTGCCACGAAGGGCCCGGGCATGAAAAAGCCTCCCGGCACCGGGACAGGCCCGGGTGCCGAGAAGTGTCCGGAAGTATATCCCGCGGGGGGAGGGAACCCCCCAGCGGGATCATACGGGGCAGACAGCCCCCTCGACGCCGGAGGGCCCGCTTGGTATCCCATGAACGGGGGCATGATCCCCGGATACGGGTGCGGCGAAAATGTGGGGGCCGAAGGCCGCGCCAACACACTAAGGAGCTCGTCCATAGAGCGCTGGGCGCGGAGCTGGCCCTCTACGAGAGCCTCCAACAGGGCGTCCCGGGGAGCCGGGGGGGCCGTCGGGGGGAAACTCGTCCCGGCCGAGGTCCGCGCATTTTCCGGGAGCGACCCGGAGGTGGAGGCACCTAGATTGAGAGGAAAGATGGGAGGCGGTACCTGGGAATGGACGCCTCCGGACGGAATCGCCGGAACAGCAGTGTCCCGGACGGGCGGCGCCAGGTCGCCAGGACCGGCGTCACCGGGAAGGGCGCGGGCCCTTGTTCTCGGAGGAGCCATGGCGATTCGTCACGGGTCCCCACGGACGGCGCCAACTGTCGGGGTATTAAGAATACCCCGGCAGGTTTTGAAGACGATCCTAGCGGAGATCACGCAGCGCGGGTTGACCGGGTGACCGGTCCTCCCCCGCCGGACAAACACAAGAATTGACACGTGGATTTATACAGGTTCGGGTCCCGGTGGGGGCCCTAGTCCTGTCGACGTGCTCTCGACCGGAGTCAGCTGGGGAGGCTCTCTCCGGGGGAGAGGCTTCCGGAGCACGTCTGTGAGATTAGCTATTCCAAATAATAATGAACTGATCTTTTCCAACAGAGGGGTACAAGGGCTATTTATAGCCCCAAAAAGAAGCAAAAAACCTAAACTACCCCGGGAGTCACCGTCGGATTGAAGGGTAGGACCGTCCTTCTCCCGGTCAAACGCCTTGGATGCTTGACGGGTGGCCGCTGATTACCGAGGCGCCCCTCGCGTGACCTGCACGTGATAAACAAACAGGGCTTTTACCTTTTAGGAGGGCGGTGACGTCCGGGACCTCTTCCGGAGAGCAGGGTCCCGGGAGCCCAAAAGGTGGCGCCCGGGGCAGACACCGGAGGCCACTGTCCCCGGGCACATGGCGGCGCCCGGGACATGCCCGGGGGGCCCGGTCCCGAGGACCAAACGGCGGCGCCCGGGGCAGGCACCGGAGGCCACTCTCCCCGGGCGAATGGCGGCGCCCGGGACATGCTTGGGGGACACGGTCCCGGGGACCAAACGGCGGCGCCCGGGGCAGGCACCGGAGGCCACTCTCCCCGGGCGAATGGCGGCGCCCGGGACATGCTCGGGGGACACGGTCCCGGGGGCCAAATGGCGGCGCCCGGGGCAGGCACCGGAGGCCACTCTCCCCGGGCGAATGGCGGCGCCCGGGACATGCTCGGGGGGCACGGTCCCGGGGACCAAATGGCGGCGCCCGGGACATGCCCCGGAGGCACGGTCCCGGGCGCCTAAAAGGCGGCGCCCGGGACATGCCCGGGGGGCACGGTCCCGGGGGCCAAATGGCGGCGCCCGGGACATGCCCGGGGGGCACGGTCCCGGGGACCAAATGGCGGCGCCCGGGACATGCCCCGGCGGCACGGTCCCGGGCGCCTAAAAGGCGGCGCCCGGGGGGCACGGTCCCGGGGGCCAAATGGCGGCGCCCGGGGCAGGCACCGGAGGCCACTGTCCCCGGGCAATTATGAACTTACCTAGACTTGACCGCGTGGAGATTTCCCCCAACAATGACCATTATATTCCATTACTCACAGGATAATATGAGTTTCTCTTTGCTGACAAGATAATCGTCGATAAGACGAGGATGGATGTCTAGTTATCCATAACCACACATTATAACTGTCGAACGACAACCGCTTGCATCCGCTGTACAACAACTGCATATAATTGCCAAGTGTCCCTTCATTGAGGCAACCGACGCCCTTTAGCAAACCATAAGAAGGGTTGAGAATTAGATAGATGAAGGAGGATCGATTGATATAGAAATTATATACCTTGTAATCCATTATTCTGATAGTGAAAATTCAATAGGAGTAGGGCTATTACTCAGACTACGAGGGCCTGAACCTATATAAACACAGTGTGTCTTGTTCTATAATTACGTTGATTCCTTTGGAGATTGATATAAACTGTCCCCTTACTAACAAATTAAATTCATGTACGTTCAGATTGGGATATTGTCCCAATCATTGATAGCCGGCGCCGACCGTGGGGATCAACAGGACATTTTTCGTCTTTTCCAATGTTTCCCATATTTATGGATCCTACGCCTTGTGCATACGACTCCGAGAACGACTTCGATCTCATCTACTACGTCGATATCATGATTGAAGACACCATTCCCATGGAAGAGATCGATGGCGCTCTCGACCCATGTGCTAAGGGGAATTCTTCTCCAGCTCTGGTCATGTCCATCGATCAGGAGCCTGAGAAAGTAGCTTACTCGCCTTATGTGAGTCTTGCCACATCCGAAGGCGAGTATGTGCCACAACTCATTGCATTTACCAACGCAGGTGCTGAGGATCCCAATGCTTCTACGTCCAATATGAATGACCCCAGTGATTACTGTTCATTAGGTCTGGAAGAACCTGCTCCAGACAATTTGCATTCCCTTTTTGACTTTGAGTGTGACTCAGACAAAGAGGAAATCTTCTCTCCGTCTGCGGTCTCTGCTCCATGGGAAGTCACTGGACTTTTCGAGGAAGCCTCGGAGCAACAACTTGCTAGGGAAGAGGGGGACTACAAACAACAAGAGAATGAAGCTCGCGGACAGTGAGAAGATGAAGTTTGCAAGACCACAGAGGATACTCTGCGCCTTGCTCAGCGTCACCACGACACCGCTGTTCACAACCTCGACCCTGGAACGTCTCACCAACAACATCTTGGCGGACGTAGGTGCATCCCATCGGGCTCACAGGTTCAGAGCGCTCCCCAACAGCTGAGGCGATGATAATTGTCATATCTGTGCATATTTTCCACATGTTTAACCCCCGATCATGCACATTTAGTCATATAAGGTGGCATTTGCATTAATCATATAAATTTTTATCGCCAAATCGACCATATTATTCGTTGTGTGATTTTATTGCAGGTCGACGCGATTTGGGTGGATTTTGGTTGGTGGAACATGTTTCTTTGACTTTACCTGACCTTCGATCAATTTCGGATAGAAGCACATGTTTCTACGGATGCGTAGGAACTTACTATGCTGAAATCGGAGTCTCCGCGGGCCCAGAATCTCAATTCCTTTCAGCCGAGAACCTTCTTGTAAATTCTTTAAACCTCAAGCACTCTTTTGCAAAACAGCCTACACTCAGAAATCTAAACCCTAACTCGGGGAGGACTTAACTGTAATTTTCTAAAACCCCAAGGGCCTTTTTGCAAAATTTCCTTTCTTCTCTAAACCCAACTGCTGGCCATGGTTTCTCTTTGAGCCTGTTTTTTGTATCTTATCTTCTCCTTCTGCCTCCCCCAAAGCTTCCACACCTCCTACCACCTCACTGGCGGCCGCCAGGCTGTAGACTGTCGGTGCCCTTCTCTTTGCAACTTCTTCTCCTTCCTCCTTTTTCTTTCCCTCTCCTTTCTTCTCTGTTTTTCATCCTCTTTTCTAGCAGCCGCCACTTATGCTTCTTCTTCTCCGGCGTCGTTCGCCGCTGTAGTGACAGCGGTGGTGATGGCTGCCGTCTCCTCCTCTTCATTCACCACACAGCGTCGCCATCCCTACATCGCTAGCTCTACACCCAGATCCGATGCATCAAAGCCCCAAATTGGCCCCCCTTCTTTCTCTCTCTCCCCTCTTAGATCTCGCGCCTCCGCCCCGCCAGATCAGCCACCACTCCTCCGCTCCTCCACTGAGCCGCCCGATCCGCCATCTCGCTCCACAGCCCCTCGCAGAGATCTTGTCGCTTTGCCTCCACTGATCCCGAGCAGCCCCGGCCTCCTCTCCTCACCACAGCCACCACCCGCGCTATCGCCTTCGTACCTCTCCAGCGTCGCGCCGCCACCGATCCACCATCTTCTGCCGCCGCCGCCTAGATCCATCCGCCGATCTCGCACCGCACCACACCTCCCTCACTCACCGCCATGCGAAGCTCCCGCAACCGCTGTCGCCTCTTCACGCGACGTCGCCGCCGCCTTCTTCCCCCCTCTCTCTCTTCTAATTCCTCCCTCAACCGCGCCATTCCTGCTGCCTCTCTACTCCAACCACCGCCGCCGCGTCCATTTCATCGCCGGCGCTCACCACATCCTGTGAGTTGACGGCGACATCAGCTGCGTCGACCTCGACCATGACCACGACCTCCTCCACGGCTACTCCGGCCACCTCTTTGCCTGACTTCTTCCCCAGCCTCGGTCTCTACTCCAGCGGTGACCTCGAGCATCCTCGACATTTCTTGACCATGCCTCGATGATTGCTCCATCAGTGCAGCTCCCCGCACCCAGTTCCTCGACCAAGCAACGACCTCAGCACTTCCCCTGCAGCTCGCTGGCGACCTACACCACAACTGCAACAGTGACAGCAAGCATTGGTGATCAAATCCCTTCCCATACTTTGTTCTTCAATTTTGACATGAACTGCCTGTGATGTATGAAATTCAATGAACGTTTGTGGTTTCAAAGAATTGGAACTCACTTTCTAAAATGCTGGAATGTTTAAATTGTCAACTTCAATTGTGTGCTGTTGATGCTGAGACCATGGTGAATTCAACTCCAGTGTTCTTGTTCTTGTTTTCTTTTAACCTGATTTGAGATGAATTGTTCCATTTGTGGATGAAGTTGCATGTCTGATTCAGTTGTGCTATTTTCTTTGAAATGTTCCATGGCTCAATTCTGTGGTAAACCTACATGATTCAACATGCCATATTTTGTGAACTCTACTTGTGTTGTTTCAAAGGAGCCGAATATATGTATGTAATTGTTGCATTGAAACATATTTGGAGTCAATCTCTATTATTTAGATGAGTTCAAATTCTCAATGATCAATTGTTAATGTGATGGTTAAATGTTATGTTCGACACATCTGTCATGCTCAAATTTGTACAAGCATGCTGCTCAAAGTGGTCATTTTGCATTGAATTAATGTGTTGAGAAATGAATCGTTAAATGCTTCTAGAGATTCATGTTTTGACAAATTCAAATGCTGAATATCAATTCTAAACTTGAATAAACATATGTTCAAATTGAGAAATGCTGAGTTGTTGCTTGTGCTGGTTGATGGCTATTGGGGGAGTGATTTGTGTTAATTCTTTACGCACTCATTCGTTGATACCGTTGATGGATGTATTCATCTTAGTCATTTTGCCTCCCCCTCGCGAGACCACTAGATGATTACAATCCCATCGCTTGTACTCACGGATATGCGTACAGACTTAGCATCGATCAATAGTCGCGGTGTGACCACCCCCTCTTTCTCTTTATTTCTTCTGACATTTTCTCCCTCATTCTCTCGCCAGTTTTGGTTTTGTTATCCACCGATTTAGTTTAGTTTACACATTTCGCTTCTCTAGTCCCTGAGGAAAGAAAGACTGAATACTCGCCTTACTACTCCGATCTCGTTCTCTTGCGAGACGGTCTAGGCCGGTATTAGGCGATAATGGTGAAGACTCCTCTGGCTCCCAGAAGTACACAAGAGCGCATCTGTGTGATAGCGGAGGCTCTCCACAACCCTCCTGCTGGCTTTGCAAATGACGACAGGATAAGATTTTCAATAGTCTTTCCAGAAAATATCGATGGAATAGCATCAAATGTAACTCCAACTGCCTCGTCACGATCAATAACTTATTCCCGAGAAGGGGATAGTGCTCATTATAGCCAGGAATGACGCAACCATGCTCGAGTTACACTAACCCTTCGTGGTAGAGACAAAGTCCAAAGGACTGAACGTTCCCACGACCGCAACCATGAGCAGGTACGCTCTTGCTTGGGACCCTGTCGTGAGGTTCCTCATGCTCACTCTTCCCGCGACCATGGAAATAGTCACGATGATCGACAACCGCATATCACATATGTTGGTTGCAAGGCTTTTTCCCCGGGATTGCGAGCAGTAGTCTGGCCTGACAAATTTAAGCCAAGCATGATCGAGCGATTCGATGGGACTCAAAACCCATCCGAATTTCTTCAGATCTATGTAATTGCTATCCAGGCGGCAGGCAGAAATGAAAAAGTGATGGAAAATTATTTGCCAACAATGCTTGAAGGTCTAGCATGAACCTGGCTTTCCAACCAGCCAAAGGGATCCATCTACAATTGAGAAATGTTATGTGATGCTATCCTTAGCAATTTCCAAAATTGCTATGAAAAACCTAGCAAGGAAGATGATCTTCGTCGTTTACACCAGACCTCCAGTGAGACTCTCCGACAATTTGTGAAGAGGTTTGTGGGGGCAAGAAATACTATCCCCAACAGCTCTGACAATTCGGTAATTAGAGCCTTTAAACATGGTATTCGATACCGAAGATTCACGGAGGACCTTAGCATTCTACTCTGATGCAACTAAAGCAGTGGAGTGGAATAGAATGATTCATAAGGGTGATTTACCACCCCAACTTGGTCTAGACTCCAAAAGGAAAGAGAATTCTAACAACTGTGGAGCATCTATGGGCCGGAAGAACAAAAAGGCAAAAAGGATGGAACAAACCACTCTCGAGAGGTCACGAACATGGAAAAGCGACCACAGGATAAAGGTAATAAGTTCCATACAAGAATAATAAACCTCGTTCTGGTGGACACAACAGCGACCACGTAGAAGAACAGACTTACCTATAGGGAAACGAGAGGTGGTGTCCGCTACATGATGTCCCGGGACATGATCTCAAGAATTGCCGAACATGGTTAAAGCGCTTGGAACAATTCTACCAAGGTAATGCACCTATTCCTACCATACTAGAAAAAAGGCAACCCAGTGGGAATAAGGACGCTGATGGAGATGAGGACATGCTGTATCAGGGACCAAGTAATCATGTCAATGTTATTTTTGGTGGTTCATCGTCCTATATCTCCAAGCGTCACTTTAAATCGGTTCGCCGAGAGGTTAATAATATTGAAGCTCCCCTAGGAGAGCCTCAATACCCCCGCTAGTTGGAGACGTCCCTGTCCTTTAGTCGGGAAGACTGTATCAAGGGATTGTTGTGACTGTCGACGATTTGGACTCGGGGTCCTTAGTCGATCTTATGCAAATTTGTGAATTGCAGGACCTTTCAGGGCGCTCATCCGGAAAGGTTGGGTGAATCAAGTCTGTGGAGGCACAAGAGATTTTATACAGGTTCGGGCCCTCGATGGTGGGACTAATAGCCCTACGTCCTGTTGTGATTTCACTATACATAATAAAATGTTTGTACAAGAGGGTAGAAGAGAAGATCACAGGCGATGATCTCTTCTATGTTAGTATCTACCTAACTATATCTAAGTCTTCAGGTTTGGTGAATGCCTGGTGTGCTTGTATGCTTGACCGAATTAGTCACTTGTCACTTATCTTTAGAACGTGCATTGACTACCTTTTTATACTGGACAAAAGGGCGCCAATACAAAACGACCTTGGGCAGTTGTTAAGATGCAGTTTTGTTAACCGCACTTAACTTCCATGCAGGCCTAATACGTGCAATTATCTTCATATGTGGAAATATCTTCGTGATTCTCGGGATATGCCCATTCAAAGTGCTAGGCCTTCCCTGACTATCCACGTCGCAGATAATCAATGACCCTCTGACCGCGCACTGTCTGCGGCCTCATGATCGCTTAGGAGCTGCGACCATGAAATATCTTCTGTATCCGCGCCCTTTAGGTCGTCTGAGACCATAGCGACAGATTTATTGATACACGTCTAATCTAATTCTGTCTTAAACTAGACGTGTTATACTTTGAACTAGCTCGGGTGATAATCCTCGTCAGCTAGCCCCCAAATTTGAAGAAAAATGAAAGAACATATTTACTTCAAATTTTTATCCTGCATCAAATTATGAACCCGACGTTTTAACTTCAACTGATACTGTTCCGCCGTGTGACGGTTCATATCCCAAGAAAAACCCTGAGTCTTTCTTGGCTGGTAATGATGACTTAGACGACTCATCGTGATGGCAACCATAAGTGCGGTTTAAGAACCCAAGACGTGTGTGGAAACGAACTGACTCCTTTAGGCCTATAAATAGAAGAGCCTTTCGGTTCTTTGTATTCACGAGTTTCTTTGCCACGACTAAGTCTTTTCCATAACAACTTCTCCTCTCCAGTTACTCCCTCTAAGCCTTAGTTCTTGTTCCAATGGCAAATCAAGACCCCAAGAACATCATTGAGATTAAGAGTGATGAAGAGGAAGTGATACCCGAACTTGACCAGGACTTCCAGAAGGTAAGTCTTTTCTGGAACTTTTGGTTCAAGTTGTCATTTTATATTCTGATCATTTCCAAAATGCTTTTTGGGAATTCACAGGTGACTGAAGAGTTGGTTCCCCCAGGGAAGAAACCCAAGGTTGACGAGGGATCCTCTAGCGGAGCTTCATTCACGGGTACAAAGGTTGGGGATGTATCATTGCACTCTCCTTCCTTGTCCCATGTAGTTCTTCCTGTCCATGCAACTCGGCAGGTCGAACCCTCATCTCCATCTTTGGAGATCCATAACACTGCTTCAAGGCTTTCTTCTTCTTCTCAGCTTTCTTCATTGCGATCAAGCGATCCCCATATTTTGATCGGTTATCAATTTTCTGGTGGGAAGGTTGCATTCCCGCAACCAGATGACCCTCAGCTTTTGTTGGGTGATCAATTTTCTCGTGGGAAAGTTGCACTCCCACGACCTGATGGTCCTCGACTTTTGTCGGGTGATCTACTTTTTGGGGGAAACACTTCATCCTCCCGTCTAACTTACCGTGAGGATTGGTAATTATTTTCATTTCCTCTGCTGGTCGTTTTATCTTGTAAAACTAACACATACATGTGCAGGATATGAAAATTTCTGGAGCCCCTAGCGACCGGCCTGCTGAGGTCCAACCTCTTTCCCTCGAACAAACTCTCCAGAAGGAAAAAGAGGTTCTGGAGAAGAAGACCGAAGAAATGTCTTCGGCCATTCTGCACCTGGAAGAATGTTATGACAACTCTCACGAAGAGGCGCACCAATTCCGCTTGGAGAGGGACTATGCTCGGCAGGAGTGAGAACCCTCCGATACAATAAGGAATAATAGCACTTCTTTGATTCGGGATGATGTAGATAGGCTTAGTGCCATAGCCAGTTCTCTAGGGGCAGCCAGTGTTGATCCCACTGATGCTAATGTGTCCCTGGGAGAACTTTGTAAAATGCTGTCAGACCAGGTTGACGCTTTGGTCGCCTGTGTCCCTTTCGTATGTAAAGACTATCAAAAATAAAGACTTTCTTTTCCTCACATACTTGATCTTTTTAAAAGGATTATGTAGAACTTATAATCTGATTTATGGTTCGTTACATTCTGTGAACAATAGTTACACGAGAACGCTTCTGCGACCAAAAACTGGTTCAGTTCTTCAGTTCTTCGGTCTCAGAATAGCATTAAGACCGTAAACTGCGATCAGAACTAGAGTAACGATCAGAAAACAATTCTCCGGTCCCAGAATAGCATTGAGACCATAGACTGCGGTCAGAACGATCACAGAACACACAGCCTTTTGACCATACAGTGACCATAGCTGTCGTGATCACACATATCATAGGAATATGTTGTGATCAGTGTAAAGACTATAAACTTATTCCACAATCAAAAAGAATTATTCCCATAATAAAGATTTAGGAAATCTCCAATATTTTCATCCTACCATAGCCCCTGAATGCGAAATAAAATGATAAGAACGCATTTCATTTCGGATTCATTACTGGGTAGGGATAACGGGTTTCAAGAGGAAAGAGACCCATTATGGGAAATTAATAAAATATTCGGCGAAGGGTTGTCTCGGACATATAAAAGGAAGAGGTAGCTTACTGGAGAAGCCAAAAACCCTTCGTTGTCTTAGACCCTCCTTCCGCACAAAACCCTCTTCTGTATTCCTCATCTTCGTCGTCTCCAAAGTCACCACTTTTTTCCTCAATCCTTCATAGTAATGGTGTCCTGGAGCCGATCCGTCCACCATACAGAAGAGAGTTTGGTGGCTCTAGAAAAAGAAGAGATTCTCCCCCCATGGCTGCTGATCAATTGGTGGCCAGCGGAGAAAGATCAAGAAACCTCAATCGTCCAAGAGGGCGAATTGGTGATCTTCGAGGAACACCTGCGCTGTGGGTTCCGATTCCCAGAAAGCAAGTTTCTGCGGGGAATCTTGGACCACTATGGGCTGGAGTTAGTGAATCTCCACCCAAATGCAGTCCTTATTTTGGCGATTCTCCAACACCTCTGTGAAGCCTTCGTCGGAGTGCTTCCAAGCGTGGAGCTTTTCCGATGGTTTTAATTTCGGCATGGTCGAAAAGTGCCAATGCCGCTGGGTGCATCTATTTCCGTATAAGGGAGAAGAAAAAGTACCCATTCCCGCCCCTACGGGACTCTGTTCATGGGTGGTACCATAAATGGTCCTACTGCACCCCTCCGTCGGAAAGCCAGTGAGTTAGACTCCCTTCCCGTTCTGAGCGCAGAACAGAAGAAACAAGCTCAAGCTATTCTTCACCTAGTCCAGCAAGGCTTGACCACGCGTGATATCATACGCGACTTCATGAAGAATCGAATAAGCCCCCTGCGTGAAAGGGCACATCCAGCTTGGGAAGTTAAGTCATGGCGGATAGCACCCTGGACTATAATAATGGTATGTCCTTTAATCAACAAAACATACATTTTTACTGACTAAAAAATGCTGTATTTGTTAACATGCTTGTTTGTAGCACAGCTCTATCTTTATCCGAGATCGAGAAACGGACAAACTACCTCCTTCGGGCGTATAACGCCACTGTGGAGGGAGATAAAGGATCGCCTCGCCCCCAAAGCTTAATTAACGCCAGCGACGATCTTAAGAAAGAGCGCCGAAAGGTGTGACTTTTTGCAAACAAGCTCTGCTGTAAATCATCCATTTGTCTTGTATTACCAAAAGCATGTTGAATAATACAACTTCTGGGAAAATTTGCTGAGGCAATGCATCCAACTGAGGACGTTGGTCCTTCGGAAAGACCGACTACGAAGAGGGTGAGGAGGACCCCTTCGAAGCACGTAGCGAAGGAGTCCACTCCCAAAAAACCTAAGAAGATTCTGGGAGAGACTTCACAAAAGAAAAGAACCGCGAAAAAGATTGCGGTAAGATTCTTGGTTCCTCCTGTACCCCCAAGTACGAGTGGAAATTACTTCTTCGTCGTACAGGGCGAAGGGAGCGAGGATGAGGAAGACGACATTCCTCTAGTTCATCGCAAGAGAAAAACAACTGACCTTCTGGGAACAAGTGTCCCAGAGAGGTCGACTTCCCTTGTGGTCGACGAAGTCTTGTCCCTGCCCGCAGGGACAGAAATGACTATAGTGGGCCCCGTGTCCACTGATAATCCAGTGGTTTTGGGTGGAACCCTGGTGCCTGAAGCTCATGAAGCCTCAGGACTTGCAACACCTCCCCTTCCAATAGAAGGAGCGATTGTGGTAAGATTTCTCACAATCCTGCATGTTTTCATTCCTCTGTGCACATCTATTGAGTTGTGTTCATACAGGGAGAGGAGGATACCGTCCTCTTGAAGAGAAGGAAAATGAGGATGAATGAAGACTCTTCCCCGAGAGCAGCCATCAAGCTCTTCTCCCTCGGGAGCACACCATCGAAACCCAAACCGTGGGTGGGGTTTCGGATAAAGTGAGAACTTTTCCAATCGTCATCTAAATATGACCGACCAGAGGTTTCTTCACCTTTCAATGTGTCTGTTTGTTGGCACAGGGATGTTGCACCCAGTACCCCGGCGACCTCGACAAGCCAGGGTACACCCACTACGGAGGTCACGAGAGAGCCAAGCCCGATTCCCGTGGCTGAAGAGGTTCTTCGGGCCACCGTGGATGAAATGGCAGAGGGCATCCATTCCTGAGGGACGGAAACCGAAGTCCCGGTCATAAAGGGGGAACAACAGGAAAAGTCATATGCTGCCCCTACCGCGGACACAACAAGTCCTGAAGTTAGACCTCATGCTGATGTTGAGAGCGACTCAATCAGCGATTACATAGAGGTATGAACAATTTTTATTTTCCAACCCGCAAAAAATTCCAGAACATTCAAGTCTCAAGAGCAATTTCTTATCGTGTTCCAAGACTTGACCCGGGTGGCGACCAAGTCAACAGCTATGGCAAAGCATATTGAGGTCACACAACGGAAGATCAGCCGGCTAGAATAGTAAGTATAGTTCTCTTCATTCATGTTAACTTGAATCCGTATTTAAGCGTACTGGTTGTCTTTCTTGCTACAGAGAAAATGCCTTGCTGCACAAGAGCATGGCTGATCGAGAGAATCAAGAAGAAGCTGCAGCTGTGAGATATTCTTCTTTGGAGAAGGAACTTCGCGACGCGCAATCAGAGCTTGCTTGTAAGTACACTCCCGACCAGAAGAAAACTTCACATCATATGAGCTTTACTTATAGTAAATGTTTACTGTGTTTGTACAGCACAAGAGGATCAAATAAGCCATCTTTCAGAAGAGAACAGAAACCTTCAGACGACCATCAAGTTGCAAAGCTCGAGAATTGATACTGCCAGCATGGAGAATAAGGGACTGAACGAAACAATTTCCTCCTGCAGCAGTACTCAATCAGACATCTTCAAAAAGCTGAAGATGGTGGCCACTCTACTAAAAACAGATGTGATCGAGTCACAAAAGGACAATCCAAGCCTTAGTGAGTTAGCCACACTGGTCGCGGTCCAAGCCGCATCACTCCTCGAGTATCTTCCTGAAGATACCAAACGGCAGGAAGAGGCGCTAAGCCTCTGTCATTCTCTGCAGATTATGATTCCACCACAGCCCAAATTTGAATTTGAAGCCGGTGGTAGGAGATGCAGAGATCGAGAGTGATCGATTTAAAGCCATCTCTGAAGAAGTCAAGCCTCTAGTCGAAGATCTACTGAAAGAGCTAGGCCTCATTTGATTTTTTTGTAATGATCTCTCTCAGTAACTATACCTGTAAAATTACATTTAAAACATGCGAATGCGTGCCTTAAATTTTTGGAAAAGAGTGATACTTTCTTCGTTTCATAGCATGACCATATCCTCTTAGCCCCTTCCAGAAATCACAAATACTCAAGATTTAGTATTATAATTTCTGGAAAAATATGGGCATGATGAACACTCAGGAAAATGCTTTAACCTAGATATAATCATCCGATCGAACCGATACTAACCTCAATACAACACCCGACCTTATTACGAACTGGCAGCCACTCGAATGATCAGGAACATGCCAGTAAGCCCCGTGTGCGTTGAGGACCGGCTTATTGAGGGATGTCTTAGCTAGATGCGACCACGAGATCGGCCAATGAATCCGGTTAAGATATTGGTAACAAGATGATCATCGGCGATCAGCCCCCGAGCCAGGCTCGGTATGGGTACGGCAAACAAAGAAATCGGACATAGCACGAACCAAAGAAGAGTACTCAAAGTTTTTGTTCAACCATGCTAATTGAACGGGAAAAAAGATTGGGAAACTTACACGTAAAACTTGCGCATTTGATCAATATTCCATGTATTGGATAAGATTCTACCGTCCTCCATTGCCAACTGAGCCGATCCTGGTCGCGGTACTGAAATGACAACATAAGGGCATTCCCACTGAGGAGAGAACTTATTACGGTTAGACTAGTTTTGTATTTTTCATAAAACCAGATCACCCACGTGAAGACTACGTGGCCGCACCCTTCTGCTGTGATATCTTCGCAAAGCCTGCAAATATACCGCTGACCGTATCAACGCTCGATCACGCTTTTCTTCGAGAATGGTTAAATCCTGGGTACGTTGTTCGATCTAATCAATCTGGTCGAATTGATCTGTTCGGACAAAACCAATACGGATTTCCGTAGGTAACACCGCCTCAGCACCGTATACCAACTGGAAAGGTGTCTCACCAGTGGCCCGACTACAGGTAGTGCATAGTGCCCATAGAACAGAGTAAAGTTCATCCACCCAAACCCCTGAGATCATCTTAAGGCAATTGAAAACACGTTTCTTGATGCCTTGTAATATTTGCCCATTGGCACATTCGATAGCACCATTGCTCTGTGGATGAGCTACAGAAGCAAAACACACCTTGGTTCCAATATTATCGCAACAGTCCAGAAAAAGCCCACTAACGAATTGGGAACCGTTGTCAGTAATGAGACGACTTGGAACACCAAATCGAGTAACGATGTTCTTATGAAAGAACTTCTGTGCCGCAGCAGTGGTGACATTGCAGACTGGCTCAGCCTCAATCCACTTTGTGAACGTGTCAATGGCTATGAACAGGAATTTGTAACCATTAACGGCCTGTGGCATAGGTCCTACAATATCCATCCCCCAGACCGCGAAGGGCCACGCTAATGGGATAGTTTGCAAGGTATACGCGGGCTGATGAACCTGTCTGGCATGAAATTGACACTGGGGGCATGTCTGACCAAATTCTTGGCATCATCGAGTGCCAAAGGCCAGAAAAAGCCCTGTCGGAAAGCTTTTCCAACCAGTGTACGAAATAACGCATGCGCACCACACACACCGTCATGGATTTCTTTCAAGAGGGACTTACCTTCTTCTTGAGTAATACAACACATGAATAATCCTTGAGCACCCTTCCTATACAGAACTCCTTCTATAAGTTTGTATAGGCGCGCTTTTCGAATTAATCGATCGCTTTCGGTTTCATCCTTGGGCAAGGTCCCATGTTCGAGATAGACCCTCAATGGATGTGTCCAATCCCCTTCTTGTCCGAGGTTGGTAACGAAGACTGTTACCTGGTCATCTTCGACAGTAGTCATGATTGAAGGATGCTCTAGGTGTTCAACGAACACCCCTGCCGGTGCAAATGTACGTGAGGACCCAATTTTGGATAATTGGTCTGCGAGAATATTGTCCTTTTGCAGGATGTATTGGACTTTGAAATGACTGAAGTATTTTTCCAATCTCCTCACTTCCCCCAGGTAATGAGCCATTGTCTCATTGGAGGTGTTGTACTCCTTGTTTACCTGGTTTATGACTAGTTGTGAGTCTCCCCTCACCACTAATCGATCGACTCCGAGGAATTTTGCTGCCCGGAGCCCAGCAATAAGACCTTCATACTATGCTGCGTTGTTTGCAGCAACAAAATATAATTGAATGATATACTTGAGTTGGTCTCCTTGAGGCGTGACTAAAACTACTCTAGCTCTCGAGTGTTGGAAACTTCGAGAACCATAAAAATACATCGTCCAATGGTTGGTGTACGACAAATCTTCGGATTCTTGCATTGGAGGGTCAAGGTTAGTCCATTCGACCACAAAATCTACAAGGATCTGAGACTTGACGGCAGTGCGAGGGGTGAAATGGATGTCAAACGCTCCAAGTTCCACAGTCCAGTTCGCAATTCGACCAAATTTCTCCGGGTTTCGGATAATATCTCCCAAGGGGAAGGGCGAGGACACTGTAATTTTATGTGCCTAAAAGTAATGTCGTAATTTGCAGGAAGCCATCAATAGCGCGTAAACTATCTTCTGGACCTCAGGGTAACGCTCCTTAGGACCATGAAGTACCTCGCTTAAATAATCGACAGTTCGTTGCACACCTTCTCTTACTGCGATCAGGACGGCGCTAACCACATGAGGTGTGGCCGCCAAATAAAGAAGTAGCTGTTCCCCTGCGACCGGGGAAACCAACACCGGAGGTCTAGATAAGTATGCTTTAACCTCTTGGAATGCTTTCTCAGCTTCATCCGACCAGGCAAAACCATGGTGCTTGCGGAGAGCTTTGAAGAAAGGTAATCCCCTTTCACCTAGTCGCGATATAAATCGACTTAAAGCAGCCATGCGATCTGCTAGTCACTGGACTTCCTTCATGGTCGAAGGAGACCTCATTTGCTCGATGGCCCTGATTTTCTCGAGATTAACCTCTATCCCTCTAGAACAAATGAGAAAACATAACAGTTTACCAAATGAAACCCCGAAAGAACACTTTCCCGGGTTTAATTTTATTCCGAATCGATTTAAATTACAAAAGGTCTAAGCAAGATCATCTAAATGAGTCAAGCTTTTCAAGCTTTTTACAACCAAGTCGTCTTACGTAAGCTTCAAGATTACGCCCTATCTGGGAAGAAAAGATCTTTTGCATCAAGCGCTGGTACGTGGAACCGGTGTTCTTGAGACCAAATGGCATTCTGACTTAGTAGTAGGGGCCAAATGGTGTGATGAAGGCGCTCTTCTCTTCATCTTCTTCTGCCATGCTAATTTGATGATATCCTAAGTAAGCATCCAGAAAACTCATCAGTTCGCAACCTGCAGTAGAATCGACCAACTGATCGATGCGGGGAAGGGGAAAATCATCCTTCGGGCAGGCACCGTTTAGGCTGGTGTAATTGACGCACATGCGCCACTTACCATTTGACTTACGGACCATGACCGGATTTGCAAGCCACTCCGGATGTTCGACTTCTCGAATAAACCCGGCTACTTGGAGCTTATCTAACTCTGCGCGGATAGATTCTTGCCGATCAACAGCAAAGCACCTAAGTTTCTGCTTTATTGGTCGCTGTCCAGGTCGAATTGCTAACCTGTGCTCAATTATCTTCCTTGGGACACCGGGCATGTCGGATGGTTTCCATGCAAACACATCTGCATTAGCCCGGAGGAAGGTAACGAGCTCGAGTTCCTATTTGTCGTCCAGGCCTGACCCAATCTAAATTGTTCTAGATGGATCATCTGCGCATAATGGAACCAGTTTTAGCTTTTCCTCTGGTCGAGGGGCGACCTTGATCGTATTAGCACCCGTGGTGGTAACTTTGACATCCCGAAGGGGAAGTTGATCCATGAGCTCCAGTGATAACCGATCGCAAGTCAATGCCACGTTACGGTTACCTCAGACCGAGATCACGCCTTTGGGGCCAGTTAACTTGCTGCACTGATAGGCGTAGTGCGTCACCATCATAAATTTAGCAAGAGTTGGCCTACCAAAAATCACGTTATAAGCCGAATCACAATCAATTACATCAAAAGTAACTAACTCTGTTCAAAAATTATCCGGTTCACCAAGCGTGACCGGGAGCACCACCTGTCCCATTGGCATCATCGAGGGATTTGCATCTCGTCCAATGCCTTGACCAGTAAAAGTTCCAAGGAACTGCCTCCATCGATCAGGACCCTTTCGACTCTTGCATTACTGATTATTGGGGTAATGACCAGAGGTAGTCTCAGTGGTCGAGTAAGCCCAACGGGACAATCGGAACGATCAAATGTCAAAAGGGTGTCCGACCAACGGGGTTATTGAGGTTCACCAAGGGGAGCTTCCGCTTGGTTAACTTCTCGATGAAATGCTTTAAACTGTCATTTAGAAACAAAAGAGGAGGAACCTCCAAAAATGACATTAACATAATTACGAGGTACCTGGTAGGACATTTCTTCGTCCCCGTCGGCGTCTCTAAGCCCACAAGTCTGCTCTTTTGATGGTAAAGTTGGCATTGGCCCAATTCCCTGGTAGAAGTCATCTAGTTGCTTCAACCAGCTCCGGCAATTTTTGAGGTCGTGTTCCGGAGAGTTGTGGATCGGACACCATTTCTTTCCTTCCTGCGATTAGTCGATTTTTCTGGCTGGTCGGAATTGTGACCACCAGAGGCGGTTTCATTCTTAAATGAAAACTTATTACCTTTCGCTGGCAGTGGCTTTTTCGTGACTGCGACCTCCCGGTACTGTCTGGTTCGATTCTTTTTGGTCTTCTTCGACTTCCCACTCGACGAAGACTCTGGCTTCTTGCCCGCATCCTCTTTTTTCACATCCTTGAGACCTGGTTGGGGCGGTAGGTTTCCTTTATCGACCATCCTATTCCATTCAACGGCCTCAGCCGCGTCTAAATAGCGATCAGCCATATCAAAGAGATCGGCGACTGATCGAGGGGGGTTGATAAGCAAATCTTCTATAAATCTCTGATATCGAACAGTGTGCTTAAACGCCCTGATAATAGAGCTATCGGATATGTTTGGGATGGTATTTCTCACTCCGGCAAACCTTTTGACAAACTATCGGAGAGTCTCCGTGGAAGTTTGTCGTAGACGATGAAGATCGTCTTCTTTCCCAGGTTTTTGGTAACAATTTTGGAAATTGTTGAGGATGGCATCGCACAACATTTCCCAGTTATATATTGAACCCTCGGGCTGATTGAAGAGCCTGGTCCTTGCCGGCCCCTCGAGAACCGTCGGCAAATAGTTGACCATGACGCGATCATCCTCACCTGCCGCTTGGATAGAGGTAATGTTAATTTGAAGGAACTCCGACGGATTCTGGGTCCCATCAAACCTCTCAATAGCCCCTGGCTCGAACTTATCCAGCCAGACGACCGCACGAAGGCTTGGTGAAAAAGCCTTGTAGCCTACATATGGACTGTGGAGAGTTCCGCGATTTCCAGCATACCCACGAGCGGTTTCGCACGACGGGGATGCGCCGCGTGGTCCCAGACGAGAATGCACAGGAATTCGATCTCGATCCCGAGAGCTTCCTACGCGCCTGGATTTGTCATCCCGAAGTGATATGGATGGTAATCGATTACGCCTACCATGACTGGGGTAAGAATACTCCTTTTCATGGGAACGTATCGTAGACCAGGAGGAAGCTATAGGGGTTGCCTCAGATGCAACCTCATCCAGTTTCTCCACCAGGATCCTAGCAAAAGCCGGTTTGTCCGCGTTAGTGAGGGTAGGAGGAAAATTATGCAAGACCTCCGCGATAGATCAAAGTTGGCCAAGCGTACTCCTCTTCATCCACCGGTAAATGCTCCGGCGGTGAAGAAGGCGTCTGGTCGTGCCTGCGACCATGTGGGCGACGGGAGGAACTAGGGGCGGCGTCATAACGAGTCTGCGCATTTTGGAGAGCCTCTAGGGCTGTCCTGCGGAGTTCGTTATCTCGTCACTCACGGTCTTGATCCTCCTTCTACTTGCGCTCTTGTTTCTCCTTTTGTCTGCACTCCTATTCTTCCCTAGCGATCCACTGATCGGGATTTTCTTCCGACAAGGTGGCAAACTCTCTGGGGAGGGAAGCTACAGAAGGAGTGAACATCTCTGTTTTCTCCAAGTCGGATTCGAAGTCAAAGAGAGAGTGGAGGTTGTCGGGATCAAACCTCCCTGGACTGAGTTCCTGGTCGCTGTCATCCTGGTTCCTGATAGGAACACATGGCGATCGACACTCGATTTTGCAAATAGTGGAACTGACATCAAGTTCTGGACCTGTCTCTCCCATTCCCTGGTCGATGGACATGACCCGGGTAGGGGAAAACGTGTCCTCTTGATGTTCCTTTGGAATGTCTTCACAACTGACCTCTTCCATGAGAATGGGGTCACTGGGTGAAGGCATTTGTATATGGGCATAATCGTCGAGATCGAAGTCGTTCTCGAAATCATATGCCCCAGACATTGTTCGCTGAAACTTCAGATGAAGGGAAAGCACCTTGAGAAAGGCCCCACAGTGGGCGCCAGCTATCGACAATTTGGACTCGGGGTCCTTAGTCGATCTTATGCAAATTTTTGAGTTGCAGGACCTTTCAGGGCGCTCCTCCGGAAAGGTAGGGTGAATCAAGTCTGTAGAGGCACAAGATATTTTATACAGGTTCGAGTCCTCGATGGTGGGAGTAATAGCCCTACGTCCTGTTGTGATTTCACTATATGTAATAAAATGTTTGTACGAAAGGGGTAGAAGAGAAGATCACAGGCGATGATCTCTTCTATGTTAGTGTCTACCTAACTATATCTAAGCCTTCAGGTTTGGTGAATGCCTGGTAGTGCTTGTATGCTCAACCGAATTAGTCACTTATCACTTGCTGCCTTTGGAACGTGCATTGACTACCTTTTTATACTGGACAAAAGGGCGCCAATACGAAACGGCATTGGACAGTTGTTAAGATGCAGTTTTGTTAACCGCACCTAACTCCCACGCAGGCTTAACACGTGCAATCAAGGGATAACCGCATATGTTAACCTCCTCACAGTTATCTTCATACGTGGAAATATTTTCGTGATTCTCGGGATATGCCCATTCAAAGTGCTAGGCCTTCCCTGATTATCCTGGTCGCAAACAATCAACGACCCTCTGACCGCGCACTGTCTGGAGTTTCCAAACTGCGCACTGTCTGCGACCTCATGATCGCGCAGGGGCTACTACCATGAAGTATCATTGTATCCGCGCCCTTTATATCGTCTGAGACCATAGCGACGGACTTATTGACATACGTCTAGTCTAATTCTGTCCTAAACCAGACGTGCAATACTTTGAACTAGCTCAGGTGATAATCCTCGTCAGTACTGTTTCGACTAATTTGCTTTGTGATCTGTTTGAGACCTAGCCTTGGTTTTTGCACTAGGCTCACCCAGATTCTAATATGCGAAATAATGAAATCTTACTCGGAAATACGGAAACCCAAAGGTTGATTAAAAACACAGTTCAAAGTAATTGCACAACTCTTTATTTCAAAGAGCGCTTTACACATCGAACGTTAGAGACACTTGCCTACGTCGAAGGATATATATGCTGGATATATGATCCAAGACTGTAATAATATTCGATGATCTAAACTAAACCTATTACAAGGTATTTATAGTCCAATCGTATGAGTACGTATCAGACTCAATAACCTAAACGTGTTAGACTCATATAACTAATTAACTAATCCTAAACGAATAAACTTAGTTACAGATATTCAGATCGGTTTACAATTCCGAACAGGGAACGAATTCCTTTTCATGGTCGCGGACCCATCCATGGTCTCGAAACCTTTCCGAACTAGGTTAAGGTCGCGAAGCTGTATGCGATCAGGACTTGAAGATCCTCCCAGATCATGACTCCCTTGTTGAGAAGGAGCCAACCCCTGTTGCGACCTCTCAATCAAACTGGAGATGTGGAAATTGGGCTTGTCCATGTTCTCTGGTGTACCACTTTGCCGCACGTGCTCGTTGATCTTTCCGACCGAATCGAAAAGTCTCCTTTGTGCCACTGCGAGTGGTAGTCACCTTCTTCTCCAGAATCACATCTTCGCGTAGAGGTTCGTCTCGTTGATAGACCAAGTCTTCAACAGATGGTACTATAGTATCTGGCTCATCATCCAGCATTGAAGGTTCGAAGAGTTTGAGGTGCTCAACATTGGCAACCAAGTAAATATCCATGTACGGAGGTAACTCGAGCTGACAAGCATTATTACCCACTTTCCGCAAAATCCGAAAAGGACCATAACGAATGGGTTTGAGTTTCTTACCCTCACCTTTAAGTCTCTCCTTACTCAGATGTAACCATATCATATCACCTTCTTAGAATTGCACATCAACTCGGTGCCGATCATGTCACGCCTTATACTTGAGTTGAGCTTTCAGCAAGTTCTGTTCAACCTCACAATGAAGTCGTTGAATACCTTCCAGGAATTTTTGTGCTCGATCCTGATCAAATGCTTCCTTGCTGTTCTGTACTGAGGTAGGGATCACAAACTCCATGTCGAATGGACTCTGTGGTAGAAATCCTAAACAGACCTCAAACGATGACTTTCCAGTCGAACCATGCACTGCTCGATTAAAAGCAAACTGCAGGTACGATATGCTTTCATCCTAGGTCTTCGGATGCTTCGAGTTATATCCTCTCAAAAGATGAACGACTGTGCGATTTACCACCTCGGTTTGACCATCAGTTTGCGGATGAAAAGCAATACTCCTCTTTAGCTTGGTGTCCATCATCGTCCAGAGTGATCGCCAAAAGTGACTAAGGAACCGGGTATCGCGATCAGACACGATAGAAGTCGGCAGTCCAAAGTGTGTCCAAACGTGTTGAAAGAATACCCGAGCTGCTTCTTCTCTCGTGATAGTCTTTCGACAAGGTATAAGAATAATCATTTTGGAGAACCAATCAACGACCACGAATAGATAGTCGTTGCCACGTCGGGACTTAAGCAATCCTCCCAAGAAATCCATGGATATGCTCTCCCATGGTCGCGATGGAACTGGCAAAGGAGTGTACAAACCTAATTTTTGGTTTGCCGGTTTCGAGATGCTGCAGAGACCACAACCTCGAACAAAACTAACTACATCTTGCTGCATACGCGGCCAGAACACATGTCGGTGAAGATTTTGCAATGTCTTTGTAATCCCAAAGTGACCAGCTACCTTCGATGTGTGCGCTTCTCGCATCCATTGAATTCGTGGTGCTCCACGAGGTATGCAAAGTAAATTGCCCTTGTACAAGAGTCCTTCTCGCCAAACGAACTCTGTAGGTTTCCCTGTTTCGAGCTCAGTCAGTGCTATTTGAAAATCAGGGTCTTCACTATACATAGTGGCATAGTCATCATGACATGAGGGCTCGATCTGCATGAACGCTGATAAACAGAGGGTCGTAACTGGTGGTCGCGACAACATGTCCGCCAATTTATTATGTACGCCCTTCTTGTACTTAATCACCAGATTAAACTGTTGTAGATACGACATCCACTTCATGTGCCGAGCTTGCTGTAGCTTGGACTGAGTTTGCAAATATTGCAACGGTTGATGGTCGGTGTGGACAACAGTCTCTTTACCCAAAAGATAACACCGCCAATGTTTCACGGCCTGATGCAGTGCGCATAACTCCTTATCATAAGTCAGGTAGTTCTTCTGAGCTCCCTGGAATAACTCAGAGTGATATGCCACTGGTCGACCATCTTGCATGAGCACTGCACCCATCGCATAACCTGAGGCATCGGTTTCTAGCTCGAATGGTTTCTGGAGATTCGGCAAAGCTAACACAAGCGCCTCGCTGATCTTCCTCTTCAGCAAGAGAAACATGTCCTCATGTTTCCCTGTCCACTCGAACTTCTGATCGATCCTGGTTAATGCATGCAATGGAGAAGCCACAATCGAGAAGTGTCGGATGAACTTCCGAAGGTATTGGCATGCTCCCACAAAACTACACACATCCGTAACTGTTCGCGGTCGCGGCCACTCGCGAATCACTTTTACCTTATCCGGGTCAATTTGCAACGTACTGTTGCCGACCATGAATCCTAGGTAAAGTAGAGTTTGTTGGCCGAACTCGCACTTCTTAAGGTTGAGGCGAAGTCGATGTTGCCGCAGCTGTTCGAACACCTTTTCGATATGAATGAGGTGCTCATCCCACGAACGACTATAAACCAGTATGTTGTCGAGGTAAACGATCACAAAGTCATCAATGAACTGTCTCAATACATCATTCATAAGATGCATGAAAGTTGCCGGGGCGTTGCAGAGACCAAACGGCATGACCAGCCATTCGAACAGACCTTGTCGTGTTTTAAACGCGATCTTCCACATATCCTCCTCTCGGATGCTCACTTAATGATATCCTGACTTAAGATCCAATTTGGAGAAGATAACGGCATGCTTCAATTGGTCTAGCAGGTCATCAATACAAGGAAGGGGGTAGCGGTTCTTGATGGTGATCTTGTTTAGTGCTCGGTAGTCGATGCACATACGCCAAGTCCCATCTTTCTTTGGCACTAACACCATAGGAGATCCACAAGGTGAACTACTCGGTTGAATGACACTATCGTTTAGCAACTCACTAAGTTGTCTCTTGATCTCTTCATTCTCCAATACTGAGTTGCGATACATACTCAGATTAGGCAGTGTCGCATCGGACACAAGCTGAATTTCGTGCTCGACTGAACATTTCGGCGGACGACCCTGGGTAGTCTCAAACAGATCACTGTATTTCGCTAACAGTCCCGACAAACGACCAGAATCCTCTCGGCACGCCAACAACAATGCTGGTCGAGTACCCTCACCTTGACCAATGGGTCAAATCATGACAAGCACATATTTGTGACATGCATTAACAATTCTTTTGGCTTGATTTGCGGTAATCAAGTTCGAAGTATTGACATGGATGTCTCTACTGATTACGAACTTAACTCCGTCTTTGGTGAGGTCATTCTCTTGCGCTCGCCGATGGAAGTGAGCGTCTCGATCATACAGCTACGGACTCCCAAAGATCACCTGACAGATATCGATAGGGACAACATCGCATTACACCTCATCGATATATCGTGCAGAGATCGCAAACTTCAACACACACTGACTCGTAATTTGTTGGTTCACGTCGGATGTAAACCAACCCAGTGGATATGGTCGCGTGTGTGTGGTTGTCTTCAAACTAAGTCATCGAACCAGTCCAACGGAGACCAGATTCTTTGACTTCCAGGATCGAATATTGCTGCGACCACTTCGTGCTTCACTTGGATGTTGATGGTGAACAAGTCCTCCGTTGGTGTTGGTCATTCGATGGATCCGAACCCTTCTCCTTCGGCATTGCCATCAGAGACAACGTGGTATCCACCGCATCAACCGAATTCACTCGGACAACTTCTTCGTCGAGTGAAGTCGCAGTAGCCGTGGTTGTTCTTTTTCCTGGTCCGTTTTTCTTTGGTCGAAGTTCAAGATGAATCTTGTAGAATTTTTCCTTGGTATGTCCTGTGACTTGACAATGTTCACAAAAGGCACTCGTGCCCGATTTTGAAGCGTTCTTCTTCGGACTCGACTTTTTCTTTGTCGAGGTCGCACTTTCCTTCATGCTTTTGTCACTGCGGGATTTGTTCTTCTTCTCGATCTCAATAGTAGTTGTGCTTGCGGTCGCGATGTCTTGGACGCCAAACAGACTTAGCTCAGTACTGATCGTTTTCTGAAGTTCAGATGTGTATTTCTGAAATACCTGAGGATCGGACAGTGAGATGTCGATGACCATTGCTTGTCTCCGGAATTCCGTAGTATAGTCTTGGACGGTTTGGTCGCGCCGTTGGTACAATCTGTGCCAACGCTCCCATCTCTCCTCAAAGTAACCCATCGGATAGAATTCTTGTCGCAGAAGTCGTTTGAATTGACCCCACGCAAGGTCGTCAGCTTCACCACTGGCGACAAGGGCCTTCCACCAAGTCTTCAAAGGTGCGAACTTCACCTTTTGAGCACTACTGAACCCTTTCAGGTCAAAGTAGGTCTCAAGCTGGTCGATCCAAGAATCCAGTTTCTCGGCATCGATCACCCCATCATATATGGGTATATCAATCTTAGCATCGACCTTAAAAGATCCGACAGCTAAGGAGGTGTTGGCGAGGTCGTCGGTCTTGTGGTCGCCTTCGTCTTTATTTTCGTCTGTCCTGCGCAAATCTTCACCAGTCTTCACACCCATAACCTTCCCTACTTAAGGAGGTACAATCATGGCCTACTGCTTAATCCAAGCAAACACAGTTTCCATGTCAGTGGAGAGCTTAGCCATTTGTTCGGCTAGGTTGGCTTGAGCGGAGGTATCGTCAGACATTGTCGGAGACGCGGCTATAGGAACCGTCGATTGATCGCCTGGATTTTCACCGGAGGTTTTGTAACCCTGGCGAGTCTTCACCATCCACAGGATAGGAAAGTTGCTCTGATACCAACTTGATCCGTTTGAGACCTAGCCTTGGTTTTCGCACTAGGCTCGCCCAGATTCTAATATTCAGAATAACGGGATCTTACTCGGAAATACCGAAACCCAAAGGTTGATCGAAACACAGTTCAAAGTAATTACACAACTCTTTATTTCAAAGAGGACTTTACATGTTGAACGTTAGACACACTTGCCTACGTCGAAGGAACTATATGCTGGATATATGATCCAAGACTATAATAATATTCGATGATCTAAATTAAACCTATTATAAGGTATTTATAGTCCAATCGTATGAGTACGTATCAAACTCAATAACCTAAACGTGTTAGACTCATATAACTAATTAACTAATCCTAAACAGATAAACTTAGTTACATATATTCGGATCGGTTTACAATTCCGAACAGGGAATGAATTCCTTTTTCATGGTCGCGAACCCATCCATGGTCGCGGACCCATCCATGGTCGGAAACCTTTCCGAATACGGTTAAGATCGCTAAGCCGTATGCGATCAGGACTTGAAGATCCTCCCGGATCACTTAGATACGACCAAGTCTAGTTTTTAGATATTTGCTCCAATTTAAACAATATAGACTTGTTTTCTAGCAATGCAAGAGGTGAATGAGTACTAGTGCAAATGATATGAATGCATTTGAGCTTCCACACACAATTGACTCAAGCTACTAGTTTCCGACCCCTCTTAATAGTATGGTCAAACTAATAAAAATAATCCTATCAACCCGGTCAATCTCCAAACATCGAGACCGATAAAATCCTAAGAAAACGATCCTTAATCTTCGATCTTACCTTCGGTAAAACTTGACCTCGCTCAAGGTGGCTCATATGAACATCATTTTTCATACGCCCTTGTTTGCTCTCATCTCATAATCCATTTTGAGACTACAACACATATACTCATTAAACCATGTTAGTCTCATAGTTAGGTTGCCACTAATCACCAAAATAATTTACTCCCAAAGGAGTTGACTCAACAATTCCCCTTTTTGGTGTTTGATGACATAACCATTTTCGATAAACCACAAAAGGGTAAGAGATGAAATATACAGTCGTATAGATCCATACATGATAAGAGGTAAGCTCAAGATCCATACTACTCATGTCATTATAGTAATTAGCACAAGCTTGATGCAAACACAGATGACTAATATTATGAGCTACCCTCAACATAAGCATCGATATGAAACCACAACAAGAGAGACATCAACTTCAAATTCAAGATAAGGAAGCTCCAAAATAAGGGTTTAACAAATAGCATTGCAATTACTTCTGCTAAATCAAAGTTTATCCAGATTGTCATTAATCATCAAAACCTAGATGCAACACCTTTAGCTAGTGGATCGCACCAGCAGGCGACAGACAGGCATCATGGATGATATTCAAGTCACTATGTGCTCGTTTTCATACCCTATAGACTTTGTTGTACTAGAGACTGAGAATAACAGCCCATTCATCATTATAGGCAGGCCTTTCCTAGCCACAGTAGGAGCTATCATCGATGTCAAGAACACTCAACTGAGTCTCGAGTTCAGATAAGAAATAGTGACATTTGATATGAGGCATCCCACCCATCTCCCTCCCTATCCTGATCATTGCTTCACGATGGATGTTATCGACGAGGCTGTTGCTAGTACACATGAGGAGTTGTCCTACCCAGAGGCCACATCAGTTGTTGATGAGTGTGCCACTATTTCTACCGAGCCCCATCAGTCAAAGGTTCCTCCAGTACCTGATCTTGCACCTCCCTCAACTCCTTCAGTCGAGCTGAAGCCACTTCCTGACCACCTCCAGTTCGCATTTCTTGGCCCCAATGACTCATATCCTGTTATTGTGCATCCTCATTTATCTTATGATGAGGTTGGTCATTTACTAGATGTTTTACGTCGTCATCATTTTGTTGTTGGATATTCTATCGATGATATTAAGGGCATCGACCCTTCTGTCTGTATGCACCATACCTTACTCGAGGAGGGTAATATGCCCTCTTGTGAGCACCAACGCAGGCTTAACCTAAACATGCAGGAGGTCGTCAAGAAGGAGTTATTGAAACTATTGGATGCGCGCATCATCTACCCCATCTCCGACACCCAGTGGGTGAGCCCTATGTAGGTTGTGCCTAAGAAGGGTGGCATGACTCTCATTGTCGACGATTTGGACTGGGGTCCTTAGTCGATCTTATGCAAATTTGTGAGTTGCGGGACCTATCAAGGCGCTCCTCCGAGAAAGTAGGATGAGTTAAGTTTGTAGAGGCACAAAATATTTTATACAAGTTCGGGCTCTCGATGGTGGGAGTAATAGCCCTACGTCCTGTTGTGATTTCACTATATCAAATAAGATGTTTTATAATAGGGAAGAAGAGATGATCACAGGCGATGATCTCTTCAATGTTAGTGTCTACCTAACTATATCTAAGTCTTCAGGTTTGTTGAATGCCTGGTAGTACTTGTATGCTTGACTGAATTCTTCACTACCCTTAGAACGTGTATTGACTACCTTTTTATACTGGACAAAAGGGCGCCAATACGAAACGGCTTTGGACAGTTGTTAAGATGCAGTTTTGTTAACTGCACTTAACTTCCACGCAGGCTTAACATGTGCAATCAAGTGATAACCGCACATATTAACCACCTGGCAGTTGTCTTCATACGTGGAAATATATTCATGATTCTTGGGATATGCCTGTTCAAAGAGTTAGGCCATCCCGATTTGTTCTAGTCGTAGATAATCAACGACCCTCTGACCGTGCACTGTCCGCAGTTTCCTAACCGTGCACTGTCTGCGACCTCATGATCGCGCAGGGGCTACGATCATGAAATATCTCTGTATCCGCGCCCTCACTACTACAAAAATGCTTTTCACTATCGGTTAAAAATCCACTCTACTATCGGTTCTCTTACCGATAGTGGTCGGCACGATAGTAGAGGAGCAGAACACTTCTATCGGTTCAAAAACCGTTAGTAAAATACCTACATTCCCAACGTTCACTAATCGCTATCGACTATTTCTTCTATCGGCTCAAATTTAAACCGATAGTATTATATACATTTTTTCTATCGGCTCGTATATAAACCGATAGTATTGTTTAGTATTTTTCTATCGGCTAGGATCTAAACCGATAGTAATGTTAATGTTTTTTCTATCGGGTATTATCTAAACCGATAGTATTGTGTAGACACGTTTAGAACTGAAAACTTTATTCTATCGGTTATATTATATAACTGATAGTATTCTGTAGACACGTTTAGAACTGAAAACTTTATTCTATCGGTTGTTGTATATGAACCGATAGCACTGATATATTTATTCTATCGGTTGTAGTATATAACCGATAGTAATTTGTAGACACGTTTAGTACTGAAAACTTTATTCTATCGGTTGTTGCATCTGAACCGATAGGAATGTAATATTTATTCTATCGGTTGTGGTATATAACCGATAGTAATATTATTTTTTCCTATCGGTTATGTACTGGCACGGTTAGTACTGGAATCATGCACATATACATACAGCTATACAGAGATACATTGGATCATTCACAAATACATCAATATTTACAAATATTCAGCAATATTCACATATTGATCAATTTGTTCACAAATACACTAATTCAGCAATATTCACATATTCACATATTGTTCACAAATTGGACAGATTGAATTTATGCACATATTGATCGAGTTTATTCACAAATACATCAATGAATCTATTCACATATTGAGTTTATTCACAAATACAGCAATCAACACATTCAATATATATTCACAAATACAGCAATCAACACAAGTCAGTTACTATCGATCGTTGATAGCCACTTCTTCCATGACATATTGAGCCCAAATTGTTCGCAGCTCCTTCAATTGAGGCAACTCATATTGCTCTTTCAACATGGTGCTCTGCATATATGCGTGTATGAAGTTAGGATCGTACATCACATCCAATTAAAGTTCGACTTTGAGTCAGGAAAAATAGTTACCTTAGGGAATTGGGCAAAGTTTATCCTGATCAGGTCATACATGAATCTCATGACATAGAAGCCACATTCCCACGATTGTGGCTGCTGATGGCACTGGAAAAATTGCATATGCAAAGACATAAACTGATCCGTTTGAGACCTAGTCTTGGTTTTCGCACTAGGCTCGCCCAGATTCTAATATGCGGAATAACGGGATCTTACTCGGAAATACCGAAACCCAAAGTAATTGCACAACTCTTTATTTCAAAGAGGGCTTTACACGTCGAACGTTAGGCACACTTGCCTACGTCGAAGGAACTATAAGTGTCTAAAACTCAAATAAGTTCTATGACTCTTCGATTGAGTTCGATGATCTAAACTAGACCTATTACAAGGTATTTATAGTCCAATCGTATGAGTACATATCAGACTTAGAGACCTAAACGTATTAGACTTATATAACTAATCCTAAACAGATAAGCTTAGTTATACACATTCGGATCGGATTACAATTCCGAACAGGGAACGAATTCCTTTTCCTGGTCGCAGACCAATCCATGGTCGCGGAACCTTTCCGAACACGGTTAAGGTCGCGAAGCCGTATGCAATCAGGACTTGGTCGCGAATCCGTATGCGATCAGGACTTGAAGATCCTCCCGGATCATGACTCCCTTGTTGAGAAGGAGCCAACCCCTGTTGCGACCTCTCGATCAAACTGGAGATGTGGAAATTGGGCTTGTCTATCTTCTTTGGTGTACCACTTTGCCGCACGTGCTCGTTGATCTTTCCGACCAATTCGAAAAGTCTCCTTTGTGCCACTGCGGGTGGTAGTCACCTTCTTTTCCAGAATCACATCTTCACGTAGAGGTTTATCTCGTTGATAGACCAAGTCTTCAACAGATGGTACTATGGTATCTGGCTCATCATCCAGCATTGAAGGCTCGAAGAATTTGAATCCTTCCCAAGGTCGCAAACCTTTCCAAAGTCGCAAACCTTTTCGTGGTCGCAAATTCGTTGAGAACTCAACCTGAGATCCTCCCGGATCATGACTCCTCTGTTGAGAAGGAGCCAACTCCCGTTTGTGACCAACTGTGAAGTTGTAGAGAACGACTGGGAGTTTTGGAACGAACACACAATGAGCAATGCTACAATCGTCGGATCGAATATATGGATAGGCGCTCATGGAGCTTGGCACCTCCGTCATGGATTGTGGCCTTGGCCACTCGCGGATAGCCTTCCCCTTGTCGAGGTTGATACCATCACCGATACCAAAGTTAGGATTGCAAAGTTTGAATAGTGGCGCCATAGAGACAAGTTGCATGTCGTTTTCGACTAGTCGTTGTGGTGATCGACTATATACCTCTGCGAATAGCACGTTGTTTTCTTCCAGCAAGCTTGCTAAACAACCATCACTTTCCATACTCGATGCAGCACAATCCTCTTGGCTAATTGGACGCATCACGCTCAGCACACACTTTGAGCATGCATTGACAAACCGTTTCGCCTGATTTGCTATCATCAAGTTCTTGGTGTCGACGTGGTCATTTTTACTGATGATAAATTTCGTCCCATCCTTTGTGAGGTCATATTCTTGAGCTCTTCGGTGGTAATGGGCATCACGATCATACAAATACGGACTTCCAAAAATCACTTGGCAAATATCGATGGGGATGACATCGCATTGAACCTCGTCGATGTAACGAGCAGATATTGCAAACTTTAGAGTACACTGACTCTTGATTTGCTGATTCACGTCGGAAGTGAACCATCCCAGAGGATATGGTTGAGGATGATGAGTCGTCTGCAAACCAAGTCGTCGAACTAGCCCAGAAGAGACCAAATTCTTTTGGCTTCCAGGGTCGAAGATGGCTGCGACCACCTCGTGCTTCACCTGTATGTTAACAGTGAACAATTCCTCTGTCGGGTTGTGGTCAATTGATGAACCCGAACCTTTCTCCTTCGGCATTGCCATTAGAGACAAGGTCGTGTCTACCTTTTCAACCGAATCCAATTGGATAATTTCCTCTGTGAGCGGAATAGAAGTAACCATAGCTGCTAGTGTGCTTGGTTCATCCCTCCTTTTTCTTTCTGGTCGCAGTTCAGGATGAAGTTTATAACACTTCTCTTTTGTGTGCCCAGCAACATGACAATGCTCACAAGTGTTACCCGTATCGTGGGTACCCTCTCCAGAGCTCGTCGTGGTTGAAATCTCCCTCAAGTTCTTGTCGTTGCGGGTCTTATTCTTCTTCTCAATCGCCAAAGCGGTCGTGCTCGCGGTCGAGATGTCTTGAACTCTGAACAGACTTAGCTCAGTACTGATCGATTTCTAAAGTCCAGATGTGTACTTCCGAAATACCTGAGGATCAGACAGTGAGATGCCGATGACCATTGCTTGTCGCCGAAACTCTGTCGTATAGTCTTGGATGGTCTGGTCGCGCCGTTGGTACAATCTGTGCCAACGCTCCCATCTCTCCTCAAGGTAACCCATCGGATAGAATTCTTGTCGCAGAAGTCGTTTGAATTGACCCCACGCAAGGTCATCAGCTTCACCACTGACGACAAGGGCCTTCCACCATATCTTGGCGTGGTCCTTCATCTTCAAAGGTGCAAATTTGACCTTTTGAGCGCTACTAAACCCTTTCAGGTCAAAATAGGTCTCAAGCTGGTCGATCCAAGAATCCAGCTTCTCGGCATCGATCACCCCATCATATATGGGTATATCAATCTTAGCGTCGACTTTAAAAGATCCGACAGCTAAGGAGGTGTTGGCGAGGTTGTCGGTCTTGTGGTCGCCTTCGTCTTCATCTTCGTTTGCCCTGCACAAGTCTTCACCAGTCTTCTCACCCATAACCTTCCCTACTTCAGGAGGTACAATCATGGCCTGCTGCTTAATCCAAGCAAGCACGGTTTCCATGTCGGTAGAGAGCTTAGCCACTTGTTCGGCTAGGTTAGCTTGAACGGAGGTATCGTCAGACATTGTCGGAGACGCGACTGTAGGAACCGTCAATTGATCGCCTGGAATTTCACCGGAAGTTTTGTAACCCTGGCGAGTCTTCACCATCCACAGAATAGGAAAGTTGCTCTGATACCAACTTGATCCGTTTGAGACCTAGTCTTGGTTTTCGCACTAGGCTCGCCCAGATTCTAATATGCAGAATAACGGGATCTTACTCGGAAATACCGAAACCCAAAATAATTGCACAACTCTTTATTTCAAAGAGGGCTTTACACGTCGAACGTTAGGCACACTTGCCTACGTCGAAGGAACTATAAGTGTCTAAAACTCAAATAAGTTCTATGACTCTTCGATTGAGTTCGATGATCTAAACTAGACCTATTACAAGGTATTTATAGTCCAATCGTATGAGTACGTATCAGACTTAGAGACCTAAACGTATTAGACTCATATAACTAATCCTAAACAGATAAGCTTAGTTATACACATTCGGATCAGATTACAATTCCGAACAGGGAACGAATTCCTTTTCCTGGTCGCAGACCAATCCATGGTCGCGGAACCTTTCCGAACACGGTTAAGGTCGCAAAGCCGTATGCGATCAGGACTTGGTCACGAATCCGTATGCGATCAGGACTTGAAGATCCTCCCGGATCATAAACCCACATTAACTCGAAAGAACTAATTAAGCTTAAATTAAAAGACTCATCATGAGTACTTCCATCCGTATTAATTACCTCATATTCTTTCCAAGAAATTGTTGTGCCCTTCGACGCGTCATGCCTCCCTCCAGCACTAGCATAATTTTTGAAAGCCCTGTATTTAATTTAGCATTGCCGATTAATATGTTATCATTAATTAGCTAGTCAGAGAAAAATTTAAGACAACTATGTTACTTACGCGTCTATGTGCCATCTGAGGGTGAAAACATGCGCCACCTTGTCGCTCATCGAATCGAGGTAATAGACCTCATTCATCCATGGGCAAATGACGGCGAGGACCCAGTGGCCCCTACATTGCATATATAAGCGAACCGTTTCATACATATGTTAGGCGTAACATACAAGAATGAGTTAAATTAGTAGGAAATGCACTAACCTTTGGTGGTACGGCGCAAGGATGAACTCTCGGTCCTGCTGCGCTAGTAGTGCCCTTGATATGTATTCCTCCGCATGTGCTTGGTTGTGCTCTAGCATCGTGAGGCTTATTTTCTCTGGGTCGAGGAAACCCACCTTGTCACATGCCCTCGTCGACGCCAGCCTATACATGCACCTGGATGCAAAGTAGACATTAGTAAGTAGTGCATACAAAAAGTGATTAGATTTATGAAACGAACTGTGATAACTTCAGACAACAGCACACTCACAGGACTCCAGTCCGTATGATGGACATATCAAGCTCCCGCCAGTTGAGGAGGTCGAACAAATCCTCGTGGGCCACCGATATGCTCCCGGGCTCACGGTGAAAATGGGCTGGCCTGAAGTGAACCAAGAAGTTGATGTGGCGCCTAGACCGGGTCAGGTACCACTCGTGGAGACTTCTGGTTATTTGATCCATATTGCGCAGAAGGTACTCCGACACGAGTGGGGACCCGTTCTTGAACGTACCCGGCTGGCTTTGTTTGGCCTTGCCTTTGGCCTTGCCCTTGCCTTTGGGCGGGGAGCGAGTGTATACCTTCGAAGGTTGGGGTGTGGTGCCGTCGGCCTCATTTGATGGCGAAGGGTTTGAGGCCATTGGAGGAGGCATGGGGGCCGAAGGAATTCGCTCATGCGTTGTGGCGGGGGTGGTGTCCTCAGGATGTGCTGGTATCCATCGTCCACTTTAAGTACAAACGCTTAAATTAGATTTTGCAAATTAAGTATATTAACTGAGTTGTAAGCTAGAATGGCTAGGGTTTACCTCCTGTAGTCTAACACCCTTCTTGGGCCACTGTATGTACGAGCCCAATGCCTCGCCAATTGTCCGCATTTCGTCCGTTGGGACGGGCAACGGAAAAGAGCTGTAGCCCGGGAGGGCCATGTCCACCTGTACCTTTGCGAATCCAGGCTCCAGAGGTACGCAGTGGATCCGGACATCCTCCCAAGACTGGTATACGACCCCGTTTGCAACAGCAACAGGTTTGTCGCCTATGTTGATCAATAGGCTACAGCTCTCCGGCTTCTGCAATTTGCAACAATTATAACAGGTTAGCGAAACAATTCTAACGTAACGGGAGTGGCATCAGCCGAACTGCATATATAGCTCAAGAGTTGCAATACCTCGATCAGGTCCACCGGATCCACGTGAACCTTCGAGCCAACACTACTCGGCCTGGCAGCGTCGACCTCGGCAGCTGGATCTAAACCCTTGGACTGCACAACTCGGCTGAGGCGTTCATATTTCTCGTTCATTTGAGCGAACATGTCCGCGAATTGTGCAGTCACATCTGCCCGTATCTTCTGAGATAGCTCCACTTCCCTTTCCTTCCAGCTGCCAGGCTTCTTCGCCTTTTGCCCGGGCTCCGAGAAGCCTTCCTTCCATGGCACCACAGCCCCCACGGTTTGCGTCCGCCCTGGATGCTCCTTGTTCCCTAGAGCCCGGGTAAGGATGTCGTTCTCCCTATGGGGACTGAACAATCCCTCGGTCGCCTCCTTTGAGCAAGAGATCTGTTACATTGAAAGCTTTCCATTGTGAGGAAGAAATATATACAAACTTGTGCGCACACTAGTGATCATAGTTAGCCAACTTACGAGTCGCTGCACGACCTCGACGTCCCTGGGGTTTGGGAACGCCACAGTCCCCGTGGCCGACACGGTCCCTCTGGCCAGCCACCAGCGCTTGCATCGCTGATCGCGGATCTCGGAGAGTGGTAGGTCAGGGGAGTCGACGAAATGCGACGCCTCGTCTTCAGCCTTCTTCCACTGCTCCTCCTTCCCCGCATAGCCGCGAGAGCCGAGCCGGTGTGGGTGGTCATTCCTCCTATGGATTGCCCTGTTCTTCTCGCTGAGGGCCTTCGTACCAGAAACAAGAAAATTAATGCACCACTGCTTACTGCATACAATGGTGTAACCAAGCAAAGGAACCATTCATACCTTGAACTCAGGAGTCCCCTTCTGTTGGGCGAATTGCTCCCATACCTCCTCCGTTATGAAGGGGTACTTCTCGCATGGAGATTCGCCTTTAGCGAGGAAGGTACTGACGAGGACGCTCTTGAAGGTTTTCCACGTGTTGTTCATGTCCTTCAAGCAAGCTATCTTGGGACCATCATCCGGGATGTTCCACTTGGCCTGTTTCAAATGGTGCATATAAGTATGACTTACCTAATCTCTAGGATAAACCAAGGGAATGTGATTACTCAAGAGTTCAGTGATTTTGATTAATTTTACCTCCACTTCCGCCCACAGCCTATCCCTCTCGTCGGCCTTGACGTCCTTCCAGCTCTGGACGGTGATCTTCACCCTTTCCTTCGCCAACAAGCCAACATAGGCAGCATAGTGCCCGGCATTCTTCCCGATCGGTCTCCCGAACTGGTTGAACTCACAGGAAAGATCCGCGCGTTTGGCCAAACGACCCAACATCGTCGCGCCTCGCGCCTTCCTCTTGCGCTGGGACGAGGCAGCGCCATCTACGTTCGCCCTCGCCGAATCACTAGTATCAGCCGAGGAAGATGCCGACATGGCTTTACCTAAAATACCATGAACAAACCATCCAATTGATATGAAGAAAGGTACATGACAAAGTTCATAACTAAAATTGTTGTGCTAATCTCTCTGCATGAAAATAAAGTCTGTTAAAATTTAAATGAACCTAAATTTGAGATGAACATTAGAAAATGGGAAGTAATTCACAGAATATTCAGATGAGCAGTGCAAACTAACACATACATTATTTCCTATCGGTTTTGAAAGGAAAACCGATAGTACTAAGGTCTGTATTCAGGAAAATTTAAAAGATTAGCAGTGCAAACTATGCTAATTTCTCTGCAGGAAAATAAAGTCTGTTAAAATTTAAATGAACCTAAATTTAAGATGAACATTAGAAAATGGGAAGTAATTCACAGAATATTCAGATGAGCAGTGCAAACTAACACATACATTATTTCCTATCGGTTTTGAAAGGAAAACCGATAGTACTAAGGTCTGTATTCAATAAAATTTAAAAGATTAGCAGTGCAAACTATGCTAATCTCTCTGCTGGAAAATAAATTCTGTTAAAATTTAAATGAACCTAAATTTGAGATGAATATTAGAAAATGGGAAGTAATTCACAGAATATTCAGATGAGCAGTGCAAACTAACACATACTATATTTCCTATCGGTTTTGAAAGGAAAACCGATAGTACTAAGGTCTATATTCAAGAAAATTTAAAAGATTAGCAGTGCAAACTATGCTAATCTCTCTGCTGGAAAATAAAGTCTGTTAAAATTTAAATGAACCTAAATTTGAGATGAAAATTAGAAAATGGGAAGTAATTCACAGAAAATTCAAATTAGCAGTGCAAACTATGATGGCACTACTATTTACTATCGGTTTTCCAAGTCAAACCGATAGTAATCAGGTCTGAATTAGGAAAAATTTCCAAAATTGCTCAGCAGGAACATAAAGTAATTGCTCAGCAGGAACATAAGGTATGTTAAAATATAAATGAACCTAAATTTGAGATGAAAATTAGAAAATGGGAAGTAATTCACAGAAAATTCAAATTAGCAGTGCAAACTATGATGGCACTACTATTTACTATCGGTTTTCCAAGTCAAACCGATAGTAATCAAGTCTGAATTAGGAAAAATTTCCAAAATTGCTCAGCAGGAACATAAAGTAATTGCTCAGCAGGAACATAAGGTATGTTAAAATATAAATGAACCTAAATTTGAGATGAAAATTAGAAAATGGGAAGTAATTCACACAAAATTCAAATTAGCAGTGCAAACTATGATGGCACTACTATTTACTATCGGTTTTCCAAGTCAAACCAATAGTAATCAAGTCTGAATTAGGAAAAATTTCCAAAATTGCTCAACAGGAACATAAAGTAATTGCTCAGCAGGAACATAAAGTATGTTAAAATATAAATGAACCAAAATTTCAGATGAAAATTAGAAAATGGGAAATAATTAACAGAAAATTCAGTTTAGGGTATTTACTATCGTTTCTGAATAAGAAACTGATAGTGAACTACACTGTATGACAAATTGCTAGTGATTTTCATCAATTCTGTCATTCTCATAGCTATCAAGTTTGTAGTTCATGAATTTTACTCTAGGTTTATATTTGTAATCCATGGAACGGGATATGAACCATTGCATACAAAATTAAGCAATACACGCGATCGATTTGGTCAAGAACACTTACAGTCGATCGTGGAGTGGCCGGAGGCGGTGGAGAACCAGTGGCGCAATGCAATGCCGGAGGCGGTGGAGAACCAGTGGCGCAATGCAATGCCGGAGGCGGTGGAGAACCAGTGGTGCAGAGGAGCGAAGAAGCGAAAGTCGGCGAATCTAGGGTTTTCCGCGCGAGTATTTTTTGATTTGGAATGTGATCAGTTGCACTGGAGGGAAAATCATGCAGGTTATAACCTAATAAATGAATATTTACTATCGGTTCATCACCACAAAACCAATAGTAAAAACATGTAAGTTAGGATTTTCGTAACACAGTGTAAATCACTATCGGTTGTGAACAGTAAACCGATAGTAAACTAAGAACAGGGGATCATAACACAGTGTAAATCACTATCGGTTGTGAACAGTAAACCGATAGTAAACTAAGAACAGGGGCTCATAACACAGTGTAAATCACTATCGGTTGTGAACGATAAACCGATAGTATAGTTTAATTTCATATCGGTTTCACAGTTATAACCGATAGTAAAATACAATGCTATTGACCCTAAAGGATTTCCCTTAGAAGAATTACAGAGGATCTCAGTACATCATTTTGTATTGTATTTACTATCGGTTATGACAATAAACCGATAGTATATGTTAATTTCATATCGGTTTGGAGGTTGAAACCGACAGTATAATACTGTTAAATTGATCTAAAGGTATTTCCTGAGAACAAATACAGATGGGTCTCAGTACATCATTTTGCACTTGTAAAAACACCTGAAACCCCATGCAAATGGCTTGCAATAATTTTGAAATAAATTAACAGTAAAGACCAATCATGGAATGAAAATTTACAGTTTTCATATATATTTGTGAAAAGAATCAATTATTGCTCAAATCAAGTATATACTCCAATTGAAATGAAAATTTGCAGAAATGATTCTCAATGCATCATGTATGTTTTCCCAAAGAATTTTTGAAAAATGATTTGAACATTCTTCGATCCAAGTAATATACGTCACTTACATATTGCAAATTAGTCAAGAATGGTTGTCCACCCATAATCCTTCTTCGTGGTCGTCTCGCAGGTAACTTGTTTCGTCAATATCTTCGGTAGGGATAGATTGAAGGATTCCATCTAAAAATGGAGGTAGTTCGTCGAACTGATCGTACTCTTCTTCATCCACAACGTCTTCGACCCCAACAATACGTCTCTTACTGTGAAGGACAACGTGCAACTTTGGGTTGGCCGGGTCAACGATGTAGAACACCTGTGTGGCTTGCTCAGCAAGTATAAATGGATCATCTTTGTGTGCGACTCTACTGAGATCGACTAGAGTAAACCCATAATTGTCGACTTTAACACCTCGAGGGATTTCGACCCATTGGCATCGAAACAGAGGAATCTTAAGTAATACATAATCGAGCTCCCATATTTCCTCAATAACACCGTAATATGAGTCGAGTGCCCTTACTGCCCTGGCATCCTCCGAAATAGCAAGTAGTATCACTCCACTACATTGCATAGCACTCTTCTCGTCCTGAGTTCTTGTGTAAAATGAATAGCCGTTGATGTCATACCCCTGCCAAGTCCCTACAGTAAATCTAGGCCCTCTGGCCAACCATGTAACATCTTCATCTACATCGCCCTCAGAAGCTTGCAGGACTCTATTTTCGATCCACCCAGCAAACTTCCTATTATGTTCTCTGGTGACCCAAATCTCTGGCTTCGAGGGATTCTGTTTCCGTAACATTTCCTTGTGCTCGTGTATGTATGGCTCCACCCCCGTCATGTGCTGTAAGACCCAAAAATGGGCTTTTGCATACAGATCACTAGAGGGGACGACTGCTTTAAATCCAATCGTTCCAATGCCCTGAAGCCTGCCCTCATGCCGAGACGTAGGAACGCCAATTGGGTCAACCCCGGCCATATAGTTGGTGCAAAATTCGATCACCTCCTCGGCGGCATAACCTTCAATGATACTGCCCTCAGGCCGATGTCGATTCCTTACATATCCCTTCAAGATACCCATAAATCTCTCAAATGGATACATGTAGCGCAGGAACACGGGTCCACAAAACTTAATTTCTCTGACAAGGTGAACAATTAGATGGACCATAACATCAAAAAAGGATGGAGGGAAATACATCTCCAGCTGACAAAGAGTGGTAGTCACATCGCGTTGCAAATCGTCCAGTCCATCCATATCAATTACCTGCAAGGACACAGTTGCAGCAAATATTCAGATCCAAAAAATCTGACAAGTTCCACGAATGGAGCTAATTAACTTGCTAGGAGTACACGCTTACGTACCTTGCCAGATATTGTGTTGAAGAAATAACATAGCTTTGTAATTGTCTCTCTGACTTTGACTGGGAGAATGCCTCTGATAGCAATGGGAAGCATTTGTGACATCAGTACATGACAATCATGGGACTTCATACCAACCAGTTTCAAGTCTTTCATGGACACAAGTTTTTTCAAGTTCGCAGAATACCCGCATGGAACTTTGACACCATGTAGGCATTGACAGAGTTCTGTTTTTTCTCTTTTTGACAAAGTATAGCAGGCCGGGGGGAGGTATGTCCGCTTTCCCTTCTCCAACGGTGCAAGCTCAGTCCTTATGCCCATGTCGAGCATGTCACGGCGAACGTTGATGCCATCTTTCGTCTTTCCTGGAATGTTCAACAACAAACCAATCAAACTGTCACAAACATTTTTCTCTACGTGCATGACATCAATGCAATGTCGAACTTGTAAGTGCTCCCAATATGGCAAATCCCAAAGAATCGATCTCTTCTTCCAAACATTTTTTCCTGGAGGTTTAGAACATTTACCGAACTCAACTTTGATGTCCTTCACACGCAAGTAAAGCTCCTTACCAATCACAAACACTGGGGCTGATCCTTTCTCAGGCTTCCCATTGATTGACTTCCTCTTCTTACGGTAGGCGTGATGCATCGAAAGGAATCTGCGGTGACCCATGTACACTGTTTTTCTGCAGTTCGATAACCACATGCTTTCGGTTTCATCCAGGCAAATAGGACAAGCCTTGACTCCTTTCGTACTATACCCCGACAAATTTCCATAGGCCGGGAAATCATTTATGGTACAAAATATCATGGCCCGCAACATGAAATTCTCTCGCTTATGTGCATCCCACACCCGCACCCCTTCGCTCCACAATTTTTGTAAGTCCTCGACTAACGGTGATAGAAACACGTCAATATCATTCCCGGGTTGTCTGGGTCCTGAAATTAGTAACGACATCATGATGTACTTACGCTTCATACATAACCAAGGAGGAAGATTGTAGATGCATAAAAGAACCGGCCAAGTGCTATGTCGACTGCTCATATTTCCGTGTGGATTCATACCATCCGTACTCAGCCCAAACCTTATATTCCTCACTTCGCCGCCAAACTCACCGAATGTTCTGTTAATGTTTCTCCATTGAATGGAATCAGTTGGATGTCTTAGTTTTCCGTCTTGTTTCCGACCTTCAACATGCCAACGCAAGTACTTCGCATCTTTCGGATTTGCAAACAGCCGTTTCAATCTGGGAATCACAGGCAAATACCACACAGTTTTGGCCGGAGGCCCTTTCTTTACCTCATCACATCCATTGTGATAAATTATGTCCCCATGCTTATACCGCGATGCACCGCATCTTGGACAAACATGCAAATCCTCGTACTCGTTACGGTATAGAACACAATCATTTGGGCATGCATGTATTCTTTCGATTTCCATTCCCAACGGACACAATAGTTTTTTGGCCTGGTAAACCGATCTTGGCAACTCATTTCCCTCTGGAAGTATGTCCGCTAACAGATCCAATAGCGCCGTGAAACTCTTATCGCTCCAATCGTTGCTTGCCTTGAAGTTATATAATCTCAACACAGAAGACAACTTTGTAAATGTTTCACATCCGGGGAACAAAGGCTTCTCAGAATCAACAATTAATTTCTGAAATTTAGCTAAATCGTTTTCGCTGTAGTCCTCTTCTACATCACGTAACATTTCATCTAAATTGTCGTCATCTACATGGACTTCCGAATGAACATTATCAATGTTTTGATCATGATCATCATTACTGCAATCCACTTCCGGGTGCTGCTGAGTGGTAGCGGTAGTGCTCGTTTCCTCAAGATCTTCACCATGCCATATCCAACGGGTATAGCGTGCGTTAAAACCACGACGAATCAAATGACTCCTAATCTGATCAGAGCTGCCGAACCTTTTTAAGTTCATACAATCTATACAAGGACAATGCATATCTTTCTCTCCCTTCTTCGCCTTTTCTTGCTCAGCAAATTTAATAAATCCATTCACACCCTCCAAATACTCAACAGTAGTACGTTTTATTTCATACATCCAATATTCTCGGTCCATCTACAATTATTTCACAAAATTGACAAATTCAAATAAATAATTAATGACTCAGGGCATGCATATATGAATGAAACATAATTAGCTAGGCCATATGTGTGTACATGAGCTGTTTAATTACATTAAATGGATTTGTATATATGAAACCCTAATTAACTTGATGCATGCATTAATTGGAAGAGCCAGCTAGTTAGCTGCTTAAATTCAGCAAGCTATAGCTAGCTAGCCAACCCAGCCTTCTAGCTAGCTTGGAGATACATGTATCTAGTTTAATGAATTGCAAGTAGAGAGAGGGAGGGAGAGAGGGAGAGAGTGATCGAGAGAGAGAGAGGTGATGAGAAGATGACAATACCGAGGGGGATGGAAATATGATCAACCTCTCAGCTAGCTTCTCCAGATCATTCTAGCTTGGAGTTGTGCGCGGCTGAAATGATTCCAACATGTAGAGCGCAGAGCAGGGGTCGACCTAATTAAGTTGTCCAATTTTACTATCGGTTCAACAACACTAACCGATAGTAAAATAAGGTCCCCACTGTCATAACCATTAGTGTACATGAAGTCATTTTACTATCGGTTTGTTTTATATAACCGATAGTACTATTTCATATATTGTATCGGTTAGTACAATAATAACCGATAGTAAAAAGTCAGTAATTTCACTATCAGTTACCCGAGAAAAACCGATAGTACTATTCAATATATTATATCGGTTAATACAGTACGAACCGATAGTATAAAGTGAGTAATTTTACTATCTGTTACGAACGAAAAACCGATAGTACTATTGTAATATATTATATCGGTTGGTACAGTAATAACCGATAGTAAAAAGTCAGTAATTTCACTATCAGTTAAAAATGGAAAACCGATAGTACTATTTAATATATTATATCGGTTTGTACAGTAATAACCGATAGTATAAAGTTCACAATTTTACTATCAGTTACAAAAGGAAAACCGATAGTACTATTTAATATATTATATCAGTTTGTACAGTAATGACCGATAGTAAAAAGTATTTGCATTTCACTAACGTTGGATTAGTGTGTAACCGATAGTAAAATGATGGTTTTCCGCCGCTGTCGTCCTATTCTATCGGATTTTTCCTAGATTGCTTACAACCGTTAGAAAATAAGGGTTAGTGGAATGCACTTCTGTAGTAGTGCCTTTAGGTCGTCTGAGACCATAGCGACGGACTTATAGACACACGTCTGATCTGATTATGTCTTAAACCAGACGTGTATTACTTTGAACTATCTCGGGTGATAATCCTCGTCAGTCATCGCCAATGACAAGGGGCGGTCAGATTCCTACAAGGACCGTCATGGGTTGGCGGATGTGCATCGACTACCACAATCTTAATAAGACCACCCGAAAGGATCATTTCCCTTTGCCCTTCATCAATCAGATGCTTGAGAGGTTAGCGCATCATTCATATTATTGTTATATCTATGGATATTCTAATTTTCTGCAGATCCCCATCCATCCGGACGATCAGGAGAAGACTGTTGGGGAACGGGCTCGCTACTCTAGCGCAATTTCAAAAATTTTACCCAAAATCCCAAGAAGATTGCAAGAAATAGAACATAGATCAAGAAATTTACCACTAGACGCACAGATGCGACAATGCAGCAACAGAAGAAGAGTTGATGTCGCAACCGGATCGTGACTAGCAGTGCAGCAATAACAACCGCACCTCTACGGAACGGAAGTCCACACATCCGGGGAAGGAGCACCGAGTGTTCGTGTGCTAGCACCAGCACACGAGGCTAGGGTTTTACGAGATCAATCTCGTGAATGGTGGTGGCAACTAGAATAGATCAGATAAGTCCTACTCAAATGTGAACCCTAATCCTAATGGTAAACCCATTACCAATAGGAGACTTGTTTCGGATCCCATTCGAATTAATACTCCAACCCGTTAAGTGTGTGACCCTGTAGGTTCATGTATATTTGGATGCGACCGGAAACAACTTCTCGAATCACAAGACATAAGTGTTGGATCTAGGTCGATCTAGGTTTTAATGATTAATGAAGATTTGGATAAACCCTTGATGATTAATGTTGATTTGGATAATGACAGCTTTGATGATTAAATGACAACTTTATAAATCTTGGTTTAGCATAAGTAAATTGAATTATTATTTGTTGAACACTAGAAGTCGATGACTCCCTGTTGTGGTTTCATATCAATGCATATGTTGAGGGGGAGCTCTGTGGTTGCATCAAGCTTGTGCTAATTGTAAATTGAAATGTCATGTTAATTCCTGAAATTGATGACTCCTTTAATGTGGTTTGATATCGATACATATGTTGAGAGGGAGCTTATCATATTAGTCATCTGTGCTGATTGCTATCATAATATGAGTAGTATAGATCGTGTGCATATTTCTTATCATATATGGATCTATATGATTGCGTAATTTCATCTCTTATCCTATTGCGGTTTATCGAATATGATTCTGTCATTAAACACCGAAAAGAGAAATTGTTGAGTTAACTCCTTTGTGGAGTAATTTTGCTAGTGATTAATGACAACCTAAATATGAGACTAACGTTGTGCATTGAGTGTATGTATTGTAGTCTCAAGGTGTATTGTGAGATGAAAGCAAGCAAGAGCATCTTAAGCGAGGTCAAGCTTAGCGAGGTCAAGCTTTGGGAGGACAAGCTTCGAGAGGTCAAGCTTCACAAGGTCGAGCTTCACCGAAGATAAGATTCAAGATTAAGGATTGTTTTCTTAGGATTTTATCGGTCTCGGTGTTTGAAGATAGACCGATTTGATAGGTATTCTTTTTACTAGTTTGACCGTACTATTAAGAGGGGTCAAAAACTAGTAGCTTGAGTCTATCTAGTGTGGAAGCCAAATGCATTCATATCATCTTGCATTAGTACTTAATCACCTCTTGCATTGCTAGAAAATCTAAGTGTAGTTGCTTGTATTAAAGATAATATTTCAAAACTGCACTTAGTCGTGGTCGCCAGCTAGAGCATTCTGTTTTCTTACTAGAGCTGGTGACGAGGATTATCACCCGAGCTAGTTCAAAGTAATACACGTCTGGTTTAAGACAGAATTAGATTAGACGTGTGTCTATAAGTCCATCGCTATGGTCTCAGACGACCTAAAGGGCGTGGATACAGAGATATTTCATGATCGCAGCCCCTGTGCGATCATGAGGTCGCAGACAGTGCACGGTCAAGAAACTGCAGACAGTGCGCGGCCAGAGAGTCGTTGATTATCTATGACCAGAACAATTTGGGAAGGCCTAACTCTTTGAACAGGCATATCCTGAGAATCACGAAGATATTTCCACGTATGAAGACAACTGCCAGGAGGTTAACATGTGCGGTTATCCCTTGATTGCACGTGTTAAGCCTGCGTAGAAGTTAAGTGCGGTTAACAAAACTGCATCTTAACAACTGTCCAAGGCCGTTTCGTATTGGCGTCCTTTTGTCCAGTATAAAAAGGTAGTCAATACATGTTTTAAGGGCAGTGAAGAATTCAGTCAAGCATACAAGTACTACCAGGCATTCAACAAACCTGAAGACTTAGATATAGTTAGATAGACACTAACATTGAAGAGATCATCACCTGTGATCTTCTCTTCTTCCCTATTGTAAAACATCTTATTTGATATAATGAAATCACAATAGGACGTAGAGCTATTACTCCCACCATCGAGAACTCGAACCTATATAAAATCTTTTGTGCCTCAACAGACTTGACTCATCCTACCTTCCCGGAGGAGCGCCCTAAAAGGTCCCGCAACTCACAAATTTGCATAAGATCAACTAAGGACCCCGAGTCCAAATCATCGACAGCTGGTCGTGGTCGTATTTGTACATTTTGATTGTATCCTTGTTTGGAGTTTGGTTGTGGTCATGTTTGCCGGATTGGCTGTATCCTTGTTGGAGTTTGGTCATTGTCGTAGGAGTTCAAGCTGGTCGTACCAGTTTTCAGCTCGATTGCGTACACTCGGCCAAATCCACTCGACCACTTATTTTCGACCGGATATTCGACCTATGGCTTTAAGTTCCTAAATCATATTGGTTGTGGTCATTTTTTAGTGTCAGTAGACTTATCCGTGAGAAAACAGAAGAATCTGCATGTGCAAATAACCTAGATCTGTTTTTGAGTAAAATTGTAAAGTCCTATTTTCGGTTTGCATAGGCCGGACATTGTATGTTGTGGCCGGACATTATCCGGCCAATACAAAACTCATGTGTCTTATTGCAAATCGTAAACAGAGACAAATGGTTACGACCGAGGCTTTTGTTCGGGGAAGGCCGGACATTGTCCAGCCTGTATAAAACTTGAGAGTTTCAATTGAATTGTAACCAGAGACGTATAGAATTGTCCATGGGACTTTTGTCCGCCCTGTACAATTTAGTTGAGCCTCATATTTGAGAGTGAAATAGAGACAAATGCATCTATTCGGGTTTTTTGTCCGGACAAAAGATCATTTGCCCGGCCTTCACAAAAATAGCCCAACAGTAACTGACACGTTTGCAACGGCCATATTGACTTGCATTGGCATGTACAAATTTGGCTCGGTTTGTTGCAAACGGCTAGTTTCTTTGAGGGGCTATGAATACCTCGTGTTGGCTTTCATTTGAGACTGCTCAAGAAGTGGAATACATTGTGTATAAGCTAGCCAAGCTCATTGCATTTGATCTTTTGCATCTAGAAGCTAGATTTGAGCCAAATCTTGAGTGATTTAGAGGAGAAGCATTTGTATGAGGTTAAGAGTGCTTAGTGCACTTCAATCACCATTTTGCAAGCTAGTGCTAGAGTGTTGAGCATTCATTTTGCATCATTTGAGCTTCTAGCACTTGATTCATTCAAGTGAGCGCATCTGACTTGTTACTCTTGGCGATCGTCTTTGCCTAGAAGGTGTTGGAGGAGAGTTGCGATCTCTCCGGTTAAAGTTTGTTTGAGAGGCCAACAAACAAGTGTGAAAGGTTTGGTGCTCGCCTATCCAGTGTGGAGAAGTAGCAACCCGAGTAGAGATATCCTTCGTGGATATAGAAGCGAGGCTTGTTGCATCTAGGCCTTCATGCCTAACCCTAATTTTGATGATTAATGAAAACAAGGTGTTCTGGACTAATCGTGCTTTTGAGATTGATTGATACAGGGATCAGTTGGGAAGAAATGCAAGAAGATCAAGATGAACCCGACTTGAGGTGAAGCACAAGACACAGAAGAGCAAGAGACGAGTCGCAAAATCTTGAAGATGCGAAAGACCTCAGGTATTACGAGTTTTTATTTTTACCGATCTTGGCGTGTGGAGATGATCGGTTAGGAAAATTCTTTTTTAGTTTTAACCGTACTATAAAGAGGGGTAGCGAAAGTCCTCCTTTTATCTCCAGCACAAAACCGAGAATTCTAGGTCATTGCATTGTTTTTTTTTTTTTTGGTTGGATTTGGTTTTGAACTTATTTGAAAAATCTGGTTTTTCAGTTCAGTTTTTGACAGCAGAAGAGTATTTGCAATTTTCAGAAAGATCTAGGCAGATCTGGCTTTTTCTTCTGTTGACAAAAATGTAGCTCTTTAAATTATCTTTCAAACGAGCTATTAAACTCTCAATTTGAATTTCTGGATCAAAAGTTATGGATGTTTTTAACGGACTGTCAGTTATTTGGTTTTTCAGTTTAGTTTTTGACAGCAGAAGAGTTTTTGCATTTTCTGGAAAGATCTAGAGAGATCTGGCTTTTTCTTCTGTTGACAAAAAGATAGTCCTTTAAAATATCTTTCAAATGAGCTATTAAACACCTCTTTTGGATTTCTGGATTTAAAGTTATAGCTGTTTTTGTTCAGACTGACTGTCAGTTTGCTGAACTGACTGTCAGTTTGAATGTCAGTTTGTGTTAACTGACAATTGTCCAGAGAGTGTGTTTTTCGGGCCAAAAATTTTTGTACTAAACTGACTGTCAGTATGCCCATGCTGACTGTCAGTTTGGGTTTTGACCACAACTGTTTTTATCTGAGTTTCTATTTGATCTGGTCGATGTTTTGGTCAAACTGACTGTCAGTTTGAATAACTGACTGTCAGTTGTGGGTTTCAGCTTTCCTGTTTTGGCTACAAACGGCTAGCTATTTTTTATCCGTAAATTTTGTTGGCCGTTGTGCACTAAACTGACTGTCAGTTTGAATAACTGACTGTCAGTTTGGGTTGCTGATTTTCAGCCCTAACTCCAACGGTTCATTTGCTTCTTGAGGCTATTAAAAGGGGCTTTGGGCATAAGTTTTCTACAACAAGCAACAGCATTTCATATACACTCTTGAGCATTAGTTTCATATATAAAATCTTGGTCTTTTGATCAAGTCAAGTGCTTTCCGATCCACCGAGAGTTTCAGTTCTTTTGCATTTGCATATACTTAGCTTCTCGGTGCGTGTTTGGAGGTCTAGAGAAGACCTCGCTGCCTGTTACTCTTGGTGAGCGCCCTCACCTAGACGGTTCGGAGGCGTGGCCGTTGATCTCTCCGTTCGGAGATTGTCGGAGAGGCTCGGCAAGTGTGTACAAGGCATCGGTGCTCGCCTTTCCGGAGTGGACAAGGAGCAACCATTAGTGATATTATCCTTTGTGGATATTGAAGCGAGACTCAAGTGATTTGAGTGCTTCAACGAGGATTAGTGGAGACTGGGCGAGTCTCCGATACCTCGGTAAAAATCATTGTGTTCGTTCTCTTTTCCCTTTGCTTATATTATTTGTTCTTTATTTGCTTTAAGTTTTTAAGTTTTAAAAGCCTCCTATTCACCCCCCCCTCTAGTCGGCATCCTTGATCCAACACGTGGTATCAGAGCTTGGTCTCTCAATTCATTAGGCTTTACCGCCTAGAGAGAGGATGTCGTCAAGTGGGGATTTTCTTCTTGGACATACCGGTCGTGCGCCCATCTTTGATGGAACAAATTATCCTTATTGGAAAGTGCGCATGTCGGTATTCCTAGAAGCCATGGGGCTTGACGTATGGGATATCGTTAAACTCGGCTTTACTCCTCCGGTTGATCCGGCAAGTCAATCCGAAGACGATAGGAGAAAGTTGCATTTAAATGCCCGTGCAAAAAATGCTCTCTTTGCCGGTTTATCCTTAAACGAGTTCAACCGTGTGAGCAATCTCACGACTGCTCATAAGGTTTGGACTACCCTCGAAGAAATTTACGAGGGCACTACAAAGGTTAAAGAGGCAAAATTGCTAATGGTGAGGCAAAAATATGAGACATTCACCATGTCATCAATCGAGTCCGTGGATTCCATGTTTACTCGGTTAAATAACATTGTGAATGAACTCAAGGATCTTGGTGTTGTTTTTACTGACCTTGAGCTTGTGAGAAAGATGCTTAGGGCCTTGCCGGAAAGCTTCGACACTTTGGTCACGGTTCTCACAAACTCTGATCTATCAACCACAACACCAACCGATCTTTATGGGAACCTCATCACCCATGAGATGCACAAGAAGGAAAAGAAGGAAGCCGCCGAACCCACGGAGACAAAGAAGAAAGCTTTGGCTTTCAAAGCAAACTCAAGGAACGATTCAAGCGAAGGCTCCTCCGATGAAGACCTTGCACTCATGATAAAGAACACTCAAAAACTTCTTCGCAGGTTGCATAAGAAAGGTGTCAACATTGACACACGACCAAAGGGGCAAAAGCAAAACAACTTCAAGGACATCATTTGCTATGGATGTCATGAGAAGGGACACATAGCATCAAGATGTCCAAACAAGAACAAGGCGTGGAACAAGAAGAAGAAGTTCTTCAAGAAGAAAAATGAAGAAATTAAAGAAGCTTGTTTTGGAGAATGGATGTCCGGCGGAGAGAGCTCCGACTCCGACTCCGACAACGAAAGAAGTTGCTCCAAGAAGATGGCCGGACTAGCTCTCGGCAACATCAACACTTCAACTAGCTCATCCATTTGCCTTATGGCCAAAAGCGATGAAAAGGTACATTCAAACGATCCATCTTATAATGATTTAGTTGAAATGATAACCGAATTAAATGAAGTTTTTGGAAAAACTAAGAAGAAGTATAAGGCGCTTAAGGAAGAGCATTCTTCCGTACGCGCTCAATACTCTGAGCTTAAAGATTCATATGAAAACATGCTTATAAAAGATGTTACAAATACTTCATCTAAGGTAGATGCTTCAACTTCATGTAATTTGGATGATTCTCCCTCTAGTAGTCATCACATTCCATGTGTTTCTAATGATAACATCTTAAATGAAAATATTGAACTTAAGGCACAAGTTGAACAACATGGAAAAGGCTTAGAAAATTGTTATAAAGGTAAAATATCTCTTGATCTAATCCTTAATAAACAAAGATGTTCTTTTAGAAAAGAAGGATTAGGATATTTTCAAAAGAAAGGTAGGAAACAAAATTCTAGAACTATATTTGTTAAAGCATGCAACTCATTTTGTCATAAATGCCATGAAACCGGTCATTCACATGAAGCATGTCCCCTAATGACTCCTAATTACTTTGATACTTGCTACATGCTTCAAAAGTCGAGAAAAGGCTATACTATTGCAAAGTATGTTGGTGCACCCATGTTAAACAAAAAGAAGAAATCTATTTGGGTGCCCAAAGCTTTGATTGCTAACATTGAAGGACCCAAAAAGGTTTGGGTACCTAAAAGAACTTAATTCTTTTATGCAGGTGAACTACAAGACCGGTGGGAGGCATTGGGTGCTAGATAGCGGATGCTCCGAACACATGACCGGTAACAAGAAGTTGTTCACCTCAATAGAAGACAACTCAAGCGAGAACCAAAAGATTACTTTTGGCGACAATCGTCAAGGAAATGTTGTAGGCTTGGGTAAAATCGCAATCTCAAATGATCTATCTATTTCAAATGTTTTATTGGTCGAATCTCTGAATTTCAATTTGCTTTCCGTTGCACAAATTTGCGATTTTGGTTTTAGTTGCACATTTTTCCCAAAAGAAGTTTTGGTTGAAAGTTTAAAAGATAAATCTTTGATCTTCAAAGGCTTTCGTTTTGGAAATCTTTATTTGGTTGATTTTCACTCGAAAGATGCATCTTTGTCAACATGTCTTGTCTCTCAAACCTCAAAAGGTTGGCTTTGGCATAGACGACTTGCTCATGTTGGTATGCATCAATTGAGAAAACTTTTAAAACGTGATTTAGTTGTTGGCTTAAAGGATGTGAATTTTGAAAAGGACAAACCTTGTAGCGCTTGTCAAGCGGGCAAGCAAGTAGCTACTTCACATCCAACTAAGCGCATTCTTTCGACTTGCAAACCTTTGGAACTCCTTCATATGGATTTATTTGGACCTTCTGAGTTCCAAAGTATCGGGGGTAGCAACTATGGTTTTGTGATTGTTGACGTTTTTACTCGCTACACTTGGGTTTTCTTTATTTCCCAAAAATCTGAAAGCCCCGATGTTTTCAAAAGTTTTGCAAAACGTGTTTCTACTGAATTCGAATTATCCATCAAGAAAATCCGTAGTGATCATGGTGGAGAGTTCGTAAATTCAACTCTATTTGATTTTTGTGACTCTCTTGGAATTAAACATGAATTTTCCACATCCTACACTCCACAGTAAAATGGAGTTGTTGAAAGGAAAAATCGAACACTTATAGAAATGGCAAGAACTATGTTAAGTGAGTATGATACTCCTACTCGCTTCTGGGCTGAAGCTGTGCATACCGCTTGCTATTCTATAAATCGGCTTTATTTGCATCCTCTTCTGAATTTGACTCCTTATGAACTTCTTATTGGGCGCAAGCCAAATATCTCTTATTTCCGAGTCTTTGGTTGCAAATGTTATATTCTTAAGAAAAGAAATTTTAGTGGTAAATTTCAAAGAAGAGTAGATGAAGGCTTTCTAGTCGGATACTCCACCACTAGTAAAGCTTATCGTGTTTTTAATAAAAATACAAGTTGTATTGAAGAATCAGGTGATGTCGAATTTGATGAAACTAATGGCTCACAAAAGGAGCAAGTATCTCATGAAGTTTCAGGTGATGATCTTCAAGAAGCCATGAAAAACATAACCATTGGAGACATCAAGCCAACAGAGGAAGATCAAGAAGATGATGTCAACGTTGAAAATGTTGATCAAGATGCATCATCATCTCAGGTTAATCCTCCAGAACAAAGTCAAGATGAAGCAATACAAGATGAAGAACCAAGGCAACACCAAACCATCACCAAGGATCACCCGCTAGACCAAATATTGGGTGACGTCAGTAAGGGTGTTCAAACTCGATCTCGTATTACTGCATTTTGTGAACATCATTCATTTGTATCTTCTCTAGAACCCAAACATGTTAATGAAGCTTTAAATGATCCTGATTGGGTAAATGCCATGCATGAAGAACTTAATAACTTTGCTAGAAATGAAGTTTGGACTCTAGTAGAAAGACCCAAAGATCATAATGTTATTGGAACAAAATGGGTTTTCAGAAATAAGCAAGATGAAAATGGTATTGTAATTAGAAACAAAGCTCGTCTTGTTGCTCAAGGCTTCACTCAAGTCGAAGGTTTAGACTTTGGTGAAACTTTTGCACCGGTAGCAAGACTTGAAGCTATTCGCATTCTTCTTGCTTATGCATCATGCTTTAATATCAAACTTTTTCAAATGGATGTAAAAAGTGCTTTTCTAAATGGTGAAATTTCTGAACTTGTATTTGTTGAGCAACCTCCCGGTTTCGAAGATTCTAAATTTCCAAACCATGTATTTAAATTGTCGAAAGCTCTCTATGGTCTCAAACAAGCTCCTTGAGCCTGGTATGAGCGACTTAGAGACTTTCTATTATCAAAAGGTTTTAAAATTGGGAAGGTTGATACAACTCTCTTTACAAAGAAAATTGAAAAAGATTTGTTCATTTGTCAGATTTATGTTGATGATATCATATTTGGATCTACTAATGAACATTTCTGTCATGAGTTTGGAGAGATGATGTCTAGGGAGTTCGAGATGTCCATGATTGGTGAGCTGAGCTTCTTCCTTGGACTTCAAATCAAGCAACTCAGGAACGGTACGTTCGTGAGTCAAACCAAGTACGTGAAGGACCTGCTCAAGCGCTTTGGGATGGAAGACGCGAAACCAATCAAAACTCCCATGGCGACAAATGGATACTTGGACATGGACAAAAGCGGCAAATCGGTTGACTCTAAACTGTATAGGTCTATGATTGGTAGTCTTTTATATCTCACTGCATCTAGGCCTGATATCATGTTTAGTGTGTGCTTATGTGCTAGATTTCAATCTGATCCTAAGGAATGCCATTTAACTGCTCTTAAAAGAATCCTTAGGTATTTAAAATGTTATCCCAGTTTAGGCCTTTGGTACCCTAAAGATGCAAATTTTGAGTTAATTGGGTATTCGGATTCTGATTATGCTGGGTGTAAGATTGATCGTAAAAGCACATCTGGTAGCTGTCAGCTGTTGGGGAGATCATTAGTATCATGGTCATCTAGGAAGCAAAATTCTGTAGCTCTCTCCACAGCTGAAGCTGAATATGTGTCTGCAGGTAGTTGCTGTGCTCAATTATTATGGATGAAGCAGACATTTTTGGATTATGGGATTATATTTGATAAAGTGCCACTATTATGTGATAATGAAAGTGCCATTAAAATTGCTAATAATCCTGTTCAACACTCTAGAACTAAGCATATTGAAATAAGGCACCATTTTATTAGAGATCATGTGGCAAAAGGAGATATTGATGTGAATTATGTTAGAACTGATATGCAACTAGCAGATATTTTCACCAAACCCTTAGATGAATCAAGATTTTGCTTTCTAAGAGGTGAACTGAACATTATTGATATATCAAATGCTAGTTGATCTAAAATAACTGTCTGATTTTCCTGTCCTCCCGCCTTTTTGTGCTTGATGACAAAGGGGGAGAGATTCTTGAGTTTTCTTGCTTCATTATTGACATTGTTTATGCTTAGGGCAGAGATTGGGGAGAAGTATTTTGGATAGTATTTTATTTTGGATATTAGAGTCTGTCTTTTGATGTATTGAACAGATGGTCTTTATATATATATGGAGATGTTTTTGTTCATCATATATGTCTGTGTGTCATGTGTTTATCTTTTTAGATCTTTTTAGCTCTGATACATATGATGACTTGTGCTTTGCTCTGATATACATGATGTCATTGTTTTTCTTGAGATGATGCTCTTGAGCTCTGATATGTGATTATAGCTCTGATACATTGATATATATGATGTCTTGATGTGCATGTGTATGCTTTGATATGTCTTGTGGATATTTGCACATCCGTGACTTGCTTATGTATGAGATGCCCCTGATGTATATGTATTAGTTTATGATCTTGTATGATGAGATGCATATACTCAGGGGGAGCTATTTCATTTATTTTGTTATTGAACACTTGTTGTCATCAATCATCAAAAAGGGGGAGATTGTTGCATCTAGGCCTTCATGCCTAACCCTAATTTTGATGATTAATGAAAACAAGGTGTTCTGGACTAATCGTGCTTTTGAGATTGATTGATACAGGGATCAGTTGGGAAGAAATGCAAGAAGATCAAGATGAACCCGACTTGAGGTGAAGCACAAGACACAGAAGAGCAAGAGACGAGTCGCAAAATCTTGAAGATGCGAAAGACCTCAGGTATTACGAGTTTTTATTTTTACCGATCTTGGCGTGTGGAGATGATCGGTTAGGAAAATTCTTTTTTAGTTTTAACCGTACTATAAAGAGGGGTAGCGAAAGTCCTCCTTTTATCTCCAGCACAAAACCGAGAATTCTAGGTCATTGCATTGTTTTTTTTTTTTTTTGGTTGGATTTGGTTTTGAACTTATTTGAAAAATCTGGTTTTTCAGTTCAGTTTTTGACAGTAGAAGAGTATTTGCAATTTTCAGAAATATCTAGGCAGATCTGGCTTTTTCTTCTGTTGACAAAAATGTAGCTCTTTAAATTATCTTTCAAACGAGCTATTAAACTCTCAATTTGAATTTCTGGATCAAAAGTTATGGATGTTTTTAACGGACTGTCAGTTATTTGGTTTTTCAGTTTAGTTTTTGACAGCAGAAGAGTTTTTGCATTTTCTGGAAAGATCTAGAGAGATCTGGCTTTTTCTTCTGTTGACAAAAAGATAGTCCTTTAAAATATCTTTCAAATGAGCTATTAAACACCTCTTTTGGATTTCTGGATTTAAAGTTATAGCTGTTTTTGTTCAGACTGACTGTCAGTTTGCTGAACTGACTGTCAGTTTGAATGTCAGTTTGTGTTAACTGACAATTGTCCAGAGAGTGTGTTTTTCGGGCCAAAAATTTTTGTACTAAACTGACTGTCAGTATGCCCATGCTGACTGTCAGTTTGGGTTTCGACCACAACTGTTTTTATCTGAGTTTCTATTTGATCTGGTCGATGTTTTGGTCGAACTGACTGTCAGTTTGAATAACTGACTGTCAGTTTGAATAACTGACTGTCAGTTGTGGGTTTCAGCTTTCCTGTTTTGGCTGCAAACGGCTAGCTATTTTTTATCCGTAAATTTTGTCGGCCGTTGTGCACTAAACTGACTGTCAGTTTGAATAACTGACTGTCAGTTTGGGTTGCTGATTTTCAGCCCTAGCTCCAACGGTTCATTTGCTTCTTGAGGCTATTAAAAGGGGCTTTGGGCATAAGTTTTCTACAACAAGCAACAGCATTTCATATACACTCTTGAGCATTAGTTTCATATATAAAATCTTGGTCTTTTGATCAAGTCGAGTGCTTTCCGATCCACCGAGAGTTTCAGTTCTTTTGCATTTGCATATACTTAGCTTCTCGGCGCGTGTTTGGAGGTCTAGAGAAGACCTCGCTGCCTGTTACTCTTGGTGAGCGCCCTCACCTAGACGGTTCGGAGGCGTGGCCGTTGATCTCTCCGTTCGGAGATTGTCGGAGAGGCTCGGCAAGTGTGTACAAGGCATCGGTGCTCGCCTTTCCGGAGTGGACAAGGAGCAACCATTAGTGATAATATCCTTTGTGGATATTGAAGCGAGACTCAAGTGATTTGAGTGCTTCAACGAGGATTAGTGGAGACTGGGCGAGTCTCCGATACCTCGGTAAAAATCATTGTGTTCGTTCTCTTTTCCCTTTGCTTATATTATTTGTTCTTTATTTGCTTTAAGTTTTTAAGTTTTAAAAGCCTCCTATTCACCCCCCCTCTAGTCGGCATCCTTGATCCAACAAGGCTCACACGTGAGCGCTTCAACGAGGAGTAGGGGAGACCGGATGAGTCTCCGAGACAGTAAAAATCATTGTGTCAATTGTCTCTCTTTTGTATAATTCGTATTCATTTTGACACAATTGATTGATTTACTCTTGTTGCATGTTATATTGAATATTCCATATGGTTGAATGCAACTAGTTGTTAGATAGTTGTTAAACCCTTTGCTAAAATTAGATTTCCTAAACATCTTGTTAAAAATTGTTTAGTGGAAAAGAATTTTTAGAAGCCTCCTATCACCCCCTCTAGTCGGCATCCTCGATCCTACATGTGGTATCAAAGCAAGGTCTCTCATTTATCGGCTTTACCGCCTAGAGAGAAAGGATGAATTCGATAGAGGATTTTGGTTTGATTGCTCCTTACTTTGATGGCTCAAATTATTCACGTTGGAAAATTATTATGAGTACATATTTTGAGGCATTAAATTTAAATCTATGGAGGTTAGTGCAAAAAGGTATGACTTTTTCGTCGATGTCGGATAAGGAAATTCACCTCTTAAATAGAAAGGCTAAAGATGTGCTCCTTAATTCACTTATCCATGACGTGCTCGAACTAGTGAGTGATTGTTCGACCATTCACGATGTTTGGACCACTCTTGAGTCTTTATTTGTGGGCACATCTAGCTTTGTGCATGCTAATATGCGTTTATTATTGTGGGACTATGAGGCATTTGTGATGTTGGAGCATGATACACTCTCCACCATACCATATATGATCGCTTGATCAACATCGCAAATGAGCTCAAAGTCATTGGCGCTAATATTTCCGAGCTAGACATTTGCAGGAAATTACTCCAGGTGTTGCCAGAAGGTCTCTACGGTGATTTCATAACTACCCTTGCGAACGGTGACCTTTCCGACACTTCATCGAGTGAGCTCATTGGCATGCTTATGTCAAATGAGACTATGTCCAAAGAAAAGGACATGTGTTCCACCTCCGAGCATATCGAGAACGATGATTTCAATGTGGAGGATCGGGAGCTTTCTAGCGAGCTCAAAGACGTCAATGATGTGGTTTGCCTAAGCAAGACAAAGGCGAAACCTTGCAAAAAGAGCTCAAGGAAAATCTAGAAAGAAAGCGTCGAAGTCAAAGTATTCATCTCAAGACAATTCTATATGCCCTATGGCATATGACTCGACGGTATCAAATTCTAACCTCTCTAATAATGAGCTTTTGGAGATGATTGTAGAATTAAAAGACTTGCTTGGCAATATGACTAAAATTTTTAGCACTTTAAAGAATTATTACTCATCCTTGAAAGTGCAACATCAAGAATTGAAAAGTTCTTATGATTCTTTGCTTGCCAAAAATGCCATTAGCTCCACATGTGTATTAGATGTTAGAGTTGCTTGTAACTCCCCTATTGATCCATCTTTAGAGTCACACACTTCTACTTCACATGCTAGTAATAATTCAATTGTTGATTCGTGGTTAGATTCAAATGCTAGCTTTGTGGACACTAGTACTTCATGTGATAATATGTCTAATGATTCATTTATTAATTCACATGATTGTACGGTTGATTCTAGTAACTCATACCATGATTCATCTAGTGACTCATCTTTATGCCATGGTGTTAATTTTAGTCGCTCCTCATTTGATATACCTAGCTCATTTAGCGATTGTAGTGCTATGCCTTCTAGTGCATCTACTTATGATGATATGACATCTTGTTCTTATCATATTTCATGTGTTAACACGGAATCATCTCAAAGTCCTAAAATCAAAAATGATGAACTTAATTAGGAGTAAAGTAAATAGATTGAGCGAAAACCTCACTAGATATCATATGAGTTGTGCTATGCTTGTTAAACCCCTTAAGATCATAAATATTCATTTAAAATGAAAAAATTAAATCATGCACACTCAACTAGTAAGAGGCATTATATACACCACCACACTCATACAAATTCATCCAAAAAGCCCTCTCGAACTTCATATTCTTCATATCACTTAAAAGGGAAACATTCATATGAGTATGCATCAAACTATTTTAAAGTTGATTCTTTTGACTCCTATTTAATTTCATACTGTAAAAAGGGTTTAATTGCAAAACCAATTAATTTCCATTTTCAAAAACCTAAATATAGAGCAATTTGGGTATGAAAAGACTTATGCAACAAGGCTAGAGGGCCTCGTATGGTTTGGGTACAAAAAAGGGCTTAACTCTTTTTGATAAACTATATAAAAACTATTTGCATTGCATTTCTCTCCTTTTATTCTTTATTATTTTAAATCATTATGGCAAATTTTGCAAAAGAATGAATATTTGAAACTTATGTTGTTACATCTTTAGGGGTTGTAATTTATAAATGCTTCCGTTGTCTATTGCACCCCTATATGTGAACTATTTCAAAACTGCAATTATAAGTTTTTATATTGAGCTCATTTTGTCAAATGTCAAATTTTCATTCAAAAGGCTACAAATCATCAATTTCTATCAAAATGATCTTCAAAATGTATTTAAAAGGTTTTTAGAGGCTTTGGATGAAAAATGATGTCAAAAAATTCCTTTTATCAAAAATTAGCCTCAAAAGGATCTTCGAGTATCTTATTTTCAACAAAATTATTTTCGAACGCAAATCTAAATCTATTTGGATTTGGCCAAAATTTGCTTTACAAAACTCCTAGATACTCATACTCCGAAGAAGTTTGAAATTGAAAATTTTCTCAAAAGAATTCTTATTTGAAAGTTATGGGTATTTGAATCTCACTGAAAAACTTGCTTTGACCCGAAATACCGTAAATATGTAAAACATAAGTTTAGTTATTTGAATGGTCTTTATTTGTGAGCCTCGGCTCAAAATGATTTGAATAACTCATGTAAGCCCTTTCATATCAAAAATCTTATGAAAATCAAATTTGAACGTAATTTGCAAAAATTTGTCGATTTTCAACCTTCTTACTTAACACAAAAATCATTCGACCATAACTCTTGATTAAAAAAATGTCTTTTTGAAAAATGTATTTGATGCATTAAGAATCATTTCTAAAAATTTTCATTTCAATTGGATTTGATTTGAGCTATAATTGATTTTTTTCACAAATCAAATATGAAATTTGCAAAATTCAGATTTCTCGTGGTTTTGGGCTGATTTGTCATTTTCATATCTTTAAATTGGTTGGCTATTTAAAGAAGGTTCCTACATGATATTTTATCTTCCATAATTGGTCTTTATTGCTGATTTATTTCAAAATCATTGGAAATTATTTGCATGGACTTTCAGGTGTCTTTACAAGTGTAAAATATTTTTCTCAAACCTGAAATCTAGAACTTTCAACCTGACCAACATTTGTCTTTTTCATATCTTATTGTTGGATCCAATCTTGGCTTCACTATAAAAGGTAATCTAGTTCCTCATTGCATCATTTATCTCGAAAACTTATTTTGGAATTTTTGGAACTTGTTTGCATACGTTTCAATGATTAAAAGGAAGCCAACGTATTTAAGAAAGTTTCAATCAAATTTGATGTCAAATCTCTCAATTCTTTCAAATAACTAAAATTTTTGAATCTTGGATCTTCATGGAAAGTGGTTGAGTTGATGTTATTTATCTTTATGAAATTTTTCATGAGTTTTGATGTTCATTTGGATGGTTTCGATTTGAGTTCATTCGGATTCTTATTGATTATCTTTGGAACTCATTCGTTTAATCCATATACTATTTGGTAAAAGCTTCAAAAATGAAAGTAAATGAAATTTATGCCAAGTAGTATTCTCTTGCATGATATGGCCTTAAATTGAATTCTTTTCAAATATCTTTTTTTAGGCCATAAAGAAAGAAGTTCATAATCTTCACTTCTGTTTTAATTTTTGTAGAACTCTCATTTTTTTTCAAAAATAGATCATTTCCATCTCTTGCATATATTTCATGACAAAACTTGGATGACACATTTAGGGGGGAGCAACTTCAAAGTCATTGAATCCTTGTATACCTTATTGTGTACATATATCAAAATCATGCACTTGTTTTGGTAAAAGAGTCATTTTCGAGCAAAAAGGTGAAAAAGAGCTCAAAACTTTCAAAATATTCAAAATTACCACAAAACCTTCAAAATACATTTCAAATATGTTTTCAAATGTTTTGAAGGCCAAACAAAAGAGTTTCAAGCTAAAATGCAAAATTTCGACAAAACTGAAGACTTCGGGATGTGTTTTGACCCAAAACGATTTATTTCCACAAAACAAGATGAGTTGAGTTTTGACCAAAACTTTCTACATAAAACTCTTAGAACTCATTCACCGAAATATAGTTTGTATTGAACTTTTTCTCGAAAGACCTATGATTTTCAAGTTATCACATAACCTAGGTCGCCCGAAAATGACTATCGACCCAAAAATGCCCAAAATATGCTTGTTTGTGAATTTGGCTATTTGGACTAGACTTTCTTCCATATCTTGGTTTGGAATAGTGTTTCAAATTCATCCAAGTCCAAAGATTTGATAAAAATGCAAGTTTCATCAAGAATTGAAGATTTCGAAAAAATCATTTTGGTATTACCTGTTTTACCCCAAAATCACTTTTGAGGAACCAAAATCAAGATATTTTTCGAATCAAATCCATCTAAATTCCTGTCTTGATAATAAAAACAATTCTGGAACTTAATTCTTTTTTTTAAGCGAATTTGCAAAAATCTCAAAATTCAGAGTTTCAAGCAAAATTTCTGAACCGTCCGGACCTTGTCCGTCCAGCGCTGGACTTTGTCCACCCTACCCGGACTTTGTCCGGCCCTAGCAGACATTGTCCACCCTGTGTGAAAACTGGATCGTTACTGAATTTTTTTAGCTGCTTCTTTTACTCCCTATTTTTTGTCACATCCTTGCTCCCATATATCTCCATATTTTGCAAATTCTTCATGATTCATATGTTGGGGTTTTGGAAAAGTGTTTGATTTTTTTTTTTTACATATCAAACAAATATGATTTTCATGAATTTGGAGCATATTTAATTTGAATGAATTCAAAATTTGAGTTCTCTTTTGGAAATTTGAAGTCTTCATTAGGTCATGTACTTTTCTCTTCTAACCTTGTGACCTAAAATTGTTTCGACAAACCACTTTTTGGCATATGTTCCATTTGTATAATTTTGTGCTTAATGCCAAAAGAAGTGAAAAATTTTTGAGGATTGAAACTTTTGTTTCCAATTGAGTTTGATAAAAACGCTTCAAAACTTTTCTTATATCAAACATTTTTAAAATGGGAAGGTTGACACAATCATCATCAAACATTAATCGAGACATTATTTTTCGTGTGTGTCAAATGTATATTGATGACATTACTCTCAGTACTACTAATGAATCCCTCTGTCAAGATTTTTTTGTGAGATGATGCTTAGAGAAATCGAGATGCAAATGATTGAAGAGCAAAGTTACTTCCCTGCACAACAAAACAATCTAACTCAAGAACGGAATGTTCATGAGTCAAATCAAGCATGTGAAGAAATTCGCTCAAGAGCCTCGAGAAGGAATATGATGAAGTTATTACGACTCTCAAGGCTACATATAGACATCTCGACATGGACGAACATGAAAAGTGGTCAACTCTAAACTCTATCGATCCTTGATTGATAGTTTTGCTTTACTTTACCGCATTTTAACCCGCCATCATATTTAGTGATTGCATATATGCTAGATTTCAATTATTTCCTAAGGAATGTTTTTTGATTGCCATTAAAGATCCTTAGGTATTTGAAATGCAATCCTAGAATAGATCTTTGACATCCAAAAATACAAACCTTGAATTTCTTGATTATTTGAATTCGGATTATGTGAATTGCAAGATAAATAGAAAGAGTTCATCCGGTGGTTATTGTGCTTAATTTTTATGGATGAAACAAAACTTGTTGAATTATAGAATTATCTTCAAATAAATGCTACTCTTATGAGATAATGGAAGTGTCATAAAGATGGTGAACAATTTGATTCAAGACTCTTGGATGGAGTATATTGATATACGGCATCACTATATAAGATATCTTGTGGCATAAAGAGATTTAGAAATCAATTATGTTATGACAAACATGCATCTAGCGGATATTTTCATATCAAACTATTAGATGCATCTAGATTCCGAATGATTATAAATGGATCAAATGTCATCGATATATCCTTTGTGTGTTGACTATCTTGATTCCTTTTTATATATCTTGGGTGTATTTTCAAAAATACTTGCAACATTCTTCTTGTGATCTTATTTTTGAATGAAAACCATTTCAAGTAAGAATCAAATTTTCTTGCAAAATCTCTTACAACTTGTCTTAGCAAACTTGAGAATGAATCATTAACTCCAAAAACATTGCTTGTCAATTTGAGTTTTCACCCCTTCCTTTTTGTGCTTGATGACAAAGAGGGAGAAATATTTGAGTTAGTTGACAAAAGGGGAGAGAGAGTTTTAGGGAGAGAGATTTGGGAGAGATATTTGATTAGTTGATATTTGGATGGGAGGATATTGATATTAGAAATCAATGATATTTGGGAGAGAAGAGATATTAATTGAGATCATTGACATTTGGAAAAGATAATTGATATAGTTGATGTTTTGAAAGATGACTTGATTGAACTTGTACTCAATTGTCATACATATCTCTTGACTTATATGATTAAATGCTTTGCTCAGTTTCGAAATATTATTGCATATATTAAGGGGAGCTGAAGAATCTATTTTGGATTTATAAAGGTTGTTGTCATCAATCATCAAAAAGGGGGAGATTGTTGAATCTAAGTTGATCTAGGTTTTGATGATTAATGATGATTTGGATAAACCTTTATGATTAATGTTGATTTGGATAATGACAGCTTTGATGATTAAATGACAACTTGTATAAATCTTAGTTTAGCACAAGTAAATTGAATTGTTATTTGTTGAACCCTAGAAGTTGATGACTCCCTGTTGTGGTTTAATATCAATGCATATGTTGAGAGGGAGCTCTGTGGTTGCATCAAGCTTATGCTAATTGTAAATTGAAATGCCATGTGTTAAATCCTGAAATTGATGACTCCTTTAATGTGGTTTGATATCGATACATATGTTGAGGGGAAGCTTATCATATTAGTCATCTGTGCTGATTGCTATCATGACATGAGTAGCATAGATGGTGTGCATATTTCTTATCATATATGGATCTATATGATTGTGTAATTTCATCTCTTATCCTATTGAGGCTTATCGAATATGGTTCTGTCATTAAACACTGAAAAGAGAAACTATTGAGTTAACTCCTTTGTGGAGTAATTTCTCTGGTGATTAATGACAACCTAAATATGAGATTAACGTTGTGCATTGAGTGTATGTGTTGTAGTCTCAAGGTGTATTATGAGATGAAAGCAAGCAAGAGCATATGGAGGTTAATGTCGATATGAGTCATCTTAAGCGAGGTCAAGTTTAGCGAGGTCAAGCTTTGCGATGACAAGTTTTGAGAGGTCAAGCTTCACAAGGTCGAGCTTCACCGAAGATAAGATCCAAGATTAAGAATTGTTTTCTTAGGATTTTATCTGTCTTGGTGTTTGGAGATAGACCGGTTTGATAGGGATTCTTTTTACTAGTTTGACCGTACTATTAAGAGGGGTTGAAAACTAGTAGCTTAAGTCTATCTAGTGTGGAAGCGCAAATGCATTCATATCATCTTGCATTAGTGCTTAATTACCTCTTGCATTGCTAGAAAATCTAAGTGTAGTTGCTTGTATTAAAGATAGTATTTGAAAACTGCATTTAGTCGTGGTCGCCAGCTAGAGCATTATGTTTTCTTACTAGAGCTGGTCGTGGTCATATTTGCACATTCTGATCGTATCCTTGTTTGGATTTTGGCCGTGGTCGTGTTTGCCAGATTGGTTGTATCCTTGTTGGAGTTTGGTCGTTGTCGTAAGAGTTCAAGCTGGTCGTACCAGTTTTCAACTCAATTGCGTACGCTCGACCAAATCCATTTGACTACCTGTTTTCGATCGGATATTCGACTTGTGGCTTTAAGTTCCTAAATCATATTGGTCTTGGTCATTGCTGAGTGTCAGCAGACTTATCCGCGAGAAAACAGAAGAATCTGCATGTGCAAATAACCTAGATCTGTTTTGAGTAAAATTGTAAAGTCCTATTTTCAGTTTGCACAGGCCAGACATTGTCTGTGGTGGCCGGACATTGTCCGGCCAATAGAAAACTCATGTGGTTTATTGTAAATCGTAAACAGAGACAAATGGTTACGACCGGGGCTTTTGTCCGAGGAAGGCCGAACATTGTCCGTGATGGCCGGACATTGTCCGGCCTATATAAAATTTGAGAATTTTAATTGAATTGTAACCAGAGACATATAAAATTGTCCGGGGCAGGCCGGACATTGTCCGGCCTGTACAATTGAGTTGAGTCTCATATTTGAGAGTGAAACAGAGACAAATGCATCTATCCAGATTTTTTGTCTGGACAAAAGATCATTTGTCCGGCCTTCACAAAAATAGCCCAACAGCAACTAACAAGTTTGCAATGGCCATCTCGACTATTCACTTTTAACCACATGGTTCATAACTTATCTGTATGTCACCTTTATGATTACTCGGTTAAAAGTAGTGGTTGATGATACTAAGTATGTTACTATGCATGTATGAAACTGTGATGATCTCAGGTTTAAAGATAAACCAAAATAACTGTTTAGAAACAAACTAACGACACATAAAAAACTCAACAGTGTCTCAAGATAGGTCAATCTAACGAACATGTCCTTCAACATGTATCCACGATATTGACTTGATATTTTATATCTATGGTCCGTGAAACTTGACTATCAATCAATGATCGTGCTGACTTATCTTGCATTATTATTCCATATAATGCCGAAAGTCAAGAATGTTTAGAATAAGTATCACTGAGAATGCCGATAATTCATATATCATAATAAAGAGTTCTATGAACAAGTTATATACTTGTTTGATCAATAAAAGTGATATTTTATTCAAGGAATGCAATAACATTTTATTCGTAACAATTCATAAACATATCATGATACAATCATCTTCATGATTGCCTCTAGGGTATATCTCTATCAATGACCACATTCACTTGTCCATATGGTACGTTTGCCTAACTTCAAATGCCATTCGGATTGTGTAATGCCCCTAGAGTGTTTCAGTGCTGCATCATGTCCATCTTCTCCGACCTCATTGGGCACATCATGGAGGTATTTATCGATGATTTTACGGTTTATGGACTGACATTTGAAGACTGTCTAGCAAATCTTGAGTAAGTATTGCAGTGTTGCTCCTCCGCACACCTCATCCTCAACTGGGAGAAGTATCATTTCCTAGTTCGCAAGGGCATTGTACTAGGCCACATGGTTTCTTCATGAGAGATCGCGGTCGATCGGGCCAATGCCGAGATCATAGAGCACCTTCCTCCTCCATCGAGCATGAAGGCCATTTGGAGTTTCTTAGAACATGCCGGCTTCTACCGTCGCTTCATCAACAACTTCTACATGATAGAGAAGCCGCTTACCAACCTCTTACGCTCCGATGTACCATTTGTATTCGATGAGACTTGCATGACTGCATTTTGTAGGTTGAAGGAGGTGCTTACTTTTGTTTTTGTTGTATGACCACGACCCTTCCCTTCAAGCTCATGTGTGATGCAAGTGACCATTCAGTAAGAGCTATCTTAGGGGAGCGACACGAGGGTAAGCTTCATGTCATCCACTACACAAGACGTTCCCTTGATGATGCCCAAATCGACTACGCCACGACTGAGAAACAACTATTAGCTGTTGTCTTTGCATTTGATAAATTTCAATCTTATCTTGTTGGTTATAGATGTATTATTCATTGACCATGTAGCCATCAAGTACCTACTTAGCAAGCAAGAAGGACGTGAAATTGAGATTCATCAAATGGATCCTTCTACTTCAAGAGTTTGATGTGAAGATTTGGGACAAGAAAGGTACGGAGAACTTAGTGGCTGATCATTTATCTCGATTGCCTCCATATGATTCTTCGAGCGGTCCACTTCCGATTGATGATTCACTTCCCAGGGACCAGCTTATGAAGATCTCACATACTCCTTTTGGCTCGCCATGGCACTGCATTTGAATATAACACTGGGATGTGATATGATCTATTAAGATCCTGATTCTTGAAATCTTTCTTTTAATTTAGAGATATGCTTTATCTAGAAGGATCGGAACTCTTTTAGGAAAGGTCTTTGGACGGTGCAAAACGACAACAGTTTAGAGAAGTATTCTAAATAAGTCTTTTTTAGCAGAAAAGAATGCTTAGCATAGGATTAGATCAAAAACTTAAAACTACAAGTTTAAGAGAGTTGAAAATTGCTTAGCATAATGTTTGAATTTTTAACTCAAAACTCTGGGAAGCTAGAAGTTTATATTGAAAATCATCTGGCATTGATTCAGAGGATTGCTACAAATTATTTGGCATAGGGTTTAAAACCAATATCTAATGCTGAAAGTTTAAGGAAAAATAAAAGATTTCTTAGCACGAGATATGATTCTAGATTCAAAACCTACCCTCTTAAAGTTTGGAGAAGAAAAAAAATATTAAATTTGTGTAGTGAGGGGCTTTCAACCTTAATACCTTATCAACGAAATCCGCCCCCGCGAACCAACCAAACCACCACGCTCATTAGCCAAACTCTGTACATGACACCTCATCACATCATCGTATGTTCTTAACTGGTTCCGTGCGCCACTGGCTCGGATCCCACCTGACCCGTTCGGCCGTTTCTTGGGATATTAGGTCACCGGAGTCTCAAATCCGAGCAGATCAGACCAAGAACACAAGCGCTTGGGTCCAGGTATATAACAATCTCTATTCAATTCTTCTCTCCATCTCTTTTTTTGATCACTCCTGGATAATTTAATTTTTTTCTTAGATCCATGCCTTCCTCTATTTCATAGATCTATTTGCATGTTAATTGCTCTGTTCATTCCGATCCATTGGTAGGAGGTAGGTGTTAGTAGGGTAACAATAACTGAGACAGATGGTTTTGATGATCTTGATCTAGTTCAATTGCACCTAAACGGTCCTTGTCCCCTACAATTGATTTGATTCGCTAGTATAGAGTAGTTCGCCACCTGTTGGAGTCGAGCAGTCGTAATTGGGGAATGAATCTTATGGATTTGATATGTGCTGTTTGTGATCGGTGACCCGGTAGAACTACTTAGTTCTATGATCCGTAATCATAATCGCGATGGGTTTTGGAATCCATTAAAGATGGAATGGAAGGGATTGGTAATACACTCTAGTAGGATGTCTTTTGAATAAGGCTATTGTGATGACGAAGTGATCCTATCAAACATCAAGTAACTTATTTTGTTTATGTGTAAAATCTCTGAACCAAACGCCTCCTAAGTGAAGAATACACCAAGAACACAATGATACTCTATGTGTTTAAAAATATAAACTCTTATCATTGCTTTCTTGAGAATGATTATTATTAATTTTAATTAACAGAAATTACATTATGTTTAAATTTTCACTTTGATAACATACAATATATCTATTTTTTTATCATGTATGAAGAACACCATTTTTTTTAAGGCTCTAATGGACACTATATTACAATATCCACATGAAATAGGTAGTAAGAAATATAGAAATGTGACAAAAACAAAGTTAACTTAATTTTATTTGCTCTTTTGAATCTTTCAAACATGAATACAATGCATAGTTCACATTTACAAATTTGAGAATTAACAAATAGCTTATGCAATGGGATAAGCTATGGGAGGTCAACATGTAAATAATAATTTTTTATATATAGTTGTGTGCATATGCCATGTCTATTGGTACATCAGAAAGGTCCAGAGGATATGTTTCCAGAATATTAAATTACTTAAATTGATGTGTTAAACAGTTCATGAACCAATTATCCTCAGAACTTCAGATTTTGATAGCACGTTGTTGAGATCCCAAAGCATCAATTGTGTTTCCTGTTGATTTTTCTAAAATTTGTCTACCAAGATGATAAATATTGTTTATATACCATTCCTGATCTTAATTACAATGTCAGTTTGTAAAACCAGGCAATATTCCCAGCCCTCAGAACATAAGCATATCAACAAACATTTTTTTTAATTATAAGAGTAGAAAGACATTCTTTTCCACAATGAATGAATGGAAAAAAAAAACACTATCAAGTCAGTAAGCCAATACTAATTCTCTTCCTGTAATCTGTTCATGTTACAAGATAAATACCAAGAGCAATTAGAAAGGTATCTTGAAAGAATTGAGCAATCATAGGAGAATTAGGAAGTTATCACGAGCAACACGATGATTACACCATGTGTTGATGTCACGGCAAAAAGTTATTGACAGAAGAAACAAGCCATCAAATCAACTCAAGTATTGCGGGATAATGGGGAACTAAAAAAAAAAAATCAACTATCCAATTTTGTTTGAAATAAAGTGGAAGTCCTGATGAAATATTAGGGGAAGAACATAAAGAAGAGAATGAAAAGTATGATCTATTGGTTGTATCTGAGAAGGCATGAAAAGTTCAATTTATGGTAAGATGGTTTGTTTTTATTTTGAGTCTTTGACATATAGAAACGTGGAGGAAGGGAGGGGATGTGATGGAGTTGTGTTGGTTCAAGTGAGGAGCAGATGGGGAAAGGAATTAGGGAGTAGGTTTTTTTTTGAGAGAAAAAAAATCGGGAGTACTTTTCTAATTGGAAGTTTGTGATTGAGGGATGAATAATCATATGACTTAAAAATGTAGGGAAGCAAAACTCACACTGGAGAATCCGTCCGGTGGAACTAAATAGGCAGCAATTCAAAAGTGCCATGAGAAGTGGTTAACGGGAGAGGGCAATTAGATGGTGTCTATGGATAATCAAATGGTTGTTATTTTATTGATGATGTGGCTCATCCAGGAGGCTTGCTTGCAAGTAAAATAGAATAAAGAATGATTTGAGTGGTATTGAGATTTCACCTCCTGTTTAGTAGATGGTCATACAAAAGAGTACCAAGCAACCAAAATGCAAATATGCAATTTTCTTGACTCTAGTGTTGGGAAGAAACAAAATGTAACTGCCAAGTCGATTTTTTTTCAATTCAATACTGTGTGTTTTCCATTTATGATCTATGCTGAGTTGGTTTATACCCATGTGATAATATATGTTCTTTGTGTCTAACTAGAGATGGAGAGGTCAATTGATTCTTTGATGTACAAAGGTTCCATCCCAGATGCAATTAATCAATCAAGAAGGGAGAAAAAGCTCTTTGTAGTCTATATATCAGGTAAGTTTGTTGTCTATTTTAACAGCTTGTAGCTATGTAATCACCTCCTTTCAGGATATTTGTACCATCCTCTCCTGGTGATGGTCTGATGCTGAATGGATATCTCCATACTGGTTTTATGCACAAATTGATAGCTATGTTAATGTTAAGTTTAAATCCAATTCTTGCTTTGTTCTCATGTAGTTTGTAACTATGTAATACTAGATCGGCCATATTTACCAAAGACCTATTTGTTTTAGTGGTAACATTGATGAGTTTTCCCATCACTTCTGGAAATTAAAGTGCTTACTGAGCATTTTGTTGCAAATAGGGTGAATAAGGTGCCATGTTCATCCAATCCACTGAATAAAAAGTGCCATTGTGCTCGAGGAAAAATTCATCAGAATTTTGGAAAGAAAAGCAGAACTAGGAAATAACTTTTGGTTCTTACTAAACATAGAATGTGCTAGAACTAACTAATATTATTATGGTGCTGCAATAACGTCACAGAAGTTTAGATGGAATGTTGCATTAATTGTAAAAAAAAATGTTGTAGTATCTTAATTACTGCCACATTTTCTAATCCATTGCAACATTTCATTTGATTGTGCTACTATCATATTGCAATGCTATACATATTTATTAAATGCTGCAGTAGTTATAGAAAAAAATGTAGCAATACATTAACAAAATTTTATTTGTTAATTTGGACTACAAAATTTAACAAAAATTTTGTATGTCTCTATTAACTTTTTGTTAAAACTTCTATTTCTATGCTTCAATATTTTTCTATAACTACTACAACATTTCACTCAAACTGTTACAACATTATTCTTGCCTATCCCAACATTAGCTAATCCTTGGATGTCGTAAGATAACCAATTCAAATAACTTTTATGACTCCTTTCAGCAAATGTGTAACTTAACTGGTAGTTAGCATGACAATCCTAGCCTATAAAGCCGCTTCAGCCTTGAGCACCATATTTCAAGGCAAGCTGTAAGGAACAGCTGTTCATATGTAACACCTTCAATTTTCCCTTAAATTCTCTTGCACTAGTATTGGGTTTGTAAGGTAAAAGGTGTATGGTGCTAATGTATGCTACAATAGTTCAAGTTTTAGTGGTACAATGATTCATCGTGTGAAGCAAAAAGTTGACCCGGCTTGAGGCTCATCTAGCTCTCATTCTAGCCTAATTGGTGTTGGTTTTATACTTTTATTTTCTTTTTTTTAAATCATACTCAGGTCCAAGTTTTATGGTGCTATTATATTGATTTCCTCTTTATTTTTTGGTTTTGCTTAAATAAAAGTGCCTTGCTGCAGGGATGAAGATCGAATTTTGAATTTCATTTATGGGAGTCAAATATATGAAAAAGGGTATAGTGGTCAATCATAAGAAATTACTACCTCCGTTCTCAAATAGTTGTTGCTTTTTTTTTTGAATTCCAATAACCAAGGCAATCATAATTTTGATACTACATGTGAAAGATGTCCCTATTAACTATGGGCAATAACGCTCCTTTTTTCTTTTTTTTCTTTCTTTCTAATAGCCAACACAATCATAATTTTGATACTACATTGAAAGATGTCCCTATTAACTATGGGCAATAGCTACTCGGAAAAGGCTCATCCACCCCCCACTAACAAATAAAGAGCTAATGAAATTGCTCTCTATTTTTTTGAGAGTATTAAATAGGAGTAATATGGGAAATATACACCTAGAAAATGCAAAATGACAACTATTTGTAAACAAATTTGTTGTTAAAGTTGACGGCTATTCTAGAACAAAGGTAGTATTTACTAAAATTTGGGGGTTGATTTTAGGGTAGTCATAACATTTTCAGTTAAACTATACATGAAATTTGCATCTAATTGTGGGGCTTTTGAGAAAAAAAATGGGGGTCAATTTAATCCCCATTTAGTACATGTGCATCCGCCCCCGCCTTGCTGGACAAGTGGAAAATATCCAGAAACATTCTCTCTAATGTTGTAATCCATGTATGGGACTGCAAACCGTTCAATCTGTTGATATGAAATGATATCTTGCTACATTTTAGGTGAAGATGAAGCATCAAGGAATTTCGAACAGTCAACATTGATCGATGAAAATGTAGGTTCTTTCAATTTCCTGAGGGGCAAGTGCAATTTCTGTTGTGATTGTTAAGAGATATAAGGTGCTCATGTATTTGTTTATGTTTATATGCTCAGGTGGCCAAAGTGATATGCAGATGTTGCGTCTTCTTGCATCTAAAACAAGGCAATGTTGATGCATCACAATTTTCAGCTATATGTATCCTTTTCTTACACACTTGCTTATTTTCTTGACACACTCTATGTTTGCTTTGGATTAGTCACTGGAGAGACATATATTCATGATTTTACACTCTGCTATCAATGTTTTTGATAAGGTTTATTTTTATAGCTCAGTTAACAGTTTTTTGAAGGTGAATTGTGCTATTAACATTTTATTTGTGTAACTTAAAAGTTATAGGAAGAAGGACATTTTATTAACATTATCCAGTATTAGGAGTTTTGTGATATGCAGAAGTCAAATAATTTAATTATGGTGTTGATGAACTTACAAGGATGAGCTCAGTTTTGTAGATTTTTTTGGGCCACAGCAGAAGTCCTTCCCAGTGCTTATGTTGTTAACTTTTTCATAATTTTCTTATTCTCATATTTTTGTTCTACAAACTCACATGGATATCCCAAGGAAATGTTTTGGAAGATTGTCGAATATATTTAAATGTATACTTTTCTGTTGGGTGTAGTTGTAATTGTTAGAATAATGATACGGCTCTTTCCTGTGGGGTAAAAGTATTTTTTCAGAGAAAATGAGTTTCTCTCTCCGTTTCCAAATAGAAGTCATTTTGACATCTAGTATAGGAAATAAGACATGAAAAGATTAGATTATAGTAACCTTACTTATACACCTTATTAGTACTCCTCTCAACTCCCAAAATCATATATTAAAAACTTGTTAATGTCTCTTTTGCTTGGCATAACCACAACTTTCACCTTCATGCAATATGTCTTCGTAATATTGGTAGACAACTTGCTGGGGAAAATAAACTTCAATTATTGATTATGTTCTTAAATGAAGGGCATATTGGGAAAATATACAAATTTACCTCGACATTGTACAATGACATCTATTTGGTAACCAAATAAGAAGACATCTATTTAAGAAATGGAGGGAGTAATACTTGATCATATAAGGCGTGATTGGTTGCCCGCATCCAACCTGGTTTGACTCACCTATGCAGAATCTTTGGAGGAGTTGGCGATTGGTTGAGTGAGTTGCATCAATTGGGCTAGACTTTGGGGGGCAAAAAGGATGGCTTGGGCCTGGCTCAAATTGAGCTACACACTGGGCAGACTCACTTAATGACGCTATTAAGAGAGTGATTAATACATATTAATGAATTTTAATAGATTAAATATTATTAAGGTAGAGTATGGGTTATTAAGGTATAATAAAGACAAATTAATAATTTTAGAGAATATTTTTTTAATCTCATATATTCTCATTTGTATCACCATACAATCAACAAAATAATATCTCATTTCAACCTGTTGCATCTCGTGCAATCAACTAAACACACTCTAATTGCATATCTTCAAGCCCATTCCACTGAGCCAGGCTGGCTTTGTGCAAGCAACCATTCACCCAATAGCATCATGTTGGATGAGGTTTTTAATATCTAGAATAATTCATTAGTTTCATCAGGAAGAGCCAATTAACTTCTGTTATTGCTTGCCTGCTAAGATGTTTGTAGAAAAAACAAGCAGTCAAGCACATTCTTTGGCTAGAACTTCAACTTAGTTAACAATAACCCCAGTTATTGATCTTTCTAAGAAATGTTGTTATTGATTATCAGCAAGAAATTTCTTGTTCTCCCTATGATTGCTGTGGTATTAAAACTATTATATTTTTTAAAAAAATTCTGCTAGACCTGAATTGCTGCTTTGTCATCGCTAGTCCAAGTGTAAGAATGTTGAGCAGTATCCTGGAATGCAACTGAACAGGGCGGTAAATCACAAATTCATGTCCAGTGAATAAGTCCTGTTGCTAGATCATGGATGTACAGTTTGTCCAAGCTTGTTTCCTTTATCTGTAGTACCTAGACATTCTATTATCTTGAGTAGTTGTGTTCTTGTTCTAATGAGCTTTCTCAGTTTCATCCTTAAGTGTTCTTGATCAGATCCACAAAATTCTATCCCAAGTATCTCTGTAATTGGACTGAATGGTGTAATGCTGTGGCATCATGGTATGGATATGGTAAAGCAGTACTTTTAGCTTTTTTCTTTTGTAAGCAACACTTTTGAGTTACTGCTAAAATGAGTGCATTTCTCAGAGGGATATATCATCTCTGAAGATCTTAAAGGAAGTATTGAGAAAGCTTGGGCTACTCTTCATCTGCAGGTATATAACATATAGAGCCTGTAGCTTTTGTTATGTTTTGCTGAAGACCCATCTTGGAGATGTTTGCACAGTGCTGATCATGGGTTTGATTTCCACTTTCTACTTGTCCTGTGGACTGCCATTTGTGCATCTTAGTTCAGTTGACTAGTTGAATCACTAATGACTTGCTGCCCTTCTCCTTTGTCCAGTGAATGGTCTCAGTCAGAAGTCTGAAACTTCCCACATGACCTTTCTAGTTTTACAATGATTTCCTTGTCGGGGGGACTCATGAAAGAGTTGTCAGTAGCTTGAATAGCAACTTTCCCCTACAGAATGTCTCCAACTCAACAAGATATCCTAATAGGTTAATGGGAAATCCCATTTTAGTCCTCCAACTTTAGACTTTAGTCATCTTTAAGACCTCAACTTTTAGAAGGTCCCAAAAAGCCATTCTTTGGGACTGGGTTTAAAAGCCTTGTCACTAGTACGTCCAGGCCTAACATGCCAGTGACACGAAAATAGTATCTTTTTATTAAACAGAAGGACTTTTTGAGACCTGACCGAAAGTTGTGGGTCTTTTTGGAACCGTCAAAAGTTGAGATCCCAAATGTGGTAAAAGTTGGGAGGTCCAAAATAGGACTTTTCCCCAAAGTAAATTTAACATCACAAACTGAAATACTATGGGGCCTAAGGCACTAGTTGAAACAAATAGAATGCATATCAGGCTGACACCTGAAGTCGTGAATCACCTGAGTGGAGTTTGGTGCCTCTATCCTCTATGAATCTGTATGTCTTTGTGAAAATATAATCCTGTTGATTAGTCCTTAATAATCAAACTTTTATCCAAATCTTCAAAGTTCTGACTTTACAATCATATTGTTGTATCGTCGGCACATATTTAGAGGTTGGATTTTCTTTTTCATGTATATAAGTTGGACACAGTCCTTTAAATAATCCATATTTCTTGTACCCTATTATATCAGTCTGTGGTACTAGCACTTATTGAAAGAGGGAAAAGATTGAGAGAATTCCACGATACAATTCTCATTGATGCTCTGGGCATATATAGAGTACAAGGTGTACAAGTTAGGCAGCTAATTACAGAGATTGAGTAGGAGACAAGTAAGGCAGTTTATCTCTCAATACTAAATATATACGATCTACATGCCATAATGGTGGATATGTTCCAACAGCCCCCCGCAGTATCAACTGGGAGAGGAGCGGACGGTGAGACTGGACCGAAAATCAGTGAAGACGGCAGTCGGCAGCCCTTTGGTGAAGATATCCGCATACTGAAGGGAGGTTGGAACGTGAAGGACGCGGACGTCTCCAAGCGCCACGCGCTCACAAACGAAGTGTAGATCGATCTCCACATGTTTGGTGTGTTGGTGTTGCACCGGATTAGTGGAGAGGTAGACTGCGCTGATGTTGTCACAATAGACAACTGTGGCCTTCTTGAGAGGTTGACGGAGTTTGGCGAGAAGTTGACGGAGCCAACATGCTTCTGCAACAGCATTGGCCACTCCGCGGTACTCAGCTTCAGCACTGGAGCGAGATACCATGTGTTGCTGTTTGGAGGACCACGAGATGAGGTTGTCGCCGAGGAAGACACAGAATCCGGAGGTGGAGCAGCGTGTGTCAGGACAGCCGGCCCAGTCAACGTCGGAGTAGACAATGAGGTTACTGGTAGAGCCAAGGGACAACTGGAGACCATGTCCCAATGTGCCTTTCACGTACCTCATAATCCTCATGACAAGAGAAAGATGCTGTTCCCGGGGATCATGCATGTGCAAGCACACCTGCTGCACTGCATGGGTAATGTCGGGACGAGTGAGGGTGAGGTACTGCAGCGCACCAGCGAGGCTTCGATAAAGTGTTGGATCAGCTACCGGATCACCAGCTGTGGATGACAACTTGGAGCAGACCTCGACAGGTGTGGCGCAGAGGTTACACTGTGTCATCTTGGCACGCTCTAGTATCTCGGCGGCGTACTCCTCTTGTGAGAGGAAGATGCCCCGAGGTGAGCGGCGAGCGGTGATGCCGAGGAAGTAGTGTAGGGCACCCAGATCAGACATCGAGAACTCTTGTCGAAGAGATGCAATGACTTGGTGAAGAAGAGCTGATGTCGAGGCTGTGAGGATGATGTCATCAACATACAATAGGAGGTAGGCGGCCTCGGAGCCGTTGTTGTAGATGAAGAGTGACGTGTCGCACTTGGAGCCGTGGAAGCCGATGGAGAGGATGAAGGCCTGGAAGCGGCTGTACCAAGCACGTGGTGCCTGTTTGAGTTCATAGAGCGACTTGTTGAGGCGGCACACATGATCCGGGCGTGTGGAGTCGACGAAGCTGGACGGCTGCTGACAGTACACAGTCTCAGCGAGTGTGCCATGCAAGAATGCATTTTTGACGTCCAGTTGATGGATGGGCCAATTGCTGCAGACGGCGAGGGAGAGGACTGTGCGGATGGTCGAAGGCCTGACGACGGGGCTGAATGTCTCGTCGTAGTTGAGGCTGGGCTACTGCGAGAAACCGCGCAGAACCCACCGCGCCTTGTACCGAGCCAAGGAGCCGTCGGAGTTGAGCTTGTGGCAGTAGACCCATTTGCCGGTGACGATGTTCGTGTGTGGAGGAGGAGGGACGAGGTCCCAAGTCTGATTTGTTGTGAGAGCATTGAACTCTTCAACCATAGCCGCAGGGATCAGCGAGGGCGCCGCGGTACGTCTTCGGCAGTGGAGAGGAGTCCGCCGTCGAGGCCTGAAGGGTGAGGAGATCCCGAGGAACCCGAATGCCATCCTTGCCGCGGGTTTGCTCGGGTGCTGGTTCACTGTTGGAGGAACACGTTCCACCGGTAGTGGAAGGGTGCAGGGGCACCGTCGCCGGTCGTGGGAGCCGAAGGTGTGATCGGCGAGTCCGGGCCGTGAGGCGCGGCCACGATAGTCGGCACCGTAGGTTCAGGGCATCCTCGGCAGGAGTACACCTGCGTGACCGGCGGGCGAGGTGGCAGAACCGGGGCCTGCGGGTCGCCGGACAGGTTGTCGGGGCGGACGGGCCCGGTGTGTCCACCGAGCCAGGCAGTGGACGGCCCGTGCCCGTGCGGCTCGGGCAGGCCGCTTGTGGAGCCGTCCAGGAGAGGATCTGCCAGCGGCGCTGGTGCGGCCGGTGCGCCGTCGTCCGAGTTGTCGAGGAACCGGTAAGAGGACAGCTGTGGAGACGGGTGAGTAGCATATGGAAACATTTTCATCAAAAATTACATGCCTGGAGATGATACGGTTTGAGGATAAATCGAGGCAGCGGTAACCTTTTGTGATTGGTTGGATAACCAAGAAAAATGCACTCAGTGGAACGCGGTGCGAGTTTGTGGCTAGCTGTGGAGGAGAGGTTTGGAAAATAGCGACAGCCGAAGACACGTATATGTGAGTAATCTGGCGGAGAGCCGAACAAAGACTCGTGAGGAGATTTGTTGGATAGGACTTTGGTGGGAAGTCGGTTTAGAATATATGTGGCTGTGTGTAACGCTTCTGCCCAAAAAGAGGGAAGGATGTTGGCTTGGAACAGCAAAGAGCGCATGATATTGTTGGTTGTGCGGATGATGCGCTCAGCCTTACCATTTTGTTGTGAGGTGTGAGGGTAGGAGAAATGAAAGTGGGTGCCATGTGCAAGGAAGAAGTTACGAGCGGCGATGTTATCGAATTCTCTACCATTGTCACATTGGATGAAGGAAATAGAAGTTTGGAAGTGAGTCCAAATGTAGGCATGGAAATTTTGTAGAGTCTGAAAAGTTTCAGATTTGAGTTTGAGAGGAAATGTCCACAAGTAATGCGTGTGATCATCCAAGCATACAAGATAATACTTAATGCCAGACATGCTAGGTAAAGGAGACGTCCATAAATCACAATGGATTATTTCAAATGGTCTTGTTGTGCGAGACATAGAGGGGGAAATGGGAGACGAACATGTTTCCCAAGTTGACACGCATGACAAGTTAAGGTGTCAAGTTTATTACAAGAAATAGCACACGATGAGGCTAAGCTAGACAAAGCTGGGCGACTGAGGTGACCGAGGCGGCGGTGCCATATGGTGGTGGTGGTGGTATGGAAGGCGCGCAGTGGGGAGGGCAGCCGGAGCGGGTACAAGTCGCCGGAGCTATTGTAGTGAAGGATCTTGTGCCTGGTTCGGAGATCCTTGACAGAGAAACCGAAAGGGTCAAATTCCACAGAACAAAGATTGTCGGTGGTGAATTTTCGAACAGAGACCAAATTGGAAATAAGTTTGGGCGAGATTAGGACGTTGTGTAGGCTAAGAGGATGAGGTTGGGTGGTAAGAGTTTTCATGCCGGCGGCGGTGATGGGTAGACGAGTGCCATCATCGACGACGACATGAGAAGGAGAGGATGAGCGGGATAAATGGGACAAATTACCTGTGTCGGTGGAGAGGTGCGATGAAGTGCCGGAGTCCATGTACCAAGTGTTGCTGGGCTGCTGCACAAACATCGTGTTCAGGGTCTGGATCAGGCGCGCTGGATGACGGCGTGTACAACAGCGGCCCGGTTGGGGTAGGCTGGTACAGTGGTGCTGGCTGGTACGGCGGTGGCGCGCCCTGGAAGTTGCCAGGTGCGAGGAACGCCCGAGGTGGACCAGCGCCAAGGATGCCAGGGCCGCCCGGCGGCCAGACCTGGAATTGGCCGATCCAGGGATTGACCGAGACGCCAGGGCGAGCCCAGGGAGCGCCGCTGTTGTTGCTGCCGGTGTTCTTGTTGCCCTTGCCTTTGTACTTGGGCTTGGACTTGTGCTGGCCACCATTAGATCTTCCAGAGGTGGATTTGGAGGGAGTTGATGAAGACTTGTCCGTGGAGGCGATGAGGGCCATCAGGGGCGCGGGCTTGCCGATTTTGAGATCGGCTTCCTCGAGCAGGAGCAGAGAGCGAGCCTCAAGGAACGGTGGGAGAGGTGATCTCGTCTTGATGATGGAGGCCATGTGCCTGTAGTTCTCGTTGAGTCCTCGCAGTAGGGTGAGGACGAGAGTGTCGGGGGAGACCGGCTGGCCAATGTCGGTGAGGGCATCAGCGAAGTTCTTCAGACGCTGGGAGTAGGCAAGGATTGAGAGATCGCCTTGTGCCTGGTTGCGAAAGTCGGCCTCCAGAGAGAGACAGCACGTGAGGCCTTGTTGTCGAGGAAGAGGCCTTCGATGCTCATCCAGATGGCGTGGGCAGATGCGCCCGGGGTGAGGATTTTGGAGAGGATCTCCTCCGAGATCGAGGCATAGAGGAGCGAGCGCACCGCGAAGTCGGTGGCCGGCCATACCGGGTCGTCACCCGCAGGAGGAGGGGTGCCGTCGATGTGTCTGGTGGCGCCGAACTTACCGAGGAGACATGTGAAGAGTTCACGCCATCGGCTGAAGTTTGGAGGATGCATCTCGAGGGAGAAGGGGATTTGCGTGCGCACATTGATCGTGGATAGTGCGGAAGCGGGATTGTGAACGACGAGGGCATTGGCGGCAGCAGTAGCAACCGCCGCGGCGGCCTCTCCATTGTTGTCGCCCATGGGAGCAGAGAAGAGGAAAAAAAAAAAAGCTAGAATCGGTTTTTGGCTGATACCATGAAAGAGGGAAAAGATTGAGCGAATTCCACGATACAATTCTCATTGATGCTCTAGGCATATATAGAGTACAAGGTGTACAGGTTAGGCAGCTAATTACAGAGATTGACTAGAAGACAAATAAGGCAGCTTATCTATCAATACTAAATATATACGATCTACATGCCATAATGGTGGATATATTCCAACACTTATAATTTCCTAATAAGATCAGATGACTGTTCATGAAATTCGTGGTGTTACTCCAAAACTTGAGTTCCTTTTAGGATTCCTTCTTGTTCAATGACAAGCTGACAAGCATAATCAAAGTGTGAAATCATATTATTATCATGTTTGTGGTCTTTACATGTTTGTATTATTACAGCCAGTCTTGCCTCTGTCTTATCATATACTGTTTAAAAGACAATAGAAGTGTCTTTCTTTTCCTGTATGAAATTCTACAATTTCAGTAATTGTTAGCATGTGAACTGCATTTGGTTGTTTATTTCCATTTTTTGACTGTCTCTATAGCCCTTGTAACGACATTCTCCATTGATCATTGTAGGAGGCAGCTGCAACCTTTTTAACAGCATCACTTGCTTCAAGAAATGCTGAATCTGTTAATACCCCTTCTACTGCTCTGCCTACTCAAGGAACCTCATCTACTTCAGAGTGTCCTACTTCATCAGATCTATTCACAGGAACTTCTGGAGTTAGTGGATTTGCTAATTCTACCGATGTGGTGACGCAGCCTAGCAGCACCAGCAACAATGTAATTTTTCTCCATGCCCATATTTTATTAGTGTCTTTTCATCTAAGGAAATTTTTGTTCAATGGAGTCCATTAGAATAAAAGGATAAAGTGTTGCTTGCTCTGCCAGGAACATCTCAATCTCAGTGAAAAAGAATGCTCAAAGTCAGATGGTGCCCTGGGTGGCAGAACTGTTGAGGATGAGAAGCCAGATTCAGCAAGTACTGAAGATAAAACTGTTTCACATGATTATTCAAAGGGTTCACATATGGGCACTTCAACAAATCTAGATGAAAGAGACCATAGATCAATACCTGAAAGTAAGGATACAGTGGATGAAACTTGCACTACAATACCTTCCATGTCAGCTCCTAGGACAACCACAAGTAAAGTGGTTTCTTTGCAGTTGATTGTGGAACAAGAGAAGGAAACAAGTGCTAGCATCCCTAGTGTACTGACCTCAAATCCTGTGAAGTCAAATGATATTCAACTCAGTATTCATATGCTTGATGGGCGTAGTCTACAGACTAAACTGACAAAAGAAGCGGTTTTAAGGACTGTGAAGAATTTTGTGGACGAAAACCAAGGTGGTGGGGTTGGCTCATATGATCTGGCTATTCTTTATCCTAGAAAAGTATTCACTGAACAAGGTACTGAATCTTCCCTTCTGCTACAGATGTTATTGTCTTCACACCAGCTTGTTGGCATTTTGTTTGCATGTTTTTGGTCTTATATGATATTTAGAACGGAGGCATGGAGATAAGACATTGGTCTTGGCTTGATAAGAGAATAATCCTCTGTAGTTTCTTATGTGTAGCTCAACGCATTTTTTTTTGAATGGAAAATTAGCTGATGGACACTGTAAAAACAGGATATTACTATAAGACATTGATTGTGAGGATGAAATGTGGGTCTAGAACCCGCATATCATTGAGACATTAGTGTCCTACAGCTAACCCATTATTTTTCTAGTGTCCTATGGCAAATTGCCTCTTTTTTGATTTGTTGTTATTTCAGGAAACTACTTCTAGTTATTTCAAGAAACTACTTCTAGTCTTCATCTTTTTGCATTTGAGTGGTGAACTTGCTTTGTGAAGTCTTGATTGGCTGCAAATAAACTTGCTTGGTTGATTGGAACACAAGGTAAAGATTTTGTCAGTGAAATCCAAATGTTGTTGGGATTGATGTTGGTAAGGTATACAATTGTGTTGATGTATAATAATATAGTATACTTGAATTGCATTGGTGCAAATTTGCTCCTACTGCCAATGGGAGTGAAGCCTGAAATTGGCCCAGGATGTTAGTTGTTTCATCCTAAAGAACAAAGAAGTATCCTGGAAACATTAGATATCCTCTATATTCAATATCTGCCATCAATGTGCATAGGTGCCATCGAATACAGCCAATTCTGTTGGTTGATGAGAAATCATGATTCATGTATGGGCACTATGAGACTAATTTGGGAGGTGTTTCAGCAGTAACAAAAACCTCATGGTAAATTGGTAATTATTTGGAACATTTAATATTGGGAATTAGAGAAGCTATTTGGGTTTGTGTTGACCTATCTTGCAGCTTACAACTTATATGGGTTTTTCATAGTAATATAGAGTAGAGATCTCAACGCCTTCTTGAGCTGCAAGGGCACTCACTACTGGACTCAGATCCAGAGGGTTTTTTTTTCCCAGATTTAAGCAGGTTGGGTCAGAATGTCTGATGCAGGGTGGTGTGAATAGATTTAGCCAAATCAAATTAGGATCAATATATCTTCCTAAATTAGGAATTTTCTCTTTCAATTTATATAAGATTAGTTTAGATTCAGTTTGATTTGATCTTTTACAAGATTATAATTTATCTCTTTCTATTTAAATAGGATTAATTTAAATTTAGTTTGTTTAGATTACAATTGTAGCTATATATATTTTGCCCCTCTACGTTTAGAGATAAGTAAGAAATAAAGTTTAAAGTCTATCCCCATCTATCTATGTCTCCCTCTTTCTTTCTCTATTCTAGGCACATAATAATTTGGTATTAGAGCCAACTATCATGGCTTTCGACGCTGAAGTAGGCAAAGTTTTGGAGATATTCGATGCTGAAGTAAGAAATATTATGGAGAAGATGGACCAACTCCTCCAGAATATGGAGTTGTCCTACAAGAAACTTGATATCATCGATGTCCACCTAGACAAGGAAAAGAAGGGGCATGGTGACAACGCACAAGAGCTCTTTCATGATGTTGATGAGGTTTCTAACGACCTCGTGCATGTGGACATGTGGACAGCACTGAGCAAGTGGTACAGCAAGCAGGCAAAGTCACAATGGAGGCCCTCATCGCAGGAGATGGGCTCATTCGAGATAGTGAGCTCCCGTTTCTTAAGCCAGAAGATGATGCAGGAGAACTTGTTGAGTTGCAACGCAAAGTGCTCGCCACTCTTGATCCACTACAGCACTCGCCCCACCTTGTGGTGTCGTCCTCTTGAAGTCAATGGCAATGCCCTCGCACTTAACCACTTGGGTGTTGTCACATGGTGGCACAACACCCTCACATGTTTGCTATTCTCTTCCTCAACTACACTTCCAAGGGCCAAAAGGTCATCAAGCTATCTTCACTGGCTTCCCCACTGAGTTCGGAAAGAGGCACTTCTACATAATGATGTGAAGACGTGGAGGTGGGACCACCGTGATATGAACACGCCGGTGAAGGACGCGTTCACGGAAGGTGGCCCGATCTTCACGACGTAGAACCTAGATAACTAGTATCTGAAGATACCTGAATAACTAGTATGACCTGACGAAACGAGATAGCCAACAAATTGTAGAACAAGGGTTTGCGTATCAATGAATTCACCCCAACCACACTCTGAATTACCTATCCACACGGCTACGCACGGAGTTGGCGCACAGATTGGGTGATCACGAAGATCGTTCGAGTAATTTCAGAGAAAATCACAAGAACAAAGGATTAAGAGATTCAACTCTCAACTAAAACTAGGGTTTTTGTATACAATTTGAAAAATATTAATATCAATGTTGGGTTCCTAAAATTATGACCGTACCTCTTTTTTATAGAGGGTGGTGTTTACAAAAGATAGAAGATTAAAACTTAGAAATTCAATCTTAATCTAATTCAAAATGGAATAAAATCCTAACATACTATAAAAGATGAAAGAAATCCGGAATCAATTTACTCGGATTCGGATTGGATTTTTTCCTTCTGTGCAGTCGTTACTCTTTTGGGTCTCCTGGTTGCATGCGACTTCGGAATTTAATGATTCTTGATTTGTTGGAAAGCTCTTTTGAATTCCCTTCCAACAAGTACTCACACGACCAACTTGGACATCCGTGTTGAGAATGGCGCTTGATCGAAGTTCCTGGTCGAAGTCGAACTATCACTTGATCGGGAGACTGCATGTCGAGCAGAGTTCTTTTGGTTGTAGGGGGTGCAATTCTTGATGGAATTGAGTGATCTTGGGCTCGCTGCAAAGCTTAGAAAATTCTCTTTCCACTCAGTAGGTGTATGACCAGATTCGATGAACTCCTTTAACTCATACGTGGCTATGTCCTTCCTGTTATGCTCGCCCTCTTTATTTCTAATCAATATTAAGCAAGAGCTATTAGATAGTAGCATATTCTCATCATAATTTAATTTTTTGAGGATAAAGTCACCTGTTGGTTTAATTATCTGGCTTTCGTTCGAGTGATTGGTCTTCTATGTTCTTGTGGTCGAGTTCTAGTGCTAGAGATGTCCTCATCACAGCGCTACTGTTTTTCAGACATATTTGAATACATGTTCAGCTCGAGGACGAGCTGGTCTCTAGGAGGGGTGAAATGGTACGGATAGATGTCGCCAAATCAAATTAGGATCGATATCTTCATGAATTAGGATTTTTCTCTTTCAATTTGAGTTTAAATTTAGTTTGATTTGATTTCTTACAAGATTAGAATTTAACGCTTTCTATTTAAATAGGATTAGTTTATATTAGTTTATTTAGATTAAAATTGTTAGGCTATATATATATTCTGCCCTCTATGTTTGGAGGTAAGTAGGAAATACAATTTAAAGTGTATCCTCATCTATCTCTTTGTGTCTCCCTCTCACTTATCTCTAATCTAGGCACGTACCATAGGGGAACAGGCATCACACAACACTGCAGTATCAATTTATATTTTCATTGAACTTATTGTATTCTTATTATTTCACCAATAAGTTAGTTCTAGTTTTAATGTCGTTAGATTAAAGAGATTGTGCCTCCTCTTTATCATAAAAATATTGTTCTAAAAATAATAACAATTAACTTAAAATAATGAAGAAATCGAAACATAGGTACTTCTGTTTGGTTAAGTACATGTCTCGGCAGCGGAATTGTGTGGGTGGAAAAATATCCACTTTCCTTATGGGTTTGTTCTCTGGAGTTGTTGGAGTGGAAACTGACGAAGGGGAAGGTGGGTGGCAAAATCTGATATCTTACGAACCCTGCATCAATCAAAATCAATTTAACATACCAATCATGTAATTAGCATGCAAATGGTAGCATCTGAATTACCATACCTCAGTATACGGTTATCATAGTTTATATGGTATACACTGTACTAAAAGAAAGTAGATTATGGCAATTTTGTAAAATAGATAATTACTATCAGGTGTAAGCTAAACCTTCTCTCATTTTGGTCACTCATTAATAATGTGTGAGAAAGAGTTATGGAACTGTTTCCATTTTTTAGCCCAAAGAAGAAATTTTCACATGGATTTTGAAATACAATTCTATATGAGAATTCACCCTCTCACAGCTACAGTTAACTTCATTTACTGGAATGATGTCAATTTGAGAGTTTGAATACTTTTCCTGTGTCTCTCAGATCATTAAATATTCTGAATATGGTGTTTCTAGTACAATTACAGTGCATTTAAGTTGTGCTTACATAGCATTTCATGTTTGCTTATATTTGTGGTCTTGATTCTGGTGCGGCATTATAAGCAGTGCTGATTGGAATATTTCCTGCATTTCTCGTTAGTCCTTTGTTTCTACTTGGAGTGTAATTGTCGCATTCCTAGATCTAGTTAAATTTTCTTAGACAAGAATTAATCTTCAAATTCTTGTTCAGATATGGAAACAATGTTGCGTGATCTGGGTTTTGAAGGCCGGCAGGCCTTGATTGTTGTCCCTCATCGTCGATCTGTTCAAGTGCCAAGACACCAATCACCATCCTATGATATGGACAGCAATATGAACACACACAATTCAAGTGTTGGGGGATATTTTGGTTATTTGAGAACAGTACTGTCATATGCGAACCCATTCTCCTACTTGAGAGGAAATCCCACTTCATCAAATCCCGAGCAACTGACACATGAAGGCTCGCACCATTACGGTATGTTTTCTTATTTCCTTTCTAGTTCAATCACCACTCATGCTGATTGTTTCTTACTCTACTGTTTGCATCGGATGCTGTCATCTTGTTATTGAATTTCCATGTCCTTATTTAGTACTGCAGTTCACATGTTCCGGCTAGTATCAGTATGTTTGTTCTGCCCAATTCTATTATATGTTTACATTCTTCCAAAACAGATCCTAACTCGGGTCACTGGAACCGTCCTGCAATGGAGGGAGCATCCCGTCACCTTTCCGGTAATGGAAGCCAAACAGCTAGTGGTAGCTCCGGAAACACTGGTAGAAAGCAATCCAGGCCATTTGGTGGCAATATTCACACTTTGAGGAGTGAGGATGAAGGTCCATCTGATGACAGGAATGTTTTTTGGAACGGGAATTCCACGGAATTTGGAGGCGATGACAAGAAATAATGTGGCGTATCACAGTTATAGATACCTAGAACATATCACAGGGGAAATTAAAATATTATGAACAATCTGAGGAGTCACATTGAGTGGTGAAATTGCATTACTTTCTAGTACTTCTGGTAGTGTTTACACGTCTTGGTTATTCGATCGATGTATTTCGTTGAACAGTAAGTGCCTTGGAAATTGAACTTGCAGTAAACCAAATGTGACTCCAAAACGTTGTGATTTAGAGATCCAATATCCAAGTGGATGTTTAATTGCCTTTTCAATTGGGAGTTTGAAAGGGTTCTGCTTTTGCATGAGTATTATAAACTCAAGCTTGTCTAATGAGCCAATTCAATAGTAATATATTTTGAAGGGTTTAATATTATTTGAGTTGTAAGCAGAAGGAAATAGTTCATATTATCTCTCTTTATTTTCAAAAAAGTATACATTACTTTTTATACTATGAAACCGGACATTATATTCTATATATTTTTTTTGGTCTGAAATATATATTTTTGGTCTGGAATCAATTTTTGATTGGTTTTGAGTGGTGGATTTTTGCAATTTCACTCTAGTCTTTCTAAATCACATGGCAAGTGTCTTACCTTTTCTTTTTTGGCTGGAACAATGGCGGGCCATTCCGCCCTGTGGGTTTACCGGTGAAGATGATGCGGCAAAGAAACGAAGAGTTGTCCAAGAGGGACCAACGAATACTGTAGCTTTGAATTTTCAAGCAGCTAAATTGCAAGAAGATAGTACTGTTGTATTATATGTGGCTCTAACGGTACTACTATTGCATGCATGCATGCGCTTGAAACTGGCTCGTAGGCCTCGCCGTCGTGTTCGATCTTGCCGGACATCTCGTCGAGTGACTTGCCCTTCGACTCCGGCACAAGGAAGGTGAGCAGGAGCCCGATGAAGTAGCAGGCAGCGAGCATGAACAGCGACTTGCGCATGTCAATGCCCGGGCGGTACCCGTGCCGCGAGCTGCGCGCTTGCACGAAACACTCCACAACGGCACGGGCATTTTGCAGTCCACACCGGCACGAGGTTGGCGCAAGCGGTTCGTGCGAAACGTGCACGGAGTTTCTGCAACACTAGTGCACCATGCTTAAAATTCAACTTATTGCGGCTTGTTCTGCAGAACCATCATTTAAAGACCACGACAATTATAGATTAGTTTGATTGGACACTAGATCCAAAGAGCCTAGTGTAGGTGAAGGTCAATGAAGGCCACAATGAACTAGTAGGCTGCCACGGTGCTGCAGTGTGCGAAGAGCACCTTGGCACGCGTGATGTTGTGGACCACAAATACTTGTTATGTTATTTAGAAAGACTAGAGGAGTGATATTATAAAAATTCATTGCTCAAAACTAGTCAAAACTAGTGGAAGGCTGATTTCAAATCAATTCTAAATTGGTTTTAAAGTACACAAAGCAGAATGTCTGGTTTCAAAATATAAGGGGTTATGTAGATTTTTTTGAAAATAGCGGGAGTAATTTGAACTTTTCCCTAAGAAAAATTTGAAGCCCATCCAAATAATTGTTTATTATGTTTTTGCTAGCTACTAGTCCAATATTGGTTGACATCAGGGTTTAAATTCTTGTTTTACAACTAACTTTTGACAATCGGTTTCGTGGTGATTCTGATCTACTATTTTTTATTTTTATTTATATTTTTCTCAAATTTTCATATTTCTCTGATCTTATAAGTCACTAATTTATGAATGATTACAACAAAGCTTCCTGACACTCCTTATACTAGCTGGTTATATCTGCTTGGTCCAAGCTGAGACGGTTCATGCAAACCCACTGGGAAGCTGAACACTGTAGACACAATGCTTGCTCATTGTGGTTGGAAACATTCAAAAACTGACATGTGAGTTTACTTATGTTCTCTATGGTGGTGTAAATTAGAATTTTTGATGTAGGTCATGAAGGTCTACAAGTCATACATGAAAGAATAGAGAAGGATAAAGAAAAGAAACCTACATGTCTTAGCCTGAGGTTGGGGCATAGTTCATTTTTTTATAAGAATACTCATAATATGTTTATGCATGCCAAAGAAGCGTTTTTGGGACTTGATATTTGTCGTAGCATGCATTCCACACTCTTAATGTTGATTTAAAAGAGGTTCCATATAATATTCTAAATTGGTAAGCTTCCTAATAAAGAAGGAATCTGGAAGCAAAATTCTGATACAACTCAGGAAAGATTTCTTTCTATGGCTGATTATGATGGAACCACAAGCTATAAAAAGAGATATCGTCATGACCAGAAGACATCGAAGAAGATCGGCGGAAGATGGCAAGCTCTAGATCGAATTTTCTAAGTCAAGATAGAGTTTAGGGAAATTACTTTTGCCTAGTTAGGTAGTTTTACATTCATCTTCTTGAGTCTCTCCCAAGTGCATAGCTAAGGGTAGATTAATTATATAGATTAGTCACCAAACAGGTTGTAAAGTTGGAGTGTGGCTAAAGTTAGATTAATTGTATAGGTTAATCACTAAACTAGTCATCAAGTGAACTGATAACTCCTTCTAGTGGTTTTCTCTTGGACGAGTTAGAAGGGAGTATCGACAATAAATAGGGGTAACCTTCTGCTCCTGAATCTATATAAATCTCTGTATTTTTCTCTCTGGCTCTGTGCATCTTGGGGAAGAAGTGACATATATCAGGGTGCCTGTGCTATTTCGAAACAATCTACAAATTCATGTAGCATGTATCAAGTATTAGACCCACTCCAATATTTTGCTATAAGGCAGCTGGTGCCAACTGCGAAAAGAGAAATTTTTGTAGTGTATATCCTAGTATTACAAGATTTACTCCGACATGTCTACTGAGCCAGTAATGCTCGATCAGGTGGTGAACAAAGAATTGCCTATGGAGCATCATGATTGAGAATTTGAAGAATTAAGAGGCATGATCGCGAACATGGAAGAGCACTTGATGTCAATACTGGGGGGTGCCTCTGACAACCCGTCAGATAGGAACAATTCCAAATGGCGATGCTCTTCTTGCCATGCAAGGCGAGAAGCAACCGTGTAACAAAAACAGTAGTAGTCTTCAAGTTGGCTAAAAAGGTGGACAGCCTGGAGGGTCCCAAGGGGTCAGGAGATCAATGCCACTGTGATTGGTCTCGCTCTAGAGCCAATGACCACCTTAAGGACCCTCGTTGTGATCATTGATGCAGAAGCCAACATCGATGACTCCTTACGAGTTAAGGTAAGATAAGCACTCCGGCAACAGGTCATCTGACAAGCAATCGCAAATCAATAGTTCCACGTCTTCGGAAGAAATGTGGAAGATCGTCTTTGATCGCTTGGACCCATGGAGTAGGCACTCATCCTCCCCCAAGAAGAGCCATCTCCGAAGGGAGAGTACACCCTCCTCTGAAAGTAGCGAATAGCACTACTGCTTGCTTTCCAACTGTTGGGGATGATGTCAAAGCTCATCGTCTCGATCACAAAGCAAGCATGTATACGTTAGTCGATAACCAACTGTACAAGAGGGGTGTCATTGGAATATTAATGAAGTGCGTGACCCCGCAATCAAAGCTTGGACCTATTGCAGGAATACACGAAGGAGATTGTGACGCCCATCATTCCTTCCGAACATTGGTCGGTAAAGTCTTTCGACAAGGTTTTTATTGAATCACTGTTGGGGTATAAAATATACCACCGACAGATTTTACGGAAGTGTTTGACACGAGAACAGCGGCGCGAGCTGACCGAGTGACCGGTCACCTCCCGCCGGGAGGCTCCCCCGGCGTCAGCACGATCATTGTCCCTCCAGGGGATATGCCGGACCTCTAGGCCCTCGAAGTATCTATCCATCTTGGGCACGTCTCCCAGGTAGAGACTCAAGTTCGCGTCATGGCACAAGTATGACTTGTCTATTTGGCAAACCACAAGCTGGGAGTTCTCCTTGACTAGGAGGCGACAAATCCCTAGGGAGCGCGCGAGGCGCAGCCCCAGGAGCAAGGCCTCGTACTCGGCTACGTTGTTCGTAGCGGGGAACTCAAGTCTCGCTGCGTACTCCAGCGTCCTTCCCTCAAAGCTCCGGAGGACTACCCCTGCGCCAGCCCCCGGCGAGACACAAGGAGCCATCAAACATGAACATCCAATGGTCGTTGCGCCAGGGCGGCTCGACGGGCGTCTCCCCCTTCGCCCCAGAGGCTGGGTCCATTCTGCCACAAAGTCAGCGAGGACTTATGATTTGATGGCGGAATGGCCCGTAAGAGAGAGGGAGAAGGGAGCCAGCTCGGTTCCCCACTTCCCAATCCGGCCGATGGCCTCTTTGTTTTGTAGCATCTCCCATAGGGGGAGGGAAGACAGGACGGTGATCGGGTGTCCCAGGAAGAAGTGGCGGACCTTCCGGGACACCATTAGGAGGGCGTAGCAGATCTCCACCTCTGTGTACTGTGTCTTAGCCCCTTGGAGGGCTTCGCTCATGTAGTACACGGGGCGCTGCTGCCCGTCCTGCTCATTTACCAGTATCGCGCTCACAACGACTGGGGTGGCGGCGAGGTAAAGGAGCAAGGGTTCTTCTGGAGATGGGCTCACGAGCATTGGAGGGCTTGTGAGATACTTCTTCAAGTCATCGAAGGCTGCTTGGGCCTCGGGAGTCCACCTGAACCCCTCGAGGCCCCGGAAGATTTTGAAGAATTGGAGGCTGTTGCATCTAGGCCTTTCATGCCTAACCCTGATGTGTTTTGATGGTTGATATTTTTGGACTAACTATGTGTTTGAGTTATTGTTACAGATTTCAGACAACCGCACAAAAAGCGAGGGCTGGTAATCAAGATGTTGAAGTTCAATTTAAGTTGTTCAAAAGCATAAGAAGACGCAAAAAGAAATTGTTTTTGCTGGACTAAACTGATGCATCGAGGTATGTTGTAGTTCTAGGTTTACCGATCTCAGGGTGCATGAAGATCGATCGGTTTAAGGATTTTATTCTTAGTTTAAACCGTACTATAAAGAGGGGACGCAAGTTCTCTCTACATCTGCAATCATACCGAGAAAAATCTAGGTCAATGCACGCATATCATTATCTGTGGTTTTTCGACAATTTGTTTTGATGTATTGAATTTTGTCAACAGTTGAGGTTTTTACTTCTTGAGAAAGATCTGAAAAGATCTAATTTTTGTTGCTGTTATCAAAAATGTTCTTCTCGAAAATATCTTCAAAACAAAACTGAAATCATTTGAATCAGATCTCTGGATTTTGAGTTTTCTCTGTTTTTATCCAGACTGACTGTCAGTCTTTGTAACTGACTGTCAGTATGATTGTCAGTTTGATAAACTGACTAATCTCCAGAGAGTATGTTTTTATTGAGCTGATTTTTGTTGTACTAGACTGACTGTCAGTGTTGGTAACTGACTGTCAGTATGAATGTCAGTTAGTGCAAACTGACAAATCTCCAGAGAGCATGTTTTCTGTCTCAGTTTTTTTTTGTATTAGACTGACTGTCAGTATTGGTATACTGACTGTCAGTATGGTTTCGACCACAGAGAGTTTTTGAGTTGGTTTTAAATTCTGTTTTTCTCTGTGAGACTGACTGTCAGTTTTACACACTGACTGTCAGTTTGGTCAGTAAATTTTTGTTGTTATCTGCTTCAACGGTTATAAAGTTTTTAGCCGTTGCTTTTCACTGTTGACATTGTGGACACTGACTGTCAGTCTTTGTAACTGACTGTCAGTTTGGACTGTTTCTTTTTACCATTTTAGTCCACAACGTTCGAGCTGTTGTGATCCTATTTTTACTCTTTCTGGTGATACACTAGACTGACTGTCAGTTTGTGAGACTGACTGTCAGTCTTAGTTACTATTTTTCAGCTCGAGCACAAACGGCTCTTTTGACCACGAAGGCTATAAATAGAGGTGTTGAGCTACTGTTTCAACACAAGAAAACACAGCAACACAGCCTTTCATACTTTCTCTCTAGTGCTTCTTCGTTTTACTTATAACTTGATCTTTTGATCGAGTCGTGAGAGTATTAGCCACATCGAGCATATTGTTCTTGCATTCTCATTTCTAGATATTTTTCTCGGTGTGCATTGGAGGTCTAGAGTAGACCTTGCTTCTTATTACTCTTGGTGAGCGCCCTCACCTAGACGGTTCGAAGGCGTAAATCGCTGATCTCTCCAAATCGGAGATTGTCGGAGAGACGCGATTACTTGTAAAAGGCTTGGTGCTCGCCTTTCCGGAGGGGACAAGGAGCAACCTTAGTAGATAGTGTCCTGTGTGGATACTGAAGCTATACTCAAGGACTGAGTGCTTCAACGAGGACTAGTGGAGACTGGGCGTGTCTCCGATACCTCGGGATATATTGGTTTCAATCTCTTATCTTTTACTATTACTTGCTTTACCTTAATTTGAATTTTCATTTGCAAAAACAAATTTTAAAAGTCTCCTATTCACCCCCTCCTCCTCTAGTCGACATCCTGATCCAACACGTGGTATCAGAGCATTGGTCTCTCATTTATAAGCTTCACCGCTTAGAGAGAGGATGTCGTCTACTGATGGCTTTAATCTGGGTCATACTAGCCGTGCGCCTATCTTTGATGGGACTAACTATCCCTACTGGAAAGTGCGTATGTCTGTATTTCTAGAAGCCATGGGATTGGATGTCTGGTTGATTGTTAAAGTTGGTTTTTCTCCTCCGGATGATCCGGAAAGCTATACTGAAGATGATAAGAGAAAACAACATCTGAATGCTCGTGCTTTAAATGCTTTATTTACTGGTTTATCTCTAAATGAATTTAATCGTGTAAGCAACTTGAATACTGCTCACAAAGTTTGGAAAACTTTAGAGGAAATATATGAAGGAACTACTAAAGTAAAAGAGGCTAAACTTTTAATGGTTAGACAAAAGTATGAAACTTTCAAAATGTCTTCTTCTGAATCTGTTGATTCCATGTTTACTAGATTGAATAATATTGTGAATGAACTTAAAGGTCTTGGTGTTATCTTTACTGATCTGGAAATTGTCAGAAAAATGCTTCGAGCTCTCCCAGAAAGCTTTGACACTCTTGTAACAGTTTTGACAAACTCCGATCTTTCTACAACTTCACCTACTGATCTCTATGGAAATTTGATTACCCATGAAATGCACAAAAAGGAGAAGAAGGAACTGAACGAAACCTCTGATACAAAGAAAAAGACGGAGGCTTTCAAAGCAAATTCCAAGGACGGCACAAGTGAAGGTTCCTCCGATGAAGACTTGGCTCTCTTGGTAAGAAATACTCAACGTCTTCTTCGCAGGTTACACAAGAAGGGAGTGAGCATCGACACTCGTCCAAAAGGTTCAAGACCAACAAACTTCAAAGATGTGATATGCTATGAATGTCATGAAAAAGGACATATAGCATCAAGATGTCCGAACAAGAACAAATCTACGGATAAAAAGAAGAAGAACTTCAAGAAGAAGTTTAACACTCCTAAAAAGGCATGCTTTGGCGAATGGATGTCTGGAGGTGAGAATTCCGACTCCGACTCTGATGATGAGAGATGTACAAAGAAATTAGCCGGAATTGCCCTCAAAAATTCATCAAGCTCTCCAGTTTGCCTTATGGCAAAAAGGAATGAAAAGGTAACTTCTTTTGATCCCTCCTATGATGATCTAGTTGAAATGCTAAATGAAATTAATGAGGCCTATGGCAAAACTAAAAGAAAATATAAGACCCTTAAGGAAGAATTTTCAACTCTTTATAATCAACACTCTGAATTAAAGGAATCTTATGAAAATGCTCTTATGAAAGATGTCTCAAATTTGTCTTGTAAAGCTAGCATTGGTACTTCTTGTAATGATATTGATAATTTTCAACTAGATACACCATGCGCTTCAAATGAATCCACTCTCTGTGAAAATATTAAACTTAAATCTCAAGTTAAAAAATTAGAAAAAGGGTTAGAAAATAGCTATAAAGGTAAAATATCTCTTGACCTAATTTTAGGTAGTCAAAGATGCACCTTTAGAAAAGAAGGTCTAGGATATTTTCCTAATAAAGATAAAAAGATAAAAATTAGAACTGTTGTTACAAAAGCATGTAACCTGTTTTGTCATAAATGCCATGAAGTAGGTCATTCACATGATTCATGCCCTCTTATGACATCTGCATATTTTGATGCTTGTTACATGCTAAAACGGTCAAAGAAAGGTTATGCTATTGCAAAATATGTTGGTGCACCAATGATGAACAAAAGAAAAAAATCTATTTGGGTGCCCAAAACTTTGATCGCTAATATTAAAGGACCCAGAAGTGTTTGGGTACCAAAATCAACTTAAATTCTTTTGCAGGTAAACTACAAAAATGGTGGACGTCATTGGGTGCTTGATAGTGGATGCTCCGAGCACATGACCGAAAATGCCAAACTGTTCACCACAATAAAAGACAATTCCGACGAACATCAAAAGATCACCTTTGGAAATAATCGTCAAGGAAGTGTGACAGGTTTGGGTAAAGTTGCCATTTCAAATGATTTAACAATTTCAAATGTTCTTTTGGTTGAATCTTTAAATTTTAATTTGCTTTCAGTTGCACAAATTTGTGATCTTGGTTTCCGCTGTATCTTTTATCCAAATGAAGTTTTGGTTGAAAATTTAAAAGACAATTCTTTGATTTTTAAAGGTTTTCGTCATGAAAATTTATATCTAGTTGATTTCTCTTCAAAAGATGCATCTCTTTCAACATGTCTTGTCTCACAAACATCTAAAGGATGGTTATGGCATCGGAGACTTGCTCATGTTGGAATGCATCAACTTAAAAAGCTTTTCAAACGTGATTTAGTTATTGGCTTAAAGGATGTGGTCTTTGAAAAGGATAAACCTTGTAGCGCTTGTCAAGCAGGCAAGCAAATAGCTACCACACATCCAACTAAGCGAATACTTTCTACAAGCAAACCTTTGGAACTTTTGCATTTGGATTTATTTGGACCTTCAGAGTTCCAAAGTATTGGGGGAAATAGTTATTGCTTGGTTATTGTTGATGATTTCACTCGTTTTACTTGGGTTTTCTTTATTTCTCAAAAATCTGAAACCCCCGTTGTTTTCAAAAGTTTTGCAAAACGTGTTTCTAATGAATTCGAATTGTCCATCAAGAAAATCCGTAGTGATCATGGTGGAGAGTTCGTTAATTCAACTTTATTTGATTTTTGCGACTCTCTTGGAATCAAACATGAATTTTCCACATCCTATACTCCACAGCAAAATGGAGTTGTTGAAAGGAAAAATCGAACATTAATAGAGATGGCAAGAACCATGTTATGTGAGTATAATACTCCTATTCGCTTCTGGGCAGAAGCAGTTCACACAGCTTGCTATTCTATTAATCGACTCTATTTGCATCCTCTTTTGAACTTGACACCTTACGAACTTCTTTTTGGAAGAAAACCAAATATTTCATATTTTCGTGTTTTTGGTTGTAAATGTTACATCTTAAGAAAAAGAAACTTTGGTGGAAAATTTCAAAGAAAAGTTGATGAGGGTTTTCTAGTTGGTTATTCTACCACTAGCAAAGCCTATCGTATTTTTAACAAAACGTCAGGTTGTATTGAGGAATCTTGCGATACTGAGTTTGATGAAACTAATAACTCGCAAGAAGAGCAAGCTGTTCATGACACTTCAGGTGAAATTCAAGAACCTTTGAAAAATCTTACCATTGAAGAAGCTGAGGAAGTTGATGAAGATGGAAGTGAAGACTACAATGAACAACCTGAACCTTCTGTGCAAGCTGAGTCTGCTGCAGAAGAAGCAGCACAAGAAGAAGCGCCAAGCCAGCATAGAACAATTATCAAGGATAACCCTTTGAACCAAGTTCTGGGTGATATTAGTAAGGGTGTTCTAACTCGATCTCGTATTGCTTCTTTTTGTGAACATCATTCATTTGTTTCTTCTTTAGAACCAACATGTGTTAGTGAAGCTCTAGATGATCCTGACTGGGTAAATGCTATGCATGATGAACTAAATAACTTTACTAGAAATAAAGTCTGGAACTTAGTAGAAAGACCTAAGGATCATAATGTCATTGGAACAAAATGGGTTTTCAGAAATAAGCAAGATGAAAATGGACTAGTAATTAGAAACAAGGCTCGTCTTGTTGCTCAAGGTTTCACTCAAGTCGAAGGTTTAGATTTTAGTGAAACTTTTGCTCCTGTGGCGAGACTTGAAGCAATTAGAATTCTTCTTGCTTATGCTTCTTATTTTAACATTAAACTTTTTCAAATGGATGTTAAAAGTGCTTTTCTAAATGGTGAAATTTCAGAACTTGTATTTGTAGAGCAACCTCCCGGGTTTGAAGATCTAAAATTTCCAAACCATGTTTTTAAACTCACGAAAGCTCTGTATGGCCTCAAACAAGCTCCTCGAGCTTGGTATGAACGCCTTAGAGATTTTCTTCTTTCTAAAGGTTTTAAAACTGGAAAGGTTGACACAACTCTGTTCACCAAGAAAATAGATGATGATTTATTTATTTGCCAAATTTATGTGGATGACATAATTTTTGGATCTACTAATGAATATTTTTGTCAAGAATTTGGAGATATGATGTCTAGGGAGTTCGAGATGTCCATGATTGGTGAGCTGAGCTTCTTCCTTGGACTTCAAATCAAGCAACTCAAGAACGGTACGTTCGTGAGTCAAACAAAGTACGTGAAGGACCTGCTCAAGCGCTTTGGAATGGAAGAAGCTAAGGCTATTAAAACCCCCATGGCTACAAATGGACACCTTGACATGGACAGAAATTCAAAAACAGTAGATTCTAAACTCTATAGGTCTATGATTGGTAGTCTTTTATATCTTACAGCATCTAGGCCTGATATCATGTTTAGTGTGTGTTTATGTGCTAGATTTCAGTCAGATCCTAAGGAATGTCATTTAACTGCTCTTAAAAGAATCCTTAGGTATTTAAAATGTTATCCCAGTTTAGGCCTTTGGTACCCTAAAGATGCAAATTTTGAATTAATTGGGTATTCTGATTCTGATTATGCTGGGTGTAAGATTGATCGAAAGAGCACATCTGGTAGCTGTCAGCTGTTGGGGAGATCATTAGTATCATGGTCATCTAGGAAGCAAAACTCAGTTGCTCTCTCAACAGCTGAAGCTGAATACGTGTCTGCAGGTAGTTGTTGTGCTCAATTATTATGGATGAAACAGACATTTTTGGATTATGGAATTAAATTTGATAAAGTGCCTGTCGGGGTATTAAGAATACCCCGGCAGGTTTTGAAGACGATCCTAGCGGAGATCACGCAGCGCGGGTTGACCGGGTGACCGGTCCTCCCCCGCCGGACAAACACAAGAATTGACACGTGGATTTATACAGGTTCGGGTCCCGGTGGGGGCCCTAGTCCTGTCGACGCGCTCTCGACCGGAGTCGGCTGGGGAGGCTCTCTCCGGGGGAGAGGCTTCCGGAGCACGTCTGTGAGATTAGCTATTCCAAATAATAATGAACTGATCTTTTACAACAGAGGGGTACAAGGGCTATTTATAGCCCCAAAAAGAAGCAAAAAACCTAAACTACCCCGGGAGTCACCGTCGGATTGAAGGGTAGGACCGTCCTTCTCCCGGTCAAACGCCTTGGATGCTTGACAGGTGGCCGCTGATTACCGAGGCGCCCCTCGCGTGACCTGCACGTGATAAACAAACAGGGCTTTTACCTTTTAGGAGGGCGGTGACGTCCGGGACCTCTTCCGGAGAGCAGGGTCCCGGGAGCCCAAAAGGTGGCGCCCGGGGCAGACACCGGAGGCCACTGTCCCCGGGCACATGGCGGCGCCCGGGACATGCCCGGGGGGCCCTGTCCCGAGGACCAAACGGCGGCGCCCGGGACATGCTCGGGGGACACGGTCCCGGGGACCAAACGGCGGCGCCCGGGGCAGGCACCGGAGGCCACTCTCCCTGGGCGAATGGCGGCGCCCGGGACATGCTCGGGGGACACGGTCCCGGGGGCCAAATGGCGGCGCCCGGGGCAGGCACCGGAGGCCACTCTCCCCGGGCGAATGGCGGCGCCCGGGACATGCTCGGGGGACACGGTTCCGGGGGCCAAATGGCGGTGCCCGGGGCATGCCCGGGGGACACGGTCCCGGGGGCCAAATGGCGGCGCCCGGGACATGCCCGGGGGGCACGGTCCCGGGGGCCAAATGGCGGCGCCCGGGACATGCCCGGGGGGCACGGTCCCGGGGCCCAAATGGCGGCGCCCGGGACATGCCCGGGGGGCACGGTCCCGGGGACCAAATGGCGGCGCCCGGGACATGCCCCGGAGGCACGGTTCCGGGGGCCAAATGGCGGCGCCCGGGGCATGCCCGGGGGACACGGTCCCGGGGGCCAAATGGCGGCGCCCGGGACATGCCCGGGGGGCACGGTCCCGGGGGCCAAATGGCGGCGCCCGGGACATGCCCGGGGGGCACGGTCCCGGGGACCAAATGGCGGCGCCCGGGACATGCCCCGGAGGCACGGTCCCGGGCGCCTAAAAGGCGGCGCCCGGGACATGCCCGGGGGGCACGGTCCCGGGGGCCAAATGGCGGCGCCCGGGACATGCCCGGGGGGCACGGTCCCGGGGACCAAATGGCGGCGCCCGGGACATGCCCCGGCGGCACGGTCCCGGGCGCCTAAAAGGCGGCGCCCGGGGGGCACGGTCCCGGGGGCCAAATGGCGGCGCCCGGGGCAGGCACCGGAGGCCACTGTCCCCGGGCAATTATGAACTTACCTGGACTTGACCGCGTGGAGATTTCCCCCAACAGCAGCCCCCCATGCCCTCCGGGGACGAAGCCTGAGCCCCCGGAGGGAATGGTTACGGTATCGGGAAAATTTCCGGACGCAAACTCCGGACGAAAATCACCGGAGCCCCGACGACGCTTCGGTTTCTGTGCCGGGCACCTTATGGCCGCGCCGTTTTCGCAATAAATGCACGCGCGGTTCGAACCGGCGTCTCGATCTACGCGCCTGTCCCTTCGTTTCCCGCGCACGGTTTGAATCAGTGGTCCAGATTGCTCCGAGGGGGCCACGCGGCGCGCATCTAGATCACGGCCAGCCTCTATAAATAGGGCCTTAGGGGGCCCCGGAAGCTCATTCCAAATCTTCAACTCCAGCCTCAGCTCTCCCGGTAGCGCTCTTCCGGTAGCTTCTCCGGTAGCCTTTTCCGGTAGCGAGCGTCCGGGAGTTGTAGACGTAGCCACCTGAAAACTTAGCCACCGAAAAACAAAGAACTCACCTAATGGCGCCCAAAGGTCGAGCAAAGACCACGGACGTGCCCCCGGAGGAAATCCCCGTGGATTTCCTTTGGGCCTCCGAGTTCTCGGCCTCGGACGCGGAGTCCTTGGTCAAGAAAGGTGTCGTCGAAGAGGGGGACATCCGGGTCCCCCTAAAGAAGGACGGAGCCCCCCGCCCCAGGCCCGGAGAGGTCGTGGCCTTCGAGGCCTTCCTCGAGGCGGGGCTCCGGCTCCCGGTGCATCCGATGCTCCGGGAGTTTCTCAAAGAGTACGGGGTGGCTCTCAACCACCTCACCCCGAACGCGCTTGTCCGTATGGGCCTCTTTATATGGCTCTACGAGACAGCGACCGGGCGGGAGCCCACCCTCCGCGCCTTCCGGTACTTCTATGAACCGGCGGCGCGGAGCTCCCACCTGGTGAAGGGAGGACCGAAGTCCCCCTTCGGCTCGGTGATGGTCCAAATGCTGCCCTCCCGGGTGGCGGACTACCCGGCGGCGGCCTCCCGGGACCACTGGGGGGACTGGCTCCGGAGGTGGTTCTACCTCCGGGTCCGGGATGAGGCGGTGGTCTATGCCCCGGAGCCTCCCACCTACAGCCGATCCTCCGCACCGAAGCCGCCGGTGTGGACGGACGAGGAGTTCGAGCTCCTCGGGAAGGTGGTGCTGGCTAAGAAGGCCCGCTCAATGCGGGACGCCGCGGAGGAGCTGGCGCTCCTGCGGCTTTCCCCCTTCTCACGCGGGGGAAGGGGGATCGGCATGGGCCCGGAGCAGCGGCCTCCGGTCAAGCCGGTGACGCGGCGTAAGTCCCCTGCATTTTTGTACTTGCGGTTTTTTATGAAAAATTGACTAACTTTTTACCTCTTGCAGTGCGCCCGTACCCGGCGGCGAGGGACAAGGCGGAGCACCTCCTGGGGAGGTACTTCGCCGACGAACACGAGCGCATCGTGCGCCTCGTGGGGGAGGGGCCTCCCCGGAACTTGGTGGCCGAGGCCTACGGGCTCAGGCTTCCGGAGAGGAAGCCCCTTCCCACCCCCGGGTCTCATAAACGGGGGAAGGACGCGGCCGGGGGCTCGGAGCCCAAAAAGCCCCGGGTCCAGAAGACCCCGGCTCCGGCGACGGCGCCGGCGACGACGCCGGTGAGGGCCCGGGACGCAGCTCCCGGAGCCGAACATGCCCGGGCGGCGCCCCGGGCAAAGGCGACGCCTCCGCCCCCGGAGGCCCCTGTCGAGGCCCGGGGGAAGGAGGTGGTTGTCGATGGGGCGGGGTCCGATTCGGCGGACTACGCCCCGTCGCCAGTTCGCGTGACGCTCCTCTCGCCTCTCCCGGCGGCATTGGCGCCGGAGAGGCTAGAAGTGCGGTTTTCGGGGGCGGCGCCCCCGCGCCTCTGGCCGGTGGATGAGGAGGGGGGGAGCCCCTCAGTCTTCGAGGTCCCCCCGGAGCAGGAGGCTCCGAGGGCCCTCCGGCCTGGGGCGGGGAAAGGCCCAATGATCCCCCCCCGGGCGGAGATCCCCGCCCAACCTTCGTCTTCGTCTTCGGAGGAAACTTCGTCGACGAAGACGCCGGCGACGCCGGCCGTTCTCCCGGATTCGGAGGTCCGGGGGCCCTCTCCCGGCCGCGACAGGAGGGCCGGGCAAGACACCTCCCTATTTCCTGCGGGGGAGGTGGCCCGCTACGCGGAGGGCCTGCACAACCGGAAGGTGCAGGCCTTCGTAGCAGGAGGAACGCTCCATGAGCGTTTTGAGGGGCTCGAGTCCCTCGGAGCCCAGGTAACTCGAGCTCTCAACACTTCGTCTTTTTTTTTTTCCTGCACTTAAGATTTTTCTAACTCTTTATGCATTTTGTAGGTAGCGACTGTTACCTGGGGCCTCGAGCAGCGGGTCACCCGGCTGCTCAAGGAGGCGGAGAGCCGGGCCGCGGCCTGCGTCGAGCAGCGGGAGGCGGCCCTCCGGGAGCGGGACGAAGCTCTTGATGAGCTGTCCCGGGCCCGGGCGCAGGTGCACCTTTCGGAGGGCGCCTACGTCCGCCTCCGAGAGGAGGCCAAGGTGCGGGAGAAGGCGCTCCGGGAGCTCGAGAGCTCCAGCGTCCAGGCGCTGTCGGACGCGGGCCGCTCCGTCCGCTCGGCCTTGGAGAGCCTTGGCGTTAGCCTGGGCTCCGAGAGCGGCCCGGAGGTGCCCCCGGCGACCCTCGCGGAGGTTGTGCGTTTTCTTAACGCACAAGTCTCCGCCATCCCGGAGGCTGCGGACGTCCGGGCACGGGGCCGCGCGATCCCCGTCATCGCGGCCGCCGCGGGGCTCGTTGACTACCGTGGGGTCGGCGCCCGGGCGATCGGGGGCCGCATCCCCCGGGGCTTCCCGGAGGCCTTCGAGCCAACGCGCCGGGAGGTGGAGCTGCTGGCGGAGGGGTTCTACGACCGGATCATCCGGACGTGGTTCCCGACACCGGCGCCTCCGGCCGCGGATGTCCCTGCCCCGGCCACGGAGGAAGCTTCCCGGGGGGAGGACCCCAATGCCAAAGTATGAGCCTCCCCCGGGTCTTTAGCTAGGACCCCTTTTTATTTTTAGGCATTTTGATTCCGGTAGCTTCTTAGGAGAAGCCCCGGGCACTTGTACACAAACATTTTGCAATGAAATATATTAGAAATTTTTCTAAGTCTTTGCAATAAAATGTTACCAGGTTTCCCGGGGGGTTGCTCCCGAGCAACGGTCCGGGAGAAACTCTCCGGGGGACGCCCAAGCGGCTTTGATTTTGCTGAGCCTTGTCTCCGGGAGGCGCGACGGCGGTACTGCCCGGGAGCCCGTCCGGTTGAGGTGGCGCCCGGAATGGCACTTGGATAATTTTGACAACAGCCGTGCTGAATTAACTCCCCCGCGCCCGAGGGCCCAGATGATACCTCCTCTCCGGATACTTCCGCCGGCTGGGTACGAGTTTTGGCCCGAAGACGTACTTCGGGATTCTCAGCGTCGCGTCCGGGCGCTGTACCGGGACCTGGCCCGGGAGCTAAGGGAGCGCCTCCGGGAGCTTTAGGCGTAGGGGCCTTAGGCTCGTAGAAAATCCCCCGGGTTAGGACCCGGGTTGTATCATTTCCGAGACCCACCGGAGGGGGAAGATGTCCTCCGGGTTTGCCGATCAATAAAGCGCATTGTTAAACTTTTTACTGCCTCTTTATTTTCTTCTTCTTGGATGGTCTGGACGACTCATCTTAACAAGGATGAGCTAAGTTCCTTCGTGGGTGTCGCGCCCCGAAACTGGGACAACGACTACTCCTGTAGAGACCTAGCTCGCTGCAGCTAGTCCCATATATGCATAGCATACACATACCCTTGACTTCCCAGGTTAAGTCAAGCATAGGAGTATATCACATTGCAACAGAGTCACTTACAAAATATTTAAGCAGTGTGGCCTGCTGGCCTTAATATTACATAAGGAGGTTACAATGCCTTCGCGGCATACAGGTTTAGCAAAATAACATCTACACAGCAGAAGGTAGGTGACCCACCCACAAAGAGAAGTGGACGGCAGAACAACACACATCAGGGAAACGACGGGACTGACGCTCCTCCTTCTGGATCCACGAAGTACTCCATGCTTTCGTCTTGGTTGTAGAACGCTCCATCTACTGAATTGTAAGTTGCAAGAGTGAGCACTTTCGTACTCAGCAAGTCATAGGTAAGAGTAGATACATATAGTAGAGATGATATGAACCTAGACTAGTCAAGAATTATGGATATTTGTAAAATAATCTTTCTCTTTCCTGGCTCAACTCATGGCAGCACCTTTCCATAATATAATATCGTCATTCATGTTCACTAAATTATAGCACTACCGCGACACGTCAACACATGACTGCCCACGGCAGCACTCCTTATCATGACAACACATGTCATTTGGGTAATCTTGATTTAATATATTTTATTTAGAAAAAAGTAATACTTGTGTCACACCCCGTGGATTTAATCCACCGTAGCAGACTCCTAAAACTCGGGAGCACGAAGTATTCGAATACATTTCTAACTCTGCAGAGAGGTACCAATTTACCCGCAAGATATTCCACTTTCAAGCCCATCCTATCAGAATGATTGGACCCCTGACTCACTTCATCCTGTGAGCGGCAAGGTGGAAACAACAGGAACTTTTGTTATGTTTCACTTACAATTCACCCCTGACCCTGCAGTTTTCTTCACACAAACCGCAGTTGTGGCGGGCTATACCCCCACCCAGAAGCCTCTTCCCATTACTGGGTCAACGTGCTTGATCAAATCACATTCAGTGATACGTGGAGGAGCTGAACCCCGTGAGTTAAGTGTATTACTTTCCATCTCATGCAGGGGTTTCATGTACGATTCACATAAGTACTTGTCCAGGCCTGTCCCATACCAGGCTTGCGGTTAGTACGTTTGTTCATGCCACTAGACGCACAACACAAGGTTCTAGTCCTTATATGCCAGTGACCAGACCATCCACAACCCTGCACCTTCAGTGCCTGCACATCCTTTGCAGTCTAGCACCTCCAGTGCTACCACCATTCCATACCATTTCCTGGTCACGGCTAGGGGTTTTATTTCATGAATATAAGTATATAAATATATATAATAGTTCATGGCTCAAACTTGTTTATTTCACATTTCACATATAACCAGTCCAGTACTGCCAATTCATAAATCAACCATTTCCAATCTTTCTCATGCAATATTATCTATATTCAAGGTTATGTTATAGCAACTCTTAAAATATAGGTTCGAGATGACCAAGAATATGACTTGCCTTCCGCGTCGTAAAATACAGCAGCTGATGTCGGGTCAACAGTGAAGTCCTCGAACTGGGGCTCTTGATCTGCTCTCCAATCAAACAAATAACCAATAATCACAATCTTTCCAATACATTATTATGCTATATGCAATAATGCAAAGATGAAGTCTTGATGATCCTGAAATGATTAGGTTAGAAATTGATTAGGATTAGGTTAGTTGTTGAAGGTTTACAAGGTTCCAAATGTCTCGAAATATCAGAATGGTATCAAGGTTGCGACTGGTTCACTCAAAAACAGCGAACGTCTTTAGGTCGACATTCGGTTCAAGGCATCGACATAGGGTCGATGGATGATAGAGGGGTTATCTCAACTTGTGGCAGTAGAATAAAATGTAGAGCACAACTCCACAAGTCTAAGGGACAAGGTTATTTCCAGTTTGCACAACTGAAAAGAGGTGAAAAGAGCTAATGCCACTGGCTGACATGCTCTGGCATTGATCTTGACATGGCCAGAAACTAGGGCTTGCCATATCTTTTGATCTAAAGCTCCAAATGATGCACCACTTTGTCTGGGAGGTAGGCATTGATAACAGGAACAATTCATTCAACAGGATCCAAGGCTGAAAATGGCTGGAAAATGATGAAAACCAGCGAAGAAGTTGACTGGCCTGGAGTACCTGCAGCACAAACAGTGCAGCAACTAGGGCATAGCCATAACTCCTGTTCTAGGCCGAATTAGGGGTCGTGGTAGAAGACAAAGTTGCTCAAAATGATCCAAAACATCTAAATGGCAAAGTGGCTAGGCCTGGATTGGCTGGAATCAACGGCCGGCGACTGGAGCAGAAGGAGATGACATGGAAATTGGGGGTTTTCGATTTAGGGCAAATGAACTCAATTCCTTGCTTGTACATGATCTCTAGGGAATTAGAAACATACTGGTGAAGTTAGATTAGCCAGAGATGCACCAGAAAAGCTTAAACAGTAAGTTCAGTGAACATGCAAGGTTCCAAATTGGGGATTTTCACATATCAGGAATTCTGTCGATTTTGGTTGCTTAGGGATGTTAAGCAAGGTCTACTGAGCATATTTGATTACTGGCTCGAAGATCAATTCATTCTGGAATGAAATTAATTGCTCGCCGGAGCTACTGGAGTAAAACTGAAATTGCCGGCGACTGAGGGTATTTAGACTAAATTCCAAGCTCGAGAAGCATGAGGGAGATGAGGGAAGCTCACTGGGGGCGTTGGATCGAAGAATGAAGTAGTGGGGAAGCTTGGCACCGTGCTCCCTCTTTGCTGCTCACCGGGGAAGAAGAAGACACAGTGCTGCTGCTGGTTTTCTGGTGTTTTGGAGTGTGGTGAAGTTGGCTAAGTCCTGAGGGCTATTTATAGGCGAATTGGGGAAGCTGCAACGGCTGGAAAATGCCTGGAGACTTGGAGCGGCGAATTGACCGGCCGGGCGGGACAGCAGCGAAGCGACGTGCTCCAGCGGCCGTGCCGGCTTTGCAGGCAGGCGTGCGCTGTCCCGGGTGATGCAGCGGCGAATTGATGGGCTCCTCCGGCATGCTTGCAACGTGGCATCGATCTTCTGCAGTGGCTGCAGCGATGGCGTGCGCGCGCGGGCAAAATCGGCGATGCTGGTGCGGCCGCGGTGGCTCCACGGTGGCGAACGGCGTGCGCACACGTGGCAGGGACGCAGTGGCAAGGGTGGCGACCACGGGGCTTCACCGGCGATGAAGTTCCTGGCGTGGCAGCGCGGTGGTCGCGGTCGTGCACGGCTGCTGGTCGTGCACAGTGCCTCTGGTCGAACCAGGGACCAAAATGCAAGGATTCTTATTTGAAATCTGGACTGATTTGTAATTCTGGTCTTAGAGAGGTTTAATCTGGAATTTGATTTCATGGATGAGTATAATATTTCTATTAATACTCATTTAGCTCAAATTTGGAGAAAATTTGATAAGGTTTGAGGGATTTCACCTATTTTCGAAAATAGGGTAAAATTAGGGTAAAACAGATCTGGATTTTGTCGATCTCGAATTCTGGTAATTGGGGTGAGATTTTTGAAGTCTGGACAGAAGGGAAATATATATCAAATAGCATTTGGGAGGTGTTCCCTGAAGGAATTCTGAGGTTGGAGTTGATTTGTGAATTTTAGCCTTTTCAGGCTTCCAGGTAAACAGAAAAGGACTTATTCGCAGTAAAATTTGGACTAAACTGCAAAAAGTGTTTAGATGAAACAATCTGGTTCCCAACTTTTTGGAGTAAGTTAAGGGTATACCTAGGAACATATTCCAATAGATAAATAAGTCTGGATAGGGTTAACCCATGATAACTCAGTTATCTGGAATCTGGGGTACTTAGGGTAAATCTGAATTTCCTGTTTTCGAAAACAGAAAGAGACTTAGATACTGGGAGTTAGGGTTAGAATTCAATCTGGCTCCTGAAGGCTTTTAGGTTTAGGATAACTGATAGATCAAATCTGGCAAGTCAGATCTTGACTTAGGGTCACAGGATGGATTTGGAGGTTTAGGGCTAGAACAGAATAAAGCTGAGGCTGATTTGGTTGATCTAGAAGAGACATATGCATGCATGACTTTTAAGAAAGAAACTTTTCACCCCGAAACTCAGGATGTTACAGTGGGTGACCCGGGGACCCCCTGTCCCCCCCCGCCCACAGCGGGCGGGAGGAAGCCTCCGCGTGCTGTGGGGGAAACAGGGTCCCCGGGGGGAGCATAACCTGTAGAAATATTTTCTAAGTTAGAAAATTGTGAAAACAGGATTTCCGAGGGCGGGACCTTCCGGGGTGGCCGGGGCCACTGGGAGAGATTCATCCGGCCGCCGGGGGAGCGGGGAACCGGGAACAAGGCGCGGAAGGGGCTCATGAAAAGCCAATGACCTCCGGAGGGGAGCTTCCCGGGCGGGTTCGTCCGGTCGCCGTGAGAACGGGGAACCGGGAATAAGGTCTTCGAGAGATAATCATCCGGTCGCCGTGAGAACGGAGAGCCGGGAATAACGTCGACTCCCGGAGGAGGAAGATAGAGCCAATCAAGCCGCAAGGGGCCGATCTTCCGGTCGCCGTGAGAACGGGGAGCCGGGAATATCGTCGACTCCCGGAGGAGGAAGATAGATCCAATCAAGCCGCAGGGGCCGATCTTCCGGTCGCCGTGAGAACGGGGAGCCGGGAATATCGTCGACTCCCGGAGGAGGAAGATAGATCCAATCAAGCCGCAAGGGGCCGATCTTCCGGTCGCCGTGAGAACGGGGAGCCGGGAATATCGTCGACTCCCGGAGGAGGAAGATAATCCAGAAAGCCATTAGACGTCTCGCTGAGGAGAGCGTCCACTCCCGGAGGAGGAAGTGCCCGAAGACGGGACTTGAGTGTTTGGGCAGGGGACTAGTCTCCCAAAGTGACTCGTTACCACGGCCGCTGGGGACCGGGTTGCCGCTTACACCCTCAGTCCACGAGGGCTGATCGTAAGCCGCCCTACGGGAGTGCAGGCTCCGTTGTAGGGACTTGTTGGGACTGGCCCACTTCCTCGCGGGGAGGGCATCACCACTAGGGGCGGTAAACAAAAACAACCTGCAGTGAGACAGTTGAAGAACAAAGGCTATGCATTTATTAACGAAATATACAAAGCCCCCCTGCGAAGCCGCGAAGGGGGAAAAAGGGAAGCTACAGTGTCCCCCCTCCCCCTCCGGCGTGACCGCCCCGGGGGAGGGGACAGGCCCGTAAGGCTAAACGTAGAACTTGCGAAGTAAACGCAAGTTCCAGGTGTGCTTCAGCTCCTGCTCTTCAAGGTTGGAGACCTTGTAGGCCCCCGAGCCTAGGACAGCGGAGATCCTGTAGGGGCCCTCCCACTTGGGGGAGAGCTTACCCTGGGCTTGGGGGTCTGTGACGCGCTTGAGGACAAGGTCCCCAAGGCGGAAAGCTCTCTCGCGCACGCGCTGGTCGTATGCGCGCGACATCTCACGCTCGTAGATGGCGTGGCGGAGGAGCGCTCGGTCGCGTTCCTCCTCCACGAGGTCGATTTCCAGCCGCCGGTTGTCTTCGTTGGCCCGGTAGGCTGCGGTCGTGGCTCCGTTCAGGAGCTCGACCCGCAGCGACCGGAAGCCAATCTCCGGGGGGAGGACTGCCTCCGCCCCGTAGACTAGAGAGAAGGGAGCACGCCCTGTGGCCCGGGACGGGGTCGTGCGCATGGAGCAGAGGATGCTAGGGAGCTCCTCTGCCCACGCGCCCCGCTTGGAAGCGGTTTGTTCGAGTCTCCGGCGTAACCCCTGTAGGATTACGCCGTTGACCCTCTCGACGGCCCCGTTGCTTTGGGGATGGGCCACTGAGGCGAAGTGGATGACGACCCCCAGGCCTTCGCAGAATTCCCGGAAATATGCCGAGTCGAATTGGGTCCCGTTGTCCACGGTGATTTCCCGGGGGACACCAAAACGACAAACAATGTTTTTCCAGAAAAACCGCTGAACGGCCCGGGAGGTGATGCTAGCCAAGGGCTCCACCTCGACCCACTTTGTAAAGTAGTCAACCGCGACCACCGCATACTTGTATCCTCCGGGCGCTGGGGGGAAAGGCCCTAAGAGGTCCATCCCCCAGCGCACGAAGGGCCAAGTGATGGGGATAGTCCGCAGCGCTACAGGGGGGAGATTCGAGCCCTTGGCCATCTTCTGGCATGCTTCGCACGCGGAGACAAGGTCTCACGCGTCGCGCATGACTGTAGGCCAGTAAAAGCCCTGCCGAAGGGCCTTGGCGGCGATGGCACGCGGGGCTAGGTGAGAACCACAGCTTCCCGCGTGAATGTCTTCCAGGAGTTGAAGTCCCTCCGACCGGGGCAGGCAGCGCAGGAGGGCTGAAGCCCCCCGCTTGTAGAGCCTTCCCTCCAGTAGGAGATATGCCCGGGCTTTGGCCCGGAGGTGCTTAACCTCGGTCTCGTTGGGAGGGTCCCCCTCCCCCTTGATGAAGGAGATGAGGGGATCCATCCATGACGACGGCCGGACGATCTCGGCGACCTCCGGGACCGGAGGCTCGGGGCCTGCGTCCGGGGAGACCACCGAGGGCTTCGTGATTGTTTCTAAGAAGGCCCCCTTGGGGAGCGTTTCCCGGGCGCTTGCCGCCCGGGCCAAAGCATCAGCCCGGTCATTTTCCCTTCGCGGGATATGCCGGGCCTCAAGGCCGTCGAAGTGTTTCTCCATCTTTCGTACTTCCTGCAAGTAAAGACTTAAATTTGCGTCATGGCACAGGTAAGACTTGTCCATTTGGCAGACAACGAGCTGAGAGTCTCCCTTTACTAGGAGGCGCCGGATCCCCAGGGAGCGCGCGAGGCGCATCCCGAGGAGCAGAGCCTCGTATTCGGCGACGTTGTTGGTTGCGGGGAACTCGAGCCGCGCGGCGTACTCGAGCTCCTTCCCCTCGGGGCTCCGGAGGACTACCCCCGCGCCAGCCCCGGCGAGACACAGCGACCCATCAAATAGCAGGGTCCAATGGTCACTGCGTCGGGGCGGCACAGGGAGATCTTCGTCCCCGGACCCAGAGGCGGGAGTCCACTCCGCGACGAAGTCGGCGAGGACCTGCGACTTGATTGCGGAGCGGCCGGTAAGGGACAGGGAGAAGGGGGCAAGCTCGGCCCCCCACTTCCCAATCCGGCCGGTGGCTTCTTTATTCCACAGTACCTCCCCCAGGGGGAGGGACGACGGAACGGTGATGGGGTGCCCTAGGAAGTAGTGCCGGAGCTTCCGGGACGCCATGAGGAGAGCGTAGAAAATCTTCTCCATCTCCGTGTACCGAGTCTTGGCCCCCTGGAGGGCTTCACTGACGTAGTACACGGGGTGTTGCTGCCCCCCTTGCTCCTTCACCAAAACCGCGCTGACGGCGACGGGGGTCGCGGCGAGGTAGAGGAGCAAGGGCTCTTCCGGAGACGGGCTCACGAGCATTGGAGGGCTCGAGAGGTACTTCTTGAGGTCGTTGAAGGCTTCCTGGGCCTCGGGGGTCCAGCGGAACCCCTCAAGCCCTCGGAGGATCTTGAAGAACTGGAGGCCCCGCTCCCCCGAACGGGAGACGAAGCGACTGAGTGCGGCCAGGCGGCCGGAGAGCCGCTGGACATCTTTGACGGAGCGCGGCGGGGGCATGTCTAGGAAGGCCCGGATCTTCTCGGGGTTTGCCTCAATGCCCCGCTGGGACACGAGGAAACCCAGGAGCTTTCCCCCGCGCACCCCGAAGGCGCACTTCTCCGGGTTGAGCTTAAGCCCGAACGCGCGGAGGTTGCGGAAGGTCTCTGTGAGGTCGTCGATGTGGGAGGCTGCACGGGGACTCTTGACGACCGCGTCGTCTACGTAGACTTCGACGTTGCGGCCGACTTGATCTTTGAAGACCAGCGTCATCAGGCGCTGGAAGGTGGCTCCCGCATTCTTGAGCCCGAAGGGCATGTGGCGGTAGCAGAAGGTTCCGAGGGGAGTTATGAAACTCGTCTTTTCCTCGTCCCCCTCCGCCATCCGGACTTGATGGTATCCCGAGTAGGCGTCTAGGAAGCTCATCAGCTCGCACCCCGCGGTGGAGTCAACGAGCTGGTCGATCCGCGGGAGCGGGAAGTTGTCTTTGGGGCAAGCGCGGTTAAGGTCGGTGAAGTCCACGCACATGCGCCACTTGCCAGTTGATTTCTTGACGAGGACGGGGTTTGCGAGCCACTCGGGGTGCAACACTTCCCGGATGAACCCCGCCTCTCGGAGCCGGGCTATCTCCGTCTTGATGGCTTCTTGACGTTCGAGGGAGAGCTTCCGCAACTTCTGCTTGATAGGGGGGTGACCGGGGGTTACCGCGAGCTTGTGTTCAATAACCTCCCGGGCGACGCCCCGCATGTCCGAAGGTTTCCACGCAAAAACATCAGAGTTTTCGCGCAGAAAGGCTGCGAGTTGTGCTGCACGGTCTTGGGGGAGCTCTGCCCCGATTTGGATGGTTTTGTCCCCGCTGCCCGGGGACAGCGGGACCTTCCGGAGGCCCCCTTCCGGACGCGGCTTGAGGAGGGGCCTCCCAGGGGATCGCGCAGCGACGTCTACGTTCGGGGGGGGAGCCTCCCCCCCGGGTGCCTTGATCAGGTTGACGCTTCCTATTGTGGCAGCAGCCCGCTCGTATAGGGCACGGGCCATGTCTTGGTCCCCCCGGACGTTGATCACACCACGCGGCCCGGGGATCTTCATGCACAAATAGTTTTGGTGGGTGGCAGCCCCCAGCCGATTGATCGTAGTCCTCCCCATAATCACATTGTAGGAGGAGGGGAGGTCCACTACGTCGAAGCGTACTAGCTCGGTCCGGTAGTTCTCCGGGGTGCCGAAGGTGATCGGGAGATCTACCTTGCCCACGGGGTGGATCGCCTTCCCCGGGACAAACCCTTGCAGAGGCCCTGCCGCTGGTTGCAGGAGCTTCTCATCCACCTGCATTTCCTTGAAGGTTTTGAGGAACAGGACGTCGGCGGAGCTTCCGCCGTCCACGAGTATGCGGGCTAAGTGGCAATTGTAGATTGTCGCGGAGACAATAAGCGCGTCGTCATGGGGGAAGCGAACCCCTCGTGCGTCTTCCGCCGTAAAGGTGAGGGGGACGTCCGACCACTTGGGCGGCACGGACGCGTGTAGCACCCCCACTACCTTAACTTCTCGCGCATACTCCTTGCGCTGGCGCTTGGAGTCCCGCCCGGAGGCGGAGCCCCCTACGATGACATTGATGCGGCGCTGAGAAGTTTGAAAGGGGAGAGCGTCTGAAGGCTCCCGCTCCTGCACCTGTTGCCCCCCCGCGGGAGCAGGAAGGGCCGGGACAGCTGGCCGAGGGGGCAAGGAGGCCGGAGTCCCCCCCCCCTGCCCGCGCTGGTCGAGGAACGCCGCGAAGTGCTGCAGCAGCTGGTGGCAGTCTCGGGTGGCATGGGTACTGGACCCGTGGAAGCTGCACCACGGTCCTTCCCGGCTTCTCCCCGCGGGGCCTTCGCGGCCGCGCGAAGACTGTCCTCCCCCATGGCCTCTCGGCTTGGGAAAGGGGCGGTTGCCCTTTGGGGGGTCGCGCGAGCCGCCTCCGCCCTCGAGGACAAAAGTGTCCCGAGGCCGTGGTTCGCTACGGCCCCCCGGCCTGGGGCGCCTGGGGGGATCCCGGGCCCCCCGCTCGGCGGGGGCAGGAGCCCCCTGGGTCTTCTTCCAGATATCGTCTTCCTCCACGCGAGCGTACTTTTCGAGTACGTTGAAGAGCTCGTCGGCGGAGGAGGGGCAGCTTCGAGAGAGTCTTCGGTGGAGTTCCCCCGGGAGGATCCCACTTTTGCAGGCTTCGATGACTGTGGAGTCCGGGACGTGGGCCACTTTGCTTTTCACTTGGGCAAAGCGCTTGAAGAAGCTTCTGATGGTCTCCCCGGTCCTCTGGCGCACTGTGTATAGCTGTGAAGAATCCAGGGGACGTACATAATTCCCCTGAAAGTTGGCGCAGAACTCCCGCTTCAGCTGCGAGAAAGACTTGATGGAGCCCGCCTTCAGATTGTAAAACCAGGAGCGGGCAACGCCGGTGAGGTAGAGGGGGAAGACGTTGCATTGGACGCTCTCGTCCCCCCCCCGCCGCGGAGATGGCTGTGGAGTAAATCTGCACGAACTCGTAGGGATCTGCCTCGCCATTATAATGCTCGATGTGCGGGGGACGGTAGGGCCGCGGCCATCGGATGCTGCGGAGTCTTCGACATAGAGGTTGGTTCGCCCCCTGCACTTCCCGGGGGGAGCCCCAGTCACTGTCTTCTTTAACGGGGGACGCCCCCTCGTTATCTGAGTCAGGTAGCGGCCCAAGAGGGCCGCCAGAGTGGTGGTGACGACGCTTCTCTTCCGGGCTGGGACTGATTTCCCGGACGTCCGGGCTTCCCTCCGGGGAGGATGGTTCTTCGGCGGGTCTCTTCCCCCGACCGGTGCGAGAGCGAGGCTCCCTGTGACAACGACCGGGGGGAAGCTCTTCCCCATGGCTGGGAGAATGCATTCGCTCAATCTCCCCCCGGGAGAAGCGGACCTGCTTCGCCGGGGGAGGGAGCTCCTGCACTATAGCAGCCGGCCCGGAAGCTACCGGGGCCTGCTGGGGGGAGCCCCCTGGGACGGCCCCCGGGACCGGAAAGGGGGGAGCCCCTGCACCATCCGGAACAGGGGAGGGGGCGCCCGGGGCGGCGTTAGGATCCGAAGAGGGGGCCCCCGTGGCAACGACCGGGACCGGAAAGGGGGAAACCCCTGTGACATCCGGAACCAGTGGGGGGTGAGCCCCCTCGGCGACGTCCTGGGTTGGGGAGCCAATGCGGGGGGAAATTCGCTGAGGCACGGGAGCTGCTCTGTCGACCGGCCCCGGTGCGGTAAACGCAACGCGGGGGGCGGGACTGGCTCCCGGCGTAGGAATAGCCCCCGGCATGAAATGACCCCCCAGCCCCGGAAGCGAGCCGGGGACGGGGTACCCCCCTGGTGCCACGAAGGGCCCGGGCATGAAAAAGCCTCCCGGCACCGGGACAGGCCCGGGTGCCGAGAAGTGTCCGGAAGTATATCTCGCGGGGGGAGGGAACCCCCCAGCGGGATCATACGGGGCAGACAGCCCCCTCGACGCCGGAGGGCCCGCTGGGTATCCCATGAACGGGGGCATGATCCCCGGATACGGGTGCGGCGAAAATGTGGGGGCCGAAGGCCGCGCCAACACACTAAGGAGCTCGTCCATAGAGCGCTGGGCGCGGAGCTGGCCCTCTACGAGAGCCTCCAACAGGGCGTCCCGGGGAGCCGGGGGGGCCGTCGGGGGGAAACTCGTCCCGGCCGAGGTCCGCGCATTTTCCGGGAGAGACCCGGAGGTGGAGGCACCTAGATTGAGAGGAAAGATGGGAGGCGGTACCTGGGAATGGACGCCTCCGGACGGAATCGCCGGAACAGCAGTGTCCCGGACGGGCGGCGCCAGGTCGCCAGGACCGGCGTCACCGGGAAGGGCGCGGGCCCTTGTTCTCGGAGGAGCCATGGCGATTCGTCACGGGTCCCCACGGACGGCGCCAACTGTCGGGATATTAAGAATACCCCGGCAGGTTTTGAAGACGATCCTAGCGGAGATCACGCAGCGCGGGTTGACCGGGTGACCGGTCCTCCCCCGCCGGACAAACACAAGAATTGACACGTGGATTTATACAGGTTCGGGTCCCGGTGGGGGCCCTAGTCCTGTCGACGCGCTCTCGACCGGAGTCGGCTGGGGAGGCTCTCTCCGGGGGAGAGGCTTCCGGAGCACGTCTGTGAGATTAGCTATTCCAAATAATAATGAACTGATCTTTTACAACAGAGGGGTACAAGGGCTATTTATAGCCCCAAAAAGAAGCAAAAAACCTAAACTACCCCGGGAGTCACCGTCGGATTGAAGGGTAGGACCGTCCTTCTCCCGGTCAAACGCCTTGGATGCTTGACAGGTGGCCGCTGATTACCGAGGCGCCCCTCGCGTGACCTGCACGTGATAAACAAACAGGGCTTTTACCTTTTAGGAGGGCGGTGACGTCCGGGACCTCTTCCGGAGAGCAGGGTCCCGAGAGCCCAAAAGGTGGCGCCCGGGGCAGACACCGGAGGCCACTGTCCCCGGGCACATGGCGGCGCCCGGGACATGCCCGGGGGGCCCGGTCCCGAGGACCAAACGGCGGCGCCCGGGGCAGGCACCGGAGGCCACTCTCCCCGGGCGAATGGGGGCGCCTGGGACATGCTCGGGGGACACGGTCCCAGGGAGCAAACGGCGGCGCCCGGGGCAGGCACCGGAGGCCACTCTCCCCGGGCGAATGGCGGCGCCCGGGACATGCTCGGGGGACACGGTCCCGGGGGCCAAATGGCGGCGCCCGGGGCAGGCACCGGAGGCCACTCTCCCCGGGCGAATGGCGGCGCCCGGGACATGCTCGGGGGACACGGTTCCGGGGGCCAAATGGCGGCGCCCGGGGCATGCCCGGGGGACACGGTCCCGGGGGCCAAATGGCGGCGCCCGGGACATGCCCGGGGGGCACGGTCCCGGGGGCCAAATGGCGGCGCCCGGGACATGCCCGGGGGGCACGGTCCCGGGGCCCAAATGGCGGCGCCCGGGACATGCCCGGGGGGCACGGTCCCGGGGACTAAATGGCGGCGCCCGGGACATGCCCGGGGGGCACGGTTCCGGGGGCCAAATGGCGGCGCCCGGGGCATGCCCGGGGGACACGGTCCCGGGGGCCAAATGGCGGCGCCCGGGGCATGCCCGGGGGACACGGTCCCGGGGGCCAAATGGCGGCGCCCGGGACATGCCCGGGGGGCACGGTCCCGGGGGCCAAATGGCGGCGCCCGGGACATGCCCGGGGGGTCCCGGGGGCCAAATGGCGGCGCCCGGGACATGCCCGGGGGGCACGGTCCCGGGGACCAAATGGCGGCGCCCGGGACATGCCCCGGAGGCACGGTCCCGGGCGCCTAAAAGGCGGCGCCCGGGACATGCCCGGGGGGCACGGTCCCGGGGGCCAAATGGCGGCGCCCGGGACATGCCCGGGGGGCACGGTCCCGGGGACCAAATGGCGGCGCCCGGGACATGCCCCGGCGGCACGGTCCCGGGCGCCTAAAAGGCGGCGCCCGGGGGGCACGGTCCCGGGGGTCAAATGGCGGCGCCCGGGGCAGGCACCGGAGGCCACTGTCCCCGGGCAATTATGAACTTACCTGGACTTGACCGCGTGGAGATTTCCCCCAACAGTGCCACTTCTGTGTGATAATGAAAGTGCCATTAAAATTGCTAATAATCCTGTTCAACATTCTCGAACTAAGCATATTGAAATACGACACCATTTCATAAGAGATCATGTGGCAAAAGGAGATATTGATCTTAGTCATGTAAGAACAGATCTTCAACTAGCAGATATCTTCACCAAACCACTAGATGAATCCAGGTTTTGCTTTCTTAGAGGTGAACTAAATATTATAGATGTTTCAAATGCTAGTTGATAAAGTGATATTTCTATTAACTTCATCATACTATTGATTGCTTATCTTGATTAATGAAGTATAATATACATCTATATATATATTATTATTAAAATATTTTCTCCCTTAGAGCTCTCTCCTGGTCGAAGTCATAACTGACAGTCAGTTTTTATAACTGACAGTCAGTATAGTGTTGTTTCTTGGTCGTAGGGTTCTGGTCGTTTTGAAGTCTCACACTGACTGTCAGTATTCAACACTGACTGTCAGTCTCAGCACTTGATTTTATTGAACTGACATTCAGTGTACCACACTGACTGTCAGCTTTTGAAATTAAGTGACTAGACTGACAGTCAGTTTGTGAAACTGACTGTCAGTTTGAGTCCTTAAAACCCTAAACCGAGCTTTTCTTTTTATCTTCTTCGGCCGCCGTTTTCTTTTTTCTTCGCCGTCGCCGTCGCCGTCGCCGTCGCCATTGCTCCTCCTCCTCGTCGCTGTCGCCGTCGCCGTCGCCGTCGTCATCCTTCTCCCGCCGTGAGCTCTCTCTCTTTTCTTCTTCTTCTTCTTCTTCCTCTTCTTTGTTTTTCTTTCTTTCTCTCTTTAATTCCTTCTTTTCTTTCTACTAATCCGAAATTGCTTTTATTTTTTATGTCCTTGATCTGCTATAGCACTCTATCTTCATCACTCTCTCTCAAATCCCCACAAAAAACCTCGTCATTTCTCCGTTCGCCGGTTCTAGGTTGGAACTGACAGTCAGTCTCTCATACTGACTGTCAGCATCAGGTTCGAACTGACTGTCAGTTCATAAGACTGACTGTCAGTCTGAACCCTGAAAACAGAAACTTTTGTTTTCTCCACCCTTGTTCATCCTTGCATTCCTTTAGCTATCCAATATGTCTGATCAGCCTCATCGCCGCGTTGCTCGACGCAAGACTGTTGCGTCCAGCAGCAGGTCTTCGGGCCAGTCCTCTGGGGCTCGGCGTTCCCCCTCTCCAGAGCGTGTCCCCGTGAACTATTCGCGGTGGAACACTAGTCGGCTTCGGACTCTTCGTCAGCCGAACCCCTATCTATCTCCTCGTCCTTCTGGCACGGATGCCTCGCCACGTACCACCTTCTACACCATCACTCAGTTCGACATGTTCGAGAGCATCTACTCTCACATGCCCTTCTTCATTCATCGTTCTGTCTCTTGGCAGACGATAGTTTCTCGCACTGGCATCGCTTCTCTTTCTGATGCTTTTGCCTCTGTAGGGATCCGAGACTTAGTCTCTGATTCTTCTTTGACCTGGGCAGAGGAGCCCATTAGGCAGTTCTATGCCACTCTCCACATTTCTTCTCAGCGTGACTCACTGACCTTTATGACCGGCCTCCAGGTATACACGGTCACAAAGGAGCAGCTTGAGGCCGCTTTAGGACTGGTTCGTCCTGCTTCAGGGTGCCAGCTCCATACTTTACCTGATCTTGAGCATCGTGAGGTCGCTATGCTCTACTCCGGCGCCTTCCAGGTTCGTCACATTGCCGGCATGCGCCGCGATGTTGACCTGGCGCTGAAGATTCTTCGCCTCACTCTTCTTCCGATTACAGGTGACCGCGCCAGGGTCACCTACATCACTCTCCATGCTCTCATCTCGATCTTTCGAGAGGAGCCCTTCGACATCGCTGATCTCATCATTAGTGAGCTTCAGCACGTTCTTCTCTCTCCTCGTCGTCGCCTGGTGTATGCCCCATACATCATGGCACTACTGCTCCACATTCGAGCAGTAGACACCGCTCTTCCTCGACCTCATCAGCTTTTGGCCTTCTATCCCCCTGGCCAGGCTGATCGTCGTCTGGGCACTCGTCCTCCAGCTCCTAGTGCTCCCTCCTCAGCCTCTGATGATGATGAGGATTCTGAGGACGCGACTGCAGCTCCAGCTTCTGCCTCTGCTCCTGCCCCTTCTAGCAGCTCCCGCACAGCTTCCTCTCTTGCATCTCTGCAGGTGTCTCTTGACCAGGTCATTCAGACACAGCAGGTGATCCAGAGTACCTTGGCCGCTTAGCAGGAGATCCTTCAGCAGATACTGCAGCGACTTCCAGCTCCTGATGCTGCGATGGCATCTGCTTCCCTTGCTCCTCGCAAGAGGGCACGGCCTGCAGTTTCTTCACCAGCATCATCTGCCGGCACCGCTCCAGTTCCAGCAGGACCTGCATCTCCCGCCGTCGTACCTTCCGCGTCTCCTACAGCTTCTGGAGGCACTGAGATTCTAGGCGACTCAGATGACCAGGAGTAGATTAGGTTTAGTTTCTCATGTTAGGCCTCCCTTTTTGTGCTTGATGCCAAAGGGGGAGAGATGGATGATGTTATGATATTTTGTTTAGATGGATGATGTTATGATATTTTGTTTAGATGGATGATATGATATGTTGATGATGTTATTTTGTGATATGATTATGATATGTTTCTTTTCTATGAAATTTTTTGATGCGATGATGCGATGAGATTTGTTCTTACAGTTGTATGAGATATCAATGTGCTCTGACATAATTTGTAGTTCTCTCTCTTATGCTATGATATGCTCTGATACATCTTGAGGGATGTGCACACTTTCAGGGGGAGATTTTTGCACAAAATCAGGGGGAGTATTAGTTGGTATTAGTTTATTAACTTGTTGTCATCAATCATCAAAAAGGGGGAGATTGTTGCATCTAGGCCTTTCATGCCTAACCCTGATGTGTTTTGATGGTTGATATTTTTGGACTAACTATGTGTTTGAGTTATTGTTACAGATTTCAGACAACCGCACAAAAAGCGAGGGCTGGTAATCAAGATGTTGAAGTTCAATTTAAGTTGTTCAAAAGCATAAGAAGACGCAAAAAGAAATTGTTTTTGCTGGACTAAATTGATGCATCGAGGTATGTTGTAGTTCTAGGTTTACCGATCTCAGGGTGCATGAAGATCGATCGGTTTAAGGATTTTATTCTTAGTTTAAACCGTACTATAAAGAGGGGACGCAAGTTCTCTCTACATCTGCAATCATACCGAGAAAAATCTAGGTCAATGCACGCATATCATTATCTGTGGTTTTTCGACAATTTGTTTTGATGTATTGAATTTTGTCAACAGTTGAGGTTTTTACTTCTTGAGAAAGATCTGAAAAGATCTAATTTTTGTTGCTGTTGTCAAAAATGTTCTTCTCGAAAATATCTTCAAAACAAAACTGAAATCATTTGAATCAGATCTCTGGATTTTGAGTTTTCTCTGTTTTTATCCAGACTGACTGTCAGTCTTTGTAACTGACTGTCAGTATGATTGTCAGTTTGATAAACTGACTAATCTCCAGAGAGTATGTTTTTATTGAGCTGATTTTTGTTGTACTAGACTGACTGTCAGTGTTGGTAACTGACTGTCAGTATGAATGTCAGTTAGTGCAAACTGACAAATCTCCAGAGAGCATGTTTTCTGTCTCAGTTTTTTTTTGTATTAGACTGACTGTCAGTATTGGTATACTGACTGTCAGTATGGTTTCGACCACAGAGAGTTTTTGAGTTGGTTTTAAATTCTGTTTTTCTCTGTGAGACTGACTGTCAGTTTTACACACTGACTGTCAGTTTGGTCAGTAAATTTTTGTTGTTATCTGCTTCAACGGTTATAAAGTTTTTAGCCGTTGCTTTTCACTGTTGACATTGTGGACACTGACTGTCAGTCTTTGTAACTGACTGTCAGTTTGGACTGTTTCTTTTTTCCGTTTTAGTCCACAACGTTCGAGCTGTTGTGATCCTATTTTTACTCTTTCTGGTGATACACTAGACTGACTGTCAGTTTGTGAGACTGACTGTCAGTCTTAGTTACTATTTTTCAGCTCGAGCACAAACGGCTCTTTTGACCACGAAGGCTATAAATAGAGGTGTTGAGCTACTGTTTCAACACAAGAAAACACAGCAACACAGCCTTTCATACTTTCTCTCTAGTGCTTCTTCGTTTTACTTATAACTTGATCTTTTGATCGAGTCGTGAGAGTATTAGCCACATCGAGCATATTGTTCTTGCATTCTCATTTCTAGATATTTTTCTCGGTGTGCATTGGAGGTCTAGAGTAGACCTTGCTTCTTATTACTCTTGGTGAGCGCCCTCACCTAGACGGTTCGAAGGCGTAAATCGCTGATCTCTCCAAATCGGAGATTGTCGGAGAGACGCGATTACTTGTAAAAGGCTTGGTGCTCGCCTTTCCGGAGGGGACAAGGAGCAACCTTAGTAGATAGTGTCCTGTGTGGATACTGAAGCTATACTCAAGGACTGAGTGCTTCAACGAGGACTAGTGGAGACTGGGCGTGTCTCCGATACCTCGGGATATATTGGTTTCAATCTCTTATCTTTTACTATTACTTGCTTTACCTTAATTTGAATTTTCATTTGCAAAAACAAATTTTAAAAGTCTCCTATTCACCCCCTCCCCCTCTAGTCGACATCTTGATCCAACAGAGGCCACGTTCCCCCGACCGCGAGACGAAGCTGCTTAGCCCGGCTAAGTGGCCGGTAAGCCGCTGTACGTCTTTCATGGAGCGCAGCGGGCACGAGGAAGCTAAGTAGCCTTCCCCCGCATACGCCGAAGGCGCACTTTTCCGGGTTGAGTTTCAACCCGTACTTGCGGAGGTTGCAAAAAGTCTCCACTAAGTCGTCGAGGTGAGTGGCCGCGCGGAGGCTTTTGGCGATCGCATCGTCGACATAGACCTCAACGTTGCGGCCGATCTGGTCCTTGAGGACCAGTGACATGAGATGCTGGAAGGTTGCCCCAGCGTTCCTTAGCCCGAAGGGCATATGGACGTAGCAGAATGTGCCAAGGGGAGTTATAAAACTCATCTTTTCCTCGTTCTCCTTAGCCATCCAGACCTGGTGGTAACCCGAATAAGCGTCTAGAAAGCTCATAAGCTCACACCCCGCGGTCGAATTGACAAGCTGGTCGATCCGTTGGAGTGGGAAGTTGTCTTTTGGGCAAGCTTTGTTGAGGTCGGTGAAGTCCATGCACATCCTCCACTTGCCGCTCGACTTCTTCACGAGGACGGGGTTCGCTAGCCACTCGGGTTGTAAGACCTCCCAAACGAACCTCGCCTCTCAGAGCCTTGCGATCTCGGCCTTGATGGCCACTTGGCGCTCGAGAGAGAGCTTCCTCAGCTTCTGCTTTACCGGGGGCCGACCGGGCTTACAGCGAGCTTGTGCTCGATAACGTCCCAGGCGACGACGCCCTGCATGTCGGTGGGCTTCCACACACAGACGTCGGAGTTTTTGTGGAGGAAAGCCATGAGTTGTTCTTCATGCTCCTCGGGGAGGTCTGCCCCAATCTTGACGATCCTTTCCCCGTCCTCGGGGGACAGCCGGACTTTTCGGAGGTCTCCCTCCGGGCGTGGTTTGGGGAGAAACTTCCCAGAGGGGATGGCCGAGGTGTCCAGAGCCGCGGGGGGGGGGGGGGGGGGGAGGAGCTCTCCCCTCCCGGGGCTTTGACCAGATTGACACTCCCGATCGTCGCGACGGCGTGCTCGTAAAGAGCGCGGGCCACGTCCTAGTCGCCTTGGGCGCTGATCACGCTGTAAGGCCCAGGGATCTTCACATAGAGATAGCTCTGGTGGATTGCCGCCCCCAGACGATTGATCGTGGTTCTCCCCATAATTGCATTGTACGAAGAGGGGAGATCCACCACGTCGAAATGGACAATCTCCGTCCGGTAGTTGTCTGGGGCGCCGAATGTCATGGGAAGATCGACCCTCCCCACCGGGTAGATGGTCTTCGCTAGGACGAAGCCTTGCAAGGGCCCGGCTGCGGGTTGCAGCAGTTTTTCATCTACCTGCATTTCCCTGAACGCCTTCAGGTAAAAGATGTCAGCGGCGCTTCCACCGTCGACGAGGATGCGTGCTAGCTGGCAGTTGTAGACGGTAGCGGAGACGATGAGTGCGTCGTTGTGGGGGAAGCGGACCCCTTGCGCGTCTTCCACTGTGAAGGTGAGGGGGACGTCTGACCACTTTGGTGGCCGGGACGTGTGTAGCACCCCCACAACCTTTACCTCCCGCGCGTATGAAAAGGATCTAGGATATCAACTAGAGGGGGGTGAATAGGCGACTTTGACAATTTAACAACTAATCAAGCAATTAACAATAAATGAGAGCAAGTAGCTAAAACAAGATGAACAACAAGCAATTTAACATAAGGATATATCCCGTGGTCTCGGTGATTTACCGATCACCCCTAATCCACGTTGAGGCAAACTCAAATCTCTAACCGCTCCTCTATCTAGTCGACTTCCTTTCAAGAAGTGACTTAGATCTCGAGCCGGATTAGTATGATGAGTTATCCAAACCTCCATTCCACTATTGATGCACTTTACCGCTTCGGCAAGGTGTGCTCGACCCTTTCACAAGATGTTTTGAGGCTTCTTCACAATCTTCCTTGAAGAGCTCTCCAAAACCTTCCTCCTAGTCGTCTAGGAGCCGGCAAACTCCAAGAGTAACAAGCCGGTGATGATCACTTAACGCTCTTCTAGTACCACAAGGTTGATTTAGTGATCTAAATGCAATGCACTAGAAGATCTCAAATGCACTCTCTCTCAAATTCAAGAGTTTGAACACTAGAGTGTATGAAACTTGCTTTTGCTCTTAAGAATGATGGTAATGATCACAAATAAGCCAAAGGTCCTAAACAGGACCATGCATGGGAGTATATATACCCCCCATAATAAATATAGCCGTTACAAGCCGTTAGGAGAAAAAGATCACTTGGCGGTCAGACTGCAGGTATAAGCTCGGTCAGACCGCCGCAATTGCAACGGCATTAAACAGGCGCAATAAATGCTCACCTGCCCTTGTTGGACACTCTCACGGTCAGACCGGAGCCAATGGCGGTTAGACCGTGAAACGTTCCAGAGACGACATGGTTTCTAGACATGATTCACGGTCAGGCCGAAAACTTCGGACAGACTGGCCACACGGTCAGACCGTAGTACAAAAACTCGGTCAGACCGTTTTAGTGGTCAGACCGGACCAACAATTGGTCAGACCGTCTTAACACACTAGGTTCCTTAAAAAGTGATCATGAAGCTCCAGGAGTCTGACTTGAATATTAATCACGGACAGACCGACCTTTTTAAGAAAGTAAACACACTACAACACTACTGTCGGTCAGTCCGAAACAACATTCGGTCAGACCGTTTCTGCGGTCAGACCGGCTAACAATCGATCAGACCGACAGAGACTGATCTTGGCTGTTTTGAAAGGATGAAAGCATTTTTCAAAGGATATGACCTTCTAGTAGGCAATGCAAGTTGTTGTTGTGACTTGTGGCACATAGATGAATTATTTAGTGATACACCACATGCTCCTCTTAATAGTACGGCGACTATCCTATAATCCGGTCACAATTCTTCTCTAATCACCTTAGACCGGTAAAAGGAAAAGAACCCTATTCTGTACCTTTGTCTCTTTGGTCAATGTCCTTTCTTCATCATGTAGCTCTTTCTTTGCATTTCATTATCATGTCTTTTGAGTTTGTTCTTGACACAACTTAACAGGTAACGTTAGTTCAACATTTGTAATTGTCATTAATTTCCAAAACACTCTTTAGAGGCCTAGAAGCTACAATCTCCCCCTTTTTGGTAATTGATGACAACATTAAGAGTAGATGATTGAATTTTGAGCATTAAAAGACACACTCCCCCTAAATAGATGATTATGAAAATTTCAGCCTTTTGGGAGTTCAAACATGTATATAAGAGGATATGTCAATTCATTTTCAATATAACATAAAGTATCACAAGAGTAATATCACATCACATAAGTCATTATAAGACATTAGAAAACATCACATCACATAAGTCAAAACATCCACATAAGTTATCCATTCATACAAAGCAAAAGTCCAATCAATTCATCTAAAGTTCTTGTTCTTCTCCCCCTTTGGCATCAATTGCCAGAAAAGCTAAGAATCGGCGGGGGCATCATCATCTGGAGGGTTGAAAGGAGGAGTCGAAGGGAATCTCGAGTAGAAGTGAGCTGAGAAGGCGTCGAAGCGCTGCTCGAACTGATCTTGGCGCGACGAAAAGGTCTGGAATTGATCATTTAGAGCCGCCAAGTCCGAGCGTGTGAGCTCAAGTCCTTGGAGAAGTGTAGCAAACTGATCCATCATTGGCTGATGGAACTATTGCTGGAACTGAGAAAACCAGGCTGGGGCTTGGCTCTGTTGTGCTGGCTACTGAGCCTGCGACTGAGGTGGAGGAGGCATATCCTGAGCCTGCTGCTGCTGCTACTGATGGGGCTGTGCTCCATGGCCTCAAGCCAAGATGCGCGGATTGACACTAAACAGCTTATAGCCGAGATGTCTGATATCGTAAGATCCGCGAGGAAACTTCGTCTTCTGGAGTAGCAGAGTCATGATGTATGGAGCAAAGTACAGATTTGGAAGAGTGGTTACCGAGACATCCTCAATCGTCTTCAAGATGAAAGTAACAATGTTGATCCGATGTCGTTTGAGGATGTGGTCGATGAAGTTCCAGTAGTAGTCGCGGATAGCTTCTCGATTTCCACTCTTTGGATGGATCGTGGCTCGGATAAGCTTGTTGACCACAGCTGGGAGGACCTTAAGGCCTGTAACAGTGCCAGGAATGATCCTCTGTCCACCTCCCGGCTGCTCATAGAACTGGAGCCAGTCATCCTCATGAAGATAATCCTCATCCTCCATATTTATGCCTTCCTTCATTTCTTCATAGTTTATCTTATTTGCCACAGCAAACTCCTCAAATGAAGCCTCATATCTCCTAGTGCCAGTCATCCACATTATCTTTTGTTCCGCCCAAATGATCTCAATGGTAGCATAGAACTGACGGATGGCCATGGTGTTCCATGGGCACTTATTGCTCCACAAAGTCATATAGCCCAATCTCCTTGAAGATCTGAACCAGAGGAGCCATGATGGGCTGATTCACAACATAAGCCCATTCAATCCATTTGTGTTCGAAGATATTCTTGTGAATCAGATGACCATAGAATGCATCCTGCTGTGTCATCGTGTGGAAGTGAGGAGTAGTGGCGTCATTCTCATGGTTATAGGTGTAGGTGGTCCTAGCCTTTGTATAATCATTTGACGTCCAGTTCTTCTTAGGTCCTTGATATGCATGGATGTTTATCTCATCATCCTCACTCTCAATATCCATAGCCATGTGCTCGGACCGCCACGGTGAGAAGAGTGTTCCGTTTCTGAGTCTCCGGGCGAGGGCACCCAATCAACATCTTGAGTGTCGCTACTGCTCGAAGGTTGAGCTCTTTTTGGCAGCTTCGCCAATTTCTTCTTATTTGTCCGGACGGAGACATTTCCTTGAGGACCTTGACCGCTAGGAGATAGGCAAGATATAAAAAAGATAAGATACTAATAGACAAGAATGTAAGAATTGAATCTAGATGACAACAGATCAGCAAGCCCTGGCTCTGCTGTTGCTGTCGGTCAGACCGGAACTGGGGTCGGTCAGACCGGCGCAACCATAGAGTTAGGGTTTGAGGAGATTTCTGGGATTCAGTTGCTTTTAGGGCGCAACGTGGATAGATAAACAAGGGTAAACAATCAGTGCATCAATAGGAAGTATCAATTTTAGGTTTTGAACAGATTTATACGAGATTCATCAAATTTGCCCTAAATCCCAAAATAAAGAGGAAACTATTAGATAAAAACGAAGAATCCGAGAAGGATACCTAGAAGACATGGTTGGATGCGATCTTGACCAACTATTTGTCCGTGCTTCGCTTGGGTTTGACCGGAGAAGAAAACTCCAAAAGATTTTGGGGCGCACGTGAAAGAGACAAAAGTGAGGGAGAGTGAAAAGGACAGGGATTCGGGATAAAAAGTCTCTAGTCAAGTAAATTCGGTCAGACCGTAGGCAATAGACCGGTTAGATCGCTGGAAGAAGAGATTTTGAAATGCTCTCTGGAGATGCATTCGGTCAGACCGCAATAGATATTCGGTCAAACCGCTGGAAGGACAGAAAAACTTAGGGGATTTGTTTGATTGATGCTCATATGAGATTCAGATATAAGGCAAGATATATGTATAGGATAACTATAAGTAAGATATAGACAATATCGCCAAAGGGGAAGTAACCATATTACAAATCAACAAGTTTTGGTTAATTTTACTCAATTACCGATAAAAAGCCTAAAATACTCTTAAAATGAGAAGTTCATGCAATCAAGTAACAAATTAAGCACAATCAATATGAGTTCAACATTTCAAGCCACATTTGATATATCAATGACATTAAGCTCATTTCGGAGTTTACAAAAGCGGTTTTCATCTAAAGGCTTAGTGAATATATCCGCTAATTGATCTTCAGTCCTTACATTATCCACCAACACATCACTTTTACTGACATGATCTCTAAGGAAGTGGTGTCGGATATCTATATGCTTGGTCCGAGAGTGTTGAACTGGATTTGTGGCTATCTTCACCGCACTCTCATTATCACATGAAGGAGGCACTTTTTCAAATTTGATCCCATAATCCAACAAAGTTTGCCTCATCCAAAGCAATTGTGCACAACAACTACCCGCGGAAGCATATTCCGCTTTGGCGGTTGATAGAGCTACTGAGTTTTGTTTCTTGGAGGACCAAGAGACTAAAGATCTTCCTAATAGTTGACAACTACTTGAGGTGCTTTTTCTATCCACTTTACATCCCGCATAGTCGGAATCAGAATATCCAACTAATTCAAATTTAGCACCTTTTGGATACCATAACCCTATACTAGATGAATATCTTAGATATCTCAAAATGCGCTTAACGGCCATTAAATGACTTTCTTTAGGAGAGGCTTGAAATCTTGCACACATACAAACACTAAACATGATATCGGGCCTAGAAGCGGTAAGATACAGTAAACTACCAATCATGGATCTATAAAGCTTTGAGTCTACCGGTTTACCTCCTTCGTCAGAGACAAGGTGACCGTTTGTGGCCATTGGTGTCTTGATTGGCTTTGCTTCTTCAAGTCCGAACTTCTTGAGCAGGTCCTTCACATATTTGCTTTGACTGATGAAAGTTCCTTCCTTGAGTTCTTTAACTTGTAGTCCGAGGAAGAAACTTAGTTCACCTATCAAAGACATCTCAAATTCCCTGGACATCATGTTACCAAATTCCTTGCAAAAGTCTTGGTTAGTAGATCCAAATATGATGTCATTAACATAAATTTGACATACAAAGAAATAATTTCCAATTTTCTTAGTAACTAAGGTAGTATCAACTTTCCCAATTTTAAAGCCTTTTGAAATTAAGAAGTCTCTAAGTCTTTCATACCAAGCACGAGGTGCTTGTTTAAGACCATAAAGAGCCTTAGAGAGTTTATAAACATGATTTGGTTTTGTAGGATCTTCAAATCCTGGTGGTTGTTTAACAAACACTAATTCATTAATTTTTCCATTTAAAAATGCACTTTTGACATCCATTTGATAAAGTTTAATATTATGAGATGAAGCAAAGGCAAACAAGATTCTAATAGCTTCAAGTCTAGCTACGGGAGCAAAGGTTTCACCGAAGTCCAAACCTTCAACTTGAGTATATCCTTGGGCCACCAATCTTGCTTTGTTCCTTACTACCACTCTGTTTGCATCTTGTTTATTCTTAAAAATCCATTTGGTTCCGATGTTGTGTTCATCCGGATTTGGTTCTTCGACCAATTCCCAAACATTGTTGCGGGTGAAGTCGTTTAATTCTTCATGCATAGCATTCACCCAATCCGGATCTTTTAAAGCTTCATCTACATGTGTGGGCTCAAAAGAGGAAACAAAAGAGAAATTTTCACAAAATGAAGCAAGACGAGAGCGAGTTTGAACACCCTTACGCAAATCACCAACAATTTGATCGACGGGGTGATCCTTAGAAATTGAGTGATGAATTCTTGGATGATCAACCGGATTTTGTGAAGTAGAGGTAGACGTTACTTCCGGTTGTTGTTGAGGCGAATCTTCCACATTAACCACTTCAACTATTTGATCTTCATGTTGAGGTGTTGACGAAGAGGGGATAGCTTGAGTGGATGGATCTTCATCTTGATCACTATCTTCTTTCGGCTTGATATCCCCAATGGTCATGTTCTTCATCGCCACCCTTAACCCTTCATTACCTACATCATCCAAGTTGTCTTGCTCCTCTTGAGAGCCGTTAGTCTCATCAAATTCTACGTCATGCGTCTCTTCAACCAAACCGGAGTTTTGGTTGTAGACACGATATGCTTTGCTATTTGATGAGTATTCTAATAAAAATCCTACATCACATTTACTTTGAAATTTAGATAAGTGTGTACCTTTTCGCAAAATGTAGCACTTACATCCAAACACTCGGAAGTAGGAAATGTTTGGTTTCCTTCCGATGAGAAGCTCGTAAGGAGTTTTCTTTAGTAGCCAATGACAATAAAGTCGATTCAATGCATGGCATGCGGTGTTGATTGCTTCGGCCCAACAGGTGTCCGAAACATTGTACTCCGAAAGTATGGATCTTGCCATATCTATCAATGTCCGGTTCTTTCGTTCGACTACTCCATTTTGCTCCGGTGTATACTTGGCCGAAAACTCATGTTTGATGCCCTTATCATCACACCAGTTTTCAACCTTGGTATTCTTGAATTCGGAGCCATTGTCACTTCTCACTTTCTTGATCTTGAAATTAAATTCATTTTTGGCCCTTTGTGCAAAACTTTTGAAAGTGTTAAATACAATTGACTTGTCATGTAAAAAGAATATCCTTGTATATCTCGGAAAATCATCTACAATGACAAGACAATAACTATTGCCACCAATGCTAACAAAGGTAGTTGGACCAAATAAATCCATGTGCAATAACTCAAGTGGACTAGAAGTTGACATTGTGCTTTTGGTTGGATGTGAATTTGCAACTTGTTTTCCGGCTTGGCAAGCACTACATAATTTATCTTTTTCAAACTTTACATCTTTTAATCCAACAACTAAATCATGTTTAACTAATCTATTTAGTTGTTTCATTCCAACATGTCCAAGCCTTCTATGCCATAGCCAATCTTTAGATGATTTAGAGAACAAGCATGTACCGAGATTTGCATCATTTGAATTGAAATCAACTAAATAGAGGTTGCCATGTCTAAAACCTTTGAAGATCAACCTATTATCATCAATACTAGTGATAGTCACTTCTTTTGGATAAAAAGCACATATAAATCCAAGATCACAAAGTTGAGCTACAGATAAGAGATTGAAGTTAAGAGATTCGACAAGCAATACATTAGAGATGGACAGGTCATTTGAGATGGCAATTTTACCTAAATATTTTACCTTTCCTTTGCTATTATCTCCAAATGTGATCTTGTCATATTCCGCACCTTCGTTATTGAGAGAGGAGAACATATTCTGATTACCGGTCATATGTTGAGTGCATCCACTATCGAGCACCCAATGTTGTCCTCCGGCCTTGTAATTTACCTACAAAACAAAGTTAGTTCTTTTTAGGTACCCAAATCTTTTTGGGTCCTTGGAGGTTAGTTACCAAGGATTTTGGGACCCAAATGGCTTTCTTTTTGGCACCAATTATAGGGGTTCCAACAAATTTGGCTTTAACATCGCCATTGTTCATTTTCTTCAAAACATAGCAAGAGTTGAATATAAGAGATGAATTAGTTTTGCTAGCATGGCAATTTTCTCAATATGACCTAAACTTTTACATTTGTTGCAATATCCCTTTTTTTTTACAAATACGGTTTTAGATGGGAGAAATGCATGTTTCCCCTTTTTAGGAATGTAACCTAGTCCTTATTTTCTTAAGGAGAACCTTTGACTATCTAGTAGATGTCTTAATTTTGATTCCCCTACATAGCATTTAGCTAGATCATTTGTTAGTTTTTCAATTTTGTCCTTAAGTTCATTGTTTTCAAGACTAAGCACATGGTCATCAACTTTAGGTCTAGATGGTAATTCAATTAAATCTTCACAAGATGTAGATATGCTAGAAGTAGAAATCATAGGCAAGTTATTTAGAATATTGCAAGTGATGCCTATGTCATTACCCGTTTTGTTGGCTTTATGAGTAATTAATGAGTCATGAGCTTCCTTAAGCATCTCATGAGTTTCTTTGAGACTCTCATGAGATGTTTTTAGCTCCTCATAGGAATTTTGAAGAGTTTTGTATCTCTTCTTCAATTCCTTGAATTTTTCTTTTTCTTTACTCATATAGTCATCAAAACCGGTGATCATCTCAACTAAGTCATCATAAGAGTACTCATCTTCGTCACATGATACCTTAGATTCTCCTTTAGCCATGAGGCAATGAGGAGTGGAGAATAGAAATGGAGCTTCCTTGATAGCTACTTGTAACACCCTGTTTTGCCAAACCCTAAAATAGCCAAAATCCACATCTTGACCCCAAACCCTAATCTGCTTCAGCCATTCCCTTCTAAGTGTTGTTCAGAACATTTTTCCCTTCGGGATCACCTCCAAAATCCCATCCTAAAACTGAGTTTCGACCCTTGCCGTTTCAGAACCCTAATTACCCTAATTTTATCCTAAACTGCTTTTCCCCAATTTTGTCGAAACCCTTCAGATCTTACCCGATCATACCAAACTCTGGCCGGATAAGTTCTAATAATCTTTTGCAACTTATCTGCGAAATCAGATTTCAGATCGGACCCTCAGATCTCCAGATTTGCAATCAGGCCCAAGTTCTATTCAAATTTTCCTCACAAATCAGTCCCTGGAGCAAGTTTCAAAAATTGCAGAACGGCCCAAACTTCTTTTCAGGTCCATTCGACCAGCGCCTGGTCGTTGCTTTCGACTAGTGCACTTCGCCGTAGCCGCGCCGTGGTTTTCGCCGCGTTTGCTCGCCGCCGGCCACCGCTTCTTGTCGCTTGTGCCCGTGAGCTGCTGTGCCACCCCGTGCGCACGTGCCAGCGCCATTGCTTCGCCTTGTCCAGCGGTTAAACGGCCGCGCTCCAGCAGTGTTTTCGCGCGCGCATGCCCGTTGCCGTGGCATTGCATGCGTGTACGTGTCGTTGCCGGAGCTACGTTGTCGCCTCCGCATCTGCGCCGTTCCAGGTGAAGTTCCGATGCAACCGACAAGGTCAGCAAGGCTGCAACACCGCCTGAAGCGCATCACATCACCGTCGCCGTCGTTGCGCCTGCGCCCGACAAGCTTCTCCCCGGCGCAAGCAACCGCTGTCGCTTTATCCCTCGCAAGCTCCGCCCCTGGACCTATTTAAACCCTCCAGCGCTGTGCTTAAGCCTCATCTCAGGACTTAGCCATTTTTCCAGAGCTCTCGCCGTTTTCACCTTCTTCTCCGGCGAGCCAGTGAGAGAGCTCACGGGGCTAGCCCATTCCACAGCCCCTCTCTTTGATCCAAGTTCATCAGTGAGTTCCTCCCTTCTCCTTCTCTGTGTCATAGCAGCCAATTGCACCAGATCGATCCCCATCGCCGGTGATCGCCGGATTCCCGATTTGCCCTGTTCCCCCAATGCTGTTCGATTCCCTCCAAATTAGCTCTCGATTCTGTAGAAGAAGTTGATCAGTAAGCTTAGTAGAGCAAGCCTGTTGAATCAAAATCTTCATTTGAGTCCAAATCGAAGAAACCCCAAACTGGAACCTCAGCCGTTCGCCGGACCTCGGCGCCAAGCTTCTCCGGTCATTCTCCGACCAAATTGACTGCACCAGTAGCTTCTAAACTCCACCCTTTCACTCCCCGAGCAAAGAACCGAGTTCAAACGCCTTGTAGCGAAATCCCCTAGGCTCCAGTGTCATCTTCTCCAGCGCCGGTCGCCGAAATTCGTTCCCGGCCGATTCAGCCGACACCACTTTGTCCCCTAGCGTCGCCTCACCTCCCTGAGCAATTTCTTCCACTAGCTCGACACCTGGATCTGCCTAGATTGTGAGTTATGCCTTTGTCAAGCTCTTGTCCAGATCAATGTCTGTGCCGTGTCGCCACCGCAGTTCATCGCCGGATTTAGCCACCCTCCAGCCACTTTCAGCCCTTGTTCCTGTTGAGTATTTTATTCCTGTTAGTAATGCCTACCTCCCAGACAAAGTGTTGCATCAATTGGAGCCCTGGATCAAAAGTTAAGCTATGCCCTAGTTTCTGGCCATGCCCAGCACTTTGTCAGTGCATGTCAGCCACTGGCATTAGCCTTGTTTGACCCCTTCTGGTTGAGCAATGGAAGTGTCACTTTGTCCCCTAGATTCCTGGAGTTGTGTTCTACATCTTTCCCTTCTATCACTTCTCCAGAAAACCATCCTAAGACTAGTTTGAAGCCATGCCAAAGCCATGAACTGAATGTCGACCCTTCGACGTTCAATCCTTTTTAGCCGTTTCTTCGACCAGAGCCCTTGTGACCTTGCCCTAACCCTTTTCCCCTGCATGCATGACTTATTTACTTAATACTTTCTATAGAAACTATTTTCAGTATGCTTATGTGGTATGTGTTTGTGTGTTATTTGATTGCCGCAGAGTCAGAAGCGGAAGGAGCGGAAGAAGTCTTTGAAGATCCGTCTGAGTATTTAGACCCAACATTGCAAGGCAAGCCTCATTCCTTTGATCATGTCTTACCCAATATTTTCAAATGAAGTATATTTACCGTTTCTTACTATGCATGCTTATTTGAGATACAAGTTAAGTTTGAATGACATGAGTAGATATTACCTAATGAATCATGAAACCCTTTTGTTATTGAACCTTCTTATATATGCTTTTGTCACCCTAGGACTCATATACTGAATATCCACATTAAACTTGAAATGGTCAAATACATGAGAAGTTATAATGAAAACCGTTTTGACAAGAAAACTGATAAAAGGGATCAGTAGTGAGGATTGGTTTGTATGGAGAGGGTGCGGTGCGCACCAGGGAATGTGAATGTTCCTCACTATTGGTTCATAAGGACAAGAACCTTGTGCTGTGTCTCTATGCGAATTGTAAACATACCAACCACTTGCCTGGTATGGGACAGGCACAACTTAGTAGCTTTTTGGTATTTGCAGTTCCCTGCATGGTTTGTCGGTCTGGTTTCTCGCGTGGAAACTGGTGGGCCGCAGTTCGGCCATGAGTGATGTGAGTTCAGAAAAATAATGAGAGGTAAAGGTGGAAAGAAGGAAGACGCCCTACGCCTCAGATTAAGCCGTGCGCGGTTGTAATCTTGAACGGTCATACGTCTTGCGTGGACACAGACCAAGGCTATGTGTCTTGCGGGAACATAAGCCAGAGGCTAGGAAGTAAGGCAGTGGGGAGGACCCACAACAGTACTTGAGACTTAATTGTCTATTTACTGGGCGGGGATACTGTTAATACTGAACTGTAAAAGCGTTGTGTGATCTCGGCCTTGTCACATGTGTATAAGTCACATGGAGCTGATCCGACTTGAAAGCCGAGTGAACCAGTGGATTTAAAAAGAGGTACACTTTTGCAAAGTGTAAAAGAAGTATCAGATACTCTGTACTCCCAGGTTCAGGAGTCTTTTCGTAGTGGATGTTATCCATGGGTTATAGCACAAGTAATGTTTTGGAATGTTTTCATAATGCGGTTAACAAAGTAGTGACTCATGGGAGACCACTACATCTAATGTTTTATTGAAAACCTGTTTAATGTTTAAAGTATCATTTTCATGACAAAGTACTGTTTTACCGAACAAATGACTTGGAAATCTATATATCTCTATCCATATGAAACTAAAACCCCGGAATCATATGTTTCACCCTCATGTAAGTACAATTGCATTAATCCCCGGAATGAGTGTTGCTGAGCACCAAGTGCTCACCCTTGCATTTATATCCAACTGTAGAAGAGGGATTCGAGGATCCCGATTCCTTCAGTTATGAGTACTCAGCAGAAGATGGAAGTGCCCCAGACGAGCCCACGTTCTAGAAGGATTATGCACCAAGTCAAGTCAGATGTGGGAGAAGTCCCTCCAACCCCACTGCTGATTGAAGTCAAGCTGTTTGTCGTTGCTTTGTGCTTTATGTTGTGTGTTCGGTACTTGGATACCGATTCTGGTTCTGATAAACTGGTTATTTTCCTAGCAACTCTACTTAGCGCCATTTTCGGTGCTTTGGCTATGTAATATTGGCCATGTTGGCCTGATACTTGTTTAATGATATTACTATGCTTGTGTGGTTTGAGCTCATGTGGCATCATGCTGTGTGTAACCTACCTGGGCGGTTACCAAGGTGATCCTCAAATGGGGGGGGGTCTCATACTACTCCGGCGAGTCCTTTAGGTGATGCTTCATCTTCATCTTCGGAATCGGAACTTGAAGCATCCGAATCCATTCAATGAAGCAAGCTTGTCTGTCCTTCTTCTTCTTGTAATACTTCTTGAAAACCTTCTTCTTTCTTTCTCCTTCCTTTTCGTACTTCTTCTTTTTCACCGATTTTTCTTCTTCCTTGTTTTTGCATTGTGCGGAGATATGGCCCTTTTCACTGCATTCAAAACATCTTCTTTCTTCAAATGGATTCCTTTTTGATGATTGTCCTTTCTTGAAGGACTTTCCTTGATATCTCTTTTTCAAGAACCGCTTGAACCTTCTTACGAAGAGAGCCATCTCCTCATCGGTGTCTCTCTCATCGCTTTCTTCTTCAATATCTTCCCTTTTGGAGGCTTGAGCTTTGAGTGCTATATTCTTCTTCTTGGAGTCGGAAGCCTCATCTTGCACCTCTTCTTGTGATTTCTTAAATATGTCATGAGTGAGAATTTCACTCAAAACCTCCAAAGGAGTCACACTCTTCAAATTTGATCGCACAAGTAAGGGCACAATAGTGTCATATTTTGAAGGTAAAGCTCTAAGAAATTTATGACAAAATTTCACATTTGTGACATCCATACCAAGCCCTTTTAGCTCATTTACTATGTTATTTAATCGGTTGAACATCTCCGAGACATTCTCATTGGGCAACATAGCAAACTTTTCAAATTGACCCTTATGGATAAATAATTTAGCATCCTTGACCATTGAGGTTCCTTCATGAATATCCATAAGGTTTCTCCAAATGTCATGAGCCGTTTCAAGTTTACAAATTCTATTAAATTCACCTAGATTTAGAGCACTATAAAGAACATTCGTGGCTTGAGCATTTGCTAAGGCATTTTCTCTATCTAGGTTAGTCATGTCCTCATCATCTAGAATTGTGAAGCCCTCATCCACCACTTTCCAAATTTTTCCACCCATGGCTTTAAGGTAGACCATCATCCTAGTTTTCCAATAGGTATAGTTTGATCCATCAAAGAGTGGTGGTTTGCCAATATTAATCCGACCCTCACTAGCCATCTTAATCCTACTCCGGGATGGTTAAATCCTCTAAATATGGAGTCCTAACTCTGATACCAATTGAAAGGGATCTAGGATATCGACTGGGGGGGGGGGTGAATAGGCCATTTTGACAATTTAACAACTAATCAAGCAATTAACAATAAATGAGAGCAAGTAGCTAAAACAAGATGAACAACAAGCAATTTAACACAAGGATATATCCCGTGGTCTCGGTGATTTGCCAATCACCCCTAATCCACGTTGAGGCAAACTCAAATCTCTAACCGCTCCTCTATCTAGTTGACTTCCTCTCAAGAAGTGACTTAGATCTCGAGCCAGATTAGTATGATGAGTTATCCAAACCTCGATTCCACTATTGATGCACTTTACCACTCCGGCAAGGCGTGCTCGACCCTTTCACAAGATGTTTTGAGGCTTCTTCACAATCTTCCTTGAAGAGCTCTCCAAAACCTTCCTCCTAGCCGTCTAGGAGCCGGCAAACTCCAAGAGTAACAAGCCGGTGATGATCACTTAACACTCTTCTAGTGCCACAAGGTTGATTTAGTGATCTAAATGCAATGCACTAGAAGATCTCAAATGCACTCTCTCTCAAATTCAAGAGTTTAAACACTAGAGTGTAAGAAACTTGCTTTTGCTCTTAAGAATGATGGCAATGATCACAAATAAGACAAAGGTCCTAAACAGGACCATGCATGGGAGTATATATACCCCCACAATAAATATAGCCATTACAAGCCGTTGGGAGAAAAAGATCACTTGGCGGTCAGACCTATTCCGTACCTTTGCCTCTTTGCTCAATGTCCTTTCTTCATCATGTAGCTCTTTCTTTGCATTTCATTATCTTGTCTTTTGAGTTTGTTCTTGACACAACTTAACAGGTAACGTTAGTTCAACATTTGTAATTGTCATTAATTTCCAAAACACTCTTTAGGGGCCTAGAAGCTACAGCGTAGTCCTTGCGGTGGCGCTTGGAGTCTTGCCCCGAGGCGGATCCTCCCATGATGATGTTTACGTGCCTTTGGGAGGTTTGGAAGGGCAGCTCCTCGACTGTGCCCCCTTCCTGTGCCTGTCTCTGCTGCTCACTTGTGGGAGTAGGGGGAGCCAATAAAGTCGGTGGAGGGGGCAAGGATGTAGGGCTGCCCCTTGCCCACGCTAGTCGAAGAATGCGGTGAAGTGTTGAAGGTTGGTGGCATTCCCGAGTGGCGTGAGTATTGAACTTGTGGAAAGCACACCACAGATTGGCTGTGCCCTCCTCGCCTCCCGCTGCGAGTCCTTCCCGGCTACGGGATGACTGCCCCCCCATGGCCTTTCGGCTTGGGGACGGGGCGGTTGCTCTTGTTGCCGTCGCGAGAGCCGCCTCCACCCTCGAGGACAAAGGTGTCCTGAGGCCATGGCTCGTTGTGGTTGCCCCCTCTTGGGACGCTTGCTGAGGGGGTCCTTGGCCTCCCGGTTAGCGGGGGCGGGGCCCCCTGGTTCTTCTTCCAGAGGTCATCCTCTTCTGCCTGAGCATACTTCTCGAGTACGGTGAAGAGCTCGTCGGCAGAGGTAGGACATCTCCGGGAAAACCTCCAATGGAGCTTCTTTGGGAGGATCCCGCTCTTGCACGCCTCAATGACTGTAGAGTTAAGGACGTGAGCCACTTTTCTCTTGACCTGAGCAAAGCGCTTAAAAAAGCTCCAAATGGTCTCCCCCGTCCTCTGGCGGATGATGTAGAGCTGTGACGAATCCAGGGGGCGCACGTAGTTCCCCTGGAAGTTTGCGCAGAACTCGCGCTTGAGTTGTGCGAAGCACTTGATCGAACCGGCCCTCAGGTTGTAAAACCATGAGTGAACGATTCCGGTGAGGTATAGGGGGAAGATGTTGCATTGCACCATCTCGTCCCCCCCCCCCCCGCCGCTGAGATGGCTGTGAAGTACACCTGCACAAACTCATAAGGATCGGCCTCACTGTTGTAGTGCTCGATGTGCGGCGGACGGTAGGGTCGCGGCCAGCGGATGCACCGGAGGTGGCGGCACAATGGCTGGTTAGCCCCCTCGACCTCCCGGGGAGATTCCCGGTCGTTGTCCCCCTTGAAAGGGGACGCGCGCTTGTTGTCGGAGTCGGGGAGGGGTTGTCACACCCCTATTTTCCCAAATCTTGCCCCAATCTAAATCTGTGTCTCAGAATCTTGATCCCAGATTTTCCAGTGCCTGACAAAACTTTGTTGTCTAGACCTTTTTTCGCAAATCAGCCCAAAAGTATCGCGGATTAGTCCTTTTTCAGATTTCCTGAGAGCCCTAAAAAGGCTAAAATCCACAACCTATCTCCAAACTTTGATCTGATTCAGGGAATATCTCCCATTCACTATTCTGAGCAAGTTTCTTTTCTGTGAGATTTCCAAAATCTCATCTGAAGCCTTAGTTTTTAGCCCCGCCAATTTCCTGAACCCTAATTACCCTAAATACTCTGTTTTCGTTTCGGCTCAAAACCTAATCAGAATCCCAGAATTTGTCTTTTGTCGCTGCTAAACTATTTGTTGAGTTTAGTGTGCCAATTAGTGAAACTATCCCCTTTTGATTCTAAGCCCATTTTTGCCAGATTCACAAATTAGTCCCTAGAGTGAGTTTTGGTAATTGCAGATCAGTCCAAAACTCCCGTTTCAGTCCCTGGGCTTTTTGACCAGCCCCTGGTCGCCGTTCGACCAACACCCGACCGTGCTTCGACCGCGCCAGCGCCGCGCCCTTCGCCGCCGGTGCAGCTCTGCTGTCGCCACCTTCGCCTGATCCGGGAGGATCTCAGGTCGAGTTCGCAGTAGATTCGCGACCACGAAAAGGTTTACGACTTTGGAAAGGTTTGCGACCTTGGGAAGAATTCAAACTCTGGTCGGAATTGTAATTCGATCTGAATATGTATAACTAAGCTTACCTGTTTAGAGTTAGTTAGTTATATGAGTCTAATACATTTAGGTTATTGAGTTTGATATGTACTCATACGATTGGACTATAAATACCTTGTAATAGGTCTAGTTTAGATCGTCGAATATTATTACAGCTTTGGATCATATATCCAGCTTATAGTTCCTTCGACGTAGGCAAGTGTGTCTAACGTTCGACAGGTAAAACCCTCTTTGAAATAAGAGTTGTGCAATTACTTTGAGCTGTGTTTCGATCATCCTTTGAGTTTTGGTACTTCCGAGTAAGATCCCGTTATTCCGTATATTAGTATCTGGTGAGCCTAGTGCGAAAACCAAGACTAGGTATCAAATGGATCAAGTTGGTATCAGAGAAACTTTCCTATCCTGTGGATGGTGAAGACTTGCCAGGGTTACAAAACCTCCGGCGAAACTCCAGGCAATCAATTGATGGTTCCTACAGCCACGTCTCCGACAATGTCTAACGATACCTCCGTTCAAGCTAACCTAGCCGAACAAGTGGCTAAGCTCTCCACCGACATGAAAACAGTGCTTTCTTGGATTAAGCAGCAGGCCATGATTGTACCTCATGAAGTAGGGAAGGTTATGGGTGTGAAGACTAGTGAAGACTTGCGCAGGGCAGATGAAGATGAAGACGAAGGCGACCATAAGACCGACGACCTCGCCAACACCTCCTTAGCTATCGGATCTTTCAAGGTTGATGCTAAGATTGAAATACCGATATATGATGGGGTGATCAATGCCGAGAAGCTGGATTCTTGGATCAATCAGCTTGAAACCTACTTTAACCTAAAAGAGTTCAGTAGCGCTCAAAAGGTCAAATTTGCTCCTTTGAAGATGAAGGACCACGCCAAGACTTGGTGGAGCTGACGACCTTGCGTGGGGTGAATTCAAGCGACTCCTACGACAAGAATTCTATCTGATGGGTTACCTTGAGGAGAGATGGGAATGTTGGCACAGATTGTACCAACGGCGCGACTAATCTGTCCAGGACTACACGACATAGTTATGGAGACAAGCAATGGTCCTTGGAATCTCACTTTTCGACACCCATACGTTCAAAAAATACACGTATGAACTTCAGAAGATAATCAGTGCTGAGCTAAGCCTATTCAGAGTTCAAGACATCTCGATCGTGAGCACGACTGCTTTGGCGATTGAGAAGAATAAGACCCGCAACGACAAGAACGTGAGGGAGATTTCAACCACGACGAGCTCCGGAGAGGGTACCCACGATAGGGTAACACTTCTGAGCATTGTCATGTTGCTGGGCACACAAAAAAGAAGTGTTATAAACTTCATCCTGATTTGCGACCAGAAAAAACAAGGAGGGATGAACCAAGCACACGAACAGTTATAGTTACTTCTATTCCGTTCACAGAGGAAATCATCTAGTTGGATTCGGTTGAAAAGGCAGACACGACCTTGTCTCTAATGGCAATGCCGAAGGAGAAAGGTTCGGGTTCATCAATTGACCACAACCCGACAGAGGAATTGTTCACTGTTAACATATAGGTGAAGCACGAGGTGGTCGCAGCCATCTTCGACCCCGGAAGCCAAAAGAATTTGGTCTCCTCCAGGCTGGTTCGACGACTTGGTTTGCAGATGACTCATCATCCTCGACCATATCCTCTGGGATGGTTCACTTCTGACATGAATCAGCAAATCAAGAGTCAGTGTACTCTAAAGTTTGCAATATCTACTCGTTACATCAACGAGGTTCAATGCGATGTCATCCCCATTGATATTTGCCAAGTGATTTTTGGAAGTCCGTTCTTGTACGATCGTGATGACCATTACCACCGAAGAGCTCAATAATACGACCTCACAAAGGATGGGACGAAATTCATCATTAGCAAAAACGACCACGTCGAAACCAAGAACTTGTTGACAGCAAATCAGGCGAAATGGATTTTCAATGCATGCTCAAAGTGTGTGCTGAGCATGATGCGTCCAGTTAGCCAAGAGGATTGTGCTGCATCGTGTATGGAAAGTGGTGGTTGTTTAGCGAACTTGCCGGAAGAAAACAACGCGCTATTCGCAGAGGTACATAGTCGATCACCACAACGACTAGTCGAAAATGACATGCAACTTGTCTCTACGGCGCCACTATTCAAACTTCGCAATCCTAGCTTTGGGATCGATGATGGTATCAACCTCGACAAGGGGAAGGCTATCCGTGAGTGGTCAAGGCCACAATCCATGACGGAGGTGCCAAGCTCCATGAGCGCCTATCCGTACATTTGATTTGACGATTGTAGCATTGCTCATCGTGTGTTCGTTCTAAGGCTCCCAGTCGTTCTCTACATCTTCATAGTTGGTCACCAACGGGAGTTGGCTCCTTCTCAACAGGGGAGTCATGATCCGGGAGGATCTCAAGTCGAGTTCGCAACGGATTTGCTACCATGAAAAGGTTTGCGACTTTGGAAAGGTTTGTGACCTTGGGAAGAATTCAAACTCTGGTCAGAATTGTAATTCGATCCAAATATGTATAACTAAGATTATCTATTCAGGGTTAGTTAGTTATATGAGTTTAATACGTTTAGGTTATTGAGTCTGATACGTACTCATACGATTGGACTATAAATATCTTGTAATAGGTCTAGTTTAGATCATCGAATATTATTACAGTCTTAGATCATATATCAGCTTATAGTTCCTTCGACGTAGGCAAGTGTGTCTAACGTTCGACGGGTAAAACCCTCTTTGAAATAAAGAGTTGTGCAATTACTTTGAGCTATGTTTCGATCATCCTTTGGTTTCAGTACTTCCGAGTAAGATCCTATTATTTTGTATATTAGTATCTGGTGAGCCTAGTGCGAAAACCAAGACTAGGTCTCAAACAGATCATTGTCACTGCCTCGCCGCCACGTGTGCGCATCCAGCCAACCACCGTGGAGCAGCTGCAGCAGTGCCAGTGCCGTTAATTTCTCCCGCGCGTGCACGGCATCGCCATTAGCAGCAACAGCAAACTCGTGCCACGTTGCAGCCATGCCAGAGGCACCGATCAATTCACCGTCGCATCGCCGCTGTGCCAGCAATGACTGTGCAGTAAAGCCATCGAGGCCGTTGCATCACCGTCAATTCCAACTCTGTTGTCACCACCTCGCCCAGTCAATTCGTAGTCACCTCCGCCGCTGCAATTGTTTAGCAATAGTCGGCCATTTTTGCTCGTCCACGCCTATTTAAGCATGTTAGTGCCCATTGCATCTTCACCCAGCACAGAAATTGGCTAAGTCCTCAGTTCACCGCTTTCTTCACCTTCTTCTCCGGCGAGACCAGAAGAGGAGCACGGTGCCAGCTCAAACCACTGCACCAGCCTTCAAATTAACGCGACCAGTGAGTTCCCCTTGACCACCTCTTTGTGTAGTTGCATCTAATTGAATCCTGGCGAACCCTAACGCCGGCGATCGCCAAAACTCTCAAAACTCCTGTTCCGGCAATGCTGATCAAATTAGCCCGAATTAGCTCACCTCTTAGTAGAGTTTTATGATCAGTAGCCCCAACCTAGCAAGTCTAAACACTTGGGTTTCAAATTTGAGCTTGGATCGAAGCTTTTCCCAATTGTGCACGCCACTGGCAACCGGCTCACGTCGCCAGCCCACGCTGTCGTTTCCCCAGCCAAATTGACCTCACCAGAAGCTTACCCTTACCTCCCTATTGCTCTCACCATGTGCAATTGATCTCTAAAGACTTGTAGCAAAAATGCCCAAATCGATGCTTTCTTCTCCGACGCAGTTCACTGGAATTCGGCTCCGGCCACCACCGGCGACGCCACCATGTCTAGTAGCTTCGCCTTGACCACCTGAGTACTGTACTCCACTACCCCGACCTTTGGCTCTACACGAAATCGCAAGTTTGAGAAATGCCATGAATTTGTCCAGAAGTTTCACTGTGCCGTGTCGCCACCGTGATTCTTCGCCGCCGTTCATCGCCGTCCAGCCACCTCAATCCTCTAAACCATCACCATTAGATTCCTGTTGTCTTCACGTACCTCCCAGACATAGTTGGCAAAGCAATTGAAGCCTTGAATCAATTCTACTGTTCTGCCCTAGCTTTTGACAATGCCAGGACAATGCCAGCCCATGTTAGCCAGTGGCATTGGCCCTGTTTGACCCCTTCTGGTTGAGCAAATGAAATTCCACTTTGTCCACTAGACTTTTGGAGCCATGTTCTACATTTTCTTCTACTGCCACATCTTGAGAAAACCTATCTAAAGCCAACCTAAGGCCATGTTTGACTGTGAACCAAATGTCAGCCCTTCCACATTCGACGCTTCAGAGCCAATCTCTTCGAGCTACGCTTAAGTATCTTTGTCCAGCTCGTTTCTCTTGCATACATGTCTATACTTTACTTAGTAATTTTCCATAGCAAGTATTTTTGTATGCTTATGTGCGATGTGTTGTGTTGTTTGCGTTCGAGAACAGAGCCAGAAGTGGAAGGAGCGGAAGGAACTTTTGAAGATCCCTCAGCGCAGCTAGACCCCTCTTTGCAAGGCAAGTCTCCACCCCTTGATCATGTCTCTCCCAATATTTTGAAATAAAGTAGATTAATTGTTTTCCAAGTATATGCATGCTTTATATTCAAATGAGAATTATATTGGAAGAATGTGGATAGATATGACCTAAATATCTGTGAAGCCCTGGCGTCATGATTGAATCTTCATGCACCCTTGTCACCCTAGAATATATGCTTAGAATTATGCTTATGCTTAAATACATGTGTTAAGTGTTAAATGATCAATTACATGATAAACATGTCTGAAAACCCCTCTTTATGAAAGAAAACCTGAAATAGGAATTGATAGTGAGGATGGTTTGAATGGTTGGCCGCTGTATGTGCAATGGGAATGTGGATGTCTCCTCACTATTGATTCATAAGGACGAGAACCTTGTGCTATGTCTCTATGCGACATGAAAACATACCAACCACTTGCTTGGAATGGGACAGGCGCAACTTAGTAGCTTTGTTGGTATTAACAGTCCCCTGCATGGTATGTCGGTTCAGTTTCTTGCGTGGAAACTGGTGGGCCGCAGTTCGGCCATGAGTGATGTGAGATCAGAAAAATAATGAGAGGATAAGGTGGATAGAAGGAAGACGCCCTATGCCTGGATTAAGTCGTGCGCGGCTGTAATCATAGGTCATATGTCTTGCAAGGACATAGGCCAAGGCTAGGAAGTAAGGTAGTGGGGAGGACCCACAACGGTACTTGAGAGTTAATTGTCTATTTACTGGGCGGAGACACTGTTAATACTAGACTGCAAAACCGTTGTGTGATCTCGGCCTTGTCAGAAGTGTAAAAGTCGCATGGAGCTGTACCGACTTGAAAGTCAAGTGAAGAAGTGGATTTAAAAATAGGTACACCTTTGCAAAGTGTAAAAGAAGTATCAGATACTCTGTACTCCTAGGTTCAGGAGTCTGTTTGTAGTGGATTTTATCCATGGGTTTCGGCACAATAACTTTTGGAATGTTTTCATAATACGGGTTAATGAAAATGGTGACTCATGGGAGACCACTACACATAACATTTTCTAAAGTATAGCTTAAGATTTCAAAGTATCGCCTTTAAAGCTAAAAGCACTTTTCTCCAACCCTGTTTGAGAATCTATGCTATTCTTAAATATATAAAACAAAGCCCTCATCTATTGAGAACCCCTCATCTATATAACTGCATTCCTGTAATGAGATTTGCTGAGCATTGTGTAAAAACATTCTCACCGTTGCAATTGTATTCAACTACAGAAGAGGGATTTGATGATCCCGATTCCCTTGGTTTTGAGTACCATGAGGAAGAAGGAAATGCACCAGATGAACCACCTTTCTAGGAGGGTCATGTGCCGAGTTGAGTCAGATGTGGTGAAAGCCCTTCCAGAGCTGCTGCCGATTGAAGAGAAGATCCTCGCTGTTGCTTTTTTCTTTGTTGGTTATCGTGTTCGGTACCTCGATACCGATCCTTGCTTTGAAAAACTCTCTATTTTGTATTAACTCTAAGTGGCACCATCCTTGGAATTAGGATATTGTAATATTGGTCCTCATGACCTTGTACCTGTTTAACTATGTCTATTGTAGTTTTGTTGTTGTGAGCTTATGTTGTAACCTTCTGAGCGCAACCCACCTGGGCGGTTGCCACCGGATTCCTCAAATGAGGGTCCAACAGGGGTCCCAGCGGTCTGTCGGCACGGCGGTAGCATCTCTTCTCCTCAGGGTTAGTCGAGCTAACCTCTTGAATCTTCGGGTACCCCCCGGATGTGGCGGTAGCTTCTTCGACCGGTCTCCTCCCCGGTTGGGCCGGGAGCGTGGGTCACCGTGCCCGCGAGCCGGGGGGAAGTTCCGATCGATAACGGGAGGGAGCTTCCCCAGATTTTGCGGTAGACATTCGCTCTACCTCCTCCCGAGTGAAACGGGTCTGGTCCACCGGAGGAGCCCTCAGGGGCGGTCCCGGGGGAGGAGGGAGCTGGTGCGCATCGGTCGTCGGCCCGGTGAACGCCACCGGCGCGCGTGGAGGACTTCTAGGGTGACCGCTGGCCCCGGCTCCGGAGTGCTGGGCACGGAGTTGGCCCTCGACCAAAGCCCTGAGTAGCGGGTCTCCGGAGACCGGGACCGGTTGGGGGGTGCTAGGCCCCGCGGTCGTGGTCGCGGTCACTAGGTTGGAAATGGGAACAACTCTATCGGAGGCTATGGGAGAAGAGAGTCGTACCTCTGTCTAGGTGTCCCCGGACGGCAGGGTCGTGACAGCAGCGTCTTGCGGGGGCGGCATCGGGTCGCTGGGACTGGCACCACCAGAAAGGGAGAGAGTTTGAGCTCTCGTTCTTCGGGGAGCCATGGAGATTCGTCACGAGTCCCCACAGACGGCGCCAACTGTCGGGGTATAAAATATACCACCGGCAGATTTTACGGAAGTGTTTGACACGAGAATAGTGGCGCAGGCTGACCGAGTGACCGATCACCTCCCGCTGGGCAACACAGAGATTGACACAGTGATTTTTATATAGGTTCCGGTCCCTGTGGGGGCTCTAGTCCTGTCGGCACTCTCCAGACGTGAGTCCGTGGAGAGGTGCTCTCTCGGGGAGATAGGTCTCCAAGGGAGCCTGTTGCTTTCTGTAAAATGAATTGAGAGTTGGTTACAAATGAGATACAAGGGGGGTATATATAGGCCCCAAAAGAAGCAAAAAGACAGAGAAGCCCTAGCTACGGCCGTCAGATTGAGGCGCGTTGACGCCATTTCACCCGTCGAAGGACTTGGATGCCTGACAAGTGTCCTCACTAGTTCCTGAGGCGCACCTCACATCACCCGCACGTGACCTTCTGCAGGAAACCTCCGGGCTTTTCCCTGGAGGCCTCCGTGATATTTCACAGGAGGAATCCGGGGCTCAGAGAGATCCCCGTGGTCTTCTATGGAAGGCCTCCGTGGCTTTTCTTGAGAGGCCCTTGTGATATTTCACGGGAGGCATCCGGGGTTTGCCACGGGAGGCGTCTGGGGCTCAGAGAGTTTCCTGTGGTCTTCTAGGGGAGGCCTCCATGGCTTTTCCCGAGAGGCCTTCGTGATATTTCATAGGAGGCATCCGGGGTTTTCCAAGGGAGGCGTCCGGGACATTCTCCGGTAGCTGTCCGAGACTTTCCACGGGAGGCGTCCGGGACTTTCCCCAGTAGCCCTCCAAGATTTTCGACGGGAGCCCTCCGGGACTTTGCCCGGTAAGTGTCCGGGGTTTTCCCCGATAGTCCTCCGGGATTTTCCACGGGAGGCATCCGGGACTTTCCCCGGTAGCCCTCCGGGACATTGCCCGGTAAGTGTCCGGGATTTTCCCCCAACAATCACAGCTTTGGCTGATGCTCAAGAGCTGGTTAAAAGGTGCAAACAGTGCCAATTCCACGGCCGTTTTTCACATATGCTAGCAACAACGCTCCAGACCATCACCCCCTCATGGCCTTTTGTGTCTTGGGGAATTAACATCCTAGAACATTTTCCCCCAATCACTGGGGGCTGCAAGTTCCTATTTGTAGAGATCGAAATATTCTCCAAATGGATTGCAGCAATGTCGACCACAAGCATCATGAACTTTGGAGCAAAGAAGTTCTTTTGGCGTACTATTGTCACCTATTTTGGGGTCCTGATCCGGGAGGATCTTCAAGTCCTGATCGCATATGGCTTCGCGACCTTAACCATGTTCGGAAAGGATACGCGACCATGGATGGGTCCGCAACCATGGATTGGTTCGCGACCAGGAAAAGGAATTCGTTCCCTGTTTGGAATTGTAATCCGATCCAAATATGTATAACTAAGCTTATCTGTTTAGGCTTAGTTAGTTATATGAGTCTAATATATTTAGGTTATTGAGTCTGATACGTACTCATACGATTGGACTATAAATACCTTATAATAGGTCTAGTTTAGATCATCGGAGAGTCATAGAACTTATTTGAGTTTTAGACACTTATAGTTCCTTCGACGTAGGCAAGTGTGTCTAACGTTCGACGTGCAAAGCCCTCTTTGAAATAAAGAGTTGTGCAATTACTTTGAGCTGTGTTTTTGATCAACCTTTGGGTTTCGGTATTTCTGAGTAAGATCCCATTATTCCGCATATTAGAATCTGAGCGAGCCTAGTGCGAAAACCAAGGCTAGGTCTCAAACGGATCAAGTTGGTATCAGAGCAACTTTCCTATCCTGTGGATGGTGAAGATTTGCCAGGGTTACAAAACTTCCGGCGAAACTCCAGGTGATCAGTTGACGGTTCCTATAGCCGCGTCTCCTACAACGTCTGACGATACCTCCGTTCAAGCTAACCTAGCCGAACAAGTGGCTAAGCTCTCTACCGACATGGCAACCGTGCTTGCTTAGATTAAGCAGCAGGCCATGATTGTACCTCCTGAAGTAGGGAAGGTTATGGGTGAGAAGAGTGGTGAAGACTTGCGCAGGGTAGACAAAGATGAAGATGAAGGCGACCACAAGACCGACGACCTCGCCAACACCTCCTTAGCTGTCGGATCTTTTATGGTCGATGCTAAGATTGATATACCCATTATGATGGGATGATCTATGCCGAGAAGTTGGATTCTTGGATCGATCAACTTGAGACCTATTTTGACCTGAAAGGGTTCAGTAGCGCTCAAATGGTGAAGTTCGCACCTTTGAAGATGAAGGACCACGCCAAGACATGGGGGAAGGCCCTTGTCGCCAGTGGTGAAGCTGAGACCTTTCATGGGGTCAATTCAAACGACTTCTGCGACAAGAATTCTATCCGATGGGATACCTTGAGGAGAGATGGGAGCGTTGGCACAGATTGTACCAACGGCGCGACCAGACCGTCCAAGACTATACTACGGAGTTCCGGAGACAAGCAATGGTCATCAGCATATCGCTATCCGATCCTCAAGTATTTCGGAAATACAGAGCTGGACTTCAAAAATCGATCAGTATTGAGCTAAGTCTGTTCAGCGTCCAAGACATCGCGACCGCAAGCACAACTGCTATGGCGATCGAGAAAAAGAACAAATCCCGAAGCGACAAAAACATGAAGGAAAGTGCGATCTTGACAAAGAAAAAGCCGAGTCCGAAGAAGAACGCCTCAAAATCTGGCATGCGTGCCTTTTGTGAACATTGTCAAGTCACAGGACATACGAAGGACAAATGCTACAAGCTTCATCCTGAACTTCGACCAAAGAAAAATGGACCAGGGAAAAGAACAACCACGGCTACTGCGACTTCACCTGACGAAGAAGTTGTCTGAGTGAATTCGGTTAATGAGGTGGATACGACCTTGTCTTTGATGGCAATGCCGAAGGAGAAGGGTTCGGATCCACCGAACGACCATCACCCGACGGAGGACTTGTTCACCATCAACATCCAGGTGAAGCACGAAGTGGTACAGCGATATTCAATCCCGGAAGTCAGAAGAATCTGGTCTCTGCTGGACTGGTTTGATGACTTGGTTTGAAGACAACCACACACCCGCGACCATATCCACTGGGTTGGTTTACATCCGACATGAACCAACAGATTACGAGTCAGTGTGATGTGACCATGCACATCATAGATAGGACCAACACTACATCAACTATGGTGTCATCATCAACTATATGGCATCATCGACCCGCACCATGGCCAGGTCGCGTGCACAGCCGGCAAGCTCATCATGCTGATATTGCGCTATCGCCGCCAGCAGTTCGGCCTCCGTCGTGGCCACCTCCCCAAGCTCAAGACGTATTCAAGAAAGGCGCATCTCCACCACTTCGACGCCCTATGGTCCCACAAGCCACGTCGTTGCAAGGCCGGCCCAAGAGAGCCCAATTTGTCCACGAGTTGGGTTCGGCCATCTCCGCACAGTCAACTTAAAACGGATGCCCAGGGCGCATACGGACTCTGTTTTGGACGTTCTTGGTATGCACGGAGAAGCCCTCGACGAGATCTTTCCAACAAATCCAGTCCCATGTCAAAATACCTTACGAATAAACGGGAATTGACAAAACAATATGGCGACCAGAATCTGCCAGGCGTTGCGACGCTCCACTTTGGGCCCATGGCCTGTGTAACCCTAGGGTTTAATGCCCCAAACCCTAGCCGTCGCTATATATTCAGTAGCCGTCATCATTTAGACTTGGGTTTTGCTTAGATTATTCTGTCTTCGAACAGTTTCGCCGCTTGATCGGTTTGTGAGACCCCAACTTGTGAGATTATTCATTCGTATTTGCAATTCAGTTTGCTTTCTTCCGTGTTCTTGCTTGTGTTCTCGATTCGCAGCAGGAATAAGCCTTCTTGGCGAGGTCAATCACGCTCATGCGAGATTGATAACCAACGGAGTAGTGGTGTTGCGATTGCGGGGTTCAGATCGTGCCTGATTTGAAGCCGGATCGTTCTATGTCGAAGCTCCACCAATCGATCTATCACGTACCTTTCGGAAGATCGGGCACCCAGTGTCACATCACAGTGTGTGTTGAAGTTTGCGATATCTGCACGATATATCGATGAGGTGCAATGCGATGTTGTCCCTATCGATATCTGTCAGGTGATCTTTGGGAGTCCGTATCTGTATGATCGAGACGCTCACTTCCATCGGCGAGCGCAAGAGTACGACCTCACCAAAGACGGAGTTAAGTTCGTGATCAGCAGAGACATCCACGTCAACACTTTGAACTTGATTACCGCAAATCAAGCCAAACGGATTGTTAATGCATGTCACAAGTATGTGCTTGTCATGATTCAACCCATTGGTCAAAGTGAGGGTACTCGACCAGCATTGTCATTGGCGTGCCGAGAGGATTCTGGTCGTTTGTCGGGACTGCTAGAGAAATACAGTGATCTGTTCGAGACTACCCAGGGTCGTCCGTCGAAACGTCCAGTCGAGCACGAAATTCAGCTTGTGTCCGATGCGACACTGCCAAAGCTGAGTATGTATCGAAACTCAGTATTGGAGAATGAAGAGATCAAGAGACAACTTGGTGAGTTGCTGAACGATGCTGTCATTCAATCGAGTAGTTCACCTTGTGGATCTCCTGTGGTGTTAGTACCAAAGAAAGATGGGACTTGGCGTATGTGCATCCACTATCGAGCACTGAACAAGATCACCATCAAGAACCGGTACCCCCTTCCTCGTATTGATGACCTGCTAGACCAATTGAAGCATGCTGTTGTCTTCTCCAAATTGGATCTTAAGTCAGGATATCATCAAGTCAGCATCCGAGAGGAGGATACGTGGAAGACCGCGTTCAAAACACGACAAGGTTTGTTCGAATGGCTGGTCATGCCGTTTGGTCTCTACAACGCCCCGGCAACTTTCATGCATCTTATGAATGACGTATTGAGACAGTTCATCGACGACTTTGTGATCGTGTACCTCGACGACTTATTGGTTTATAGTCGTTCGTGGGATGAGCACCTCATTCATGTCGAAAAGGTGTTCGAACAGCTTTGGCAACATCGACTTCGCCTCAACTGTAAGAAATGCGAGTTCGGCCAACAAACTCTACTTTACCTCAGATTCATGGTCGGCAACGGTACGTTGCAAATCGATCCAGACAAGGTAAAAGTGATTCGCGAATGGCCGCGACCGCGAACAGTTACGGATGTGCGTAGTTTTGTGGGAGCATGCCAATACCTTCGGAAGTTCATCTGACACTTCTCGATTATGGCTTCTCCATTGCATGCATTAACCAGGATCGATCAGAAGTTCGAGTAGACAGGGAAACATGAGGACACATTTCTCTTGCTAAAAAGGAAGATTAGCGAGCCGCCTGTGTTAGCTTTGCCGAATCTCCAGAAATCGTTCGAGCTAGAAACAGATGCCTCAGGTTATGCGATGGGCGCAGTGCTCATGCAAGAAGGTCGACCAGTGGCATATCACTCCGAGTTATTCCAGGGAGCTCAGAAGAACTATCCAACTTATGATAAGGAGTTATGCGCACTGCATGAGGCCGTGAAACATTGGCGGTGTTATCTCTTGGGTAAAGAGACTGTTGTCCACACCGACCATCAACCGTTGCAATATTTGCAAACTCAGTCCAAGCTGTAGCAAGCTTGGCACATGAAGTGGATGTCGTATCTGCAGCAGTTTAATCTGGTCATTAAGTACAAGAAGGGCGTACACAACAAATTGGCGGACATGTTGTCGCGACCACCAGTTACGACCCTCTGTTTATCAGCGTTCATACAAATCGAGCCCTCATGTCATGATGACTATGCCACTATGTACATTGAAGACCTTGATTTTCAAACAGCACTGACTGAGCTCGAAACAGGGAAACCTACGGAGTTCGTTCGTTGCGAAGGACTCTTGTACAAGGGCAAATTACTTTGCATACCTCATGGAGCACCTCGAATTCAATGGATGCGAGAAGCGCACACATCGAAGGTAGCTGGTCACTTTGGGGTTATAAAGACATTGCAAAATCTTCACCGACATGTGTTCTGGCCGCGTATGCAGCAAGATGTGGCTTGTTTTGTTCGAGGCTGTGGTCTCTGCAGCATCTCGAAACCAGCAAACCAAAAATTAGGTTTGTACACTCCTTTGCCAGGTCCATCGCGACCATGGGAGAGCATATCCATGGATTTCTTAGGAGGATTGCCTAAGACCCGACGTGGCAACGACTATCTATTCGTGGTCGTTGATCGGTTCTCCAAAATGATTGTTCTTATACCTTGTCGAAAGACTATCACGGGAGAAGAAGCAGCTCAGGTATTCTTTCAACACGTTTGGATACACTTCAGACTGCCGACTTCTATTGTGTCTGATCGCAATACCCGATTCCTTAGTCACTTTTGGCGATCGCTCTGGACGATGATGGACACCAAGCTAAAGAGGAGTACTGCTTTTCATCCGCAAACTGATGGTCAAACCGAGGTGGTTAATCGCACAGTCGTTCATCTTTTGAGAGGATATAACTCGAAGCACCCGAAGACCTGGGATGAAAGCATACCATACCTGCAGTTTGCTTTTAATCGAGCAGTGCATGGTTCGACTGGAAAATCACCGTTTGAGGTCTGTTTAGGGTTTCTACCACAGAGTCCATTCGACATGGAGTTTGTGATCCCTACCTCAGCACAGAACAACAAGGAAGCATCTGATCAGGATCGAGCACAAAAATTCTTGGAAGGTATTCAACGACTTCATCGTGAGGTTGAACAAAACTTGTTGAAAGCCCAACTCAAGTACAAGGCGCGACATGATCGGCACCGAGTTGATGCGCAATTTCAAGAAGGTGATATGATATGGTTACATCTGAGTAAGGAGAGACTTAAAGATGAAGGTAAGAAACTCAAACCCATTCGTTATGGTCCTTTTCGGATTTTGCGGAAAGTGGGTAATAATGCTTGTCAACTCGAGTTACCTCCGTACATGGATATTTACTCGGTTGTCAATGTTGAGCACCTCAAACTCTTCGAGCCTTCAATACTGGATGATGAGCCAGATACTATAGTACCATCTGTTGCAGACTTGGTCTATCAACGAGACGAATCTCTACGCGAAGATGTGATTCTGGAGAAGAAGGTGACTACCACCCGCAGTGGCACAAAGGAGACTTTTCGAATCGGTCGGAAAGATCAATGAGCACGTGCGGGAAAGTGGTACACCAGAGAACATGGACAAGCCCAATTTCCACATCTCCAGTTTGATCGAGAGGTCGCAACAGGGGTTGGCTCCTTCTCAACAAGGGAGTCATGATCCGGGAGGATCTTCAAGTCCTGATCGCATACGGCTTCGCGACCTTAACCGTATTCGGAAAGGATACGCGACCATGGATTGGTTCGCGACCAGGAAAAGGAATTCGTTCCCTGTTCGGAATTGTAATCCAATCCAAATATGTATAATTAAGCTATCTGTTTAGGCTTAGTTAGTTATATGAGTCTAATACGTTTAGGTTATTGAGTCTGATACGTATTCATATGATTGGACTATAAATACCTTGTAATAGGTCTAGTTTAGATCATTGGAGAGTCATAGAACTTATTTGAGTTTTAGACACTTATAGTTCCTTCGACGTAGGCAAGTGTGTCTAACATTTGACGTGTAAAGCTCTCTTTGAAATAAAGAGTTGTGCAATTACTTTGAGCTGTGTTTTCGATCAACCTTTGGGTTTCGGTATTTCTGAGTAAGATCCCATTATTCCACATATTAGAATCTGGGTGAGCCTAGTGCAAAAACCAAGGCTAGATCTCAAACGGATCAGGTCCGTAAATAATTAATTTGCAACAATGACAACCAATTCGACAGTGCTCAATTCAAGACCTTCTACATCGAATTGGGAACCAAGATAAACTTTGCGTTGATGGCTCACCCACAAATAAATGGAGCAGTAGAATGTGCCAACGATTCATTGTTACAAGGACTCAAGCAACATGTCTATGATTGAGTTCATGGGCACAAAACCGCTTGGAGGAGTTAATTGTACTCAGTTTTGTGGGCTCTTCTCATGACACCGAACTACTCAATCAACGAGACTCCGTTCTCCTTGGTGTTCAGTGTGGAAGTGGTGCTCCTTGTTGAACTTATACTCGAATCCATCTGGATGTTAAGGGAAAATGAGGAGGAGGTTGTAGTGCGCGCCGAAGACATCAACATGTTGGAGGAAAAGCAGGACCAAGCCCTGATTCACATTGCTTACTACAAGCAGTCCCTCCGGACCATGATCGTCGGCTTCGTCCCTGACTACTAGCAGTCCCTCTGGCATTACCACGATCGTCGGGTCTATCCCCGGCAAGAGATCTTGTCGTCAAGAGGGTAACAGCTATGGCTCTCTGCAACAAGTTCTCCCATAAATGGGAAGGACCATATGAGAAAATGTCAAGTTTTAAACCCGGAGACTACCACCTCCAAGCGTTGGGTGGTTCATAACTCACGCAAAGTTGGAACGCGGACCAGCTTCATAGGTTCTACATGTAACACAGTTCTGTTCTAGTTATCTTGTTAAAGCCCGAGTTCCGGCACAACATTAACCTTTCCGCTCTGGAAGGCTTGCATTTTTTGAGTCATCCTACACCTATTAAATACTGAAAGGTCCAAACAAGGTTTGGGCAATTAAGTGTTTGAACCTCAGCACTCAAAATTAATTTCATTAAGTCCTGACAAACTTTTCCCTTTTGAAGCTTTCATTATGTTGTTTAATTTTTGAGTTTAATGTTTTTTTGCAGTGCTTGATACAGACATAGATTCACTCTGTAACTTGCTTGGGTTTCAAGACTCGAACTAGATAACCCTCACAACTTGGCCTGGAGGCTCCCTTGTGCTTGGCTCCGACTCACATTGACGAGCGCTTCCTACAAGATTTCCTTGAGTAACATTGGTTCCGCTTGGTCGAAGGGTTTCAAGTTCACATTTATAAAGAAAACTAAAAAAAGTGTTGGACTCAAATATTTACAAGAAACACAAGTATAATGTAGCAACCTCAATTTTCCTAATCTGAGTCCTATCTTTCAGCTAATTCCTTCATCTACCTTGATTTGCCAAGTCTCAAATTCAACCATTTTATCCTCCTTACATTTGCATGATTTAAATCCATAGCATTTTCAAATTATAATGTCATGAAAATAATTATAAAACTTTATCCAAGATTCTCCATGAATTAAAAGTATTAATTTTCAAGAAACTTGAATTTAGGAATTAAAGATACACCATAAAACAATTCAAATACCTTAAAAAAAGAGGATTAGATACAGAATAAATATATGTATTTAGAATTTTCACTTTTTCATTTCAGCCCTTTTTCAAAACCAACCCTATTTTTTGAAAGAACTAAAAAGAAAAGTGTCGTGGTATTGCGAATACCCTGGCAGATTTTGTGGAGGTTCCTAGCTAAGTAAAGACGATGCGAGCTGACTGAGAGACCGGTCCTCTCCGGTGGGGCAAACACAGCAGGTGACATGAGGATTTATACAGGTTCAGGTCTCAGTGGAGACCCTAGTCCTGTCGACGTGCTCCCAATAGGAGTTGGCCGGGGGAGTTCTCTCGCGGGGAGAGTGCTCCTAAGCACGCATATTCGTTTTTGTGTATTGATACAAATGAATTGTCCCCCTCTACAACAGAGGGATACAAGGGCTTATATAGGCCCAAAAGATGCAAAAAGACTAAACTGCCCTGGCTGCATCCGTTGGATCAGAGGACACTAACGTCCTTCTCCCGGCCGAGGGGGCTGGATGCTTGACAAGCGTCTTCGCCAATTCTCGAGGCGCTCCTCGCGTGACCCTCACGTGACCGCGCCCAGGACGGGGGTCACCAGGGCCTTTGTCCCTTGGCGGCTCTGGGGCCCTGGTCCCCGGACAAGACGGAGGTCACCGGGGCCTTCGTCCTCGGGACAAAGGCGGCGCCCAGGACGGAGGCTGCGGGGCCCTGGTCCCCAGGCAAAAGGCGGCGCCCGGGACGGGGGTCACCGGGGCCCTTGCCCCCGGGCAAAAGGCAGCACCCGGGACAGAGGCTCCGGGGCCTTGGTCCCCGGGCAAATGGCGACGCCCGGGACGGGGGTCACGGGGGCCCTTGTCCCCGGGCAGAAGGCTGTGCCCAGGACGGAGGCTCCGGGGTCTTGGTCCCCGGGCAAATGGCAGCGTCCGGGACGGAGGTCACTGGGTCCTTTATCTCTGGGACAAAGGCGGCGATCGGGATGAAGCTCACTGGGGCCTTTGTCTCTAGGACAAAGGCGGCGCCCAGGGCAGAGGCTCCGGGGCCCTGGTCCCCGGGAAAATGGCGGCACCCGGGACAACGATCACCGGGGCCCTTGCCCCGGGCAAAAGGCGGCGCCCGGGACGGGGGCTCTGGGGCCTTTGTCTCTGGGACAAAGGCGGCACCCGGGACAGATGCTCCGGGGCCCTGGTCCCTGGGCAAATGGCGGTGTCCGGGATGGAGGTCATCGGGGCCTTTGTCTCTGTGACAAAGGCGGCGCCCGGGGCAGGGGTCACCGGGGCCTTGTCCCTTACCGGGATTTTAGCGCGCGGAGATTTCCCCCAACAGCAGCCCCCATGTCCTCGGGGGATGTTGTCTAAGTCCCCGGAGGGGATGGCTCACATTACCGGGAATTTCTCCCCCAGAAGGGATTTCCAGTGCCTTGCCGATGCCTCGATTCCTGCGTTAGGCACTTATGGTGGCACCATCGATCATTATGTCGCCACTAGTCTCGGTTGTTGTGCGCCGTCGGCCATAATGGCCTCACGTGGTTCAAACCGCCGATGCGTCGTTTCCCGCACGTGTCCCTTCGATTTGCGCGCGCTGTTTGAATTGGATGGCGCGAATTCATCACGAGGGTCCACGTGGCGCCCATCGGGGCCGCGTTTGAGCCCTATAAAGAGGGCTTCGAGGGGCCTGGAGAGGACACTTGAACCTTCGAGCCTCAAACACCACTGGCGCCCTAAGCTCTCCTGGTAGCCCTGTCTTGGTAGCTTAGTGTCCGGAAACCTAAGCCCCCCGAACTTAGCTCCCCGATAGTCTAACCCACCGGAAGCCCAAATGGGTCCAAAGGGTCGTGCCAAGGCCGTCGATGTGCCTCCGGAGGAAGTCACTGCGGATTTCCTCTGGGCCTCTGAGTTCACCTCAGGGGACTTGGAGTCCCTCGTGGACTGGGGGGTCGTCGCAGATGGGGACGTCCGGATCCCCCCAAAGAAGGATGGCGCCCCCCACCCATGGCCCGAAGAATTTGTCGTCTTCGAGGCATTCCTCGAGGCTGGGCTCTGGCTCCCGGTGCACCCGTTGCTCCGGGAATTTCTCCGGGAGTACGGGGTAGCGCTCAACTACCTGACACCGAACGCCTTCGTTCGGATGGGGATCTTAATTTGGCTGTTCGAGACAACCATCGGACAGGAGCCAACGCTCTGACTGTTCCGCTACTTCTACGAGCCCGCGGAGAGCTCGCACTTGGTGAGGGTAGGGCTGAAGTCTCCGTTCGGCTCTGTCATGATACAACTCCTACCGTCGTGGGTGCAGGAGTATCCGATGGCGGCCTCCCGGGACCAATGGGGGGATTGGGTCCGAAGGTGGTTTTACCTCCGGGTTCGGGACCCCGAGGTGACCTATTCACCGAAGCCCTCCTACTGCCGGTCGTCAGCCCCCAAGCCCCCGGTATGGACCGACGAGGAGCTGAAGCTCCTTAGCAAGGTGGTGGGCTCCCGGGGCTCCGCTCCATGAGGGACACCGTGGAGGAGCTGATGCTGCTCAAGCTCTCCCCTTCTCACATGGGAGGAGGGGGATCGGGATGTGCCCGGCGCAGCGGCCTCCGCAAAAGCCAGTGACCCGACGTAAGTACCCGGTGACTCACTTTGATTTTTATTAATTTCGCTAACTCCCTTCATGTTCGCAGTCCAACCATACCCAGCCGCCCGCGAGAAGGCAGAGAACCTCCTCAGGAGGTACTACGCCGACCAGCACGAGCGTATCATGCGCGTCATTGGGGAGGGTCCTCCCCGAAACTTGGTGGCCGAGGCCTTTGGGCTGAGGCTACTGGAGAGGACGCCTCTCCCGACCCCCGGCTCTCACAAGCGGGGGAAGGAGACCGCCGAGGGAAGGAGACACTCGGTCCGGTGATGACACCGAGCTCTACACCCGCGAAGGCCTAGGACGTAACCCCTGGGTCAGGACGTGCGCAAGCGCCTCCCAGGCGCGAGGCGACACCGCCCCCCCTGAAGAGCACTCCGGGGGGCCGATGGGAACGCAAGAGTTCATGCACCTCCTTGAGGCCTTCGGCGAGGCCCGGGGGAAGGGGGCGACTGGCGACGGGGGGAGCGTCCGATTCGGCAAACTACGCCCCCTCGCCATCTCCAGCGGTCGCACCTCTAGCGGCACCGAAACTACCGGAGCCGGAGCGCCCGGAGGTGCGTTTTGCAGAGGTTTCCCCTCCGCGCGTTGAATGGCAGGTGGACGAGGGGCCATCCCCTCGGTCTTGGAGGGCTCCGTGGCTACGGAGGCCCTGGGGGCCCCGTGGCCCAGAAAGGGGAAGGGGCTCCTCATCCCTCCCTGGGGTGGCACCCCCTCAGAGAGTTCATCCGCCTCCTCTTCGGCCACCTCTTCGGCGACGAGGACCACGGCTGGTGCCACACCGGTCCCCATCACCCCCACGACCTTCATGAGGGGGCCCACCAGCGGGGACGGGTCCGGAGCCGTCGGGAGGGAGACCCGCCTGCTGTCCACGGGTGAGGTCTTCCGGTTGGCCGAGGGGCTCCAGACCCGGAAGGTGCAGGAGTATGTCTCACAAGGGATGCTGCGCGACCGATGCGGAGAGTTGCAGTCGCTCGACATGCAGGTTCGTTCCCGGAACACCCGGCCATTTTCTTTCTAGGATTTCGCTAACTTTTGGGCTTTGAATAACCTTCTTGTTTACAGGGGGCGACCCTCGCCTGGGCCATCGAGGCACTCTTCGAGAAGGCGCTGAAGGAGGCGGAGGGGAAGGCCACCGCCTTTTCTGAGGAGCGGGACGAGGCGCTCCGGGAGTTGGCCCGGGCCCGGGCTCAACTCCACGCCTCGGAGGGTGCTAACGACTGGCTACGGAGGGAGGCGAGGGCGAAGGAGGACGCCCTTCGGGGGCTCGAGGGCTCCATCACCCGGGCGGTGGCAAAAGCGGGTCGCTCCGTCCGTTCGGCCCTTGAGGGGCTCGGGGTGAGCCTCAGCCCAGGGGGCAACTCCCGGGCGGTGCCGGCGACGTTCGCGGAGGCTGTGCATTTTCTCAACGCACAGTCTCCATGATCCCGGAGGCTGCCGACGCTTGGGCCCGGGGCCGGGCGATCCCAGTGGTGGCTGTCGTCGCGGGACTCGTGGTACTCCGGGGAACCGGCGCTCGGGCTATCGGAGGCCGAATCCCCCGAGGCTTCCCCGAGTTCTTCGAGCCGCTGCGGCGAGAGGTGGAGCAGCTCGTCGGTGGCTTCTACGACCGGATCGTGCTGGTGCGATTCCCGGCACCGGCGCCCCCGAGGGCGGACACCATAGCTCCGGCGGAGACCTCCCGGGGGGAGGACAACAATGACCAAGTATGAGCCTCCCCCCGGGCCTTTAGATAGGTCCTTTTTTTTGTTTTAGAATTTTTGCTCCCGGTAGATTCTTAGAAGAACCCCCAGAGACTTGTAGAAAAAACTTTCTTTAATGAAATGAAACGTATTTTTGCTAAGTCTTGGATTGAATTCATCAGGCCCCCCGGGAGGTGCTCTCGGGGGAGGGCTCTGGAGGGTATCACCGGTGGTGCAAGGGGCCGCTCCGGAGATAAGGCCTTCGGGCTCCGGAGGGTATCACCTGGGGGACGCCCAAGCGCCCTTAGTTTTGCTACATCTCGTCTCCGGAGGGCGTGGCAGGAGTGTCTCCCGGGAGCCGATCCGGTTGCGTTGGCTCCCGGAGTGGCACAACTTCGACAACCACCGCGCCGAGTTGTCTCCTCCGCGATCGGGGTCCCGGAGGGTTTCGCCGCTTCGGATACTCCCACCGGTGAGCTACGAGTATTGGCCCAAGGACTTGCTTCGAGAGGCCCAGCGGTGAAAAAGAGGCTTGTACCGAGACCTGGCCCGAGAGCTATCGGAGGGCCTTTGGGATTATTAGGTGTAGGAGCCCCCCCCCTCCCCCCTTGTAGTTCTTGTGGGGGTTAAACTCCCCGGGTTGTATTTTACATTTACCCGAGGCTTTGATCCCTGGGACGTCTTGGCCCACGGGCGGGGGGGGGAGGGGGGGGGGCGCAGTTGTCTCCTGGTTAGATGTACTGATACTCACCAGCGGGGGGAAGATGTCCTCCGGTTAAATATATCAATAAAGCTAAGTTTGCTTGTTAACTTGTTTTTGAAATTTTTCGAGTCCGGAGGATAGTCTGGGAGAGTTATCCCCCCCACACAGCGGGTTGTAGCTTGGCTCCGCACGTTGTGGGGAAGGAGCAAAGGGCCTAGATGTTAATAATTACTGGGGTCACGCCCATTTGACTTGGAAAAGTTTGGAGAATCCAGGTAAGAAATCCTCTGGTTGCCATGAGAATGGGGAGCCGGGTAATAGCTCCCTGGGAAGATTTTCCAAAAATCCCGGTGAGAAATCCTCCGGTCGTCGTGAGAACGGGGAGCCAGGTAAAAAATTCTCTGGGAAGATTTTTTTGAGAATTCCGTCTCGCTAGGGGGACAATTTTGCTCCTAGAGGAGGGTAAGCTCGATGATGGGTCTGAGTGTTTGAGGGGGGACTAGTCTCTCAAATTGACTCGTTACCACAGTCCTTGAGGACTGGGTTGCCGCTTATCCCCAGTCCACGAGGGGTGATTGTAAGCTACCCTACGGGAGCGGGGCTCCCACCGTAGGGACTTTTAGGCTGCGATAGACTACGTCCTCACGGAGAAGGCATCCTCAACAGGAGGGCATCGTCTTAAGAGATGGTAAGGTAAGAACCTGCAATGAACACAGGTTTGAAGAAAAAGCCCAATTGTATTGATAGAACTTGAAATACAACGCCTCCCCCAGTGATGCCGCGGCGGGGGAGGGAAAGAGAATTACAACATCCCCCGCGTAACCGCGGCGGGGGACAGTGCCTCCCCCTGCGAAGTCGCGACGGGGGAGGGACAAGGCCCAGAGGTTAGACATAGAACTTGCGAAGCAAGTCTATGTTCCATGTATGCTTCAGCTCTTGATCTTGGAGGATGGAGAGCTTGTAAGCTCCCGAGCCTAGGACTGCAGAGACCCTATAGGGGCCTTCCCACTTGGGGGAGAGTTTGCCCTAGGCTTTGGGGTCGGTCACGCGCTTGAGGACAAGGTCCCCAAGACGGAAAGCTCTTGTGCGGACGTGGCGGTTGTATGCGCACGCCATTTCGCACTTGTAGATGGCATGGTGTAGGAGCGCTCGGTCGCATTCTTCTTCGATGAGGTCAACTTCCAGCCGTTGATTGGCTTCGTTGGCTTGGTGCATTAAGGTCGTAGTTCCATCTAGGAGCTCGACCCGCAGTGACCTGAAGCCGATCTCCTAGGGGAGAACCGCTTCAGCCCCATACACGAGTGAGAAAGGCGTGCGCGCCCCGTCTCTCGGCTCGGTGTCATGCGCATGGAATAGAGGATGCTCGGGAGCTCCTCTGCCCATGCGCCCCACCTGGAGGCGGCTTGCTCGAGCCTTCGGTGTAACCCCTGTAGGATCACGCCGTTGACCCTCTCAACATCCCGTTACTCTAGGGGTGAGCCACGGAGGCGAAGTGGAGGGTAGCCCCCAAGCCTTCGCAGAATTCTTAGAAATACGCTGAGTCGAATTGGGTCCCATTATGGACAGTGATTTCCTGGGTGACCGCAAAACGACACATGATATTCTTCCAGAAAAATTGATGTACTGCTCGGGAGGTGATGCTAGCCAAGGGTTCAGCTGTAACACCCCAGTTTTTGACTATCTTTTCTGCTTACGAATCAGCATACCTTCTTTGGAAACCCTGATATGTTAACCCTATCTTGATCTTGGGTATGCCACTACCTTAACCTAAAAAGTTGGCTGCTAAACTTCTTTGACCAGATCGTTTTCACATTTCAGTCCAAAAGCGTTTCAATTTAGTCCTTTTCAGAAGTTTCAGAAAACCCAAAAAGGCTAAAAATCCCAGATCACCTCAAAATCCAAATCTGATCAAGTGATAACCTTTCTTTCATTTTTCTGAACATTTTTCCCTTCTGGAAGAATCCCAGAATCTCGACCAAAACCCTAGTTTCAGCCTCGACAAAAGTTCAAACCCTAATTACCCTGTTTTCGATTTTTGTCAAAACCACCAGATGTTATCGGATTTCATCATTTTTCCTGCTAGATGAGTCCAAGACATTTAGTAGCACTCATCTGCAAAATCAGAATTCAAATCAGCCCTTCAGATCTTCAGAATTGCAATTAGGCCCAAACTCCCGAGCCAAAACCTTCACAGATCAGTCCAAATCGTTGCAAATAGGTCCAAAGTTCGCAACCAGGTCCCTGTGAAGTTTTCAACCAGCAACCGCCAAATTGCCGCGCCGTTAACTCATCGCCGGCGAAGTTCGCCGCGCTGCCACCTCACGGCCACGTAGCCCCCAGCGGTGCGCAGCTGTACCGCCACCGTGGAGCGCTCAAGCCCCACCGTGCCACTTTGTCCACTAAGCCTTTTGAGCCATGTTCTACAACATTCCCTACTATCACATCTCCATAAAACAAATCTAGAACCGATTTAGGGCAATGTCAAGCCATGAGTCGAATGTCAGCCCTTCGACATTCAAGCCCTTTGAACCCATCTCTTCAACCAATGTCAAGTGACATTGTCTAAACCAATTCCCCTGCATGCATGATGTATTTACGTATTATTTTCTAGTGTTTGTATGCTTATATAGTGTGTATGTGTTGTTTGTACCCGTCGTGGAACCAGACGTTGAAGGAGCAGAGGAGATCCCTGAAGATTCATTTGAACAGCTAGACCCGTCACTGCAAGGCAAGTCTTAAACCCTTGATCATGTCTCGCCTACTATTTTGAAATGAAGTATGTTTTAACTGTTTTCAAGTATATGCACGCCTTAGATTCAAATAAGAATTATGTTTCAATAAAATGACTAGATATGACCTAAATGATTGTAAAGCCCCTTTTGACATTGAATATCCCTGCACCCTTGTTACCCTAGATTATCATGCTTAGGCTACGCTATGCTCGATGATTATATGATAAATGTTGAATGGTCACATATGAGAAAAGCATGTTCAAAACCCCTTTTTGTGAAAGAAAATGTGATTGGAATCGATAGTGAGGATGGTTTGATTGGATGGTGCTGTGTGCGCACTGGGAATGTGAAAGACTCCTCACTGAAGATTCATAAGGACTAGAACCTTGTGTTGTGCTTCTATGCGGCATGAAAAACGTACCAACCACCTGCCTGTTTATGGGACGGGCGCAACTTAGTAGCTTTCTTTAGTGTTAGCTTTTCCCTGCAATGGTTGTCGGTCCAGTTTCTTGCGAGAACTGGTGGGCCGCAGAAGGCCATGAGTGATGTGAGTTCAGAAAGATCATGAGAGGAAAAGGTGGAAAGAAGGAAGACGCCCTAAGCCAGATTAAGTCGTGCGCGACTGTAATCAAGAGAGGCTATGTGTCTTGCGAGAACATAGGCCCAGGCTAGGAAGTAAGGCAGTGGGGAGGACCCACAACGGTACTTGAGACTTAACTGTCTATTTACCGGGCAGGGAAATAGTTAATACTAGGACTGTAAATTGTTGTGTCATCTCGGCCTTGTCACATGCGTAAAAGTCGCATGAAGCTGATCCGACTTGAAAGCCGAATGATTGGTGGATTAAGGTGGTAGACCTTTGCAAAGTTTAAAAAGTATCGGATACTCTGAGCTCCCAGGTCATGGAGTCTGCGCGCTGTGAATTCTATTCACGTCGATGCAGCACAAGTAGCTTTTGGAAGTTTTTCACAAAATCTGAGTAAAGTGGTGACTCATGAAAGACCGCCACACACAACATTTCTGAAAATCTAGCTTAGGATTTTAAAAGCCTCGCTTTCAAAAATAAAGACCTTTCTTCAAAGCAGTATGTGAAAATCTATTATATATATGTGTGTACAAAACCAAAGAGCTATTTCTTGAGAAACTCCCCATCATCTATATATATGCATTGTTACTTGGGACTTGTTGAGCACCATGTGGACAATGTGCTCACCCTTGCTTTTACAAACAAATTTAGAGGAAGGATTCGTCGACCCTGAATCTTATGGTCTTGAACCCAATGTGGAACAAGAAGAAGAAACTGAGGACCCATCTGGTTAAAGGGTTATGCACCAAGGTGGAGTTCGATGTGGAGAAGGACCATGCAATACCGCCGCTGCAGAGAAAGAAGACTGAAGAAGTCCTTTTGTTTATCGTTGCTGTTTTATTTTGTGCCGACCCTTGTGTCGAAAACTCCTTAATTTGTATTAACAATTAAATGCGTCATTTCGGCGCTAAGTTGTTGTAATGTTGGTCCTTGTGATCAGCACTTGTTTTTAATTACTCGCATTTTTATATAATGCATCTTGTTGTTGTGAGCTGCAATGTGCCTTTTCTGAGTGCAATCCACCTGGGCGATTGCCACTGGAATCCTCAAATGAGGGTCCCACATCAGCCTCCACCCACTTGGAGAAATAATCGACCGTAACCACCGCAAACTTGTAGCCTTCGGGTGCTGGGGGGAAGGACCTAGGAGGTCCATCCCCCAGTGCGCGAATGGCCAAGTGATGGGGATGGTTTGTAGCGCTGCGGAGGGCAAATTGGAACCCTTGGCCATCTTCTGGCAGGCCTCGCATGCGGACATAAGGTCTTGCACGTCGCGGGCCACTGTGGGCCAATAAAAGCCCTGGCGCAGAACCTCTTCCCCGACAGCGCATGGGGCCAGGTGAGACCCACAGCTCCCCGAGCGGATATCTTCGAGGAGTTGAAGTCCTTCCGCCCGTGGGAGGCAGTGGAGCAGGGTGGAGGCCCCCCGCTTGTAGAGCTTCCCTTCTAGCAGAAGGTATGCTCGTGCTTTGGCGCGAAGCCGCTTTGCCTCGGTTTCGCTGGGAGGGTCCCCTTCCCTCACTATGAAGGAGATGAGGGGATCCGTCCAAGACGCCACCCGGGCGATCTTAGAGACCTCCAGGACACAGGACTCAGGGTCCGTGTTTGGGGGGGGTCACCGAGGGCTTCGCGATAATCTCCAGGAAGGCACCTCCGGGAAGGGGTTCTCGAGCACTGGCTGCCCGGGCTAGGGCGTCGGCCCGATCGTTTTCCCTTTGGGGGATGTGCCGGGACTCCAAGCCCTCGAAGTGTTTTTCCATCTTGCTCATCTCCCCCAGGTACAGGCTCAGGTTCACGTCATGGCACAAGTAGGACATGTCCATTTGGCAGACCATGAGCTGGGAAACTCCTTTGACGAGGAGGCGACGGATCCCTAGGGAACGTGCGAGGTGCAGTCCCAGGAGAAGAGCCTCATACTCGGAGATGTTATTTGTGGCGGGGAACTCGAGCCTTGCTGCGTACTCTAGCGCCCTGCCTTCGGGGTTATGAAGGACTACTCCCGTGCTAGCCCCAGCGAGGCACAAGGAGCCATCGAACATGAGCGTCCAATGGTCACTGCACTGGGGCGGCTCGTGGAGAGACTCCCCCTCCATCCCGGGAGCGGGGGTCCATTCCGCCACGAAGTCAGCGAGGACTTGTGATTTGATGGCGGGATGCCCTGTGAGGGAGAGGGAGAAGGGAGCGAGCTCGGCTCCCCACTTCCCGATCTGGCCGGTTGCCTTCTTGTTCCGCAGCACCTCCCCTAAAGGGAGGGATGACGGGACCGTGATCGGGTGTCCCAAGAAGTAGTGGCGGAGCTTCCGGGACACCATGAGGAGGGCATAGCAGATCTTCTTCATCTTCGTGTACCGAGTCTTAGCCCCTTGAAGGGCTTCACTCACGTAGTACACGGGGCGCTACTACCCGTCCTGCTCCTTTACCAATACCATGCTCACAGTGACTGGGGTCGCAGAGAGGTAAAGGAGCAGGGGCTCTCCCAGAGATGGGCTCACGAGCATTGGAGGGCTCGTGAGATACCTCTTGAAGTCGTCGAAAGCCTCCTGGGCCTCGGGAGTCCATCGAAACCCCTCGAGGCCCCGGAGGAGTTTGAAAAGCTGGAGGCCGTCTTCCCCCAACCGCGAGACGAAGCGGCTTAGCGCGGCCAAGCGGCCGGTTAGTCGTTGCACCTCTTTGACAGAACGCGGGGAAGGCATGTCAAGGAAGGCCCGAATTTTTTCGGGGTGGTCTCCTAGGTCCCTTTCCCCCGGCACCCAGGGGCTATTAGTATGCGGTGGTCGCAGTGGACTACTTCTCCAAGGGTCTCCTAGGTCCCTTGGTTAGCATCACCTCCCGAGTAGTGCAGCGGTTTTTCTGGAAGAACATCGTGTGCCGCTTTGGGGTCCCCCAGGAAATCACTGTCTGACGAGGATTGACACCCGGGTTAGTTCAAATAAATGCACTGTTGGTTCAAGACAGATTCAAGTCAGACACGTACCCGGCGATGTGAACTCAAGTCATTCTGAGAAGCATCAGCCTAAGGTCGCAGGCTTTGCGTGATCAGGTCGCAGGCTTTGCGCGATCAGGTCGCAAGCCTCGTGCGATCAGACCGCAGGCTTTGCGCGGTCAGAAGTTCGTATGCTATATGCGAACAGAATATTGGAGATGTTGCGCGGTCAGCCAACATCCCGCGGTCAGAACATTCTCGATCAAGGTACTTGGAATTTATCTGTCCGGTTATACCTATAGTGGGAATATTTCAAGTATCCCGAAGATTCCTCCATGTAGAAGACTAACCGCCAGGAGGTTGATACATGAAGTTATTCGCAATTAACACGTGCTTAACCTACCTGGAAGTTAAGAGCGGTTTAATAAACCGCATCCAACCGTCCAAACAACTGTTTGATGCAGTTACGACATGGCACCCTTTCGACCAGTATAAAAGGGTGGCGAAGTACATCAAACAGGGGGATTGGGATCCATTTGGAAGAACAAGACTTCTGATACAAGTGAGATACAACGCATCTCAACCACTAAAAACAGCCAAGTCTACGGCCTAAATTAGATAGTTCTTACAAGCCTTCCTGGCTTTATTCTGTACATTTACATAGGAAAAACCCTTCGCCTGTGAAGGAGTTTTTCTACCATTTTGTAACCTTTTATCACCTATAGTGAAATCCTAACAGGACGTAGGGCTATTACTCCCACCATCGAGGGCCTGAACCTGTATAAATCTCTCTGTGCTCCTGTTCACCATTGTTCTACATACCTTCCCGGAGGGTCATCTTGAAAGGTCTCGCTATTACAAATTTTGCATAAGTTCGGCTGAGGACTCCGAGTCCGAATCGTCGATAGCTGGCGCCCACCGTGGGGCCTTTCTCAAGGCGTCCTAGTTTTAATCCGGAGGTTCGCTGAAACATGGCTTGAGCATATGATTCCGAGAACGATTTCGATCTCGAGGACTATGCTCATATCCCAATGCCTTCTCCGAGCGATCCTGTCCCGATGGAGGAGATTGAAGGCCAGAATCTTCCACAGGTTGAATCGTCCCTCCAGGTCATGTCTATCGACCAGGGAGCAACTAGGGCAAGGTCAGAACCCACAGAGGTTCTTAATGCACTAGGCGATGAATCCGGTCCATCATACGACCCCGCCGAGGGGAAGGATGATGTCGACCCGGAAATCAGCCCCGGAAGGTTCGACCCTGATAACCTTCACCGTCTCTTTGATTTCGAGTCCGACTCGGAACAAACTGAGATGTTTTTCCCATCGGCAACCTCTCTCCCTAGGCAGTTTGCTACGTTGTCGGAAGAAACTCCCGATCAACAGGCTGCTAGGGAAGAACAAGATCTCGAGCAACAAAACAACGAACTGCGCAGAACTGCCCTAGAGGCTCTTCAAGATGCGCAGGCTCGTTACGATGCTGCTCCAGGTTCTTCTCGACGGTCGCGTGGTCGTAAACATGACCAGACCCCTTCTTTACCACCGGAGCATTTCCCGGTGGACGAAGAAACAATAACACCTGGTGCCCCTAGGAGAAGTACCCATGGTCGACTGCGATCTATCGCGGAAGTCATGCATAACTTTCCTCCTACGGTCACGGATGCGCAGAAATCGGCCTTTTTTAGGATCCTGGCGGAGAGACTGGATGAGGTCGCGTCTGAGGCGACCCCAACGGCCTCTTCCCGCTTGGTAACACGTTCCCGCGAACAAGATTGTCCTCATTCTGGTTCCGGCCGACGAAGTTACCCGCCGCCCGTACCGTCCCGACAGGACAGATACCGGCGAATGCAGGATTCTTGCAGTAGGGATCGAGTTCCTGTCCACTCTCGTTTGGGACCACGAGTAACTTTGCCATTGCGTGAGGTCGCCTGAGACCCAGCCGAGAGTCACAGGGCGATTCACGGTCCCTACGTTGGTTGTAAAGCCTTTTCACCTGGCCTACGAGCAGTCGTTTGGCCCGACAAGTTTCGACCAGGGGCCATTGAGAGGTTTGACGGAACTCAAAACCCATCCGAGTTCCTTCAAATCTATATCACTGCCATCCAAGCGGCAGGAGGCGATGACAAGGTCATGGCCAACTACCTGCCTACAGTCCTCGCAGGACCGGCTAGAACCTGGCTGTTTAATCAGCTCGAGGGTTCCATCTACAATTGGGAAATGCTATACGATGCCATCCTCAGCAATTTCCAAAATTGTTACCAAAAGCCGGGTAAAGAGGACGACCTTCATCGGCTACGGCAAACTTCAACCGAAACACTTCGGTAGTTTGTCAAGAGGTTTGTCGGGGTGAGGAATACCATCCTGAACATATCTGATGGCTCTGTTACCAGAGCATTTAAACATGCCGTTCGATACCGGAGATTCACGGAAGACTTGCTTATCCACGCTCCTCGATCAGTGGCCGATCTGTTCGACATGGCCGATCGATATTCTGATGCAGCCGAAGCGGTCGAATGGAATCGAATGATCGACAAGGGGGACGTACCACCTCAACCAGGCTTCAAGGACGCCAGGAAGGAAGATTCAAGCAAGAAGCCAGAATCTTCATCAGGTGGGAAGTCGAAGAAGTTGAAGAGGAACCGCTCTGGACAATACCGCGAGGTCGCAGTCGCAGAGAAGCCGCCTTCGACCAAAGGTAACAAGCCTTCATTCAAAAATAAAACTGCCTCTGGTGGTCGAAATGTTGACCAGCCAGAAAAGTCAACTAATCCACAGGAGGGCAAGAAGTGGTGTCCACTCCACAACTCCGCAGGCCACGACCTCAAGAATTGCAGGAGTTGGTTGAAGCAACTAGATGACTTCTACTAGGGAGTTGGGCCAATGCCAACCTTACCACCTAAAGAACAGGCACTCTACTAGGGACTTAGGGACGCCGACGGAGACGAGGAAATGTCCTACCAGGTACCTCAAAATCATGTTAATGTTATTTTTGGAGGTTCTTCTTCTTTCGTTTCCAAAAGGCAGTTTAAGGCCTTTTACCGAGAGGTTAACCAAACGGAGACATCCCTTGGTGAACCTCAATACCCCCGTTGGTCGGATACACCTTTAACATTTGATCGCACTGATTGTCCGGCGGGGTTAACACGACCATTGAGGCTCCCTCTAGTCATTACCCCGATCATCAGTAACGCGAGAGTTGAAAGGGTCCTGATCGACGGAGGAAGCTCCCTTGACATTTTGTTGGTCAAGGCACTCGACGAGATGCAAATTCCTCGTTCGAAGATTAAGCCCATAATCCATCCATTTTATGGGATAATCCCAGGCCCCTCCATGATGCCGTTGGGACAAGTGGTCCTCCCGGTCACACTGGGAGAACCAGACGACTTCTGAACAGAATTGGTTACTTTTGACGTAATTGATTGTGATTCAGCTTATAATGCAATCTTTGGCAGGCCAACTCTTGCTATGTTCATGATGGCAACGCACTATACTTATCAGTGCGGGAAATTGCCTGGCCCCAAAGGTGTCATCTCGGTCCGAGGCAGTCGCAACGTGGCACTCACGTGCGACTGGCTATCTCTGGAGATGGTCGATGTCGACGATTCGGACTCAGGGTCCTCAGCCGAACTTATGCAGAATTTGTAATTGTGAGACCTTTCAAGATGACCCTCCGGGAAGGTATGCCGAACAATGGTGAACAGGAGCACGGAGAGATTTATACAGGTTCGGGCCCTCGATGGTGGGAGTAAAAGCCCTACGTCCTGTTAGAATTTCACTATATGAGATAAAGCTTTACAAACTAGCAGGGAGAAAACTTTCACAGGCGAAAGTTTCCCCTATATAAGTGTACAGAAAGAAGCTATAGGAGACTTGTAAGTGTTGTCTAATCTAAGCCGTAGACTTGGCTGTTTGAGTGATCGAGATATGTCGTATCTCACTTATCTTAGGAGTTTTATTCTTCCGAAATGTCTTGGATCCCCCGTTTGATGTACTTTGCCACCTTTTTATATTGGTCGAAAGGGTGCCATATGAAGAAAACTGCATCAAACGGTTGGATGTGGTTTCTGGAGAACCGCTGTTAACTTCCACGGAGGTTATTAACACGTGTTAATCATGAATAACCGCATATAATAACCTCTGACGGTTGGTCTTCAACGTGGAGGAATCTTCGGGATGCCTGGAATATCCTGGTATAAAGATAACCGAATAAATTCCATGCACCTTGGTCGAGAATGTTCTGACCGCGGAGTGTGGGCTGACCGCGCAACATCTTAGATATCCAGTCCAGTCCGCGTATAGCATACGAACTTCTGACCGCACAAGGCTGTCGGCCTGATCGCATGAAACCCGCGACCTGATCGCGTAAAGCTTGCGACCTCATGGTGATGCCCCTCAGAAGTAGCTTGAGTTCGCATCGCCAGACACATGTCTGGTTCGAACCTGTCTTGAACCAAAAGTTTATTAGAAGTGACCCGGGTGTCAATCCTCGTCAGCTAGCCCCCAAATTCGAAGAAAACGAAGAGACGTGTTTATTTCGAATTTTAAAAACCATGCATTGGATTTTTAACCTGACTCTTCAATTTTTCCACTTAGTGGCGCACTAAGTGAAAACGGTTGGTTTCCCAAGACGGGTTCTGACATTACGTGACGGGCAATGATAGTGCCGTAGAATTGTTTTTATCTCGAGGTAAAATTGTAAATGCTTTGACGAAACCCGAGGCGCCTGGAATGCAAACCGTCACCTAGGCGGCTATAAATACCAGGTTCTTGGATTTGTAAAACTCCACAATTTCCCTCCACGCCTAAGTCCTTTTCTTGTTATCCTGCCTCCTTCCTTTTCACACACTCCTCCCAATGGCAGATCATAAAATCATCGAGATTGAGAGTGATGAAGGGGAAATTGTCGAACAAAGGCCTCAAACGATTGAAGTCCTGTCTTCCTTAAGGAAGAAACCCAAAGTCGACGAAGGATCTTCCAGTGGAACAAAGGTGAAGAACGTAGCAAGTTTCTTTCTTCCTTCAGTTCCTTTGACCCTCCCCGTTCATGCCTCTCGGCAAGTTAGGCCTTTATCCTTAGAGAAAGATCCCATCACATTCAATTCTCCCATTCTTTTGGGTGATCAACATCCTGGTCGGCAAGCGGTGATTATCCCTCGATCAGATGATTACCATATTGGGTTGTCGAAGCAATCTTCTGATGGGAAGGTTGCTTTTCCACCATATGATGATATTCCTCCCAAGATGGGTGTATTAACGAGTTATGCACCGGGACAGGTAACAATTCTTCTCCCCTTTTGCTGATAATTTTAGTTAGTATGACTAACTTTTGCAAAATGCAGGAGGTAGGAGGCTCCAGCGATCAGCCTTCTGCTGCTCCATTTCTTCCTTCTGGACAGACTCTTCTGGAAGAGAAGAATGCCCTGGAGAAGAAGACTGAGGAGATGGCCTCGAAGATTCTGCGTCTAGCAGAATGTCTTGATCGATCCCGAGAAGCGGCGCACCTTTTCCGTCGAGAGAGGGACTTCGCTCAGCAACAGCGAGAACTCTCTGACTTGATTAGGGACAATAGTGCGTCTGTTGTTAGGGACGATATAGATAGACTTAGGGTAGTTGCTAGTTCCCTGGGGGTTGCCAGTGTAAATTCTACTGACAACAACATGTCCCTTGGGGAACTTTGTAAACTTCTTTCGGAGCAAGTCGATGTTTTGATCGACTGCATTCCTTTTGTATGTAAAGAATGTAAGAAATAAAAGTTTCTTATTTCTCATGAATATTCTTCACATCTTCTGTGCGAAAATATAGCCATAAACTTTACGTTCGCGACCATTCATACACAGGAAACTTTAGTTCTGCGATCAGAATTGCTTTTTAAGAAAAAAGCACCGCGACCTGCCCTGATTCCGCAATCAGTTTCAGAGCCGCGATCAGAACTAAAGTGCGACCAAAGTTGGGACTCGGTCAGGCTGTCACTCCAATTAGAATCGAAGTTTTAGCCCAAAACACGATTTCGATAAAACCATAACCCAATTAGAAACATTCCAGTACGTCAAAAATTGAGTTACATGATTTTTTCGAAAAAAATGTTCAAAGTATAAAAAGGAAAAACGTCTTCTGAAAAGTATTGAAAATTTTTCAGTCCTTTTACACTTTCAGTTTCCAAAACAAAGAAGTCTTTTTGTTTCAGATCCGACGCCTGAGTACTTTATCGGGTCCATCAGAGACAGTATCCATTATGGGAAATGAATAAAGCATTCAATGGAACGTTTGAAATGAGCCGTTTACTCATTAATGCGTCGCCTTGGGTCTATAAAAAGAGCAGATGTCTTCTCAAAGAAGCCACACAGCTAAAAACACTCATTATTCCCGCCGCTCAAAACCCTCATTTTCTTCAGCCTTCATCTTCCCCAAATCGCCAGCTTTCCCTTTGATTCTACACCAAAGATGGCGTCCTGGAGCAGATCCATCCACCATTCTGAGGAGAGCCTAATGGCGTTAGAGAAGGAGGAGATCCTTTCTCCGCGGCTGCTCATTAACTGGCGACCTGCGGAGAAGGACCAAGAAACCCCAACTGTCCAAGAAGGCGAGTTGGTGGTTTTTAAGGAGTACCTGCGTTGTGGGTTTCGATTCCCCGAGAGTCGGTTCCTCAAGGATGTCCTTGAGCATTATGGGTGGGAACTGATCAACCTCCACCCCAACGCGATGCTGATCCTTGCAGTATTCCAGCATCTTTGTGAAGCCTTCGTCGGAATATATCCCAGCGTGGATCTTTTCCGACGATTCTACTTTTCGGCGTGGTCGAAGAGCACCAACGCTGCCGGATGCATCTACTTCCGGCTGAGGGACAAAAAGGGGTATGCCTCCCCACCCCTGCGAGATTCTGTGCATGGGTGGCACCAAAGGTGGTTTTACTGCTCTCCACCATCCGAAAGCAGTTTATGGTTTGAAAACTCGCGACCGGAGAAGTCGAGCGAGTTAGACATTCCCCCGGCGATGAACTCGGAGCTTTCGAAGCATGCCGAGGTGATTCTTCACTTGGTCAATCAAGGATTGACGGCTCGAGACATCATTCGAGACTTCGTGAAGAATCGGGTGAGTCCCCTGCGTGAAAGGGCTCATCCGGCGTGGGAGATTAGGTCCATGGCTGATAGCACCCTGGACTACAGTCAAGGTATTTATTTCTTTAGCGCTGAACTTTCTCATTTTTGAATTGTACAAATTCTGACTTGAGTTTGGGAACAGTCCTGCCTTCATCCGAGATTGAAAGGCGGACCAACTCCCTCCTTAGGGCCTACAACTCCGATGTAGAGGGCCCTAAGGGATCACCTCGTCCCCAAAGTCTGATTCATGCCGGCGACGACCTTAAACAGGAGCGTCGAAAGGTACATTCTCTATCTGGCCTCCATTTTTTAAGATCTTATGCATGTCCTGCGTTAAACATTTTCATCGAAAATGTGAATCAGCTCCTAGGAAGGTTTGCCGAGACGACCTTCCCGAGTGAGAACGTAGGTTCTCATGGGAAGCCGACGGTAAAAAACGTGAAGAAGGTCTCCCAAAGACCCAGGACAAAGAGTCCTGCCTCCAAGAAGGTCAGGCTAAATCCTGGGGAAGGGTCTTCACGTAGCGTTCCTTCTACCACAAAAAAGACGGCGGTAAGATATCGCATCCCTTCTGTTTTACCAAGCACAGGTTGGGATCACTTCTTCGTCGTACAGGGAGAGGGGAGCGAGGAGGAAGAGGATGACGTTCCTCTGATCCTTCGGAGGAGGAAAATCGCGGATCTCCCATCCGGCGATGCCTCAAGCTGCCCCGCAGAGACCACTACTACCGAAGAGGTGGTCGTGGCAGATCCTGCGACCACTGAAAATCTTGTGGTCGCGGGTGACCCTCCAATTCCTGAAGCCCCCGAGACTTCAGGACCGGTTGTCTCTGTCCCTCTGGTCGAAAGGACGACCACGGTAAGGATTCCTTTCTGTCATTCTTTTTATGATTTCTTCCGTATGTTTGAAAAATCAATGCTCATACAGGGAGAAGAGCTTCTCCCTGTGACTACTGCGAGTCCCAGGGGGGAAAATCCTCCTCCTCTGCAGACGGAGGAGGAGGTAATTGAGCAAAGGCCGGTTGTGGTGGCTCCAGCGACCCAGGAGTTGCCAAGGCCTTCGGATGTAGCCCCACCAGCCAGTACGGTAGCCCAGGTAAAGACCTTGCTTTTTGTCTCTATCTGTTCCTTAGAAATATGCTCATAGCTGAACATATCCAGGGGGGAGCTACCTTGTTTGCCATGAGGAAGGCAAGAACCGATGATGGTTCTTCTTCCCAAGGGGAACCTTTCCAGAAATCCCAGGAGCGAATGGGATTTCAAATAAGGTAAGAACCTTAAACTGGCAATAATCTTAAATAAAAACTGCTCAAATTGTCTTTCTTGTCAGGCAAAGAAAGACGGCGCCCAGCTCTTCAATCGCCTCTGGAGGGGTCGAAGGCGCAGCTGGTGCAGGAGCTTCCAACGAAGAACGCTCCACCCCTGTGGTCCAGGAAGTCGTCCAGACCGCAGGGGAAAGAATAAATGTAGGGACCCAGTCACCACCGACGACTACTGGGGGTGGTGCCCAGCCGGCACTCCCACCAACTGTCCCTGTAGTGAGCGCATCAGGGGCTCTAGCAAGGATTCCCGCTGAACTGAATGATGCTGTCTTACAAAAATTTATGAAGGTATAAAAAACCTCTATTCTTGTGCTTGAATTGTACTTAGGACACCTTTGATCTTCTTCTTTGGCATCATAGGGATTATCCTGGCTAATAAGCCATTCGCATGTTGTGATGGCCAGTACAGAAGCCATTCAAAAAGAACGCGACAGCTTGCGCAGGTGAGTATCATTACCCTTTGGTTAGTATGGGTGCATTTTGGTTGTGACTGCCTTGATTTTGCGCAGAGAGGTTACATTTTTGAAGAAAGAGGTGGCCAGTTCAGTTTCAATGTTCAAGAAACAAGAAACTGAACTTAACAAACTTCGATCAGAGAATGCTGGTAAGCCAATTCCTGATTAAGAAGACTTGAATCCATGATATGCAAATAACCTCCTTTCTCTGTACAGCGCAAGCAGGTCGAATTACGCAGCTCAGTCGAGACAAGGAGATTCTTGAATCCTCGATTCGCCACACCGATCGGCCAATCAAAGAGCTGAGCCTCCGGATCTTCGAAAAACTGAAGGCCGTGGCTGATCTCTTGAAGACCGACGTGGTAGAACCGAAGAAAGACAACCTCAGCATAAGTGACTGGTCATCGCTACTCACTGCCCAGGCGGATTCACTGCTCGAGTATCTCCCTGGAGATTCACGGCGACGCGAAGAGGTGATCAGAACTAGGGTTCGATCAGCCGCAGTAGCCGTACTCAGCCGGGTTTGACTTCACCATGGCCCAGATGCAGATCTGAGCGCACTGGTGGGTCCGGTTGAGGTCGAGAGTGAAGAGCTGCTCGATGCAGTCATAGAGGAAGTCAAGCCCCTAGTAGATAGACTCCTGACTGAGCTGGGGATCGAATGATCCTTATTTTTGTATTTAGAAAATTGTGTATAATGCAATGTATGTAAAAAATCATTTTTGACAGGAAATAATATATATTTCGCATTTTCATAATATGAATTCCATATTATGAGCACGTCCCCCCTAGCCCCCGCCTCTGCTTATGAACACTAAAGCCTTAGTGTTATAAGCAGAGGAGAAAACATAAGCGTAACGACCAGGGGTATGCATATTAAACCAACGACCAGGATCAATGTAACGTCTAATCTTATTGCGAACTGGTAGCCACTCGGATGACCAAGGACTTACCAGATAACCCCGTATGCGTTGAGAAACGGCTTATTTAGGAGTGACTTATCTGTAAGTGATCATGAGATCGACCAGCGAATCCGATTAGATTGTTGTAATGATCTGACCATCGGCGGTCAGCCCCCAGGTCGAATGCATATGATACGGGCTTAAAGAGAAAAACTCATTGTATGAAAGCAAAACATTTTTTGTTTTGGCAAAAGATGCTAATTGAATAGGAAAAAAGTGATTGGAATACTTACACGTAAAACTTGCGAAGTTGATCGATGTTCCAAGTATTGGACAAAATCCGACCATCCTCCATAGCTAACCGCGCCGATCCTGTCCGCGGCACTGAGACAACAGTATAAGGACCTTCCCATTTTGGGGAGAATTTGTTGTGATTAGACTGGTCTTGAATTTTTCGTAAAACCAAGTCGCCCATGTTGAGATCACGTGGTCGCACCTTTTTACTGTGATACCTGCGTAAAGCTTGCAAGTATGCCGCGGACTTAACCAGGGTGCGATCATGCCGTTCTTCTAAGAGGATGAGATCTTGCGCCCGTTGTTCGGACTGATTAATCTGTTCGAACTGATCTGTCCGAATAGAACCAATACTTACTTCCATAGGCAATACCGCCTCGGCCCCATAGACCAAATGGAAGGGCGTCTCACCGGTGGTGCGACTAGAAGTAGTTCGTAATGCCCACAGAACGGTATAGAGCTCATCTGCCCAAGCCCCCGAGCGGGTCCTAAGGCGATCAAAAACGCGCTTTTTAATGCCTTGCAGTATTTGCCCATTGGCTCGTTCTACGGCACCATTGCTTTGTGGATGGGCCACAGAAGCAAAGCACACCTTGGTCCCAACCTGATCGCAGTAGTCCAGAAAAAGACCGCTGGCGAACTGAGAACCATTGTCTGTGATGAGACGGTTTGGAACACCAAATCGTGCCACAATGTTCTTATGGAAGAACTTTTGTGCGGCTGATGCAGTAATATTTCGTACCGGTTCGGCCTCAATCCACTTTGTAAATGTGTCAATGGCTACGAACAGAAACTTGTACCCATTGACCGCTTGTGGCATAGGACCGACGATATCCATTCCCCAGACCGCGAATGGCCATGCAAGAGGAATGGTTTGCAACGCATAGGCAGGTTGATGAACTTGCCTTGCGTGGAACTGACACTGGGGACACTTCTTGACCATATGTTTGGCATCATCAAGTGCCGAAGGCCAGTAGAATTCTTGTCGAAAAGCCTTTCCGACTAGTGTACGATATGACGAGTGCGCACCGCATACACCATCATGTATTTCTCTCAAGAGGGACTTTCCTTCCTCCTGAGATAAACAACGCATGAATACTCCTTGAGTACCCTTTCTGTACAAAATCCCATCTATGAGTTTGTACAGACGCGCTTTTCGAATTAACCGATCACTTTCGGTTTCGTCCTCGGGTAGGGTCCCATGTTCAAGATAGACTCTCAATGGATGAGCCCAATCTTGTTCCTGACCGAGGTTGGTAACGAAGGCTATTACCGGATCATCCTCGACCAAAGTCATGATCGAAGGATGGTCCAAGTGTTCAATGAACACTCCTGCCGGAGCGGATGAGCGTGAGGACCCAATTTTGGATAATTGGTCTGCGAGAATGTTGTCCTTTCGTGGGATGTATTGGACTTTGAAATGACTGAAGTGTTTTTCTAATCTCCTCACTTCCGCCAGGTAATGAGCCATTGTCTCATCGGAGGTGCTGTACTCCTTGTTTACCTGGTTTACGACCAGTTGTGAGTCTCCCCTCACCACTAATCGACGGACTCCGAGGGATTTTGCTTCCCGGAGCCCTGCAAGAAGACCTTCATACTCTGCTGCATTATTGGTTGCAACAAAGTGTAGTTGAATGACATACTTAAGCTGTTCACCCTGGGGCGTAACTAAGACTATTCCAGCCCCCGAGTGTTGAAAACTACGGGAGCCGTCAAAGTACATTGTCCAATAATCGGGGCACTCCAGTTCCTCTGCCAACTGCACGGGTGGCTCAGGGTTGGTCCATTCGACCACAAAGTCGACCAAAACCTGAGACTTAACCGCCGTGCGAGGGGTGAAATGGATCTCAAAGGCACCGAGTTCGACCGCCCATTTGGCGATTCGACCAGATTTTTCTGGATTTCGGACAATATCCCCTAAAGGAAAAGAGGAGGGTACTGTGATCTTGTGTGCTTGAAAGTAATGTCGTAGCCTACGGGAAGCCATCAGTAGCGCGTAAAGTATCTTCTGGACCTCAGGGTAGCGCTCCTTAGGACCATCAAGTACTTCGCTTACATAGTAGACGGGTCTATTTATTCCTCCTCTATCTGCGATCAGAACGGCGCTGACCGCGTGTGGTGTGGCCGCCAGGTAAAGAAGCAACGGTTCTCCTTTGTCGGGAGACACCAATACTGGCGGACTGGATAGATATGTTTTTACCTCCTGGAATGCTTTTTCGGCCTCATCCAACCATGTAAAGTTATGATGCTTCTGCAAGGCTTTGGAGAAAGGTAATCCCCTTTCGCCTAATCGCGATATAAAGCGACTTAAAGCCGCCATGCGACCAGCCAGGCGTTGAACATCCTTCATGGTCGAGGGCGACCTCATTTGTTCAATAGCCCTGATTTTCTCAGGATTAACTTCAATGCCCCTGGAACACACAAGGAAACCAAGGAGTTTTCCTGAAGAAACCCCGAAAGAGCATTTCTCCGGGTTTAATTTTATTCCAAAGGGATTCAAATTACAGAAGGTTTCAGCGAGATCGTCCAAATGAGACAATCTCTTGGCACTTTTTACAACCAAATCATCTACATATGCTTCAAGATTACACCCTATCTGGGAAAGAAAGGTCTTTTGCATCAAGCGCTGGTACGTGGAACCTGCGTTCTTGAGACCGAACGGCATTCTGACGTAGCAGTATGTGCCGAACGGGGTGATGAAGGCAGTTTTCTCTTCATCGTCTTCTGCCATGCTAATTTGATGATATCCTGAGTAGGCATCCAGAAAACTCATCAGTTCGCAACCCGCAGTGGAGTCGACCAGCTGATCGATGCGGGGAAGGGGAAAGTCATCCTTCGGACAGGCAGAGTTGAGGCTAGTGTAGTCGACACACATGCGCCACTTGCCATTTGACTTGCGGACCATGACCGGATTGGCGAGCCAGTCCGGGTGATCCACTTCGCGGATAAACCCGGCTTGTAAGAGTTTGTCTAACTCTTCCCGGATGGCTTCCTGTCGGTCGGTGGCAAAATGCCTGAGCTTTTGCTTTATTGGTCGTTGTCCAGGTCGAATTGCTAATCTGTGCTCAATTACTTCCCTTGGGACACCGGGCATGTCGGACGGTTTCCACGCAAACACGTCTGCATTAGCCTGGAGGAAAGCAACGAGATCGAGTTCCTATTTGTCATCCAGGGCTGACCCAACCCGAATTGTCTTGGATGGGTCATCTGGGTACAAAGGAACTTGTTTGAGTTTCTTATCTGGTCGAGGAGCAGCCTTGATCGCATCGGTGGCAACGGTGGCGACCTGAGCGTCCCGGAGGGGAAGTTGATCGACCATCTCCAAAGATAGCCGGTCGCACGTGAGTGCCACGTTGCGACTACCTCGGACGGAAATGACACCTTTGGGGCCAGGCAATTTCCCGCACTGATAAGCATAGTGCGTTGCCATCATGAACTTAGCAAGAGTCGGCCTGCCAAAGATTGCATTATAAGCTGAATCACAATCGATTACATCGAAAGTAACCAATTCTGTTCGAAAGTTGTCTGGTTCTCCCAGAGTGACCGGGAGGACCACTTGTCCCAATGGCATCATGGAGGGGCCTGGGATTATCCCATAAAACAGATGGATTATGGGCTTGATCTTCGAACGAGGAATTTGCATCTCGTCGAGTGTCTTGACTAATAAAAGATCAAGGGAACTTCCCCCGTCAATCAGGACCCTTTCGACTCTCGCTTGACTGATGATTGGGGTAATGACCAGAGGTAGCCTCAATGGTCGGGTTAGCCCCACAGGACAGTCAGCGCGATCGAACGTCAAAGGCATATCCGACCAACGGGGGTATTGAGGTTCGCCAAGGGATGTCTCCGTTTGGTTAACCTCTCGGCAAAAGGTTTTAAACTGCCTTTTGGAAACGAAAGAGGAAGAACCTCCGAAAATGACATTAACATGATTTTGAGGTACCTGGTAAGCCATTTCTTCGTCTCCGTCGATGTCTCTAATCCCGCACGCCTGCTCTTTAGGCGGTAAGGTTGGCATTGGCCCAGCTCCTTGGTAGAAATCATCCTGTTGTTTCAACCAACTCCTGCAGTTTTTGAGGTCGTGGCCTGCGGAGTTGTGGAGTGGACACCACTTCTTGCCCTCCTGCAGATTAGTCGATTTTTCTGGCTGGTCGGAATCCCGACCACCAGAGGCAATTTTGCTTTTAAATGTGGACTTATTACCTTTGGTCGAAGGTGGTTTCTCTGCAACTGCGACCTCACGGTACTGTCCAGAGCGGTTCCTCTTCGACTTCTTTGACTTCCCACCCGGTGAAGACTCCGGCTTTTTGCATGAATCTTCTTTCCTAGCGTCCTTGAAGCCTGGCTGGGGTGGTAGGTCCCCTTTGTCGACCATTCAGTTCCATTCGACTGCCTCGGCTGCATCGGAATATCTATCAGCCATATCGAACAGATCGGCCACCGATCGAGGAGGGTGGATAAGCAAGTCTTCAGTGAATCTCCGGTATCGAACGGCATGCTTAAATGCCCTGATTACGGAGCCATCAGATATGTTCGGGATGGTATTCCTCACCCCGACAAACCTCTTGACAAACTGCCGAAGTGTTTCGGTCGAAGTTTGCCGCAGCCTATGCAGGTCGTCCTCCTTACCCGGCTTTTGGTAACAATTTTGGAAATTGCTGAGGATGGCATCGCATAGCATTTCCCAATTGTAGATGGAACCCTCAGGCTGATTAAACAACCAGGTTCTAGCCGGTCCTGCGAGGACTGTTGGCAGGTAGTTGGCCATGACCTTGTCATCGCCTCCTGCCGCTTGGATGGCAGTAATATAGATCTGAAGGAACTCGGATGGGTTCTGAGTTCCATCAAACCTCTCAATGGCCCCTGGTCGAAACTTATCGGGCCAAACGACTGCTCGTAGGCCAGGCGAGAAAGCTTTGCAACCAACGTAAGGACCGTGAACCGTCCTGTGACTTTCGGTTGGGTTTCGAGCAACCTCACGTAATGGCGAGGTTACTCGTGGTCCCAAACGAGAGTGAACAGGAACTCGATCCCTACTACGAGAGTCCTGCATTCGCCGGTATTTGTCCTGTCGGGACGGTACAGGCGGCGGGTAACTCCGCCGGCCAGAGCCAGAATGAGGATCATCCCGTTGACGGGAATGTGTTACTGAGCGGGAAGAGGCTGTTGGGGTCGCCTCGGATGCGACCTCGTCCAGTCTTTCCGCCAGGATCCTGAAAAAGGCCGGTCTCTGCACATCCGTGACCGTAGGAGGAAAGTTGCGCATGACTTCCGCGATAGATTGCAGTCGACCATGGGTACTTCTCCTAGGGGCACCAGGTGTTATCGTTTCTTCGTCCACTGGGAAATGCTCCGGTGGTAAAGAAGGAGTCTGGTCACGTCTACGACCACGTAACCGTCGAGAAGAACTCGGGGCAGCATTGTAACGAGCCTGCGCATCTTGAAGAGCCTCTAGGGCAGTTCTGCGTAGTTCGTTGTTCTGTTGCTCGAGATCTTGATCCTCCTTCTGTTTGCGATCTTGTTCTTCCCTGGCAGCCTGTTGGTCGGGAGTTTCCTCCGACAGCGCAGCAAACTGCCTAGGGAGAGAGGTCGCCGATGGGGAAAACATCTCGGTTTGTTCCGAGTCGGACTCGAAATCAAAGAGACGGTGGAGGTTATCAGAGTCGAACCTTCCTGGGCTAATTCCCGGGTCACCATCATCTTTTCCCTCAGCGGGGTCGTATGACGGGCCGGATTCATCACCTAGCACATTAAGAACCTCTCTGGGTTCTGACCTTACGCCAGTTACCTCCTGGTCGATTGACATGACTTGGAGAGATGATTCAACCTGTGGAAGATTCTGGCCTTCGACCTCTTCCATCGGAACAGGATTGTTTGGAGAAGGCATTGGTATCTGGGCATAATCCTCGAGATCGAAATCGTTCTCGGAATCATATGCTCCAGCCATGTTTCGGCGAACCTCCGAATTTCAATTAGGATGCCTTGAGAAAGGCCCCACGGTGGGCGCCAGCTGTCGACGATTCGGACTCAGGGTCCTCAGCTGAACTTATGCAGAATTTGTAATTGTGAGACCTTTCAAGATGACCCTCCGGGAAGGTATGCCGAACAATGGTGAACAGGAGCACAGAGAGATTTATACAGGTTCGGGCCCTCGATGGTGGGAGTAAAAGCCCTACGTCCTGTTAGGATTTCACTATATGAGATAAAGCTTTACAAACTAGCAGGGAGAAAACTTTCACAGGCGAAAGTTTCCCCTATATAAGTGTACAGAAAGAAGCTATAGGAGACTTGTAAGTGTTGTCTAATCTAAGCCGTAGACTTGGCTGTTTGAGTGATCGAGATATGTCGTATCTCACTTATCTTAGGAGTTTTATTCTTCCGAAATGTCTTGGATCCCCGTTTGATGTACTTTGCCACCTTTTTATATTGGTCGAAAGGGTGCCATATGAAGAAAACTGCATCAAACGGTTGGATGCGGTTTCTGGAGAACCGCTGTTAACTTCCACGGAGGTTATTAACACGTGTTAATCATGAATAACCGCATATAATAACCTCTGACGGTTGGTCTTCAACGTGGAGGAATCTTCGGGATGCCTGGAATATCCTGGTATAAAGATAACCGAATAAATTCCATGCACCTTGGTCGAAAATGTTCTGACCGCGGAGTGTGGGCTGACCGCGCAACATCTTAGATATCCAGTCCAGTCCGCGTATAGCATACGAACTTCTGACCGCACAAGGCTGTCGGCCTGATCGCACGAAACCCGCGACCTGATCGCGTAAAGCTTGCGACCTCATGGTGATGCCCCTCAGAAGTAGCTTGAGTTCGCATCGCCAGACACATGTCTGGTTCGAACCTGTCTTGAACCAAAAGTTTATTAGAAGTGACCCAGGTGTCAATCCTCGTCAGTCGATCAACTTCCCCTCCGGGACGCTCAGGTCGCCACTGTCGCTACCGACGCGATCAAGGTTGCTCCTCGACCAGATGAAAAACTCAAACTGGTTCCTTTGTACCCAGATGATCCATCCAAGACAGTTCGGGTCGGATTAACTCTGGACGCCAAATAGGAACTCGATCTCATTGCTTTCCTCCGGGCTAACGCAGATTTGTTTGCGTGGAAACCGTCCGACATGCCCGGTGTCCCAAGGGAAGTAATTGAGCACAGGTTAGCAATTCGACCTGGACAACGACCAATAAAGCAAAAGCTCAGGCGTTTTGCTGCTGACCGACAGGAAGCCATCCGAGAGGAGTTGGACAAACTCCTACAGGCCGGGTTTATCCGTGAAGTGGATCAGCCAGAATGGCTCGCCAATCCGGTCATGGTCCGCAAGTCAAATGGCAAGTGGCGCATGTGCGTCGACTACACTAGCCTCAACGCTGCCTGTCTGAAGGATGACTTTCCCCTTCCCCGCATCGACCAGCTGGTCGACTCAACTGCGGGTTGCGAACTGATGAGTTTTCTGGACGCTTACTCAGGATATGATCAAATTAGCATGGCAGAAGACGATGAAGAGAAAACTGCCTTCATCACCCCGTTCGGCACATACTGCTACGTCAGAATGCCGTTCGGTCTCAAGAACGCAGGTTCCACGTACCAGCGTTTGATGCAAAAGACCTTTCTTTCCCAGATAGGGCGTAATCTCGAAGCATATGTAGACGACTTGGTTGTAAAAAGTACCAAGAGATTGTCTCATTTGGACGATCTCACTGAAACCTTCTGTAATTTGAATCGCTTTGGAATAAAATTAAACCCGGAGAAATGTTCTTTCAGGGTTTCTTCAGGAAAACTCCTTGGTTTCCTTGTTTGTTCCAGGGGCATTGAAGTTAATCCTGAGAAAATCAGGGCCATTGAACAAATGAGATCACCCTCGACCATGAAGTATGTTCAACGCCTAGCTGGTCGCATGGCGGCTTTAAGTCGTTTCATCTCGCGACTAGGCGAAAGGGGATTGCCTTTCCTCAAAGCTTTGCGGAAGCATCATAATTTTACATGGTCAGATGAGGCCGAGAAGGCATTTCAGGAGGTGAAGACATATCTATCCAGTCTGCCAGTATTGGTGTCTCCCGACAAAGGAGAACCATTGTTCCTTTATCTGGCGGCCACACCGCACGCGGTCAGCGCCGTTCTGATCGCGGATAGGGAAGGAATACATAGACCCGTCTACTATGTGAGCGAAGTACTTCATGGTCCTAAGGAGCGTTACCCTGAGGTCCAGAAGATACTTTACGCGCTACTGATGGCTTCCCGTAAGCTACGACACTACTTCCAAGCGCACAAGATCACAGTACCTTCCTCTTTTCCTTTGGGGGATATTGTCCGAAACCCAGAGAAGTCTGGTCGAATTGCCAAATGGGCGGTCGAACTCGGTGCCTTCGAGATCCATTTCACGCCCCGCACGGCGGTTAAGTCTTAGGTTTTGGCCGACTTTGTGGTCGAATGGACCAACCCTGAGCCACCCGTGCAGTGGCCAGAGGAATTGGAGTGCCCCGATTACTGGACAATGTACTTTGACGGCTCCCGTAGTTTTCAACACTCGGGGGCTGGAGTGGTCTTAGTTACGCCCCAGGGCGAACAGCTTAAGTATGTCATCCAACTACACTTTGTTGCGACCAACAACACGGCAGAGTATGAAGGTCTTCTTGCGGGGCTCCGGGCAGCCAAATTCCTCGAAGTCCATCGATTAGTGGTGAGGGGAGACTCACAGCTGGTCGTAAACCAGGTAAACAAGGAGTACAGCACCTCCGATGAGATAATGGCTCATTACCTGGGGGAAGTGAGGAAATTGGAAAAACACTTCAGTCATTTCGAAGTCCAATACATCCCGCGAAAGGACAACATGCTCGCAGACTGATTATCCAAAATTGGGTCCTCACGCACATCTGCTCCGGCAGGAGTGTTCATTGAACACTTGGACCGTCCTTCGATCATGACTTCGGTCGAGGATGATCCAGTAATAGCCTCAGTTACCAACCTCGGTCGGATTCGCTGGCCGATCTCATGACCACTTTCAGATAAGTCACTCCCAAATAAGCCGTTTCTCAACGCACACGGGGCTTTCTGACAAGTCCTTGGTTATCCGAGTGGCTGTTGGTTAGCAAACAAGGCTAGGTGTTATAATAATCATAATTGTTGATTTGATCATACATCCCTGGTCGTTATATTCACTTTTCCCCTGTGTTTGTAATACTAAGCCTTCAGTATCTACAATCACAGGCGGGGGCTAGGGGTGTTTATAATATAAAACAACATAAAACAGAAATATATTCATTTTCAAAAATGAATTTTCATGTGCATTGCATCGTATACAACTGTTTCTGTACAGGTATAGGGATCATTCGATCCCGAGCTCAGTCAGGAGCTTATCTACAAGGGGACTAATCTCCTCCATGACGGCCTCTAGTTGCTCTTCACTCTCGATCTCAACCGGTCCCACTAGTGATTCAGATCTGCATCTGGGCCATAGTGAAGTCGAACCCGGCTGAGGATAGCGGAAGCGGCTGACCGAACTCTGGTTCTGATCACCTCTTCTCATCGCTGTGTATCCTCAGGGAGATACTCAAGAAGTGACTCTGCTTGAGCCATAACTAGTGCAGACCAGTCATCTTGGCTGAGATTGTCTCGTGTGGTTTCGACCACATCAGCCTTCAGAAGATGAGCCACCGCCTTCAGTTTTTCGAAGACTGAACGGCTCAGATTTCCAATCGCCCTTGTGGAGGCTTGGATAGAATCCTGGAGAGTTTTATTGTCCTGACTGAGTTGCATTATTTGACCAGCTTGCGCTGCAACAAGAGAAAATATTACTCACAGATTATGAGGACGAGTATTCCTAATCAGGAATCAACTTACTAGCAAGTTGTGACCGCAGTTTATTGTTTTCAATCTCTTGATTCCTAGCCACTGAGATCGAGTGAAGCCTAACTGTGGCCACTTCTTTGTCCAACGATTCCACTTTCCTGTAATAAAACAGAAGGAGTGGTCATAGTTAAATTTGTATCTTTACAAATTGAAGAGTAATGATGCTTACCTGCGCAAGCTGTCTCGCTCTTTTTGTATGGCCACCATGCTCGCCGCTGTAGCACGCGATTGGGCTATCATCCGGGATAGTTCCTGTGATGCAAAAAAGGGAGTTAAAGGTGTCCTATGTACAATTCAGGACACCCAGAGAAGGATTCATCATACCTTCATGAACTTCTGTAGAGAGGCATCTTCTGGACTGATGGGAAGATTTGTTGAAGGTCCAGAGGTGCCTACAGCAGGGGCAGTTGGAGGAAGTGCCTGCTGGGCACTGCTTCCAGTCGCCGTTGACTCCGACTGGGTCCTCGCGCCTGCTTCTCCCCCTACGGCCCGGACAACTTCTTGGACCGAGGGGATGGAGCGCCCCTCACTAGAGGTTTCTGCACCAGCAGTGACCTCAACCCTTCCCGAAGTGGTTGAAAGACTGGGCGCTATTTCCTTTCTTCTGATAAAGGAAAAGAAAAATCAAATGGTGACGATTCGTGACCATCATTCCTAATACAACCAGGATAAAGTTTCTTACCTTATTTGAAATCCCATTAGCTTTTGGGATTTCAGAGAAGGTTCTCCTCGAGCACGGGGACAAGTATCGTCCACCCTGATCTTCCTCTTGGAAAACAAGGCCGCTCTTCCCTGTGTGTGTTCCCCTATGAACATTTTTTCAAGGGAAAGATAAAGGCTAACGAGAAGAATCTTTACCTGGGCAGTCGATCCCATTGGCGACATCCCACCCGAAGACCTCGCTGTCTCCTGGGTTTCCGGGGCCGGCACCTCGTGTGCAATCGCCACAGGATCTTGCACAACCACCTCCGCTCCTGTCTGCGGAGGAGGAGTATTTTCCTCCCTGGGGCTAGCAGGAGTCGCAGGGGGAAGCTCTTCTCCCTGCATAAGCACTATCTCATCAAGTACACAGGGGGAATTGAAGAAAACGGACTGTGGGAGAATATTACCACGGTCGTCCCTTCGACCGGGAAGGTAGAGGCAACTGGCTCTGAAGCCTAGGGAGCTTCAGGGGCTAGGGGATCATCCTCGACCACAAGGCTTTCGGTGGTCGTGGGGTCTGCTACGGCTGCCTCTGCAGTAGCAGTCATCCCTGCGGAAGGGGTTGGAGTGTCACTAGATGGAGAGCCCGCGATCTTCATCCTCCGGTGAACTAGAGGGACATCATCGTCCTCCTCCTCCTCGCTCCCCTCTCCCTGTACGACGAAGAAGTAATTCGAGTTCGCACCTGGAAAGAGCGGAGGGATCTGATATCTTACAGCAGTTTTTCGGGCTGTAGGAGGAGTGCTTCGCGAAGACCCTTCCCCAAGATTTAGCCTGACTTTCTTCGGGGCGGGATTCCTCGTCCTGAGTCTCGAGGAAATCTTCTTCACGTTCTTGGTCGTCGGCTTCCCCAGGGAACCGACGTTCTCGCTGGGAAACGTCGCCTCAGCAAACCTCCCAAGAAGCTATTCACATGGGATTAGTACTGGACACACATAAAACCTGCAAAACAGAGGCCAAGTGGAGAATGTACCCTTCGGCGCTCTTGCCTGAGGTCGTCGCCGGTGTGAATTAAGCTCGGGGGGGCGAGGCGACCCCTTGGCACCCTCTACCTCGGCGTTGTACGCCTGGAGGAGGTGGTTAGTCCGCCTCTCAATTTCAGCAGAGGATAGGACTGTTACCGAATACAAGTTAAAATGAATGTATTTCAAGAAAAACATGAAGGTTTTCGGGGTCAGAAACGAATACCTTCGTTATAGTCCAGGGTGCCGTCCACCATGGACTTAATCTCCCAAGCCGGATGAGCCCTTTCACGCAGGGGGCTCACCCGGTTCTTCACAAAGTCTCGGAACGTCAACCCTTCTCCGACTAAGTGAAGAATTGCCTCGGCGTGCTTCATGAACTCCGAGTTCATTGCCGGGAGAGTGTCTAACTCGCTTGGCTTCTCTGGCCGCGAGTTTTCAAACCACAGCCCGCTCTCCTTCGGCGGGGTGCAGTAGAACCACTTCTGATGCCACCCATGCACTGAGTCTCGCAGGGGTGGAAAGGGATACTCCTTTTTATCCCTCAGCCAGAAGTAAATACATTCGGCGGCGTTAGTGCTCTTCGACCACGCCGAGAAATAGAATCGTCGGAAGAGGTCCACACTGGGGTACACTCCAACGAACGCCTCGCATAGGTGTTGAAAAACCGCCAATATCAACACTGCATTAGGGTGGAGGTTGATCAACTCCAACCCATAATGCTCGAGGACATCCTTGAGGAACCGACTCTCGGGGAATCGGAACCCGCAGCGCAAGTACTCTTCAAAGACCACCAACTCACCCTCCTGGACGGTTGGGGTTTCTTGATCTTTTTCCGCAGGCCGCCAGTTGATCAACAGCCGCGGGGGAAGGATCTCCTCCTTCTCCAACAACATCAAACTCTCCTCGGAATGGTGAGTGGATCGGCTCCAGGACACCATTGTTTGGTGGAGAGTCAGAGGAAAAGTTGGTGATTTTTGGGGAAGACGGAAGCTGAGAAGAATGAGGGTTTTGTGCGGCGGAAACGATGAGGGTTTTTGGCTGTGTGGCTTCTTTGAGAAGACGTCTGCTCTTTTTATAGGCCCGAGGAGACACATTAATGTGAGTAACGTTCCACTCAAACGTTCCGCCGAGTATTTTATTCATTTATTTCCCATAATGGATATTGACTCTGGCAGACCCATTAAAGTGTTCAGGCATCGGATCTGAAACAAAAAGACTTCTTTGTTTCGGAAACCGAAAGTGCAAAAAGACTGAAAAGTTTTCAGTACTTTTCAGAAGACGTTTTTCCTTTATATGCTTTAGACATTTTTCTGAAAAATCATACGACTCAATTTTTGGACGTATGGATGTATTTTGACCGGGTTACGGTATGGTCAAGACCATGATTAAGCTCCGATTCTAATCGAAGTGACAGCCTGGTAGAACCTCAATCCTGGTCGCAGTATGTTTCAGTTCTAACCGCGGCTTTAAGTCTAATAGCGATATTAGGGCTGGTCGCGGTACTTTTATAAAAGTGTGATTCTGATCGCAGAACTGAAATTTCCCTGTGTATGAATGGTCGCGAAAGCATTACTCATGGCCATATATTCACACAGAAGATGTGAAGAGTATCTATATGAAGAAAGAAAATTTTATTTCTTGCATTCTTTACATACAAAAGGGATACCGGCGACCAGAGCGTCGACCTGATCTGAAAGAAGTTTGCAAAGTTCTCCTAGGGACATGTTGTTGTCAGTAGTGTCTACACTAACAACCCCCAGGGAACTAGCAACTAATCTAAGCCTATCTACATCATCCCTAACAAGAGGTACACTACTGTTCCTAATTAAGTCAGAGAGTTCCCGTTGTTGCTGGGCGTGGTCCCTCTCTCGACAGAACTGGTGCGCCTCTTCACGGGATCGTTCAAAACAATCTGCCAGATGCAGAATTGCCAAAGACATCCCTTCGGTCTTCTTCTCCAGGGAATTCTTCTCCTCTAGAAGAGTCCGTCTAAGGGGAAGAAGCGGAGCAGCAGAAGGCTGACCACTAGGGCCTCCAATCTCCTACATTTGCAAGGATTAGTTATACTAACCATAAACTATCAGCAAAAAGGAGATGTGGATTATTACCTGTCCCTGCTCGCGACACGTTGGTGTATCCATCCTGGAAAGATGGATGCCAGGTGACGGAAGAGCAACCTTCCCACCAGAAGATTGCTTCCCCAATACAAGTTGAGGATCTTCTGGCCGAATAGTCACCGCTTGCTGGCTAGAAAATTGATCACCCAAACAAAAGCAAGGGGTGCCAGGGAAGAAAGATGCAGGAAGAAAAGATAAGGGCTCATCTTCTACCTTTGCTCTACTGGAGGATCCTTCGTCAACCTTGGACTTCTTCTCTGAAGGAGATGGATCTTCAAGCATTTCAGGCTCCTGTTTGATAATTTCCTCTTCATCACTTTCAATCTCGATGATGTTGTGATCCGCCATCAGGAAATGTATGAAGAGAAGAATGAAGGTGTCTTTTAGAAAGAACTTAGCCGTGAGAAGAAATTGTGAAGCTTTACAAATTCAAAGACCAGGTATTTATAGCCATCAGGATGACGGTTCACGTTCTGAATGCCTCGGGTTCTTAAAAGCATTTACAATTTTACCTCGGGTTAAAAAATATTTCAACAGCGCCATCATTGCCTGTCACATAATATCCAGAGCTTGTCTGGGGGAACCAACCGACCTATTTAGTGTGCCACTAAGTGGGGGATTTGAAGAGTCGGGTTAATAATCTGATACATTTCTTTAAATTTAAAGTGAACACGTCCCATCGTTTTCTTTAAATTTGGGGGCTAGCTGACGAGGATTGACACCCGGATCAGTTCAAATAAATGCACTGTTGGTTCAAGACAGATTCAAGTCAGACACGTGCCCGGCGGTGTGAACTCAAGTCATTCTGAGAAGCATCAGCCTAAGGTCGCAGGATTTACGTGATCAGGTCGCAAGCCTCGTGCGATCAGACCGCAGGCTTTGCGGGGTTAGAAGTTCGTATGTTATACACGAACAGAATGTTGGAGATGTTGCGCGGTCAGCCAACATCCCGCGGTCAGAACATTCTCGACCAAGGTACTTGGAATTTATCTGTCCGGTTATCCCTATAGTGAGAATATTCCAAGTATCCCGAAGATTCCTCCACGTAGAAGACTAACCGCCAGGAGGTTGATACATGCAGTTATTCACAATTAACACGTGCTTAACCTACCTGGAAGTTAATAGCGGTTTAATAAACCGCATCCAATCGTCCAAACAACTGTTTGATGCAGTTGCGACATGGCACCCTTTCGACCAGTATAAAAGGGTGGCGAAGTACATCAAACAGGGGGATTGGGATCCATTTGGAAGAACAAGACTTCTGATACAAGTGAGATACAACGCATCTCAACCACTAAAAACAGCCAAGTCTACGGCCTAAATTAGATAGTTCTTACAAGCCTTCCTGGCTTTATTCTGTACATTTACATAGGAAAAACCCTTCGCCTGTGAAGCAGTTTTTCTACCATTTTGTAACCTTTTATCACCTATAGTGAAATCCTAACAGGACGTAGGGCTATTACTCCCACCATCGAGGGCCCGAACCTGTATAAATCTCTCTGTGCTCCTGTTCACCATTGTTCTACATACCTTCCCGGAGGGTCATCTTGAAAGGTCTCGCTATTACAAATTTTGCATAAGTTCAGCTGAGGACTCCGAGTCCGAATCGTCGACACTGTCAACAACGGGACCAGTTCGACTCCGCGTACTTCCAGGAGTTCTGTGAAGGCTGGGGAACTATCCTCCATTTCGCCTCTGTAGCTCACCCCCAGAGCAACGGCGTGATCCTGCAGGGGTTACGCCGTCGGCTCGAGCAAGCCGCCTCCAGGCGAGGCACGTGGGCAGAGGAGCTTCTGAGCATCCTCTGTTCCATCCGCACGACCCCGAGTCGGGCGACAGGGCGCATGCCCTTTTCACTCGTGTACAGGGTTGAAGCAGTCCTCCCCTCAAAGATTGGCTTCCGGTCGCTGCGGGTCGAGCACTTAGACGGAGTCACGACCACAACGTACCAGGACAATGAAGCAAATCAATAGCTGGAAGTCGACTCGTCGAGGAAGAGTGCGACCGAGCGCTCCTTCGTCACACCATCTTTGAGCACGAAATGGCGCACGCATACAACCAGCGTGTCCGCGCGAGAGCTTTTCGCCTTGGAGACCTTGTCCCCAAGCGCGTGACTAACCCCTAGGCCCAGGGAAAACTTCCCTCCAAGTGGGAAGGCCCCTACATGGTCTCTGCAGTCCTAGGCTCAAGGGCTGATAAGCTCTCTAACCTCCAAGACCAAGAGCTGAAATGATCCGTTTGAGACCTAGCCTTGGTTTTCGCACTAGGCTTGCCCAGATTCTAATATGCAGAATAATGGTATCTTATACCCGAAACCCAAAATAATTGCACAACTCCTTATTTCAAAGAGGGCTTACGCGTCGAACGTTAGACATACTTGTCTACGTCGAAGGAACTATAAGTGTCTAAAACTCAAATAAGTTCTATGACTCTTCGATGATCTAAACTAGACCTATTACAAGGTATTTATAGTCCAGTCGTATGAGTACGTATCAGACTCAATAACCTAAACGTATTAGACTCATATAACTAATCCTAAACAGAAAAGCTTAGTTATACACATTCGGATCGGATTACAATTCCGAACAGGGAACGAATTTCTTTTCCTGGTCGCGGACCAATCCATGGTCGCGGACCCATCCATGTTTGTGAATCCTTCCCGAACACGGTTAAGGTCGCGAAGCCGTATGCGATCAGGACTTGGTCGCGAAGCCGCATGCGATCAGGACTTGGTCGCGAAGTCGCATGCCATCAGGACTTGGAGATCCTCCCGGATCATGACTCCCTTGTTGAGAAGGAGCCAACCCCTGTTGCGACCTCTCGATCAAACTGGAGATGTGGAAATTGGGCTTGTCCATCTTCTTTGGTGTACCACTTTGCCGCACATGCTCGTTGATCTTTCTGACCGATTCGAAAAGTCTCCTTGGTGCCACTGTGGGTGGTAGTCACCTTCTTTTCCAGAATCACATCTTCACGTAGAGGTTTGTCTTGTTGATAGACCAAGTCTTCAACAGATGGTACTATAGTATCTGGCTCATCATCCAGCATTGAAGGCTCAAAGATTTTGAGGTGCTCAACATTAACAACCGAATAGATATCCATGCATGGAGGTAACTCGAGCTGACAAGCATTATTACCCACTTTCCGCAAAATCCGAAAAGGACCATAACAAATGGGTTTGAGTTTCTTACCTTCACCTTTAAGTCTCTCCTTACTCAGATGTAACCATATCATATCACCTTCTTGAAATTGCGCATCAACTCGGTGCCGATCATGTCACGCCTTGTACTTGAGTTGGGCTTTCAGCAAGTTCTGTTAAACCTCACGATGGAGTCATTGAATACCTTCTAGGAACTTTTGTGCTCGATCCTGATCAGATGCTTCCTTGCTGTTCTATGCTGAGGTAGGGATCACAAACTCCATGTCGAATGGACTCTGGGGTAGAAATCCTAAACAGACCTCAAACGGGGACTCTCCAGTCGAACCATGCACTGCTCGATTAAAAGCAAACTGCAGGTATGGTATGCTTTCATCCCAGGTCTTTGGGTGCTTCGAGTTATATCCTCTCAAGAGATGAACGACTGTGCAATTTACCACCTCGGTTTGACCATTAGTTTGCGGATGAAAAGCAGTACTCCTCTTTAGCTTGGTGTCCATCATCGTCCAGAGCGATCGCCAAAAGTGACTAAGGAACCGGGTATCGCGATCAAACACAATAGAAGTCGGCAATCCGAAGTGTGTCCAAACGTGTTGAAAGAATACCCGAGCTGCCTCTTCTCTCGTGATAATCTTCCGACAAGGTATAAGAACAATCATTTTGGAGAACCGATCAATGACCACGAATAGATAGTCGTTGCCACGTCGGGTCTTAGGCAATCCTCCCAAGAAATCCATGGATATGCTCTCCCATGGTCGTGATGGAACTGGCAAAGGAGTGTACAAACCTAATTTTCGGTTTGCCGGTTTCGAGATGCTGCAGAGACCGCAGCCTCGAACAAACCTAGCCACATCTTGCTGCATACGCGGCCAGAACACATGTCGGTGAAGATTTTGCAACGTCTTTGTGACCCCAAAGTGACCAACTACCTTCGATGTGTGCGCTTCTCGCATCCATTGAGTTCGAGGTGCTCCATGAGGTATGCAAAGTAAATTGCCCTTGTACAAGAGTCCTTCTCAACGAACGAGCTCTGTAGGGTTCCCTGTTTCGACCTCAGTCAGTGCTGTTTGAAAATCAGGGTCTTCACTGTACATAGTGACATAGTCATCATGACATGAGGGCTCGATCTGCATGAACGCTGATAAACAGAGGGTCGTAACTGGTGGTCGCGACAACATATCCGCCAATTTGTTGTGTACGCCCTTCTTGTACTTAATCACCAGATTAAACTGCTGCAGATAGGACATCCACTTCATGTGCCGAGCTTACTGTAGCTTGGACTGAGTTTGCAAATATTGCAATGGTTGATGGTCGGTGTGGACAACCGTCTCTTTCCCCAAGAGATAACACCGCTAATGTTTCACGGCCTGATGCAGTGCGCATAACTCCTTATCATAAGTCGGGTAGTTCTTCTGAGCTCCCTGAAATAACTCGGAGTGATATGCCACTGGTCGACCTTCTTGCATGAGCACTGCGCCCATTGCATAACCTGAGGCATCAGTTTCTAGCTCGAACGGTTTCTGGAGATTCGGCAAAGCTAACACAGGCGCCTCGCTGATCTTCCTTTTCAGAAAGAGAAACGTGTCCTCATGTTTCCCTGTCCACTCGAACTTCTGATCGATCCTGGTTAATGCATGCAATGGAGAAGCCACAATCGAGAAGTGTTGGATGAACTTCCGAAGATATTGGCATGCTCCTACAAAACTACGCACATCCGTAACTGTTCGCGGTCGCGGCCATTCGCGAATCACTTTTACCTTATCTGGGTCAATTTGCAACGTACTGTTGCCGACCAGGAATTCAAGGTAAAGTAGAGTTTGCTGGCCGAACTCGCACTTCTTACGGTTGAGGTGAAGTCGATGTTGCCGAAGCTGATCGAACACCTTTTCGACATGAATGAGGTGCTCATCCCACGAACGACTATAAACCAATATGTTGTCGAGGTACACGATCACAAAGTCGTCGATGAACTGTCTCAATACGTCATTCATAAGACGCATGAAAGTTGCCGGGGCGTTGCAGAGACCAAACGGCATGACCAGCCATTCGAACAGACCTTGTCGTGTTTTGAACACGGTCTTCCATGTATCCTCCTCTCGGATACTGACTTGATGATATCCTGACTTAAGATCCAATTTGGAGAAGACAACAGCATGCTTCAATTGGTCTAGCAGGTCATCAATACGAGGAAGGGGGTACTGGTTCTTGATGGTGATCTTGTTCAGTGCTCGATAGTCGATGCACATACGCCAAGTCCTATCTTTCTTTGGTACTAACACCACAGGAGATCCACAAGGTGAACTACTTGGTTGAATGACACCATCGTTCAGCAACTCACCAAGTTGTCTCTTGATCTCTTCATTCTCCAATACTGAGTTGCGATACATACTCAGATTGGGCAGTGTCGCATCGGACACAAGCTGAATTTTGTGCTCGACTGGACGTTTCGGCGGACGACCCTGGGTAGTCTCGAACAGATCACTGTATTTCTCCAGCAGTCCCGAAAAACGACCAGAATTCTCTCGGCACGCCAACGACAATGCTAGTCGAGTACCCCCACTTTGACCAATGGATCGAATCATGACAAGCACATACTTGTGACATGCATTAACAATCCGTTTGGCTTGATTTGCGGTAATCAAGTTCGAAGTGTTGACGTGGACGTCTCTACTGATCACGAACTTAACTCCATCTTTGGTGAGGTCGTACTCTTGCGCTCGCCGATGGAAATGAGCCTCTCGATCATACAGATACGGACTCCCAAATATCACCTGACAGATATCGATAGGGACAACATCGCATTGCACCTCATCGACATATCGTGCAAAGATCGCAAATTTCAACACCCACTGACTCGTAATCTGTTGATTCATGTCGGATGTAAACCAACCCAGCGGATATGGTCGCGGGTGTGTGGTTGTCTTCAAACCAAGTCGCTTAACCAGTCCAGCGGAGACCAGATTCTTCTGACTTCCTGGATCGAATATCGCTGCGACCACTTCGTGCTTCACCTGGACGTTGATGGTGAACAAGTCCTCTGTTGGCTGATGGTCGTTTGGTGGATCCGAACCCTTCTCCTTCGGCATTGCCATCAGAGACAAGGTCGTATCCGCCTCATTAACCGAGTTCACTTGGACAACTTCTTTCTCGGGTGAAGTTGCAGTAGCCGTGGCTGTTCTTTTCCCTGGTCCGTTTTTCTTTGGTCGAAGTTCAGGATGAAGCTTGTAGCATTTGTCCTTGGTATGTCCCACGACTTGACAATGTTCGCAAAAGGCACCCGTGCCCGATTTTGAAGCGTTCTTCTTCGGACTCGGCTTTTTCTTTGTCGAGGTCACACTTTCCTTCGTACTTTTGTCGCTGCGGGATTTATTGTTCTTCTCGATCGCCACCACCGACCAGAGGCACGGAGGCGCCGCCTCCGAGAACCTCACCTCCAGCCTCTCCGGCACCAATGTCGCCGGGAGAGGCGAGAGGAGCGCCACTCGAACTGGCGACGGGGCGTAGTCCGCGGAATCGGACCCCGCCCCGCCAGTAACAACCTCCTTCCCCCGGGCCTCGACGGGGGCCTCCGGGGGCGGAGGCGTCGCCTCTGCCCGGGGCGCCGCCCGGGCATGTTCGGCTCCGGGAGCCGCGTCCCGGGCCCTCACCGGCGTCGTCGCCGGGGCGGGGGTCTTTTGGACCCGGGGCCTTTTGGGCTCCGAGCCCCCGGCTGCATCCTTCCCCCGCTTATGAGACCCGGGGGTGGGAAGGGGCTTCCTCTCCGGAAGCCTGAGCCCGTAGGCCTCGGCCACCAGGTTCCGGGGAGGCCCCTCCCCCACGAGGCGCACGATGCGCTCGTGTTCGTCGGTGAAGTACCTCCCCAGGAGGTGCTCCGCCTTGTCCCTCACCGCCGGGTACGGGCGCACTGCGAGACGTAAAAAGTTAGTCAATTTTCATAAAAAACTGCAAGTACAAAAATGCAGGGGACTTACGCCGCGTCACCGGCTTCGCCGGAGGCCGCTGCTCCGAGCCCATGCCGATCCCCCTTTCCCCGCGTGAGAAGGGGGAAAGCCGCAGGAGCGCCAGCTCCTCCGCGGCGTCCCGCATCGAGCGGGCCTTCTTCGTTAGCACCACCTTCCCGAGGAGCTCGAACTCCTCGTCCGTCCACACCGGCGGCTTCGGTGCGGATGACCGGCTGTAGGTGGGAGGCTCCGGGGCGTAGACCACCGCCTCGTCCCGGACCCGGAGGTAGAACCACCTCCGGAGCCAGTCCCCCCAGTGGTCCCGAGAGGCCGCCGCCGGGTAGTCCGCCACCCGGGAGGGCAGCATCTGAACCATCACCGAGCCGAAGGGGGACTTCGGTCCTCCCTTCACCAGGTGGGAGCTCCACGCTGCTGGCTCGTAAAAATACCGGAAGGCGTGGAGGGTGGGCTCCCGCCCGGTCGCCGTCTCGTACAGCCAGATGAAGAGACCCATCCGGACGAGGGCGTTGGGGGTGAGGTGGTTGAGCGCCACCCCGTACTCCTTCAGGAACTCCCGGAGCATCGGATGCACCGGGAGCCGGAGCCCTGCCTCGAGGAAGGCCTCAAAGGCCACAACCTCTCCGGGCCTGGGGCGAGGGGCTCCGTCCCTCTTTAAGGGGACCCGGATGTCCCCTTCCGCGACGATGCCCTTCTTGACCAGGGACTCCGCGTCCGAGACCGAGAACTCGGAGGCCCAGAGGAAATCCACGGGGATTTCCTCCGGGGGCACATCCGTGGTCTTCGCTCGACCTTTGGGCGCCATTAGGTCAGTTCTTTCTTTTTTGGGTGGCTAAGTTTTCAGGTGGCTAAGTCAACAACTCCCGGACGCTCGCTACCGGAGAAGCTACCGGAAGAGCGCTACCTGGAGAGCTAAAGTTGGAGTTGAAGATTTGGAATGAGCTTCCGGGGCCCCCTAAGGCCCTATTTATAGAGGCTGGCCGTGATCTAGATGCGCGCCACGTGGCCCCCTCGGGGCAATCTGGACCACTGAAATTCAAACCGTGAACGGGAAACGAAGGGACAGGCGCGTAAATCGAGATGCCGGTTCGAACCGCGCATGCATTTATTGCGAGAACGGCGTGGCCATAAAGCGCCCGGCACAGAAACCGAAGCGTCGCCGGGGCTCCGGTGATTTTCGTCCGGAGTTTTCGTCCGGAGATTTTCCCGGTACCGTAACCATTCCCTCCGGGGGCTCAAGCTTCGTCCCCGGAGGACATGGGGGGCTGCTGTTGGGGGAAATCTCCACGCGGTCAAGTCCAGGTAAGTTCATGATTGCCCGGGGACAGTGGCCTCCGGTGCCTTCCCCGGGCGCCGCCTTTTAGGCTCCCGGGACCGTGCCGCCGGGGCATGTCCCGGGCGCCGCCATTGGCCCGGGGACAGTGGCCTCCGGTGCCTGCCACGGGCACCGCCATTTGGTCCCCGGGACCGTGCCCCCCGGGCATGTCCCGGGCGCCGCCATTTGGCCCCCGGGACCGTGCCCCCCGGGCATGTCCCGGGCGCCGCCATTGACCCGGGGACAGTGGCCTCCGGTGCCTGCCCCGGGCGCCGCCATTTGGCCCCCGGGACCGTGCCCCCCGGGCATGTCCCGGGCGCCGCCATTGGCCCGGGGACAGTGGCCTCCGGTGCCTGCCCCGGGCGCCGCCATTTTGCCCCCGGGACCGGTGCCTGCCCCGGGCGCCGCCATTTGGCCCCCGGGACCGTGCCCCCAGGGCATGTCCCGGGCGCCGCCATTGGCCCGGGGACAGTGGCCTCCGGTGCCTGCCCCGGGCGCCGCCATTCGCCCGGGGACAGTGGCCTCCGGTGCCTGCCCCGGGCGCCGCCTTTCAGGTTCCCGGGACCCTGCTCTCCGGAAGGGGTCCCGGACGTCATCGCCCTCCTAAAAGGTAAAACCCCTGTTTGTTTATCACGTGCAGGTCACGCGAGGGACGCCTCGGGAATCAGCGACCACCTGTCAAGCATCCAAGACGTTTGACCGGGAGAAGGACGGTCCTACCCTTCAATCCGACGGTGGCTTCCGGGGTAGTTTAGGCTTTTTGCTTCTTTTTGGGGCTATAAATAGTCCTTGTACCCCTCTGTTGTGGAGGATCAGTTCATTATTATTTGGAATAGCTAATCTCACAGACGTGCTCCGGAAGCCTCTCCCCCGGAGAGAGCCTCCCCAGCCGACTCCGGTCGGGAGCGCGTCGACAGGACTAGGGCCCCCACCGGGACCCGAACCTGTATAAATCCTCGTGTCAATTCTTGTGTTTGTCCGGCGGGGGAGGACCGGTCACCCGGTCAACCCGCGCTCCGTAATCTCCACTAGGATCGTCTTCAAAACCTGCCGGGGTATTCTCAATACCACGACAAGGTTTTCTGTGTGTTGGCCTTTATGCAGTTTGGTACTCGGGTGTTTAGGGAATTAGAATTGGACTGTGGGCTGCTTGGTTTAGCTACTCTAGACTCCCGGAGACTCCGATTTTGACGGGGTCAGTTCCTTCGCGTCCGTAACGACGCGTACTTCTGTACGGAATCGTCCTTTCACTAGATCCAGTCGATGATGCTCATCCATTTAGCCATAAATTACCCGAAATGCGTCAACCTGCAATTAAAATGAACATAATGCACAATCGAGGTCGAACGACAGCCAACACAAATATATTTGAGTATATGATTATTTTTATGAGTAAAATGAGCATGAATGAGGGGAAAATATCTAGAAAATAAGCACAAATATGAGATTTATTAGCCATCCTCAACAATTTTCAAAATTATTATGAAAAGCCTGGTAAGGAAGATGATCTTCATCGGTTACGCCAAACTTCGACCGAAACCCTTCGACAATTTGTCAAAAGGTTTGTTGGGGTAAGGAATACTATTCACTACATTTCAGATAGTTATGTTATCAGGGCTTTCAAACATGTTGTTCTATATTGAAGATTCACTGAAGATTCGAGCATACATCCACCAAGGTAGGTGTTAAATCTATTCGATATGGAAGACCGTTATTCTAACGTGGCTGAGGCCGTGGAATGTAATAGAATGGTGGACAAAGGTGATGTGACCATGCACATCATAGATAGGACCAACACTACATCAACATGGTGGTCATCAAGAGTTTCATTCAATTCTTCGTCAGCATGGTCGTCGCCGAGTGCTACCTCGATCATTTCGCCAACATGGATTAGTGTAACTTTTTCCATGACATCTACGACAAGTTGGCAATACTTCACGGCATCCTCGACATCATCTTCATCAACTATGGTGTCATCATCAACTATATGGCATCGTCGACCCGCACCATGGCCAGGTCGCGTGCACAGCCGGCAAGCTCATCATGCTGATATTGCGCTATCGCTGCCAGCAGTTCGACCTCCGCCGTGGCCACCTCCCCAAGCTCAAGACGTATTCAAGAAAGGCGCATCTCCACCACTTCGACGCCCTCTGGTCCCACAAGCCACGTTGTTGCAAGGCCGGCCCAAGAGAGAGCCCAATTTGTCCACGAGTCGGGTTCGGCCATCTCCGCACAGTCAACTTAAAATGGATGCCCAGGTGCATACGGACTCTGTTTTGGACGTTCTTGGTATGCACGGAGAATCCCTCGACGAGATCTTTCCAACGGATCCAGTCCCATGTCAAAATTCCTTACGGATCAATGGGAATTGTCAAAACAATATGGCGACCAGAATCTGCCGGGCGCTGCGACGCTCCACTTTGGGCCCATGGCCCGTGTAACCCTAGGGTTTAATGGCCCAAACCCTAGCCGTCGCTATATATTCAGTAGCCATCATCGTTTAGACTTGGGTTTTGCTTAGATTATTTTGTCTTCGAACAGTTTCGCCGCTTAATCGGTTTGTGAGACCCCAACTTGTGAGATTAATCATTTGTATTTGCAATTCAGTTTGCTTTCTTCCATGCTATTGCTTGTGTTCTCGATTCGCAGCAGGGATAAGCCTTCTTGGCGAGGTCAATCACGCTCACGCGAGATTGATAACCAACGGAGTAGTGGTGTTGCGATTGCGGGGTTCAGATCGTGCCTGATTTGAAGGCGGATCGTTCTACGTCGAAGCTCTACCAATCGATCTATCACGTACCTTTCGGAAGATCGGGCACCCAGTGTCACATCAAGTGGTATCAGAGCCTCGGTTGGCCGTCAGGTATACTTGTGTCCCCTTTGTTCATTATTCATCCTTCACCTAGAGTCCAGAAAATTGCCCCACAAAAATATTTGAGTTCGCCGTCATATCCATCGTCCAAGCCACTTTGTGCCCTTCGTGATTTCGTTTTCAGTTTCACGTTGTTGAATTTGTATCCATTGTCATCGTCTTGTTGCTGGTTTAGAGAAGTTCTTGATCTAGTTTGAGTCTTGCATCTTGACGTCGAGTCTAACGCCATCACGTCGTCTTCGCCGCCGCGTCCAAATCCAGTGTCAATCTGTCAAGTTCGGTATTTTGCTTTTATCTCCTTCGTCTGAACTCCAAATTGGACAAATTCAGATTCTAAATTGTAGCTCAGAAAATTTTCTACAACTTTGTCCATTGTGAGAAGTTCTATAAATGCCGTTTGCAAGTCCAAAATCTCGTTGGAAGTGAATCTGTTTGATTTCGGATTTCCTACACAGACTGTATTGCGGGGCCCATATCTCCTAGATCCGTTATCCAAAATTGGTGTTCCATATATGCAAATTGATCAGAACGAAACGATCTACAACTTTTCTGTTATATGTTTTAGCGTTTGAGGCCTCCAAAAATCCGAAAACAGCATAGGAAGTTTCTGCATAGTAGATCTGTTTTTCCAGCGAGAGAAAATTGAGTGTTTGTGTATATATCTTGTAATCTCTCATATGCGGCACTATTGATATTTAAAAAAAAAGGTGAAAAAGGCAAGTGCATAAAAAAGAAGCCGCACAAAGATAAAAAAAGAAAAAAAAAGAAAAAAAAGCAAGGAAAAAAAATAAAAAAATCAGAAGTGGTTGCATCCTTTGTATCGACAGTGTTACGTCATTCGTTTTGCTTGCTTGAGCTAGGTCTGAGAATGAGTTTAGGCCAGCAATTTTGACAAGTACTTTGGATATTTATTCAGCTTTGCTATTCTGATTTCGATGATTGCATATTCCTTGCTACTAAATATTGCATATCCAAGCTCCACATACTTCTTATCAGGTACGGATTGGGTCTTGCAATCGCTTCACATACTGTTGGTATACCTCTGAGTTGTGCTACCTGTCGCCTTGGTAAGAACCTAGTAAGAACTTGGTAAGACGCAGGAGAGTGTGTGATCCCACTTCCCCATAACCTAGTAGTTGCTAGGGATAATATTTTCTGTTATCTTTTGTTGTCTTGCTCACAATGGCAGACAGTTCCAACGGGAAGGACAGGGTTTCTACTGAGGACTGTGTGCTACACAGCGAGCTTAGGGACTTGTTGGGCGGTTTGGAGGAGAAGCTGGCCAAGATGCTCAGTGACCATGCCACGGCTTCACAGCATCAGTTGAAGAATATGGGAGGTAATAACAACCACCATCATGGTCGTGCCAATGATGATCCTTTTGCTAAGGTGAAATTTTCCATCCCTCCTTTTCATGGTGCCTATGATGCTGAGGTTTACTTAGATTGGGAAATGACTGTTGAGCAAAAGTTTAATTCTCACTTATTTCCTGAGCAACATCGAGTTAGGCAAGCCACTAGTGAATTTAAAGACTTTGCTATCATCTGGTGGAATGAACTTGCTACCCTCCGCTTACAACCTGACACATGGGCTAGGTTAAAAGAAGCTATGCGTGAACGTTTTGTTCCTCCTTCTTTTAAACGTGATATGCATAAGAAATTAGAATGCTTGAATCAAGGTAGAAAATCTGTAGAGGAGTACTATCAAGAGTTACAGATATGCATGTCTCGTTGTGATTTAGTAGAAACTGATGGAGAAAAAGAGATTAGATTCTTACGTGGACTTAAATGAGAAAATATACAATATTGTTATTGATAAAGAATATGTTTCTCTGTTGCAAACATTTGCTCTTGCTTGTGCAGCTGAAAATAAAATAAAACGTAAGAAAGTTGTACGGAAAATTAATACATCTGTTTGCAAGAATGGTGTGTATCCTTGCACGACTAACGTTCTGCAGGCAAGTGCAAATGATCAAATTGAGAATGAGGAGAATGAAGAGATGCTTGTTGCAGCACCCCTGCTTCCATCACCTACAACTGAAGATGTATCTACATCAACTGAGAAGGAAAACAAAGGTAATGAAAATGGTACCACACTCATTCAAGATGAGAATGATATTGATGTACTGAAACTTTCCACGAATCATGCTTTGTTAGAGCAACAAATTATGGAACCAGTTGCTGATTTACCTTTGTCACAAGAAGATTTGCTCGATGTTTCTTGGGATAAAGAAGAGTTGTGTGATAATGCTTCACTTATATTCATGCCACAACTAGTGAATGAACATGTTACTCTTACTTTGGAACATAATAACACTTGTGCTCAAATTAAACATGTTGTTCACGTTGCAAACGAAAATGATGAGCTGAAATTGTTGTCTTCTTTAAATATTCTGGGTTATATTGAATTTGATGTTCTATGTGATCTAGACAATTTAGAGGAGAGATTTACTGATCCATATAATTTGCCTTGCTTATCAAGAAACATTTTTCATATTATAGGCAAATAAAATGATAATGGAAAGTACATGGTTAATCGAGTGTACATTTGCTCAAATATGAATTTTGCTCATGATGTACAACCATGTGATGAACTAGAGAACTATACTATCAGCAATCATTCCATGTCGAGTACATCTGGTTCAATTTTTAAGGCACATGAACTTTTTCAAGAAAGGGAGGATATGAATCCTGATGAATCTGATTCTAACAATTTGATTACAAACGATATGCTTGTTGTTTTGCCTTCCTTTGGAGCTAACCTTTTACAGACGGCCGAGCATGAGTCGAGGACGACTCACAATCAAGAAGGGGAGGATGATGTGACTATGCACATCATAGATAGGACCAACACTACATCAACATGGTGGTCATCAAGAGTTTCATTCAATTCTTCGTTAGCATGGTCGTCGCCGAGTGCTACCTCGATCATTTCGCCAACATGGATTAGTGTAACTTTTTCCATGACATCTACGACAAGTTGTCAACACGTCACGGCATCCTCGACATCATCTACATCAACTATGGTGTCATCATCAACTATATGGCATCATCAACCCGCACCATGGCCAGGTCGCGTGCACAGCCGGCAAGCTCATCATGCTGATATTGCGCTATCGCCGCCAGCAGTTCGACCTCCGCCGTAGCCACCTCCCCAAGCTCAAGACGTATTCAAGAAAGGCGCATCTCCACCACTTCGACGCCCTCTGGTCCCACAAGCCACGTCGTTGCAAGGCCGGCCCAAGAGAGAGCCCAATTTGTCCACGAGTCGGGTTCGGCCATCTCCGTACAGTCAACTTAAAATGGATACCCAGGGTGCATACGGACTCTGTTTTGGACTTTCTTGCTATGCACGGAGAAGCCCTCGACGAGATCTTTCCAACGGATTCAGTCCCATGTCAAAATTCCTTACCGATCAACGGGAATTGTCAAAACAATATGGCGACCAGAATCTGCCGGGCGCTGCGACGCTCCACTTTGGGCCCATGGCCTGTGTAACCCTAGGGTTTAATGGCCCAAACCCTAGCCGTCGCTATATATTCAGTAGCCGTCATCGTTTAGACTTGGGTTTTGCTTAGATTATTCTGTCTTCGAATAGTTTCGCCGCTTGATCGGTTTGTGAGACCCCAACTTGTGAGATTAATCATTTGTATTTGCAATTCAGTTTGCTTTCTTCCATGTTCTTGCTTGTGTTCTCGACTCGCAGCAGGGATAAGCCTTCTTGGCGAGGTCAATCACGCTCACGCGAGATTGATAACCAACGGAGTAGTGGTGTTGCGATTGCGGGGTTTAGATCGTGCCTTATTTGAAGCCAGATCGTTCTACGTCGAAGCTCCACCAATCGATCTATCACGTACCTTTCAGAAGATCGGGCACCCAGTGTCACACCAAAAGGGAATTTTTCACCTCAACCAGGTCTTCAGAATGACAAGAAGGAGGATTATAATAAAAAGTTAGAGTCATCAGGCTGGAAATCCAAGAAGTGCAAGAAAAATGGGGCTGGATAATACCAAATGTGGCCGTTGCCGACAAACCACCATAGGAAAAAGGTAATAAATTTACGTTCAAAAATAAAAAGCCTCCCTCTGGTGGTCACAACAAAGAACATTCAAGAAAATAAACTAATCCACAGGGAAACAAGAAATGGTGTCCATTCCACAACACTTCTGGACATGATCCCAAGAACTGTCGTAGCTGGTTGAAGCGTCTGGATGACTTTTACCAGGGGACTGGACCCATGCCGACCATACTAGAGAAAGAACAATCTTGCGAGGTTAGGATGCTGATGAAGATGAAGTTATGGCCTATCAGGTACCCAAAATCATGTAAACTTCAATTCAAATCTCTTTACCATGAGGTAAATAAAGTTAAAGCTCCAATTGGGGAGCCTCAATTCCCCCACTGGTCAGAAACTCCCTTAACTTTCAACCGGGACGATTGTCCCTGGTGTTTAACACGACCATTGAGACTCCCTCTGGTCATTACCCCTATCATTAGCAATGCTAAGTTTGAGAGGGTATTGATCGACGAAGGTAGTTCTATGGATCTGTTATTGGTCAAAACTCTTGACGAGATACAAATACCTCTCTCAAAGATCAAACCCATGATTCATCTATTTTATGGTATAATCCCTAGTCCCTCAATGATGCCGATCGGACAAATTGTATGACCAGTAACATTGGAAGAACCAGACAATTTTCGAACAGAATTGATTACATTCGATGTAATTGATTGTGATTCAACATACAATGCTATTTTTGGCAAGTCGACGATTGCTAAGTTCATGGCAGCGGCGCATTACGCTTATCAGTGTGTCAAGAATCCAGGCCCAAAGGGCGTGATTTCGGTCCGAGGCAGCCGCAATATGGCTCTCACTTGTGATCAGTTATCTCTAGAGTTGGTCAATCAACTTCCCCTTCAGGATGTATAGGTTGCGACCATGGCACCAGACGTGATCAAAGTCGCCCCGCGACCAGATGAGAAATTGAAGTTGATTCCTTTATACCCAAAAGATCCGTCTAGAACCATTCGGATTGGATCAGGTTTGGATGACAAATAGGAATTTGAGCTCATTACTTTTGTCTGGGTTAATGCAGATGTGTTTCCGTGGAAACCATTCGACATGCTTGGAGTCCCAAGAGAAGTGATCGAGCACAGGCTAGCAATCTCTCCTGGACAGCAACCAATAAAGCAAAAGCTCAGACGCTTTGCTACTGATCGACAAGAAGCCATCCGTGCAGAGTTAGACAAACTCCAGAAAGCAGGGTTAATTCGAGAAGTCGATCATCCTGAATGGCTTGCAAACCTGGTTATGGTCCTGAAGTCAAATGGTAAGTGGCGCATGTGCGTCGATTACACCAGCCTAAATAGTGCCTGCCCGAAGGATGATTTTTCCCTTCCATGCATCAATCAGTTGGTCAATTCTACAGCGGGTTGTGAACTGATGAGCTTCCTGGATGCTTACTCAGGGTACCATCAGATTAGCATGACAGAAGAAGATGAAGAGAAAACTTCCTTCATCAAACCATTTGGTCTTACTGCTACATCAGAATGCCATTTGGACTCAAGAATGCTGGTTCCACGTATCAGCGCTTGATGCAAAAGACCTTTCTCTCCTAGTTAGGGCGTAATCTAGAAGCTTATGTTGATGACTTGGTTGTAAAGAGTTTTAAAAGCTCTAGTCATATAGATGATCTCGTTGAAACCTTTTGTAACTTGAATAAATATGGAATAAAGTTGAATCCCGAGAAATGCTCTTTTGGAGTTTCTTTTGGTAAACTTTTAGGTTTCCTTGTTTGTTCAAGAGGAATTGAGCTTAATCCTAAGAAAATCAGGGCCATTGAGCAAATGTGATCTCCTTCGACCATGAAGGATGTCCGGAGCCTAACAGGTCGCATGGCAGCCTTAAGCCGTTTTATATCACGGCTAGGCAAACGTAGGTTACCTTTCTTTAAGGTTCTATGTAAGCACAATGGTTTTACCTGGTCAGATGAAGTCGAGGAAGCCTTTCAAGAGGTCAAAGCATATTTTTCTAGTCTGCCAGTATTGGTTTCTCCAATTTCGGGGGAATCATTATTTCTTTACTTGGCGACTACTCCAGTATGTCATGCAATTACACTTTGTTGTGACCAACAACGTAGCAAAGTATGAAGGTCTTCTTGCCGGGCTTCGAGCAGCTAAATTCCTTGGAGTCCGTCAATTAGTGGTGAGGGGAGACTCACAGCTAGTTGTAAACCAGGTAAACAAGGAGTACAACACCTCCGATGAGACAATGGCTCATTACCTGGATGAGGTGAGGAAATTAGAAAAACACTTCAGTCATTTTGAAGTCCAATTTGTTCTACGAAGAAACAATGTTCTCGCAGACCAATTATCAAAAATTGGGTCCTCACGTGCATCCGGTCTGGCAGGAGTGTTCATCCAACTCTTGAAATATCCCTCGATTATGTGTCCAGTCGAGGATGATGAGGTGATAGTTCACATTGCCGACCTCGAGCATGAAGGGGATTGGACCCGACCATTCTGGATCTATCTCGAACATGGGACCTTGCCTGAGAACGAAACTGAAAGTGATCGGTTAATATGAATGATGCGTCTATACAAAATAATCGATGGGGCTTTGTATAGGAAGGGTACGAAAGGAGTGTTCATGCGTTGTATATCTCAAGAGGAAGGTAAATCCCTCTTGACGGACATTCACGGTGGTGTATGTGGTGCACATGCATCTTATCGGACGCTGGTCGGAAAAGCTTTTCGATAGGGTTATTATTGGCCTTTGGCACTTGATGATGCCAAGCACTTGGTCAAGACATGGCCATAGTATCAATTTCATGCACAGCAAGTTCATCAGCCTGCATATGCCTTACAAACAATACCTTTAACCTGGCCGTTTGCGGTATGGGGAATAGACATAGTGGGTCCTATTCCCCAAGCAGTTAATGGGTACAAGTTTTTATTCGTAGCCGTTGACACATTTGCTAAGTGGATTGAAGCTGAACCAGTATGCAATATAACCACCGCTATGGCGAAGAACTTCTTTCATAAGAATATTGTTACACGATTTGGTGTTCCAAGTTGTCTCATTAGCAACAATGGATCCCAATTTGTTAGTGGTCTCTTTTTGGACTATTGCAACGATATCAGGACCAAAGTATGTTTTGCATCCGTTGCTCATCCATAGAGCAATGGCGTCATTGAACGTGCCAACGGGCAGATATTGCAAGGCGTTAAAAAATGAGTTTTTGATTGCCTTAAGTTACACTCGGGGGTTTGGGTAGATGAATTCTACTCCATTTTATGGGCACTACACACTACATGCAGTCGAGCTATGGGATAGACTCCTTTTCAATTGGTATACAGTGCTGAAGTCGTATTATCTACCGAAATTCGTATCGGGTTTGTTCGTGTGGATCAATTTGATCATTCTGACCAACATGAACAATGTGTACAAGACATTATTCTCCTTGAGGAGAAATGTGATCGAGCGTTGATTAAGTCAGCAGCATATTTACAGGATTTACGTAAATACCATAGTAAATGGGTGTGACCTCGTAGTCTTCACGTGGGTGACTTGGTTTTATGAAAAATTCAAAACCAGTCCAATCGCAACAAATTCTCCCCTCATTGGGAAGGCCCCTATACTGTGGTCTCAGTGCTACGACCAAGATCAGCTCAATTGCGCAAGTTCTATGTGTAAGTTTTTCCATTTCCATTTTACTGTTCAATTAGCATATTTTTTACAATAAAACTTTCTTTCATTTTATGTTATACGCGTATTCTCAATTGATGTCCTTTGGATCTATTCAAGCCATGCTTGAGGTTCAACACTATGGTCGTACAGTCTGTGACCATAGATTTGATCACATATGGTCATCTCATCACAGTGTTTAAAGTGAATTTGCTAATCGATCTCATGGTCGCATCTAGATAAGACATCTCTAAATAAGCCGTTTCTTAACACACACGAAACTTACTACCATGTTTCTGATCATTCGAGTGGCTGTTAGTTCACAAAAAACTTTAAGCACTCACGTTGAGCTGTCTATACTTGTGATTTTATAATAATCTCTAGTTTGAAAATTTCTTTATAGGACTTTTCTCAATGCATAAGAGGTTTTGCAGCACATATTTATTGTCCTGCAATTACTATACTAAGTTCTCAGTATTAGTAATATCAGGAGGGGGATAGAAGAATACAACTATAACATTTAGATGGAAGTATTTTTATGTCTCGAAAAATCATGCATCTGCATATTTTCTATCATAATTGTATGTGTTCAGGAACAATTCAAAAAGAAGGATCATTGTTCATTACAATGTGATCATGATAAGCCAAGTTCTTTCAGGAGATTTTTGATCAAGGGCTTTGTCGACGATTCGGACTCGGAGTCCTCAGCCGAACTTATGCAAAATTTGTAATAGCGAGACCTTTCAAGATGACCCTCCGGGAAGGTATGTAGAAAAATGGAGAACAGGGGCACAGAGAGGTTTATACAGGTTCGGGCCCTCGATGGTGTGAGTAATAGCCCTACGTCCTATTGGGATTTCACTATAGGTGATAAAGGTTTACAAGATGGCGGGAAAACACCTTCACAAGCGAAGGGTTTTTCTTATGTCAATGTACAGAATGAAGCCAAAGAGGCTTGTAAAAAACAATCTAATCTAGGCCGTAGACTTGGCTGTTTGAGTGGTTGAGATGTGTTGTATCTCGCTTGCATCAGAGACGTTGATCTCCTTCAATCCCCCTTCCCTGTTTGATACACCATGCCGCCTTTTTATATTGGTCGAAAGGGCGCCAAGTCGTAACTGCATCAAACAGTTGCTTGGATGGTTGGATGCAGTTTTTAGAGAACCGCTCTTAGCCTCCACGCAGGTTAAACACGTGTTATTCATGGATAACTGCACGTATTAACCTCTTGACGGTTGGTCTTCCACGTGGAGGAATCTTCGGGATACTTGGAATATTTCTGCTATAGGGACAGCAGGACAGATGAACTCCAAGTACCCTGGTCGAGAATGTTCTGACCGCGGGATGTTGGCTGACCGCGCAACATCTCCGACATTCTATTCGAGTATAGCATACGAACTTCTGACCGCGCGAAGCCTGCGGTCTGATCGCGCAAAACCTGCAACCTGATCGCGCAAAGCCTGCGACCTCGACCTGATGCTTCTCAGAATGACTTGAGTTCGCACCACCGGGCACGTGTCTGGCTCGAATCTGTCTTGGACCAACAGTGCATTTATTTGAACTGACTCGGGTCTCAATCCTCGTCAGCTAGCCACCAAATTCGAAGGAAACGAAGGGACGTGTTTATTTCTAATTTAAAGTCATGCATCGAATTTTTAACCCGACTCTTCAAATCCCCCGCTTAGTGGCGCATTAAGTGGGTCGGTTGGTTCCCCGAGACGAGCTCTGGGCATTACGTGACGGGTAATGATGGCGCTGTTGAAATGTTTTTTAACTCGAGGTGAAATTGTAAATGCTTTTAAAAACCCGAGGTGATTTAGAATGTGAATCGTCACCTTGGCGGCTATAAATACCGGGTCTTTCGTTTTGCAAAGCTCCACAATTTCTTCTCACGGCTAAGTCCTTTCTAAAGTTACCTTCATTCTTCTCTTCATACACCTCCTGATGGCAGATCACAACATCATTGAGATTGAAAGTGATGAAGAGGATGTTCGCAAGCAGGAGACCCAAATGCCTGAAGATCCATCTCCCTCAAGGAAGAAACCCAAGGTTGACGAAGGATCTTCCAGCAGAGTAAAGGTAGAAAATGAGCCATCATCTTTTCTTCCTTCAGCTTTCTACTCCAACACCCCTTGCTTTTGTTTGGGTGATCGATTTTCTGGTCGGCAAGCGGTGACTATACGACCAGAAGATCCTCAACTTGTGTTGGGGAAGCAATCTTCTGGTGGGAAGGTTGCACTTCCACCATCTGATGGTCATCCGATTTTATCGGATGATCTACTTCCCAGGATGGCTATATCAACGTGTCATGAGCAGGGACAGGTAATAATCCTCCTCTTCTTTTGCTGATAGTTATAGTTAGCACAACTAACTTTTGCAAATATAGGAGATTAAAGGCCCCAATGATCAGCCTTCTGCTACTCCACCTCTTCCCCTCGAACAGATTCTTCCAGAGGAGAAGAATGCCCTGGAGAAGAAGACCGAAGAGATGTCTTTGGCGATTCTGCATTTGGCAGAATGTTTTGAACGATCCCGTGAAGAGGCGCACCAGTTCTGTTGAGAGAGGGACCACGCTCAGCAACAGCGAGAACTCTCCGATTTAATTAGGAACAGTAGTGTATCTCTTATTAGGGATGATGTAGATAGGCTTAGATTAGTTGCTAGTTCTCTGGGGGTTGTTAGTGTAGATCCTACTGACAACAACATGTCCCTAGGAGAACTCTGCAAACTTCTTTCAAATTAGGTCGACGCTCTGGTCGCCGATGTTCCTTTTGTATGTAAAGAATGCAAGAAATAAAACTTTCTTCTTTATATGAATATTCTTCACATCTTCTGTCCGAAAATATGGCCGTAAATATTATGTTCGCGACCACTCATACACAGGGAAATTTCAGTTCTGCAATCAGAATCATGCTTTTATAAAAGTACCGCGACCAGCTCTGATACCGCGATCAGACTTAAAGCCGCGGTTAGAACTGAAGCATACTGCGACCAGAATTGAGGCTTGGTTAGACCGTCACTTCGATTAGAATCGGAGCTTAATCAAAAGCATGGTCTCGATCATACCACAACCCGGTCAAAATATATCCATATGTCCAAAAATTGAGTCGTAGGATTTTTTCATGAAAATGTCCAAGGTAAATAAAGGAAAAATGTCCTCTGAAAAGCACTGAAAACTTTTCAGGCCTTTTGCACTTTCAGTTTCTGAAACAAAGAAGTCTTTTTGTTTTAGATCCGATGCCTGAACACTTTAACGGGTCCGCCAGAGATAGTATCCATTATGGGAAATGAATAAAATACTCAGTGGAACGTTTGAGTGGAACGTTACTCACATTAGTGCGTCTCCTCGGGTCTATAAAAGGAGCAGGTGTCTTCTTGAGAAAGCCACACAGCTAAAAACCCTCAACATTTCCACCGCACAAAACCCTCGTTCTTCTTAGCCTTCGTCTTCCCCAAAAGTCACCAACTTTTTCTTCGACTCTCCACCAAAAAATGGCGTCCTGGAGCCGATCAATCCACCATTCTGAGGAGAGTTTAGTGGCGTTGGAGAAGGAGGATATCCTTCCTCCGCGGCTGCTAATCAACTGGCGGCCCGCGGAGAAGGACCAAGAAACCCCGATCGTCCAAGAGGGCGAGTTGGTGGTTTTTGAAGAATATTTGCGCTGCGGGTTCCGATTCCCTAAGAGTCGGTTCTTGAAGGACGTCCTCGAGCACTACGGGTTGGAGCTAATCAACCTCCACCCAAACGCAGTGTTGATACTGGCAGTGTTTCAACACTTGTGCGAGGCGTTCGTTGGAGTATATCCCAGTGTGGATCTCTTCCGGCGATTTTATTTTTCGGCGTGGTCGAAGAGCGCCAACGCCGCCGGATGCATTTACTTCCGGCTAAGGGATAAGAAGGAGTATCCCTTCCCACCCCTGCGAGACTCGGTGCACGGGTGGCACCAGAAATGGTTTTACTGCACCCCGCCGACCGAGAGCGGGCTGTGGTTTGAGAACTCGCGGCCGGAGAAGCCGAGCGAGTTGGATGCTCTCCCGGTGATGAACGCGGAGTTCATGAAGCATGTTGAGGTGATCCTTCACTTAGTCGGACAAGGGTTGACAGCACGCGACATCATCTGAGACTTTGTGAAGAACCGGGTGAGCCCCCTGCGTGAAAGGGCTCATCCGGCTTGGGAGATCAAGTCCATGGCGGACAGTACCCTGGACTATAATGAAGGTATTCATTTCTGGCACTGAAATCCTTTTATGTCATTTCTGAAATGCATCAATTTAACTCGTATCTGGGAACAGTCCTGCCCTCAGCCGAGATTGAGAGGCGGACTAACTACCTTCTCAGGGCGTACAACGCCGAGGTAGAGGGCCCCAAGGGATCGCCTCACCCCCAAAGCTTGATTCACGCCAGCGACGACCTTAAACAGGAGCGCCGAAAGGCACATTTTCCACTTGGCCTCTGTTTTGCAGGTCTCATGTATGTCCAGCACTAATCAATTCCATTGGAATGAGAACAGCTCCTAGGGAGGTTCGCCGAGGCGATGTTTCCCAGTGAGAACGTCGGTTCCCTGGGAAAGCCGACGATAAAACACGTGAAGAAGGTTTCCTCGAGACCCAGGACGAGGAATCCCGCCCCCAAGAAAGCCAGGCTAAATCTTGGGGAAGGGTCTTCAAGAAGCGTTCCTCCTACCGCCAGAAAAACTGCGGTAAGATATCACATCCCTCCGATCTTTCTAGGTGCGAACTGGAATTACTTCTTCGTCGTACAGGGAGAGGGGAGCGAGGAGGAGGAAGACGATGATGTCTGCTTGATTCGCCAGAGGAGGAAGATTGCGGGTTCTCCATCCGGTGACGCTCCAACCCATTCCGCAGAAACAACTGCTACCGCAGAGGAGGCTGTAGCAGACCCCGCGGCTACCGAAAGCCCCGTGGCCGCAGACAACATCCCAGCCCCTGAAGCCCCCGAGGCTTTAGGGCCAGTTGCCTCTACTTCCCTGGTCGGAGGAACGACCGTGGTAAGATTCTCTCACAGTCTTGTTTTCTTCAATTCCCTCTGTGCATTCGATAAGTTAATGCTTATGCAGGGAGAAGAACTTCCCCCCGTGACTCCGACGAGTCCCAGGGAGGAAAATCCTCCACCCCCGCAGACAGGAGTGGAGGTGGTCGGACAAGACCCTACTGTGGTTGCAAACGAGGCACCGGTCTCAGAAGTCCAGGAGCCATCTAGGCCCTCGGATGCAGCCCTGCCAACTGGTCCAGTTGCCCAGGTAAAGACTCTTATCGTTTGTCTTCATCTTCCCTTAGAAATGTGCTTACAAAGGAACACATCTAGGGAGGGAATGCCTTATTTATCAAGAGGAAGATCAGGACAGACGACAGTTGTCCTCTTTCTCGCGGAGAGCCTTCCCAGAAATCTCAAAAACTGATGGGATTTCAAATAAGGTAAGAACATTTATCTTGGTTGTATTAAAACAAGTCATGGCGATCACGAATTGTAAATGCTTGGTTCCTCTTTCCTTTGTCAGGCGAAAAGAAACAGCATCCGGCCCTTCAACCGCTTCGGGGAGGGTTGAAGTTGCTGCTGGTGCAGGGGCCTCCAGTGAGGAGCGCTTTGCCCCCTTGGTCCAGGAAGTCGTCCGGGCCGTAAGGGAAGAAGCAAGCGCGGAGACCCAGTCGCAACCAACAGCGACTGGGGGTAGTGCCCAGCAGGCACTCCCACCGGCTGCCCTTGTTGTGGTCGCATCGGGGCCTTCAACGGGTATTCCGGTTACTCCGGAAGACATTTCCTTACGGGAATTCATGAAGGTATGATGAACTTCACTTTCGGTGCCTGAATTGTACATAGGACACCTTTAACTCCTTTTTTGCATCATAGGAGTTATCCCGGATGTCGGCCAAGTCGCACGCTATGATGGCGAGCATTGAGGCCATTCAAAAAGAAAGAGACAGCTTGCGCAGGTAAGGATCATTACTCTTCAACTTGTACAGATACAAATTGGTTATGACCACTCCTTCTGTTCTACTACAGAGAGGTGGCATTGCTGAAGAAAGAAGTGGCCACAGTCCAGCTCCATTCGATCTCAGTGACTAGAAACCAAGAGATCGAAAACAACAAGCTGCGGTCACAACTTGTTGGTAAGTCGATTCCTGATTAGGAAGACTTAACTTCATAACGCGCGAGTAATCTTTTCTCTTGCTGCAGCGCAAGCGGGTCAAATAAAACAACTCAGTCAAGACAATGGACTCCTCCAGGGCTCTATTCTAACCTCCGAAAGGGCGATCAGAGAGCTGAGCCGTTCAATCTTCGAAAAACTGAAGGCAGTGGCTCGTCTTCTGAAGGCTGATGTGGTCGAGACCACAAGAGATAATCTCAGCCTAAATGACTGGTCTACACTAGTCATGGCCCAGGCGGAGTCACTTCTCGAGTATCTTTCTGAGGATACACGGCGATGAGAAGAGGCGATCAGAACCAGGGTTCGGTCAGCCGCTTCCACCATCCTCAGCTGGGTTCGACTTCACCAGGGACTAGATGCATATCTGAATCCATTGGTGGGACCGGTTGAGGTCGAGAGTGAGGAGCAACTAAAGGCCGTCATGGAGGAGATCAAGCCCCTTGTAGATAAGCTCCTGACTGAGCTTGGGATCGAGTGATTCCTACACCTGTACAGAAATAGTTGTATACAATGCAATGTATGTTGAAATCCATTTTTGAAAAATGAATATATGTATTCTTGTTTTGTGTTGTTTCATACTATAAACATATCCCCCTAGCCCCTGCCTGTGATTGTAAATACTGAAGACTTAGTATCACAAACGCAGGAGAGAAGTGAATATGACGACCATGGATGTGTGATTGAACCAACAATTCTGATCAAAGTAACGCCTAGCCTTGTTTGCAAACCAGCAGCCACTCAGATAACCGAGGACTTGCCAGAACGCCCCGTGTGCGTTTGAGAAACGGCTTATTTAGGAGTGACTTGTCTGGAAGCGGTTGTGAGATCGGCCAGCGAATCCGACTAGGACGTTGTAATGATCTAACCGCGGGCGACTAGCCCCCGAGTCGAATTCGCAGCACATGGGCATAAAGGGAAATATTCATCATATGAAACCAAAACATTTTTTGTTTTATGAAAAAATGCTAATTGAACAGGAAAAAGGGATTGAGTACTTACATGTAGAACTTGCGAAGTTGATCGATGTTCCAAATATTGGACAAAATTCGACCATTCTCCATGGCTAACCGCGCGGATCCTGGTCGTGACACCGAGACAACAGTGTAAGGGCCTTCCCATTTTGGGGAGAATTTGTTGAGATTAGACTGGTCTTGGATTTTTCATAAAACCAGGTCGCCCACGTGAAGACTACGTGGTCGCACCCTTTTGTTGTGATACTTGCGCAAGGCTTGCAAGTATGCTGCGGACTTGATCAAAGCGCGATCACGCCTTTCTTCTAAGAGGATGAGATGTTGTGACTGCTGTTCGGACTGATTAACCTGTTCGAATTGTTCTGTCCGAACAGACCCAATACTGACTTCCATAGGCAACACAGCCTCGGCCCCATAGACCAGATGGAAGGGCGTCTCACCGGTGGCTCGACTAGAGGTAGTTCGTAGTGCCCATAGAATGGTATAAAGCTCATCTGCCCAAGCCCCCGAGCGAGTCTTAAGGCGATCAAAACACGTTTTTTGATCCTTGTAGTATCTGCCCATTGGCCCGTTCTACAGCACCATTGCTTTGCGGATGTGCCACAGAAGCAAAGCACACCTTAGTTCTGATCTGGTCGCAGTAATCTAGGAAAAGACCACTGGCGAACTGAGAACCATTGTCGGTGATAAGACTGTTTGGAACACCAAATCGGGCAACAATGTTCTTATGAAAGAACTTCTGTGCTGCTGAGGCGGTAATATTTCGTACCGATTTGGCCTCAATCCACTTTGTAAACGTGTCAATGGCTACGAACAGAAACTTGTTCCCGTTGACCGCTTGTGGCATAGGACCAACAATATCCTTTCCCCAGACCGCGAAAGGCCATGCGAGGGGAATTGTTTGTAACGCGTAGGCAGGTTGATGAACCTGTCTCGCGTGGAACTGACACTGAGGACACATCTTGACCATATGCTTGGCATCATCGAGTGCCGAAGGCCAGTAGAATCCTTGTCGAAAAGCTTTTCCGACCAGTGTTCGATATGACGCGTGCGCACCGCATACACCGTCATGTATTTCCTTCAAGAGGAATGTTCCTTCCTCCTGAGATATACAGCGCATGAATACTCCTTGAGTACCCTTTATGTACAGAATCCCATCTATGAGCTTGTACAGACGCGCTTTTCGAATTAACTGATCGCTTTCGGTTTCGTCCTCGGGTAGGGTCCCATGTTCAAGATAGACTCTCAATGGATGAGTCCAATCATGTTCCTGACCGAGGTTGGTAACGCAAGCTATTACCGGATCATCCTCGACTGAAGTCATGATCGAAGGACGGTCCAAGTGTTCAACGAACACTCCTGCCGGAGCGGATGTGCGTGAGGACCCAATTTTGGATAATTGGTCTGCGAGAATGTTGTCCTTTCGCGGGATGTATTGGACTTCGAAATGACTGAAGTGTTTTTCCAATCTCCTCACTTCCCCCAGGTAATGAGCCATTGTCTCATCGGAGGTGCTGTACTCCTTGTTTACCTGGTTTACGACTAGCTGTGAGTCTCCCCTCACCACTAACCGATGGACTCCGAGGAATTTTGCTGCCCGGAGCCCTGCAAGAAGACCTTCATACTCTGCCGCATTGTTGGTCGCAACAAAGTGTAGTTGGATGACATACTTAAGCTGTTCGCCCTGAGGCGTAACTAAGACCACTCCAGCCCCCGAGTGTTGAAAACTACGGGAGCCATCAAAGTACATTGTCCAGTGATCGGGGCACTCCAATTCCTCGGGCACCTGCACGGGTGGCTCAGGGTTGGTCCATTCGACTATGAAGTCGGCCAAAACCTGAGACTTAAGTGCCGTGCGGGGCGTGAAATGGATATCGAAGGCACCGAGTTCGACTGCCCATTTAGCGATTCGACCTGATTTTTCTGGATTTCGGACAATATCCCCCAAAGGAAAAGAGGAGGGTACTGTGATCTTATGAGCTTGGAAGTAGTGTCGTAGCTTACGGGAAGCCATCAGTAGCGCGTACAGTATCTTCTGGACCTCAGGGTAACGCTCCTTAGGACCGTGAAGTACCTCGCTCACATAGTAGACGGGTCTGTGTATTCCTTCCTTATCCGCGATCAAGACAGCGCTGACCGCATGCGGTGTGGCCACCAGATAAAGAAGCAGTGGTTCTCCTTTGTCGGGAGACACCAATACTGGCGGACTAGATAGATATGTTTTTACCTCCTGAAACGCTTTTTTGGCCTTGTTGGGGGAAATCTCCACGCCGTCAAGTCCAGGTAAGTTCATGATTGCCCGGGGACAATGGCCTCCGGTGCCTGCCCCGGGCGCCGCCTTTTAGGCGCCCGGGACCGTGCCTCCGGGGCATGTTCCGGGCGCCGCCATTTGGCCCCCGGGACCGTGCCCCCCGGGCATGTTCCGGGTGCCGCCATTTGGCCCCCGGGACCGTGCCGCCGGGGCATGTTCCGGGCGCCGCCATTTGGCCCCCGGGACCGTGCCCCCCGGGCATGTTCCGGGCGCCGCCATTTGGCCCCCGGGACCGTGCCGCCGGGGCATGTTCCGGGCGCCGCCATTTGGCCCCCGGGACCGTGCCCCCCGGGCATGTCCCGGGCGCCGCCATGTGCCCGGGGACAGTGGCCTCCGGTGCCTGCCCGGGCGCCGCCATTGGGCCCCCGGGACCGTGCCCCCCGGGCATGACCCGGGCGCCGCCATTTGGCCCCCGGGACCGTGCCCCCCGGGGCATGTCCCGGGCGCCGCCATGTGCCCGGGGACAGTGGCCTCCGGTGCCTGCCCCGGGCGCCGCCATTGGGCCCCCGGGACCGTGCCCCCCGGGCATGCCCCTGGCACCGCCATTCGGCCCCCGGGACCGTGCCCCCCGGGCATGTCCCGGGCGCCGCCATTTGGCCCCCGGGACCGTGCCCCTCGGGCATGTCCCGGGCGTCGCCATTGGCCCGGGGACAGTGGCCTCCGATGCCTGCCCCGGGACCCTGCTCTCCGGATGGGGTCCCGGACGTCATCGCCCTCCTAAAAGGTAAAACCCCTGTTTGTTTATCACGTGCAGGTCACGCGAGGGACGCCTCGGGAATCAGCGACCACCTGTCAAGCATCCAAGACATTTGACTGGGAGAAGGGCGGTCCTACCCTTCAATCCGACGGTGGCTTCCGGGGTAGTTTAGACTTTTTGCTTCTTTTTGGGGCTATAAATAGCCCTTGTACCCCTCTGTTGTAAAGGATCATCTCATTATTATTAGGAATAGCTAATATCACAGACGTGCTCCGGAAGCCTCTCCCCCGGAGAGAGCCTCCCCAGCCGACTCTGGTCGGGAGCGCGGCGACAGGACTAGGGCCCCCACCGGGACCCGAACCTGTATAAATCCACGTGTCAATTCTTGTGTTTGTCCGGCGGGGGAGGACCGGCCACCCGGTCAACCCGCGCTGCGTAATCTCCGCTAGGATCGTCTTCAAAACCTGCCGGGGTATTCTTAATACCACGACAGGCCTCATCCGACCATGTAAAATTGTGATGCTTCCGCAAGGCTTTGAAGAAAGGCAATCCCCTTTCGCCTAGTCGCGATATGAAGCGACTTAAGGCCGCCATGCGACCAGCCAGGCGTTGAACATCCTTCATGGTCGAGGGCGATCTCATTTGTTCAGTGGCCCTGATTTTCTCAGGATTAACTTCAATGCCTCTGGAACACACAAGGAAACCAAGAAGTTTTCCTGAAGAAACCCCGAAAGAACATTTCTCCGGGTTTAATTTTATTCCAAAGCGATTTAAATTACAGAAGGTTTCAGAGAGATCGTCCAAATGAGACAATCTCGTGACACATTTTATAACCAAGTCGTCCACATATGCTTCGAGATTACGCCCTATCTGGGAAAGAAAGGTCTTTTGCATCAAGCGCTGGTACGTGGAACCTGCGTTCTTGAGACCGAACGGCATTCTGACGTAGAAGTAGGTGCCGAACGGGGTGATGAAGGCAGTTTTCTCTTCATCTTCTTCTGCCATGCTAATTTGATGATATCCTGAGTAGGCGTCCAGGAAGCTCATCAGTTCGCAACCTGCAGTTGAGTCGACCAGCTGGTCGATGCGGGGAAGGGGAAAGTCGTCCTTCGGCAGGCACTGTTGAGGCTAGTGTAGTCGACGCACATGCGCCACTTGCCGTTTGACTTGCGGACCATGACCGGATTGGCGAGCCATTCCGGGTGATCGACCTTGCGAATGAACCCGGCTTTTAGGAGTTTGTCCAACTCCTCTCGGATGGCTTCCTGTAGGTCAATAGCAAAACGCCTGAGCTTTTGCTTTATTGGTCGTTGTCCAGGTCGAATTGCTAACCTGTACTCGGTTACTTTCCTTGGGACACCAGGCATGTCGGACGGTTTCCACGCAAACACATCTGCATTAGCCCGGAGGAAAGCAATGAGCTCGAGTTCCTATTTGTCATCCAGACCTGATCCGACCCGAATTGTCTTGGATGGATCATCTGGGTACAAAGGAACCAGTTTGGGTTTCTCATCTGGTCGAGGAGCAGCCTTGATCACGTCGGTGGCGACGGTGGCGACCTGGGCGTCCCGGAGGGGAAGTTGATCGACCATCTCCAAAGATAGCCGGTCGCACGTGAGTGCCACGATGCGACTGCCTCAGACCGAGATGACACCTTTGGGGCCAGGCAATTTTCAGCACTGATAAGCATAGTGCGTTGCCATCATGAATTTAGCGAGAGTTGGCCTGTCAAAGATTGCATTATAAGCCGAATCACAATCGATTACCTCAAAAGTAACCAATTCTGTTCGAAAGTTATCTGGTTCTCCCAGTGGACCGGGAGGACCACTTGTCCCAACGGCATCATGGAGGGGCCTGGGATTATCCCATAAAACGGATGGATTATGGGCTTGATCTTCGAACGAGGAATTTGCATCTCGTCGAGCGCCTTGACCAACAAAATGTCAAGGGAACTCCCTCCATCGATCAGGACCCTTTCGACTCTTGCGTTACTGATGATCGGGGTAATGACCAGAGGGAGTCTCAATGGTCGAGTAAGCCCCGCGGGACAATCAGAATGATCGAATGTCAAGGGTGTATCTGACCAACGGGGGTATTGAGGTTCACCAAGAGATGTCTCCGTTTGGTTAACCTCTCGGTAAAAGGCTTTAAACTGCCTTTTGGAAACGAAAGAAGAAGAACCCCCGAAAATAACAATAATATGATTTTGAGATACCTGGTAGGACATTTCCTCGTCTCCGTCGGCGTCTCTAAGTCCGCATGCCTGCTCTTTAGGCGGTAAGGTTGGCATTGGCCCAACTCCCTGGTAGAAATCATCCAATTGCTTCAACCAACTCCTGCAGTTCTTGAGGTCGTGGCCTGCGGAGTTGTGGAGTGGACACCACTTCTTGCCTTCCTGCGGATTAGTTGACTTTTCTGACTGGTCGGCACTACGACCACCAGAAGCAATTTTATTCTTTAATGAAGGCTTGTTACCTTTGGTCGAAGGCGGCTTCTCTGCGACTGCGACCTCGCGGTATGTCCAGAGCGGTTCCTCTTCGACTGTTTCGACTTCCCACCTGATGAAGATTCCGGCTTCTTACTTGAATCTTTTTTCCTGGCGTCTTTGAAACCTGGTTGAGCTGGTAGGTCACCCTTGTCGACCATCCGGTTCCATTCGATTGCTTCGGTTGCGTCAGAGTATCGATCGGCCATGTCGAACAGATCGACCACTGATCGAGGAGGGTGGATAAGCAAGTCTTCGGTGAATCTCCGGTATCGAACGACATGTTTAAATGCCCTGATAACAGAGCCATCAGATATGTTCGGGATGGTATTCCTCACCCCGACAAACCTCTTGACAAACTGCCGAAGAGTCTCGGTTGAAGTTTGTCGTAGCCGATGAAGATCGTCCTCTTTACCCGGCTTTTGGTAACAGTTTTGGAAATTGCTGAGGATAGCGTTGCACAACATTTCCCAATTATAGATGGAACCTTCGGGGTGGTTAAACAGCCAGGTTCTAGCCGGTCCTTCGAGGACTGTAAGCAGGTAGTTGGCCATGACCCGGTCATCGCCTCCTACCGCTTGGATGGCAGTGATATAGATTTGAAGGAACTCGAATGGGTTCTGAGTTCCGTCAAACCTCTCAATGGCCCCTGGTCGAAACTTATCAGGCCAAACGGCCGCACGTAGGCCGGGCGAGAAAGCTTTACAACCGACGTAGGGACCGTGAATTGCCCTGTGACTCTGGACCGGGTTACGGGCGACCTCACGCAACGGTGAAGTTACTCGCGGTCCCAAACGAGAGTGAACAGGAACCCGATCCCTACTACGAGATCCTGCGTTTGCCGGTACTTGTCCTGTCGGGACGGTACGGGCGGTGGGTAACTTCGCCGGCCAGAACCAGAGTGAGGACACTCTCGTTCGCGGGAACGTGTTACCGAGCGGGAAGAGGCCGTTGGGGTCGCCTCAGACACGACCTCATCCAGCCTTTCCGCCAAGATCCTGGTAAAGGCCGGTTTCTGCGCATCCGTGACCGTAGGAGGAAAGTTACGCATGACTTCCGCGATAGATAGCAGTGGACCATGGGTGCTTCTCCTAGGGGCACCAGGTGTTACCGTTTCTTCGTCCACCGGGAAACGCTCCGGAGGCAAAGAAGGGGTCTGGTCACATTTGCGACCACGTGACCGTCGAGAAGAACTCGGAGCAGCATCGTAACAAGCCTGCGCATCTTGAAGGGCCTCTAGGGCAGTTCTGCGTAGTTCATTGTTTTTTTGCTCGAGATCTTCATCCTCCTTTTGTTTGCGATCCCGTTCTTCCCTAGCAGCTTGTTGGTCGGGAGTTTCCTCCGACAAGGCAGCGAACTGTCTAGGGAGAGAGGTTGTTGATGGGGAAAACATCTCGGTTTGTTCCGAGTCAGACTCGAAATCAAAGAGACGGTGAAGGTTATGAGGGTCAAATCTCCCCAGGCTGATTTCCAGGTCGATATCATTCTTCCCCTCAGCGGGGTCGTATGACGGACCGGATTCATCCTCTAGCGCATCGAGAACCTCTGTGGGTTCTGACCTTGCGCTAGTCGCCCCCTGGTCGATGGACATGACCTGGAGAGATGATTCTACCTCTGGAAGATTCCGGCCTTCAACCTCCTCCATCGGAACAGGATCGTTTGGAGAAGGCATTGGAATGTGAGCATAATCCTCGAGATCAAAATCATTCTCGGAATCATATACTCCAGCCATGTTTCAGCGAACCTCCAGATTAAAATTAGGACGCCTTGAGAAAGGCCCCACGGTGGGCGCCAGCTGTCGACGATTCGGACTCGGAGTCCTCAGCCGAACTTATGCAAAATTTGTAATAGCGAGACCTTTCAAGATGACCCTCCGGGAAGGTATGTAGAAAAATGGAGAACAGGAGCACAGAGAGGTTTATACAGGTTCGGGCCCTCGATGGTGGGAGTAATAGCCCTACGTCCTGTTGGGATTTCACTATAGGTGATAAAGGTTTACAAGATGGTGGGAAAACACCTTCACAGGCGAAGGGTTTTTCTTATGTCAATGTACAGAATGAAGCCAAAGAGGCTTGTAAAAAACAATCTAATCTAGGCCGTAGACTTGGCTGTTTGAGTGGTTGAGATGTGTTGTATCTCGCTTGTATCAGAGACGTTGATCTCCTTCAATCCCCCCTTCTCTGTTTGATACACCATGCCGCCTTTTTATATTGGTCGAAAGGGCGCCAAGTCGTAACTACATCAAACAGTTGCTTGGATGGTTGGATGCGGTTTTTAGAGAACCGCTCTTAACCTCCACGCAGGTTAAACACGTGTTATTCATGGATAACTGCACATATTAACCTCCTGACGGTTGGTCTTCCACGTGGAGGAATCTTCGGGATACTTGGAATATTCCCGCTATAGGGACAGCTAGACAGATGAACTCCAAGTACCCTGGTCGAGAATGTTCTGACCGCGGGATGTTGGCTGACCGCGCAACATCTCCGACGTTCTGTTCGCGTATAGCATATGAACTTCTGACCGCGCGAAGCCTGCGGTCTGATCGCGCAAAACCTGTGACCTGATCGCGCAAAGCCTGCGACCTCGGGCTGATGCTTCTCAGAATGACTTGAGTTCGCACCGCCGGGCACGTGTCTGGCTCGAATCTGTCTTGAACCAACAGTGCATTTATTTGAACTAACCCGGGTGTCAATCCTCGTCAGGCTTGACTTCGTCCATTATAGCTTCAAGCTGATCTTCATTCTCGAATACAGCATCTCCCACCACTAGATTCAAGTCCAAATTTGGGCCATGGTGATGCCTCAATTTGCACAAAATGGCAGAGGCTACAGATCCCACGTTGGTCTTCAGTGCCTCTTTCTTGTTATTTGTGTCCTCAGGAAGGTATTCGAGGAGTGATTCGGCTTGAGCTGCAACCAGTTTGCAGGATTCACTGAGGCTCAGGTTTTCCTTTTGAGGATCAACTACGTCGGCCTTCAATAGATCTGCAACCATTTTTAGCCTTTTGAAGGATTCTGACTAAATGTTTCTGTAGCTTGAGATTGTCTCTTCTAGGGCTTTCTTTTCTTCACAGGCAAGTTCAGCAACCTTCTTGAGTTCTTCACTGGTTGAATGCTGGCGCTCAATGGTTGCGTGGAGTTGTCCAATATGAACTTCTTTTTTGACACATTTCTCCTCGAAGTCATTTTTCTCTTTGGACAGCCTCTTGATTTGTTTCTCTTGTGCTGCATGAACAAGGTAACACAATTACAAAAGTTCATGTAATGAAATGGCACTTTCTGCCTATAAGTGGACTTATTGGTCAATTTTTTCTGAGCCTCGTGAAGTTCTTTCCTTAGCAGAGAAAGCTCCATGGCGTTGGTATCCCTCTGACTTTGTTGGTCAGCCATGGTTTTCAGTACCAACAATGTTTCAACACTTCGTTCTTCAGATGGCTGATCTCCTCTTGTGCGACCTTGACTTGATCCACTATCATTTTGGATATGGTGGACACCTAAGTTAAAACCTGAAACAAAGCCGATTCTATTGTTAAAGCCTGAAATTTCCTAAGGATTTGCATCAAAAATAAGGTAAAGATTTTTTCTTTACTAACCTCTAAGAATTTGCTAAGTGTTTTCTCTAGAGGCTCAGGTTCATCAGCAGCCTGAACCTTAAGAGAAGTCCTTTCCTCGACCAAGGGAAGAATGGGAGTTGTTCCTGTAGGACACCGAGTAAGCTACACTAGCAGAATTTCAAAAATTTTACTCGAAAGCTGCAAGTAATAGATCATAGATTAGATTGTTACCAATAACGGAAGCAGATTTGGTGAAGCGATCGAATGTTCACAGCAATCATTTGCGGATCACCCTAATCAGCAGATGTAGATGACAACAACCGCTCACGGATCATTCTAATCAGCGCAGCAGTTGTAGCAGCGCCTTTACCGGTATCCACACGTACTGGGATGGAACGTCGTACGATGGTGTGCTAGCACCAACGCGCATTACAAGGGTTTAGGGGCTATTTAAAGGCGATGGTAGCTATGGCTTTTTTGATGGTCCTCAAAGCCCATCATCCCTCTCTTTATATAGAGCCATGCAGAAGAAATCCTAATAGATTAGGTTTCCTGATGGGATATAAATCTTATCCGAACTGCCCATGCAGAAGAAATTCCAACAGATTAGGATTCCTGATGTGATTCAAATTTTATCTAAACTGCCCATGCAGAAGAAATCATAACAAATTAGATTTCCTTATGTGACATGAATCTTATCTGAACTGTAGGATAAGTCTAACATTAAATCTTCGTATTCGATAGTTAAACTCCATAATAGACCTAATCCGGATATGATACGAAAACCCATAACAAACCCAATCCGAATGCATAAGGAGTCTAATATTAAGTCTCCAAGTCTGATACAGAAACCCATAACAAACCCAATCCGGATGCATAAGGAGTCTAATATTAATTCTCCGTGTCTGATACGGAAACCCATACCAAACCCAATCCAAATACACAAGGAGTCTAATATTAAGTCTTCGAATCTAATACGGAACCCATACCAAACCCAATCCAAATGCATATGGAGTCTAATATTAAGTCTCCAAATCTGATATGGAAACCCATACCAAACCCAATCCAAATGCCTAAGGAGTCTAATATTAAGTCTCCGAATCTAATATGGAAGCCCCAAAATAGACTTAATCCGAATTGCATTGTTCCAACCCGTTAAGTGTGTGACCCTGTAGGTTCATGTATATTTAGTCACGACCTAGGAATATTTACCCAAATTGTAAGTCGGTAGAGATATTCAGCCATGCACTTCTCAATTTATCTATATCAAGGGGCCTAGAGATAGCTCTCTCATGATATGAGAGATGCAAATTCCATCTTAACCATTCATATTTCTCTGCATGGCTCATAGCATACCCGAATATTACATTTATTACCACTTAATTAAAAGTAGCGTTTGGTAGTATCAAAGTATACTACTACACATGTAGGAAACTATGATGGTCTCAGGTCTAAGGATCAATTATAAACATTATTTGAGACCAACTGATGACACTTAAATAATAAATCCAAACAGTGTCTCAAAATGGGTTTATTGAACATTATGTTCTCCAATATATGTCGACATTATTGATTTGATATCTTATATTCATAGTCTGTGAAACATAACCATCAATCAATATATGCGCTGATCCATTAATCAATAATGTCCTAATTAAAGATAATGGTTCAGGGACTTTATTAGAATAATATCATTAAATAAATTTAGAGTCTCACGAACAAGTCACATACTTGTTGATCGAACCAAGATGATAATTTATTCAAAAATAACATATTATTCAAATGTTCATAAATATAACAAAGATAAATACATCTATGTGATTTTCCCTATGACATATCACTAACAACCTCCCACTTGGACTAGAGTCAATCACAAATGTATCTAATACCTATTGCTCTAGTATGCACCTCATGCTTTGGTTGCGGGAGAGACTTTGTCAATGGATTAGCAACATTTAAATCCGTGGGCACTTTGCAAATCTTCTGATCCGTTTGAGACCTAGTCTTGGTTTTCGCACTAGGCTCGCCCAGATTCTAATATGCGGAATAACGGGATCTTACTCAGAAATACCGAAACCCAAAGTAATTGCACAACTCTTTATTTCAAAGAGGGCTTTACACGTCAAACGTTAGGCACACTTGCCTACGTCGAAGGAACTATAAGTGTCTAAAACTCAAATAAGTTCTATGACTTTTCGATGATCTAAACTAGACCTATTACAAGATATTTATAGTCCAATCGTATGAGTACGTATCAGACTTAGTAATCCGAAACGTATTAGACTCATATAACTAACTTAACTAATCCTAAACAGATAAGCTTAGTTATATATATAGGATTACAATTCCGAACAGGGAACGAATTCCTTTTCCTGGTCGCGAACCAATCCATGGTTGCGAAACCTTTCTGAACACGGTTAAGGTCGCAAAGCCGTATGCGATCAGGACTTGGTCGCGAATCCGTATGCGATCAAGACTTGGTTGCGAATCCGTATGCGATCAGGACTTGGAGATCCTCCCGGATCATGACTCCCTTGTTGAGAAGGAGCCAACCCCCGTTGCGACCTCTCGATCAAACTGGAGATGTGGAAATTGGGCTTGTCCATCTTCTTTTGTGTACCACTTTGCCGCACGTGCTCGGTGATCTTTCCGACCAATTCGAAAAGTTTCCTTTGTGCCACTGCGGGTGGTAGTCACCTTCCTCTCCAGAATCACATCGTCACGTAAAGGTTCGCCTCGTTGATAGACCAAGTCTTCAACGGATGGTACTATGGTATCTGGCTCATCATCCAACATTGAAGGCTCGAAGAGTTTGAGGTGCTCAACATTGACAACCGAGTAAATATCCATGTATGGAGGTAACTCAAGCTGACAAGCATTATTACCCACTTTCCGCAAAATCCGAAAAGGACCATAACGAATTGGTTTGAGCTTCTTACCTTCACCTTTAAGTCTCTCCTTACTCAAATGTAACCATACCATATCACCTTCTTGAAATTGCACATCAACTCGGTGCCGATCATGTCGCGCCTTGTACTTGAGTTGAGCTTTCAGCAAGTTCTGTTCAACCTCACGATGGAGTCATTGAATACCTTCCAGGAACTTTTGTGCTCGATCCTGATCAGATGCTTCCTTGTTGTTCTGTGTTGAGGTAGGGATCACAAACTCCATATCGAATGGACTCTGTGGTAGAAATCCTAAACAGACCTCAAACGGCGACTTTCCAGTCGAACCATGCACTGCTCGATTAAAAGCAAACTGTACGTACGGTATGCTTTCATCCCAGGTCTTCGGGTGCTTCGAGTTATATCCTCTCAAGAGATGAACGACTGTGCGATTAACCACCTCGGTTTGACTATCAGTTTGCGGATGAAAAGCAGTACTCCTCTTTAGCTTGGTGTCCATCATCGTCCAGAGCGATCGCCAAAAGTGACTAAGGAACCGGGTATCGCGATCAGACACAATAGAAGTCGGCAGTTCGAAGTGTGTCCAAACGTGTTGAAAGAATACCCGAGCTGCCTCTTCTCCCGTGATAATCTTCCGACAAGGTATAAGAACAATCATTTTGGAGAACCGATCAACGACCACGAATAGATAGTCGTTGCCACGTCAGGTCTTAGGCAATCCTCCCAAGAAATCCATGGATATGCTCTCCCATGGTCGTGATGGAACTGGCAAAGGAGTGTACAAACCTAATTTTTGGTTTGCCGGTTTCGAGATGCTGCAGAGACCGCAGCCTCGAACAAACCTAGCCACATCTTGCTGCATACGCAGCCAGAACACATGTTGGTGAAGATTTTGCAACGTCTTTGTAACCCCAAAGTGACCAGCTACCTTCGATGTGTGCGCTTCTCGCATCCATTGAGTTCGAGGTGCTCCACGAGGTATGCAAAGTAAATTGCCCTTGTACAAGAGTCCTTCTCGACGAACGAACTATGTAGGGTTCCCTGTTTCGACCTCAGTTAGTGCTGTTTGAAAATCAGGGTCTTCACTGTACATAGTGACATAGTCATCATGACATGATGGCTCGATCTGCATGAACGCTGATAAACAGAGGGTTGTAACTGGTGGTCGCGACAACATATCCGCCAATTTGTTGTGTACGCCCTTCTTGTACTTAATCACCAGATTAAACTGTTGCAGATACGACATCCACTTCATGTGCCGAGCTTGCTGTAGCTTGGACTGAGTTTGCAAATATTGCAATGGTTGATGGTCGGTGTGGACAACCGTCTCTTTCCCCAAGAGATAACACTGCCAATGTTTCACGGCCTGATGCAGTGCGCAGAACTCCTTATCATAAGTCGGGTAGTTCTTCTGAGCTCCCTGGAATAACTCGGAGTGATATGCCACTGGTCGACCTTCTTGCATGAGCACTGCGCCCATCGCATAACCTGAGGCATCGGTTTCTAGCTCGAATGGTTTCTGGAGATTCGGCAAAACTAACACAGGCGCCTCGCTGATCTTCCTTTTCAGCAAGAGAAACGTGTCCTCATGTTTCCCTGTCCACTCGAACTTCTAATCGATCCTGGTTAATGCATGCAACGGAGAAGCCATAATCGAGAAGTGTCGGATGAACTTCCGAAGGTATTGGCATGCTCCCACAAAACTACGCACATTCGTAACTGTTCGCGGTCGCGGCCATTCGTGAATCACTTTGACCTTGTCCGGGTCGATTTGCAACGTACCGTTGCCGATTATGAATCCGAGGTAAAGTAGAGTTTGCTGACCGAACTCGCACTTCTTACGGTTGAGGCGAAGTCGATGTTGCCAAAACTGTTCGAACACCTTTTCGACATGAATGAGGTGCTCATCCCACGAACGACTATAAACCAATATGTCGTCGAGATACACGATCACAAGGTCGTCGATGAACGGTCTCAATACGTCATTCATAAGACACATGAAAGTTGCCGGGGCGTTGCAGAGACCAAACGGCATGACCAGCCATTCGAACAGACCTTGCCGTGTTTTGAACACGGTCTTCCATGTATCCTCCTCTCGGATGCTGACTTGATGATATCCTGACTTAAGATCCAATTTGGAGAAGACAACAGCATGCTTCAATTGGTCTAGCAGGTCATCAATACGAGGAAGGGGGTACCGGTTCTTGATGGAGATCTTGTTCAGTGCTCGATAGTCGATGCACATACGCCAAGTCCCATCTTTCTTTGGTACTAACACCACAGGAGATCCACAAGGTGAACTACTCGGTTGAATGACACCATTGTTCAGCAACTCACCAAGTTGTCTCTTGATCTCTTCATTCTCCAATACTGAGTTGCGATACATACTCAGATTGGGCAGTGTCGCATCGGACACAAGCTGAATTTCGTGCTCGATTGGACGTTTCGGCGGACGACCCTGGGTAGTCTCGAACAGATCACTGTATTTCTCCAGCAGTCCCAACAAACGACCAGAATCCTCTCGGCACGCCAGCGACAATGCTGGTCGAGTACCCTCACCTTGATCAATGGGTCGAATCATGACAAGCACATACTTGTGACATGCATTAACAATTCATTTGGCTTGATTTGCGGTAATCAAGTTCGAAGTGTTGACATGGATGTCTCTACTGATCACGAACTTAACTCCGTCTTTGGTGAGGTCGTACTCTTGCGCTCGCCGATGGAAGTGAGCGTCTCGATCATACAGATACAGACTCCAAAAGATCACCTGACAGATATTGATAGGGACAACATCGCATTGCACCTCATTGATATATCGTGCAGAGATCGCAAACTTCAACACACACTGACTCGTAATCTGTTGGTTCACGTCGGATGTAAACCAACCCAGTGGATATGGTCGCGGGTGTGTGGTTGTCTTCAAACCAAGTCGCCGAACCAGTCCAGCGGAGACCAGATTCTTCTGACTTCCTGGATCGAATATCGCTGCGACCACTTCGTGCTTCACCTGGATGTTGATGGTGAACAAGTCCTCCGTTGGGTGATGGTCGTTCGGTGGATCGGAACCCTTCTCCTTCGGCATTGCCATCAGAGACAAGGTCGTATCCGCCTCATTAATCGAATTCACTCAGACAACTTCTTCGTCGGGTGAAGTCGTAGTAGCCGTGGCTGTTCTTTTCCCTGGTCCGTTTTTCTTTGGTCGAAGTTCAGGATGAAGCTTGTAACATTTGTCCTTGGTATGCCCCGCGACTTGACAATTTTCGCAAAAGGCATCCGTGCCTGATTTTGAAGCGTTCTTCTTCGGACTCGGCTTTTTCTTTGTCGAGGTCGCATTTTCCTTCGTGCTTTTGTCGCTGCGGGATTTATTCTTCTTCTCGATCGCCATAGCAGTTGTGCTCGCGGTCGCAATGTCTTGGATACCGAACAGACTTAGCTCAGTACTGATCGATTTCTGAAGTCCAGATGTGTACTTCCGAAATACCTGAGGGTCGGATAGTGAGATGCCAATGACCATTGCTTGTCGCCGAAACTCTGTCGTATAGTCTTGGACGGTCTGGTCGCGCTGTTGGTACAATCTGTGCCAACGCTCACATCTCTCCTCAAGGTAACCCATCGGATAGAATTCTTGTCGCAGAAGTCGTTTGAATTGACCCCACGCAAGGTTGTCAGCTTCACCACTGGCGACAAGGGCCTTCCACCATGTCTTGGCGTGGTCCTTCATCTTCAAAGGTGCAAATTTGACCTTTTGAGCGCTACTAAACCCTTTCAGGTCAAAGTAGGTCTCAAGTTGGTCGATCCAAGAATCCAGCTTCTCGGCATCGATCACCCCATCATATATGGGTATATCAATCTTAGCGTCGACTTTAAAAGATCCGACAGCTAAGGAGGTGTTGGCGAGGTCGTCGGTCTTGTGGTCGCCTTCGTCTTCATCATCGTCTGCCCTGCGCAAGTCTTCACCAGTCTTCTCACCCATAACCTTCCCTACTTCAGGAGGTACAATCATGGCCTGCTGCTTAATCCAAGCAAGCACGGTTTTCATGTCGGTGGAGAGCTTAGCCACTTTTTCGGCTAGGTTAGCTTGAACGGGGGTATCGTCAGACATTGTCGGAGACGCGGCTGTAGGAACCGTCAATTGATCACCTGGAATTTCGCCAGAAGTTTTGTAACCCTGGCGAGTCTTCACCATCCACAGGATAGGAAAGTCGCTCTGATACCAACTTGATCCGTTTGAGACCTAGTCTTGGTTTTCGCACTAGGCTCGCCCAGATTCTAATATGCGGAATAACGGGATCTTACTCAGAAATACCGAAACCCAAAGTAATTGGACAACTCTTTATTTCAAAGAGGGCTTTACACGTCGAACGTTAGGCACACTTGCCTACGTCGAAGGAACTATAAGTGTCTAAAACTCAAATAAGTTCTATGACTTTTCGATGATCTAAACTAGACCTATTACAAGGTATTTATAGTCCAATCGTATGAGTACGTATCAAACTTAGTAATCCTAAACGTATTAGACTCATATAACTAACTTAACTAATCCTAAACAGATAAGCTTAGTTATATATATAGGATTACAATTCCGAACAGGGAACGAATTCCTTTTCCTGGTCGCGAACCAATCCATGGTCGCGAAACCTTTCCGAACACGGTTAAGGTCGCAAAGCTGTATGCGATCAGGACTTGGTTGCGAATCCGTATGCGATCAGGACTTGGAGATCCTCCCGGATCATCTTCACATCACCTCTATTCACGATTTCTGGGATGAGGTGATAACGCCTGAGTATATGTTTGGATTTCTAATGAGACCTTGGTTCCTTGGCTTGCGCAATGGCTCCACTATTATCACAATAGAGATCCACTGGGCTTGAAATGCTAGAAACCACACCAAGTTCACAGATGAACTTTTTAATCCAAACAGCTTCTTTGGTAGCTTCAGAAGCAGTAATGTACTCTGCTTCTGTTGTAGAATCAGCGACAGTTTCTTGCTTAGAACTCTTCCAGCTTACAACTCCTCCATTAAGGCAAAACACAAAACCAGATTGCGATTTGAAATCATCTTTGTTGCTTTGGAAGCTAGCATCGGTGTAACCACTAACAACGAGCTCTTCCTCACCTCCATAAACCAGGAACACATGCTTAGTCCTTCTCAAGTATTTAAGGATGTTTTTTACAGCAATCCAGTGACTCTCACCTGGATCTGATTGGTATCTGCTCGTAACACTTAGAGCATAGGAGACATCTGGGCGTGTACCAAGCATAGCATACATAATAGACCCAACAGCAGAAGCATATGGAATCTTATTCATTCGGTCCTGTTCATCACATGTTGAAGCACATTGACTCATGCTAAGACTAATGCCATGTGACGTAGGCAGAAAACCTTTCTTGGAATCCTGCATGTTGAATCTATTCAATACTTTGTCAACATATGTACTTTGGCTTAATCCAATTAGCCTTTTAGATCTATCTCAGGAGATCTTAATACTCAAAATATATGCTGCTTCACCTAAGTCTTTCATAGAAAAGCTACTTTTCAATGGGGACTTCACAGACTCAAGCATAGGAATATCATTTCCCGATCAGAAGTATGTCATCCACATATATGACAAGAAAAACAAGTGCACTCCCATTTGCCTTTTTGTAAACACAAGGCTCTTCTTCATTTTTGATGAAGTCAAACTGTTTGACTACATCAAAACGAAGATTCCAACTCTGAGATGCTTGCTTCAACCCGTAAATGGATTTATGAAGCTTGCATACTTTCCCAGTATTTTATGGATCACAAAACCTTTAGGCTGTGCTATATACACATCCTCACTTAGATTTCCATTTAGGAAAGCCGTTTTGACATCCATCTGCCATATCTCATAATCAAAATAGGCAGCAATAGCTAGGATGATCCTGATTGACTTTAACATAGCAACAGGTGAAAAGGTTTCATCATAATCAACACCTTGAATTTGATTGAAACCTTTTGCAACTAATCGTGCTTTATGGATATGAACATGACCATCCATATCAATCTTTTTCTTATAAACCATTTGCACTCAATGATTTTTACACAATCAGGCAGATCAATCAAGTTCCACACTCGATTGTCACGCATGGATTCAATTTCGGATCTCATGGCTCCAAGGCATTTCTCAGAGTCAGGGCTCATCATTGCTTCTTCGTAAGTCTTGGGCTCATCATTGTCTAGCAATACTACTTCACGCTGCTCCATTGTAAGGAACATGTACCTTCCAGGTGCGTGACGTATCCTTTCAGACCTACATGTAACCGGTGCTTGTCCTGCATTTTCTACATTATTTTGCAGGTCTTGCTGAGCTTCAGTGGGTGCTAAAATAATTTCCAGTGGTTTCCAAATTTCTTCAAGTTGCACTATGCTCCCACTTGCTCCTTTTTAGAGAAACTCTTTCTCCAAAAAGACATCATTTCGGGTAACAAACACTTTGTTTTCTTCTCGATTATACAATTAATATCCTTTTGTTTGCTTAGGATATCCCACAAAGAAGCATTTATTTGATTTGGGTTTGAGCTTATCAGACATTAAACATTTTACATAAGCCTCACAACCCCAAATCTTAAGAAAAGACAACCCAGGATGCCTTCCATTCCATATCTCATATGGTGTCTTTTCTACGGCTTTTGATGGAGCCCTATTTAATGTGAACGCAGCTGTTTCTAGAGCATATCCCCAAAAGGACAATGGAAGATTAGTTTGGTTCATCATTGACCGAACCATGTCCAACAAGGTCTTATTCCATCGTTCTGACATACCGTTCCATTGAGGTGTTCCTGGTGGGGTCAATTGTGGAACAATTCCATGTTGTTTTAGATGATCACTAAATTCTTGGCCCAAATAATCCCCTCCACGATCAGATCGTATGGTTTTGATTGTCTTGCCAGGTTGATTCTGTACTTCGTTCTGAAATTCCTTGAATTTATCAAACGTTTCAGATTTATACCTCATTAAGTAGACATATCCATATCTACTAAAGTCATCGGTAAAAGTTATGAAGTTCTGAAAACCACCTCTAGCTGTTGAACTTAATGGTCCATATACATCGGTATGAACAAGAGCCAATAAGTCACTTGCCCTTTCACTTTCACCTATGAAAGGTGCCTTTGTCATTTTGCCAAGTAAACAAGATTCACACACATCAAATGATTGAAAATCAAATGAGTCTAGAAGAACATCTTTCAGGAGTTCCATGATGTGTTTCTCATTTATATGGCCTAAACGACAATGCCAGATAAACGTGGGATTCCAATCATTGGGCCTAAGCCTCTTAGTACATATGTTATAGACAGGTAATTCAAGATTTAGTTGATAAAGCCCATTCTCCAATGAGGCCATGCCATAAAACATATCATTTAAATAAAAGGAACAATGATTATGCTTTATTCTAAATTCATAACCTAGCATGTCCAAACACGACATTGATACAATGTTTTTGCTTATGGCAGGAACATAATAACGGTTATTAAGTTCTAAAACTAATCCTGAAGGTAAAGCTAATATAAAAGTTCCAACAACTAAGGCTGCAACTCTTGCTCCATTGCCAACACGAAGTTGAACCTCGCCCTTAGCCAAATTTCTACTCCTTTTAAGCCCCTGCATCGAAGTGCAAATATGAGCAACCGATCCGATATCAAATACCACAAGAGTCGGAAGGAGAAGTAGCTAAGGTAGATCTATTGGACAAGGTGGCGACGACGGCGGTGGCCAGTGGCGACCGGATGGCACACTGGCAGCACGACAGTGAGGGGTAAAAGACCCAAACTGCATTCTAGTGCTGCACTACTGGAATCTGGAGTCCCTGGAGCTAGCTGGGGCTAATTGATACAATTTGGAGTGTTGGATTTAGCTGGAGGTTGAACGGTGGCGAGTGGCGGCGAACTGCGCCGGAGAAGAAATCAGCCTTAATGGCGACAGAGCGATTTGGTGGTTTAATCTCCAAATTGATGGCACGGTTAGGCTCCTAGGTTGATACAGATGGTGAGCTTCAGAGGAATTTTGCTGAGGCGGCGCTGCCGAGAGAATCGACGATGCGACGGGAGAAGAAGGGGATGGCTTTTGGCATTTCTAACACAGGGCTCTAAAGATCGATTCTTCGCAGTGAGAGCAAGAGGGTGGTGAGGGAAAGCTACAAGGATGGCCAATTTGGCTAGGGGAATGGCGGTGCGGCTTGGCAATGTGAGCTGGTCACCGGTAGTGCGCGAAAATTGGAAATGCTTCAATAGAAGCTTTAATTTGAAATCCAGATGAATGGGCTTGCTAAGATTGAGCTACTGGTCAATTTGCTCTATAGGAGGGGAGGCTAATTTGGGCTAAATCGAGCTACAATGCTAGAACATGGCAAATGCATTTAACGGCGATCACCAACGTTAGGGTCTGCCGGTGTTCAATCAAAAGCTATAGCACAGAGAGGTGAATGAGAGGTACTCAATGGTCGAAACAATTTGAAGATTGGTGCAGTGGATCAAGCTAGTGTCGTGCTTCTCCTCGGTGGCTCACCAGAGAAGAAGAAATGAGGAAGTGAAGATTGTACAGGGAAAAGGAATGCTTAAATAGGCCTAGTATGGAGCTTGCGAGGAGGGAACAGGTACAAAGTTTGTGCTGGGAAAAGAAATTGGCCGAGCGCAGAAGAAACAGCGGTGATGAAGCATTGGCGAATCAAACAGCGGCTAAGACGGGACGGCGAGTAGGCGGCTCTACAATTGTGTCTGGTTGGCTCATCGGGAGCTGGCTGGTGCAAAGCAGAGGCGACAAGGCTGGCATGGCGTGGCGATGTGGCGTGAAGTTCCTGACAAAAGGGCTGCTGCAGTCGTTGCTGGTCGCACACGCACGCAGTTGTTGGTCACTGGTGCTGCCACGGCAACGATCTTGGTGCGGACATGTGCGCACATGCAGGCACAAACGAACACATGCACAGGCGAAGGTCTGCGGTGAAGAGCACGGTGAAGATGGTGCTGGTCGCTGGTCGAAAGGTGTCCCTGGTGGCTGCTGGTCGAAAAAAGGTGGGGGACCTGATTGCAATTTTTGAACTTTGGCTTTGGTCTGATCTGTAAAATTTGGGATTTAGGTGATTAGGGCTGATTTTGACTTCAAAATTCTGGCAAACTTTGTTCAGCAAATAATTTGGCAAAGGTATTTGGCAAAATCTAGAACATTTGAGTAGTTTTCGGATGAAACGAAAATAGGGTAATTTTAGGGTATTTAAATCTGAATTTTGTCAAAACTGAAATTCTGGGACTTAGGGTAAGATTTTGATATCCTCGTAAAAGAACATTTTGTATTGAACAACATTTGGGGGGTGTTTCCTGAAATAGATTTGAATTTGGAGTTGATTTGTGACTTTTAGCCTTTTCAAATTTCTAGAAAAATCAGGAAAGGACTAATCTATGATACTTGGACTAATTTGTGAAAATAGTCTAGATGATAGAATTTGATAGCCAACTATTTGGATTAAGGTATTGGCATACACTTGATTATAATCCAAGAATAGTTTGGTCTGGATTAGGTCAAGATTTGATTACATCAGAGTTCAGAGTATTTAGGGTAATTAGGATATTAATTTAATTTCTATTTTCGAAAACAGAAAGGATTGACAAATCTGGGAGTTAGAGATTGATTTGGATCTGGCTTCTGAAGGCTTTTATTCTCAGAATAAATAGTAGGTCATATCTGGAAAGTCAGATCTTGATTTGGGTTCACAGGGAATATTTTGAGATTTTAGGGCTTAGGATAAAATAAGTCTAGGCTGATTTTGCTAATCTTGAAGAGACATATGCATGCATGACTTTTTATGAAAAGAATATTCACCCCAAATCCAAGGTGTTACACACGTCCTTTTCATAAGCTGTTCTGAAGCTCAAAGTTCACGGTGACTAGCATTAGACAACTGGCATCAAATGCGTCATCGGTATGCTTTTTGTAAGCATCCTTTTGAGCACGTGGAGCACTAGCAGCGGGTTCATCAAATATAGGAGTCTCTAAAACATAGTCATTTTTCTCTTGTTTGAGAACAATTCTCAAGTTTCTATACCAATCAATAAAATTTGTTCCATTGAGCTTTTCTTTATTAAGGACATATTGCAAACTAAAATTGTTTGAGGAGCTACCACTATCCATCGTCTACAACAGTAAAGAAATGCAAAATTTTAGCATTATATTTATCAAAAATATTTTATTAAACAATTCAATAAAAGATGTACCAACTATATATTTTAGAACAAAAATCCCTCAAGAAATATATATAGTAGGCCAAGATCCATATTTCACTAAGTTCTAGTGAGCGTTGGCATCACTACTAGAAACCTAGTTATTTAGGTAAGCAACTTTTTACTAATTATATCATATATAGCTCTTGTTTGTTGGGTGTCATCCCAAACCATGGCTCCCAACACCTTGCCCCAAAGCCCAAAACCGTTTTGATGGCCTTGTTAAGTTAAACCAATTCTATGCTTAGGAGTATCCAACACACATCCTACCTTATTAAGATGATTGATGGTGCCCTGATTTGTCAGGCCCACCACGCAACGATCAAAATCTTGACAGGTGCAGCAATTGGAAGGGCATAATAAACACTTAATTTTTATGAGGGGTTAAAACATAGCAAAACATCCATATGCACGAAAATAACCATCAGCTAGATGATCTAACAGGTGCAACTTCGACTATATTTAACTTTCGTTGGCAGTAACCTTGACCAGGAAAGACTGCGACTGTTTTCGCCCACACCATGAAGGAAAGGGTTCCGCTGAGTGGGGCTTATTAAGAAAAACCTTATGATGTGTGATGAAGATTGATACCCAAGCCAGTTCAAATAAATACACAGCTGGTTTAGGACAAACTCGAACCAGACAAGCGCCTGGTGGTGCGAACTCAAGTCATTTTGAGAAGCACACGCATGAGGTCGCATGCTTTACGCGATCAGACCGTAGCTAGTGCACGGTCAGGAGTTCATATTCCATACGCGAACAGAAGACCGCAGATGGTGCGCGGTCAGCGAATAGCGCGCGGTCAGAACACCTTCGACCAGGGGACGCGGGATTGATCTGCCCTTATAACAGGGATATCCCGTGTATCTCGAATATTCTTCCACGTACGGAGACAACCGTCAGGAGGTTAATACGTGTAGTTATCTATAAATAACACGTGTTAAACCTGCGTGGGAGTTAGGAGCGGTTGCCAAAACTGCACTCAAGCAACTGTTTGATGCCGTTACAACTTGGCGCCCTTTCGACCAGTAGAAAGGAATAGCCCAATGCATCAAATAGGGGCATCGGATCGAACGATCGAACAACCAGAAGACAGTAGTCTAAGTTAGATAGCTTTCATAAGCCTTCCAGGCATTGTCTTGTGCAAACACATAGGAAAAATCTTCGCCTGTGAAGATCTTTTCCGCAACTCTGTAACTCTTTTTACCGTACATAGTGAAATCCCAATAGGACGTAGGGCTATTACTCCCACCATCGAGGGCCCGAACCTGTATAAACCTCTCTGTGCTCCAGTTCTCTTTAATTCATCATACCTTCGCGGAGGGACACCCTGAAAGGTCTCACAACCTACAAATTTTGCATAAGTTCGGCTAAGGACCCCAAGTCTGAATCGTCGACAGCTGGCGCCCACCGTGGGGCCTTTCTCAAGGCGTCCTAATTTTCATCCGGGGGTTCGCTGAATTATGGCTGGAGCATATGATTCCGAGAACGATTTCAATCTCGAGGATTATGCTCACATTCCAATGCCTTCTCCTAGCGATCCTATCCCGATGGAGGAAACCGGAGGCGAGAATCTCCCAGAGGTCGAATCAACTCTCCTGGTCATGTCCATCGACCAGGAGGCGACTAACGCAAGGTCAGAACCCACCGAGGTTCTTAATGCGTTAGAGGGTGAATCCGGTCGGTCATACGACCCTACTGAGAGGAAGGATGATATCGACCAGGAAATCAGCCCGGGGAGGTTCGACCCTGATAACCTCCATCGTCTCTTTGATTTCGAGTCTGACTTGGAACAAACCGAGATGTTTTCTCCCTCGGCGACTTCTCTCCCTAGACAGTTCGCTGCCTTATCGGAGGAAACTCCTGATCAATGGGCTGCTAGGGAAGAACAGGAATGCAAACAAAAGGAGGATCAAGATCTCGAGCAACAAGAAAACGAACTACGCAGAACTGCCCTAGAGGCTCTTCAAGATGCGCAGGCTCGCTACGATGCTGCTCCGAGGTCTTCCCGATGATCACGTGGTCGCAAACATGACCAGACCCCTTCTTTGCCCCCGGAGTGTTTCCCAGTGGATGAAGAAACGGTAACACCTGGTGCCCCTAGGAGAAGTACGCATGGCCGGCTTCAATCTATCGTGGAGGTCATGCGTAATTTTCCTCCTACGGTCACGGATGCGCAGAAACCGGCCTTCACCAGAATCCTGGCGGAGAGGTTGGATGAGGTCGCGTCTAAGGCGACCCCTACGGCCTCTTCCCGATCGGTAACACGCTCCCACAACCGAGTGCGTTCTCACTCTGGTTCTGGTCGACGGAGTTACCCGCCGCCTGTACCATCCCGCCAGGACAAGTCTAGGCGGGCATAGGATTCTCGTGATAGGGATCGAGTCCCTGTCCACTCCCGTTTAGGACCACGAGTGGCTTCTCCATTGCGTGAGGTCGCCCGCGATCCTATCGAAAGTCACAGGACAGTTCACGGTCCCTACGTGGGTTGTAAAGCTTTCTCGCCCGGCCTTCGTGCAGTCGTTTGGCCAGACAAGTTTAGACCAGGGGCCATAGAAAGGTTCGACGGAACTCAGAACCCGTCCGAGTTCCTTCAAATCTACATTATTGCCATCCAAGCGGTAGGAGGCGATGACCGGGTCATGGCCAACTACCTGCCAATAGTTCTCGAAGGACCGGCAAGAACCTGGTTGTTTAACCAACCCGAAGGTTCGATCTATAACTGAGAAATGCTGTGTGATGCTATCCTCAGCAATTTCCAAAATTGTTATTAGAAGCCGGGTAAAGAGGACGACCTCCATCGACTACGGCAAACTTCGACTAAAACCCCTCGTCAGTTTGTCAAGAGATTTGTCGGGGTGAGGAATACCATCCCGAACATATCTGACAGCTCCGTTATTAGGGAATTTAAACATGCCGTTCAATATCAGAGATTCACCGAAGACTTGCTCATCCATCCTCCTCGATCAATAGCCGATCTATTTGATATGGCTGATCGATACTCCGATGCAGCCGAGGCTGTCGAATGGAACCGGATGGTCGATAAAGGTAACCTACCGCCTCAACCAGGTCTCAAGGACGCTAGGAAGGAAGACTCAAGCAAAAAGCCGGAATTTTCATCGGGCGGGAAGTCGAAGAAGTCAAAAAGGAATCGCTCTGGGCAGTACCACGAGGTCGCAGTTGCAGAGAAGCCTCCTTCGACCAAAGGTAGCAAGTCTTCGTTCAAAAATAAAACTGCTTCTGGTGGTCGTAGTGCCGACCAGCCAGAGAAGTCGACTAACCCGCAGGAAGGCAAGAAATGGTGCCCACTCCAGAACTCCGCAGGCCACGACCTCAAAAGCTGTAGGAGTTGGTTGAAGCAGTTAGATGACTTCTACAAGGGGGTTGGACTGATGCCGACCTTACCGACTAAGGAACAAGCATGCGGGCTAAGAGACACCGACGGGGACGAAGAGATGTCTTACCAGGTACCTCGTAATGATGTTAATGTTATTTTCAGAGGTTCCTCCTCTTTTGTTTCCAAAAGGCAGTTTAAGGCCTTTTATCGAGAGGTTAACCAAACGGAGACATCCCTCGGTGAACCTCAGTACCCCCGTTGGTCGGATACACCTTTGACGTTTGATCGCTCTGATTGTCCTGCGGGGCTTACTCGACCATTGAGACTCCCTCTGGTCATTACCCCAATCATCAGTAATGCGAGAGTTGAAAGGGTCCTGATCGACGGAGGAAGCTCCTTGGACATTCTATTGGTCAAGGCACTCGACGAGATGCAAATTCCTCGTTCGAAGATTAAGCCCATAATCCACCAGTTTTATGGGATAATCGCTGGTCCCTCCATGATGCCGTTGGGACAGGTGGTCCTCCCGGTCACACTGGGAGAACCAGATAACTTCCGAACAGAATTGGTTACTTTTGATGTGATTGATTGTGATTCGGCTTACAATGCAATTTTTGGCAGGCCAACTCTTGCTAAGTTCATGATGGCAACGCACTATGCTTATCAGTGCGGCAAGTTTCCTGGCCCCAAAGGTGTCATCTCGATTCAAGGCAGTCGCAACGTGGCACCACGTGTGACCGGCTATCTTTGGAGATGGTGGACCAACTTCCCCTCTGGGACGCTCAGGTCGCCACATTGGCCGCTGACGCGATCAAAGTTGCTCCTCGACCAGATGAGAAACTCAAACTAGTTCTGTTGTACCTAGATGATCCATCCAAGACAATTCGAGTTGGATCAGGCCTGGATGACAAATAGGAACTCGAGCTCATTAGTTTCCTCCGGGCTAACGCAGATGTGTTTGCGTGGAAACCGTCCGACATGCCCGGTGTCCCAAGGGAGGTAATCGAGCACAGGTTAGCAATTCAACCTGGACAGCGACCAGTAAAGCAAAAGCTCAGACGCTTTGCTATTGACCGACAGGAGGCCATCCGAGAGGAGCTGGACAAGCTCCTAAAAGCCGGGTTTATTCGTGAGGTCGATCACCCGGAATGGCTTGCAAATCCGGTCATGGTCCGCAAGTCAAATGGTAATTGGCGCATGTGCGTCGACTACACCAGCCTCAATAGTGCCTGTCCGAAGGACGACTTTCCCCTTCCCCGCATCAACCAGCTGGTCGACTCAACCGCGGGCTGCGAACTGATGAGCTTCCTGGACGCTTACTCAAGATACCATCAAATTAGCATGGCAGAAGAAGATGAAGAGAAGACTGCCTTCATCACCCCGTTCGGCACCTACTGCTACGTCAGAATGCCGTTCAGTCTCAAGAACGCAGGTTTCACTTACCAGCGCTTGATGCAAAAGACCTTTCTTTCCCAGATAGGGCGTAATCTCGAAGCATATGTAGACGACTTGGTTGTAAAAAGCACCAAGAGATTGTCTCATTTGGACGATCTCGCTGAAACCTTCTGTAATTTGAATCGCTTTGGAATAAAATTGAACCCGGAGAAATGTTCTTTCGGGGTTTCTTCAGGAAAACTTCTGGGTTTTCTTGTCTGTTCTAGAGGCATTGAAATCAATCCTGAAAAATTCAGGTCTATCGAACAGACGAGGTCTCCCTCGACCATGAAAGATGTTCAACGCCTGGCTGGTCGCATGGCGGCTTTAAGTCAGTTCATATCGCGACTAGGCGAGAGGGGACTACCTTTCTTCAAAGCCTTGCGGAAACATCACAATTTCGCATGGTTCGATGAGGCCGAAAAAGCATTTCGGGAGGTGAAGGCATATTTATCCAGTCTACCAGTCTTGGTGTCTCCCGACAAAGGAGAACCATTACTTCTCTTTTTGGCGGCCACACCGCACGCGGTCAGCGCTGTCCTGATCGCGGATAGAGAAGGAATACACAGACCCGTCTACTATGTAAGCGAGGTACTTCATGGCGCTAAGGAGCGATACCCTGAGGTCCAGAAGATACTTTACGCACTACTGATGGCTTCCTGTAAGCTACGACATTACTTCCAAGCACATAAGATCACAGTACCCTCATCTTTTCCATTCTGGGATATTGTCCGCAATTCAGAGAAATCTGGTCGGATCGCAAAATGGGCTGTCGAGCTCGGTGCTTTCGATATCCATTTCACACCCCGCACTACGGTTAAGTCTCAGGTCTTGGCCGACTTTGTGGTCGAATGGACCAATCCTGAGCCACCTGTGCGGGTATCCAAGGAATTGGAGTGCCCTGATCACTGGACAATGTACTTCGACGGCTCCTGTAGTTTTCAACACTCGGGGGCTGGAGTGGTCTTAGTTACGCCTCACGGCGAAGAGCTTAAGTTTGTCTTTCAACTACACTTTGTTGCGACTAATAACGCAGCAGAGTATGAAGGTCTTCTTGCAGGGCTTCGGGCAGCAAAATTCCTCGGAGTCCGTCGATTAGTGGTGAGGGGAGACTCACAGCTGGTTGTAAACCAGATAAACAAGGAGTACAACACCTCCGATGAGACAATGGCTCATTCCTTGGGGAAGTGAGGAGATTGGAAAAACACTTCAGTCATTTCGAAGACCAATACATCCCACGAAAGGACAGCATTCTCGCAGACCAATTATCCAAAATTGGGTCCTCACATACATCCGCTCCGATAGGAGTGTTAGTTGAACACTTGGAACATCCCTCGATTATGACTTCAGTCGAGGATGATCCGGTAACAGTTTGCGTTACCATCCTCGGACAGGATCAGGATTGGACTCATCCATTGAGAGTTTATCTTGAACATGGGACCTTGCCCAATGACGAAACCGAAAGTGATCGGTTAATTCGAAAAGCGCGTCTGTACCAGCTCATAGAAGGAGTTTTGTATAGAAAAGGTACTCAAGGAGTATTCATGCGCTGCATATCTCAGGAGGAAGGTAAATCCCTCTTGAAAGAAATACATGACTGTGTATGCGGTGCGCACGCGTCATATCGAACACTGGCCGAAAAAGCTTTTCGACAAGGATTCTACTGGCCTTCGGCACTCGATGATGCCAAGAGTATGGTCAAGATGTGTCCTCAGTGTCAGTTTCACGCGAGACAGGTTCATCAACCTGCCTATGCGTTGCAAACCATTCCCCTTGCATGGCCCTTTGTGGTCTGGGGGATGGACATTGTCGGTCCTATGCCACAGGCGGTCAATGGATACAAGTTTCTATTCGTAGCTATTGACACGTTTACAAAGTGGATTGAGGCCGAGCCGGTACGAAATATTACCGCAGCAGCAGCACAAAAGTTCTTCCATAAGAACATTGTTGCTCGATTTGGTGTTCTGAATCGTCTCATTACGGATAATGGTTCTCAGTTCGCTAGTGGTCTTTTCCTGGATTACTGCGAACAGATTGGAACCAAGGTGTGCTTTGCTTCTGTGGCTCATCCACAGAGCAATGGTGCCGTGGAACGCACCAACGGGCAGATACTGCAAGGCATCAAGAAACGTGTTTTTGACCGCCTTAAGACTCGCTCGGGGGCTTGGGCAGATGAGCTCTACACCGTTCTATGGGCACTACGAACTACTTCTAGTCGAGCCACCGGTGAGACACCCTTCCATCTGGTCTATGGGGCCGAGGCTGTGTTGCCTATGGAAGTTAGTATTGGATCTGTTCGGACAGATCAATTCGAACGAGTTGATCAGGACGAACAGCGATCACAAGATCTCATCCTCTTAGAAGAAAAGCGTGCTCGCGCTTTGATCAAGTCCGCGGTATACTTGCAAGCTTTGCGCAAGTACCATAACAAAAGGGTGCGACCACGTAGTCTCCACGTGGGCGATCTGGTTTTATGAAAAATTCAAGACCAATCCAATCGCAACAAATTCTCCCCGAAATGGGAAGGCCCTTATACTGTTGTTTCGGTGCCGCGACCAGGATCAGCTCGATTAGCGATGGAGGATGGTCGAATCTTGTCCAATACCTGGAACATCGATCAACTACGCAAATTCTATGTGTAAGTACCCAATCCCTTTTCGTTTTCAATTAGCATGGTTTAATAAAATGAGTGCGTTTTTTTTGTTATTCCATTGGTTGAATATTTCCTTTTGTGCCCACGTGTTACGAATTTGGCTCGGGGGCTAGTCGTCGGTGATTATATCACCACAATGCCTTAATCGGATTCGTTGGCCGATCTCATGACCACTTCCAGAAAAGACACTCCTCAATAAGCCGTTTCTCAATGCACACAGGGCTTGCTGGCATGTCCTTGGTCATCTATGTGGCTGCCGATTTGCAATAAAGTTAGGCATTACGTCGAGTATAATTGCTGGCCTGGTCGAATTTCCCTGGTCGTTACACCCATATTTTTCCTGTGCTTATAATACTAAGTCTCCAATATATATAATCACAGGCGGGGGCTAGGGGAATATGGTTATATGAGACAACAAAAAATATGTTTTCTTTCAAAGTAAAACCAAAAAATTGCATGCATTGCATTCTATAAATGGTATCTGTACAGGTACAAGGTTTACATAATCTTGAGCTCGGTCAAGAGTATCTACAAGAGGTCTAATTTCCTCCATGATAGCCTCAAGTTGTTCCTCACTCTCGATCTCTACCGTTCCTACCAGTGGATTCAGATCCAGATCTGGGCCATGGTGGAGATAAAACTGGCAGAGAATGGCGGAGGTTGCTGATCGGACTCTGGTTCTGATCGCCTGTTGTTGTCGCCTAGTATCTTCAGGAAGATACTTGAGTACTGATTCCGCTTGGGCTATGACCAGTTTAGACCAGTCACTTGGGCTAAGGTCATCTGTTGTGGTCTCGACCACATCAGCCCTTAGGAGACGGGCTACCATCTTTAGCATTTCGAAGATGGATAGGCTCAAGTCTCTATTCGCCCTCCGGATGGAGTCAATGGTCATCTGGAGGAATACCTTCTCTTGACCCAGCTGGTTTATTTGGCTTGCTTGCGTTGCAGTAAGGAGATCGCTATAAACAGTCCAAATGACAAAGTTAAGTTGTTCTGGTCGGAAGTTGACTTACCTGATAGCTGAGATCGCAGTTCTTTGAGCTCGGCCTCTAGATGAGAAATCGTGGTGGCTGCCTTGAGCTCGTCATTTTCCCGATCGACAATGCTCTTCTTCAGGGAAGCGACTTCCCTGCAAGGAAAAAGACAATGGTTATAGCAAGTTTGTATTCAAGCGGACTAAGCACTTTTTTCTTACTCTTGCAAGCAATTTTTCTCCTCTTGTATGGCCTCGATGCTTTCTACCATAGCTATCTATCTGGCCATCATACGGGTCAGCTCCTGTGACATAGAGGGAAGTCAGTTGTGAATTCTGAGTATTCTATAGAAAACTCAGATATCATGAGGAGTGTTCAACATACCTCAGTATATTCCCGGAATGACTTGTTCTTCAAGATGGCTGGAGGCCTGGTCGATGGACTCGCCTCATCCTCGGCGGGAGCAGTAGATGGATATACCTGCTGAGCCCCGGTTGCAGGTCTCAATGCCTGCGATTGGGTCTCTGCACCCAACTCATCCCTTACGGCCAGGACGACTTCCTGGACCAGAGGGACAGAGCCTTCTTCGCCGGAGGCTTCAGCACCAGCAAGAACTTCAACCCTCGCCGAGGCTATCAGAGGGTTCGGCGCTGAATCTCTACGCCTCAGCAAGAAACGAAATCGTCAGTTTCTCCGATGATTTCCACAACTTGATCCGATATAAACGGAAGGGAATTCTTACCTTAACTGAAATCCCATTAGCTTCTGGGACTTCGAAAATGGTTCCCCAAGAGAAAGAGGACAGTTGTTGTCCGTCCTGGTCTTTCTCTTCATAAACAAGACCTTTTCTCCCTATGTGTATTAGCCTGTAAGCATATATATAAGGAATGATGAAGATCTGAATGGCAAGAACTCATACCGGGGTAACCTGTTCTGTTGGCAGGGATGCACCCGAAGGTCGGGGTGTCTCCTGAACCACCGAAGCTGGCACTTCGTCTGCGACCCTGAGGTTGGTCGCAGAATCTTGCTCTGTTATTTCCGCTCCTGTAGCCAGGAGTGGAGTACTTGCCCCCCTAGGACTCACAAGGGTCATAGGAGGATCTTCTTCTCCCTGTACAAGCATGGCACGGTGAACACATATACAGATGAAGTTGTAAAATTCAAGATCGCGAGGAATTTTACCGTGGTTGTCCCTTCAACCAAGGAGGGAGAAGTTACAGACCCTGAAGCCTCCAAGGCTTCAGGGGCAGGGATTTTACCTGCGACCACAGGATTCCCAGTGGTCGCGGGGCCCGCTGCAGTTGCCTCTATCTCGGTAGGGCAAGGCAGTGTTTCACCGGATTGAGAAGTCGCCACCTTCCTCTTCCGGCGAACTAGAGGAATGTCATCCTCCTCCTCCTCGCTCCTTTCACCCTGTACGATGAAGAAGTGATTCCAGTTTGTACCTGGGGTAACAGGAGCTACATGATATCTTACCACAGTTTTCTTCGCCGTAAGGGTGGTTCTGTGAGAAGAGCCTCCCCCGAGAATTTTCTTGGATTTCTTGAGGGTAGGTCCCTTCGCTCCAGACCTTGAAGAGACTTTCTTCACTCTCTTCATCGTCGGCTTTCCCAGGGAACCGACGTTTTCGCTCAGGAACGTCGCCTCGGCAAATCTCCCCAAGAACTATGCCATTCCGGTGCCCTTATTAGTACAAGATGTGCAGATGACTTTCGGACAGAACTTGACGAGAGGTAACATACCTTCCGACGTTCCTGTCTAAGGTCATCGCCGGCATGGATCAAGCTTTGAGGGCGAGGTGATCCCTTGGGTCCCTCCACTTCGGCACGATATGCCCTGAGGAGGTAGTTTGTTCGCTTCTCGATTTTGGACAAAGGCAGAACTGTGTCACCAGCAGACCAGTTAGCAAGTTATAACGGAAAAACATAAGGCTTCATCGGCTAAGTCGCATATCGTTGTTGTAGTCCAAGGTGCTGTCTGCAATGGACTGTATCTCCCAAGCCGGATGAGCCCTTTCGCATAGGGGGCTCACCCAATTCTTCATGAAGTCGCGAATGATATCGCGAGCCGTTAGTCCCTGTTGGACTAAGTGAAGAATCACTTCGGCGTGCTTCATGTACTCTGGATTCAGAGCAGGGAGGGAATCTAACTCGCTAGGCTTCTCTGGCCGCGAGTTCTCAAACCACAACCCGCTCTCGGATGGAGGGGTGCAGTAAAACCATTTCTGGTACCACCCGTGCACAGAGTCCCGTAGGGGTGGGAAGGGATACTCTTTCTTCTCCCTTATCCGGAAGTAGATACATCCGGCGGTGTTGGCGCTCTTCGACCAAGCCGAGTAGTAGAAACGTCGGAAGAGATCCACACTGGGATACAATCCGATGAAGGCTTCGCAGAGGTGCTGGAAGACCGCCAAGATCAAGACAGCATTCGGGTGAAGATTCACCAACTCCAACCCGTAATGCTCCAAGATCCCCTTTAGGAACCGACTCTCAGGGAATCGGAACCCGCACCTCAAGTATTCTTCAAAAACCACCAACTCGCCCTCCTGGATGATTGGGGTTTCTTGATCCTTCCCCGCAGGTCACCAATTGATCAGCAATCTGGGGGGAAGAATCTCTTCCTTCTCCAATGCTATCAAGCTCTCCTCCGTATAACGAACCGATCGGCTCTAGGATGCCATTTTTGGAAGAGATTGGAGGAGAAAGATAGCGGCTTTGAGTACGATGGAAGATGGAGAAACGAGGGTTTTTGTGCGGCGGAAGTTCTAAGGCTGAGGGCTGGGTGCGTGGCTTCCTCAAGAAGCTACCTCTTCTTTTTATAGGCCCGAGGAGGCGCACTACTGTGAGTAACATTCCATTTAATATTTTATTCATTTCCCGTAATGAATATTTTCTCTGGTAAGCCCGCTATGCGCACCGAATCCGAAACAAAAGAACTTCTTTGTCTCAGATTTGAGGGTACAAAAACGTGAAGATTTCTAGAAAGGCTTTCGGAGGATATTTTCCTTCATGATTCTTGTAAACCTTTACGAATTGATCATGAAAATATTCTATGACCCAATTGTTCGACGTACGGATGTTTTTTGATCAGGTTACTGTGTTATCAGAACAATGTCTCTGACTGATCTCCGATTCTAGTCGAAGTGATAATCTGATCGAATTTTGGTTCTAATCACGGTAATCTTCCAGATCTTACTTGAGTTCTAACTGCGGTTTTAAGTCTAATTGCAGTATCAGTACTAGTCATGGTATAACATTTAAATACGATTCTGGTCGCAGAACTGGAATTTACCTGTGTATGAGTGGTCGTAAAGACATTTCTTGTCGCCATATTTTCGCACAGAAGTTGTAAAGAATATTCAAGTGATATGAAGAGAAAGAAATCTTTATTTCTGGTATTCTTTACATACAAAAAGGATACCGGCGACCAGAGCGTCGACCTGATCCGAGAGCAGTTTGCAAAGTTCTCCTAGGGACATGTTGTCGTCCGTAGGATCTACGCTGGCAACCCCCAGGGAACTAGCAACTACTCTAAGCCTATCTACATCATCCCTAACAAGAGATGCACTATTATTCCTAATCAAATCGGAGAGTTCTCGCTGTTGCTGAGCGTGATCCCTCTCCCGACGGAATTGGCGCGCCTCTTCATGGGATCTTTCAAAACATTCTGCCAGATGCAGAATCGCTGAAGACATCTCTTAGGTCTTCTTCTCCAGAGCCTCTTTTTCCCCTTGGAGAGTCTATCCGAGGGGGGGAGACAGGATCTCAGCAGGCTGATCGCTGGGGGCTTCGATCTCTTACATTTGCAAATCTTAGTTACACTAATTGTAACAATGAGTAAAAGGAGATAGAGATAATCACCTGTCTTCACAAGTGACAGGTTTGTATAGGCATCCCAGAAAGTAGATCACCCGATAAAGTTCAAGGATCATCATATGGTGGAAGTGCGGCCTTCCCACCATAAGATTGCTTCCCCAAGCCAAGTTGAGGATCATCTGGTCGAGGAGGAACAACCTTCCAACCAGAAGATTGATCACCCGAACAAAAATAGGGAGTATTGGGATGAAATGGAGAAAGGTGAGAAGATCGTCCCTCCAAAGGTGGAGATGAAAGTTCGACCTGCCGAGGTGCATGGATGGGAAGAACTAGAGGAACTGAAGGAAGAAAGAACAATGATGTGTCTTTCACCTTTGTTCTGCTGGATGATCCCTCGTCAACCTTGGGTTTCTTCCTTGAAGGAGACAGATCTTTGGACGTCTCTAAGTCCTGCTCGAAAACTTCTTCTTCATCACTCTCAATCTCGATGATGTTGTGATTTGCCATCGAGAAGTGTATTAGAGGAAGGGAAGATGGCTTTGGAAGAAACTTAGTCGGGAAGAGGAATTGTGAAGCTTTGGAATCTGAAGGCTTCGGTATTTATAGCCGCCAGGGTGACGGTTCAGTTTCCGAACGCCTCGAGTTTTTAACGCATTTACAATTTTACCTCGGGTTAGAAAATATTTCAATGGTGCCATCATTACCCGTCACGTATTACCCAGAGTCCGTCTCGGGGAACCAACCGCTACACTTAGTGCGCCACTAAGTGGAAGATTTGAGGCGTCGGATTAAATGTCCGATGTAAGTCTTAAAATTTGAAGTTAACACGTCCCTTCGTTCTCTTCAAATTTGGGGGCTAGCTGACGAAGATTGATACCCGAGCCAGTTCAAATAAATACACGGCTGGTTTAGGACAGACTCGAACCAGACAAGCACCTGGTGGTGCGAACTCAAGTCATTTCAAGAAGCACAGGCATGAGGTCGCAGGCTTTACACGATCAGACCGTAGCTAGTGCACGGTCAGGAGTTCGTATGCCATACGCGAATAGAAGACCGCAGATGGTGCGCGGTCAGCGAACAGCGCGCGGTCAGAACACCTTCGACCAGGGGACGCGGGATTGATCTGCCCTTATAACAGGGATATCCCGTGTATCTCGAATATTCTTCCACGTACGGAGACAACCGTCAGGAGGTTAAGACGTGCAATTAGCTATAAATAACACGTGTTAAACCTGTGTGGGAGTTAGGAGCGATTGCCAAAACTGCACCCAAGCAACTGTTTGATGCCGTTACAACTTGGCGCCCTTTCGACCAGTATAAAGGAATAGCCCAATGCATCAAACAGGGGCATCGGATCGAACGATCGAACAACCAAAAGACAGTAGTCTAAGTTAGATAGCTTTCATAAGCCTTCCAGGCATTGTCTTGTGCAAACACATAGGAAAAATCTTCGCCTGTGAAGATCTTTTCCGCAACTCTGTAACTCTTTTTACCGTACATAGTGAAATCCTAACAGGACGTAGGGCTATTACTCCCACCATCGAGGGCCCGAACCTGTATAAACCTCTCTGTGCTCCAGTTCTCTTTAATTCATCATACCTTCCCAGAGGGACACCCTGAAAGGTCTCACAACCTACAAATTTTGCATAAGTTCGGCTAAGGACCACGAGTCCGAATCGTCGACAATGTGTTCTTTCCTTAGACACCAAAGTTGACAGCTTCTGGTTGTCAAGTATAAGCTTTATGTTTCATGAGGGGTTAAAAGATGTCACAACATCTATATGCATGAAAATAACCATTAGTTAGATGATCTAACATGCATAACTATGACTATATTTAACTTTCATTGGCAATAACCTTGGCCAGGAAAGACCGCAACTGCTTTCGCTCACACCATGAAGGAAAGCATTTTGCTGAGCGGGGCTTATTAAAAAAACCTTATTATGTGTTCTTTCCTTAAACACCAAGTTGATAGCTTTTGGTTGTCAAGTATAATCTTTATGTTTCATTATTATTATTATTATTTTTGAATTAACTACATTAATAAAATTTTTGAACCAATCTGATTGGTTTAAATCCCCTTATGCCAGTCATATTAACTCCAATATGAATATCTAGAATAGGCAACTAATGTCATATGTAGATCTAATCTATACACATATGATTTAGAAGATCCAATCTACTATTGTCATATAAACCCTAACATCACCTCCATCTAGCCCATGCTAGGATCATTAGACATTAGTTCATATTAAAGTAGGCCAAAAAATTGTTCATCACAACACTTGGATGTCAAAACAAACATGTATAATGAAACTTATAAGGTAACAGATTGAATAAACTAGTAGATCTAATCTACTATAACTTCATATATCACATATATATTATTAATCCAGATCTAATACTATACACGATGGCTCTGATACCACTGTAGGAAACCAAGTAAGCTACACAAGCAAAATTTCAAAAATTTTACTAGAAGGCTGCAAGTAATAGATCATAAATTAGATTGTTAACAACAACGGAAGCAGATTTAGTGAAGAGATCGAATGTTCACAGCAACGGTTTGCAGATCATCCTGATCAGCAGATGTAGATGACAATAATCGCTCACGGATCGTTCTAATCAGCGCAGCAATTGTAGCAACGCCTCTACCAGTTTCCACACGTATTGGGATGGAACGTCGTGCGATGGTGTGCTAGCACCAACGTGCACGACAAGGGTTTAGGGGCTATTTAAAGGGAATGGTAGCTATGGCTTTTTTTGATGGTCCTCAAAGGCCATCATCCCTCTCTTTATATAGAGTCATGCAGAAGAAATCCTAACAGATTAGGTTTCCTGATGTGATCTGAATCTTATCCGAACTGCCCATGCAGAAGAAATCCTAATAGATTAGGTTTCCTGATGTGATTCAAATCTTATCCGAACTGTCCATGCAGAAGAAATCATAACAGATTAGATTTCCTTAAGTGATATGAATCTTATCTGACTGCAGGATAAGTCGAACATTAAATCTTCGTATCTGATATGTAAACTCCATAACAGTTCCTTGTGGCAATATTCCTATGGTCGGGTCAGTAGATATAGCTTCAACCCTTTCAGATTGAATGTCTGCAATTATTTCTTGAACAATGGTCTAAGGATTTCCCTCAGCCATTGTGTTTGTGTCCGCATCCTTTGTGACTTCCATTGCAGGTAAATCACTTGATACAGATGGAGTCAGCAAAATGACGAGCACAGGATTTACAAACAAGATTGCAATTTACAAAAGTAATGAATCAAGTCTTGCAAAGATCAAAAGTTAGCAGGAAAGGATTCCTTTACCTGATTTGAAGCCCCATCAAGCTTTGGGGGCTCAATGTTGCGTTTCTGGGCGACAATAGTAAAGCCAGTGATTTAGTCACAACATCATCAGAGCCTATCCTTGTTTTCCTCTTCTTAAACAAGACAATGGTCTCCTCTTCCTGCATATTCAAAAGATGATTCATGTTTGCAATGTAGTAACTTTCGCGGAGCATGATATTATTATCGCAAGGGCTCCTTCAACGTTTGCGGGGGGCGTCACCAGGTCTGGGCTCGCTGAGACTATGGCCGTAGAGTCCTCTGCGACCATGGTTGTAAAAGTTCTGGCCTCAGGGCTAGCAACCTTCCTTGTGACCGCAAGTTCTCCTGCAGCCATAGGATCCACTGCCGCAATAGTTTTCTCTACTATCGCGGTCAGTATGTTGGCAGTGTTGGGGGTGGAAGGTACCTCTGGAATGGATATCTCTAGAGGGTTTACCATTCTTCTCCTTCGACGGATCAGAGGAACTTCATCTTCCTCATCCTCGCTCCCCTCACCCTGTACGATTAAGAAGTGACTCCTATTCGTACATGGTATAACAAGGGGAAGAGAAAACCTTACTGCAGCAATTTTAGCATCGGTTTTCTTTGCCTTCGGTGAAGCTCCTCTTATAGTCTTCGCCTTGGTTGCTCCAGGAGTTGGCTCCTTCATCTTCTTGGCTTTGGAAGAGATCATTTTTACTCTCTTCGATGCTGGCCTCCCAGAAGGCCCAATATCATCCACAAGACATTTTGTCTTGATGACTTGCCCTTCCAGCAGCTGTGTCATTCAACAAGTTTACTCCTTGATGATCAATGTCAACGTACATACATGAACAAGCTTTCTCGAAAGAAGATTTACCTTTTGACGTTCTTGTTTGACGTTGTCACTTCTGTCGACCAGGCTCTGCGGTCGGGGTGAGCCTAGTGCTCCTTCCGTTGCCACGCTTTACAGCTTCAGAAGGTTGTTTGTCCTCCTATCTATCTCTGATGGGGACAGGGCTGCTTATCATGGCAATCATTTAGTATAAATATCAGATTGTCAACAATTTCACATATTTTACGTGTGCAAACTTACCCTGGTTATAGTCCAAGGTGTTGTCCATCATAGAACACACCTCCCAGGCTGGATGTTCCCTTTTCTTCAAGGGACTCATCCTATTCTTCACAAAGTCACGAATGATATCTCGTGCGGTTAGTCCAAGCTGGACTAAGTGAAGAATCATCTGGGACTATTTCTGTAAGTCTTGGCTTAAAATGGGAGCAGCATCCATTTCACTGCTCTTCTTTGGTCGCCGGTTCTCAAACCAGAGACTACTCTATGCCGATGTGGCACAATAGAGCCATTGTTGGTTCCATCCGTGCACAGAGTCATGCAGCGGGAAGGAGGGGTAATCTTTCTTCTCCCTCAGGTGGAAGTATACGCACCCTGCTGCACTGGAACTCTTTGACCATGCCGAGAAGTAAAACCGTCGGAACAGATCTACGCATGGCAATACTCCAACAAAATCCTCACACAAGTGTTGAAAACAGCCAAAATGAGGATAGCATTGGGGTGGAGGTTTACCAGCTCCAAGTCGAAGTGTGCCAGGATATCTTACAGAAATTTGCTTTCTGCCAGACGAAATCCACACCACAGAAAGTCTTCAAAAATCACCAGTTCGTTCTCTTAGACATTGGGGATTTCTTCTTGTTTCCCCGCAGGCCGCCAGTTGATTAGCAGCTGAGGGGGAAGAATTTCCTCATTCTCCAGTGACGAGGATTATCACCTGAGCTAGTTTGGTTAACACATGTTGGGTTTAAGTCAAGTTCGAATATGATATGTGTATATGTGTCTTAGTAGTTGTTACGGTTGCCGATGGACACATAGTTTGTTTATGATCGTAGCCCTTGCGCGATCATGAGGCCGCAGACAGCGCGCGGTCAGAGAGTCGCTGACTACATGTGACCAGGATAACTCGGGGGTATTTGAATCTTTACCAAACACGTTTCCAGGATTAAGGATAACTTCTCCCATGTATGAAGATAACCTCCAGGAGGTTAACGTGTGCGGTTATCCACAAGTGCACGTGCTTAACCGATGAAAGAAATGGGTGCGGTTATACGAACTGCACCAGGACAACCGTCTCAAACCACTTCGCATCTGACGTCCTTTCGTTCAGTATAAAAGGATGTTCGATGCACGATGTAGAGGGAAGTTAACAAGCAAGACCACGAGTCAACAAATCTTGAAGACTTAGGCATAGTTAGATGGAAAGAAATATAGAAGAGATCATCGTCTGTCATAATCTCTTCTCATTTGTGAACCGTTTTGCTCCTATAGTGAAATCCTAATAGGACGTAGGGCTATCACTCCCACCATCGAGTGCCCGAACCTGTATAAATTCTTGCATCCCTACTGTCATTGCTTACCCTAACTTACCTGATGGCACATTGAAAAGTCTCACATACAACTCACAAATCTACGTAAGATCGATAGAGGACCCCAAGTCCAAATTGTCGACATCCAGTGCTGCTAAACTCTCAGTGTCGCAATGGCTTGATCGTCTCCAGGATGCCATCACGGTGAAGATCTTTGGAAAGATGAGGGTTTTTGGTGGTGATGAGAGCAAAGGTGAACAACGAGGGTTTTTTGCCGCGGAGTGGCAGATGTAAAAGAGGGTTCTTTGAAGCTTCTCAACGAAGGTAACTCCTTTTATATGCCCAAGGCCACTACCTACTACATTCATTATTTTAATGTTTTCTCATAACGGGTTTTCACGGATTGAACCCAAAACCATACGTTAACCCTAATAGAATTTGAAACAAAATGCATCTTTTTGGAAATTGAAAGGTCATTTTATTTCACATTCGGGGGCTATAGTACAAATAATGGGATTTTGTGATCTTAGTGCTACTCTATGGTCTCAGGGTAATCCTAAGATCTCAGTGCTACCTGTGGTCTCAATGTAATCATGTGACCTCAATGTTCCTTATGGTCTCAAGGAAATTCTGTGTGCTTAGTAAGTACACAGACCATACTAATAATATCTCACATGTGAATATTATGGTTATGGAAAGATTTATGTGTAATCATTTTATTCATAGAGAGATTTTGTCCTGGTTTTCTGTTACTATAACCATGGACATAGTAAGAATTACTTGTGGATGCTATGGTTGCGGAGACATTTACCTGTAACCATTTTTCACGCAGAGGTATTCACTCAAAATCAAATTGAGAATTCACAAAAGATTATAGATTATACGAAATCATTGTAAAGAAAAAGAATTTTATTTCTTACATTCTTTACATAAATAAGGGATGCAGGTGACCAAAGCGTCAACTTGACCCGAGAGTAATGTACAAAATTCTCCAAGGGACATGTCATCGCTAGTGGGATTAACACTAGCTGCCCCAAGAGACTCTGCCACGTCCCTTAATCTATCTATATCGTCTCTTATAACGAGACTACAAGTAGTCCTAAGTGAATTGGAGATATCCATCTGCCCTCGCACGAGGTCAAGCTCTTCGCGAGCCAACCTCGCATCAAGGACAGCCATGTTATGGCTCTTCCTCAGGCGATCGACAACCATGCAGACAGTATCAAGGTTGTGTCCTCGCTTGAGGGATTGCTCCTCAATCCTTTCTTTTTCTTCTTGGAGAGTTCTGCACAAAGCAATCCTCTCCTTCAGAAGAACCTCCATCTTCTCAAGCTGTTCGCTGAGGACCCACAGGGCTTTGTCCTCCTGTATGTACATGAGTTAGTTCCAAGACTATGCAACAAGGACATAAGGTGTGGAGAATTATAACCTGGGTGGCAAAAACTGAGGGTGGAACAGAAGTTGGATGCAAAGCAGAAGCTTGGGGTAATGTGGCAACCCAGGCTTCAGTTCCCATTAGCTTCTTGGATGAAGTTCCACTGGATGAGCCTGCATCATCCCCAAACCGCTGCTTCGAAGATGTCGAATCCTCGAACATCTAAACAATTCCAAAATGTGTTACTTTGGAAACATCCAACCAAAAGGAAAGATTCACGCAGATTCTTTAGAAGAGAATTACCTTCTGAAGTGCCTATTCAATCTCATCTTCTATTGCCATTTCTTCTTCATCGCTCTCAACAATCTTTTTGGAGTCTCGGTTCACCATGGAGATGACAACAGAGAAGGAGAATTGAAGTAATAAGTTGAGAAGAAGTTCTAAAGAATTAGCAAATGAAAGCTTGTAAGTCTTATAATAAAGGCCCTCACTATTTATAAGGCCCGGAGGCGTCGGTTCGTATTCATAGAAGCCTTGAGTTCCTAAAAATGCACTTAAGTTTTTGCCTCGATTTATTGCCAAAAGCTTCATGATGACTTGTTGAATTTATCTCAAAGTTCTTCTTGGGAAACCAACCGACACGCATTAGAAGCAATGTCTTCAAAACAACAGAAGAAGGCGAAACGTCAGATGATATATTCTCGAATTTTTAAATTTGAAGTAATAAACTTTTTATTGCTTCAAATTTGGGGGGTAGCTGACGATGAATATTTCTTGGGCTACTCATCTATTCATTAAATATATCATGTTTAAGATATTTCAGATATGGTATATGGCTCTATGGTCACAGAGCTCGGTTTCCTGTGAACCAAAAGGTCGCATGACTAATGTTGACCTTCATACTGACCTATGGTCGCAGACTATACGCGACCATAGCATCGAGAGAGTCATGTCTAATGTGAGTTGTGACTCAGTCTTCCAGTCATGATTCCAGGATAAGATAACTTCCTCTCCTATTTCTGAAGATAACCACCAGGGAGTTAAGATATGTAGTTATCTGGAAACCGTATATCGGCAACCGTCTAACCTCCCAAAATTGCTCTATGTTGACACCTTCGATCATTAGAAAAGGGAAACAAGCATACCAGAGGTGATATCTTACAAAGACAAAGAAATACACATAGATATAGATAAAGAGATTGTTAGCTTTCCTCTATAACAATCTCCCCTCTTTTGTATTTATTTACATACATAGTGAAAACATCACATGACATAGGATTATTACTCAAATCCTTGAGGGCCCGAACCTGTATAATCTTCCGTGTCTCTAGTACATAATTATCTTAACTTACCTAGTGAGCGTCTCGAAAGGTGTCCACTTCCTACATAACTAAATTGCAAAAGATCGACTAAGGATCCAACTCCCAATAATCGACAGTTTGTACAGGGCCCTCTCAACCACTTCAATGCCTTCTCTGATGGTGGTGGCTGAACCATTTGTTGCCGCGCCAGTGGCAACTAATATGGCGGAATTATCTGCCACGAGCGAGGCAGCAGCAGAACCAGCGGCTGTTGAGACGCCTCCACAACCACTCCAGTTGAAACTAAAGTTGCACCTACGCATGTTGTCAAAGAGAACCCTGCGACCATCATTAGTGGGGTGATACAAGATATCCAGTCCATTGAACCTGCCAATGATGGAGAGACTGAGGTCATAGCTACAACCACAACCATGGGGATAAGCAAATAGGCAGGTACTTCTGCTCCCCCTCTGGTCAAATAAATTGTGCCTCCCTCTAGTTTGGGAGAGCAAGGAGAAGATGGGACACAAGAAATGGTGGTCCAACCCATTGAAATCCAGCGCCCTGCCCAGGACTTGAGCATTTAGTCCCAATTCTTAGATAAAGTTGGGCAAGTGCGGTATAGCTTGGCTTCTACCAGCCAAATAGCTAGGTTCGGGGACCACCCAGAGAGGTACCTCAAAAAGCTCTTAGAGGTAAGTAAAAGTCTTTACCTCACAACTTCGAGTGTTTCTTCGGGAATCTTCTTCAAATACTTCCTATTTTGTTCTATTCAGAATGCTGCTCGTGATGTGGCCATGTTTGGCCTGCTGGTGGAGTGGTTCAAGGCCTCACAAATAGAGTGCGACAAGTTAAAGCAAAAAGTACGTTGCTCCAAACTCAGTCCCTTATAAATTTTAATAATAATTTATGTTGTCGCAGGGGAAAATCTACTTTGCTAGAGGAGGTTGCCAATGAGCGCAACAGCAAAGAGGTTGGGATCATTGAGCGCTCTTCTCTAGGGAGGGAAATGGCCGAAGCCCAGAGGGTAAGCAGTGAAAGGCTTGCTGAAACTCTGGCGCTTGGGGCCAAATTGAAGGACGCTGAAGACAAAATGGCGACCTCGGAGCAGAAAGCCCTATTCCAATACTCTCCCAAGGAAAAGCCGAGTGCCTTCAGATGGTTGCCGCCAACTACAGACCAGGATGGATGGTAAGTTCGTTTTGGCATAAACTTCCATTTCATTTAAAAACTTTATGAATTTTATGAGCTCAATCGAATTTGTCTCTTCCTCTGCTCAGAACAAAGAGAGGAGAATACTAAGCTGGCTGAGGAGAAAAATCTCTATGAAGGAGGAGCATCAAGTGTGGAAATGATTTAGATAAACTTCAACAACTCATCAGCTGCTTCAGGACGGCCAAAGAGAAGGCCGAAGAGACCACAAAGCTTGCCCTCAATGAAAAGGGTGCCTAGGAAGAAACCATCAAAAGATGCGGTCTTATAGAAAAAGATACCTTCACTAATTTTCAGGAGGTCACAGACTCACTAAAGGTTGATGTTATTGATCCTAAGAAGGATGATTTTTCCTTTGGAGAGTCATGCAAGTTGGTCGCGGCACAAGCTAATCTCCTAGTCGCAAACATTCCTGAAATTGAGAGGAAGCACATAGAGGTGATGAAGAATGATGTTACATCTGTAGCCTCTGCCATCCTCTACAAACTTAGGCTTCGCCATGGTCTGAATTTAAATCTAAATCCAGTGGTGGAAGACGCGACATTCAACAACCAAGACTAGATGGACGCAATCATGGCCGAGGTCAAGCTTTTGATCGAAAAATTACTGCACGACCTTGGCCTCTTTTAAAGGCAGTCGACGATTGATACTCTGGTCAATTAAAATATAAATCCAATGGTGGAAGACGCGACATTCAACAGCCAAGACTAGATGGACGCAATCATGGCCGAGGTCAAGCCTTTGATCGAAAAATTACTGCACAACTTTGGCCTCTTTTAAAGCCAGTCGACGATTGATACTCTGGTCCTTAGTCGAACTTACGCAAAATTAGATGATGAAATGTGAACCCGATCTAAGGTGAAACTCAAGTAAATCAGGGTATCTATGTCTAAGGAAGAAAGGAATTTATACAGGTTCGGGCCCTCTGATGATGAGTAATAGCCCTACTCCAGTTGATTTTGCCTTATGAATATCAAGGTTTACAAGGGGGGAATAAGAGATGCTCTTAGATGAACTGAGAACAATCTCCTATTCTTTGTTACACAGTGTATGACAATCTACTGTTTCTATCTCTAAGGTCTTGTGTCTTGAATCTTTGTTCAGATATCCCTTTTATTCCGGCGATCCCCCTTTTTATAGCTTGTCTCCAGTTACCGGAATGAAGGTCGCTGGGAGGCAAACGTGTGCCAGCTATAATATGCAATTTTGCCTGTTTATATTTGCACCTTTAAGTCCTTGGCAGTTACCAGAAATTAATTAAGGAGACTAAAGATATCCAAGGCGGCGGTAGTGGTCGAATAGGCTTAACTACTGGGTATGGTCGAATAAGTCTAACCATATCACTATTGGATGTTTTGGCTCTTCAGTTGCCATGGTCACGTATTGACTACAACCAGGTATTGTCATTCTTTCACTCTCCATGACCACGGGAAGATGTCTCTGTGACCAGGGTATTCGTGGGTATGTGAGACTATGAACTGCTCGGCCTTAGTATTGTGGGTGTCTCGAGACTACAGACCCCGCGACAATACAGGCTGAGACCATAAAATAGGTCATGTCCAGAATATCATGAACTATCCTATTGTCTCCCTCTTAGGTCCCTGAGACCACAGAGAGGTATGCAAATAATTTAGATCTTGTTCTATAGCCCTTGTGACTATAGAATGGCAAAGGTCACTAACTCGGGTTTAATCCTTGTCAGCTAGCCCCCGAATTTGAAATAACAAGTTATATACTTTGTTGTTTCAAATTCTAAATCCTTTAATTTAATTATATAGACATTCTGACGTTTCACCTTCTCATATTGCAATTTTGGAAAGAAACGCTTCGTTTTCCCACCGTGTGCCGCTATGTTTCCCAAGAAGAACTTTGGGTGTGGTTGTCAGGCCATTATGAAGTATTTTGTTGCAACTCAAGGTTAAAACTTATAAGGCATCCTTCAAGAACTCGAGGAAATGGATATGAACCGTCGCTTCTAAGTTCTATAAATACCTAGCCTTTGCGTTTTAAATCTTCAAGCTTTTGCTAATAAGTCTTACAACCTTTTTTTCATCTTCTAAGTTTCTTCTTCTTTGTTTCTATTCCAATGGCAAGCCAAAGCTCTAAACAACCCTGTTGTGGTATAAATGTACCACCGGCAGGTTTTACTGTAAGACTTGACATGGGAAAGATGGCGCGAACTGACCGAGTGACCGGTCACCTCCCACCGGCAACACAGAAATTGACACGATGATTTTTATACAGGTTCGGGTCCCGGTGGGGGCCCTAGTCCTATCAGCACCCTCCGAATGTGAGCCCGCTAGGGAGGTGCTCTATCGGGGAGAGAGGTCTCCAAGGGAGCCTATCGTTTTTGAGTGTGTAAAATGAATTGGAGTTGGTCACAAATGAGATACAAGGGGGGTATATATAGGCCCCAAAACATGTAAAAAGACTTAAAAGCCCTAGCTATAGCCATCTGATCGAGGGGCATTGATGCCATTTCACCGACCGAAGGGCTTGGATGCTTGACAAGTGTCCTGGTTAGTTCCCAAGGCCCCCTTTATGTCACCCGCACGTGACCTCGCACGAGGGACCACTGTGGCTTTTCCCGAGGGACCTCTGAGGTTTTCCACGGAAGGCCTTCGAGACTTTTCCCGGTAGCCCTCCGGGGTTTTGCTCGGTAGCCCTTCGGGGTTTTCCACAGAAGGCCTCCGGGACTTTGCCCGGTAGCCCCCCGGGGTTTTCCATGGAAGACCTCTGGCACTTTTCCTGGTAGCTCTCCAGGGTTTTCCTCGGAAGGCCTCTGGTACTTTGCCCGGTAGCCCTCTGGGGTTTTGCCTGGTAGTCCTCCGGGGTTTTCCACGGAAGGCATCTGGGACTTTGCCTGGTAGCCCTCTGGGGTTTTCCACGGAAGGCCTCCGGGACTTTACCTGGTAGGCCCCCGGGGTTTTGCCCAGTAGCCCTTCAGGATTTTCCACGGAAGGCCTCCGGGACTTTTCCCAGGAAGCTCTGGGATTTTCCCCCAATAGCAACCCCCGAGACCCCCGAGGACACATGGTGCCCTCAGAGGGTATGCATAGAACTTGGCCCCGGGTAATGCTTCGCCTTCTGGGACACTCCTCGAACCATGCGCAATGCTTCGGCTCCCGGGCTATTTACCCGCGTGAGCCCTCGATTCACGCACGCACCGTACGACATCTCAATCCTCACGCGGCCCTTCGATATCCACGCAACGGTTTGAATCGATGGCCCAGATGGATCCAGGGACACGTGGCGCCCATCCGAGGCTCCCTCCGTCGCTTATAAATAGGGGGGCCTCGACCTGGACACTCATTTTCCCTAACTCCAGAAACTCGCTCTCTGGAAGGAGGCAATTGGAGGGCCTTCAAAGTGCGCTCGCGCGAAGAGCCCCGTGAACGCCCGAGCGTCGGCCCCAGGCTCTCCAGCGGGGACTCCCACCAAGACGCCAGTGAAGACACTGGGGAAGACCCCGACACAAGTGCCGGCGAAGACGCCAGCAAAGACGCCGGCAAGGGTGCCGGCCACTTCCTTCACAACGCCTCCGACGCCTCTGGCGGCGACATCCCCAGAGGCAGGACATCCCGGGCCAACTGGAGGCCTGGCTTTGTCATTGCCCCGCCCCATCTCCCCGGGCACCGGCCATCCCGGGGGAGTGATAGCCGGGGAAGGACATGGTTTGGACTCGGAGATGTACGCTCCGAGTCCTTCTCCCCCGCTTGCCGCTCCGGAGACTCGCCTGCTGCCGCCGCGGCGGGCGGGGGGGAGGGGGGGGTTGGTTTCTGTTCGGTTCAAGACCCCAGGTGGGGCCTACCCACTGGTGTCCTTCATTGCCCCGGAGGCCCCTCCCCGGAGGTCTCGGCGCCCCCCCCACCCGGGAAGGGCAAGGGGCTCTTCAACAACCCCGGGGTCCCGGGCCCTGTGATGGACCTGTTGTCCAACTCCTCCGGCAGCGGGGGCTCGAAGGACGTCAGAGCGACGGGTGGTGAACTCCCCTGGCGGGGGTCTCCCCGGGACACGCTGGGGGGAGACTACGGGCAGCTCCTCTCCTCCGGACTCGGGGTAAGTTCCTGTTGTGCGGGCTCTTCACTTGGTTTTTGTACATCGCCTAATCTTCTCTTTGCTTCAGGCCGTCACGCTGGTCCGGGAGTTCCAAGCCCGAGTCTCGGAGCGCCTCCGGGCGAGCAAAGAGGCCCTAGCCTCCTAGTGCTCTGACAAGGAGAAAGTGCTCGGAGACTTGGTGGTGGTCAAGGGGCTGTGCTTGCCGAGCGGTCCGAGAAGGATCGGGTGCTCGGGGAGTTGGAGGTGACCCGGGCGTGGCTCACCGCTGTCGAAGCCGCTGCCTCCCGGCTCCGGAGGGAGCTGCGCTCGTAGAGGAAAGTTCTCCAGGAGGCGGAGGCCTCGGGCGCTACCGCGGTGACCACCGGCGGGAGGATGATCCGCTCAGCCCTCGAGGTGCTCGGGGTCGAGCTTGGATCGGGGAGCGGCCCAGACCCAATAGCATCGTCAGTCCAAGAGGATACGTATTTCCATGATACATAAGTCTCTTTGATCCCAGTGGCCGCTGACGTCCAGGCCTGGGGCCTTATCGTCCCGGCGATCGCTCTCGCGGAGCACGATGGAGTGGGCGCCAGGGTCATCGGGGAGTTGCTTCCCGGGAACTTCCCTGGCGACAGGGGCTCGAGGAGTTGGCCGGGGTTCTCTTTGACCGGGTGTCCGGGGCGATCGACCCAGACATAACGCCCCCGGGGACGGTGTCGACGGCGTCGACAACAGCGGAGGTTCCCCCGGGGGGGAGGGGGCAAGAATGGGCAAGTATGAGCTCCCCCCCGGCCTTTTAGTTAGGCTTTTTTCTTTGTAGGTTTTTTGTTCCCAGTAGCTTCATAGAGGAAGCCCCAGAAAGCTTTGTAAATCCTTTCACTTAATGAAATGAAAAGATTTTTTTTGCTGAGTCTTGTCTCATTGTAAGCGGGCGTCCCAGGGGCCCACTCCCGTGAGGGAGTTCTGGAGCCCAGGGTGGTGCGTCCCAGGGGGCTCCCTGGTGGCCCGAGAGTTTACTCCCAAGGAGGAGTTTTCGAGCCCCGGGTGGCGTAGCCCAGGGGAGGCCCAAGCGGCTCTAAACCTATTGAGCCTTGCTACCGGGGGACGAGCTAATTGCCCAGCCGCCAAGCCTCCTTCTGAGAGAGTGCTGGAGAGCGCTCCCCGGGAGCCGATTCGGCTATGATGGCTCCCGCAGTGGCACTTGGACAATTTTGACAATTGCCGCGCCGAGCTATCTCCTTCAATGTGGGGGTCTCGGAGGCTCCTGCCGCTTCAAATACGCCCTCCGGTCTGCTACGAGTACTGGCCGGAGGAGGTTCTCCGGAGCGCCCAATGGAGGGTCAGGTGCCTGTACAAAGATATTTCCCGGGAGCTCAAGGAAGGCCTCCGGGATTACTAGGCGTAGCTGCCCACTGGAGGGGTTTGTCCTCCGGAGAAGTCCCCCGTGGGAGCCTAACTCCCCGGGTTGTATCTTATATGTCTCTGGGCATTGCTGTCCCATGGACACTAGCCTTCCGGGGGGGGGGGGGGTTGTCCCCCGATTCGATGTATGAATAAGGTTTCGAATTTTCCTTGCGATGTCTTGAAAATTATCTGACACGTCGAAATTCTTTTCTTATTGTCTCCTGTCCTGGCTCGGGCTATCCCCCCCGCCCCCACAGTGGGGTCCGACTTGGTTCCGCGCGCTATGGGTAAGTAACGAACAAGCCCGGACGTCAATAACTACCAGGGTCACACAGCCCCTGGTCGAAGGTTCCGACGTGCGACCACGAATTCTCCCAACCAAAAAATTTCCACGGCCGGTAAGGATTTCCTCAGTCAAGATTCTTGGCTGAAAAATTCTGGAGAGCTGGTCGAGGAAATCCGAGTTGAAAATTTTTGAGGTCCGGTAAATGAGAACGGTTGAAAATTCCCGGTCGAAAATTTCCGAGGTTCATGAGAACTAGGTTGCCGCTTACCCCCTCAGTCCATGAGGAGTTACTGTAAGCCCGCCCTATGGGAGTGGGAGCTCCCGTCGTAGGGACTTCTAGGCTACGATAGCCTACGTCCTCCTAGGGAGGGCATCCTCCCAGAGGGCATCGCCTTGGGGATGGTAAGTAAATAATCTGCAAAAATTTCTAGTTGAACAACAAAAAACCATTTGTATTGATAGGAATTGAAATACAACGCCTCCCCCCGCGGAACCGCGGTGGGGGAGGGAACAATGTATACAACGCCTCCCCCGCGTAATCGCGGTGGGGGAGGGAACGGCGAATACAATGTCTCCCCCCATGAAATTACAATGGGGGGCGGGAGAGTAGGCCCAGAGGCTATATGTAGAACTTGCGGAGCACGGCCATGTTCCAGGTATGCTTCAACTCTTGGTCTTCGAGGTTGGAGAGCTCATAAGCCCCCGAGCCCAGGACTGTGGAGATCCTTTATGGGCCTTCCCACTTGGGGGAAAGTTTGCCCTGTGCCTGGGGGTCAGTCACGCCCTTAAGGACAAGGTCCCCAAGGCGGAAAGCTCTCTCATGGATGCGCCGATCATACGCGCATGTCATCTCGTGCTCGTAGATGGTGTGGCGGAGGAGCGCTCGGTCGCGTTCTTCCTCGACGAAGTCAATCTCCAGTCGCCGGTTCGCTTCATTGGTTTGGTGCGCTGCGGGCGCGGCTCCGTCTAAGAGCTCGACCCACAGCGACTGGAACCCAATCTCCGAGGGGAGGACTGCCTTGGCCCCGTACATGAGCAGAGGATGCTCGGGAGCTCCTCTGCCCACGCGCCTCACCAAGAGCCGCTTGCTCGAGTCGCCGGTGCAATCCTTGTACGATCACGCCATTGACCCTCTCGATGGCTCCGTTGCTCTGAGGGTGAGCCACGGAAGAGAAGTGGAGGGTAGCCCCAAAGCCTTCGCAGAACACCCTGAAGTATGTTGAGTCGAAGTGGGTCCCGTTGTCGATGGTGATTTCATGGGGGACCCCGTAGCGACATACGATGTTGTTCCAGAAAAACCACTGTACCGCGCGGGAGGTGATGCTGGCCAAGGGATCGGTCTCCATCCATTTGGAGAAGTAATCCACTGTGATCACCGCATACTTGTAGCCCCCGGGCGCCAGAGGGAAAGGACCAAGAAGGTCCATCCCCCAGTGCGCGTAGGGCCAGGTAATGGGGATGGTCTGCAATGTCGCGAAGGTTAGGCTGGAGCTCTTAGCCATTTTTTGGAAGGCCTCGCATGCGGAGACAAAGTCTCGTGCATCGCGGACAATGGTAGACCAATAAAAGCCTTGGTGGAGAACTTTCACTGCGACCGCGCACAGGGCCAAGTGAGACCCGCAGCTCCCCGAGTGATTTTCCTCGAGGGGAAGCTCTACAAGCGGGAGGCAGTAGAGGAGGGCGGAAGCCCCCTACTTGTAGAGCCTCCCCTCTAGCAGCAGATACGCCCATGCCCTGGCACGGAGGCGCTTGGCCTCGGTGTCGCTGGGAGGCTCCCCCTCCCCCCTTATGAAGGAGATGAGGGGATCCATCCAGGATGTAGCCCGGATGATCTCAGAGACCTCCGGGGCGCGGGCCTCAGGGTCCGCACCCAGAGGGGTCACCGAGGGTTCGCGATGATCTCAAGAAAGGCGCCCCCGGGGAGAGCTTCCCGGTGTAGCTTCTAGGCCCCTAAAGAGTGTTTTGGTAATTAATGACAATTACAAATGTTGAACTAACGTTACCTGTTAAGTTGTGTCAAGAACAAACTCAAAAGACAGGATAATGAAAGGCAAAGAAAGAGCTACATGATGAAGAAAGGAGAGTGAGCAAAGAGGCAAAGGTATGGACGGAATAGGGTCCTTTTTACTTTTATCGGTCTAAGGTGATTACAGAAGAATTTTGACCGGATTATAGGATAGTCGTCGTACTATTAAGAGGAGCGTGTAATGTATCACTGAATAGTTCATCTATGTGCCACAAGTCATAAAAACAACTTGCATTGCCTACTAGAAGGTCATATCTTTTGAAAGTGCATTGTTCCATTCAAATCGGCCAAACTCAGTCTCAGTCGGTCTGACCGATTGTTAGCCGGTCTGACCGAATGTTGTTTCGGACTGACTGACAGTTATGTCAAAGTGTGTTTTATTTCTTAAAGAGGTCGCTCTGTCCGTAGTTAAACCCTAAGTCAGACTCCTAGAACTTCATGATCTAATTTTCTGGAACTTGATGTGTTAAGACAGTCTGATCGATTGTTGGTTCAGTCTGACCGCTAAAATGGTCTGACCGAGTTTTTGTACTACGGTTTGACCATGTGGCCGGTCTGTCCGAAGTTCTCGGCCTAACCATAAATCGTGTCCAGAAACCATGTCGCCTCTGGATGGTTTCACGGTCTGACCGCCATTGGCTCCGGTCTGACCGTGAGAGTGCCCGACAAGGGCAGGTGAGCATTTATTGCACCTGTTTAATACCGTTGCAATTGCGGCGGTCTAACCGGGCTTATACCTGTGGTCTGACTGCCAAGTGATCTTTTTCTCTCAACGGCTTATAACGGCTATATTTATTGTGGCGGGTATATATACTCCCATGCATTGTCCTGTTCATAACTTTTGGCTTATTTGTGAACATTGTCATCATCGTTGAGAGCTAAAACAAGTTTCATACACTCTAGTGTTCAATTTCTTGAATTTGAGAGAGTGTGCATTTGAGATCTTCTAGTGCATTGCATTTAGATCACTAAATCAACCTTGTGGCACTAGAAGAGTGTTAGGTGATCATCACCGGCTTGTTACTCTTGGAGTTTGCCGGCTCCTAGACGGCTAGGAGGAAGGTTTTGGAGAGCTCTTCAAGGAAGATTGTGAAGAAGCCTCAAAACATCTTGTGAAAGGGTCGAGCACGCCTTGCCGGAGCGGTAAAGTGCATCAATAGTGGAATCAAGGTTTGGATAACTCATCACACTAATCCGGCTCGAGATCTAGGTCACTTCTTGAGAGGAAGTCAACTAGATAGAGGAGCGGTTAGAAATTTGAGTTTGCCTCAACGTGGATTAGGGGTGATCAGCAAATCACCGAGACCACGGGATATATCCTTGTGTTAAATTGCTTGTTGTTCATCGTGTTTTAGCTACTTGCTCTCATTTATTATTAATTGTTTGATTAGATGATAATTTGTCAAAATCGCCTATTCACCCCCCTCTAGTCGATATCCTAGATCCATTTCAATTGGTATCAGAGCAAGGACTCCATATTTAGAGGATTTAACCATCTCGGAGTAGGATAACGATGGCTAGTGAGGGTCGGATTAACATTGGCAAACCACCACTCTTTGATGGATCAAACTATACCTATTGGAAAACTAGGATGATTGTCTATCTTAAAGCCATGGGTGGAAAAATTTGGAAAGTGGTGGATGAGGGGAGGGCTTCACAATTTTAGATGATGATGACATGACTAACCTAGATAGAGAAAATGCCTTAGCTAATGCTCAAGCCATGAATGTTCTTTATAGTGCTCTAAATCTAGGTGAATTTAATAGAATTTGTAAACTTGAAATGGCTCATGACATTTGGAGAAATCTTATGGATATTCATGAAGGAACCTCAATGGTCAAGGATTCTAAATTATTTATCCATAAGGGTCAATTTGAAAAGTTTGCTATGTTGCCCAATGAAGATGTCTCGGAGATGTTCAACCGATTAAATAACATAGTAAATGAGCTAAAAGGGCTTGGTACGGATGTCACAAATGTGGAATTTTGTCATAAATTTCTTAGAGCTTTACCTTCAAAATATGACACTATTGTAACCTTACTTGTGCGATCAAATTTGAAGAGTGTGACTCCTTTGGAGGCCTTGAGTGAAATTCTCACTCATGACATATTTAAGAAATCCCTAGAAGAGGTGCAAGATGAGGCTTCCGACTCCAAGAAGAAGAACATAGCACTCAAAGTTCAAGCCTCCAAAAGGGAAGATAATGAAGAAGAAAGCAATGAGAGAGACACCGATGAGGAAATGGCTCTCTTCGTGAGAAGGTTCAAGCGGTTCATAAAAAGAGATATCAAGGAAAGTCCTTCAAGAAAGAACAATCATCCAAAAGGAACCCATTTGAAGAAAGAAGATGTTTTGATTGCGGTGAAAAGGGCCATATCTCCGCACAATGCAAAAACAAGGAAGAAGAAAAATTGGTGAAAAAGAAGAAGTACGAAAAGGAAGGAGAAAGCAAGAAGAAGGTTTTCAAGAAATATTACAAGAAAAAGAAGGACGGACAAGCTTGCTTCATTGAATGGGATTCGGATGGTTCAAGTTCCGGTTCCGAAGATGAAGATGAAGCATCACCTAAAGGACTCGCTGGAGTAGCTATCAAGGAAGCTCCATCTCTATTCTCCACTCCTCATTGCCTCATGGCTAAAGGAGAATCTAAGGTATCATATGACGAAGATGAATACACTTATGATGACCTAGTTGAGATGATCACCAGTTTTGATGACTATATGAGTAAGGAAAAAGAAAAATTCAAGGAATTGAAGAAGAGATACAAAACTCTTCAAAATTCCTATGAGGAGCTAAAAACATCTCATGAGAGTCTCAAAGAAACTCATGAGATGCTTAAGGAAGCTCATGACTCATTAATTACTCATAAAGCCAACAAAACGGGTAATGACATAGGCATCATGTGCAATATTTTAAATGACTTGCCTATGATATCCACTTCTAGCATATCTACATCTTGTGAAGATTTAATTAAATTACCTTCTAGACCTAAAGTTGATGACCATGTGCTTAGTCTTGAAAACAATGAACTTAAGGACAAAATTGAAAAACTAACAAATGATCTAGCTAAATGCTATGTCGGAGAATCAAAATTAAGACATCTACTAGATAGTCAAAGGTTCTCCTTAAGAAAGGAAGGACTAGGTTACATTCCAAAAAAAGGGAAACATGCATTTCTCCCATCTAAAACCGTATTTGTAAAAGAAAAGAGATATTGCAACAAATGTAAAAGTTTAGGTCATATTGAGAAAAATTGCCATGCTAGCAAAAGTAACTCATCTCTTATATTCAACTCTTGCTATGTTTTAAAGAAAATGAACAACGGTGATGTTAAAGCCAAATTTGTTGGAACCCCTATAATTGGTGCAAAAAAGAAAGCCATTTGGGTCCCAAAATCCTTGGTAACTAACCTCCAAGGACCCAAAAAGATTTGGGTACCTAAAAGGACCTAACTTTGTTTTGTAGGTAAATTACAAGGCCGGAGGACAACATTGGGTGCTCGATAGTGGATGCACTCAACATATGACAGGTAATCACAATATGTTCTCCTCTCTAAATAACGAAGGTGCGGAATATGACAAGATCACATTTGGAGACAATAGCAAAGGAAAGGTAAAAGGTTTAGGTAAAATTGCCATCTCAAACAACCTCTCCATCTCTAATGTATTGCTTGTCAAATCTCTTAACTTCAATCTCTTATCCGTAGCTCAACTTTGTGATCTTGGATTCATATGTGCTTTTTATCCAAAAGAAGTGATTATCACTAGTATTGAGGATAATAGGTTGATCTTCAAAGGTTTTAGACATGGCAACCTCTATTTAGTTGATTTCAATTCAAATGATGCAAATCTCGGTACATGCTTGTTCACTAAATCATCTAAAGGTTGGCCATGGCATATAAGACTTGGACATGTTGGAATGAAACAACTAAATAGATTAGTTAAACATAATTTAGTTGTTGGATTAAAAGATGTAAAGTTTAAAAAAGATAAATTATGTAGTGCTTGCCAAGCCGGAAAACAAGTTGAAAATTCACATCCAACCAAAAGCACAATGTCAACTTCTAGTCCACTTGAGTTATTGCATATGGATTTATTTGGTCCAACTACTTTTGTTAGCATTGGTGGCAATAGTTATTGTCTTGTCATTGTAGATGATTTTTCGAGATATACGTGGATATTATTTTTACATGATAAGTCAATTGTATTTAACACTTTCAAAAGTTTTGCTCAAAGGGCCGAAAATGAATTTAGTTTCAAGATCAAGAAAGTGAGAAGTGACAATGGCTCCGAATTCAAGAATACCAAGGTTGAAAACTGGTGTGATGATAAGGGCACCAAACATGAGTTTTCGGCCAAGTATACACCGGAGCAAAATGGAGTAGTTGAACGAAAGAACCGGACATTGACAGACATGGCAAGATCCATGCTTTCGGAGTACAATGTTTCGGACACCTTTTGGGCCGAAGCAATCAACACCGCATGCCATGCATCGAATCGACTTTATTGTCATCGGCTACTAAAGAAAACTCCTTACAAGCTTCTCATTGGAAGGAAACCAAACATTTCCTACTTCCGAGTGTTTGGATGTAAGTGCTATATCTTGCGAAAAGGTACACGCTTATCCAAATTTCAAAGTAAATGTGATGTAGGATTTTTATTAGGATACTCATCAAATAGCAAAGCATATCATGTCTACAACCAAAACTCCGGTTTGGTTGAAGAGACGCATGACGTTGAATTTGATGAGACTAACGGCTCTCAAGAGGAGCAAGACAACTTGGATGATGTAGGTAATGAAGGATTAAGGGTGGCGATGAAGAACATGACCATTGGGGATATCAAGCCAAAAGAAGATAGTGATCAAGATGAAGATCCATCCACTCAAGCTATCCCCTCTTCGTCAACACCTCAACATGAAGATCAAATAGTTGAAGTAGTTAATGTGGAAGATTCGCCTCAACAACAACCGGAAGTAACGTCTACCTCTCACAAAATCCGGTTGATCATCCAAGAATTCATCACTCAATTTCTAAGGATCACCCCGTCGATCAAATTGTTGGTGATTTGCGTAAGGGTGTTCAAACTCGCTCTCGTCTTGCTTCATTTTGTGAAAATTTCTCTTTTGTTTCCTCTTTTGAGCCCACACATGTAGATGAAGCTTTAAAAGATCCGGATTGGGTGAATGCTATGCATGAAGAATTAAACAACTTCACCCGCAACAATGTTTGGGAATTGGTCGAAGAACCAAATCCAGATGAACACAATGTCATTGGAACCAAATGGATTTTTAAGAACAAACAAGATGCAAACGGAGTGGTAGTAAGGAACAAAGCAAGATTGGTGGCCCAAGGATATACTCAAGTTGAAGGTTTGGACTTCGGTGAAACCTTTGCTCCCGTAGCTAGACTTGAAGCTATTAGAATCTTGCTTGCCTTTGCTTCGTCTCATAATATTAGACTTTATCAAATGGATGTCAAAAGTGACTTTTTAAATGGAAAAATTAATGAATTAGTGTTTGTTAAACAACCACCAGGATTTGAAGATCCTACAAAACCAAATCATGTGTATAAACTCTCCAAGGCTCTTTATGGTCTTAAACAAGCACCTCGTGCTTGGTATGAAAGACTTAGAGACTTCTTAATTTCAAAAGGCTTTAAAATTGGGAAAGTTGATACTACCTTATTTACTAAGAAAATTGGAAATGATTTCTTTGTATGTCAAATTTATGTTGATGACATCATATTTGGATCTACTAACCAAGACTTTTGCGAGGAATTTGGTAACATGATGTCCAGGGAATTTGAGATGTCCTTGATAGGTGAACTAAGTTTCTTCCTCGGACTACAAGGTAAACAACTCAAGGAAGGAACTTTTGTAAGTCAAAGCAAATATGTGAAGGACCTGCTCAAGAAGTTCGGACTTGAATAAGCAAAGCCAATCAAGACACCAATGGCCACAAACAGTCACCTTGTCTCTGACGAAGGAGGTAAACCGGTAGACTCAAAGCTTTATAGATCAATGATTGGTAGTTTACTGTATCTTACTGCTTCTAGGCCCGATATTATGTTTATTGTTTGTATGTGTGCAAGATTTCAAGCCTCTCCTAAAGAAAGTCATTTAATGGCCGTTAAGCGCATTTTGAGGTATCTAAAATATTCATCTAGTATAGGGTTGTTGTATCCAAAAGGTGCTAAATTTGAATTAATTGGATATTCTGATTCTGACTATGCGGGATGTAAAGTGGATAGAAAAAGCACCTTTGGCAGTTGTCAACTATTAGGACGATCTTTAGTCTCTTGGTCCTCCAAGAAACAAAACTCAGTAGCTCTATCAACCGCCGAAGCGGAATATGTTTCTGCGGGTAGTTGTTGTGCACAATTGCTTTGGATGAGGCAAACTTTGTTGGATTATGGGATAAAATTTGAAAAAGTGCCTCTTTTGTGTGATAATGAGAGTGCAGTGAAGATAGCCACAAATCCAGTTCAACACTCTCGGACCAAGCATATAGATATCCGACACCACTTCCTTAGAGATCATGTTAGTAAAGGTGATGTGTTGGTGGATAATGTGAGAACTGAAGATCAATTAGCGGATATATTCACTAAGCCCTTAGATGAAAACCGCTTTTGTAAACTCCGAAATGAGCTTAACGTCATTGATATATCAAATGTGGCTTGAAAGGTTGAACTCATATTGGTTGTGCTTGAATTGTCACTTGATTGCATGAAATTCTCATTTTAGAGTATTTTAGGCATTTTTATCGGCAATTGAGTAAATATTAGCCTCAAACATGTTAATTTGTAAGATGGATACTTCCCCTTTGGCGATATTGTCTATATCTTACTTATAGTTATCCTATATATCTCTTACCTTATATCTGAATCTCATATGGGCATCAATCAAACAAATTCCTAAAGTTTTTCAGCTCTTCCAGCGGTCTGACCGAAAACCTATTGCGGTCTGACCGAATGCATCTCTAGAGAGCATTGCAAAATCTCTTCCTCCAGCGGTCTGACCGGTCTATTGCCTACGGTCTGACCGAACTTACTCGACCAGAGACCTTTTATCCCGAATCTCTGTCCTTTTCACTCTCTCCCCCACTTTTGTCTCTTTCACGTGCGCCCCAAAATCTTTTGGAATTTTCTTCTCCGGTCAAACCCAAGTGACGCACGGACAAACCGTTGGTCAAGATCTCCTCCAAACCATGTCTTCTAGGTATATTTCTCAGATTCTTCGTTTTTATCAAATAGTTTCCTCTCTATTTTGGGATTTAGGGCAAATTTGATGAATCAAGTTTAAATCTGTTCAAAACCTCAAATTGATACTTCCTCTTGGTGCACTGATTGTTTACCCTTGTTTATCTATTCACATTGCACCCTAAAAGCACCTAAATCCCAGGAATCACCTTAAACCCTAACTCTACTGTTGCGCCGGTCTGACCGCCCCAGTTCCGGTCTGACCGACAGCAACAGCAGAGCCAGGGTTTGCTGATCTGTTGTCATGTTCTTGACTCTTAGTATCTTATCTGTTTTATATCTTGAAAATCTTCTAGTGGTCGAGGTCCTCAAGGGAATGTCTCTGTCCAGACCAATAAGAAGAAATTGGCGAAGCGGCCAAAAAGAGCTCAACCTTCGAGCAGTAGCGACACTCAGGATGATGATTGGGTGCCCTCGCCCGGAGACTCAGAAGCGGAACAATCTTCTCACCGTGGCGGCTCTGAGCACATGGGCATGGATGTTGAGAGTGAGGACGATGAGATAAACGTCCATGCCTATCAAGGACCTAAGAAGAATTGGACGTCAAACGACTATACAAAGGCTAGGACCACCTACGCCTACAGCCATGAGAATGACGCCACCACTCCTCACTTCCACACGATGACACAGCAGGATGCATTCTATGGACATCTAATCCACAAGAATATCTTCGAACACAAATGGATCGAATGGGCTTATGTTGTGAATCAGCCCATCATGGCTCCTTTGTTTCAGATCTTCAAGGAGATTGGGCTGTATGATTTTGTGGAGTATAAGTGCCCATGGAACGCCACTGCCATCCGTCAGTTCTATGCTACCATCGAGATCATTTGGGCAGAACAAAAGATCATGTGGATGACTGGGTCTAGGACATATGAGGCTTCTTTTGAAGAGTTTGCTGTGGCAAATAAGATTAATTATGAGGAAATGAAGGAGGGAATAAACATGGAGGATGAGGATTACCTTCATGAGGATGACTGGCTCCAGTTCTATGAGCAGCCGGGAGGTAGACAGAGGATCATACCTGGCACTGTTACAGGTCTTAAAGTCCTCCCAGCTGTAGTCAACAAAATTATCCGAGCCACGATCCATCCAAAGAGTGGAAATCGAGAAGCTATCCGCGACTATTATTGGAACTTCATCGACCACATCCTCAAGCGTCACCGGATCAACATTGTCACATTCATCTTGAAGACAATTGAGGATGTCTCGGTAACCACTCTTCCAAATCTCTACTTTGCTCCTTACATCATGACTCTGCTACTCCAGAAGACGAAGTTTCCTCGCGGATCCTGCGATATCAGACATCTCGGCTATAAGCCGTTTAGTGTCAATCCGCGCATCTTGGCTCGAGGCCATGGAGCACAGCCTCAGCAGCAGCAGCAGCAGGCTCCGGATATGCCTCCTCCACCTCAGCCGCAGGCTCAGCAGCCAGCACAACCAAGCCAAGCTCCCGCCTGGTTTTCTCAGTTCCAGCAATAGTTCCATCAGCCGATGATGGATTAGTTTGCTACACTTCTCCAGGGGCTTGAGCTCGCACTCTCGGACTTGGCGGCTCTAAATGATCAATTCCAGACCTTTTCGTCGCGTCAAGATCAGTTCGAGCAGTGTTTCGATGCCTTCTCAGCTCACTTCTACACCATATTCCCTCAGACTCCTCCTTTCAACCCTCCAGATGATGATGCTCCCGCCGATTCTTAGCTTTTCTGGCAATTGATGCCAAAGGGGGAGAAGATCCTTTGATGTAAAGCACTAGATAAATGACTTTTGAAATGACTTTTGATAACTATGTTTTTTGATAACTATGTTTGTGATGCCTTGAATGATGTTGTTTTGAATTTATGATGTGTTGAATTGAATGTCTTATTTGTGACCTCTGTGATGTTTTGAATGCCCTAATGTGGATGTTTCTTGGATAACACTCTTGTGATACTTCATGTTATATTGAGAATGAATTGTGATATCCTCTTATATATATGCTTGAACTCCACCAAAAAGGCCAAAATTTTCATAATCATCTATTAAGGGTGAGTATGTCTTTTAATGCTCAAAATTCAATCATTTACATCTAATGTTGTCATCAATTACCACAAAGGGGGAGATTGTAGCTTCTAGGCCCCTAAAGAGTGTTTTGGTAATTAATGACAATTACAAATGTTGAACTAACGTTACCTGTTAAGTTGTGTCAAGAACAAACTCAAAAGACAGGATAATGAAAGGCAAAGAAAGAGCTACATGATGAAGAAAGGACATTGAGCAAAGAGGCAAAGGTACGAAATAGGGTCCTTTTTACTTTTACTGGTCTAAGGTGATTAGAGAAGAATTTTGACCGGATTATAGGATAGTCGCCGTACTATTAAGAGGAGCGTGTGGTGTATCACTGAATAGTTCATCTATGTGCCACAAGTCATAAAAACAACTTGCATTGCATACTAGAAGGTCATATCTTTTGAAAGTGCATTGTTCCATTCAAATCGGCCAAACTCAGTCTCAGTCGGTCTGACCGATTGTTAGCCGGTCTGACCGAATGTTGTTTCGGACTGACTAATAGTTATGTCAAAGTGTGTTTTATTTCTTAAAGAGGTCGGTCTGTCCGTAGTTAAACCCTAAGTCAGACTCCTGGAACTTCATGATCTAATTTTCTGGAACTTGATGTGTTAAGACGGTCTGACCGATTGTTGGTCCGGTCTGACCGAGTTTTTGTACTACGGTCTGACCATGTGGCCAGTCTGTCCGAAGTTCTCGTCCTGACCGTAAATCGTGTCCAGAAACCATGTCGTCTCTGGATGGTTTCACGGTTTGACCGCCATTGGCTCCGGTCTGACCGTGAGAGTGCCCGATAAGGGCATGTGAGCATTTATTACACCTGTTTAATGCCGTTGCAATTGCGGCGGCCTAACCGGGCTTATACCTGCGGTCTGACCGCCAAGTGATCTTTTTCTCCCAACGGCTTGTAACGGCTATATTTATTGTGGGGGGGATATATACTCCCATGCATTGTCCTGTTCATAACTTTTGGCTTATTTGTGAACATTGTCATCATCCTTGAGAGCTAAAACAAGTTTCATACACTTTAGTGTTCAATTTCTTGAATTTGAGAGAGTGTGCATTTGAGATCTTCTAGTGCATTGCATTTAGATCACTAAATGAACCTTGTGGCACTAGAAGAGCGTTAGGTGATCATCACCGGCTTGTTACTCTTGGAGTTTGCCGGCTCCTAGACGGCTAGGAGGAAGGTTTTGGAGAGCTCTTCAAGGAAGATTGTGAAGAAGTCTCAAAACATCTTGTGAAAGGGTCGAGCACTCCTTGCCGGAGCGGTAAAGTGCATCAATAGTGGAATCGAGGTTTGGATAACTCATCACACTAATCCGGCTCGAGATCTAGGTCACTTCTTGAGAGGAAGTCAACTAGATAGAGGAGCGGTTAGAAATTTGAGTTTGCCTCAACGTGGATTAGGGGTAATCGGCAAATCACCGAGACCATGGGAGATATCCTTGTGTTAAATTGCTTGTTGTTCATCGTGTTTTAGCTACTTGCACTCATTTATTATTAATTGTTTGATTAGTTGATAATTTGTCAAAATCGCCTATTCACCCCCCCTCTAGTCGATATCCTAGATCCCTTTCACCTGGGCGCTAGCCGCCCTGGCCCGGGCATCGGCGCAGTCATTATCCCTCCGGGGGATATGTCGGGCTTCCAGGCCCTCGAAGTGCCTCTCCATCTTGCGCAGCCCCCCAAGTAAAGGCTCAGGTTCGCGTTATGGCACAAGTACGACTTGTCCATTTGGCAAACCACGAGTTGGGAGTCTCCCTTGACCAAGAGGCGGCGGATCCCCAGGGAGCCCACGAGATGCAGCCCTAGGAGTAAGGCCTCGTACTCGGCGATGTTGTTCGTAGCAGGGAACTGAAGCCTCGCAGCGTACGCCAACGTCCTTCCCTTGGGGCTCCAAAGGACTACCCCCTCGCTGGCCCCGGCGAGACACAAGGAGCCATCGAACAGGAGTGTCCAATGGTCGTTGCGTCGGGGCAGCTCGAACGAGAGTCTACTCCTCTATCCCTGAGGTGGGGTTCATTCCGCCATGAAGTCAGCGAGGAGTTGTGATTTGATGGCGGAACGGCCCGTGAGAATGAGGGAGAAGGGGGCGAGCTCTGCTTCCCACTTCCCAATCCGACCAGTGGCCTCCTTGTTTCGCAGCACTTCCCCCAGAGGGAGATATGATCGAACCATGATCAGGTGCCATTGGAAGTAGTTACGGAGCTTCCGGGACACCATGAGGAGGGCGTAGCAAATCTTCTCCACTTCTGTGTACCGCGTCTTAGCCCCTTGGAGGGCCTCGCTCATGTAGTACACGAGGCGCTGCTCCCCGTCCTGCTCCTTCACCAGCACCACGCTTACAGTGACTGGGGTCGCACGAGGTAAAGGAGCAGGGGCTCTTCTGGAGATGGGCTCACAAGCATTGGGGGGCTTGTGAGGTACTTCTTCAGGTGGTCGAAGGCCAGCTGGGCCTCGGGAGTCCACTTGAACCCCTCGAGGCCCCGAAGGATTTTGAAGAACTGGAGGCCGCGTTCCCCCGACCTCGAGATGAAGCGGCTTACTGCGACCAAGCGGCCGGTAAGCCGCTGTACATCTTTCACAGAGCGCGGTGGGGGCATGTCCACCAGGGCCCGAATTTTTTTGAGATTGGCTTCAATGCCCTGCTGTGACACAAGGAAGACAAGCTGCTTCCCCCCACGTACGCCGAAGGAGCACTTTTCCGGGTTGAGTTTTAACCCGTACTTGTGGAGGTTGCAGAAGGTCTCTGCCAAGTCGTTGATGTGGGCGACCGCACGGAGGCTTTTACTGACCACATCGTCAACGTAGACTTCTACGTTGTGGCCTATCTGGTCTTTGAGGACCAACGGCATGAGGCACTGGAAAGTTGCTCCAGCGTTCCTCAGCCCAAAGGGCATATGGATGTAGCAGAAGGTGTCGAGGGGAGTTATAAAACTCATCTTTTCCTCGTCCTCATCAGCCATCCGGACTTGATGGTAGCGCGAATACGCATCGAGGAAGCTCATAAGCTCGCACCCCGCAGTCGAGTTGACTAGCTGGTCGATCCGCGGGAGTGGGAAGTTATCTTTTGGGCAAGCCTTGTTAAGGTCGGTGAAGTCCATGCACATTCGCCACTTGCCACTGAGGGTGAAAGACCTCATGAACGAACCCCGCCTCTCGGAGCCTGTTGATTTCGGTCTTGATGGCCTCTTGGCGCTCACGGGAGAGCTTCCTCAGCTTCTGCTTGATCGGAGGACGGCCGGGCATCACAGCAAGCTTGTGCTCGATAACGTCTCAGGCGACACCTCGCATGTCTGCGAGCCTTCACACAAAGACGTCTGAGTTCTTGTGGAGGAAATGCGTGAGCTGCTCCGCGTGCTCCTGAGAGAGATCCGCCCCATTCTTGGCAGCCTTGTCCCCGTCCTTCGTGGACAACGGGATCTTCCGGAGGTCTCCTGGAAGGGATGGTCGGGGTGTCAGACGCCGGGGGAGAGCTGCCCCCCCCCCCCGGGGTGCCTTGATCAAGTTGACGCTCCCGATCATTGCGGTGGCCCGTGGGTGGCACGCTCGTAGATAGCACGGGCCACGTCCTGGTCGCGTCGAGCAGTGATGACGTCGCGAGGCCCAGGGATCTTCACACAGAGATAACTCTTGTGGATCGCCACCCCCAGATGGTTGATCGTGGTCCTCCCCATAATCACATTGTACAAAGAGGGAAGGTCCACTACATCCAACCGGACCATATTAGTCCGATAGTTGTCTGGATCACCGAAGGTCATGGGGAGATCAACCTTCCCCTCTGAGTGGATGGTCTTTCCCGGGAAGAGGCACTACAAGGGCCCAATTGTGGGTTGCAACAGCTTTTTGTCAACCTGCATCTCCCTAAATGCCTTTAGGTACAAGATGTCAGTGGAGCTTCCGCCGTTGACGAGGATACGCGCCAGGCAGCAGTTGTAGATGGTGGTGGAGACGATGAGCGCGTCGTCGTGGGGGAAGCGAACCCCGCGCGCGTCTTCCGCTGTGAAGGTGAGGGGGATGTCTGACCACTTTGGTGCCGAGACGTGTGTAGCACCCCTACAACCTTTACCACCCGCGCGTACTCCATGCGCTGGCGTTTGGAGTCTCGCCCCGAGGCGGATCCCCCCGTTATGACGTTTACACGTCTTTGGGAAGTTTGGAAGGGGAGCTCTTCGGTTGTGCCCCCTTCCCGCGTTTGCCTCTGTTGTTCCCCCGAGGGAGCAGGGAGAGTAGGCAGAGCTGTTGGAGAGGGCAAGGAGGCAGGGCTCCCTCCCCCTGCCCACGACGGTCGAGGAATGCGGTGAAGTGTTGTAGGAGTTGGTGGCATTCCCGGGTAGCGTGGGTAGTGGACTTGCGGAAGGCACACCACACGCTGGTTGTGCCCTCCTTGCCTCCCGTCGCGGGACCTTCTCAGCCGCGAGATGATTGTCCCCCCTGGCTCTTGGGCTTGGGGAAGGGGCGGTTGCCCTTGCCGCTGTTGCGCGAGCTGCCTCCGCCCTCGAGGACAAAAGTGTCCCGAGGTCGTGGCTCGCAGTGCTTGCCCCTCTTGGGACGCTTGCTAGGGTGGTCCCTGGCATCTCGGTCAGCAGGGGCGGGGCCCCTTGGTTCTTTTTCCCGAGGTCGTCCTCCTCCACCTGAGCATACTTCTCGAGCATAGTGAAGACCTCATCGGCGGAGGAGGGATAGCTCCGGGAGAGCCTCCGGTGGAGCTCCTCGGGCAGGATCCTGCTCTTGCATGCGTCGATGACTGTGGAGTCCAGGACATGAGCCACTTCGTTCTTGACCTGAGCGGAGTGCTTGAAGAAGCTGTGAATGATCTCCCTTGTCCTCTGCCGGACAGTGTAGAGCTGCGAGGAGTCCAGGGGGCGCACGTAGTTCCCCTGGAAGTTCGCGCAGAACTCGTGCTTGAGTTGTGCGAAGGACTTGATGGAACCGGCCCTTAGGTTGTAAAACCATGAACGGGCAATTCCGGTGAGATAGAGGGGGAAGATGTTGCATTGCACTGTCTCGTCCCCCCCAGCCGCCGAAATGGCTGTGGAATATACCTGCACAAACTCGTAAGGGTCGGCCTCACCTTTTTAGTGTTCGATGTTCGGCGGGCGGGAGGGTCATGGCCAGCGGATGCACCGGAGTCGGCGACACAGCGGCTGGTTGGCCCTCTCCACCTCCCGAGGTGAGTCCCGGTCGCTATCCCCTTTGGCCGGGGAAGCACGCTCGTTGTCGGAGTAGGGGAGGGGTCCCAGCGGTCCGCCGGTGCGACGATAGCGTCTCTTCTCCTCGACCTCCTCCCGGGAGAAGCGGGTCTGATCCGCCGGGGGGATCTCTCAGGGGAGGCCCTGGGGGAGGAGGGAGCTGATGCGCATCTACCGTCGGCCCGGAAGCAGCCGCCGGCACACGGGATGGGCCCGACACTGGGTAAGCACCCGCGACGACGGCTGGAGCGGGAGAGGTCCCTGAAGCAGCCACCGACCCTAGCACTAGGGCATCCTCGGACACTGTCCTAGGGAGACCCCCGGGCACATGGGAGGCCACGGGCGAGGGGACGAGTTCCGACGCGGCGGGGACCCTCGGCGTAGGGAAGGTTCCCGATGCTACGGCAGCCACCTGCGGAGGTTCCAGGTCCAAGGTCAGGTGGCCTCCCAGGATGGGAAAGGTCCCAGGCATGGGCCGGCCTCCCGGCGTGGGAAACATCCCCAGAGCGACGAAGGCCCCTGGTGTGGGCAAGCCCCCGGGAGCGAGGAACGTTCCCGGCACGAGGAAGGCCGCCGGGTGCGCCATGAAGAACGGGGGTGGCGCCCCCATAAACGAGTATGGAGGCGGGTACAAAGGAGCCGGGGGCGGTGCTAAGACGCGCAATAACTCCTCCAAGTTGTGTTGGGCGTGGAGTTGGCCTTCGCCCAAAGCTCCCAGCAAGGGGTCTCCGAAGGCTGAGACTACCGGTTGGGGGGCGCTAGGTCCCGCAGGCGCAGTCGCGGTCACCGGGTTGGGGACAGGAACACCTGCACTGTAGGTTACGATTGGAGGTGGCACCCCTCTCCGGGTGTCCTCGGGAGGTAAAGTCGTTGCAACTGCATCTTCTTGCGGAGGTAGCATCAGGTCATTGGGACCGGCACCATTGGAAAGGGTGAGGGTCTTCGCTCTCGTTCTTGGGGGAGCAATGGAGATTTGTCGCCCTTCCCCACGGTTGGCACCAGCTGTCGTGGTATAAATGTACCACCGGCACGTTTTGTAGTAAGACTTGACACGGTGATTTTTATACAGGTTTGGGTCCCAGTGGAGGCCCTAGTCCTATCAGCACCCTCCGGACATGAGTCCGCTGGGGAGGTGCTCTCTCGGGGAGAGTGGTCTCCAAGGGAACCTACCGTTTTTGAGTGTGTAAAATGAATTGGAGTTGGTCACAAATGAGATACAAGGGGGGTATATAGAGGCCCCAAAACATGTAAAAAGACTAAAAAGCCCTAGCTACAGCCGTCTAATCGAGGGGCGTTGACACCATTTCACCGGCCGAAGGGCTTGGATGGTTGACAAGTGTCCTCTCTAGTTCTCGAGGTGCCCTTGCTGTCACCCATGCGTGACCTCGCTCGAGGGACCTCCATGGCTTTTCCCGGGGGACCTCCGAGGTTTTCCACGGAAGGCCTCCGGGACTGCCCGGTAGCCCTCTGGGGTTTTGCCCGATAGCCCTCGGGGGTTTTTGTCGCGCCCCGAGACTGGGACTACGACTACTCCTGTAGAGACCTAGCTCACTGCAGCTAGTCCCATATATGCATAGCATACACATACCCTTGACGTCCCAGGATAAGTCAAGCACAGGAGTATATCACATTGCAACAGAGTAACTTACAAAATAGTTAAGCAGTGTGGCCTGCTGGCCTTGATATTACATAAGAAGATTACAATGCCTTCACGGCATACATGGTTTAGCAAAATAACATCTACACAGCAGAAGATAGGTGACCCACCCACAAAAGAGAAGTGGACAGCAGAACAACACACATCAGGGAAATGACGGGACTGACGCTCCTCCTTCTGGATCCAATAAGTTCTCCACGCCTTCATCTTGATTGTTGATCGCTCCGTCTATTGATTTGTAGGTTGCAAGAGTGAGCACTTACGTACTCAGCAAGTCATAGGTAAGAGTAGATACTTATAGTAGTGATGACATGAACCTAGACTAGTCAAGAATTATGGATGTTTATAAAATAATCTTTTTCTTTCATACCTCATCTCATGGCAGCATCTTTCATAATATAACATCATCATTCATGTTCACTAGATTATAGCACTACCGCGACACGTCGACACACGACAGCACCCCTTATCATGACAACACATGTCATTTGGGTAATCTTGATTAAAACATATTTTATTTAGAAAATAGTACTTGTGTCACACCCCGTGGATTTAATCCACCGCAGCAGACTCCTATAAACCCGGGAGCTCGGAGTATTCGAATACGTTTTTAACTCTGCAGAGAGGTACCAATTTACCCGCAAGATATTCCACTTTCAAGCCCATCCTATCAAAATGATTAGACCCCTCCTCACAACCATGTGTGAGTGGCAAGGTGGAGATAACAAGAACTTTTGTTATGCATCACTTACAATTCACCCCTGACCCTGTGGCTCTCAGCGAAACACAGTTGTGGTAGGCTGTATCATAACCTCCACCCCACCTCATTTTCCCATTACTGGGTCAAATACCAGATCACCTTCAGTGATAGTAGGAGTCAGCCTCCAAGTCAATCATCACAACTCATCTCATGCAGGGGTTTTATGTACGATCCACATAAGTACTTGTTCAGGCCTGTCCCATACCAGGCTTGCGGTTAGCACATTGTTCATGCCACTAGACGCACAACACAAGGTTCTAGTCCTTATATGCCAGTGACCAGACCATCCACAACCCTGCACCTTCAGTGCCTGCATTCCTTTGCAGTCTAGCACCTCCAGTGCTACCGCCATCCACACCATTTTTCTGGTCACGGCTAGGGGTTTTATTTCATGAATATAAGTATATAGATACATATAGTAGTTCATAGCTCAAAACTTGTTTATTTCACATTTCACAGATAACCAGTCTAGTACTGCCAATTCTTAAATCAATTATTCTCAATCTTTCACATGCAATATTGCCTATATTCAAGGTTATGTTTTAGCAACATTTAAAATATAGGTTCAAGATGACCAAGGATATGACTTGCCTTCCGCGTCGTAAGAAACAGCAGTTGATGATGGGTCAACAGCGAAGTCCTCGATCTCGGCTTCTAGATCTGCTCGATGACAACCAAACAATACACACAAATATTACTTATATATTAAGATGTTTTAGGATCTATATGCAGATATGCTTTACAAGAGTGACTGAATGATACTGGAGATAATTGAGATTACAAGCTGAACTAAGTTGAGATCTAGGGTTTTAAGGATTTGGCTAAGGATGGATGTTAGATGCTCTTAGGATCTCAAGGTTACAATAAGAACATCAGTTTGAGGCTAGTTTGATCAAGAACAGCGAATGTCAGCAGATTGACATTCAGATCAAGATTCTGACATAACTTCAGGGAAAACTAGAGAGCTTATCTCAAGTTATGACAGTAGAAGAAAATGTAGATCATAACTCTACAAATTCAATGGACAAAGTGGCTTTCAAAATGCACAATCAGAAGTGGGTAAACAGGGCCAATGCCATTGACTGGCATGCACTGGAATAGTGTCAAAAACTAGGGTTTAGCGGCAAATATAATTCAAGGGCTCAAATCAAGTTGTGATAGAAGAAGAAAATGTTGATCACAACCTCAGGAATCTAAGGGACAAAGTTATACCCAAAATGCACATCTGGAAGGGAGTGAAAAGTGCTAATGCCACTGACTGACATAGTCTGGCATTGATCTTGACATGGCCAGAAACTAGGGCTTGGCATAACTTTTGATCTAGAGCTCCAAATGATGCACCAATTTGTCTGGGAGGTAGGCAATGATAACAGGAACAAATCATTCAACAAGATCTAGGGCAGAAGATGGCTAGAAGGTGATGAAATTCAGTGATGAACTGAGGTGAACTAGTTGTACTGGAGCAGTTCTGGACAATATTTTGGCATGGCTATAACTTGAATTCTGGGCAGTTTCAGAGATCGAGCTAGAAGACAATTATGCTCAAGAAGTTGAGGCACACTTGAATGACAAAGTGGATGAAGCTGAAACAGCCGGGAAAGGATTTCCGGTGAACTGCGCCGGAGAAGAGACACTGCCAGTTGGGGGTTTCTGCTACAGGCCGAGAGAACTAAATTCCTTGCTTGGAGAGTATCTAGGAGGTATAGGGAAGCTTCTGGTAACATCAAATTGATCGGAGGATCACCGGAGAAGCCTGGCGACGATCGCCGGTTTCTGGTGAAGCTCGATTTAGGGAAAAGCTTCGATTCTTGTTTAAATTCGAAATCCAACTTCACAGGCTTGCTTGATTTGGCTCACTGATCAATTTGCTTCACAGGTTCGAGGGCTAATTCGAATTGAATCGGGCTGCATTGCCGGAACAGGGCAATCTTCGATTTTCAGCTATTTCCGGTGATCGCCGGCGTTAGGGGTCGTCGGGGAGCAATTAGATAGTACAGCACGATGAGGGAGGCGAGGGGAACTTACTAGTGCTGTCAATTTGGTGGTTGAGGCTGCGGTTGAGGCTGTCACCGTGAGGCCTCGAACTGGTCTCGCCGGAGAAGAAGACTAAGACAGAAAATCTGAGACGTGGATGATTTCCAGTGAGGTTTGAGGGAGCTGCTAAGCACAGGGATGCTTAAATAGGCAGGCGAAGCATGCGAAGAGAAAACAATGAAGAGATTGGCTGCTTGTGACTTGACTGGTTGCGTTCTGGAGCAACAGCGGCGAAGACACAGCGAAGAACGGTGATGCGACGGCGACAAGCCTTCAGCTGATCACAATGTCGCTTCATCGGGACCTGGCGAAGCTTGTAGCAAGCGGTGGCGACAAGTACTGGCGCGGCGAGGCTATGTGGCGATGGATTGCTGACAAAGTTGCTGCTGATCGTGCGCAGGAGCACATGCTGTTCAACGGCGCTGCCACGGCATTGCCACGGCACGGCTGAAGCAAGGACACGTACACACAAGCATGCACGGTCACGAGTGCGGCGAAGCTTCACCGGCGGCGAGCAACCACGGCGCAAAGAAACACGGCAAAGCTTCTGGTCGTGTACAGCAAATGGCCTGGTCGATTGCTGCTGTTGACCTGGTCGAAAATGGATTCATTTGCAATTTCAATTCTTTGAGTTTTGGACTGATCTGTAAATCTAATGATTTGCAAGGTTTGAACTAAATTTGCTTCTACTGTTTTGGCAATCTTTATTCAACAGATGATTTGGCAGAGATTGAAGATAAAATTTGAGACATTTGGATGATTTTTGATATGAACTGAAAACAGAGTAGATTAGGGTAAAATAAGTCTGAAACTTATTGATCTCGAATTCTGGGATTTAGGGTTTGATTTTGAGATACTCATAAAAGAAGAATTTGTGTTGAAAAGCATTTGGAAGGTGTTCCCTGAATTAGATTTGAATTTGAAGATGATTTGCAACATTTTGCCTTTCTGGCTTTTAGAAAAATCTGGAAGAAGGACTGATCTGCGAATCTGGAATTTTGGAAGGTTTAAACTGAATTTAATTTCACTGATATAGCAGATTATATTCAACAGAATATTTGGCAAGAACATTTAATAAAATTTGGCACATTTGAATAGTCTTTGATACAGACTGAAAATAGGGTATTTTTAGGGTAATTGAATCTGAGCTTTAATTGATTTCGAATTATGGTAATTAAGATGAGATCTTGAAATCTGCACAGAAGAAGAACTTGTTTCAAATAGCATCTAGAAAAGATTTGCCGAAGAAATTCTGAATTTGGAGTTAATCTGGAGATTTTAACCTTTCTAGGTTTTCAGATATCAGATAAGGACTATATTGAGATAATTCTTGGACTGATTTGTGAAAAGAGTCTAGATGGTAGAATCTGGCTGTCAACTTTTTAGTTTAAGGTATTGACATACCCATGATCATATTCCAGAAATAATCTGGTCTGAACTTGGTCAAGATTTTGATTAAATCTGTATTTCTGGAACTTAGGGTATTTAGGTAATATAATGTATTTCTGTTTTCGAAAACAGAAGGAGTTGATAATTCTGGAAGATAGGGATAGAATTGGATCTAGGTTCTGAAGACTTTTAAGTTCAGAGTAACTGATAGATCACATCTGAACAATCTGATCTTGATTTGAGGTCACAGGATAGATTTTGGAGATTTTAGGGTTTAGGATAGATACTGATCTGGCTATTACTACAGATACAAGCATGCATGCTATTGATGAAAAAGGAAGTTTTCACCCCTAACTCAGGATGTTACAGTTTTCCACGGAAGGCCTCCGGGACATTGCCCGATAGCTCCCCGGGGTTTTCCACGAAAGACCTCTGGGACTTTGCCCGGTAGCCCTCTGGGGTTTTCCATGGAAGGCCTCCGGGACTTTGCCCAATAGATCGCCGGGGTTTTGCCCAGTAGCCTTCCGGGTTTTTCCACAGAAGGCTTCCGGGACTTTTCCCGGGAAGTGTCAGGGATTTTCCCCCAACAAACCCATTGAAAGTAAAGAAGAAGAATTAGTGATAGAAGGCAATGTTGTGCAAGCATTCCAAAAGGTAATTCTCTTTTGAAGGATCTGCATAAATGTTTCCACTTGAGGAATGATTTTCAAAACGATGCATTTTGGGTTTCTTGAGGTTTTTAAAGATCCAGCAACTTCAAAGAAGCAAATTGGTGATGATATACGATCATCTAGTGGATCCTCATCGAAAAAACTAATGAGGTCCGATGTGTTAACTGCCACTATACATTTCAAGCTACAACATCTTTTTTATCATATCCTTCTGACATTTCACTTGCTTCTCCTCATTTGAGGTAAGTATTGATTATCTCTCTAACTAAGCCTTAATTACTTAGTTAAGAATGACTCAATAGGAGTGGGATATGCAAGGGAAGTAATACCGCTCTGGTCCCAAGTTCCTCGATGGCCCAATCAGCATCTGTTTCCAAGGTAAGTATTTTTTCCTTTTTAAACCATTCTGTAAGCAACCTGGATTGATCCCATGATCATATAGGAGGATAAGGCTTTGTGGGTTCTCAATGAACAGCTTGCTGAGATCTAGGTTCTTCTGAACGAGAAGACTGTGTCGTGGGATAAAATATACCATCGGCAGATTTCACGGAAAGACTTGGCACGCGAACAGCGGCGTGAGTTGACCGAGTGACCGGTCACCTCCCGCCGCGTAACTTAGCAATTGACACGACGATTTTTATACAGGTTCGGGTCCTAGTGGGGGCCCTAGTCCTGTCGCACCCTCCGGATGCGAGTCCACTGGGGAGGAGCTCTTTCGGGGAGAGAGGTCTCCAAGGGAGCCTATTGTTTGAGTGTGTTGAAAATGAATTGGAGTCCCCTTACAAATGAGGTACAAGGGGGTATTTATAGGCCCCAAAACACTCAAAAGACCAAAAATCCCTAGCTATGGCCATTGGATCGAGAGGCGCTGGCATCATTTCACCGGCCGAAACGTTGGATGCTTGACAAGTGTCATTGCTGGTTCCCGAGGGACCCGGGGCCCAGAGGCCTAGGGACCCGCCAGGGACCTTCTCCGCACGAAGGGCCGAGACTCTACGGAGACCTGGGGCCCGGGGCCCGGAGGCCTGGGACCCATCAGGGACCTTCTCCGCACGAAGAGCCAAGGGGCTTCGGAAGTCCTAGGGAACCGGGGCCCAGAGGCCCAGGGACCCACAGGGGACCTTCTTCGCACGAAGGGCCGAAGCACTGCGGAAGTTCCGGGGACCCGGGGCCCTGAGCCACCGGGACCCGCCAGGGACCTACTCCTTCGGAGACCCCACGGGACCTGAAGCCCGGAGTCCCAGGGACCTCTGCACGAAGGGCCGAGGCTCTGGAAGTTGCCTGGGACCCAGAGACCCAGGGACCCGCCTGGGACCTTCTCGTCATGAAGGGCCGAAATGCTCCAGAGACCCCACGGGACCCGGGGCCGAGAGGCCTAGGGACCCACCGGGGACCTTCTCCACACGAAGGACCGAGGCACTCCAGAGACCCCACGGGACCCGGGGCCCAGAGGCCCAGGAGCCACCGGGGACGGAGCCCCCAGGCCCTTGGGGACACGCTTTGTCCCCGGAGGGTATGTGTAAAACTCTTCCCCTGTTGACACTGAGGTCTCCGGGGTAATTTTCCCGCACAGTGCTGCGATAGAACCCTTTCGCTTCTGAGGGACCGAGGATCTCCCGGCGGAAGGTTGTGAACTTGGGATGTAAAGTCACTGTGAGGAAGAGAAAACTGCTCCCGGGGGGCTTGGAGCCCTTAGAACAGAAGAAACCCTCTCATGGGGCCTTGGTCCCCGGGCAAATGGCGGCACCTGGAATGGGGTCGCCGGGGCCCTTCTCCCTGGGCTAATGGCGGCGCCCGGGACGGGGTCCCCGGGGCCCTTGTCCCTGGGCAAATGGCAGTGCCCGGGATGGGGTCACTGAGGGCCTTATCTCCAGGCAAAAGGCGGCGCCCGAGATGGCGTCACCGGGGACCTTGTCCCCGGTCAAATGGCGGCGCCCGAGAAGGGGTCACCGGGGCCCTGGTCCCTGGGCAAAAGGCGGCGCCCGAGATGGGGTGACCGGGGGCCTTGTCCCTGGTCAAATGGCGGCGCTCGGGACGGGGTCACCGGGGCCCTGGTCCCCGAGCAAATGGCGGCGCCCGGGACGAGGGAGCCGGAGCCCTTTTCCTTGGGCAAAAGGCGGTGCCCGGGACGGGCAAAGCCTTCCCTAGGGACAAAGTCCCACCGGGAGAGAAGATTACCGCGTCTGGGCGGCGCGGTTGGGAAAATCCTCCTCCCGGGACAAAGTCCACTCGGGAGAGAACGTAGTCGTGTCCGGATGGCGTGGAGCCCCCGGACGGGAGAAAACCTTCTCCCGGAACAAAGTCCCCCGTGGAGAGAATGTTACCACACCCAGGTAGCGCGGAGCCCCCGGACGGGAAAAAAGTTCTCTCGGGACAAAGTCCACCCGGGAGAGAGAACCTTCCCTCGAGACAAGGTACACCCGGGGGAGAAAACCTTCCCCGGGCCAAAGTCCACTGGGAGAGGATGTTACCTCATCCGAATCGCACGGAGCCCCCGGACGGGAAAAACCTTCTCCCGGGACAAATTCCACTCGGGAGAGAAAACCTTCCCTCGGCACAAAGTCCACCGGGGGGAGAAAACCTCCCCCCTGGACAAAGTCCACCGGGAGAGGATGTTACCTCATCCAAGCGGCGCAGAGCCCCCGGACGGGAAAAAGCTTCTCCCGGGACAAAGTCCCCCCGAGAGAGACTGTTACCACACCCAAGTAGCGCGGAGCCCCCGGAAGGGAAAAACCTTCTCCCGGGACAAAGTCCACTCGAGAGAGAGACCTTCTCTCGAGACAAGGTCCACCAGGGGGAGAAAACATTCCCCCGGGACAAAGTCCACCGGGAGAGGATGTTACCTCATCCGAGCGGCGCGGAGCCTCCGGACAAGAAAAACCTTCTCCCGGGACAAAGTCCCCCCGGGAGAGAGATGCAGTCGCACTTGGATAGCGCATAGAAAATTGTTCCAGTCACCGTGAGAACGGGGAGCCGGCGAAGAATTTCCTTGTCAAAAAGTTCCGAGACCCGGTCGAAAATTCCCCCAGTCACAATGAGAATGGGGAGCCGGTCAACAAATTTTGGGTCCAAAAATGCGCTCCCGGAGAAGAGTGAGCGCCATGATGGGCTCTAGAGTATTTGAGGGGGGCCTATTCCCTCAAAGTGATTCGTTACCACAGTTAAGAAACTGGGTTGCCGCTTACCTCCTTAGTCCGCAAGGGGTTACCATAAGCCGCCCAGGGAGCGAGGCTCCCGTTGTCGGGACTTTTGGAGTATTAGAGGGGGAACTCACCCCTCAAAGTGACTCGTTACCGTGGTTTCTGGGAACCGAGTTGCCGCTTACGCCCTCAGTCCACGAGGGGGATTGTAAGCCACCCTAGGGGAGCAGGGCTACCGCCGTCGGGACTTGGGCTAAGGCGGAGCCCGTGACCCTCATTCAAGGGCATCCTCTCAGGGGCATCCTCCGGGGAGGGCATCCTCTCGGGGAGGGCATCCTCGCTAGGAGAACCACCCATGGCATGGGGTCAACCCCCGGCATGAAGTAAACCCCCGGCGCGGGGGGAGGCCCTGGCACAAGGAAGGCTCCCGCCGCGGAGTGAGCCCCCAGCGCGAGGAAAGACCATGCACTGTTGGGATGGTGGCGGTGTCCGAGATGCGAGGACGCCCGTCACTAGGACGCCTCTCACCAGGAGACAGTGATGGCGCCCGGGACACGGGGACACGTGCCCCCGAGGTGCTTATCATCAGAGAGGTGGCGGCGCCCGGAACGCTGGTCACCGAGATCTATCGGGCTGAGATTTCTCCCAACACCCTGGAAGATCATCCTCACAGGGAGGGCATCCTCACTGAGAGGGCATAGCCTTGGAGGCGGTGAAAAAAATACACCTTGCAAGAGAAGATTGATACGGGAACGACTAATTTCCATTGATTAAGTAAATTGATACAACACCTCCCCCCGCGAAGTACGAGAGGGTGAGGGGGAGGCCCAGAGGCCAAGTGCAGACATCCCCACGGAGAGGGCATCCTCGCGATGAGGGCATCCTCTAAGTGAGGGCATCCCCCAAGTCAGGAGACATGTCCCTGGGAGTTTTGGAAAGGGGGAACGTTGGTTGAGCCCCTTTCTTGGGCCAGCTCCCGGTGTCCGCCATAGGTAGGGGGGGGGGGGCGGGCGCTTGTACCGACTGATGGGGCAAGGTAAGCCTCTCCCCCCTGCTCATGTTGCTCGAGGAATGCCGCGAAGTGTTGACAAAGCGCGTTACATTCTCGAGTGGCATGGGAAGTGGACTGGTGGAAGGCGCACCATAAGTCAGCCCCAACCTCGTTGCTTCCCAGCGCGGGATTGTCCCGAGCACGGGAGGGCTGGCCTCCCCCTCTTTTGACATGGGGTAGGAGCGGCCGCCCCGATCGGCTTTGCGAGAGCTGCCTCCGTCTTCAAGAATGAAGACATCCTGAGACCTCGACTCGCTGTGATGTCCCTCCTTGAGACGTTTGCGGGGTGAGTGCCCAACATCCCTCTTTGCGGGGGGGGGGGGGGGGGGGGGGGCGACCCCTTGGTCTTCCTTCCAGAGGTCGTCCTCCTTTGCCCATGCGTACTTTTCAAGTACGTTGAAGAGCTCGTCGGCGGAGGAGGGGTAGCTCCGGGAGAGCCTCCGATGGAGCTCCCCGGGGAGGATCCCGCTCTTGCACGCCTCGATGACTGTGGAGTCGGGGACATGCGCCACCTTGCTCTTGACCTGGGCAAAGCACTTGAAGAAGCTCCGGATGGTCTCCCCCGTCTTCTGCCGAGCGGTGTAGAGCTGCGATGAGTCCAGGGGACGAACATTGTTCCCCTGGATGTTCACGCAAAACTCGCTCTTGAGCTGCACGAAGGACTTGATGGAACCGGCCCTCAGGTTGTAAAACCATGAGCGGGCGATCCCGGTGAGGTAGAGGGGGAAGATGTTGCATTGCACCGTCTCGTCCCTCCCGGCCGCTGAGGTGGCTGTGGAGTACACCTGCACAAATTCATAAGGATCGGCCTCACCATTGTAGTGCTCGATGCGGGGCGAGTGATATGGCTTTGGCCATCGGACGCATCGGAGCTGGCGGCACAAGGGCTGGTTGGCCCCCTCAACTCCCTGGGAAGGTTCCTAGTCGCTGTCCCCCCTTGAAGGGGAGACGCGCTCGTTATCGGAGTCGGGGAGAGGCCCCAGCGGTCCGCCCGGATGGTGGTGGCGCCTCTTCTCCTCAAGGTTGGAGCTGGCTTCGTGAACCTCCAGGTGTCCCCCAAAGGTGGCAGTGGCTTCGTCGACTGGTCTCCCTCCCCAGTTGGTCTGGCGACGTGTCCCTGGCCTGTGCCGAGAGGGAGCTTCGGTAGGTTTCACAGCACGCATGCGCTCCACCTCCTCCCGAGTTAGTCGGGTCTAATCCACCGGGGGAGCCCTAGGGGGTGGCCGCGGGGGAGGAGGGAGCTGATGCGTGTCGGCCGCCGGTCCAGAGGACGTTGCTGGCATGCGGGCAAGGCCCGGCGTCGGGTGTGTCTCCGGGGCCGTCCCGAGCGCGGTGGAAACCGTCGGCCCAGGAGCCGCTCCGGACGCACTGGCAACCATCCGCGGTGCAGAGCCAGGCAGAGCCACCGGCACGGGGAAGGCTCCCGGTGTGTGGTAAGGCCCCGGCGCGGGGAAAGTCCCAGGCGCAGGGTAAGGCCCCGGTGTGGGGAGAGTTCTCGGCGCGGGGTAAGGCCTCGGCGTGGGGACGGCTCCCGATGCGGGGTAAGGCCCCGGTCGGGGGACAGCTCCCTGCGCAAGGTAAGTCTCCGGCTCGGGGACAGCTCCCAGCGAGGGGAAGTCCCCGTCGCGGGATGAGGCCCCGACGCGGGGACAGCTCTCGGCGCGGGGAAAGCTCCCGGCGCGGGGTAAGGCCCCAGTGCGTGGATAGCTCCCGGCACAGGAGAGAGGAGAGCTCCCGGCGTGGGGTAAGGCCCCAGCACGGGGTCAGCCCCCGACGTGGTGAACATGCCAGGTGCCAGGAAGGCCGTCGGGTGTCCTACAAAAAACGGAGGCGAAGACCCCATAAATGGGAATGAGGGCGAATAGACGGGAGCCGGAGGCCGTGCTAAGGCGCGCAACAACTCCTCCAAGGTGCGCTGGGCACGAAGTTGGCCTTCGACCAAAGCTTCGAGCAAGGTGTCTCAGTGAGCCGGGTGTGCCATCGCGGGGAGACTAGTCCCCGTCGAGGCGGCCGCGGTCACCGGGGTTGACCCGGAGGTCGGCCCACCGAAAGTAATTGGAAAGGTGAGAGGCGGTACCTGGGTCTGGCCTCCTCCGGCCAGAAGAGCCAGGGCGTTCGTGTCTCGAGGGGGTGGCGCTGGGTCACCGGGACCGGCGTCACCGGGCAGGGTGTGAGGTCCCATAATCGCGGTCGTAGTTGCCGAGTTGGAAACAGGAACACCTGTACTGGAGATTTCGCGAGAAGAAGGTGGCACCTCTCTCCGGGTGTTCCCGGATGGTAGCGTCGCGACGATGATATCATGCTGGGGCTGCTCCGGGTCGCTGGGACCGTCATCACCGGAAAGGGAGAGAGCTTGAGCTCTTCTTCTTGGGGGAGCCATGGCGATTCGTCAAAAGTCCCCACGAACGGCGCCAACTATCGTGGTATAAAATATACCACCGGCAGATTTCACGGAAAGACTTGACACGCGAACAGCGGCGCGAGCTAACCGAGTGACCGGTCACCTCCCGCCGGGTAACGCAGCAATTGACATAGCAATTTTTATACAGGTTCAGGTCCCGGTGGGGGCCCTAGTCCTGTTGGCACCCTCCGAATGCGAGTCAGCTGGGGAGGAGCTCTCTTGGGGAGAGAGGTCTCTAAGGGAGCCTATTGTTTGAGTGTGTTGAAAATGAATTGGAGTCCCCTTACAAATGAGGTACAAGGGGGTATTTATACGCCCCAAAACACGCAAAAGACCACAAGCCCTAGCTAGGCCATTGGATCAAGGGGTGCTGGCGTCATTTCAACAGCTGAAGGGCTTGGATGCTTGACAAGTGTCCTCTCTGTTTCACGAGGAACCCACTAGGGACCTTCTCCGCACGAAGGGCCAAGACTCTGCGGATACTCCATGGGACCCAGGACCCGGCGGCCTAGGGACCCGCGAGGGACCAACCGGGGACCTCTGCATGAAGGGCCGAGGCTCCGAAAGTCCCCCGGGACCCGAGGCCAGGGGACCCGTCGGGGACCTTCTCCGCATGAAGGGCCGAAACTCTCCAGAGACCCCACGAGGCCCGGGGCCCGGAGGCTCTGGGACCCACCAGGGACCTTCTCCGCACGAAGGATCCAGGTGCTCCTTTGACCCCGCGGGACCTGGGGCCCAGAGGCCCAGGACCCGTCGGGGACCTTCTCCGCACGAAGAACCGAGGGCGCTCGGGAGCCCACTTCGAAGACTGCCGGGAGGTACGAGATTTCTCCCAACAGACTGCTTTATGCAAGATTCTTAATGAAGAGAATGAGGAACTTGAAGAGCAGTATATCAGGTGAGGACTTGACCTCGACTCTATCTTCAAGGTCGTTGATCTCCTAAAGGCGAATTGTGACAGGGCTCATGAGGCCACAAGGCATGCTCGCTTGGAGAGGGACCTTGCGCGAGAGGAGAAAAATGCCTCTGATGTAATCATCGCAGGTTGTGGTCTCACAGTAAAAAATGTCCTCAAAAAACTAAGGACAGTTGGAGACTAACTCGGGGCGGATGTTATTGATCCTAAAAAGGATAATTTGTCCCTTGAGAAGTCTTGTGTTTTTCTTTCGGATCAGGCTGACTCATTGGTCACCAATATCCCTTTTTTCTAAAAGGATTGTAAAAATAATGGTAAAGTTATTTCCTTTACATCAAAGTTTTTTTGATAAGTTTAATAATATGAGCACCCATAATTTGTAATCATTTATTAATATCCAATTTTATCAACGCTATCAAAAATCATCACAAGTAAGTATCTCTGCAAGAAAAAAAGATTGCAGGTAAGTAAATATCTCTGTAAGCAAAAATGATTGCAGGTAAATGCTTTCTGTGACCACAACATTCACAGGTAATAAAAAGTATTTACGACCATGGTCTCTGCGACTTCAAAAAATTGAAGCCAGAAAATCTTTATGGTTTGGGTATGATGCAGGTTACTAATAGATGTCTAGCCCCCGAATCCAAAATGAAATGGAAAGTATTAAATGCGAGGGTTTTGCGTAGTGGTTAAAAAGCAACTTACAGACCGAGAAGCCTCAAAAACCCTCTTCTTGGTAATTGTCACCTCTCAAAAACCCTCAAAACCCTATTTTTTCCAAGTTCATCTTTTTCTGAGATTGTAAACAAATGGTGTCCTATAACTGATCCATCCATTATGATATGGAGAACTTGGATATTCTGGAGAAGGAAGAGATCCTGCCATCGAGGTCGTTGATCTCGTGCCGTCCCACTGGGACAGAAGGAACTCCAGTCATTAAGGACAATGAGCTATTGATCTTTGAAGATTTCTTACGATGTGGATTTCACCCCCAGAAAGTGAATTCTTTCTTAGTGTCCTCAATCATTTCGGGTTGGAATTGGTAAATCTACACCCCAACTCTGTGTTGAGTTTGGCCATTTTCCAGTATTTGTGTGAAGCTTTTGTTGGAGTTCTGCCCAGCATTTCTCTTTTTCGCCGTTTTTATTTTTTGGTGTGGTCAAAGAATTCAAATGCTGCTGGATGTGTCTACTTTCGTTTAAGAGAGAAAAAAGATTATCCAATTGTCCCTCTTTGTGACTCTGTTCATGGATGGAATCAGCGTTGGTTCTATTGCTTGGCTCCTGAGGAGAGCCATCTCTGGTTCGAAAATCATCGGCCAGAGAAAAGCAATGAAAAAGACTCTGCTCTTGAACTTGATGAGGAATTGCAGAGGCAAGCCCAAGCTATTCTCCATCTGGCGCGTGAAGGCTTGACTGCACGGATATGATTCGAGACTTCATAAAGAACCAGATCAGTCCACTGAAGAGAAGGGTGCATCCGGCCTGGGAGGTGCACTCTATGCAAGATGGAACCTTGGATTATAATCACGATAAAGATCCCTTCTTGTAGATTGGAATATTGTCTTCAATCTGTTTCGAGCTTATTGCGTTTCCTAAATAGGTTTGCTTTCTTCTGAGGTCGACAGGAGAAAATAGTAAAATTATATAATTCAACCACAGAAGGTGAGATGGATGCGCCATGACCGCAGAGCATGGTTGGCGGCAGTCACATCTTGATACAAGAGCATCGAAAGGTAAATCTCTTTTGGAAAATCTTGTCTATGTCTTCCCTTTGAACAACAATAATCGAAGAAAATCATTCTGATTTGTGTAGTTTCTCATGGGCCAAAAGATTAGGATAAAGTGGGCTGGCGATGATGCTGGGACTTCTAGGGGTCTTGCATCTAAGAAGTTGAAGAAAACTCCCTCCAAACCCAAAGGCCAATCTTCATCTAAAGTGAAGACTTCAGCCCCCAACAAAATCAAGCTGAAAAACACTGTAGGCGCGACGTCGTCTAAAGCTGTCAAACCTAAATCAGTGTCGCGCCCCGAGACTGGGACTACGACTACTCCTGTAGAGACCTAGCTCGCTGCAGCTAGTCCCTTATATGCATAGCATACACATACCCTTGACTTCCCAGGATAAGTCAAGCACAGGAGTATATCACATTGCAACCGAGTAACTTACAAAATAGTTAAGCAGTGTGGCCTGCTGGCCTTGATATTACATAAGGAGATTACAATGCCTTCACGGCATACATGGTTTAGCAAAATAACATCTACACAGCAGATGGTAGGTGACCCACCCACAAAGAGAAGTGAACGGCAGAACAACACACATCAGGGAAATGACGGGACCGACGCTCCTCCTTCTGGATCCACGAAGTACTTCACGCCTTCATCGTGATTGTCGATTGCTCCGTCTATTGATTTGTACGTTGCAAGAGTGAGCACTTACGTACTCAGCAAGTCATAGGTAAGAGTAGATACATATAGTAGTGATGACATGAACCTAGACTAGTCAAGAATTATGGATATTTGTAAAATAATCTTTTCCTTTCTTATCTCATCTTATGGCAGCACTTTTCATAATATAACATCATCATTCATGTTCACTAGATTATAGCACTACCGCGACACGTCGACACACGACAGCCCACGGCAGCACTCCTTATCATGACAACACATGTCATTTGGGTAATCTTGATTTAAACATATTTTATTTAGAAAATACTACTTGTGTCACACCCCGTGGATTTAATCCACCGCAGCAGACTCCTATAAACCCGGGAGCTCGGAGTATTCGAATACGTTTTTATCTCTGCAGAGAAGTACCAATTTACCCGCAAGATATTCCACTTTCAAGCCCATCCTATCATAACAAAATGATTAGACCCCTCCTCACAACCATGTGTGAGTGGCAAGGTGGAGATAACAAGAACTTTTGTTATGCATCACTTACAATTCACCCCTGACCCTGTGGCTCTCAGCGAAACACAGTTGTGGTAGGCTGTATCATAACCTCCACCCCACCTCATTTTCCCATTACTGGGTCAAATATCAGATCACCTTCAGTGATAGTAGGAGTCAGCCTCCAAGTCAATCATCACAACACATCTCATGCAGGGGTTTCATGTACGATCCACATAAATACTTGTTCAGGCCTGTCCCATACCAGGCTTGCGGTTAGCACGTTGTTCATGCCACTAGACGCACAACACAAGGTTCTAGTCCTTATATGCCAATGACCAGATCATCCACAACCCTGCACCTTCAGTGCCTGCATTCCTTTGCAGTCTAGCACCTCCAGTGCTACAGCCATCCACACCATTTTTCTGGTCACGGCTAAGGGGTTTTATTTCATGAATATAAGTATATAAATACATATAATAGTTCATGGCTCAAAACTTGTTTATTTCACATTTCATAGATAACCAGTCTAGTACTGCCAATTGATAAATCAACCATTCTCAATCTTTCACATGCAATATTGCCTATATTCAAGGTTATGTTTTAGCAACATTTAAAATATAGGTTCAAGATGACCAAGGATATGACTTGCCTTCCGCGTCGTGAAAGACAGCAGTTGATGTCGGGTCAGCAGTGAAGTCCTCGAACTCTAGCTCCGACTCTGAGCAAAGATCAAACAAGCAACCAAGAATCACAACCTTTTCAATACATTATTATACTACATGCAATAATGCAAAGATGAATGTCTTGATGATTCTGAAATAATTGGATTTAGGTACCATAGAAGCTTATTAGGGCTAAATCATAGAATTAGGGCTGAAAATGAGTGCTAGGAACTTCTAGGGTTCCAGGATATAGGAATTGACATTAAGTCCGCAGCTGGTTTGCCCAAAATCGATGAATGTCTTTAGGTCGACATTCGGTTCAAGGCTTTGACATAGGGTTAATGAATGGTAGAAGGATTATCTCAACTTGTGGCAGTAGAATGAAATGTAGATTACAACTCCACAAGTCTAATGGACAAAGTTATTTTCAATTTACATAACTGGAAGGAGGTGAAATGAGCTAATGCCACTGACTGACATGCTCTGACATAGGGCTGACAATGTCATAATCCAGGGCTAAGCATAAAATGCAATTCAAGGACTCAAATCAAGTTGTGATAGAAGAAGAAATTGTAGATCACAACCTCAGGAGTCTAAGGGACAAAGTCATGCTCAAAATACACATCTGGAAGGAAGTGAAATGGGCTAATGCCACTGACTGGCATAGCCTGGCATTGCACTGACATAGCTAGAAACTAGGGTTTGCCACAACTTTTGATCTAGGGCTCCAATTGATGCACCACTTTGTCTGGGATGTAGGCCTCAGTAACAGGAACAATTCATTCAACTGGACCTAGGGCAGGAGGTGGCCGGAAAGTGATGAAAACCGGCGATGAACTCGGTGGCTGAAATTTCAATTCACAGCACTGGACAGGAATTAGGGCATAGTTATATCTTCTGATTTAGGCCGAATTGGAAGTCGAGCTAGTAAGCAAAGTTGCTTAGGAGATCAAGGCGCATCTGGGGGACAAGGTTTCTGGAGCTGGATCGGCCGGGAATGGTTTTCCGGTGGCCGGCGCCGGAGAAGAAGACACTGATATTGGGGGTTTTGGCTACACGATGTTTGAACTCGATTCCTTGCTTGGAGAGCATCTAGAAGGTATAAGAAAGCTTCTGGCACGATTGAATTGGCCGGAGAATCACCGGAGAAGGCTGGCGACGTTCGCCGGCGGCTGGGGAAGCTTGGGCTAGCGAAAAACTCCAGTTCTTGGTCAATTTCACCATTCAACTTCACAGGCTTGCTTAAAATAGCTCACTGATCATTTTTGTCTATTGAATCGAAGGCTAATTCGGGCTAATTTGACTTGTGCAACTGGAACAGGGCATTCCACTGATTTCAGCAATTTCCGGCGATCACCGGCGATGAAGTGCATAAGAGTTCAATTAAATACTACAGCACGAGGAGATAGGTAGGAGAAACTCACTGATGCTGTCAATTTGAGGATTGAGGCTGCGGTTAAGGCTGTCACCGTGAAGCTCCTCGATGGCTCGCCGGAGAAGACGACGACAGCAAGGAAATTTGAGAATTTGGTTAAGCTCTGGTGAAGTGAAGATTGCACAAGGTGTTGATTGCTTAAATAGACTAGAGGGCGAAGCTTGCACGGATTAAACAGCAATGAATTGGCATCAGTGACTTGCCGGACGCAGATGCAACAACGGCGAGCGGTCACGTGATGGCGCACAGGCGGTGCAAAGCTGATTAAGCTGTCGGCTTCATCGGGACTCAACAATGTCGGGTGGTGCAAGGCGGTGGCAACACAAGCTGGCAAGGCAAAGCAACGTGGTGCCGTGTTGCTGACAAAAGCTGCTGTTGGTCGCGCGCGGAAGCAATTGCTGTTCAACGTTGCTGCCACGGCGAAGGCTAAGACACGGACGCGTGCGCATCAGCAACAGCAAGCATGCACGAGCACAAATGCAAGCGGGGCTTGGCCGGCGGTGAGCGTGCACGGCGCAAAGATCACGGCGAGCTCTGGTCGTGCGTACAGTAGCTGCTGCTCTGGTCGAAATAGGGGCTGATTTGCAATATTTGACTTTTGATTTCGGGCTGAATTGTAAATCTGATGATTTGGAAGGTTAAATCTGAAATTGATTGCATTAATCTGGTAGGCTTGATTCAACAGATGACTTGGCACAAATAGAAGATAAAATTTGAGACATTTGGGTGATTTTTGATATGAACTGAAAGCAGAGTAGATTAGGGTAAAATAAGTCTGAAACTTATTGATCTCGAATTCTGGGATTTAGGGTTTGATTTTGAGATACTCATAAAAGAAGAATTTGTGTTGAAAAGCATTTGGAAGGTGTTCCCTGAATTAGATTTGAATTTGAAGATGATTTGCAGCATTTTGCCTTTCTGGCTTTTAGAAAAATCTGGAAGAAGGACTGATCTGCGAATCTGGAGTTTTGGAAGGTTTAAACTGAATTTGATTTCACTGATATAGCAGATTATATTCAACAGAATATTTGGCAAGAACATTTAATAAAATTTGGCACATTTGAATAGTCTTTGATACAGACTGAAAATAGGGTATTTTTAGGGTAATTGAATCTGAGCTTTAATTGATTTCGAATTATGGTAATTAGGATGAGATCTTGAAATCTGCACAGAAGAAGAACTTGTTTCAAATAGCATCTAGAAAAGATTTGCCGAAGAAATTCTGAATTTGTAGTTAATCTGGAGATTTTAGCCTTTTTGGGTTTCTAGATATCAGATAAAGGACTAATTTGTAATAACTCTTGGACTGATTTGCGAAAAAGGTTTAGATGGTAAAATCTGGCTGCCAACTTTCTGGTTTAAGGTATTGGCATACCCATGATCATGTTCCAGGAATAATCTGGTATGAACTTGGCTAAGATTTTGATTAAATCTGGATTTCTGAAACTTAGGGTAAAAGGTAATAGCAGATATTCTGTTTTCGAAAACATAAAAGAGTTGATAATTCTGGAAGTTAGGGATAGAATTGAATCTGGGTTCTGAAGGCTTTTAGGTTTAGGATAACTGATAGATCACATCTGAACAATCTGATCTTGATTTGAGGTCACAGGATAGATTTTGGAGATTTTAGGGTTTAGGATAGATACTGATCTGGCTATTACTACAGATACAAGCATGCATGCTATTGATGAAAAAGGAAGTTTTCACCCCTAACTCAGGATGTTACAATCAGCGGCTGAAACAGTAAAGATTTTTAGCCCTCGCATTTCTCCAAGTACAACTGGAAATTATTCCTTGGTCATACAGGGAGAGGGAAGCGAGGAGGAGGAAGATGAAACTCCTCTCGTTCTGCGGAGAAAAAGATCTGCATAACCTTTAAAGAGATCATCCAAAAAGATATTATCTTCCTTACTATCTCCCACAAGTGGGGCATTGAGCTCCCAAAGTCATCTGGGACTCAGCTTCAAGTAACAACCTGTTATTCCTCTAACTAATTTTTGGAAATTAGTTAGGTATTGTTAATCACAAAAATGAATGTACAGGTTAAGTCCAACCCCTGCACAATTTGTTTCAATACCAGAAATGGAAACAACTGTTGTAGAAAGGGTAGCGACTTCTGTGGCGGAAACTCTTGCCATAGAAGACACTACAGCTCCATCTAGTGTATTAGATGTTGCTGTGACCACTGAAGTACGTGCGACTACCATTGATGAAGAGATTCAGCAGATTCAATCCTCAAAACTTGTCAATGATGAAGAAACTCAGGTCGCGGCTATGACCTTGACCATGGGAACAAGGGATCAAGTAGGAACTTCTGTTCCCCCTATGGTCGAAGAAACTCTTCCTTCCCCTGATCAGGGAGAAATGGATTTGGAAGCAGCAGTTCAACTCGCTAATACTCCGCGTCCTACTCCAGAAGTAAATCTACAAATTATTTAGCAGGCACAAGATAACTTAAAACCTGAGTTCTTTCTCAAAGATCTCGTAGAGGTAAGTAAAGTCTTTACCCAATGTGCTTTATTGCTTTTCTGAGTAATATCTTTAGATATTCACTTCCTTGTAGAACTCTGCTCGCCATTCGACCTTGGTTAATTCACTAATAGAACAATTTAAGGTCGTGCAAGAAAAATGCAACCGCTTAGAACAGTAAGTATTTTGCTCTAATCCCTGTCCTCTATGAATTAGAATGATATTTCTTGTTGTCGCAAGGAAAACTCTGCTTTGACATGTGAAGTTGCTAAGGAGGACTCCGATAAGGAGACCGCTGTGGCAGAAGCTCTAAGGGAAAACAACAGAAAACTTGCTGAGGCCCTTTCATCCTTGGAGGAAAACAAAAGATCATATGCCACTCTCCAAGGGGAAAAAGAGAAATTACAAACTGACTTAGATCGTAAGTTCATTCTCGCAGAATTGGCTATGACCTTTCATGAGCTAATCAAACCATTTTTGTTTCTTTATATGACCAGGTCAAAGAGAAATAAACTCTAAGTTGGCCGAAGAATAGAAAATCTTGGAAGAGAAGTATATCTGGTGAGGACACGATCTCGAAAAACTTCATAAGACCATCTATCTCCTCATGATGGCAATGGAAATGGTTAAAAATACTGCAAAACTTTCTCAAGAAGAAAAGAATGATTTGGAAAAAATCATCAACAATTGCAGTATTATTGAAGAGGCCACTCTTGGAAAATTGAGAGAAGTCGCGGACTCACTCGAGACAATAGTTATTGATCCTAAGAAGGATAACCTATCTCTTGAGGAGTCCTGCAACCTAGTCGCGGCTCAAGCTGACTCTCTGATCACCAACATCCCAGAGATTGCAAAGAGGTATAAGGAGACAGTGAAGACCGATGTAAGTACTGATGCTTCCTCTATCCTTTGTAAACTTAGGCATTGCCATTGACCGAACTTAGATCTGAATCCAACGGCAGAAAATATAATGTTTGAAAATGAAGATCAGATGGCTGCGACCATAGTTTTGGTTAAACCCATAGTTGATAAGCTATTAGAAAACCTCAAGCTTGTATAAGACTTTCCTCTCATTGTAATCTCTTTTCAATGGAAACATCTATTCTTTGGTGTACTGAACTTTATAACCTGCAAATACATATAACTGATGCAAAATGCAAATGCATGAATAACAAAATTTGAAATAACAAGAAACATACTTAACTTCCAACAAAATATTATAGTTATATTCCCCTAACCCCTCCTGAGATCACTAATGCTGAGGATACAGTATAGTAATCTCAGGATAAGGAACATGGACTAAAAAGCCCAAGACTAGCGAGTCTCTTATGTGTTGAGAAACAGCTTACAGAAGAGATATCTTAACTAGAGTTTATCATGAAGTCGCAAGGATAAAGAACTTAATATAAATGCCAAAGCTTTTTGCGAACTGACAACCACCCGAATGATTAGAAACATGCTAGTAAGTCTTGTATGTGTTTAAAAATGGCTTATTTAGAGATGTCTTATCTAGATGTGATCATGGGATCAGTCAGTGAGTCCACTTTAAACATCACAGTAAGATGGTTATTTGCGATCAGCCCCCGAACTTAGCTTGAGAAAAAGCAAGGGCAAAAAATGGGAATACAACCATAACATAAAGTGAAAAAAGCATTTTATTATTAATGGAAATTTGCTAATGGAAAAGGGAAACAGAAATGAGAAAACTTACACATAAAAGTTGTGTAATTGATCTATATTCCAAAAATTGGATAAGATCCTTCCATCTTCTATAGCTAATCGAGCCGATCTTGGTCGCGGAATTGAGACCACAGTATAAGGACCTTCCCACTGAGGAGAGAACTTGTTACGATTGGACTAGTTTTGGATTTTTCTTAAAACCAAGTCGCCCATGTGAAGACTACGTGGTCACATCTTTCTACTGTGATATTTACATAAAACTTATAAATATGCAGCAAAACTAATCAACGGTCGATCAAACTTTTCTTTGAGAAGAGAAAGTTCATCTTCTCGAGCATCACTTTAATTGTCAATATCTAAGTGACTTAGGCGAGCCAAATCAAGTTGTATTTCAACTGGTAAGACAGCTTCTGCACCAAAAACTAGTTGCAAAGGTGTCTCTCTTGTAGCTCAACTGGATGTGTTACGTAACACCCATAATACGGAATAGAGTTCATCTACCCAAGCCCCAAGCATACATAACTTAAGGCGGTCGAAAACACGTTTCTTAATGCCTTGTATTACCTACCCTTTGGCACGTTCAACTGCTCCATTGCTCTGCGGATGAGCAATAGATGTGAAACTCGTGGCCCTCACCCTCCTTGGGGACCACGATTACTCCCGTGGGGACCCAGCTCGCTGTAGCTGGTCCCATACATACATACCATCTGACTTCCCCAGATAAGTCATGCATAGGAGTACATTGCAACAGATTAATTTATATAGTACTTTGAGCAGTATGGCCTGCTGGCCTTAATACAGGATAATAGATTACAAAGACATCACGACATAAATAAGTCTCATTTAGGCAAAACATCTACTACTCATCGGATGCTAAGTGAACCCCCACAGCAAGAAGTTGAAGCAGAGCAACACTTTTCACGGCTCGGATGGAACTGGCTCTCCTCCTTCTGGTTCCAAAAAGTTCTCCAAGCATTCATCTTGATCAAGGAGCACTCCATCTATTGGATAATAGATTGCAAGGGTGAGTACTTACGTACTCAGCAATCCATAGTATACAAGAGTATATACATATAATAGTGATGATATGAACCTATGCAACTAAAGAAGGGTGGAAGGTTGCAAAATAATCTTTCTTTTTATAACCTCATAACAGTACTACCATAGCATATCAACACACTGTCATTTCACAAATTGAATTATACTGCCTTTAGTCTATTCTACATCAAGTTTTATTCTAAAAACATACTTGTGTCACATCGACGTGGATTTAATCCACCACAGTAGACTCCTATGAACCTGGGAGTACGGGGTATTCGAATACGTTTTGAACTCTGCAGAGGGGTACCAATTTACCTACAAGATATCTCAATTTTAATGCCCATCCTATCAGCATGATTAGACCCTTGCTCACAGCCATGTGGGAGTGACAAGGTTGAGATAACAAGAACTTTATTTATGGTTCACACACAATTCACCCCTGACCCTATGGTCGGACAAACCACAGTTGTGGCAAGCTATACCCCCACCCCTACTAGCCTCTTCCCATTACTGGGGAAGCATGCATCAAGTGTGTGGAGTAACACTCCGTGCCGATCATGCACAATTCCTTCCAACTCATCCATGCAGGGGGTGCATGTACGATCCGGATACTACTCGTTCAGGCCTGTCCTATACCAGGCTCGTGGTTGGTACATTTTTCATGCCACTAGAAGCACAGTACAAGGTTCTAGTCCTTATATGCCGGTACCAAACCGTTCCACAACTCTGCACTCAACAATGCCATACCACCATTCCATACCATTGTGGTCACAGCTAAAGTTTTTATTTTATGAACATACATATACATATATATACACACATTAGTTGTGGCTCAAAATCAAGCTGTGAGTCTTGATCATCCTATAACGGATATTATCACATTTTATCGGCATACTACCTAGCATTGTCAAATTATACTTTATTCATTCCATCACATGCAATACTGTTTATAGCTAAGGCAATATCATATCAATTCATAAAATATAAGTTCAAGATGTTCAAGAATATGACTTGCCTTTCTCACATGAATCAGCTACTGGTGCGTGTTGGTGGTGACGTCCTCGAACTTTGTCTCGGGATCTACTCAACAAAAATTCAAACACAGAATGATCACTAACTATTTTAAATACTTTATGATCTATATGCAGGTATGCTTTAAAAAGATTGAATTTGGTGATGTTGAGGTTGACTGAGTTTGAAAGCTGGAACTAGGTCGGAACCCTAGAATTTATAGAATCTGGACTAAGGTTGGATGTTAGAGGCTCTTAGGGTTTCAAGGCATAAATCCTGACATTCAGTTCGCGGCTGGTTTGCTCAAACACAACGAATGTCTGTTGGTTGACATTCAATTTACAACCTGACAATGTCAGTGGACGGCATAGGCGTGGTTTAGAAGATTTTTAGTTGTCGCAACAAGTTTGGCTTAAGACATTAGGTGCACATGGGACAAGGTAACTAATTGACAAACTGGTTTTTACAGAAAAGTCCAAGAAATCAAGGAATTTGTAGCTAAGTCCCAGGCACATTGAATCTGTACGCCAGTGCACGGTTGATTTCTAGGTTTATCGCGTCTGGGCAACCCTCACGTGTGCTGCTTCGCCAACTTTGCCAATCGTGTAGGCGAGGTTGAGAGGATGCTACTGGAAAGTTAATCGAACAATGGTGGAGAACCAGAGGCGAGCTACAGTGATAAAGAGCTACGGTTGAAGAAACTAGAAATTCATCGAGGGCTTTTGCTCTGAGAGCAGTGTTGATGGTTCTGGAGAGAGGAATTTGGTTGCAATGGTGTTTTGGGGCGTGTCGAACTTGAGAACGGAGGTTGGAAGGGCATTCATGATTTAGAACAATGTTGCACAATTGACGGCTACTACACCATCTATGGGATCCAAGGAACGTGTAGGTGTAGTCAATTTGGTTGGAGACACGGCGAGGCGTGCCGGTGACGTAAGCCGTCCACGGCAGCGCGTGAAGAACGGGAAATCTTTGATAATGGGTTAAATTCAAATTGTGATTGAACAGGATTGTTCAAGGTGCTCTGGTGATCGATTTTCTCTACTAAAAGGGATGCTAATTTGGACTGGAACTAAGTCCGATAGCTGGAACAGGGCAAAATCAAATTCCAGCTATTGCCGGTGATACAGCTCATTGGAGACAAATTGCTTGCTAAGGAATAAGAAGATGTCAAATAGGCACATACCGGTTGAGTCAATTTGAAGATTGGTCTAGCGGCGCACCCGATCGACATCTCTGTCCTTGGTGGCTCGCCGGAGAAGAAGAAGACAAACTGGACAACGGTTTAACTGGTTCTGGGTTGCACGCAGGTAAGGCTGGTCATAGGCAGCCTTAAATAGCCACAGAATGTAGATTGTGATGGTGGCAAATGGTGGATCTTGTGCCGCTGAAGCGACTGGATGGGGGTGACAACAGCGACGACTGGATGGCATACAGGCGGCTCCTCAACTTTGTCAGAATGGTTGGCGTCTTGTGACTTGGTCCTGGCTGGTGCAGAGGCGGAGGTGACGGCTAGCCCAGGCATGGCGTTGTCGTGGAGCAAAGCTTCTAACAACTCCTTCTATTGCGCGCGGCGGGTCTGCGCTGGTCGCAGCGCCTACCACGGTGGCTAGCTCCGGCGTGTACGCTTGTAAGGCATGCAAGCACAATGGTCACACGCACTGGCGACAAGCTGGACTTCACCGGTGGCAAAGATCGCGGAGGCGCTCGGTTCAAATCATGCCGACGAGTTGAATTTGGGATTTGGACCAAAATGCAATTTCTGAAAATTCTTTTGGACTGAATTGTAAATTTTGTGAACTAATTGGTTTAAGCTGAATTTGGTTTTACTAATGTGGCTCAATTAACTCAAAAAACAGTTTAGCAAAGACAATTGCCAAAATCTGGGGTTTTTGGTCACGTTTTGAGCTAGAGCGAAAATAGGGCATTTAGAATCTGGGTTTTGTCGAAGTCGAATATCTGAGACTTAGATAAGATTTTGAGATCCTCGTAGAAGAATATTTTGTATTGAATAGAGTATGGGAGATATCCCCTGGATCAGATCAAGATTTGGAGTTGATTTGTGGTTTTTAGCCTTTCCAGGCTTTTGAAAATTTTGAAAAGGACCAATCTATAATACGTTTGGACTGAGTTGTGAAAATGGTCAGAATGATGGAGTTCTACTGCCAACTTTTTCAATTAAGGTATTGGCATAACCTGGATCATAATCCTAAGATAATTTGGTCTAAACCAGGTCAAGATTTAATCAAATCGACTTTCTGAATTTCAGAGTATTTAGGGTAATTAGGAATAATTCTGTTTTCGAAAACAGATTGAGATTCATGATTCTAGGTGTTGTGGACGAATTTGATCTGGCTTCTGAAGGCTTTTCTACCCAAGATGAATAGTAGACCATATCTAGATAGTCTGATCTTGATTTGGGTCCACAGTGAACAGTTTCTAGATTTTTGGGCTTAGGGAAGTATGAATCTAAACTGATTTACTAATTCTTAATGAGACATATGCATGCATGACTTTTTATGAAAAAGGAAATTTTACCCCCAAACCCAGGGTGTTACAGAAACATACTTTGGTCCCAATGTCATCGCAATAATCTAAGAAAGACCATTGACGAATTAGGAACCATTGTAGGTAATGAGATGATTTGGAACACCAAATCGTGTCACTATGTTCTTATGGAAGAACTTCTTCGCCGTAGCGGTGGTAATATTTCAGACTGGTTCAGCCTCGATCCACTTGGTGAATGTATCAATGGCTACGAACAAAAACTTGTATCCATTGACTGCTTGAGGCATTGGTCCTAGAATATCTATCGCCCAAATGGCAAATGGCCAAGCTAAGGAAATAACTTGTAAGGCATATGCTGGTTGATGAACTTGCCGAGCATGAAATTGACATTGTGGGCATGTTTTAACCAATTGCATGGCATCATTAAGTGCCATATGCCAATAATAACCCTATCGAAATGCTTTTCCAACCAGCGCCCAATAAGAAGCATGTGTTCCACATTTCCCCCATGTATTTCTCTTAGAAGGGATTTACCATCTTCTTGACAAATACAACGCTTAAGTACTCCTTGAGTCCCTTTTCAATTAAGGTTCCCTCAACAAGTCCGTACATGCATGCTTTTCTAACTAACCGATCACTGTCGATTTCATCCTTAGGCAAGGTCCCATTCGCAAGATAGATCCTCAATGGATGGATCGAATCCGCTTCTCGCTATAAGGTGGCGATGTTAGTCATTGCCTTTGACCCTTCTTTGATAGAAGGGGACTTTAAGTGTTCCATGAACACTCCTACCAGAGCGGATGTTTGTGAGGACCCAATTTTTGATAATTGGTCTGCGAGAATATTGTCTCTTCGCGAAATGAATTGGACTTCAAAATTACTGATGTGTTCTTCCAATTTCCTCATCTCGTCCAAGTAATGACCCATTTCTCATCGGAGATGCTGTACTCCTTGTTTACCTAGTTTACGACTAGCTGTGAGTCCCCCCTCACCACTAATCGACGGACTCTATGGGATTTGGCTGCTCGAAGCCCGACAAGAAGACCTTCATACTCTGCTGCATTATTGGTAGCAGCAAAGTGAAATTGTATGACATATCAGAATTGGTCAACCTGAGGTGTAATTAAGACCACTCCAGCCCCCGAGTGTTGATAACTATGAAAACCATCAAAATACATCATCCAACGGTCATTAACTTCCAAATCCATATGTTCTTGAGCAAGTGGTTCAAGATTAGACCATTCGACCATGAAATCTGCAAGTATTTGGGATTTAATTGCTACTCGAGCAGTAAAATGGAGATCGAATGCTCCAAGTTCTACCGCCCACTTCGCAACTCGACCAGTGACTTCCAGATTCTGGAGAATGTTTCCTAAAGGAAAGGACGATGGCACAAAAATCATGTGCACTTGAAAGTAATGTTGAAGCTTTCTAGAAGCCATTAAAAGAGCAGAAAGTAGATTTTGGACTTTGGGGTAACACTCGTTCGGTCCATTAAGCACTTCACTTACATAATAAACTGGTCATTGCACTCATACCCTTTCTGCGACCAGTACTACACTGACTGTATGGGGAGTAGCAGCCAAATAGATGAGTAAAGATTCTGCCTTGACAAGGGAAACCAATACCAGAGCACTGGTGAGGTATACTTTTACTTCTTGAAAGGCTTTTTCGGCTTAGTTTGACCATCAAAAACCATTGTGCTTACGCAGGACCTTGAAGAAAGGTAAACCACGTTCATCTAACCTTGAAATGAAACGACTTAAGGCCGCCATTCGACCAGTTAGGCTTTGCACTTCCTTCGTTGTCGAAGGGGATCGCATTTGCTCAATGGCTTGAATTTTTTTGGGATTAACCTCAATGCCTTTTGAACAAACAAGGAAACCTAAAAGCTTACTCGAAGAAACCCCAAAAGAGCACTTTTAAAGATTCAACTTTATTCCATGTTTATTCAAATTACAAAAAACAAGATCATCTATATGACTAGAGCTCTTAAGGCTCTTTACAACCAGATCATCAGCATAAGCTTCTAAATTATGCCCTAATTGAGAAAGAAAGGTCTTTTGCATCAAGCGCTGATATGTGGAACCAGCATTCTTGAGCTCAATTGGCATCCTGATATAACAGTAAGTACCAAATGGGGTGATGAAGGTAGTTTTCTCTTCATCTTCTTCTGTCATGCTAATTTGATGGTAGCCTTAGTAAGCATCCAGGAAGCTCATCAGTTCACAACCCATTGTTGAATCAATCAACTGATCGATATGGGGAAGGGGAAAATCGTCCTTCGGGTAGGCATTGTTCAAACTGGTGTAATCGACACACATGCGCCACTTGCTGTTTGATTTCAGGACCATGATTGGATTCTCGAGCCGTTTGGGATGGTCGACCTCACGAATAAAACCAGCCTTCTGGAGTTTGTCTAACTCCGAACAGATAGCTTCTTGCCGATCGGGAGAAAAACATCTAAGTTTTTGCTTTATTGGTCGCTGTCCAGGCCGAATTTCTAGCCTGTGCTCAATCACTTCCCTTGGGACTCCAGGCATGTCTGAGGTTTTCCATGCAAACACATTCACGTTAGCCTAGAGGAAAGTAACGAGCTCTAGTTCCTATTTGTCATCCAGAGTTGACCCAATCTGAATGGTTTTAGATGGATCATATGGGAATAATGGAACTTGCTTGAGTTTTTCTTCTGGTCGAGTGGATCTGAGGTCACAACCTTGACATCCCATAGGGGAAGTTGATCGACCAGTTCCAGGGAGATTCGATCATAAGTTAGAGCCGTATGCTGACTTCCTCTGACTGTGATAACGCCATGAGGACCTAGCACCTTGACGCACTGATAAGCATAATGCGTCTCCACCATGAATTTAGCAAGTGAAGGCCTACTAAAAATGGTGTTATAAGTTGAATCAAAATCAATTACATCAAAAGTAATTAATTCAGTGCAAAAATTTGTTGTTTCTCCAAGTGTTACGGGCATCACAATCTGTCCAATTGGTAACATAGAAGAACCAGGAATTATCCCAAAAAAGGGTTGAGCCACTGGCTTTATTTTTGAATAAGGGATTTGCATCTCGTCAAGAGCCTTGGCAAAAAGTAGGTCGAGGGAACTTCCTCCATCGACCAACACTCGTCCTACCTTAGCATTGCTAATGATAAGGGATATTACTAGAGGGAGGCGCTGAGGTCAGGTCAATCCCTTAGGGCAATCTTCCCGGCTAAAGGTCAGGGAAATCTCTGACCATTGGGGAAACTGAGGCTCTCCTAAAGGAGCTTCAGTACTATTTACCTCTCCACAAACAGTTTTAAACTGACACTTAGAAAAATAAGATGAGGAACCACCAAAAATAACATTAACGTGATTGTTAGGTACCTGTTATGGCATGTCTTCATGTGGGACTCTCATTTGAGGAATCCGGTGGCAACAGCTCAGGGGGGTTGCACTCAAAATGATACATTAAAAGCTCACAACAACAAGATGCATTATATAACAATGCAAGTAATTAAAACAAGTGCTGATCACATGGACCAACATTACAATAACATAGCGCCAAAATGACGCAATTTAGTGTTGATAAAAAATCAAGGAGTTTTCTTCGAAATGAAGGTCGGCACAAAATGAAACAACAACAACAAGCAAAAGGGCTTCAACGATCTTCAACTTCAATTGCAGCGGTATTGCATGGGCTTCCTCCACATCAGACTCAACTTGGTAAGTGACACTCTAGTAAGCTGGATCCTCGGGGGTAGTTTCTTCTTCTTCCATATTGGGTTCAAGACCGTAGGACTCAGGATCAATGAATCCTTCCTCTAAATTTGTTTGCAAAAGCAAGGGTGAGCACATTGTCCACATAGTGCTCAACAAATCTCAATTAAGAATGCAGGTATGTAGATGAGGGGGATTTCCAAAAGATGGGCTCTTTAGTTCATGGATAAGGATAGAATGGTTTTTCAATCTAAGTTTTGAGGAAAATATTTTGCTTTCAAAAAGTGAGGCTTTTAAAATCCTAAGCGAGATTTTCAGAAGATGTTATGCGTGGCGGTCTTCCATGAGTCACCACTTTAATCAATATTATGAAAAACTTTCCCAAAAGCTACTTGTGCTGCATCGACGTGGATAGAATCCACCGCGCACAGACTCCATGAACTGGGAGCTCAGAGTATCCGATACTTTTTGAAACTTTGCAAAGGTGTACCACCTTAATCCACCGATCACTCAGCTTTCAAGTCGGTACCTCTCCATGTGACTTTTCGGATGTGACAAGGCCGAGATCACACAACAGTTTGCAATCCTAGCATTAATAATTCCCTGCCCGGTAAATAGACATTTCAGTCCTTATTACCGTTGCGGGTACTCCCCACAGCCAAAGCTACCTTGCCATGGCCTATGGTCCCGCAAGACACAAAGCCTGTGAATTCAGCCGCGCACGACACAGAATCATGGCGTAGGGAGTCTTCCTTCTTACACATTTTCCTCTCATCATTTTTCTGATCTCACATCACTCATGGCCCTCTGTGGCCCACCAGTTTCCTCTCGAGAAATTGGACCAACAACCATTGCAGGGAAAAGCTAATACCAGGAAAACTACTATGTTGCCCCCGTCCCATACCGGGCAAGTGGTTGATACGTTTTTCATGCCGTATAGAAGTACAACACAAGGTTCTTGTCCTTATAAATCTTTAGTGAGGAGTCATTCACATTCCTAATGTGCACACAGCACCATCCTTTCAAACCATCCTCACTATCGATTCCAATCACATTTCTTTCAGAAAGAGGTTTTGAACATACTTTCCACGCATGTGACCACTTAGCATTTAACATGTAGTTATAAGCATGAGCATAGCCTAAGCATAATATTCTAGGGTGACAAGGGTGTGTGAAATGTACAAACATGAGGGGCTTCACAATGATTTAGGTCATATCTACTCACATTCTTTCAACATAGCATTTAACTTAAACATAGGGCATGCATATACTTTAAAACAGAAATTAATCTAGCTTACTCAAAATACTGGGGGAGACATGATCACGGTTAGAGACTTGCCTTGCAATGTGGGGTTTGACAGCTATAAGGGTTCTCCGAAGTCTTCTATTGACTCTTCTGCTTCTTGCTCTATTCTCGCACACAAACAACAAGACAATTCAACACATTGTACTACAGAAGCATACAGAAAATAGTTTCTATGGGAAATAATAGTAAAATATAACATGCATGAAGGGAAAATAATATGGACAAAGATACTTGAGCGCTGCTCGAAGAGATGGGTTTAAAAAGGGTCGAACATCTAAGGGTTGACATTCGGTTCATGGCTAGACGTGGTCTTAGGTCGACTTTAGGTGAGTTTTCTGAAGATGTGGTAGTATATGACGAGGATTGACACCCGAGTCAGTTCAAATAAGTGCACTGTTGGTTCAGGACAGATTCGAACCAGACACGTGTCTAGCGGTGCGAACTCAAGTTATTCTGAGAAGCATCAGCCCAAGGTCGCAGGCTTTGCGCGATCAGGTCGCAGGCTTCGCGCGGTCAGGAGTTCATATGCTATACGCGAACAGAATGACCGAGATGTTACGCGGTTAGCCAATATCCTGCGGTCAGAGCATTCTCGACCAGGGTGTTTGGAATTCATTTGTCCGGCTATTCCTATAGCGGAAATATTCCAAGTATCCCGAAGATTCCCCCATGTGGAGAATCAACCGTCAGGAGGTTAATACGTGCAGTTATCCATGAATAACACGTGTTTAACCTGCGTGGAGGTTAAGAGCGGTTTTCTAAAAACCGTATTCAACCGTCCAAGCAACTGTTTGATGCAGTTTACTGCATGGCACCTTTTCGACCAGTATAAAAGGGTGGTATGGAGTGTCAAGCAGGAAAAAGGGCGAGATACAACGCATCTCAACCACTCAAACAGCCAAGTCTACGGCCTAGATTAGATAGTTCTTACAAGCCTTCCTGGCTTTATTCTGTACATTTACATAGGAAAAATCCTTCGCCTGTAAAGGAGTTTTTCTACCATCTTGTAACCTTTTATCACCTATAGTGAAATCCCAACAGGACGTAGGGCTATTACTCCCACCATCGAGGGCCCAAACTTGTATAAACGTCTCTGTGCTCCTGTTCTCCATTGTTCTACATACCTTCCCGGAGGGTCATCTTGAAAGGTCTCGCTATTACAAATTTTGCATAAGTTCGGCTGAGGACTCCGAGTCTGAATCGTCGACAGTATAGTAAATTGTAGAACATGGCTCTAGGGATCTATTGGACTAAGTGGCATCTCATTTGTTCAACCAGAAGGGGTCGAATAGGGCTAATGCCAGTGGCTAACATGCACTGACATTGAGCTGACATTGTCAAAAGCTAGGGCAAAGCAGTAGATTTGGCTCTGGACTTCAAATGCTTCGCCAACTATGTCTGGGAGTTAGGCCAAAGAAATAGGAACACGATGCTGGTGTTTTCGAGGGTTGAGGTGGCCGGACGGCGACGAGCGAAAGCTTCTGGTAAGGTTGATTTGGTCGGGGAATCAGCGGCGTGGCCTGGCGACGTGAAACGGTTGCCGGTGGCGAGCGAAAAAGGGGAAAGGTACACAGCAAGCTCGAATTCAAAAACCAAAAGCACAAGCTTGCTAGGGAGGCTTCACTGGTCACAAACTTCTACAGAAAGGTGAGTTAATTCGGGCTAATTTGATCAGCATTGCCGAAACAGGGCAAAAGGGGAAATCCGGCGATCACCGGCAACAAGGTCCGTCGGGATGCAATTAAACACTATGACACGAAGGTATGGATGAAAGGAACTCACCAGTGTGATCAATTTGAGGTCTGGTGTAGCAAAACAGGCTGGCACCGTGCTCCTCTCTGTTGGCTCGCCGGAGACGAAGAAGAAACATGAGAGGGGCTGGAGCTTTAGTGGCTACTAGAGGTGTGAAGAAGCTGGGGCTCTCGAGAGTTGGAGCAGATCGAGCAGGATACGGCGTGACTGGCAACGGTGGCGGGATCGAGACGGCATTGGGAAGACAATCATGCCAAATCTGGTTGGAGCAGGGCGACGGGATGGCTGGCTTCGGCATGGTGGCGATGTGGTAAAAAGTTTCTGACGGCTGCAGGCACATGCACGCACGGAACGAGACAACGCTGTTGGGGGCCATCGGTCGTTGCCACGGTGGATGGTTTTGGCGCGACGTGAGCACCACGCGCGGACATGATCACAGGTGGAGACGAGTGCTGGCCTACGGTGAAGGCTGCGGAGAACGGCGCTGGTCGAACGGCTGCTGGGGCCTGGTCGAAATAGCAGCGGCCTGGTTGAAAGGAGGGGCTGGAAAAAGAAGTTTTGGGCCGATCTGCAATTTCTGGAACTTGATTCTTAGACTGAATTGTAAATCTGACAATAAATTTAGTTTCGGCTGAAACTGACCTTTGCAATTGGACTCACTAAATTCAGTAAGCAGGTTTGCAAGGATAGAAGACATGATTCAGTGTCTTTGACCGTGTTTTAAGCAAAATGAAAACAGAATGATTAGGGTAATTAGGGTAAATAGGGCCTGAATTTTGTCAAGGCTGAAATCTGTGCTCTGGGATGAGATATTGAGATTTTCTCTGAAGAGGATTATGTTCAGAATAGCAATTGGGAGATATTCCCTTAATCAAATCAAGGTTTGGGGCTGATTTGTGGCTTTTAGCCTTTTCAGGCTTCTGGGAAAATCAGAAAAGGAGCAATCTGGAATACTTTTAGACTGAAATGCAAAAATGGTATGAAAGGTGGAGTTAATCTACCAACTTTTTAAATTAAGGTAGTGGCATACCTAGGATCATGATTCTGAGATAAGAGATCAAAAATGGGGTTGAGACATCCGAGAATCCAATGAAGAGATACTAAATAGCATGCTAAGAGGTAGCAAAAATTGGGATGTTACAACCTACCCTCAAGAATAATCTCGTCCTCGAGATTCTGATTAGTCTGAGAATAGGTAGGGGAAATTCTGACGCAACTCTTCCTCTCTTTCCCAAGTTGATTCCTCCTCTATGTGATTATTCCATTGAACTTTACAGAATCTGATGGTTCTTGACTTCAATTTCCTTTCACTGACCTCTAACACTTTAATTGGGTATTCCTGATATGTCAAATCTGGTTGAACTTCAGCTTTTGTGGGAGACACTTGCTCTTTTGGTTTCCTCAGACACTTCCTCAGTTGAGATATGTGAAAAACATCATGAACTCCTGCTAGTTCAGGCGGTAGCTCCAATTTGTACGCTACTTCTCCTCGTCTTTCCAAAATCTTATATGGTCCAACATGTCTTGGGCTTAATTTTCCCTTCATCTGAAATCGTCGGACTCATTTGTAGGGTGTCACTTTGAGGTACACATAGTCGCCTATCCCGAAAGATAGCTCTCTCCTTCTGCTGTCGGCGTAGCTCTTTTGTCGAGATTGGGCTGTTTTCAATCTTCCTTGTATAATGTTCACATGAGTAGTGGCATCTTCCACTAGTCGTGGTCCCAAAAATTGTTTCTGACCCACTTCGGTCCAATATAGTGGCGTGCGGCACTTCCTTCCATAGAGTACTTCATAAGGAGCCATCTGCAGACTCACTTGATAACTATTGTTGTAAGTAAACTCTACGAATGGCAAAAATTGTTCCCAAGAATTTCCATAGTCCAAGGCACATGCTCTCAACATGTCTTCTAGAATCTGATTCACTTTCCCTGTTTGGCCTCCAGTCTGCGTGTGGTAAGCGGTACTAAACTTCAATCTCGTTCCCAAGGACTTCTGCAATTCTTCCTGTCGTGGTATTACAAATACCCCGGCAGGTTTTCTGGTTGTTCCTAGCGCAGAAAAGACGCCGCGAGCTGACCGCGTGACCGGTCCTCTCCCATCAGGCAAACACGAAGAATGACACTAGGATTTATACAGGTTCAGGTCTCAGTGGAGACCCTAGTCCTGTCGACGTGCTCCCGACTTGAGTCGGTTGGGGGAGTTCCCTTGCGAGGAGAGAGCTCCAGAGCACGCCTATTGGTTTTTGTGTATTGGTGTAAAAACATTTGTCCTCCCTTACATGAGTGGGATACAAGGGCTTATATAGGCCCAAAAGATGCAAAAAGACAAAACTACCCAGGTCGCAACCGCTGGATCGAAGGGCACTAGCGTCCTTCTTCCGGCTGAGGGGGCTGGATGGTTGACAAGTGTCCTCGCCAGTTCCTGAGGTGCTTCTCGCGTGATCCTCACGTGACTCGGCGCCGGGGGCCTTGTCCCCGGGCAAATGGCGGCGCCCAGGACGGGGTCACCGGGGGTCACCGGTGGCCTTGTCCCCGGGCAAATGGCGGCGCCCGGGACGCGGGTCACCGGGAGCCTTTTCTCTTGCTTGGACTCGATCCCGCAAAGATTTCCCCCAATAGTAGCCCCCATGTCCCTCGGGGACGCTGCTCGAGTCCCCGGAGGGGATGGCTCACATTACCGGGAACATCTCCTCTGGGATGGATCTCCGGCGCCTTGTTGACGCTTCAAATTTTGTGTTGCATACTCACGGCGGTGCCGTCGGTCATTATGTCGCCCCTTTTCTCGATTGGCGCGCGTCATTTGGCCATAATGGCCTCGCGTTGTTCGAACCAATGATGCATCATTTCCCGCGCCCACCCCTTCAATTTGCGCGTGTCGTTTGAATTGGGTGGCGTGGATTCACCACGAGGGGCCACGTGGCGTGCATTGGGGCCACGTTCGAGCCCTATAAATAGGGCTTCGAGGGGCTCGGAGAAGTCACTCAAACCTTTGATCCTCAAAATGCCACCGGTAGCCCGCTCCCGGAAGCTTAGCCTCCGGAAACCTAAACCCCTCAGTTCCCCGAGAGCCCAACACACCGGAGAGACAAAATGGGTCCCAAGGGTCGCGCCAAGGCCGCCGAGGTGGCTCCGGACGAAGTCATCGCGGACTTCCTCTGGGCCTCCGAGTTTACTTCGGGGGACTAGCAAATGAGATGAAGAAAAGAGAGCAAGAGGACACTTGAGTACAATTGCAAGACCAACACTTAAATCCACCCAAAAAGGAGTAACACCAGCAGCAAAAACAGAGGAAAATCCAACAAAGAAACACAAGTGTTGCTGTCCAAGATAATTTGTTTGAAAAATCCATAACAACAATTATTTGTTCTACTATTCAAAGAGTGTTTAAATTCATCTATTCAAACTGATTCTTTCCCTGAACCAATTCTTATACTCTTGCAGGTATTCAAGGATGTTTTTCCATAAGAGATCCCAGCTGGATTGGCACCTTTGAGAGGTATTGAGAATCAAATTGATCTCATACCAGGAGCATCACTTCCAAATAGGCTAGCATATAGAGCCAATCTAGACGAAACAAAGGAGATTGAAAACCAGGTAAGAGAACTTCTCAACAAAGATTATGTTAGAGAAAGTTTATCTCCTTGTGCTATTCCTATTTTATTAGTGCCAAAGAAAGATGATTCGTGGAGAATGTGTGTCGATTGTAGAGCTATTAATAACATAACAGTAAGGTATAGGAATCCAATACCTAGACATGATGAAATGTTAGATGAGCTTAGTGGATCTGCAATTTTCTCTAAAATTGATTGAGAAGTGGTTACCATCAAATAAGAATGAAACCAGGATATGAATGGAAGAAAGCCTTTAAAACAAAACAAGGTTTATATGAGTGGTTAGTTATGCCCTTTGGTTTAACAAATGCCCCCAGCACTTTCATGAGGTTAATGAACCATGTTTTGAGAGAATTCATTGGTAAATTTGTTGTGGTTTACTTTGATAACATTCTTGTTTATAGAAAATGCCTCACTGATCATGTTGAATCCTTGTGAATTACTCTTGCTATTTTGAGAGATAACCATTTGTTTGGAAACCTTGACAAGTGCGCTTTTTTCAAAGAAAGTGTTGCGTTTCTTGGTTTTGTTGTTAGTAAACAGGGAGTGGCAGTAGATGAAGCCAAAAATTGAAGCAATCAAGTCATGGCCAACCCCCTCAAGTGTAAGTCAAGTGAGAAGCTTCCATAGCCTTGCTGGGTTCTATAGGAGGTTTGTCAAAGACTTCAGCACCACAGCAGCACCCCTCAAAATGTAAAGTTTGAATGGGGAGAAGCTCAAGACAAAGCCTTTCAGCTACTAAAAAACAAGCTAACCAATGTACCCTTGCTACAACTTCCAGATTTTGGTAAGACTTTTGGAATTCAATGTGATGCAAGTGGAATTGGAATTGGTGGTGTTCTGCTCCAAGAAGTTAAGCCCCTTGCTTATTTCAGTAAGAAATTAAGTGGTCCAATGCTAAATTATTCCACATATGAAAAAGAATTGTATGCTTTGATTAGAGTTTTAAAAACATGGCAATATTATCTATGGCCTAAGGAATTTGTCATACATTCTGATCATGAAGCAATTAAACACTTGAAAGTGCACAACAAGTTAAATAGAAGACATGCTAAGTGGCAAGAGTTTTTACAGACTTTTCCATATGTAATCAAGCATAAGAAAGGTAAAGAACAATTAGTTGTTGATGCTCTCTCTAGGCGCCATGTTTTGATCACACAATTGGGTGCTAAGATTATTGGATTTGAACACTTAAAAGAACTGTATCCTACTGATTTGGAATTCAAAGAAGCATATGTACAATGTTCTAAATACAAAGCATGGGATAAATACTTTAAACATGATGAATTCTTGTTTAGATCACATAAACTTTGTATACTCCAATGCATTGTGAGATTATTATTGTTGAAGGAGGCACACTGGGTCGCTTAGGAACTTTCAAGACATATGAGATGCTTGCTGATCACTTTTACTGGCCAAAGATGCAAAGAGATGTGGAGAACTTTGTAAACAGATTTGAAATATGCCACATTGATTTACCAGGTAAGTATGGTGTTAGTGCAACATTCAATGTTTTTGATTTTTCTCCTTATTTTGGACCAGATCCACACTTGAGGACAAGTGCTTTCCATGAGGGTGAGGATGATGAGGACATGAGGGGGAGGATGATGAGGACATCCCTATAGCAACATCTACACCAACACGTCCAATCAATGGACCAATTACTAGGAGTAAAACTTGAGATCTTCAAACCCAAGTATAAGCTTTCCTCTCAGATTCAATTGTGATTTAAAATCTTTAAGGGTACTTCTCATTGGGAGTTTTTTGATTTGTATTAGGTATGAGGGCATGGAGATGTATGCGGAGTACCTAGAACACCTCAAGGAACATCAAGGAAGTCATAACAAAGAGCTGCATTGGATTTTGTTTGCTGTTGCACATTTTCCCGAGGACACCAATGCAAAATTTCAAGATTTGACTCCATAAAAGTGCTCAGGCTTTCCATACGTTTTCTTGTTAGCTGCATAGATTCAACCCGAATTGGATTTGGAGGAGGAGTTTGAGTTCAAATCGGTTTCCTTTTATTTTCCACTTTCTATCTTTAGTTCAAACTTATTTTAGAGATATTTTTGTTAGTATTCTAGTTTGATACACTTTGTTTGGCAGTTAAGAACTTTTGCTTATCAATACAATTCTTATTGCTTTCTAGCAATTTTGCACGAGTTTATCTTGTGTTTTCTCTGCTTTTAGTCATGTTCTCCCTCGAGTAAGATTCAAGGGTGGGTTCTTCAAGTTTTTAACTTGTTGGGTTGATTGGATCTCAATTGAGTTGTGGTTTAGTATACTGTGATCTGTTGGTTTGTGTTAGATCTAATTCACACAAGTTAGTCGATCCCTTTGCTAGGTTACACCTCTCATCTATCTATCTATCTATCTTATTTTTAATCGTTTTAGTTGATTCTTTGGTGTTTGGGTGAGATCAATCTAGCTCGAAAGATCAGGGACAAACTCAAAGGCTAGATTGGAGTTCATCTTCATCTAGTTTCACATCATCATATAATCCAAATTTAGTCTTAAAAGCAGTTTTTCATTCATTGCCATCTTTCATGCGAATTTGATGAGAGCCACTATGCAAATCAATCTTAGAAAAGATAACATAACAACGTCATTCATCTAGTACATCATCTAACCTAGGAATATGATGTGATATCCAACGGTGATAATATTAATCGCTCTATAATCAACACACATTCTCCAAGATCCATCTTTCCTAGATACCAAAAGAACAAGAATGGTGTAAGGAGAAAGTGATTCTCATACATACCCTTTATCTAGAAGTTCTTTTACCTATTGTTGAATTTCTGTTGTTTCTTCCGGATCGGTACAGTAGGGTGGGTGCCACACACAAGAGGAAGACTGGCCGGCACCTCATCAGGGAACACATTCTCAAACTCCTGCAACAAGTCAAAAACAGCACTAGGCAAAGTAGAGGGTAAATCATTAGTAGGAAGTAAGGTTTCTTTGTACATGAGCACAAAAAAGGGAATATGGTGTTCGTCACTTCCCTCAAATCACTTCTCCTCACCAATAAACACTCATTGTTCTGTGGAACTTGTTCAGTTTCAGTAGGCTTTATGTAGTAGGATGGCTTAGGATGATCTCTCTCACTATGTTTGTGGCTCTCGCTCATTATTTTTCTCTCACTCTTCTCTCTCTTTAACCTATTCACTTCATATGCATAGATTTTTTCAAGAGATAACTGAACCAGAACCACTTTCTTCTCTTTATGCACAAAGGTATATTTATTGGAGTGACCAAAGTGGATAGAGTCAACATCAAATTGACATGGGCGTGCCAAAAGTAAGTGACATGCTTGCATGGGAAGGACATCACAATCCACCAGATCATGATAATCACCAATAGATAATGGCAATCTCACCATTTGTGAAACACGAACCATACCAGAATTATTAAGCGGTTGCATATGATAAGGATGAGGTGACAGCGTGTTAGCAAACCAAACTTCTCAACTAACAATGCACTAACAATATTATTACAGCTACCAGCATCAATTATAAAATGGCATACGTACATGTCCTTTCACCTTGCATCGCAATTGGAACAAGTCATGATGTTGTCCATGTTCAGCTACAACCATTTGAGTAGAGAGGACACGTCTTAACCACTGAACATTGATCTGGAGCATCCAAAACATGAGACAAATACATGTGTCCAAAGCTAGGAAAACCTTTTGAGTGCATGTAGAAGCATATGATGAAGCATATAATGGTAATTCATCCCCCAATTTAGGCTCACAAATCATCTCAACATGTATGCAATTCTCACGCCTAGATTGGAAAATAGTAGCACATGGCACAAAAGATGGAGATGGCTCGGCCAAATGTGACATGCCATGACCAACAACAATAGCAAGAATGTATCATCCTCCAAAACACAAGGAACATCCATAGGGTGTGTGGGAGCAGCCACTATGATGTTATCACAGCCAGAAACCAAATCATCCTCCAAAGCACTCAAATCAGTGATCAATGCATCAAAATCATACTAGTGACCTACGCGGTGACGGTTGGAATAATAACCGGTGTGCTGTCTACCTCATCAACAAGCTCAAAAACAGGATGGACCATGCAATTTAAGCTCAATTCATATTCACCATCGTTAGCCTCATACTCAAAAATTTCCAATTCCTCTTCTGCGCAAAGCCATATCATCATGTGGACTCTTCTCGTCACTTTATGAATCATATGAACCATCAGAAAGAGAAATCATCACGTGACGATTCGGGCACTCATCTTGCTTATGCCCATGACATGTGCACTTGAATCATTGTATGTTACTAGTCTTCGACTTATCTTGAGGAGTGGAGGAGTTAAAACAAACTGGAGTACCTTCTTTAATTCTTCTTTGCCTCCAATGGTTTTGTTGGAGTAGAAACCGAATGAGATGGGGGTAAAGGATGGGTAGTAGGAAGACGAACCCGACCCCGTACCTTGCTGATTTGGGAAGGTGGGGCGACCACGAGAAGAAGGGGCAGCCAACTGTTTCTCTACCTGCTTGACAAGTGAAGCAACTCCGTGAATGTAGAATCAGATGACATCTCTACTCTATTGGCGATTGGCTTGATCAGTCCATTTAAGAAATGAGTCATCTTTGACTCCTCGTCTTCATTGATTGTCAAACGAAGGAGGCACATCTCCAATTCTTGATAATACCCATCCACAGTGTGATTACCTTGCATAAGGCACTGTAACTGTAAGTATAACTCACAAGTGTAGTATGCTGAAACAAAACAATGCCGCATCTCTTGCTTCATCTCAACCCAAGTGATGTGATGATGCCCTACACGGCGAAAATAAGTACAGACTTGATTCCACCATTTAATAGCATAGCCAGTGAACTGGCTTTGCTTTCTTTTCTTTAGGATAATCATATATATAAAATATTTGATCCAACTTTTGCTCCCACTCAGATTAATGATACCGACCTAGACCGTCTCGCAAGAGGACGAGATTGGAGCAGTAAGGCGAGTATTCTGTCATTCTTTCCTTAGAGACTAGAGAAATAAAATCATATAAAACTAGACTAAATCAATGAATAATGAAACTAAAATAAATAAGATAAGAGAAATAGAGAGGAGATGTCAGAAGCAAAATAGAGAAAGAAAGAGGTGGATATCTCACGACTCGTCATTAATGTTTAAAACTATACGATGATCGTAAATATGTGCAATGTTTAATATAATAAAGAAGAGGCCTAATGGAAGAAGGCATATACGTCTATCGATTACTAATCACTGCACAAATCGATGAAACAATAGTACAAAAATAAATACTAACGCTTCAATGAGCCTCGACACAAATTGGTGTGGGGATGGATCACTGCTACGCTAACGCATATCAGTTTCTCCACAAGGGTGGCCCGATCTTCACGGCGTAGGATAGAACAAAGATAACTAGCTGCGGACAGCTGGGGTAACTGGCTTTATACCTGCCAAGGTTGGTTGCAACCCATACGATGGGGAAGTCGATCCGAAGCTACAAGAACTCCGACCCGCTGTCCGAACAATCGCAGAACGACAATCCGGAACTAATCCACACAAAACGGCCGGAATCGTAGAGCACGAACTAGGGGGACCCGTAAAGATCCTTCTCGCGAATCCAAGAGAACTCACAAGAGCAAAGGTAGAGGAACACTCAAGCAGTCTTGCTGCACTAGCATATAGCTGAAATGGTTTGATCAAAAGTGCTTCCAATAGTTGGAATACATGGGGTATTTATACTAGGAACAACCTTCCTAGTTTAGGTGTGAAGCAACCATTAGATGAAAAGTTTTCTAGAACAACCAACCCTCCTAATTAAGGTGTGAAGGCACTCATTAGATGAAGAGTTTCCTTGGATATCCAAGAGACCAATTCGTTTGGAAAAGAGTTGCTTCAATTTTCGCGCAGGTTGGACTGGTTGTGCAGCTTCCACTAAAATGACCATAACTTTTGACTCGGAAGTCGAAATGATGCATGGTTTGATGCATTGGAAACTAGAATTTATTATCTTTCTAATGATGTGGCCCATGACCATGTTGCACACTCAGATTGTCTCCAGAATTGCACGTAAAAGGACAGACAGTGTGTGCCTTGCACCACCCTCATTCGTGCGACCAATCTTCGTCGTCCCTTCCAATACACCTAAGTTCAACCAAAGAAGTGGACGTTGGAAGCACCATTAAGTTGTTTAAATCTGAAATGAGACTCAAGTTAGCATTCACCTGGTCACGAATTTGCTTGGCACGAGATCGAGTGATCGGTCCTTGAAATTTAGTCGAAGAGTGTTGTATGCAACCATCTTGGTCATCGGGGCGAACATCTTGGTCATCGAGGCGAACATCTTGGTCGTTGGAGCTCGTGATCCTTGGGTAAGGCGCTGCAGCCTATTACGGAGATCTCGTTGATATTGAGATGGAACAAAACGACATTTCATCACACGCTTCATGTCCTCCCACGCATTGATGTGATCTAAGCCCAATTGACGTTGGTTTTGCTGCACTTGGTTCCACCATGTTAGCTCATAACCAGAGAATTCAACACAAGCAAGATTTACCCTCTTTGCATCAGAGAAGTTATGTATCACATTGCTCTTCCCACTCAAGATAAGCATCGGGGTCTTCCTTTCTAGTGAATTTTGGAATTCTTAACTTGATTCTAGCAGCATTATCAGGGTCATTTCGACCACGACGACCATGAACAGCAGCTGCAGCCCGTGCATTTGCGCCATGATCAGCCCGATGGTTCAGATTGTTGTGCTCATCTCCAGCATGGGATGCAATGGAGTTCTCATCACCGTCTTCGGCTATTGGAGCAGCAGGGTTCGGTGGAGGTGCACCACCGGCAGCCGGAAGATTCTCACGGAGCATTCTTTGCATTGCTTCAAGAAAAGTATCTTGTACTTATCGCAGCTCACCACGTCTCACTGGAACATCTTCTTCACCGTTATTTCATCCATGCACACTTGACTGAGAACCTGCCATGTTAAGGAGAGGCAATATAGTAGAATAGGAATATCTTTATGGAATCACACAACCTCACCTCCTACTTACTAATGTTCTTGTGCGTTCTTGGTAGACCGCGATTGTGCAATGTGGTAGAAACCGGAAGTGATTAAGCGATTGAATAACAGGGATCAAAGCACTTTAGCCTCGGTTTATAGTGGAGTTTGGTGGTCTAAACAAAGGAGGGCTTTTGTCGTACTGAAATCAAGTGAACGACATGCAAACAAGCAAGTATAGATCATCACATCATCTGTTAGCTGCAAAACGCTCCTTTGATGCAGATTTTTTTTTGTTTTGTTCTTTTCACACACTCTTTTGTCTTTCTCTTTTTTTTCAACTCTTTTCTCTTTTTTTTTTCACACAACACTAACAATTGGAGATAATAAAGATGCAGCACTAAGACACTTTGATGTGAACAAGGTAACAAACTTGCAATATACAACACTAAAATTTCAGTACCACAACAAAGGTTTGGTTTTTTTTTTAAGGCTTTTGGACTCTTAGGATGAAAATAAGAACATGACAAACACAAATGGGGGGGGGTGGAATATGGATGGTAAAAAGATAGCAGATCCTACCGTGTCAACGGAAGCTCTAATACCAAATGGTGTGGGGATGGATCACTGCTACGCCAATGCATATCAGTTTCTCTACAAGGGTGGCCCGATCTTCACGGCGTAGGATAGAACAAAGATAACTAGCTACGAACAGTTGGGGTATACCTGCCAAGGTTGGTTGCAACCCATATGATGGGGAAGTCAATCCGAAGCTACAAGAACTCCGACCCGCTGTCCGAACAATCGCAGAACCACAATCCGGAACTAATCCACACAAAACGGCCGGAACTGTAGAGCATGAACTAGGGGGACCCGTAAAGATCCTTCTCGCGAATCCAAGAGAACTCACAAGAGCAAAGGTAGAGGAACACTCAAGCAGTCTTGCTGCACTAGCATATAGCTGAAATGGTTTGATCAAAAGTGCTTCCAATAGTTGGAATACATGGGGTATTTATACTAGGAACAACCTTCCTAGTTTAGGTGTGAAAGCAACCATTAGATGAAACGTTTTCTAGAACAACCAACCCTCCTAATTAAGGTGTGAAGGCACCCATTAGATGAAGAGTTTCCTTGGATATCCAAAAGACCAATTCGTTTGGAAAAGAGTTGCTTCAATTTTCGCGCAGGTTGGACTGGTTGTGCAGCTTCCACTAAAATGACCATAACTTTTGACTCGGAAGTCAAAATGATGCATGGTTTGATGCATTGGAAACTAGACTTCATTATCTTTCTAATGATGTGGCCCATGACCATGTTGCATGCTCATATTGGCTCCATAATTTCTCGCAAAAGGACAGATAGTGTGTGCCTTGCACCACCCTCATTCGTGCGAGCAATCTTCGTCGTCCCTTCCAATGCACCTAAGTTCAACCAAAGAAGTGGACGTTGGAAGCACCATTAAGTTGTTTAAATCTGAAATGAGACTCAAGTTAGCATTCACCTGGTCACGAATTTGCTTGGCACGAGATCGAGTGATCGGTCCTTGAAATTTGGTCAAAGAGTCTTGTATGCAACCATCTTGGTCATCGGGGCGAACATCTTGGTCGTTGGAGCTTGTGATGTCCACATCACAAATCAACCACACAACACTCAAGATAAGCAAGCTCTTCAACCTAAAGCACACAACAGATGAATAAGAATTGAAGATAAATTGAAATTGGTCTTCAATTATCCCAATCCACTCTCTCGGTCAATTGAATTATAAACAATACAGTTTAGTGCAAGAAGAACTTCAACTCAAGAATAGTTGGAATTTAGCTCTAGGACTCGAGGTTCCAAATTCAGGTCATGACCACCTCAGTTCTTACCTCACAAAGTACACTTCTCAACAACTAAGGCATTAAGAAGCAAATACTGGAGAGAACAAGTATACAAGGAATCCCTAGAACTGGTCCAATTGAATCACCAAAACAACCAAGAACTAGTGAATGCAGTCAATTCGCAAATAGATCAACATGAAGCTCAACTAGATTGAACAACAAGCGACAAGCATGTGAGTTCATCACAGGGGACAAATGAACTATCATGTTCACTGGGCAATTGAAATAATAACTCAACACAGAATTTTAGATATAGAATTGTACTTAGATGATGCATGAATGAACAGCCATATTTAGAGCAATTCACTTGAATTGGGAATTCTCCAATTAGATATGAATTAATATCTTCAATGCTTCACATTTACAAACAATCAAATCTCATACAAACATCCAATCATTAGAATTCAAGAACAGAGGGTGAGAAGAGTTGGACCAAAGATGTGGCTTGTTGGAGATGTGGTGGTGATCTCTGGAGGTCGAAGAAGGTCGTGGTCATTGGAGTTGGTCGAGTGGTCGTTGGAACGGGTCGTGGTCATAGTCGATGGAGGCAGTCGATGTTGTCGGCAATGGTGTGGTCATCGGAGTGGTCTAGGTCGTCGAGTGGAGTGGTGTGGTCAACAACACCAAAGTGGTCATGGATGTGGCTGTTGCTAGAGAAGAGGGAGCTGAGGTCGTTGAAGACGTTGAGCTCGGGGGAGAAATAGACCGAGGCCTAGATGCTCTCGAGATGAAGGCTTGGATGGTGGATCGATGGCTACAGCTCACGAGGGCTTGCTAGCACTAGACGAAATGGTGCCAGCGCATGGCATAGGGTGGTGCAAATGAGAACAAATGGAGAAAGAAGGGGGAATTGGGGGTGATCGCGCCTTAAATGGCATGATTGTGTAACAACTGCAAGTGAACGATTGAACGTTGAGCACTTGAGGGTCAAATTCCACAAGGAACAAGCATATTCGTCTTTCTACGCTAATGGATCACTGATTAAGTCGGAACGAGTTGAGGGTTTGTTTGTCTACAACTAAATCTACCATTAAAGCTACCAGTTTAGGGTTTAAAGAAGTAAATACCAAGTATGAAATCTAGCATTTGTAAAGTAAGAATGAAAACCTAGGGTTTCGGGAGTTCCATAACCATCCAGCATAAATTTATCCAAGGTCCGAGAATTGCAAGTTAATTTCAATCATTTTCCAAGACAGATTAAGTTGTCAGTACGGTCGCTAGTACAATGGTCAAAGGATCACTTCCACTGTTATATTTAGCGAGAGCCTCTCTCCTGTTCAGAATTCCGCGTCAAAGCGCTAAGGACTCAAGAACTCCCCTAAATTCTTGTTAAGACTCAACTGTTATGTCTATTGCCGAAACGAGAATTTAGGGTTTTGTGAGGAAGAAAACATAGGAAATAAATTCAAAACTTGAGATCAAGACCGAGGAAGTATCACGCCTTCCGGACTATGTCATCCCTAACCCTAGAAGTGAACTACTCACAAAAAGCCATAGAAATACTAAAATAATAAGAATTAAATGAAAACTTACTTGATTTCTTAAAAATTGAGTTTGTCATCCTTGTCAGCTTACAAACGCAAGAGAAAAATAGAGAATGGGGCTCTACTAAGAAAAGTATCTAAAACTACTAAAAGGCAGCTAAGAAAGCCTATGGAAGCACTAAGATTGCATGTCTAATTGAGTCAAAAGCTTCTTTGTTTATAATAAATGGGTTAATGTACCCAAAAATAAGTCCTTAACATGCAGGCGATGAAGTCTACCTTCAGACAACTCAAAAACTGACAAATGCGAGTCAAAACTGACAATATTCGACCAAAACCGACCACTAAAACCTCTGAAAGCCGAGCCGAGCACGACCAGGATCATGTGGCGTGCTCCTGGCCGAACACGTGTCGTGCCTAAGATCATGCTCTACCCGGCCAAATAACCAACCAAACGGTAGTTGTGATCGATCGGGACTCATTTCGACCAGAAGTGTTCGTGTTCGATTGGGACTCCTTTCGTCCATGTGTTCATGTTCGATCAGGACTTGTCTCGAGCTAGTGTCTTTGTGTTTGATCACAGCTCCATTTTTTATTTATTCATTTTTTTATTTTCTTCGCCAACTTTTTCGTGCTATTGGCCAGAATGTTTTAAACTGGATCATTCCGTCGCGGCTAGAGGAGACACAGCTAAAGACGCTTACTTAAGTGCACTTACACAAAGGTAGCTTTGTCAGTTTCCCGAGCTCCTGTAAGCAATCACAATGTTCTGTATACCTTCCCTTCACCAGCTGGTCGACGATTCACCACCGCCTCCCCCCAGTAGGTCGTATAATTACAAGAGACTAGACAAAGCCACACCTTAAACAATTGTTTTATTATAACAAAGGAAATTTTTGTGTGCATAAGTTAGGTAAATCTTTCCTTCCCCAGCTGGTCGACGATTCATCACCGTCTCCCCCCAGTGGGTCGATTATGCTTCATTACACTTTTTTTATTTTTTTAAAGATAAGGGCAATTAGCAATCTAAGCATAAAAAGTGACATAAGAGAGTTAATTCTAACTAATAGTTTATTAGAAACCTTAAATTTGGAAGAAATCAATAATGATCTAAAAGACAAGTTCAAGCTTTAATGGTTACTTTAAGATAAAAACTGAACATAGGCATTTGAAATTTTTAAGAGAGCTAAGTTCAATAGATCATATGCAAAAATGTGATAGAATAGTCATCTAATTGATTAAATATCATCTTCAAAACCAGGCGTTCCAAATTGATATTTTTTTTATGATGGCAAGAGAGTGGAATGATGATTCACTGAAGACTAAGCAAATGGTTAAATGACTACCCCCAACTAAATCAGACATTGTCCTCAATGTTTGGAGAGAGATACAGATTACTATTTGCAGTAGTGGCAACGATGTGGATGTTGTAGAACATGCCGTGGTGAAAGAAAATGTTGTGGTCCACGTAGCTCCAATGAGTCGGTCCAAGGCGTCGCAAGTGAAAACCTGAAAAGAAAAACAAAAAGAATCAAAAAAGAAAAGGAAAATAAAAAGAAACACTTGCGTACCTTGAAGATCACTTGTCGGAGGCTGGTGGAGGTGATCGGTGGAAATATGGTAAAGGAGGATAGGGTTGTTGAGGAAGGCCGTGGGTGTGAAGATAGTCTCCGTGGTGTGCACGTGCACCTGGATATGTGCCGTCCAGGAGGATGTGACCTGTGTGTACAAGATAGTCGTAGAGGCGATCTACACGGCCACTGAGGTCATCCATCCTAGAATCCATTGTAGCCCTATAATCCCATTTGCACTTTGTCATCTTCTTGATGTTGCGTCGGGGTGTCGTCATTGCCATAGAAACTTCAAATCTGGGGGTGTTGAGGCGCGAGGAGCCAGAATCCGCAGTCGGATCAAAGTTTTAAGGGTTGGATGAGGAGATCTATGGCTAAGTTTGTGGAGGTTTTGAGGTGTTTGGGAGCACAACAATGGTGGTGTGGCTGTTTGGAGAAGAAGAGGGTTTTATATAAGGTGGTAGGTAGGAGTTATGGTGGTATGGGAGAAGAAAAACACAAAGAAAACAAAATTTTAGAACTTCTGTCCGAAAATAGGGAGGAAACAGAGCTTGGCACAACCACGGGCACGCGTCATGCTCAACTCGAGCATGGGTCATGCTCCGGGTCGTTCTCAGTTCGTGTGAAATCTTATTTCGAGTAGTTGGTCGCACTGACAAAGGCACGATCACTAGCACAGGTCGTGCTCAACCAGGGCATGGGACGTGCTACTGATCGTGCTCGTCTCTACTGAAAAAGAAAAAGGTTATTTTTTGAAAACAATCAAACCGAGCCCAACACAGGTCATGCCATTGGTTGTGCTCGGTTAGGTTAAAAAGAAAAATTTTGTTTTTGTGAAAAAGATCACACCGAAACCAGCACTGGTCGTGCTCAGTTCAGTTGAAAAAGAAAAATTTTGTGTTTTTGAAAATCAACCCAACCGAGCCCATCACTGGTCGTGCTTGAATCGGCTAGTGTTGGAAAATTTTTATTTTTTTTTGGTTTTTTCAAAAGAGTCAGCCCTAGTTTATGAAAAACGGGTTTTTGGTGGTCAAACAATGTCGGAATTGAGTGATTCTTGCGCCGCTTTGTTCATAAAAGAGAGAGAACTACATGTTAGTATACCGGATTGCCTCCCAGCTACCACTGGTTTAATGTCCCACTTAACATAACGTTCTTGGCCATTCAGAATTATATAGAATTGAAATAATTGACTGAGTTCAGCGTGCTTACCTGGTCTCCCGCATTATATAGCTTGATACGATGCATGTTTACCTTAAAAGTGGTGCTGTCTTATGCTTGAAGCTCTACAGCACCATATGGGGAAGACTTTTTCTATTGCATATGGCCCAGTCCATCGCGATTTCAATTTTCCTGGAAAGAATTTCAACCGTGTATTGAATAATAGAATCAATCACCTGGTTTAAACTCACGGTTGAGGATCTGTTTGCCGTGCCACTTCTTCGTGTTGTCTTTGTAAATCAAGGCACTTTCGTAGGTGTTGTTCCAAAGCTCTTCTAATTCATGCAATTCAAGGATTTGCCTTCGCCCCGCTTTGTCCAAGTCCTAATAGTAGCGTTGGATGTTGTGGAGGAAGCGCTTACGTTGTCTACTCATAAACCCTGAAGGAAGTTCATGGTTAAATAAATAATTTGCATAATCAGCATACCATGGTTCTTGTTAAATCAAGTAAAGGTACTCGTCGGGTAAAGCATCATTGATGTGAATGTGGGCGGTGTTGGTGAAGAGTTGTGAAAGATGGTTGGTGACGACGTTCTCAGCACCTTTCTTATCTTTGATCTCCAAATCAAATTCCAACATTAGTAGTATCCATCGTGCAAGTCGTGGCTTGATTTCTGTCTTGGTCAAAAGATACTTAAGAGCAACATGATCAGTACACACAATAACTTTTGAACCAATTAAATAGGGACGGAATTTATCTAGGATATATATTACAGCAAGCAATTCTTTTTCAGTCGTAGTGTAATTACTTTGAGCATCATCTAAAGTTTTGCTTACGTAGTATATAGCATGTAAAATCTTGTTTGTTCTTTGCCCTAGAACAGTGCCAATTGCATAATCACTAGCATCAGACATCAATTCAAAAGGTTCATTCCAATTTGGAGGTTGTATGATGGGTGCACTAGTTAATGCATGTTTCAGTTGATTAAAGGCATCAAGACATTTATCATCAAAATCAAAAGGCACATCTTTACTGTAACACCCTGATTTTTCCAAATCCTGGCCTGCCTCGTCCCTCTCTATTTCAAAATGAGATCCCAGTTGTGCCAGCAGCTTACCCCAAAAAGTTAGCAGTCAAATTCTTTCGTTCAGATCTTTTTCGCAAATCAGCCCAAAAGTATCACAAATCAGCCCTTTTCAGATTTGTCAGAAGCCCAAAAAGACTAAAAGTCTCAGACCACCTCCAAACTTTGATCTGTTTAGTGAATATCTCCCATTCACTATTCTAAACAATTTTCCCTTCTGGAAGAATTTCCAAATCTTACCCTAAACCTGAGTTTCGGCCCTTGCCGCTTTGAAACCCTAAATACCCTAATTTTACCCTAAGTCGTTTTTGTCGAAACCCTTCAGATCTTGCCCGATCTTGTCAAACTTTGGCTAGATGAGTTCCATTAATCTTATGCAACTCACTCCTGAAATCAGATTTCAGATCAGGCCCTTAGATCTCCAGATTCGCAATCAGACCCAATTCCTATTCAACTTTTCCTCGCAGATCAGTCCCTGGAGCAAGTTTCAAAATTGCATTTCAGCTCGAGCTATTCTTTTTCGGTCCCTGTTCGACCAGGCCCCGTTCGACCAGTGCCCCGCCACCTTGCATCGCCGTGTTCTTCGCCGCCGGTGAACCTTCTGCCGTGCCAACACCTCAGCCACGTACCTGACACCCGTGCGCACTCGTGGCACCACCGTGGACGCCACCTCGGCCGGGCCAGCACAACCAATTTCTTCTCCGCGTGCGTGCCCGTGAACCAGCAGCTTCAGCTTCACCCGTTCGACACGTCTCGGCCACGCGTTGATGGAGCTTTCACTTCACCGTTCCCTCGCCGCCTGCGCCTGTGCCATCCACTGCCAAAAGCCTGCACCGCTGCACGCCAGTGCCTCGCCATCATCACCGGCACAAGTCCCCGCTGTGTCCAGTCGCTTTGCGGTCGAATTTGTCGCCACTGTTCCCCAATTTGTCGACCAGAGGATTGCTTCAGCGCCCATAAATACTCCTAAGTGCTTTGCTTCAGTTCCAGCACCAGAAATCCACCAAACTCCCCAGCACCGCCGTGAATGCCTTCTTCTCCGGCGAGCTGTTTTTGAGGCCACCGTCGCCAGAGCTCTCCACTCGCCCAATCTCCAATCCAAAGCCACCGGTGAGTTCCCGTCTTCTCCCTCTCTGTGTCATACCAGTTAATTGCACCAGATCGAACTCCATCGCCGGTGATCGCCGGATTCCCGATTTGCCCTGTTTCCCCAATGCTACTCGATTCAATCCAAATCAGCTCTCGTTCCCGTAGCAGAAATTGATCCTTAGCCATTTCTTAGCAAGCCTGTGAGATTAAAATCTTCAATTGTGGCCAAATCGAAGAAATCCTGATCTAGAAGTTCATCTGTTCGCTGGACCTCGTCGCCGAGCTTCTCCGGCCATCTCCCAGCAAAATTAACCCCTTCAGTAGCCTTGTCATGCCCTAGAGATCATTCTCAAGCTTGGAATCGAGGTCATTTGCTTTAAATGAAAAATCCCCAATTTCAGAGTCGTCTTCTCCGGCACAGTTCACCGGATTTCATCTCCGGCCACTTCAGCCTACACCACTTTGTCCCTTAGCTTTGCCTCACCTCCCTGAGTATTTCCTTCCACTAGCTCGACATCTGGATCTGCCCAGATCGTGAGATATGCCCTTGTCAAGATTTTGTCCAGAGCTGTATCTGTGCCGTGTCGCCACCACAGTTCATCACCGGATTTGGCCGCCCTCCGGCCACTTTCAACCCTTAATCCTATTGAATATCTTGTTCCTGTTATCAAGGCCTAACTCCCAGACAAAGTTGTGCATCAATTGGAGCCCTGGATCAAAAGTTAAGCTTTGCCCTAGTTTTTGGCAATGTCTGCACTATGTCAGTGCATGTCAGCCACTGGCATTGGCCTTGTTTGACCTCTTCTGGTTGAGCAATGGAAATGTCACTTTGTCCCTCAGATTCCTGGAGTTGTGATCTACATCTTTCTCTTCTGCCACTTCTCCAGAAAACCTACCTAAGACCAATTTAGGGCTATGTCTAGCCGTGGACTAAATGTCGACCTTTGACATTCAACTTCTTTTGAGCCCATCTCTTCGACCAGCACTCAAGTGACTTTGTCCAAATCTTTTCCCTTGCATGCATGATATATTTACTTATTATTTTCTATTGCAACTATTTTATGTATGCTTATTTAGCGTATGTGTTATATTGCTTGTGTCCGCCACAGTGCCCGAAGTTGAAGGAGCGGAAGAAGTCTTTGAAGTTTCGTCCGAGTAATTAGACCCAACAGTGCAAGGCAAGTCTCAACCCCTTGATCATGCCTCGCCTAATATTTTCAAATGAAGTATATTAGTTGTTTCAAAGTGTATGCATGCCTTATATTCAAATGAGAGTATGTTCAAATAATGTGGTTAGATATAACCTAAATGATTGTGAAACCCCTCTTGTGATTGAATACCCATGCATCCTTGTCACCCTAGGATATATGCTTAGAATTATGCTTATGCTTGGAAACTTATGCTAAATATCAAATGGTCACTTATGTGAAAAACATGTTTGAAAACCCCTTTTTGTGAAAGAAAATACAAATTAGAATTGATAGTGAGGATTGGTTTGTATGGAGAGGGTGCGGTGCGCACCAGGGAATGTGGATGGCTCCTCACTATTAATTCATAAGGACTATAACCTTGTGTTGTGCCCCTATGCGGCATGAAAAACGTACCAACCACTTGCCTGGTATGGGACAGGCACGACTTAGTAGCTTTTTGGTATTAGCAGTTCTCTGCTTGGTTTGTCGGTTTGGTTTCTCGCGTGGAAACTGGTTGGGCGCAGTTCGTCCGTGAGACATCCCTTGGCGAACCTCAATATCCCCGTTGGTCGGATATGCCTTTGACGTTCGATCGCGCTGACTGTCCTGTGGGGCTAACTCGACCATTGAGGCTACCTCTGGTTATTACCCCAATCATCAGTAACGCGAGAGTCGAAAGGGTCCTGATTGATGGGGGAAGTTCCCTTGATCTTTTATTGGTCAAGACACTCGACGAGATGCAAATTCCTCGTTCGACGATCAAGCCCATAATCCATCCATTTTATGGGATAATCCCAGGCCCCTCCATGATGCCATTGGGACAAGTGGTCCTCCCGGTCACTCTGGGAGAACCAGATAACTTCCGAACAGAATTGGTTACTTTCGATATAATCGATTGTGATTCAGCTTATAATGCAATCTTTGGCAGGCCGACTCTTGCTAAGTTCATGATGGCAACACACTATGCTTATCAGTGCGGGAAATTGCCTGGCCCCAAAGGTGTCATTTCGGTCCGAGGTAGTCGCAACGTGGCGCTCACGTGCGACCGGCTATCTTTGGAGATGGTCGATCAACTTCCCCTCCGGGACGCTCAGGTCGCCACCGTTGCCACCGATGCGATCAGGGCTGCTCCTCGACCAGATGAGAAACTCAAACAAGTTCCTCTGTACCCAGATGACCCATCCAAGACAATTCGGGCTGGGTCAACCCTGGATGACAAATAGGAACTCGACCTCGTTGCTTTCCTCCGGGCTAACGCAAACGTGTTTGCGTGGAAACCGTCCGACATGCCCGGTGTCCCAAGGGAAGTGATTGAGCACAGGTTAGCAATTCAACCTGGACAACGACCAATAAAGCAAAAGCTCAGGCGTTTTGCCACCGACCGACAGGAAGCCATCCGAGAAGAGTTAGACAAACTCTTACAAGCCGGGTTTATCCGCGAAGTGAATCACCCGGACTGGCTCGCCAATCCGGTCATGGTCCGCAAGTCAAATGGCAAGTGGCGCATGTGCGTCGACTACACTAGCCTCAACAGTGCCTGTCCGAAGGATGACTTTCCCCTTCCCCGCATCGACCAGCTGGTTGACTCCACTGCGGGTTGCGAACTGATGAGTTTTCTGGATGCCTACTCAGGATATCATCAAATTAGCATGGCAGAAGACGATGAAGAGAAAACTGCCTTCATCACCCCGTTCGGCACATACTGCTACGTCAGAATGCCGTTCGGTCTCAAGAACGCAGGTTCCACGTACCAGCGCTTGATGCAAAAGACCTTTCTTTCCCAGATAGGGCGTAATCTCGAAGCCTATGTAGACGACTTGGTTGTAAAGAGCACCAAAAGATTGTCTCATTTGGACGATCTTGCTGAAACCTTCTGTAACTTGAATCGCTTTGGAATAAAATTGAACCCGGAGAAATGTTCTTTCGGGGTTTCTTCAGGGAAGCTTCTTGGTTTCCTTGTGTATTCCAGGGGCATTGAGGGTAATCCTGAGAAAATTAGAGCTATCGAACAAATGAGGTCGCCCTCGACCATGAAGGATGTTCAATGCCTGGCTGGTCGCATGGCGGCTTTAAGTCGCTTTATATCGCGATTAGGCGAAAGGGGACTACCTTTCTTTAAAGCCTTGCGGAAACATCATAACTTCACGTGGTCCGACGAGGCCGAAAAAGCGTTTCAGGAGGTAAAAATATATCTGTCCAGTCCGCCAATATTGGTGTCTCCTGAAAAGGAAGAACCATTACTTCTGTATTTGGCGGCCACCCCACACGCGGTCAGCGCTGTTCTGATCGCGGAAAGGGAAGGAGTACACAGACCCGTCTACTATGTGAGTGAAGTACTTCATGGTCCTAAGGAGTGCTACCCTGAGGTCCAGAAGATACTTTACGCGCTACTGATGGCTTCCCGTAAGCTACGACATTACTTTCAAGCACACAAGATCACAGTACCCTCCTCTTTTCCTTTAGGGGATATTGTCCGAAATCCAGAAAAATCTGGTCGAATCGCCAAATGGGCGGTCGAATTCGGTGCCTTCGAGATCCATTTCACCCCTCGCACGGCGGTTAAGTCTCAGGTTTTGGCCAACTTTGTGGTCGAATGGACCAAACTGAGCCACCCGTGCAGTTGGCAGAGGAACTGGAGTGCCCCGATTATTGGACAATGTACTTTGACGGCTCCCGTAGTTTTCAACACTCGGGGGCTGGAATAGTCTTAGTTACGCCCCAGGGCGAACAGCTTAAGTATGTCATTCAACTACACTTTGTTGCAACCAACAACGCAGCAGAGTATGAAGGTCTTCTTGCAGGGCTCCGGGCAGCAAAATTCCTCGGAGTCCGTCGATTAGTGGTGAGGGGGGACTCACAGCTAGTCGTAAACCAGGTAAACAAGGAGTACAGCACCTCCGATGAGACAATGGCTCATTACCTGGGGGAAGTGAGGAGATTGGAAAAACACTTCAGTCACTTCGAAGTCCAATACATCCCGCGAAAGGACAATATTCTCGCAGACCAATTATCCAAAATTGGATCCTCACGCTCATCCGCTCCGGCAGGAGTGTTCATTGAACACTTGGACCATCCTTCGGTCATGACTTCGGTCGAGGATGATCCGGCAATAGCCTTCGTTGCCAACCTCGGTCAGGAACAAGATTGGACTCATCCATTGAGGGTTTATCTTGAACATGGGACCCTACCCGAGGACGAAACCAAAAGCGATCGGTTAATTCGAAAGGCGCGTCTGTACAAACTCATAGATGAGGTTATGTACAGAAAGGGTACTCAAGGAGTATTCATGCGCTGCATATCTCAGGAGGAAGGAAAATCCCTCTTGAAATAAATACATGATGGTGTATGTGGTGCACACGCGTCATACCGAACACTGGTCGGAAAAGTATTTCGACAGGGATTCTACTGGCCTTCGGCACTCGATGATGCCAAGCTTATGATCAAGATGTGTCCACAGTGTCAGTTTCATGCAAGACAGGTTCATCAACCTGCTTATGCATTGCAAACTATTCCTCTCGCATGGCCCTTCGCGATCTGGGGAATGGACATCATCGGTCCTATGCCACAAGCGGTCAATGGGTACAAGTTTCTGTTCGTAGCCATTGGCACGTTCACAAAGTGGATTGAGGCCGAACCAGTACGAAATATTACTGCATCAGCCGCACAAAAGTTCTTTCACAAGAACATTGTGGCACGATTTGGTGTTCCAAATCGTCTCATCACAGACAACGGTTCTCAGTTCGCTAGCGGTCTCTTCCTAGACTACTGCGATCAGATTGGGACCAAGGTGTGCTTTGCTTCTGTGGCACATCCACAAAGCAATGGTGCCGTAGAACGGGCCAATGGGCAAGTATTGCAAGGCATCAAAAAACGTGTCTTTGATCGCCTCAAGACCCGCTCGGGGGCTTGGGCAGACGAGCTTTATACTCTTCTATGGGCACTACGGACTACCTCTAGTCGAGCCACCGGTGTGACACCCTTCCATTTGGTCTATGGGGCCGAGGCTGTATTGCCTATGGAAGTTAGTATTGGATCTGTTCGCACGAATCAATTCGAACAGGTCAACCAATCCAAACAGCGATCGCAAGATCTCATCCTCCTGGAAGAACGGCGTGATCGCGCCCTGATCAAGTCCGCGGTATACTTGCAGGCTCTACGCAAGTATCACAGTAAAAAGGTGCGACCACGTGATCTCAACGTTGGTGACTTGGTTTTACGAAAAATTCAAGACCAGTCTAATCGCAACAAATTTTCCCCAAAATGGGAAGGTCCTTATACTGTTGTCTCAGTGCCGCGGACAGGATCGGCGCGGTTAGCTATGGAGGATGGTCGGATTTTGTCCAATACTTGGAACATCGATCAACTTCGCAAGTTTTACGTGTAAGTATTCCAATCACTTTTTTCCTGTTCAATTAGCATCTTTTGCCGAAACAAAAAATGTTTTGCTTTCATATAATGAGTTTTTCTCTTTAAGCCCGTATCATATGCATTCGACCTGGGGGCTGATCGCCGACGGTCAGATCGTTACAACAATCTAATCGGATTCACTGGTCGATCTCATGATCACTTACAGATAAGTCATTCCTAAATAAGCCGTTTCTCAACGCATACGGGATTATCTGATAAGTCCTTGGTCATCCGAGTGGCTACCAGTTCGCAATAAGATTAGATGTTATATTGATCCTGGTCGTTGGTTTAATATGCCTATCCCTGGTCGTAACGCTTATATTTTCTCCTCTGCTTATAACACCAAGGCTTTAGTGTTCATAAGCAGAGGCGGGGGCTGGGTGGGAATATGCTCATAATATGGAATTCATATTACGAAAACACGAAATATATATTTTCTTGTCAAAAATAATTTTTTACATACATTTGCATTATACACAAGTTTCTAAGTACAAAAATAAGGATCATTCGATCCCCAGCTCAGTCAGGAGTCTATCTACTAGGGGCTTGACTTCCTCTATGACTGCATCGAGCAGCTCTTCACTCTCGACCTCAACCGGACCCACCAATGCGTTCAGATCTGCATCTGGACCATGGTGAAGTCGAACCCGGCTGAGTACGGCTGCTGCGGCTGATCGAACCCTGGTTCTGATCGCCTCTTCGCGTCGCTGTACATCTCCAGGGAGATACTCAAGCAGTGATTCTGCCTGGGCAGTGAGCAGCGATGTCCAGTCACTTACGCTGAGGTTGTCTTTCTTTGGTTCCACCACATCGGTTTTCAGAAGATCAGCCACGGCCTTCAATTTTTCGAAGACCAGGAGGCTCAGCTCTTTGATCGCCCGATTGGTGTGGCGAATCGAGGATTCAAGAATCCCCTTGTCTCGACTGAGCTGCGTAATTCGACCTGCTTGCGCTGTACAGAGAGAGGAGATTATTTTCATATTATGGATTCAAGTCTTCCTAATCAGGAATCGGCTTACCAGCATTCTCTGATCGAAGTTTGTTGAGTTCAGTCTCTTGTTTCTTAAACATTGAGACTGAACCGGCCACCTCTTTCTTCAGAAATGCAACCTCTCTGCAGCAAAATTAAGGCAGTCACAACCAAGATGCACCCATGCTAACCAAAGGGTAATGGTACTCACCTGTGCAAGCTGTCGCGTTCTTTTTGAATGGCTTCTGTACTGGCCATCACAACATGCGAATGGCTTATTAGCCAGGATAATCCCTGTGGTGCCAAAGAAGAAGATCAAAGGTGTCCTAAGTACAATTCAGGCACGAAAGCAGAGTTTTATTATACCTTCATAAACTTTTGTAAAACAGCATCATTCAGTTCAGCGGGAATCCTCGCTAGAACCTCCGACGCGCTCACTACAGGGACAGTTGGTGGGAGTGCCGGCCGGACGCCACCCCCAGTAGTCATCGGCGGTGACTGGGTCCCTACATTTATTCTTTCCCCTGCGGTCTGGACGACTTCCTGGACCACAGGGGTGGAGCGTTCCTCGTTGGAAGCTCCTGCACCAGCTGCGACTTCAACCTCCCCGGAGGCGATTGAAGAGCTGGGCGCCGTCTTTCTTTGCCTGACATGAAGGACAAATTGAGCAGTTTTTATTTAAGATTATTGCAAAATTTAAGGTTCTTACCTTATTTGAAATCCCATTCGCTCCTGGGATTTCTGGGAAGGTTCCCCTTGGGAAGAAGAACCATCATCGGTCCTTGCCTTCCTTATGGCAAATAAGGTAGCACCCCCCTGGAAATGTCATGTTATAAGCATATTCTTAGGGAACAGGTAAAAACACATAGAAAGGTCTTTACCTGGGCCACCAGACTAACTGGTGGGGCTACATCCGAAGGCCTTGGAGACTCCAGAGTTGCTGGGACCGTCACAGCCGGCCTTTGTTCATCTACCTCCTCCTCTGTCCGCGGAGGAGGAGGATTTTCCTCCCTGGAACCCCCAGTGGTCCCAGGGGAAAGCTCTCCTCCCTGTATGTACATTAACTTATCAAATGTGCAGAAAGAGTCATAGAAGGAACGGTCGAAAAGATTCCTTACCTTGGTCATCCCTTCGACCAGGGAAGCAGAGGTAATTGACCCTGAAACCTCGGGGGATTCAGGAATTGGAAGGTCACCCGCGACCACAAGATCTTCGGTGGTCACAGGGTCAGCCACGGCCACCTCTTCGGTAGCTGTGGTCCCTACGGGACAGCTTGGGGCGTCACCAGCAGGGGACTCCCCGATCCTCTTCCTTTTGATGACTAGAGGCACATCATCGTCCTCTTCCTCCTCGCTCCCCTCTCCCTGTACGACGAAGAAGTGATTCCATGTCGCGCCTGAAAAAGTAGAAGGAATGCGATATCTTACCGCAGTCTTTCTAGCGGGACGAGGAATGCTTCGTGAAGACCCCTCCCCAGGGTTCAGCTTGGTCTTCTTGGGGGCAGGACTCTTTGTCCTGGGTCTCTGAGAGACCTTCTTCACATTCTTCGCCGTCGGCTTCCGCAGAGAGCCGACATTTTCGCTTGGGAACGTCGCATCAGCAAACTTCCCTAGGAGCTGGTTCACAGTCCATTACAATGGATTAGCGCTGGACACACACAAGACCTGCAGAACCAAAGCCGGACAAGGAAATTACCTTTCGGCGCTCCTGTCTGAGGTCATCACCGGCATGAATCAAGCTCTGCGGGCGAGGTGATCCCTTAGGGCCCTCTACATCAGCATTGTAGGCCCTAAGGAGGGAATTAGTTCGCCTCTCAATTTCGGCTGAGGACAAAACTGTTCCCAAATTCAAGTCAGAAAGCATAAATTTCAAAAATGACAAAGCACAGTGCTAAAAGGTCGAATACCTTCATTGTAGTCCAGGGTTCCATCCGCCATGGACTTGATTTCCCAAGCTGGATGAGCCCTTTCGCGCAGGGGGCTCACTCGGTTCTTCACGAAGTCTCGGATGACATCCCTCGCTGTCAACCCTTGACCCACCAAGTGAAGAATCACCTCGGCGTGCTTCAGGTGCTCCACGCCCAGCGTCGGGGGAGCATCCAACTCGCTTGACTTCTCTGGCCGCGAGTTCTCAAACCATAAACTACTCTCGGACGGCGGAGAGCAGTAAAACCACCTCTGGTGCCACCCATGCACCGAATCCCGCAGAGGTGGGGAGGGGTATTCCTTCTTGTCCCTCAGCCGGAAGTAGATGCATCCGGCGGCATTGGTGCTCTTCGACCATGCCGAGAAGTAGAACCGTCGGAAGAGGTCCACGCTAGGATATACTCCGACGAAGGCCTCGCAAAGATGCTGAAACACCGCCAGGATCAGCATCGCATTTGGGTGGAGGTTGATCAGTTCCCACCCATAATGTTCGAGGATGTCCTTTAGGAACCGACTCTCAGGGAATCGGAACCCGCAGCGCAGATACTCCTCGAAGATTACCAACTCGCCCTCTCGGACGATTGGAGTTTCTTGGTCCTTCTCCGCAGGCCGCCAATTGATCAGCAGCCGCGATGGAAGGATCTCCTCTTTCTCCAACGCCACCAGAGTCTCCTCAGAATGATGGTTGGATCTGCTCCAAGATGCCATTTTTTGAGGAAGATTGGTCAAAAAAGTCGATGATTTTGTGGAAGATGAAGGCAAGAAGATGAGGGTTTTGTGCGGCAGGAACTCTAAGGGTTTTTCGCGGCTGAATAGCTTCCTCAAGAAGCTACCTACTGCTTTTATAGACTCGAGGAGTCACGCCTCTGTGAGTAACGTTCCACTCAAGCGTCATCTTAAATATTTTATTCATTTCCCATAATGGATATTCTATGATAAACCCTTTAAAGCGTTTCGGGTATCGGATCTGAAATAAAAAGACTTCTTTATTTCAGAAGCTGAAAGGGCTAAAACTCGAGAAGTCTGCTAAGGCTTTTTGAGGGTTATTTACCTTTCTTTTTACTTAAACATTTTTGTGAAAAATATCATGTAACTCAAATTTTGACGTACGGATATATTCTAACTGGGTTATGGTTTGGTTAAAGCCATGTTATTTAACTTCGTTTCTGGTCGAAGTAATGGTCTAACCGAACGTTCGACTCTAGTTGCAATTCAGTTCTAACCGCGGCCTTAAGTCTGATCACGGCATCAGGGCAGGTCATGGTGATCTTTTAAAGCGCGATTCTAATTGCAGAACTGAAATTTCCTGTGTATGAATGGTCGCGGACTAAGCTTTTGGCCATAATTTCACACAGAAGGTATGAAGAATGTTCATATGAATAAAAGAAACTTTATTTATTACATTCTTTACATACAAAAGGGATACGGTCGATAAAAGCATCGACCTGTTCCGAAAGAAGTTTACAAAGTTCCCCAAGGGACATGTTGTTGACAGTAGGATTTACACTGGCAACCCCCAGGGAACTAGCAACTACCCTAAGTCTATCTATATCGTCCCTAACAACAGACTCACTATTGTCCCTAATCAAGTCAGAGAGTTCTCGCTGTTTGTAACACCCCTGTTTTTGCCAAACCCTAAAATAGCCAAAATCCACATCTTGACCCCAAACCCTAATCTGCTTCAGCCATTCCCTTCTAAATGTCGTTCAGAACATTTTTCCCTTCGGGATCATCTCCAAAATCTCATCCTAAAGCTGAGTTTCAAGCCTTGCCATTTTTTTAAAAAACCCTAATTACCCTGTTTTACCCTAAACAGCTTTTCCCCAAATTTTGTCGAAACCCTTCAGATCTTGCCTGATCTTACCAAATTTTGGCCAGATAAGTTCTAATAATCTTTTGCAACTTATCTGCGAAATCAGAATTCAGATCGGACCCTTAGATCTCCAGATTTGCAATCAAGTCCATTTCCTATTCAAACTTTCCTCACAGAACAGTCCCTGGAGTAAGTTTCAAAAATTGCAGAACGGCCCAAACTTCTTTTCAGGTCCTTTCGACCAGCACCTGGTCGTGGCTTACGACCAGTGCGAGTCGCCGTTGCCGCGCCGTGGTTCTCGCCGTGTTTGCTCGCCGCCGGTCACCGCTTCTTGTCGCTTGTGCCCGTGAGCTGCTGTGCCACCCCGTGCGCACGTGCCAGCACAGTTGCATCGCCTCGCCCAGCGGATAAACGGCCGCGCTCCAGCAGCGTTTTCGCGCGCGCGCTCCCGTTGCCGTGGCAATTGCATGTGTGTACGTGTCACCGCCGGAGCTTCGCTATTGCCTCCGCATCTGCGCCGTTCCAGGTGAAGTCCCAATGCAACTGGCAAAGCTGCAGCACCGCCTGAAGTAAATCACGTCGCCGTCGCCGTCGTTGCGCCTGCGCCCGACAAATTTCTCCCCGGCGCAAGCAACCGCTGTCGTGTTTTCCCTCGCAAGCTCCGTCCTTGTGTCTATTTAAACCCTCCAGTGCTGTGCTTAAGCCTCATCTCAGGACTTAGCCATTTTTCCAGAGCTCTCGCCGTTTTCGCTTTCTTCTCCGGCGAGCCAGTGAGTGAGCTCACGGTGCTAGCCCATTCCACAGCCCCTTTCTCCAATCCAAGTTCACCAGTGAGTTCCCCTCGTTCCCCTCTCTGTGTCATAGCAGCCAATTGCACCAGATCGATCCCCATCGCCGGTGATCGCCGGAAAACCAGAAAACCCCTGTTCCCTCAATGCTATCCCATTCATCCCGAATTAGCTTTCATCCCAGTAATAGAAATTGATCCTTAGCGATTTCTTGGCAAGCCTGTTGAATCAGGATCCCCAATTGCGCTCAAATCGAAGAAATCCCAAACTGGAACCTCAACCGTTCGCCGGACTTCGGCGCCAAGCTTCTCCGGCCGATCTCCAATGAAATTAACCCCTCCAGTAGCTTTGTTGTGCCCTAGAGATCATCCCCAAGCTTGGAATTGAGCTCTTTCGCCCTGTATCAAAAATCCCCAAGCTCCAGCGTCATCTTCTCCAGCGCCGGTCGCCGGAATTCTTTCCCGGCCGATCTAGCCCCGGAAACTTTGTCCCTTAGCTTCGCCTCACCTCCCTGAGCATTTTATTCCACTAGCTCGACACCTGGATCTGCCTAGATTGTGAGTTATGCCTTTGCCAAGATCACTGTCCAGTAGCTCAGTTCATGTCCAGGCCACCGTGTTTTCTCGCCGGATTTGGCCACCCTCCGGCCACTTTCAGCTCTTGTCCCTGTTGAGTATTTTACTCCTGTTAGTAATGCCTACCTCCCAGACAAAGTGTTGCATCAATTGGAGCCCTGGATCAAAAGTTAAGCCATGCCCTAGTTTCTGGCCATGTCCAGCACTATGTCAGTGCATGTCAGACACTGGCATTAGCCTGGTTTGACCCCTTCTGGTTGAGCAATTGAAATGCCACATTGTCCCCTAGATTCCTGGAGTTGTGTTCTACAACTTTCTCTTCTATCACTTCTCCAGAAAACCATCCTAAGATCAGTTTGAAGCTATGCCAAAGCCATGAACTGAATGTCGACCCTTCGACATTCAATCCTTTTTAGCCGTTTCTTCGACCAGAGCCCTTGTGACCATGCCCTAACCTTTTCCCCTGCATGCATGACTTATTTACTTAATAATTTCTATGGAAACTATTTTCTGTATGCTTATGGTATGTGTTTGTGTGTTGTTTGATTGCCGCAGAGTCAGAAACGGAAGGAGCGGAAGAAGTCTTTGAAGATCCGTCTGAGTATTTAGACCCAACATCGCAAGGCAAGCCTCATTCCTTTGATCATGTCTCACCCAATATTTTCATATGAAGTATATTCACTGTTTCTTACTATGCATGCTTAATTGAGATACAAGTTATATTTGAATGACATGAGTAGATATGACCCAATGAATCATGAAACCCCTTTTGTTAGCGAACCTTCATATATATGCTTTTGTCACCCTAGGACTCATATACTGAATATTCACATTAAACTTGAAATGGTCAAATACATGAGAAGTTATAATGAAAACCGTTTTGTCAAGAAAACTGATAAAAGGGATCAGTAGTGAGGATTGGATTGTATGGAGAGGGTGCGGTGCGCACCAGGGAATGTGAATGTTCCTCACTATTGGTTCATAAGGACAAGAACCTTGTGCTGTGTCTCTATGCGAATTGTAAACGTACCAACCACTTGTCTGGTATGGGACAGGCACAACTTAGTAGCTTTTTGGTATTAGCAGTTCCCTGCATGGTTTGTCGGTCTGGTTTCTCGCGTGGAAACTGGTGGGCCGCAGTTCGGCCATGAGTGATGTGAGTTCAGAAAAATGATGAGAGATAAAGGTGGAAAGAAGGAAGGCGCCCTACGCCTCAGATTAAGCCGTGCGCGGTTGTAATCTTGAATGGTCATAAGTCTTGCGTGGACACAGACCAAGGCTATGTGTCTTGCGGGAACATAAGCCAGAGGCTAGGAAGTAAGGCAGTGGGGAGGACCCACAACGGTATTTGAGACTTAATTGTCTATTTAGTGGGCGGGGATACTGTTAATACTGAACTGTAAAAGTGTTGTGTGATCTCGGCCTTGTCACATGTGTGTAAGTCACATGGAGCTGATCCGACTTGAAAGCCGAGTGAACCAGTGGATTTAAAAAGAGGTACACCTTTGCAAAGTGTAAAAGAAGTATCAGATACTCTGTACTCCCAGGTTCAGGAGTCTTTTCGTAGTGGATGCAATCCATGGGTTGTAGCACAATTAATGTTTGGAATGTTTTCATAATGCGGTTAACAAAGTAGTGACTCATGGGAGACCACTACATCTAATGTTTTATCGAAAACCTGTTTAATGTTTAAAGTATCATTTTCATGACAAAGTACTGTTTTACTGAACAAATGACTTGGAAATCTATATATCTCTATCCATATGAACCTGAAACCCCGGAATCATATATTTCACTCTCATGTAAGTACAATCACGTTAATCCCTGGAATGAGTGTTGCTGAGCACCAAGTGCTCACCCTTGCATTTTTATCCCACTGTAGAAGAGGGATTCGAGGATCCCGATTCTTTCAGTTATGAGTACTCACCTGAAGATGGAAGCACCCCGGGCGAGCCCGCGTTCTAGAAGGATTGCGCACCAAGTCAAGTCAGATGTGGGAGAAGCCCCTCCAACCCCACTGCGGGTGGAAATCAAGCTGTTTGTTGTTGCTTTGTGTTTTATGTTGTGTGTTCGGTACTTGGATACCGATTCTGGTTCTGATAAACTAGTTATTTTCTTAGCAACTCTACTTAGCGCCATTTTCGGTGCTTTGGCTATGTAATATTGGCCATGTTGGCCTGATACTTGTTTAATGTTATTACTATGCTTGTGTGGTTTGGAGCTCATGTGACATCCTGCTGTGTGTAACCTACCTGGGCGGTTACCAAGGTGATCCTCAAATGGGGGTCTCACACTGTTGCTGAGCGAAGTCCCTCTCTCGACGGAAATGGTGCGCCTCTTCTCGGGATCGATCAAGACATTCTGCTAAACGCAGAATCTTCGAGGCCATCTCCTCGGTCTTTTTCTCCAGGGCATTCTTCTCTTCCAGAAGGGTCTGTCCGGAAGGAAGAGATGGGGCAGCAGAAGGCTGATCGCTGGGGCCTCCTACCTCCTGCATTTTGCAAAAGTTAGTCATACTAACTAAAATTATCAGCAAAAAGGGAGAAGAATTGTTACCTGTCCCGGTGCATAACCCGTTGATACACCCATCTTGGGAGGAAGATCATCATATGGTGGAAGAGCAACCTTCCCATCGGAAGATTGCTTCGCCAACTCAATATGGCAATCATCTGATCGAGGGATAGTCACCGCTTGCCGACCAGGATGTTGATCACCCAAAAGGATGGGAGAATTGGATGTGATGGGATCTTTCTCTAAGGATAAAGGCCTAACTTGCCGAGAGGCATGAACGGGGAGGGTCAAAGGAACTGAAGGAAGAAAGAAACTCGCTACGTTCTTCACCTTTGTTCCACTGGAAGATCCTTCATCAACCTTGGGTTTCTTCCTTAAGGGAGACAGGACTTCATTCGTTTGAGACCCTTGTTCGGCAACTTCCTCTTCATCACTCTCAATCTCGATGATATCGTGATCTGCCATTGGGAAGAGTATGTGAAAAGGAAGAAGGCAGGGTAACAAGAAAAGGACTTAGGCGTGGAGGGAAATTGTGAAATTTTGCAAATCCAGCAGCCTGGTATTTATAGCCGCCTGGGTGACGATTTGCATTCCAGGCGCCTCGGGTTTCGTCAAAGCATTTACAATTTTACCTCGAGATAAAAACAATTCTACGGCGCTATCATTGCCCGTCACGTAATGTCAGAACCCGTCTTGAAAAACCAACCGTTTTCACTTAGTGCGCCACTAAGTGGAGAAGTTAAAGGGCCGGGTTAAAAATCCAATGCATGGTCTTAAAATTCGAAATAAACACGTCACTTCGTTTCTTTCGAATTTGGGGGCTAGCTGACGAGGATTGACACCCGGACCACTTCTATTGGACTTCTGGTTAAAGGCAGGTTCGAGTCAAGAGTGTATCTGGCGATACGAGCTCAAGTTGTTCTGAGGGACTTCACTATGTGATCGCCAGCTTTACGCGGTCAGACCGTAAGCCTTGCGCGGTCAGAAGTTCGTAGGCTATACGCGAACTAAACATTCGGGATATTGCGCGGTCAGCCAATATCCCGCGGTCAGGACATCTGCCGATCAGGATATTTGGGATCTATCTATTCGGTTGCCCATACAACAGGATATTCTAAGTATCCCGAAGATTTCTACACGTGGAGAATCGACCGTCAGAAGGTTAAATGTACAGTTATCCATGAATAACACATGTTTAACCTGCGTGGAGGTTAAGAGCAGTTCCAAAAAACCGCATCCAACCGTCCGTGCAACCGATTGATGCAGTTTCCTCCACATGGCACCCTTTCAAGCAGTACAAAAAGATGGCATGGAGCATCAATCAGGGGGATCGAAGACATTTTTTCAGAAGAACCAGACTCAAAAGAATAATCAAGATACAAGATATCTCGATCATTCAAACAGCCAAGTCTACGGCTTAGATTAAACAACACTTACGAGTTTCTTATAGCTTCTCCTTGTACACCCTTACAGGAAAAATCCTCGCCTGTGAGGACTTTTTCCTCCATTTTGTAAACCTTTTACCACACTTAGTGAAATCTCAACAGGACGTAGGGCTATTACTCCCACCATCGAGGGCCCGAACCTGTCTAAACTCTCTGTGCTCCTGTTCACCATTGTTCAGCATACCTTCCCGGAGGGTCATCTTGAAAGGTCTCACAATTACAAATTCTGCATAAGTTCGGCTGAGGACCCCGAGTCCGAATCGTCGACAAGTTCAGAAAAAGTATGAGAGGAAAAGGTGGAAAGAAGGAAGACGCCCTACGCCTAAGATTAAGCCGTGCGCGGTTGTAATCAAGAAAGGTCAGATGTCTTGCGTGGACAGACCAAGGCCATGTGTCCTGCGGGAGCATAAGCCAAGGCTAGGAAGTAAGGCAGTGGGGAGGACCCACAACGGTACTTGAGACTTAATTGTCTATTTACCGGGCGGGGATACTGTTAATACTAGATTGCAAAAGCGTTGTGTGATCTCGGCCTTGTCACATGCGTATAAGTCGCATGGAGCTGATCCGACTTGAAAGCCGAGTGAAGAAGTGGATTTAAAAAGAGGTACACCTTTGCAAAGTGTAAGAAAAGTATCGGATACTCTGTACTCCCAGGTCATGGAGTATGTTCGCGGTGGATTTATCCATGAGGTTCAGCACAAGTAAATATTTGGAATGTTTTCATAATATGGGTTGATAAAAGTGATGACTCATGGGAGACCATCACATAACAATTTCTTAAAGTCTATTATAAGATTTACAAAACCCCGCTGTTGAAAATAAAACCCTTATTTGAGAGATCAAAGAATTGAAATCTACATTATTTATGATTATAAGACTTAAGCCCTTTTCTTGATCACTCCTCATCTATATACCTGCATTCTTGTAACGAGACTTGCTGAGCATAGTGTAAAAACATGCTCACCCTTGCCTTTACAAACAAATCCAGAAGAAAAGATTCGAGGATCCCGATTCCCCTAGCCTTGAGCACCAAGAAGAGGAAGGAGCCTTTCCAGACGATTTGAGTTTCTAGGAGGGTCATGAGCCAAGTTGAGTCCGATGTGGAGGAAGCCCTTCCAGAGCCGCTGCAGAAGGAAGTGAAGACCTTTGTGGTTGCTTTTTGTGTTGTTTTTCTGTGTTCGGTACTTCGATACCGATTCTTGATTTTGAAAAACTCTCTACTTTTGTATCAACTTTAATTAATGCCATCATTGGCATTATGATATTGTAATAGTGGTCCTCGTGACCTTGTACTTCTTTTATCTACCTGCTTTATTGTTTAAAGTGAATCCTGTTGTTGTGAGCTTGTGATGTACCTTTCTGTGCGCAATCCACCTGGGCCGTTGCCACGGGATTCCTCAAAGGAGGGTCCCACATTTACTAAGCAAATGAGTGAGAGGTTAAGCAATTTTGGAAAAATCCTTAATTAAACGGCGGTAGAAACCTGCATGTCCCAAGAAACTACGTATGCCTTTCACGTTCATTGGTGGTGGAAGACTTTCTATGACCTCAATTTTTGCCTTGTCGACTTCACACTAGCACAAAAATGCTTTCTTCTAACGGTTCAAAACACACCTTTACTAACGGTTTTCATATCATTAGTGATAGGCACGATAGAGCAATCCTAGCACTACTCTAACAGTTCTAAACCGTTAGAATATAGTAAAATGTTCTAACGGTTTTTTCCGAAAGAACCATTAGAAAAGCCCAACATAGTCTAATGGTTCACTAGTACTATCCGTTAGAACATTTAACTCTTTTCTAACGGTCCCTCACACTATACCGTTAGAAGATATCTCTATCTTCTAACGGCCAATATTAGTTAACCGTTAGAAGAGTATAAAAATATTCTAACGGTAACTAGTACTGTCCCGTTAGAACATAATACATTCTTCTAACATGTTCGAACATACCGTTAGAAGAATGTATTATGTTCTAACGGGATAGTACTAATTATCGTTAGAAGATGGTAATTATTCTGTCAGATAGTTGTAGTGAACCGTTAGAAAATGTTGTTGTCTTCTAATTTTCTTTGTTATTTAGCCGTTAGAATAAACTTGGATACACAATATGATATAGATACAAAAAAGATACATTCACAAATATACATTAAACAAATTGACACATTGGACAGTTATATTCACGTTTATCCACACATTCAATTTATTCACATACTAACCAATACAAATACAAAAAAACCCCAATTTACATAGAGTAGACGAAAAGAAAAAAAAGAAAAGTTACAACAAGTGAGCTAAGCCAATCATGGCGGCTAGTTGACCGCCACTTCGTCCATCACATATTGAGCACAAATTTGTCGCAGCTCTCTAACATTTGCATTGTCGTATTTGTCTTTGGACATGGCGCTCTGAATGCATGTATGAATAGTCAGTAATTAACTTCCTAGTTTTGAACGTGACATCCAATTTTCAAATTTGAGTTAGATAAAATGCTTACCTGAGGGAATTGGGCAAAGTTTGTCCTGACTAGGTCATACATATATCGCAACACATAAAACCCACATTCCCACAATGATGGCTGCTGATGGCACTGAGATAATTGCATATGCCAAGGCATATTAGCTATTCTTTCCATAAACTAATTGAGCATAAACTAAAAGACTCGTGAGTAGTTCGATCCTTACTAATTACCTCACATTCTTTCCAAGAAATTCAGGAGCCCTCCGGTGCTTTATGCCTCCCTCCAGTGGACACATAATTTTTGAAAGCCTTGCATTTAAGTTAGCATTGCCAGTTAATATGTTATCATTAGCTAGTGAGGTCAAAATTTAAATCAAACATGTTACTTACACGTTCATATTCCCCTTGATCACTTATTTGTTCTGTAACCTGTCACGCATCAAATCGAGGTAGTACACCTCATTCCTCCATGGACAGATCACGAGGAGGACCCAATGGCCCCTACATTGTACATAAAAGAGAACCACGAACTTAAAGTATATCTCACGTGTAACATACAAGAATGAGTTAAATTAGTAGGAGATACACTAACCTTTGGTGGTACGACGCTAGAATGAACTCCCTGTCCTGCTGCGCCGTCAGTGCCCCTGATATGTACTGCTCCGCGTGTGCTGCGTCATGCTCTAGCATCGTGAGGCTAATTTTATCTGGGTCGAGGAAACCCACCTTGTCACATGCCCTCATCGACGCTAGCTTGTACATGCACCTGCATGCAAAGGAGACATTAGTATTGCACAAAAAGTTACTACATTTTAAATGAACTACAGCAATCTATAGGATCAGCAAACTCATAGGACTCCAATCCGTATGATAGACATATTAAGCTCCCGCCAGTTAAAGAGGTCGAACAAATCCTCGTGCACCATGGATATGCTCCCGGGCTCACGATGGAACTGTCCAGGCCTGAAGGGAACTACGAAGTTCAAGTTGCACTGGGCCCAGTGTATGTACCACTCGTGGAGGTCTCTGATTGTGCGATCCAATTTACGCAAAATTACCTCCGCCACGAGTGGGAACCCGTTCCTGAACCTAGCCAGCTGTCCCTTTGCCCCTTTGCATTTTCCCTTGCCTCTGCCCTTGCCTTTTACCGGGGAGTGAGCGCATAACTTCGAAGGCAAGGGCGGGGTGCTGGTGACTTTCTTTGCAGGCGAAGGGGCTCTACTGGGAGGTGTGGATCCTCTGGCTGGAGTCGAGGTCGTCTTTGGAGTGTTGAGGTCTAAAGGAGATCCCTCATGCCCTGCGTTGGGGGTGGGGTCCCCAGGTACGCCGGTAGGCCACTTCAATTTATGAACACGTATGTTAGATTTTGCAAGTTGAGTGTACTAAGTAGGTTGTAAACTAAAATGTGTAGGATTACCTATTGTATTATAACACACTTCTTAGGCCACTGTACATTGGAGCCCACTGCCTCAGCAAGTGTCCGCATTTCCTCCGTTGGGACTAGCAACAGAAAAGTGTTGTAGACCGGGATGGCCATGTCCACCTGTACCTTTGCGAACCCCAACTCCAGAGGTACGCAGTGGACCCAGACATCCTCCCTAGATGGATATATGAACCCGTGGGCAACCACTACATGCCGGTCGCCTAGGTGAGTCATTAGGCTGCAGCTCTCCGACTTCTGCAAATTTGTAATAATTAAAACAGGTTAGCAAAACAACTCTAACAGAACGAGAGTGGCATCAACTTAAGTGCATAGCTCAAGACTTGCAATACCTCAAGCAGATCCACTGGATCCACAAGGACCTTCGAAGAGCAACTACTCGGCTGACCCCACGGGGTACCGTCGCTCTCGGGAGCTGGATCTACAGTCTTGGACAGCATCATTTGTTTCAGCTGTATAAACTCTTCCCTCATCTCTGCGAATGTGGCCTCGACCTCCAACCGTACCTCTACCCGAACCTCTACCCATACCTCTACCGGTATCTTCTCGAACAGCTCTAATTTCTTCTCCTTCCAAGAGCGAGCCTTCTTCCTCGGCGGAGCCGAATCTTCGAGCCGACCTTCCACGGCACGATGACTCCCACGGTCCGCATCCACCTAGGATGCTCCTTATTTCCTAGAGCCCGGGTGAGGATGTCGTTCTCTCTCTGCGAGGTAAACAATCCCTGCATTGCCTCCTTCTCAGCAAAGATCTGTTACATTTAAAACTATATTGTGAGACAAATACATATATACACTTGTGCACACATAGTTTACGAGGTTAGTGAACTTGCCATTCGCTGCACGACCTCGGTGTCCTTAGGGTTTGGGAACTCCACAGACCCCATGGACGACAGGGACCCTCTCCCCTGCCACCACCACTTTCACCTCGCGTCGCGAATCTCAGAGAGCGGCAACTTGGAGTCGATGAGGGAATTTTCCTCGTCTTCCTTCCTCCACTGCTCCTCCTTCCCCACATAGCCCCGGGATCCGAGCCAATGTAGGTGGTCATTCCTCTTCTCAAATCACCTTGTTCTTCTCGCTAAGGGCCTTGAACTCATCGGTCCCCTTCTACTGGGTGAATTTTCTCCCATACCTCCTCTGATATGAAGGGGTACTTCCCGCAAGGAGATTTCCCCATAGCCAGGAAGGTACTGACGAGCCAGCTCTTTAAGGTTTTTCATGTTCCGTTCATGTCCTTCAAGTAGGCCGTCTTAGGTCTATCGTTGGGGATGCTCCACTTAGCCTGTTTTAAAACAATGCATATAAGTAGGAGTTAGTTAAACTTTAAGATAAGACAAGTGAAGGTGATTACGAAAGAGTTTAGGGATTCAATTAATTTTACCTTCACTTCTACTCACAACCTATCCCTCTCGTCCACCGTCACCTCCTTCCAACTCTGGACGGTGATCTTCACCCTTTCTTTCGCCAACAGCCCAACATAAGCAGCGTACTTCCCAGCATTCTTTTCGATCAGCCTCCCAAACTGGTTGAACTCACAAGAAAGGTCAGTGCGTTTCGCCAAATAGTCCAACATTGTCGTGCCTCATGCCGTCCTCTTGCACGGGCACGAAGCAGCATTAGTTACGTTGCCCCTCATCGAACCACTGCTATCAGTCGAGGAAGACATGTACACCGACATGGCTTTCCCTAAAATTCCATCAAAAGACCATCAAAAATGAATGGAAAGAGAAAGCAAGAAAACATGCCATCTAAGGAATAACAGCACAAAATGACACACTGAATGGAAAGAGAAAGCAAAAAAACATAGACGGACAGCAATTGTTGAAGATAAAGAGTTCTGGAATCAATAATTTTTTTTAATGATAAACACATGAACTACCGATAGAAGATATGATTTCTTCTAACGGTAAACATATGCACTACCGATAGAAGAACCTATTTTTTCTAATGTTAATACATGAACTACTGTTAGAAGACTACTATGACAACATATAACTACAGTTCGATACAAATGATCACACATACTTCTCAATAGATAATTTCAAATCTGAAAATAGGTTCATGGCATCAGTGAAACATATTATGTAAACCCTAGTTTAAATCCTATTCTCAACAGTGCCTGCGGAGTTTATTAAAACCTACGCAATAGCGAAACCTAGTTTAACTTAAAACAAGAGCGGGCAAAAATAGCAAACCCTAGTGTAAAAAACGCAAAGATCAAATTAGGAAGATGCTGGAAAAAGAACTGCACACTAGGGATAGGGCAGGGGTACTTTACGGTGAACAGTTGTGGCTGGCGGTGGTGTAGAACGGAGCAGCGGCCGGCGATGGAGCAAAAGAGCACCCGGCGGCGGCGGTGAATCATAATCCAAGCGGCGATGGTGGCCCAGCAGTGAGGAAGTGGTTAGTGGCGAGGGTAGGGCTTTTCGCGCTCGAGGAGACACAGAGAAAGAGTTAAATGGTTCGATGTAGAGAAACTCCCGAGTGGAGTTTATTAAATTAGTGAGAACCTTTTCTAACGGTAGGACCAAAAACTACCATTAGACCATGTGATTTTCTCTAATGGTAAAACCAAAAAATACCATCATACAATCTTTGCATTTTTCTAACGGTAATACCAAAACATACCATCAGACCATGTGTGCACTTTTTCTAATGGTAAGACCAAAAAATGTCGTCAGACCATGTGTAGCACTTTTTCTAACGGTAAGACTAAAAACTACTGTCGGACCATGTGTTTTGTTCTAACGGCAGAATGGAAATTACTGTTAGAAAAGTACAATTTCTTTGGGCCTTCATTTCTGCAGTTGGGCAAGTCACTCGAAAATGATTTTTTAGGCCTGTTGAAGAAGCAAAATACTGCAAATGGGATTTTGATAAGAAAATTTCTTTAGAAGTTCTTAGGATTATAAGTGTATTGTAATGTTAGAACTCTTGCTGTGAACTTATCATTAAGTTGTAAACAAAAATACACACATATACAACACAAATGGATAGTCTGATGTATTAATGATAAGTTCCTCACCTTGATACACAACTTGTGGGCAGTTTGCCTGGCATTTTTTCTTTAATTACAAAATAGTCAAGAATGGTTGTGAACCCATAATCCTTCTTCGTGATCATCTCACAGGTAAGTTGTTTCGTCGATATCTTCAATAGGGACAAATTGAATGTCCTCTAAAAACGGAGGCATTTCATCGAAGTGGTTATACTCTTCTTCGTCAACAACGTCTTTGACCCCAACAATGCGTCTCTTGCTGTGAAGGACAACATGCAACTTTGGATTGGCCGGGTCAACGATGTAGAATACCTGTGTGGCTTGCTCAACAAGTATTAATTGATCGTCTAGGTGTGCGACTCTATCAAGATCGACAAGAGTAAACCCGTAATTGTCAACTTTAACGCCTCAAGGGATTTCGACCCATTGGCATCGAAACAAAGGAATCTTAAATAATCCATAATCGAGCTCCCATATTTCGTCAATAGCACCGTAATATGAGTTCAACGCCCTTACTGCCCTCGCATCCTCCGAAATAGCAAACAATGTCACTCCACTACATTGCGTACTACTCTTCTCGTCCTGACTTCTTATGTAACATGAATACCCGTTGATGTCGTACCCCTGTCAAGTCCCCACAGTAAATCTTGGGCCTCTAGCCAACCATGTCACAGTTTCACTTATGGAGGCCTCCGTAGCTCGCATGAATCTTTTTTGGATCCACCTAGCAAATTTCCTATTATGTCTCTAGTGACCCAAATCTCTGACTTCGAAGGATTCTGTGACCGTAACATTGCCTTGTGCTCATGTATGCTCGACCTCCATCATGTGTTGTAAGAACCAAAAATGTGCTTTTGCATACATATCACTGGCCGGGACAACAACTTTGAATCCAATCGTTCAGATGCCCTACAGCCTACCCTCGTGTCGAGACTTAGGAACGCCAATTGGGTCAACCCCAGCCATATAAGTTGTGCAAAATTCAATCACCTCCTCAATGGCATAACCTTCGATGTTACTCCCCTCGGGCTGATGACGAATCCTTACGTATCCCTTCAAGACACCAATAAATCTCTCAAATAGATACATATAGTGCAGGAACATGGGTGCACAAAACTTAATTTCTCTGATAAAGTGAACAATCAGATGGACCATAACGTCAAAAAAAGATGGAGGGAAATACATCTCGAGCTGACAAAGAGTTCTAACCACGTCGCGTTGCAAAGCGTCCAATCCATCCAGATCAATTACCTGCGAGGACACAATTGGGCCAAATATTCATATCAGAAAAATCTTCTGATTAAGTTCCACAAATGGAGCTAATTAATTAACTTATAGTAGGAGTGCACTTATCTTGCAAGATATTGCGTTGAAGAAGTAACATAGCTTTGTGATTGTCTCTCTGACTTTAACTGGGAGAATACCTCTCATAGCAATGGGAAGCATTTGTGACATCAGCACATGACAGTCGTGGGACTTCATACCAACCAATTTCAAGTCCTTCATGGTCACAAGTTTTTTCAAGTTCGCGGAATACCCACATGGAACTTTAACACCGTGCAGGCACCAACAGAGTTCTTTTTTTCACTTTTGGACAAAGTATAGCAGGCCGGGGGGAGGTATGTACGCTTTGCCTTCTCCAACGGTGCAAGCCCAGTCCTTATCCCCATTTCTAGCATGTCACACCGAACTTTTACACCATCCTTTGTCTTTCCCGAAATGTTCAACAACAAACCAATCAAACTGTCGCAGACATTTTTCTCTACATGCTTGATGTCAATGCAATGTCGAACTTGTAAGTGCTCCCAGCATGGTAGATCCCAAAGGAATGATCTCTTCTTCCAAACATTTTTTCCTCGAGGTTTACAACACTTACCGAACTCAGCTTTGATGTCCTTCATGCGCAAATAAATCTCTTTACCGGTCAGAAACACTAAGGCTGATCCTTTCTCAAGCTTCCCATTAAATGATTTCCTCTTCTTATAGTAGGCGTAATGCACCGGAAGAAACCTGCGGTGACCTATGTACACTGTCTTCTGGTAGTTTCGCAACCACATACTCTTACTTTCATCTAGGCAAATAGGGCATGTCTTGGCTCCTTTCGTACTACACCCTGACAAATTTTCGTAGGCTGGGAAATCATTTATGGTGCAAAATATCATGGCCCGCAAGATGAAATTATTTTGCTTGTATGCATCCCACACCTACACCCCTTCACTCCAAAATTTATGTAAGTCATCGATTAAAGGTACTAGAAACACATCAATATCATTTCCAGGTTGTTTGGGTCCTGAGATTAGTAACGACATTATGATATACTTGTGCTTCATGCATAAGCAAGGAGGAAGATTGTAGATGCATAAAAGAACAGGCCAAGAGCTATGCGGACTGCTCATATTTCCATGTGGGTTCATACCATCTGTACTCAACCCGAACCTTATATTCCTAGCTTCGCCGCCGAACTCATCAAATGTTCTGCTGATGTTTCTCCATTGAATATAATCAGCTGGGTGTCTCAGCTTTTCGTCTTGTTTCCGGCCTTTAGCGTTGCAACGCAAGTACTTCGCGACTTTCGGATTTGCAAACAGCTGTTTCAATCTAGAGATCACAGGCAAGTACCACATAGTTTTGGCCGGAGGTCCTTTTCTTTACCTCGTGACGTTCACTGTTAATACAGTCCCTACACGTATACCTTGATGCGCCGCATCTTGGACAAACATGCAAATTCAAGTACTCGTTACAGTACAACACACAATCATTTGGGCATGCATGTATTCTTTCAATTTCTATTCCCAACGGACACAACCGTTTTTTGGCTTGGTAAGTAGATCTTGGCAACTCATTTCCCTCTGGAAGCATGTCCGCTAAAAGATCTAATAGTGCCGTGAAACTCTTATCGCTCCAACCGTTGCCTACCTTCAAGTTATATAATCTCAGCACAGACGATAGCTTTGTAAATTTTGCACATCCAGGGAACAGAGGCTTCTCAGAGTCAGCAATCAGTTTCTCAAATTCACCAAAGTCGTTTTCGCTGTAATCTTCTTCTACATCACGTAACATCTCATCTAGATTGTCATCATCTACATGCACATCGGAATGAACATTATCAAAATTCGGATGATCATCGATATTACTGCAATCCGGTTCCTGCTGATTAGCTACGGTGCTTGTTTCCTCAAGATCTTCACCATGCCATATCCAACGGGTATATCGTGCGTTAAAACCACGACGAATCAAATGGCTCTTAATCTAATCAGAGTTGCTAAACATCTTTAAGTTCATACAATCTGTACAAAGACAAAGCATATCTTTCTTCCCCTTCCTCGCCTTTTGTTGCTCAGCAAATTTAATAAACTCATTCACACCATCCAAATATTCAAGAGTAGTATGTTTTATTCCATACATCCAATATTTCTAGTCCATCTACAATTAACAAAGTTGACAAATTGCAAAACATAATGAGTCATGCATGCATGAAACCTGGCCAATTAAGCTATATATATATGTACATCCTCTTACATATGTGAAACCTTAGCTTGATGAAACATTAATTAACCTAACTACACAATACAAGTTAGTGAGCTCGTAAATCATGATGCATTTCCAGCTAGCTAGCTAGCTCCCTAGCTTGGAGCTACAGGTGGCTTCCTAGATTGGAGCTATAACTAGCTTGCAATTAAGTAGAGAGAGAGAGAGATAGGTGATGACAATCTTACATTAAAGAGAGGGGTCCAATTAATTTCCTTCCAGCTTGCCCTGATCATTCTAGCAGTGTAGCTTGGAGCATGGAACTCTCATCGGAAATAGAGGGAGAACAGAGCGTGGAATAGAACGAAACAGCAATTCAACAAGGTCCAGTAGGGCTTTACTAATACTCGACAATTTCTAACGATTCACTGAACTAATACCATTAGTATAAGATGCTTCTTCTAACGGTAAATATATATATTTACCGTTAGAAAATGTTGAAACAAAAGCCAACTTGGTTCATGTCTGAAACAGCAATACAAATACACACATATACACCAATTCATACATCCAAGTACATGTCTCAAATAGCAATACAAATACACCAATTCACACATTCATGTTTATTCTAACGGTAAATATGTATAATTACCATTAGAAAAAGTTATACTAACGGTAAAAATATATATTTACTGTTAGAAAAAGTCAGGTATATGTCTTCAAAAAATCTGCAAAGTTGGTTCATGTCTAAAACAACAATACAAATACACACATATACACCAAATACAAATACACAAATACACTAGTTCACACATTCAAGTACATGTCTCAAACAGCAATACAAATACACAAATATACACCAAATACAAATACACAAATACACCAATTCACACATTCAAGTACATTATATGAAACAGCAATACAAATACACAAGTATACACCAATTCACACATTTGATGTATATTACAAAAGTCATGTCTGAAACAACAGATCATGGCGAGGACCCAATGGCCCATACATTGTACATCAAAGAGAACTGTTGCAAGTTGCTACAATGTAACTACCGACTACAAGTTAGACCTAATGCATCACAAATCCATTCAGCTAAAACAACAAATGTATGAAGCACGTTTGACTTCACTATAGGAGTTCAGTTCGGAGACGCTCGAGGAGCTGGAACTGGCGTTGAGTTACATTTGTATTGGTAATTTCCTCGGGCTCAAACTCAACTCATCAACGCAACTCAACTCAACTTGAGTTGAGTTGAGTTGCGTTGAGTTGAGTTCAGTCGAGTTTGAACTCGAGAAAATCACCAATACAAATGTAAGATGCTTTCTATAGGTCCTGATTTGAGAAACACGCCGGGCTTGAGGATCTTCTCGACCGAGCCAACTAAGATCTCGCCTTTCACGTCCTTCCAGCTCTCGACGGTGATCTTCACCCTTTCTTTCACCAACAAGCCAACATAGGCAGCGCACTGCGACGAAGAACCGCGAACTACATTTCCCCTCACGAACATCGTGCAAGGACCTACACAAAATCAATAGGCATTCTAGAGTAAATTAAGATTGTTTACTACTACCTAAATGGCTCTCTGTCTAAAAAGAACTACCAAGTGAAGGTTAGGTTGTGGTATGTCATAGTAACATTAATTTGCAACTAAGAGATCAAGATATTACATTTCTACTCTATTACATAAGAAGAAATTACAATCCTAATATACATTATTTAATGAACTTTTTACAAATATCTTGATCATTGAGCAAGCAAGTGTTTGTCTGAGCATTTGATTATGTATAAATTGTCCAAGTCCTCCTCAAATCAACCAAAAGCTAGATCCATGATATATCTGAGCGAAGCCAGGCCAACTGTCTAATCATAAGGTTTCACCATTTTACTTTGAAAAGAATTGATGTTTTTTCATTTGAATTTCAAAAAATTGAACATTCTCTGTCCCACAATAATATTATTTTTTGTTTTAGTAAAAATAGGACCAAGACACCCTACATAATCATATTGAAAAGAAGACACATAAAAATGAAACATACAGAAATCGCAGGATAATTGCCATCATAGGATTAGAATAATCTAACAATACCGAAATTTTACTTGCCTTGGTTGCAATGTTGAAATCTAGTCGAGGGAGTTGAAGCTGCAATCGATCTTGGAGTTGATTCACCTGACAAACTAGTGGCCATCGATGGAGCTAGGTGCGGCGGCCATCGATGGAGGTGCAGCAGTCGTCGATGGAGGTTTCGGCTTAGGGCCTGTCGCGCCCGAGGAGAAAAATAAGTGGAACGGTTCGACTGGAAGCAAAACTCCAAGGAACATGTATTTTTAGAAGTCGAACGGTTCTAATGGTTCCCAAAATACTACAGTTAGTACAATTTACTTTCTTCGAACGATAAATATATGAAGCACAGTCAGAATAAATCATGCCATTTTTTCTAACGGTACACAAAATACTATCGTTAGTACTTGTTTATTTCTTCTAACGGTTAATGTATTCTATACCATTAGAAAAAATCATCCCATTTTTCTAATGGTTGCTATGCAAGTTACCGTTAGAAAAAATACCTACAACATGCATTCAGACACTGCGCAACATGTACACTAACGGTTTTCTTCTAAATCACGAATAACCATTACAAGATAGGGGTTAGAGGATTGCATTTCTATGCTAGTGTCAATCCCTCATTCAGAAATCACGTGGCCATGTACCACGCCTTCTTGAACCATGAATTGGCTCTTTTCCTAATTTAGCACAAGATTGACTTCTTTGCACCTGCTTAAGACTCGAGAAAGATTTTATAGATAGGCATCAAAAGAGAAACCATAAACGCTAAAATCATCCATAAAGACTTCCATTATTTCCTCAATTAAATCCGAAAAGATAGCCATCATACACCATTGAAAAGTTGCAGGCCCGTGACATAACCCAAACGGCATTCGCCGGTAAGAAAAAGTACCAAAGGGGCATGTAAACGTCACCTTATCTTGATCATCGAGATGAATTGGGATTTGAAAGAATCCCGAATAGCCATCAAGGAAACAAAAATATGCATGATTAGCTAATCTTTCCAACATTTGATCAATGAAAGGTAATGGAAAGTGATGCTTCCTAGTGGCGCTATTCAATTTACAATAGTCAATGCACATGCGCCATCCAGTAAAAAGTCTAGTAAGGATAACCTCATTGTTAGCATTCTTAACCACAGTCAAACCCCCTTTCTTTGAAACTGTTGGATCTAGGTCGATCTAGATTTTGATAATTAATGACGATTGGGATAAACCCTGATGATTAATGTTAATCTGGATAATGACTGCTTTGATGATAAAATGACAACTTGAATAAATCCAGGTTTAGCACAAGTATATTGAATAGTTAATTTATAAATCCGGAAGTTTGATGACTCCTTGTTGTGGATTTGATATCGATGCATGCGTTGAGGGGGAGCTCATCATATTAGTCATCTGTATTGATTGCTTATCTTTATCATGACATGAGTAGTATAGATCATGTACGTATGTCTTTTATCATATACGGATCTATATAATTGTATGATTCATCTCTTACTGTCTGTTGAATATGGTTTTGTCATTTCACCAGAAAGAGAAATTGTTGAGCTAACTCCTATGTGGAGTATTTTCTCTGGTGGTGATTAATGACGACCTATATATGAGACTAATGTTGTGCGTTGAGTGTATGTGATGTAGTCTCAGAATGGTTGCGAGATGAAAGCAAGCAAGAGCGTGAAGAGGATGATGCCGATATGAGACATCTCGAGCGAGGTCAAGCTTAGCAAGGTCGAGCTTTACGAGGACAAGCTTCGAGTGGTTGAGCTTCATCGCAGGTAAAATCCAAGATTAAGGATTGTTTTCTTAGGATTTTACCGATCTTGGTGTTTGGAGATAGACCGGGTTGGTAGGATTCTTTTTACTAGTTTGACCGTACTATTAAGAGGGGGTCGGAAACTAGTAGCTTGAGTCTATCTAGTGTGGAAGCTCAAATGCATTCATATTGTCTTGCTCTAGTGCTCAATCACCTCTTGCATTGCTAACAAAATCTAAGTGCAGTTTGTATTGCATTAAAGAAAATGTTTTGAAAACTGCACTTAGTCGTGGTCACCAGTTAGAGCAATTTGTTTTATTTCTAGAGTTGGACGTGGTCGTGTTCTCCGGATTGGCTGTATCTTTTTGGAGTTTGGTCATTGTCGTAGGAGTTCAAACTGGTCGTACCAGTTTTCAGCTCGATTGCGTACGCTAGACCAAATCTACTCGACCACCTGTTTTTGACCGGATATTTGACCAGTAGCATAAAGTTCTTCCATCAATTTGGTCGTAGTCCATGCTGAGTGTCAGCAGACATATCCGCGAGAAAACAGACAAATTGCATTAGAAATGACATTTGTGTTGGACATTTTCGCAACAGGAAGGGTTTTGAATTTCTTAGAAATATCAAAGCCTATCTAGGTCTCACTCCTGTTGACAAAATTGTAACCCCTCGAGTTATCTTTACAACAAGCCAAAAAGCACCTCCATCGGATCTCTAGATCAAAAGTTATGATTATTCTACTGTCAACTTGTATTGGCCAGACAGTGTCCGGCATGGCCGGACAGTGTCCGGCATGGCTGGAAAATGTCCAGCCTGTGCAAAATCTTTAAGCGTATTGCAAAATGTGAACCAGAGACGTTTGCACCCTTCCGGGGGCTTTTGTCCAGGGCAGGCCGGACTTTGTCCAGTATGGTTCGACATTGTCCGGCCTATACAAATCATGTGAGGTTTAATTGAAATATGTAAACAAAGACAAATGCATCTGTCCGGGCTTTTTGTCCGGACAAAAGATCATTTGTTTGGCCTTCACAAAAATAGCCCAATGGTCACTGACATGCTTGCAATGGTCGATTTTTGTTGCACTGGCCAGACAATGTCCAGCCTGTACAAAATTTCATTAGGATGTTGCAAACGGCTAGTTTTCTTGAGGGGCTATACATACCTCGTGTTTGCCCTCTTTGAGGGTCCTCAACAACTTGAAAACACAATGTTTAAGCTAGCCAAGTATTTGCATTTGATCTATTGCATCTAGAGGTTACATTTGAGCCCAAATCTTGAGTGGATTTGAGAGAAAGTTTTTTGGTGAGAGGCTAGGAGTGCTTAGTGCACTTAATCCACCATTTGCAAGCTAGTGCTAGTGTGTGTGTGCATACATTTGCATCATTTGAGCTTCTAGCACGAGGTTCATTCAAGTGAGTGCATCCGACTTGTTACTCTTAGTGATCGCCTTCGCCTTGACGGTGTCAGAGGAGAGTCGCGATCTCTCCGATTGAAGTTTGTTGGAGAGGCCGACAAACAAGTGTGAAAGGTTTGGTGCTTGCCTATCCGGTGTGGAGAAAGAGCAACCCGAGTGGAGATATCCTTCGTGAATATAGAAGCGAGGCTCAAGCGTGAGCACTTCAACGAGGAGTAGGGGAGACCAGGAGAGTGTCCGAGACCTCGATAAAAATTGTGTTGGGGGAAATCCGAGACGTTTCCCAGGATTTGGCCTGGACGCCTTCCATGGAAAGTCCTAGAGGGCTCCCATGGAAAGCCACGGATGCCTCCCGTAGAAAGTCCCGGAGGGCTCCCGTGGAAAGCCACGAACGCCTCCCGTAGGATGTCCCGGAGGGCTACCAGGAAAAGTCCCGGACACCTCCCGTGGAAAGTCCCGGAGGGCTCCCGTGAAATGCCACGGACACCTCCTGTGGAAAGTCCCGAAGGGCTCCCGTGGAAAGCCACGAACGCCTCCCGTGGCAAACCCCGGACGCCTCCCATGAAATGTCACGGAAGCCTCCCGGGAAAAGCCACGGAGGGCTCCCGTAGAAGGCCGCGGGCATCTCTCCGAGTCCCGGGCGCCTCCCATGGCAAACCCCAGACGCCTCCCGTTAAATATCACAATGGCCTCCTGGGAAATGTCATGGAGGCCTCCCGAGAAAAGCCACGGAGGTCTCCCATAGGAGGCCGTGGGTGCCTCTCTGAGCCCCAGACACTTCTCGTGAAATATAACGGAGGCCTCCCGGGAAATGTCACGAAGGCCTCCCGGGAAAAGCAACAGAGGTCTCTCGTAAGAGGCCGCGGGCGCCTCCCCGAGTCCCAGATGCCTCCCGTGGCAAACCCCGGTGCCTCCTGTGAAATGTCACGGAGGCCTCCCAGGAAAAGCCACGGAGGGCTCCCGTGCAAGGTCACGTGCGGGTGACGTCAGGAGCTCCTCGGGAACTAGCGAGGACACTTGTCAAGCATCCAAGCCCTTCAGCCGGTGGAATGTCGTCGATGCCCCTTGATCCAACGGCCGTAGCTAGGGCTTTTCGGTCTTTTTGCTTCTTTGGAGCCTATATATACCCCCTTGTATCCCATTTGTAACAGATCAGAATTTCATTTTACACATACAAACAACAGGCATCCTTTGGAGACCTCTCTCCCTGAGAGATCACCTCCCCAGCGGACTCATGTCCAGAGGGTGCCAACAGGACTAAGGCCCCCACCAGGACCCGAACCTGTATAAAAACCACCGTGTCAATCTCTGTGTTGCCCGGCGGGAGGTGATCGGTCGCTCGGTCAGCTCACGCTGTTGTACACATGTTACACACATTCGAGAAATTTGCTGGTGGTATCTTTTATACCACAACAAATTGTGTGTCATTTATTTCTCTCTTGCAACATCTATATTTATCTTGACACAAACAGAAAGGTCCTTCCCGAGTTAGGGTTTAGATTTCTGAGTGTAGGCTGTTTTTACAAAAGGGTGCTTGAGGTTTTAGGAATTTACAGGAAGGTCCTCGGCTAAAAGGATTTGAGATTCCAGGCCCCCGGAGACTCCGATTTCGACGCAGTTAGTTCCTACACATCCATAGAAACACGAGCTTCTATCTGGAATCGACCGAGGGTTAGGTTTAGTCTTTGAGATGTGTTCCATTAGCCAAAATTTACCCAAATCGCATCGACCTGCAATAAAATCACAAAACAAATAATACGGTCGATTTGATTATATGATTAATGCAAATGTCGCCTTATATGACTAAAATGTGCATGAACGAAGGGGAAAATATATGGAAAAATCATGCAAATCAGATAAATATCAAGTAAGCATCGGCATCCTTCTTGCCAATGAACTTTGGAATGGACAATTCGACTTTGCCCAACCCATCGTTATCCCGGTGGTGATCGCGATCACGACGACTGTAGCCGTCATCCCAATAACCACCAAAATGACCAAAGCCATATCGATTGTTATTGTAATCGTCATAGTCATCAAATCTAGCATAGTTGTCGACCTCGACAGGTACCACAACTGGAATCCGTTGTGCATGACTGGTGAATTGTGGCCTAAGGTTAGCCATAGCAACAACAAGTCGAAGGGCACCTTCTTGACCAGCACCTCGTCCACAGCCTAGCTTCGGCCTCAAGATGAGCAGCCTCAACCTCCAATTCCACGGTCTCATTATCAATATCGTCAATGTTTTCGATGTCATTGCGCACCTGTGGCTACATTGGAGGTGGCACAAGAAGGGTACCTTGATTTAGCTATATACTCTAGATTGCCTGCATGAGCAAGCCAAAGCAAGTATCCATCTGGGCGCGAAGTTCATTGATGGCTTGCCAAGAGGCAGAGTCATCAATTCCCAATGCTGAACTGTTATTTTTGTCTTCACTTGACATGGTAGTACAGCAAGAGAAAATACGCAAACAATACGAAAAATAAGAATTTTTTATTAATAACCCAAAGTAAAAAAAAATAATTTGAAAAATAACCCACACTTTACGAAAATTGTGAAATTATACCGCCACCACATCTAATCACACCTCACGACCGCAACAATATGCCACCGGGAATCTCTCGCGCCTGACGACCGCGACATGGGCCGGATGCCACTTCGCGCGGACCACGACCATGAGAATCTTTTATTCCCAAACCCGTGCGCGACAAAGGCTGGCCAGTGATCTTTTCCATCTCCCATCCGAGACCGAAAGCTGGCATTTTTTTGTCGCATCTCCCATGCGCGACAGTAACTTCCATCCCATAATCTCGCGAGTTTTCATGTGTTCAGCCAGCTTTTAACCCCCCCCCCCCCCCCCCCCCGTCACTCTCTCTCTCTCTCTCTCATTCATTTTGCCCTCTCTCCCACACTTGCTGTACTTCAAAATTTGTGTGTTTGAACCAAGTTTTCTTCAAATCTGGTCGTTGTTTGTAGTCAATGCAGTTGAGAAAGTTGTAGCTTGAAGAAAGATCTTCCAAACATGGTAACTTTCATTGAAATGCAATTATTTTGTTGCTAATTTATGTGCTAACTATGTGATTAGTAACTAAGTTGATGTTAAAAGTTAAGGTTAGCTATTATATTTACGTTAGATGTTAATTAAGTAGATGTTAACTAAATAGATATTAAAAACTTATGTTTAAAAAACCTCTTCTATGTTTATCTAAGTATTTACGGTAGTTTAATCACAGTTTTCTGCTACTTTGTAAATCTTTCTTATGTTAAAGTTTTAGCATGAGGTGGAAAGTTGGTGAAACTTGACCAGCAGGTGAATGTGGGTATTTGGTCATTATATTGTAGCATTAGTAATTTTCTCAGGTTTAAAATGGTCATTGTACTGTAGTATTATTCTATCATTTTATGTGACTCAAATTCTTTTGACCTAATTCTAAATACAAGGGTTTACTTGAAATTTTAAAAGTTTGTGGGCTGCAATGAAAAGTGGAGTTTGTGTAAAAGGGTATTTTGGTCAATTTACTATTTATTTAGTAAAATTTTAAGAGTATTTTAGTAATGTTCTAAGCATATAATCATGTCTTTATTATTTAATTCCAAAATTTTAATTATTTTTTAGGACTACTTTGTAAAAGGTATTTGTATAAATATTTCCTTCAGTTAAGTTCATCGGTCATTTAGTAATAAAATTTATAAGGTTTTTCACTGCGCAGGACACCTTGCAATTTCATTCTTTTATTCTATCATTTTATGTGACTCAAATTCTTCTGGCCTAATTCTAAATATAAGGGTTTACTTGAAATTTTCTCGAGATTTCATTCAGAATTTGTACCTTTCCTATATATCCCCAGAAAATAGACAGCTTTTGTAAAGTGAAAAGGAATCAAAGTGAAAATAATTTTCAACAAATTACTGTTAACTTAGTGTATTTTTAAAGGTATTTTAGTAATAGTCTAGCATACAATAAGGCTTTTCTTTTTATGATGCAATTAATTAAGGAGCTAAATTGTGATTATTCCTTTTGCAATTAAATCCTAAATTGGTGAAATTTAGTAATTAGGTTTATTCAATTTCCCATAATTTTCAGAAGTTTCTCTTGTGCATAGCTTAGTTTTAGGTTTAGGGTTTGTTCTATATATCATTTCATGTGACTCAATTCTTTTAACCTAATTTTAAATAATGCAGGGATTGTTTGAATTATCCAAATTGCTCTACTTACTCACATCATAGGTTTCTATATAATCATGCAATGAAATGCAAAAGAATTTGAAATTTAAAAGCTTTTTAAAACATTAAGAAATTTAGGGCATGACAAGGGACCAGTTTGAGTCCCACTCGGCCAAAACCAACCAAAACCGGATGTAACTCGACCAATTCGACCAGTTCCGAGTCCAACTCGCTCAAACCGACCAAATCCGAGTACAATTTGACCACATCCGACCACTGACGACCAATTTTGCAACTCCAGCTCGAGCATGACACGTGGTATGTGAACCGTCCAAAAAATCAATCAAACGGCTGATAACTAGGTCGTGCCCAAAGCGGGGTACTTTTCGACCGCGGGAGCTTTTTGTGTTCGAATGAAGCCCTTTTCCACCGTGGGCGGGTTTTGTGTTCGAATGAAGGCCTTTTCGACCGCGGGCGGGCGCGTGGTGTGTTCGAATGACTGCTTTTTCGACCGCAGGCGCATTTTGTGTTTGAATGAAGCCCTTTTCGACCGCGGGCGCCGATTTTGCCATCAAAAAGGTCACGACCAGGGTTGTGGTCGTGTAGTAGTCGACTAGGAGTGTTTTTGTTGTCCCTTTTCTTTTGTTGGTCGTTGGAGGGTCAAAAGTGGTCGAATTGAGCCCAAATTTGGCAGAATTGTTCCCTGGAACATGGTGAATACAACAGTGGAAGCAACTTGTGAAAATAAGCAAATTTCAGACATAAAATGTCACATCAAGGGAGTTTTGAGCATGAAATTTGCATGTTTTGATACTAAACTTAATGGTCTAATCATATAATCATGTCTCTATTATTTAATTCCAAAATTTTAATTATTTTGTAGGAATTCTGTGTAAAGGGTATTTTTATAAATATTTCCTTTCGTTCATGGGTCATTTTGATTTTTCACTGCACTAGCCTCCTTGCAATGTAATTCTTTCATTTTTATTTCATCGAGGCTTTTCTTTTATATTAATAATTGGCTAAGAGACTCAATTGTGAATATTCTTTTCACAATTATATTCTTTAATTGGTAATTGGATTTATTTCAATTTTCCATGATTTTTAGATATGTTTCTTGTACATAGTATAAAGTTAGGTTTTGAGCTTTATTTTATCATTTTATGTGACTCAAATTCGTTTGACCTAATTCTAAATAAATACTAGGGTTTGCTTGAAATTTTTCAGGATTTCATTCAAAATTTCTACATTTCCTATATATCTCCAGAACATACAAAGCTTTTATAAAGCAAAAAGAATAAAAGGGTATTCCAAAGAAACATACTTTTTTCAACAATATCGTCATGCCTGTTTTGATTTTTGAAAACCGGCATTATCCATAAAACAAATGCTAAAAGTTACAGATGAAGGAGAATGGTGCAACCCAGAAATTACCTATAAATATATTGATTATGTTAATATGTGATTTAAAAATCATAATATGTTTACTTATAATTGTTGCGTAAATATGTTCCGTAGGGAAAGGAGCAACCCAAAAATTTCTGCATATTTTATGGCGACGGTTTGATTCGTGATGGGCCAAACAATGTTGATATGAGTCCTTGCAAATACGTCATGGCCGATTTGAACGTACATAACACATCTTTCACGGATCTTAAGTTATGGATACTTAGTTTGTTCGGTAAAAGTGTAGAACATGAGACAATTCAAGTAGAGGGGCTCATTGTGAAGGAGACAGCCAACGGCCCATACTGGGTGTTGCGCGAACTGAAAGGGAACAACTCGTAGGGCTCGTTTGTGAGGAGAGTGAAGGACCCTTATGGCGGTTTGGGCGGCCAGTTTTTTGTTTATGTCCAGTTCTGTGACCTAGAACTGCCGGAGGGTGACGTTGGAGCCAGCCCTAGTAGCGGCGCATGGGCGGGAGAAATGAATGCACCGATTCCGCCAACATTCAGGCCTAGTGATTGGTCAGAAGCTGTTTGCCACACACGTGTTGATGTGTGTGAGTTTTTGGAGGGTCTTAGAACTGTGTCCGACGAAGATGACGAAGATGACTTGACAGACTCCGAATCATCTGAAGACTCCGACGAAGATCATTTCAGGACCCCCCAACAATGGATTGATGAATCTGGATTTGGTTCGGCAGTACTGCTGACGGACAAAAACTCAAGATGGTTTTTTGAGCAAAGTAGCATCCAGCTCGAGCAAGAGTTTCGAATGAAAGAAGATGTGCAAAATGCCATGGCTAGATGGTCTCTTGCACTCAACCGACAGTACAAAGTGGTGAAGTCTACCCCCAGGTTATATGATGTCGCATGTCTTACACTAGGCTGCGCATGGAGGGTTTGTGCCATGCAACCAAAGGATGACATTGGTTTTGTGGTCACGAGAGTTAACGCCCACACATGTGAGCTTACTGAGGCATTGGACAGCCATAGAAACATGACTGCGGCATTTGTAAGCAACATCATCCAGCCCACAGTGCGGGAGAACGTATCGATAATGCCAATAGCTAGAGATCATCAAGCAAGTGGCAGATCGATGTGGTTATCGTATCAGCTACAACAAGGCATGGAGAGCAAAGTAGAAAGCAATTGAGGACATGTATGGCACATACGAGGATGCATACAACATAGTGGTGCGGTTGCTTCGAAACATTGCACTAATTAACGAACTCAGGCACATTTGTGGATATGCTCGATCAGACAGCTGTTGCCCCGGATGGCAATACCATAGAGAACACAAGAGTTCTGCACCGTTTGTTCTGGGCATACCTGCAGTGCATAGAGGCATTCACATGGTGCCGGCCGGTGTTATGTGTGGATGGCACATTTTTGACTGGGAGGTACAAAGGGACACTACTGATTGCGGTTGCTGCAGATGCTAACAATCAATTGCTTCCATTAGCATATGCAGTTGTAGAAGCCGAGAGCACGGAAAGTTGGTTGTGGTTCTTGGTGAACGTGAAGTGAGCAGTTGTAAAGGATCGTGAGAAGATCTGCATTATTTCTGATCGACACAAAGGCTTGCTCAGAGCCATTGAGATCATGCAGGGCGCTCCCGATCCACCTTACAAGTGGGATGACGTTGTGAGCCGTTGGTGCATGCGACACCTTGCAGCCAACCTCTTCACCAAATTCTGGAGCAAACAAATCATGGACCTATTTAAGAGGCTATGCTCGCAGAACCAAGTGAGCAAGTATGACACTATCTTCGAGAAGCTCGAGGAGTTGACACTGAAGTACACAGCTAATAAAGGGTCCAGGGCCGGCGATGGGGATGCTATAAGCAAATTTTCACAGTGGGTCAGCGACAAAGAGAAAGAGAAGTGGTCGTTGCTGCATGATGAGGGAGGGGCAAGGTATGGCATCATGATGACAAATCTATCTGAAGTTTGAAACTATGTTTTGAAGGGGGTGCGATGCTTGCCATTTACCGCGATTGTGGAGATGACATGGTATCGCACTGTGCAATATTTCAACAACAGAAGCCTTGCAGCCAAGATGTTGGTCGATGATCCATTTAGAACCTTACCAGACGTGGTGCAGGAATACATGAATTTCCGGATAAATAAGGCCCAGACGCATGAGGTGGAGATCATCAACCGATTGCACCAGATAATTTCAGTCCGACTGCATCAGAAGCGGGTTAACGGCCATCTCAGAGACGGCAGGGTACACGAACTCATTCTGGGGGATGTTGCGGAGTGCACATGCAACAAGGCCATGTTATTACACAAGCCATGTTCGCATGTTATTGCTGCATGTGCGGCACTCGGTATAAGACCATCTCCATACCTTTCTGAGTTCTTCAGCCTTCATAACCTTTAGCAGACTTGGAGTGGTATTTGAAGGGTCTTCATGAAGGTTGGTGATTACAAAGTAATTCTATCTGGTGAGACCAGGTGGATCCCGCCTTTCAACCTCAGGAGAAAGGGACCTGGTCGTCGGAAGACACGTCGCTTGCACAATGACATGGACGAATCACAGAAAGCGAGCACTCGAGGTAGAAAATGCTCGATTTACAAACAAGCCGGGCATACCAGAAAGAATTGTCTACATGCACCCGGCCCATCCACCTAGTATTCACACATGTAATAGTGACGCGTAACGAGTCATGTGATCGTTCATGAGTTCTGTATTCTGTCGTTATTTAATATTTTTCAATATTTTGGTAGTCCTTTCACATACGTAACAGTGGATGTTCTATGGATACTCTAATTGAGCCAGAAGCTTCTCTATTTATAGTACACAGGTAAACATGCCCAAAAATAAACTCCTTGACACTCTCTTGGTATTCCAATGAAACATTGCACATGAAATGTCATACAAAAGGTGTTTTAAGCGTGATTTTTGCATGTTTTCAGAAGTAAACTTGGTAGGCCTGATCCCTGCAACACAGAGAACACAATTGGGAAAGAATCTTGTAGAAATAATGAAACTTTGCACATAAAATGTCATATGGAAGGAGTTTTAAGCGTGATTTTTGCACGTTTTTAAAACTAAACCTACGGTAAAATTCTACCAGATTAAGACTTATGAGGTGTCAAACCCAAACTCATTTCTTCATTATATTTCGAATTGTTATGCTAACGGTAATTAATTTATGTAGAGATGGCTCATGAGGATGTACGGCTTCCAGAGCTACTCAGTGGCAGGTGGGACAATGCTCATCGTGGGCGTGTATTGTTGCGAGGTGGACATCTTGAGCCACTTGTAATGAGGGCACCCATGGAGTACTGGCCTCTTGATGCGAGATACATCCCTATTCTCGCAGAGGCGTGTTTACTACCCTTTGCTCGTATGCTGCAAACTGGTCATGGCCTCACATTGGATCGGTCGTTGGTCACCGCATTGGTGGATCGATGGCGCCCCGAGACACACACGTTCCATTTCCGATGAGGGGAGATGACGATCATGTTGGAGGATGTGGGTATGCTCCTAGGCCTACCTGCCGCAGGAGCACCCCTCGTTCCATCACCACCGCCTACAGACTGGCGCACTCAGGTAAACCTTAGGTTCAACATCGTTCAACAGGCAGATCAGATCCCATCAACTAGGCGTGGTGTGCCGCATAGGTTTTTGTTGCGCTACCTTGACTGCCCGCCTAATGCGCTGGAGCATGTTTTGCGCCAGCATTTGTTCGCATACCTGTTGGTAATGTTCTAGTATATCCTGTTCCAATCTACACAAGGGGATACAGTTCACCCATGGTTCATTCCATTGGTGGAGAGCATTGTCGATGCCCAACCAGGGCATGTTCCCCAGTACAACTGGGCCATGTCCGTGCTTTGTGGAACATACCGGGGGTTGTACGATGCATGTGTCCGGACTGCCCCAGAGTCCGTATTGTCCGGATGCTCCCTCCTGCTGCAGCTATGGTCTTGGGAGCATTTTCCAATTGGCCGGCCACGCTTGGATCGACTGGTTCATCCGTACCCCGAGCCTGATGATGTCCATGATTGGGTGGATCGCCCAACCATGGGCACAAGATGGATGCACGTCGACCGAGATGGTCTGTGAACCAGGTTCGCCGGTGCTACGTCTTGTACCAGGGGGATTTCGATCTACTCCACGAGTCGCAAGTCGTATGGTGTCCGTGGACACCAGATTTCATTGAGAGCATTGCACCGCATGGCATATCGATCATGTGCACAGTGGGCAACGATTGTAGGATGACACGACATCATCTTGTGTTCTCTCATATGGTGGAGCCATACTACCCGAAGCAGGTGATGCGTCAGTTTTGATTATATCAGCACACCCCACCTTTGGAGAGAGAACATGACAGGGATCTCCTCAAGGAGGTGCACAGGTACACCCATGCGTGCATAAGATTTGAATTCTGTTTTTCTGTTTCAATACCTACCATTACCTCCATTTATTTTGTAGGCAGAGTAGGCAAGGAAGGTAGACAGACAATTGGGCGCACAAGAATGGCAGATGGGTGCAGGAGTGGAACGAGCTTGCACAGACCGATGTAGTTGCAGAGGTTTGAGTGTAAGATCATAGTATGTACCAAGCGTATCTTGACTGGTACATGCCCCGTACCCGCACGTGGCTTTCTCGTGTGCGTGAGGATACACCAACACACATGCCGCATTCGGAACGTGTGCAATTAGGGTTTGATTCTGAATGGTCGGGCCGGATACATCGCTCAGTACGTTTTTACGATATTTCCCCTTTTGCATCCATCATTTACTCATTTTACTAACTAATACACTATTTGTCTTTTTCAGTTCGACGTTGCAGCTGCCATCGAGCGGCAGACTAGATCGATTTTGTCTAGCATAGCACGCAGAGGTCGCTGGTGCCATACTGAGTTTACTGGAGCCATCCGTGCGGTGAACAATGCTGCCCGACGACTCATGAGCGACCTAAGTTGCGGATGTACTACTGACACATTCATGCCAAGACAGCCTGTGGCGCGCCCACCAAGCCCAAGGTCTACTCGACCCTCCTTTGCACGCCCCAATACCTCAGGCACACATCCTACTCGACACAGCACATCATCGAGGTGGGGTACTGACACAGCGGGCCCATCTAGCACCCCGTCAATTCTTCCACGCTCATCGTCAATGTCTTCTCGTCGAGATGGATCACTACATATAGGAGAACCATCGACACATCATAGGCCAGGAGGCAATGATTTCGACGACTCCAACGACCAAGATGACATCCGAAGAGCTCAAGAGGCTGCTGATAGGACTTTCGCAGAGCAACTAGCCGCAGAAGATCGTTGGGATCAACAGGATTTGGATCGGGTGAACCAGTTCTACTCTGCTCCTTGGATCCTTCAGAGCAGACAATACATCGCCACAGGGGGCTGAGGCTGAGTTGGTGGCATGTAGGATCAAGGATGCCAACTAGAGGGTGTGAATAGGAGCCTTTAAAAACTTCAAATAAAAACAAGTTTTTATAACAAGAAGAACCAAATGAAATTTAATATATTGAAGAAAGAAGATAGAGAGATCAGACACAGTGATTTTTACCGAGGTCTCGGAGACTCGCCCAGTCTCCACTAATCCTCATTGAAGCACTCAAGTAAATTGAGTCTTGCTCCAATATCCACGAAGGATATTACTCACTAGTGGCTGCTCCTTGTCCACTCCGGAAAAGCGAGCACCGATGCCTTTTACAATCACGCTGAGCCTCTCCAACAATCTCTGAAAGAGAGATCAACGGCCATGCCACCAAACCGTCCTGGTGAGGGCGCTCACCAAGAGTAATAGGCAACAAGATCTTCTCTAGATCTCCAAACACGCACCGAGAAACTACGAGTATGTGAATGCAATGAACTAAAAAACTCAGTGGATCTCAGAAACACTCGACTTGATCAAAAGATCAAGATTTTGTGTAAAAGACTAAAGCTAAAGAGTGTATAAGAATGCAAGGCTGCTGGATGATGAAAACACATGCCCAATGCCCCTATTTATAGCCTCAACGATCAAAAGAACCGTTGGAGCTCAGGCTGAAAATCAGCAACTCAAACTAACAGTCAGTTCACCATACTGACAGTCAGTTACATATACAACGGCCGACAAAATTTGTAGATAAAAATTAGCTAGCCATTTTGTGGTCGTATATGGAAACTGAAACCCCCAACTGACAGTCAGTTAGGCAAACTGACAGTCAGTTCGATCAAAACATCGATCAGTTCAAATAGAAACTCAGATAAAACCAACTGAGGTCGAAATGAAAACTGACAGTCAGCATGGGCATACTGACAGTCAGTTTAGTACAAAAATTTTGGCCCAAAAAATACACTCTCTGGACAATTTTCAGTTAACACAAACTGACATTCAAACTGACAGTCAGCATATCAAACTGATAGTTAGTATTAACAAAAATAGTCATAACTTTAAATCTAGAAGTCCAAATGAAGTGTTTACTAGCTCGTTTGAAAGATAATTTAAAGGGCTACACTTTTGTCAACAGAAGTAAAAGCCAGATCTGCCTAGATCTTTCTAGAAATTGCAAAAACTCTTCTGCTATCAAAAACTCAACTGGAAATCCAAATCTTTCAAAACCAAATTCAAATCAAATCCAACCAAAAATGATGCAATGCAATGACCTAGTGATTTCTCAGTTTATGTTGGAAATGTAGAGAGGATTTTGCATCCCCTCTTTATAGTATGGTTAAAACTAAGCAACAAAGTCCTTAACCGATCGAACTCCAAACGCCGAGATCGGGGGGCAATAAAAACTCTTATTACCTTAGGTCCTTTACGTTTCTCGATTTGCGTCTTGACCTTGTTGTTTACGACTTGTGCTTTTTCATTTTACGTTGGGTTCATCTTGATCATCTTGCATTTCTTCCCAACATAGCTCTGTATCAAACAATCTCAAAAATACAGTCAATCTGAAACACTTTGTTTTCATTAATCATCAAAATTAGGGTTAGGCATAAAGGCCTAAATGCAACAATCTCCCCCTTTTTTATGATTGATGACAACAAGTGTTTGATACTAAAAATATCGCTCCCCCTGAGTGTATGCATCTCATATGTCAAGTAAAATCACTCATGAGTCCAGAGTATACATCATACACGGATGTATATCATACTTATAAAACCACATATATCAGAGCATAAATCAACATATATATCAAAGCATCACATATAACTCAACTCATCAAAATATATTCATATCATCATCCATATATCATCTAAAACTCATCAAAATATATTCATATCATCATCCAAAATCATAAAAACATAAAACTTCTCCCCCTTTGGCATCAAGCACAAAAAGGGAGTCAACACAGAAAAGAGCCTAATGCTCATCATCATCCGAGAGGCCGAGAACCGCTATATCTCCGGAGCCTGCAGGAGATCCAGTCGGGTCGACGGCTGGAGAAATTGGAGGAGTGACAACAGGAGCTGCAGAGGCCAGTGCAGTAGGAGCTGGAGTAGCAGGGACTGAAGCTGAGCTCGGTGAAGAGGATGCAGGGCGGGCCCTCTTGCGAGGGTCCGTAGAAGCTGAAACAGGCAGGCGCCGCAGAATCTCCTCTTGCTGAGCAACCAGTCAAAGCAGCAACTGCTGGTGCTCCTGCTGAGTGCGCATGATCTGCTGCTGGGTCTGGATGATCTACTGGAGCTGAGAAGGAGAAGCCGAGGAGGATCCGATGCCTGGGTCTGTAGAAGGTGCCAGGTCAGTCTCCTGAACCGGAGCCTCGTCCTCTGACTCCCCCGCAGCATCATCATCAGATGCGGGAGACTCAGGGTCAGCAGCAGCCGCAGGCCGGGCACCGAAACGGCGATCAGCCTGGCCCGGAGGGTAAAAGAGAAGAGGATGATGGGGCCGCTGGAGCTCAGAATCAACGACCCTGATATGCAGAAGCACCGCCATGATGTACGGAGCGTATATCAGCAGACGGCACGGAGAGAGAAGGACGTGCTGAATCTCACTGATGATGAGATCAGCAACGTCGAAAGGCTCCTCCTGAAAGATGGAGATCAAGACATGGAGGGCGAGATAAGTGACCCTTGCCCTGTCTCCGCTCATGGGGACCAAAGTGAGACGGAGAATCCGCAAAGCCAGGTCAACATCGCAGCGCAGGGCGGCGATGTGATGGAGCTGGAAGGGGCCAGAGTAAAGCATGGCCACCTCCCGATGCTCTAGGTCAGGGAGTGTGTGGAGCTGGCGGCCAGAAGGAGGGCGAACCAGTCCAAACGTAGTCTCAATCTGCTCCTTCGTGATAGTGTGGACCTGGAGGCCTGTCATGAAGGTGATGAAGTCGTGATGGGGAGAGATGAACACAGTGGAGTAATACTGGCGGATGGGCTCATCGGCCCAGTGAGGGGAGGAATCAGCGACCAGATCACGGATCCCTACAGAGGCGAAAGAGTCTGCTAGGATGACGATGCCTGTGCGAGACGCGATCGTCTGCCAGGAGAGGGAGCGATGAGTGAATATGGGGACTCAGCTGTAAACACTGGTGAATAGGTCGAACTGCAAGTTTGTGTAAAAAGTCACAACATTGCAGCTTTCGCGACCAGTGGGACACGGAGAGAGATAAGGGTTTGCGGAGCGAAGGGTACGGAGCCGACTCGCGTGCCACCTGGAATAATCCACGGGCACGCGCTCAGGCGGAGGCAAAGGCCGGGTCTCGGACGTCTGTCCCGTTGAACGACTGTTGTTTGCAGCGTTCTTTCGACGGGCCACACGACGAGAAGATCTCGGCTGATCAGACATGATTAAACAGGGAATTTGAAAAACAGAGGGAAGAAACAGAGGACCTGATCAGAATAGAGGAACCGAAACGACGCTTGAAGAGACGAACCGGCCGTCGAGGGATGTGCAAAGTATGGTGAGGAGGAAGCACGAAGAAGTGAAGACACGGCACGTCAATAATGCAGCAAAGGGCGGCCAAACAGCGGCGAGAAGAGGCCCGGTGCGGCAACACAATGCGGCACGGTGGAGAGGTGTGGTGGTGCGGCTAAACGGCGGCGAGACACGGCGAGTTGGAAGCTGGATGCGGCACGGCACCGGTGAGAAGCTGCGGGGCGGACGGGGCACACCAGAGCTGCTAGGAGGCGCAAAGTGGTGGCGGCAGTGATAAGGAGGAGGTGAAGAGATGGAGAAGAGAACCAGGGTTTTAGGGTTCAGGAGACCGCAACTGACAGTCAGTTCCAAACTCAGAAACATGGAACTAACAGTCAGTGTACAACACTGACAGTCAGTTCGCAGAACTAAGTTTTGAAACTGACAGTCAGTGTACGAGACTGACAGTCAGTGTGGGTCACAAAAACGACCAGGGGCTACAACCAAAGGCAATTGCACATAACTGACAGTCAGTTTGTGAAACCGACTGTCAGCATGGTCAATGACTTCAACCAGAGCCTAAGACAGACTCCTAATCAAAGGAACTGACTGTCAGTTTGGACAATTTCGACCAGAAGGAGAAAAGACCATAGAGGGAATAATAAGTACATTTAAATATATTTTTAATACAATTATCACATCAACTAGCATTAGATATATCAATAATGTTCAATTCACCTCTCAGAAAGCAAAATCTGGTTTCATCTATGGATTTGGTGAAAATATCTACTAGTTGCAAATCAGTCCTGATGTAACTCACATCTATATCACCTTTTGCCACATGATCTCTAATAAAATGGTGCCGTATTTCAATATGCTTAGTTCTAGAATGCTGAATAGGATTATTAGCAATTTTAATGGCACTTTCATTATCACACAAGAGTGGCACTTTTTCAAATTTAATCCCATAATCCAAGAATGTCTGCTTCATCCATAATAATTGAGCACAACAACTTCCTGCAGACACATATTCAGCTTCAGCAGTGGAGAGAGCTACAGAATTTTGTTTCCTAGATGACCATGATACGAAGGATCTCCCCAAAAGCTGACAGCTACCAGATATGCTTTTTCTATCAATCTTACACCCAACATAATCAGAATCCGAATATCCAATTAATTCAAAATTTGCATCTTTCGAATACCAAAGTCCTAGGTTGGGATAGCATTTCAAATATCTAAGGATTCTTTTAATAGCAATTAAATGACATTCCTTAGGATCTGACTGAAATCTAGCACATAGGCACACACTAAACATGATATCAGGCCTAGATGCAGTAAGATATAACAGGCTACCAATCATAGACCTATAAAGTTTAGAATCGACCGATTTTCCATTGTTGTCCATGTCCAGATGTCCATTTGTCGCCATGGGAGTTTTGATTGCCTTAGCGTCTTCCATCCCAAAGCGCTTTAGCAGGTCCTTCACGTACTTTGCTTGACTCACAAACGTACCGTTCTTGAGTTGCTTGATTTGAAGTTCAAGGAAGAAGCTCAGCTCACCGATCATTGACATCTCGAATTCCCTAGACATCATCTCTCCAAACTCATGACAGAAATGCTTATTAGTAGATCCAAAAATAATATCATCAACATATATCTGACAAATGAACAAATCTTTTTCAATTTTCTTTGTAAACAGTGTTGTATCCACCTTCCTAATTTTAAAACCTTTTGATAAAATAAAGTCTCTAAGTCGCTCATACCAAGCTCGAGGAGCTTGCTTGAGACCATAGAGAGTTTTAGACAATCTAAACACATGGTTTGAAAATTTAGAATCTTCAAAACCGGGAGGTTGTTCAACAAAAACAAGTTCAGAAATTTCACCATTCAAAAATGCACTTTTTACATCCATTTGAAATAGTTTAAAATTAAAACATGATGCATAAGCAAGAAGTATACGAATAGCTTCAAATCTTTCTACAGGTGCAAAAGTTTCACCAAAGTCTAAACCTTCGACTTGAGTAAAATCTTGTGCAACAAGATGAGCTTTGTTTCTAATAACTACACCATTTTCATCTTGCTTATTTCTGAAAACCCATTTTGTTCCAATTACATTGTGATTCTTGCGTCTTTCTACTAAAGTCCAAACTTTATTTCTAGAAAAATTATTAAGTTCATCATGCATGACATTTACCCAATCAGGATCATTTAAAGCTTCATTAATATGTTTAGGTTCTAAAGATGATACAAAAGAATGATGTTCACAAAATGCAGCAATACGAGAGCGAGTTTGAACACCCTTATTGACATCACCCAATATTTGATCTAGAGGGTAATCCTTGGTGATCGTTTGATGCTGTCTTGGTGCTTCATCTTGTGCGGCTTCTTCTTGACTTGGTTCTGGAGGATCAACATGAGATGATGATACATTTTGATTGTCATTCTCAATGTTCTCATCATCTTCTTGATCATCTTCTCTTGGCTTGATGTCTCCAATTGTGATGTTCTTCACGGCTTCTTGAAGATTTTCACCCAAGCCTACCACATTTCCTTGACGATTGTCGCCAAAGGTGATTTTTTGATTTTTGCTTGAGTTGTCTTCTATTGAGGTGAACAGTTTCTTGTTGCCGGTCATATGCTCGGAGCATTCGTTGTCTAGCACCCAATGCTTCCCACCGGTCTTGTAGTTCACCTGCATAAAAAGAATCAAGTCCTTTTAGGTACCTAAACCTTTTTGGGTCCTTCAATGTTAGCAATCAATGCTTTGGGCACCCAAATTGATTTCTTCCTTTTGTTTAACATGGGTGCGCCAACAAACTTTGCTATAGCATATCCTTTCTTCGACTTTTGAAGCATTTAGCAAGTATCAAAGTAATTTAGAGTCATTAAAGGACATGCTTCATGCGAATGACCAATTTCATGGCATTTAAAGCAAAATGTGCTGCATGCTTTTACAAAAATAGTTTTTGTACTTGGTTTCTTTCCTTTCTTCGGAAAGTATCCAAGACCTTCTTTTCTAAATGAACACTTTTGTTTGCTAAGAATAAGATCAAGAGATACTTTTCCTTTATAGCAATTTTCTAAGCCTTTACCAAGTTTTTCAACTTGTGCCTTCAGTTCATTATTTTCATTCAGAATTATTCCATTTGAACCACATGGCATATCAAGAGGAATAGCATGAGAAGAATTGTGATTTAAATCACATGAAATGCCTACATCTACCTTAGGTGGAGCATTAGTAATATCTTTTATAAGCAAGCTTTCATATGAATCTTTTAGTTCTGAGTATTGAGTGCGTAAAGAAGAATGTTCTTCCTTAAGTGCTTTATACTTCTTTTTAGTCATTCCAAAAACTTCATTTAGTTCGGTGATCATTTCAACTAGTTCGTCATATGAAGGATGGGAAGAATGTACCTTTTCATCACCCTTAGCCATAAGACAAAGGGATGAACTAGTGTTGATCGATGTTGCCGAGAGCTAGTCCAGCTAGCTTCTTGGAGCAACCTTCTTCATCGTCGGAGTCGGAGTCGAAGCTCTCACCTCCGGACATCCATTCTCCGAAGCATGCTTCCTTGGTTGCGTCATTATTCTTCTTGAAGAACTTCTTCTTGTTCCAAATTTTGTTCTTGTTCGAACATCTTGATGCTATGTGACCCTTTTCGTGACATCCGTAGCATATGATGTCCTTGAAGTTTGTTTGCTTTGGCCCCTTTGGTCGAGTGTCGATGTTGACACCTTTCTTGTGCAACCTACGAAGAAGTTTTTGAGTATTCTTTACCATTAGAGCTAGATCTTCGTCAGAGGAGCCATCGCTTGAGTCGTTCTTGGAGCTGGCTTTGAAAGCCAACGCTTTCTTCTTTGTCTCCAAAGGTTCAGCTGCTTCCTTCTTCTCCTTTTGATGCATCTCATGGGTGATGAGGTTCCCATAGAGATCAGTAGGCATGGTGGTCGACAGATCAGAGTTGGTGAGTACCGTGACCAGAGTGTCGAAGCTTTCTGGAAGCGCCATGAGCATCTTTCTTACAATATCAAGGTCAGTAAAAACAACTCCTAGCCCCTTGAGTTCATTTACAATATTGTTCAACTGAGTGAACATGGAACCACGGACTCGGTTGACGACATTGTGAATGTCTCATATCGTTGCCTTACCATGAGCAATTTTGCCTCTTTGACTTTAGTTGTGCCCTCGTAGATTTCTTCGAGGGTGGTCCAAACCTTGTGAGCGGTCGTAAGATTTCTCACATGGTTGAAATCATTTAAAGACAAACCGGCAAAGAGAGCATTTTTTGCACAGGCATTTAAATGTAGTTTTCTCCTGTCGTCATCGGAGTGACTTGTCGGATCATCCAGAGGAGTAAAACCAAGTTTAACGATGTCCCATACATCAAGCCCCATGGCCTCTAGACTTTCCAGTAGGAATAGATAATCCCATCAAAGATAGGCGCACGTCCGATATGACCGAGAGAAAAGCCCTCATTAGACATCATCCTCTCTCTAGGTGGTAAAGCCTAATAAATCGAGAGACCAAGCTCTGATACCACATGTAGGATCAAGGATGCCGACTAGAGGGAGTGAATAGGAGGCTTTAAAACTTCAAATAAAAACAAGTTTTTATAACAAGAAGAACCAAATGCAATTTAATATATTGAAGAGAGAAGATAGAGAGATCAGACACAGAGATTTTTACTGAGGTCTCGGAGACTCGCCCAGTCTCCACTAATCCTCGTTGAAGCACTCAAGTAAATTGAGTCTTGCTCCAATATCCATGAAGGATATTACTCACTAGTGGTTGCTCCATGTCCACTCCGGAAAAGCGAGCACCAATTAATGCCTTTTACAATCACCCCGAGCCTCTCTGACAATCTCCGAACGAAGAGATCAGCGGCCACACCACCCAACCGTCTAGGTGAGGGCGCTCACCAAGAATAATAGGCAGCAAGATCTTCTCTAGATCTCCAAACACGCACCTAGAAACTACGAGTATGTGAATGCAATGAACTGAAAAACTCGGTAGATCTCAGAAACACTCGACTTGATCAAAAGATCAAGATTTCGTGTAAAAGACTAAAGCTAAAGAGTGTATAAGAATGCAAGGCTGCTGGATGATGAAAATACATGCCCAAAACCCCTATTTATAGCCTCAAGGATCAAAAGAACTGTTGGAGTTTGGGCTGAAAATCAGCAACTCAAACTGACAGTCAGTTCACCATACTAACAGTCAGTTATATATACAACGGCTGACAAAATTTGCAGATAAAAATTAGCTAGCCGTTTTTGTGGTCGTATATGGAAACTGAAACCCCCAACTGATAGTCAGTTAGGCAAACTGACAGTCAGTTCGATCAAAACATCGACCAGTTCAAATAGAAACTCAGATAAAACCAACTGAGGTCGAAATGCAAACTGACAGTCAGCATGGGAATACTGACAGTCAGTTTAGTACAAAAAATTTTGGCCCAAAAAACACACGTCAGTTAACATAAACTGACATTCAAACTGACAGTCAGCATGAACAAAAAAGTCATAACTTTAAATCCAGAAGTACAAATGAAGTGTTTAATAACTCGTTTGAAAGATAATTTAAAGGGATACATTTTTGTCAACAAAAGCAAAAGCCAGATCTGCCTAGATCTTTCTAGAAATTGCAAAAACTATTCTGCTGTCAAAAACTCAACTGAAAATCCAAATCTTTCAAAACCAAATTCAAATCAAATACAACCGAAAATGATGCAATGCAATGACCTAGTGATTTCTTGGTTTATGTTGGAAATGTAGAGAGGATTTTGCAACCCCTCTTTATAGTATGGTTAAAACTAAGCAACAAGGTCCTTAACCGATCGAACTCCAAACGCCGAGATCGGGGGACAATAAAAACTCTTATTACCTTAGGTCCTTTGCGTTTCTCGATTTGCGTCTCGACCTTGTTGTTTACGACTTGTGCTTTTTCATTTTACGTCGGGTTCATCTTGATCATCTTGCATTTCTTCCCAACATAGCTCTGTATCAAACAATCTCAAAAACACAGTCAATCAGAAATACTTTGTTTTCATTAATCATCAAAATTAGGATTAGGCATAAAGTCCTAGATGCAACATGGCACAACAGAGGGAGCATGAAGATTGGGTGTCCAACATGCTGGGGATGGATAATCCCTATGCACATCAGCACCACACGCACGACGAGCTTCAACCGAGTCAGCTCCATGATGCTCCGCCACCCACACAGCCTTCACAATCATTAGGGCCGTCAGACCGCTACGGACCTTCTACTGCAGCTGATCGAAGACCACATAACCCGCCTGATCCTTATTCACCCTCGACTTTTCAGAGAGATAGGCATCACAAAAGAGGGAGGCGATTTAATAATTAGATATGTTAATGGGTCAGCACACCATGGGATGTACTTCTAAATAATATGTACTGACGGTTTGTTTCGGCTTTTCAGTGTGGCATTCCATCTTTTCAAACAATTAATAATTTCCAAATATCAGACTTCAAATTTAAAATTGGCCGTGCCAATGCCCATGCTGGGCTCTGTTGCTTAGGGTTTGGGCCCTTCAAGGCCCCGGTTCGTCCAATTTTCATGGTCTCCTTCGTTTCTTATCCAAACAAACTTGAAATTCTTCCAAATTTTGTACGAATTATCTCTGAAACATAACAAACACAACGAAAGCGGATTGTAAAAATGATACAAAAATTCACATAAAATATCATGTGGAAAGAGTTTTTAGCATGAATTTAGATGAAAACTTAGAGCAAAAGCTATACCAACTAAGCACTAATAAGAGATTTTCCAACTTCGAAGGTTAATTATTTTAAATTGACAAGGAAAGTATAAAAAAAGTTATTATTTTATGTAACATTACAGTGGAAACGACCAAAGGAGAAATTGGGGAAAATCTCTTTTCTGTCACGGCTCCAAAATGGAAAAGGTTAATGTCGTGGCTCCAAAATGGAATAGGTGCATATCGCTAGTCGAAAACGGGAAAAAGTAATCACCCTTCTGTCGCGGCTCCAAAATGGAAAACGTGTATGTCGCTGGTCGAAAACGGAAAAGGTGGCCGTGCGTTTATGTCGCATCTCACACCCGCGATAAGCATCTTCTCGCACGCCACCCGATTAGTTTTGCAATTTCGTTAAACTGTGTGTCATTTCTCAAATTGTTTTTTTACTTTGGGTTATTTATAAATTTTTTGCTCTCAACAATAAGGGAATGAAATGGCACAACTCACCAAAACAATGCATTTTTTAAGCTATTTGAAAATAACAACCTGAGGCGTGACTTCTGTAATCGGCATCTTTTCAGGTTCTTGTGATCGTTGATAGTTGTCTGTGCTACCTCAAGCGCGATCACTACACGATTCCTCTCTTTTGCTCATATTAATGAAATGCTAGTCTAGATCAAACACTAGTTAGGTCGCAAGTTTTACACCTCTTTATTTCTCTGTATTACTTCTGACATTTTCTCTGTAATGTCTCTCTGTTGTATTCATCCTTGATTGAACTGAATTCTAATGTGAACTTGTGGGATGTTAGTAGATTGAATTTGAGGAGTTCAATTCCAATGAATGCTATTCAATGCCAATATTCCTCTCTGGTGTTTTGTGTGTTTGGTGATCAGATGATCAGGAGACTAGAGATTCAATTCTAGCACTCCTACAATTTTGTGAATACAATGTCTGCTGTTTGTGAGCTTTATTTAAATCTCTGCCTTCTCAAGTGATTGTACTTTATGGTTTCTCTGTGCTGATGCTAGGAAATCCAGTTTGCTATTGAAGAAGTGCTGAAGCGTGTAGTAGTCTCCAGTGAGTTGCAGCTGTGCTTGCTGTTGAGCTGTGGTCGTGATGAGTTGCGGAACTGTAGATGATTGATGTTTGCTTTGTACTTGTGATTCGTCGATACTCGCCGTAGATTGTGGTCGTTGATAGTTGTCTGTGCTGCCTCGAGCGTGATCACTACACGATTCCTCTCTATTGCTCGTATTAATGAAATGCTAGTCTAGATCAAACACTAGTTAGGTCACGAGTTTTTCACCTCTTTCTTTCTCTGTATTTCTTCTGACATTTTCTATCTCTTTCTTTCATCCGTTTTAGTCTCATTAGTCATCGATTTAGTTTAGATTTACATGTTTCTCTTCTCTAGTTCCTAAGAAAAGAATGACATAATACTCGCATTTATTACACCGATCTCATCCTCTTATGAGATGGTCTAAGCCGATATCAGCACCTAATTGTACGTCTCCATCCAACAAATCACACTGCTAGATTCTACTATTTTTGCTTTTGTCATGCCCCGAGTAGGCAGCAGTTGACTTAGCGTGGATATCAAAGGCCCGAGCAGCATGTGAAATTTCTTTATTAATAACCCAAAGCAAAAGGATAATTTGAAAAATAACCCACACTTTGCGAAAATTGTGAAAGTATACCGCCATCTCATCTAATCGCGCCTCACGACCGCGACAGGAAGGCACCGACAACATCTCGCACTTGACGACCGCGACGTGTATTGGAAGGCACCTCTCGCGGTCCACGACCGTGACAATGGATTACTCCTCAACCCGTGCGCAACAAAAGCCAGTCGGGGTCTTTTCCATCTCCCATCTGCTACAGAAAGCTGGGCTCTTTTGTCGCATCTCCCACGCGTGACAGTAGCTGCTGTCCATTTTCTCGCGAGATTTTTGTGTTTTTGGCCAGCATTTAAGCCCCCCTCCAGTCGCTCTCTCTCTCATTCATTTTACACTCTCCCACACTTGCTCTACTTCAAAATTTCTATGTTTGAACCAAATTTTTATCAAATCTGGTCGTTGTTTGAAGTTAGTGCAGTTGAGAAAGTTGTAGCTTGAAGAAAGTTCTTCCAAACGTGGTAACTTTCGTTGAAATGCGATTATTTTGCTAATTTATGTGCTAACTATGTGATTAGTAACTAAGTTGATGTTAAAAGTTAATATTAACTATTATATTTACGTTAGATGTTAATTAAGTAGATGTTAACTAAATAGATGTTAAAAGCTTATGTTTAAAACACCTCTTCTATGTTTATGTGAGTATTTACAGTAGTTTAATCACAGTTTTCTTCTGCTTGGTAAATCTTTCTTATGTTAAAGTTTTAACATGAGGTGGAAAGTTGGTGAGACTTGATCAGCAGGTGAATGTGGGTATTTGGTCATTATACTGTAGCATTAGTAATTTTCTCAGGTTTAAAATGGTCCTTGTACTGTAGCATTATATTGTAGCATTATTCTATCATTTTAGGTTGCGCAAAATTCTTTTGACCTAATTCTAAATACAAGGATTTACTTGAAATTTCCTCGGGATTTCATTCAGAATTTGTACCTTTCCTATATATCCCCAAAAAATAGAAAGCTTTTGTAAAGTGAAAAGGAATCAAAGTGAAAGAATTTTGGTCAAAAATACTGTTTATTTAGTGTATTTTTAAAGGTATTTTAGTAATATTGTAGCATACAATCATTAAATACTAAAACTTTAATTATTTTTTAAGGCTTCCATGAAAAGGGGTCTTTTGTAAATAATCTCTTCATATACATGGTCATTTTTGTAATAAAAATTATAAAGTTTTTGCCACACGGGCCTCCTTGTAATTTGATTCTCTTTTTTACTCAATAAGACTTTTCTTTTCATGATGTGATTAATTAAGGGCTAAATTGTGATTATTCCTTTTGCAATTAAATCCTAAATTGGTGAAACATTAGTAATTAGGTTTATTTCATTTTTTCATAATTTTAGAAGCCTCTCTTGTGCATAGCTTAGCTTTAGATTTAGAGCTTGTTCTATCATTTTATGTGACTCAAATTTTTTTGACCTAATTCTAAATACAAGGGTTTACTTGAAATTTTCTCGAGATTTCATTCAGAATTTGTATCTTTCCTATATATCCCCAGAAAATAGAAACTTTTGTAAAGTAAAAAGGAATCAAAGTAAAAGAATTTTGGTCAAAATACTGTTCATTTAGTGTATTTTTAAAGGTATTTTAGTAATATTGTAGCATACAATCATTAAATACTAAACCTTTAATTATTTTTTAGGACTTCCATGAAAAGGGGTCTTTTGTAAATAATCTCTTCGTATACATGGTCATTTTTGTAATAAAAATTATAAAGTTTTTGCCACATGGGGCTCCTTGTAATTTGATTCTCTTTTTTATTCAATAAGGTTTTTCTTTTCATGATGTGATTAATTAAGGGGCTAAATTGTGATTATTCCTTTTGCAATTAAATCCTAAATTGGTGAAACATTAGTAATTAGGTTTATTTCAATTTTTCATAATTTTAGAAGCCTCTCTTGTGCATAGCTTAGCTTTAGGTTTAGAGCTTGTTCTATCATTTTATGTGACTCAAATTTTTTTGACCTAATTCTAAATACAAGGGTTTACTTGAAATTTTCTCGAGATTTCATTCAGAATTTGTACCTTTCCTATATATCCCCAGAAAATAGAAAGCTTTTGTAAAGTGAAAAGGAATTAAAGTGAAAGAATTTTGGTCAAAGTACTGTTTATTTAGTGTATTTTTAAAGGTATTTTAGTAATATTGTAGCATACAATCATTAAATACTAAAACTTTAATTATTTTTTAAGGCTTCCATGAAAAGGGGTCTTTTGTAAATAATCTCTTCATATACATGGTCATTTTTGTAATAAAAATTATAAAGTTTTTGCCACATGGGCCTCCTTGTAATTTGATTCTCTTTTTTATTCAATAAGGCTTTTCTTTTCATGATGCAATTAATTAAGGGGCTAAATTGTGATTATTCCTTTTTCAATTACATCCTAAATTGATGAAACATTAGTAATTAGGTTTATTTCAATTTCTCATAATTTTCAGAAGTTTCTCTTGTGCATAGTTTAGCTTTAGGTTTAGGGTTTGTTCTATCATTTTATGTGACTCAATTCTTTTAACCTAATTTTAAAAAAAATGCAGGGTTTGTTTGAATTTATCCAAGTTGCTGTACTTCCTCACATTATAGGTTTCTATATGATCATGCAATGAAATGCAAAAGAATTTGAAATTTAAAAGCTTTTTAACACATTAAGAGATTTAGGGCATGACAAGGGACCAGTTTGAGTCCCACTCGGCCAAAACCAACCAAAACGGTATGCAACTAGACCAATTCGACCAGTTCCAAGCCCAACTCGCTCAAACCGACCAAATCCGAGTACAATTCGACCACATCCGACCACTAACGACCAGTTTGCGCATCCGAATTGACTCTTGCTTGAGCATGACACGTGGCACAATATAAACCGTCCAAAAAATCCATCAAACGACCAAAAACTTGGTCATGACCAAATCGGGCTACTTTTCAACCGCAGGCAAGTTTTCTGTTCGAATGAATTGCCTTTTCGACCGCGGGCGCATCTTGTGTTCGAATGACGGCCCTTTTTGACCGCGGGCGCCGATTTTGCCGCGAAAAACATCACGACCAGGATTAAGCTCATATAGTAGTCGACTAGGAGTGTTTTTCTTGTTCCTTTGGCTTTGTTGGTCGTTGGAGGATCAAAAGTGGTCGAATTGAGCCCAAATTTGGCAGGATTGTTTCCTGGAACATTGTGAATACAACAGTAGAAGCAACTTGTGAAAAAATCAAATTTTACATAAAATGTCACATCAAGGGAGTTTTCAGCATGATATTTGCATGTTTTGAGGGTAAAGTTAATGGTCTAAGCATATAATCTTGTCTTTATTCTTTAATTCCAAAATTTTAATTATTTTGCAGGACTTCTGTGTAAATGGTATTTTTATAAATATTTCCTTTAGTTCATGGGCCATTTTGGCTCTTTACTGCATGAGCCTCCTTGCAATGTAATTCTTTCATTTTTATTTCATCGAGGCTTTTCTTTTATTAATAATTGGCTAAGAGACTCAATTGTGAATATTAATTTCACAATTATATTCCTAAATTGGTAATTGGATTTTTCTTTCAATTTTCCATGATTTTTAGATATTTTTGTTGTACATATTTTAAAGTTAGGTTTTGAGCTTTATTTTATCATTTTATGTGACTCAAATTCGTTTGACATAATTCTAAATAAATACTAGGGTTTACTTGAAATTTACTCAGGATTTCATTCAAAATTTCTATGTTTCCTATATATCCCCAGAACATAGAAAGCTTTTGTAAAGCAAAAAGAATCAAAGGGTATTCCAAAGAAACAAATGTTTTTTTAACAATATCGTCATGCCTGTTTTGATTTTTGAAAACCGGCATTATCCATAAAACAAATGCTAAAAGTTACAGATTAAGGAGAATGGGGCAACCCAGAAATTACCTATAAATATATTGATTATGTTAACTATGTGATTTAAAAATCATCATAATATGTTTACTTATAATTGTTGCGTAAATATGTTCCGTAGGGAATGGAGCAACACGAAAATTTCTGCATATTTTATGGCGACGGTTTGATTTGTGATGGGCCAAACGGTGTAGATATGAGTCATTGCAAATATGTTATGGCCGATTTTCACATACATAACACATCTTTCATGGATCTTAAGTTATGCTTGTTGCATCTAGGCCCCTATTATTGTGGATTTTGATTATTGATGACATTAAGTGTTTTTGATCTAATCATGTCTTTGAGTTATATGTATGCAGAGACCTAAGAGCTATTTTGCCTAAGGTCGGCAAGTAGAAAGCCGCAGAGACCTAAGCTATCTAGAGGATCTGCAAGTCGCAAGCTGAGAATGAAAGCACAAGGTCGCAGTGTCATCAGAGGTTGCAAGTCCAAGGTCACCAAGATTGAAGATGCAAAGGACTTAAGGTAATAAGAGTTTTTATTTTTCCCAATCTCGGTGTTTGGAGTTCGATCAGTTAAGGACTTTGTTTTTAGTTTTAACCGTACTATAAAGAGGGGTTGCAAATCCTCTCTATATCTCCAACATGAACCGAGAAATTACTAGGTCATTGCATTGCATCTTTTTGGTTGGATTTGATTTGAATTTGGTTTGAAAGATTTGGTTTTTCAGTTGTGTTTTCATAGTAGAAGAGTTTTTGCTTTTTTAGAAAGATCTATGCAGATCTGGATTTTTCTTCTGTTGAAAAAAATGTAGCCCTTTAAATTATCTTTCAAACGAGTTATTAAACTCTTAATTTTGATTCCTGGATCAAAAGTTATGGATTTTTTTAACGGACTGTCAGTTATTTGGTTTTTCAGTTTAGTTTTTGACAACAGAAGAGTTTTTGCATTTTATGGAAAGGTATAGGCAGATCTGGCTTTTTATTCTGTTGAAAAAAAAGATAGTCCTTTAAAATATCTTTCAAATGAGCTATCAAACACTTCAACCGGATCTCTGGATTAAAAGTTATAGCTGTTTTTATCCATACTGACTGTCAGTTTGCTAAACTGACTGTCAGTTTGGATTGTCAGTTTTGTTAACTGACAGTTGTCCAGAGAGGTTGTTTTTTGAGCTGAAATTTTTTGAACTAAACTGACTGTCAGTTGTCCAAACTAACTGTCAGTTTGCATTTCGACCTCGAGCCGTTTTATTTGAGTTTCTATTTGATCTGGTCGATGTTTTGGTCGAACTGAATGTCAGTTTGCATAACTAACTGTCAGTTTGGGGTTTCAAGTTTCCTTATACGACCACAAACGGCTAGCTATTTTTTTATCCATAAATTTTGTCGGCCGTTGTATATGTAACTGACTGTCAGTTTGAGTTGCTGATTTTCAGCCCGAGTTCCAACGGTTCGTTTGTTTCTTGAGGCTATAAATAGGGGCCTTGGGCATGTGTTTTGATTATCCAGCAGTCTTGCATTCTTATACACTCTTGAGCTTTAGTCTTTTACACAAAATCTTGATCTTTTGATCAAGTCGAGTGTTTTCGAGATCCACCGAGTTTTTCCGTTCATTGCATTTGCATACTTGTAGTTTCTCGGTGCGTGTTTGGAGGTCTAGAGAAGACCTTGCTGCCTATTACTCTTGGTGAGCGCCCTCACCTAGACGGTTTGGTGGCATGGCCGTTGATCTCTCCGTTCGAAGATTGTCGGAGAGGCTCGGCAAGTTTGTACAAAGCATCGGTGCTCGCCTTTCCGGAGTGGACAAGGAGCAACCATTCGTGAGAAATATCCTTCGTGAATATTGAAGCAAGACTCATTCGCTTGAGTGCTTCAACGAGGATTAGGGGAGACTGGGCGAGTCTTCGAGACCTCAGTAAAAAATCGTTGTGTTCGTTTTCTCTATATTCTCTCTTTAATATATTAAATTGCATTTGGTTCTTCTTGGTATAAAAAACTTGTTTTTATTTGAAGTTTTTAAAGCCTCCTATTCACCCCCCTCTAGTCGGCATCCTTGATCCTACAATGCATACTTAGTTTGTTCGACAAGAGTGTAGAACATGAGACAATTCAAGTAAAGAGGCTCATTGTGAAGGAGACAGCCAACGGCCCATACTGGATGTTGCGCGAACTGAAAGGGAACAACTCGTGGGGGTCGTTTGTGAGGAGAGTGAAGGACCCTTATGGCGGTTTAGGCGGTCAATTTTTTGTTTATGTCCAATTCTGCGACCTAGAACAGCCGAAGGGTGACGTTGGAGCCGGCCCTAGTAGTGACGCACGGCCGGAGAAATGAATGCACTGAGTCCGCCACCATTCAGGGCTAGTGACTGGTCAGAAGCTTTTTGCCACACAAGTGTTGATGTGTGTAAGTTCTTGGAGGGTCTTGGAACTATGTCCGACGAAGATGACGAAGATGACTTGACAGACTCCGAAGCGTCTGAAGACTCTGACGAAGATGATTTCAGGACCCCCTGACAATGGATTGATGAATCTGGATTTAGTTCGGCAGTGCTGCCGACGGACCAAAACTCAAGATGGTTTTTTGAGCAAAGTAGCATCCAGCTCGAGCAAGAGTTTCGAACGAAAGAAGATGTGAAAAATGTTGTGGCTAGATGGTCTCTTGCACTCAACCGACAGTACAAAGTGGTGAAGTCTACCCCCAGGTTATACGATGTCGCATGTCTTACACCAGGCTGCGCATGGAGGGTTCGTGCCATGCAACCAAAGAATGACATTGGTTTTGTGGTCACGAGAGTTAACGCCCACACATGTGAGCTTACTGAGGCATTGGACAGCCATAGAAACATGACTGCGGCATATGTAAGCAACATCATCCAGCCCGCAGTGCGGGAGAATGTATCGATAATGCCAAGAAAGATCATCAAGAAAGTGGCAGATCGATGTGGTTATCGTATCAGCTACAACAAGGCATGGAGAGCAAAGCAAAAAACAATTGAGGACATGTACGACACATATGAGGATGCATACAACACAGTGGTGCGGTTGCTTCGAAATATCACACTAACGAACCCAGGCACATTTGTGGATATGCTCGATCAAATAGCTGTTGCCCCGGATGGCAATACCATAGAGAACACAAAAGTTCTACACAGTTTGTTCTGGGCATAACCGCAGTGCATAGAGGCATTCACATGGTGCCGGCCGGTGTTATGTGTGGATGGCACATTTTTGACTGGGAGATACAAAGGGACACTATTGATTGTCGTTGCTGCAGATGCTAACAATCAGTTGCTTCCATTAGCATATGCAGTTGTAGAAGCCGAGAGCACAGAAAGTTGGTTGTGGTTCTTGGTGAATGTGAAGCGAGCGGTTGTAAAAGATCATGAGAAGATCTGCATTATTTCTGATTGACATAAAGGCTTGCTCAGAGCCATTGAGATCATGCAGGGGGCTCCCGATCCACCTTACAAGTGGGAGGACATGGTGAGCCGTTGGTGAATGCGACACCTTACAGCCAACCTCTCTTCACCAAATTCCGGAGCAAACAAATCATGGACCTATTTAAGAGGCTATGCTCGCAGAACCAAGTGAGCAAGTACGACACTATCTTCGAGAAGCTCGAGGAGTTGACACTGAAGTACATAGCTAATAAAGGGTCCGGGGCCGGTGATGGGGATGCGATAACCAAATTTTCACAGTGGATCAGCGACAAAGAGAAAGAGAAGTGGTCGTTGCTACATGACGAGGGTGGGGCAAGGTACGGCCTAATGACAACAAATCTATCTGAAGTTTGTAACTATGTTTTGAAGGGGGTGCAATGCTTGCCATTGACCGCGATTGTGGAGATGACATGGTATCGTACTGCGCAATATTTCAACAACAGAAGCCTTGCTGCCAAGATGCTGGTCGATGATCCATTTAGAACCTTACCGAACGTGGTGCATGCATGAGGTGGAGATCATCAACCGATTGCACCAGATAATTTCAGTTCGACTGCGCCAGAAGCGGGTTAACGGCCATCTCAGAGACGGCAGGGTACACGAAGTCATTCTGGGGGATGTTGCGGAGTGCACATGCAACAAGGCCATGTTATTACACAAGCCATGTTCGCATGTCATTGCTGCATGTGCGGCACTCGGTATAAGCCCATCTCCATACCTTTCTGAGTTCTTCAGCCTTCATAACCTTCAGCAAACTTGGAGTGGTATTTGGAGGGTCTTCATGATGGTTGGTGATTACAAAGTAATTCTATTTGGTGAGACCAGGTGGATCCCGCCTTTCAACCTCAGGAGAAAGGGACTTAGTCGTCGGAAGACGCGTCGCTTGCACGATGACATGGACGAATCACAGAAAGCGAGCACTCAAGGTAGAAAATGCTCGATTTGCAAACAAGCCGGGCATACCAGAAAGACTTGTCTACATGCACCCGGCCCATCCACCTAGTATTCACACATTTAATAGTGACGCGTAACGAGTTATGTGATCGTTCATGAGTTCTGTATTATGTCGTTATTTAATATTTTCCAATATTTTGGTAGTCCTCACATACGTAACAATGGATGTTCTATGGATACTCTAATTGAGCCAGAAGCTTCCCTATTTATAGTACATAGGTAAACATGTCCAAAAATAAACTCCTTGATAGACTCTTGGTATTCCAATGAAACATTGCACATGAAATGTCGTACAAAAGGTGTTTTAAGCATGATTTTTGCATGTTTTCAGAAGTAAACTTGGTAGGCCTGATCCCTGCAACACAGAGAACACAATTGGGAAAGAATCTTGTAGAAATAATGAAACTTTGCAGATAAAATGTCGTATGGAAGGAGTTTTAAGCGTGATTTTTGCATGTTTTTAAAACTAAACCTACGGTAAAATTCTACCAGATTAAGACTTATGAGGTGTCAAACCCAAACTCATTTCTTCGTTATATTTTGAATTGTTATGCTAACGGTAATTAATTTATGCAGAGATGGCTCACGAGGATGTACGGCTTCCAGAGCTACTCAGTGGCAGGTGGGACAATGCTAATCGTGGGCGTGTATTGTCGTGAGGTGGACATCTTGAGCCACTTGTAATGAGGGCTCCCATGGAGTACTGGCCTCTTGATGCGAGATACATCCCTGTTCTCGCAGAGACGGGTTTACTACCGTTTGCTCGTATGCTGCAAACTGGTCATGGCCTCACATTGGATCGGTCGTTGGTCACCACATTGGTGGATCGATGGCGCCCCGAGACACACACGTTCCACTTCCGATGGGGGGAGATGACGATCACGTTGGAGGATGTGGGTATGCTCCTAGGCCTACCTGCCGCAGGAGCACCCATCGTTCCATTACCGCCGCCCGCAGATTGGCGCACTCAGGTAAACCTTAAGTTCAACATCGTTCAACAGGCAGATCAAATCCCATCAACTAGGCGTGGTGTGCCGCATAGATTTTTGTTGCGCTACCTTGACTGCCCGCCTGATGCGCTCGAGCATGTTGTGCTCCAGCATTTGTTCGCATACCTGTTGGTAATGTTCTAGTATATCCTGTTCCAATCTACACACGGGGATACAGTTCACCCATGGTTCATTCCATTGGCGGAAAGCATTGTCGATGCCGAACCAAGGCATGTTCCCCAGTACAACTGGGCCATGTCCGTGCTTTGTGGAACGTATCGGGGGTTGTGCGATGCATGTGTCCGGACTGCCCTAGAGTCCGTATTGTTGGATGCTCCCTCCTGCTACAACTATGGTCTTGGGAGCATTTTCCAATTGGCCGGCCACGCTTGGATCGACTGGTGCATCCGTACCCCGAGCCTGATGATGTCCATGATTGGGTGGATCGCCCAAACCATGGGCACAAGATAGATGCACTGTCGACCAAGATGGTCTGCGAACCAGTTCGCCAGTGCTACGTCTTGTACTAAGGGGATTTTGATCTACTCCACGAGTCGCGAATCGTATGGTGTCCGTGGACACCAGATTTCATTGACAGCATTGCACCGCATGGCATATCAATCATGTGTACAGCGGGCAACGATTGTAGGATGACACGATGTCATCTTGTGTTCTCTCATATGGTGGAGTCGTACTACCCGGAGTAGGTGATGCGTCAGTTTGGATTATATCAGCACACCCCACCTCTGGAGAGAGAACATGACAGGGATCTCCCCAAGGAGGTGCACAGGTATACCTATGCGTGCATAAGATTTGAATTCTGTTTTTCTGTTTCGATACCTACCATTGCCTCTATTTTATTTTGTAGGAAGAGTAGGAAAGGAAGACAAACCGACAATTGGGCACACAAGAATGGCAGATGGGTGCAGGAGTGGAACGAGCTTGCACAGACCGATGTAATTGCAGAGGTTCGAGTGTACGATCACAGTACGTACCAAGCATATCTTGATTGGTACATGCCCCGTACCAGCACGCGGCTTTCTCTTGTGCCTGAGGATACACCAACACATATACCGCATTCGGAACGTGTGCAATTAGGGTTTGATTCTGATTGGTCGGGCTGAATACATCACTCAGTACGTTTTTACGATATTTCCCCTTTTGCATCCATCATTTACTCATTTTACTAACTAATACACTATTTGTCTTTCTCAGTTCGACGTTGCAGCTGCCATCGCGCGGCAGACTAGATCGATTTTGTCTAGCATAGCACGTGGAGGTCGCTGGTGCCGTACTGAGTTTACTGGAGCCATCCGTGCGGTGAACACTGCTGCCCGACGACTCATAAGCGACCTAAGTTGCGGACGTACTACTGACACATTCATGCCAAGACAGCCTATGGTGCGCCCACCAAGCCCAAGGTCTACTCAACCCTCCTTTGCACACCCCAGTACCTCGGGCACACGTCCTACTCGACACAGCGCATCATCGAGGTGGGGTACTGACACAGCGGGCCCATCTAGCACCCCATCAATTCTTCCACGCTCATCGTCAATATTTTCTCGTCGAGATGGATCACTACATATAGGAGAGCCATTGACACATCATAGGCCAGGAGGCAATGATTTCGACGACTCCGACGACCCAGAGGACATCAGAAGAGCTCAAGAGGCTGCTGATAGGACTTTCACAGAGCAACTAGCCGCAGACAATCATCATTGGGATCAGCAGGATTTGGACCGGGTGAACTAGCTCTACTCTGCTCCTTGGATGCCTTCGCAGCGAGCACAACCTGCTGAGGGGACATCTTGGGCATCTTGGGGTCAGCTGTCGGAGCAGACAATACATGCGCCACAGGGGGCTGAGGCTGAGTGGGTGGCACAACAGAGGGAGCATGACGATTGGGTGTCCAACATGCTGAGGATGGATAATCCCTATGCACATCAGCACCGCACGCATGACGAGCTTCAACCGAGTCAGCTCCACGATGCTCCGCCACCCATATAGCCTCCACAGCCATTAGGGCCGTCAGACCGCTACAGACCTTCTACTGCAGCTGGTCGAAGACCACATAACCCGCCTGATCCTTATTCACCCTCGCCTTTTCAGAGAGACAGGCATCACAAAAGATCGAGGCGATTTAATAATTAAATATGTTAATAGGTCAGCATACCATAGGATGTACTTCTAAATACTATGTATTAACAATTTGTTTCGACTTTTCAGTGTGGCTTTCCATCTTTTCAAACAATTCATAATTTCCAAATATCGGACTTCAAATTTAAAATTGGTTGTGCCAATGCCCATGCAGAGCTCCGTTGCTTAGGGTTTGGGCCCTTCAGAGCCCCGGTTCGTTCAATTTTCATCGTCTTCTTCGTTCTTTATCCAAATAAACTCGAAATTCTTCCAAATTTTGTACGAATTATCTCTAAAACATAACAAACACAATCATGAAGGCAGATTGTAAAAATGATACAAAAATTCACATAAAATATCACGTCAAAAGAGTTTTTACCATGAATTTAGATGGAAACTTAGAGCAAAAACTATACCAATTAAGCACTAATCAGAGATTTTCCCAACTTTGAAGGTAATTAATTATTTGAAATGGAAACGACCAGAGGAGAAGTATAAACAACCAGAGGAGAAATGGACAAGGAAAGTATAAAAAAAGTTATTATTTTATGTAACATTGCAGTAGAAACGACCAAAGGAGAAATTGAGAAAATTTCTTTTCTGTCGCGGCTCCAAAATGAAAAAGGCTATTGTCGCGGTTCCAGAATGGAAAAGGCTATTGTCGCGGCTCCAGAATGGAAAACGTGAGGTCGAAAACAGGAACAGGTGATTCTCCTTCTGTCGTGGCTCCAGAACGTAAAAGATTCATCTCGCTGGTCGAAAAAGGAAAAGGTGGCAATTGCTTACTGTCAAGTCTCAAACCCGCGATAAGTGTCTTCTCGCGGCCGACCAGGTTAGTCTCACAATTTTATTAAACTGTGTGTCATTTGTCAAATTAGTTTTTTGCTTTGGATTATTTATAAATTTTTTTTGGAAAAATATGTGGAATGACACCCTGACTTCTTACTTACCGAAGTTCTTAAGCCCCCTAAAGAGAGGAAAAATTATGACAGTGATCAACAGTGAAAGAACAATTGTACCAGAGAAGCCGTGCACAATTCCTGGATTTCTTTGGGTGGGGTTGGGTGGGTTAAATTCAAGCTACTGCAATATGAAAGTTAGTAATGCAAATTGAATAATAATCCAATAGAACCGATGTCCTAGTTGTTGATATTGGGTTCAACAAAGGCTAGATAGACGGTTGCAATGCACAATTAAGCTTAAAAGAGATGCAAAGTTTCTGAAATTTAGAAATAAATACAATGCACCACACTTTCTCTTTCTTTCTTTCCAATGCAAACCGAGAGCTTCTTTTCTTTTTCTGTTTTCTCTTTTTTTATTAAATTTTTGCACAGCTACCAAAATAAGAGAGGCACACTATTTTTAGGGAGGGCCTGCACAACAAACAACCGGAACAACAATTAGATGCAAATTAGGACATGATTAGCAAGCAACCGACTAGGTCAGAAGTAAGTAGACCAAGAAAATTAGACGATCAGTAACTAAACTCGACTCAAACGGATTAAAACTCGATAAAAATCAGATGCAAACAAAGAGGCTAGGTGAAAAACGAAAATTATTTTTGGTATTTTCGCGTTTTGGACTTTAGGATAAAAATGAATCTACTATTGAAAGTTAAAATGATCCTATTGTATCGACCAAAGCTTTGATACTAAATGATATGTGCACATATACGGAATACATGTGAGCAGCTAAATTGGACCAATCTTTAAGTCGTAGAATCAAAAAGAAAATAATTATCATCACGCGACTTGATGATAAGGCAACACACCACGAGATATTACACATGCGATGAGCTATTGAGATAATCATCCTTCCACATACCGACGAGACTAGTCCATGCAATTACACCATGTAGACGTAAAAGTACAAATTGAGTGAACCATAGTTCGACATTCTACAACTCCCTCAAGAATCGAAAGAACAATGGTCGTAAGACTCTAAAATATTAGTAAATAATAAATGCTTTATAAAAGTGTCTAATTTTCATAAAATTTAGCGTGCCTAATACAGTATCCATGCAAAAACTTTTATAAGCTGTGACCTATTTAGGACATGACCAAATCCTACTCAAAAAAACATTTTAAAGTATCTCTAAAATATCTCTAATATTAAATATATTACATATCTCTAAATGATGTACAACTCAGATTACTATTCATGTGAATACTATCCATACTACAATATCTAGAACTACTATTCACGTGAACAACCCCCCTTCCCCCGCTATAGTACTTGGATCAAATCTTCTACTCCAACTCAGGTTAGGATTGGCTGTAGCAACTTGAAGTTCAATTTGAACTAATTTTAAACACTAAGTATGAATTCGAGTTGAATTTGAATTCTTCTTCAACTCTAATTATTCAAATTTGTTTTCAGCCTCAATTTGGATAGAAATTATGAACTTGATCGGCTTCAATAACAACAACATTAGTTAGTTGATTTCTCCTCCGGATGCCTTTGAAAGTGGAGTTGATCAACAAAACACTCTGAGGATGAAAATCTTCATCATCCCATAGACCTTTGTATACGCCATCACTCCTGAGAATAAGAAAATAAGCACTCAAAAATATAATATGATCTGAAATCTCAAAATTAAGTAAAACAAAATTAGCATTTATTTGGGATTGCATCTCTTTTTGAAATTGTAATTGGCCCCCTAATGTCTGTAGCACTATCATTTGATGCAATTAAACCAAATCTGTCAAATCACAAAGACACACGTAATCATCTCACCTTAGTAGCATTCCAAAACCCGACCGTACAAACCTACTCACTACCTGTAGACCGAGTCCACCCAAACTAATGAGGGAATGCGATCTGATCGGATAAGATCGTGGACCTGAGCCAGCCACCAAAAACCTCCGCCACACCGAGTCCATCACAGCAACCCTAGCGGTCTGGCCCACGCGGCTATCACAATCTAGCAACACCGAGTCCACGCAGGTCGCCCACGAGCCCCACTCCCTTAGCGAACACGTGTTCGCATACATACGCCAATTTTAGTAGCATCCAACCCTTCCCCTTCTCCTATCCTCTCATCTCCCTCGGGGTGGTGGAAGAATCGATTCGACCGAGACAGAGGGGAGGATTTCTCGCGGCCGTCTCCAAATCCTTCGAATCGGTAGATTTTGTTGTCACTTACAGAAAAAAGAAAAGAAATTTGTTAGGTGGATGGATTTATTATTCTCTGGGAGTTCTTGATTTGCTCTGTTCTTTTTTTTTTTTCCTGTTCTTAATCTTTCGTTTTAGGTACAGTTTAATTGGTTTATTGGTGGGGTTTTTCTGGATCTGATCTCTATGGATCAAGAGACTCGGTGAAGTTTTTTCTGTTCGCGTCGTATTTTTTTTGTTCTTGCGATCGGAAATCGAGAGTTTCTTGGGGAGATCTTGTTCGGTAGAGTGGTATTTGATGAAATAAATCTTACGGAGAAAAAAACTAAGTTATATTATTCTTGTTTTCTTTCTCTTCCCTTCATAGAAGACGGGGAAAAGATGAAATTTTGAAGATTTTTACTTTTTTTTAACTTGAAAAAAGAGCATATATCGTCTTCGTTTTATCGTAAAAAATTGGGGGATTGGAGATGGCCGTGAATTACCCTTTATATCCATGTGTTGCCACCAATGATCTTTCTCCAGAAAGATTTGATGCGAGAAATGCAATTAGCAATGCAAATCCATCACCCGAGGGGGCCAAGGTCAATAGCCCGATTGGTTCCGGAAGAGATGCGAGTTGGAGAAACACTGATGTTTTTTTCGACCCTGTGGATTTTCTTCCCATGGATCCCTTTGGGATGAATGTGGCTAGCTTGATCGGCAACATTGGCGATTACTGGATGGACTGCTTTGATCCGGATGCCACGCTGCCTTTAGACCCGTTTGGGATGAGCATGGAGACGGTGATCGCGAGTTTGATTGAAGATTTCAAGGCCACGTATGGTTGTCATGGCAGTGATGCTAATCGAGCTGAGAGGATTAGCGATTGTACAGATGTCCTTTGTTCATCGTTGAATGATCTTTTTGAAATGGAATCCACGCTGTCAGCTGCCATTGCTGGTTGGGTGGAAGATTTTCATGCAATGTCTATGGATGATGATCAGTGTTATATGACATTTGATCATTGGTTGGATGATACTTTTTTTGAGGACAGCATTGAGACAGATTGTGTTTTACCGTCAGACCCTTTTGAGATGGAAATTGAATACTTTTCAATGGCAAAAACAAGTTTAGTTAGAGATGTGACCGGAGATTTGCAGAATGTACTTGATGCTGAGTCAGATGCGAATTTTACATTCTCAGGTATAAATAATTGTCTCATTCTAGTGTTATTAGAATTTTAAATGAACATATGTAACCACTTTGGGATTTCTTTTTTGGGCAGACTATGATATTGAAGATGCAACAACTGATCCTATGATGGATATTGAGCCCTTCTTTAATTTAAATGTTTCTGAAGTAGTATGCTCTAATGAAGCATATGGAGAGTGTTTTTTGCATGAGGGTCTATTCTTTGCTCTTGGTTACTTGGATGTTCAAGATCTACTTTCCATGGAAATGGTGTGCAAGTCCCTGCATTCTGCAGTTGCAGATGATTCCCTCCTGTGGAAATGCATTCAGATAAATTCTACCTTGAGTGAAAAGATAACTGATGATGCTCTTTTGCGGTTGACACAAAGAGCACAAGGTAGTTTGCATTCCTTGAGTTTGGTGGGTTGCACTAAAATATCAGATGATGGACTTAAATGTGTTCTTGAGGACAACCCAACCTTAGTTAAGGTTAGTATATGTCCCTTTTGTTTAGTTTTTTTAATTCTTTTGTCTATTCTTAAGTTTTCTAATTGTTGAGGTTTTGAAGAATTGTCGAGGAGAATTCATGGTTGTGGTATTTTTTCTATCTCATTTACATCCCCTTGTACAAGGGCGGGGACCCAACAAGAAATTTGAGTGGGGGTACCAGACTAAACCATGAAATGAATGGGGCACTAGACAAAACAATCACATAAAAATAATAGATTTTCAGAAAAAAACTTCAAGAAATATGGTAGGGCTGAGTCTTGAACTCAAGACCTTAGGCTTTAAAACTCCACCACCTACCAACTCAAACTACTAACATGTATGAAAATTAACTTCTATATGTATATTATCATTGAGGTGAGTGGGGCCTGGGACCCCACTCACTTCCATGTGGATCCACCCCTGCCCTTGTGTTTGTGCAAGTCACTGAATACATAATTTTGTACTTACAGTCTACAATAATTATTATGGTTTCTGTGGGAGAATATGATTTACATTACAAAATATAAAATCTTTGAATCCTGTTTTTTAAAGTTGATACAGATATTTTACTCTACTTTTTTTTTTTATTAAAGATGAAGTTTTAGAATTTTTTTGTGTTGGTGATAAATGCTCTTGAGCAGTCATCATATTTGCAGTTTTATGTGTATCACAGGTAAATTTTCCACCAATTCTTTCAAAGATTTTTCTAGTCCTGATGTTAGGTGTCAACAAATATTTATATAAGCATAAACGAATAATTAGATGTATCTAGCAAGTGCCTTTATTGGATTTATGTAATGTGCTGGAACACATTGCTGTAAAAAAGCTTGTTCGGAATGTTTATTCAATTCAAGCTCAACTATAGAAAAATTTGAAAATCTAGAATAATGTAGTTGAATGGATCTATGTTCTTCCCAGGATGATCTTCCCTACCGTGATAATGTTGGTATGTTTTAGATAGGTTTTCTTTTTCTTTTTTTTTTTTTTTTGAAAACTTAGTAATAATGGTTAAAATGCTAGATATATTGCAAAAAGCCATGCTAAAGCTTGTGAGTTGTATACAGTATACTTCTTTTGCTCCTGAGATGTAGCTTCTATGTGTCATCTTGAATTTGTTGTTTGGTGAGAAATTATGCATCATTAGGTGAGTATGGATCGTTTAATTTGTGGAAATTTGTTGTGGTGGTGATCAAGAGTGTGATTTCCATGTCTTGTAAAGTACAATGAGCTGTGGTGAATAATTAACTCATTTAGTAAACAGATAGCTCTTGCACTCTTACTTCACTGTTAAGCTGTATTTGGTCAATAATATACTGATTTGGCCATCTGATTGTGTAGTTGCCCTACCTACCTTTTTATTACTACTAAGAAAACATTGAGGTTCTGGAAGTATTGGGTCTATGACCAGTGTGCTATCGGGTTATTCACATTTAATTTGATGGTCATTTCTTTTATATTATAACTACTTTTTGAAAATATTTACTGGTCTCAGAGGTATCTCTAGCTAATTCACTTTATGATATTTAGTGGACTTATTTGTTCTGACAACACTCATGAACATTATTTTTGTTGTCATAGTTATGTGTTCCACAATGTGTTACGTTAAGTACTGGAGGCATGATCAACAACCTTAAAGCTTTCAAAGGTTGGGCTACTCCAGGAATAAAGCATCTTAAACTTGGAAGGATGTTTAGTGTGTCAAACGAGCAATTTGAAGAGTTGAAGTTATTGCTGGGAATTTACAGAGGTCAACAAACACTGGCTAAGCCACGGTTTTATCACATTGCTCGACGTTTTTTAGAGTGTGATGATGACCGGACTCTTGACATTGAGATGTGCCTTGCTTGCAAGCATTACACGATTGTTTACGACTGCACTTTGGAAAGCTGTAAGGAAAAAGGAGCAGAGACATGTAGGGCCTGTGCGACCTGTATGAAAAGATGTGCGCAGTGTGGAAGGTGTATTAGGGATGGCAAGTACATTGAGTTATTCACCCTTGAGTATCTTGGTTCATGCTGTTGGAGCAATCCAACAATTTGTTAGTTGGTAAGACATTCAGATTGTTTTTGCAAAATATGTTGTATGTGTCAATTTGTTATCACAAATTCTTAATGGTTTCTTGATGGTTGTAGGAATTGTAAGGAGGCACGGCTGGCTTGCTCTACCTAGTTAAATGAAGCTATATGCCGAAAAAAGGAGATAACCATGCAAAGAAAAGCAGAACAAAGAAAGATGTTTGCAGAATTTATGGCGAAGCTGCTACAGGTTATTGGAGAGAGTTTTGAACACCCAACTTCTTTCAATTTAAATTCAATTCAGTACAAAGTTATATAATTTCTGTCTGCTTATCGAATAGACTTGCGAAACAGACTTGTTCTTAATGACCTCAACTATTATCCATGACTCTGGTATTGCCTGCATGTATGTGTTTTTTGCTATGTGTTCATTGGTTTTGTGCTTTTCTTTTGGTTATGCATGAACTGGCTGACTGTTTTCACTGGCATTGATAATTTTAGATATGCAAGAATTCTCAACTGTCTGCAAGACTTGATAATTCAACAATAGTCGACTGCAGTTTATTTGTTATTTGTTGGATGTCACAAAACCGTTGCCTATGCTTGAAGCTTCATGCTCATTGTTGCTGTAGAATGACATTCATTTTACCAACATTGGATAAATAGTTGTGTTAAGATAGAACGCAAAGTTATCAGTCCTGTCCAGTTGTAGTAGCTATTTGGGTTTGCTTGTTGGGATGAAATGTTCTCGTGCTGTGCTGTTTCAGGGTATAAAAGGCAATATATTAATGGAGTATATTCTATATATACAAAACTTGTGTAAAAATTTTTGAGTAAATTGCAATAGAGGTAAATAAACTTGTGGATTTGTGCCACTTTAGTCATTAAATTTCTGAGTTTATCTGTCAGGTCACTAAATTGTTGACTTGTGTCACTTTAGTCGCTTAACTTCTGTCCACTATGTCGGGTCAATAAATTTACAATTGGTAATCACTTCATCAGATTAGAGGTTTTCCTCTAATAATGAAGCTTATGTTACTCTATTAATATGCATCTTGGGGTGGCATCATGGCACTTTAGGCGCATGCATTATGAGTTCACGAGTTCTGTTCCAACAAGCATGACTATCCGCTGAAAGCGTGACGTTCCTTTAGACGAGGATCCATATTTGTACGACAGTATTACTTGCAAATCATGTTGGTTTCGTGGAACACACTTATTAACAATCACCTCAGACTTGCGAATTTTTTCACTGGCTTGCTTGCTAGTTTTTTCACTGGCTTACATTAGTTTGAAAGACGTGTTTTTTCTCAATCTAGACTTAGATAAAAAAAAAAGTAATACAAATATAGGTCCTTAAACTTGTATGTCCTTTGAATTTTAGTTTGACATGATCCTAAACCTCTTCATTATGTTATTTATGTCTATTCATCAGTTACATAACAAGAAAAGAGAATTTTTTGTTGGAATAATTCATTAAAAAAATTTATTTCAAAAATAACCGAAAATCTAAAAAAATAATCAAAATGGTTTTCAGTTGTTGGGTTCAAACCACGACTGGATATTAGTTGCTTGAGCTAGTGCTTGAATAGATGGCATCATGTAGTTACTTCGTTGGTTCAGTCCATCACCATGTTGGATTATAGTTGCTTAGTGGGTGAATGATCGAATACCGCAATGTTTCAGTCGCTCACTCGCTAAACGATTGAATATTACATATAAACATACCAATGACTTTTTTGATCAGTGCAAATGTCATTTGCAAAATTGAAAGCAAAGCAAAAATTGAGAGAAAAAAGCAGAGAGAGAGAGAGAGAGAGAGGAAGAAAAAAGGAAAAATAAGAGGAATCGTTTCTAAACCTGTAGTTTTTCTCGATCGTTCAGGTGAAAATTTGTCAACTCATAGGTAATATTTAGATTTAAATATTTATACTATTTTAGTGTTAAAGACAACTAAAAATTTATTGTCTGTATTACTCTAAAATTTAAGATAGATAAAATTTTAATTTTTCGCTTCACCTTAAAATGTAGGACAAGAGTTTTTTTTTTTTTGCAATGTTTAGGTTCGTATGATCTAGGGTTTAGGACATAGTTTTGTTTCACCCTAGGGTTTTTGAATTTTTTTCATTGTTTAGTTTATACGGATTTAGGATAAGCAAATTTAGTTTTTCGCTTCATCCTAGGCTATAGGACAGATAGTTTTTTTACATCATTTAAGTTTGTATGATATGCAGTTTATGACCAATAGTTTTGCTTCACTCTAGGATTTATAGATTTTATTAAATAAATATTAAATTATATAGAATTATTTACATCTATGCGCATTCAGAGAACTTATTTACATTTTGATTCCCAAAAAAGGCCTAATCCCAATGTAGATTTTATACTCTTGTAGATTTTTCACAGTATTGAAATGTTGTTTGAAATAGAAGAATATATTTTTGTGTTTTAACTTAACACAGAAATTTAATTTGAGTAGGTTATGGAGCAACACAATATGGTTTGCATTCATTACGGAGCTGATATAATTCGTAATAGACCATATGGTGATGATCTTAGTGCATGTCCCCATGTATATTACCAAATGTCGCAATCACTGTTAATGTCTTTCAATGATTTGAAGATATGGTTAAGTGATCTGTTACAACTTAATCATGCGACAAATAATGTCAAGGTTGAAGGCCTGTTACCGAAAGGAAATAAATGGGTATTTAAAAACTTAAAGGTCATAAATTGTGGGGTTCGTTTGTAAGATTTTTGAAAAATCCAGTCCATGGTATGAGTTTTTATATTTTATGCTGAAATTTTTAGTGTAAATAGTTCAGAAGGTAGTCTTTCGATAGTAGGAGTACCGAGAATTGTTAATCTCAGAAGTAGTAAAGGTGCTAGTGCCAGTGCCAATATAGCTATGCAAAATGCAAGCATCACGCATACAAATCAATTTAGTAATCGTCAAGCAAATTTAGCTGAGGAATTGGTCGAATTAGAGGAGAATTTCAGCAAGATATACACTGATCCATCAGATATGTACGAATCTCCTGAGGAACCAACAGAACAGCAAGGCCTTATAAATGAATGGACTGATCCATCAACTCTGATGTCAGCTGTGGTTCCTGAAGATCTAAATTCGAAATAGTTTTTGAATGAAACAATCGTATAGTTTGGATAGTTGTTTCAGAGCAAGAAAAATGCGAAAAAACCATTACTACATGGGTTGTTTCACTCAATAGGTCATTTCAGGTGGTTAAATGAAATCCGGACTTGTGGGTTGTAAAGTGTTTGGTCGACAATTGCACGTGGTACGTACGTGTCACACGTCCAAAAGATGAGCCTTTCTTTCAGGTGACAAGAGTGACATAACACATATGTCTGGCGGAGGGCATGTTGCAGTAGTATAGAAATATCAATTCTGGTTTTGTTGCTAGTCTAATACTATCGATTGTGAAGGAAAATACAGCAATGCCACCGAAAGTAATAATCGCATATGTAGCAGAAAAGTATGGTTACAAAATAAACTATGGAAAAGCATGGAGGGCTAAACAGAAGACGTTGGAAGAGCTGTTTGAGACATTTGTTTGAGAAATATAACTTCATACTGAGGTTGTTTCAGCTTATATGTGAAGCAAATCCAGGCACAGTCAACGAATTAATGGATACGCCGGTTATTGGCTCAGATGGTTTTGCTATTCCTGAATGCATGGTACTGTAGCATTTTTTCTAGTCATTCCAGCAGTGTGTTACATTGTTTAGGTATACGAGACATGTGCTTTGCATTGATGGAATGTTATTGATAGGGAAGTATGAGGGTACTGACTGCCGTGGCAACTGATACCAACGACCAGCTTCTGCCCATAACATATGCAATGGTTGAGGGGGAGAACTATAATAGTTGGTTGTGGTTTTTCAGAAAACTGAAGAATGAGGTGGTGAAAGATCGTGAGCGCGTATGCTTAATTCACGATCGAAATAGAGGAATGCTGAGTGCAATCAAGTACATGCCATGTGGAATGGATCCATCACTAACCTAGGAGGATCTGCAGAGTCGTTGGTGCTCTCATCATCTTTGCGTCAATTTTCATACTCGTTTCAAGAGTATGCGCCTAATGTAAGTATTCAAAAGGCTTGCCAAATAGAATCAAGAGTCCAAGTTCGTAGCTATATGAAAGATTGGACGAGAGTATACTGAAAAAAAATTAGGAGCTAGGTGAACTGGTAGTGAGTGACGTTACCAACGAGGGAAACAATAGGAGGCGACTAAATTTTCGTCAGTGGATTCAGCCAAAACCAAAGGAGAAGTGGTCGTTGCTGCACAACACAGATGGAGCTCGGTACGGAATTATAACAACAAATCTTGTCGAGGTATACAATTTTGTCCTAAAATGTGTGCGATGTTTACCACTCACTACCATAGTTGACATGATATTATATCGTACAATAGCATATTATGATAGTCGGAGTTCGCTGGTAAAAAAATCTTATGGACGACCTCTTAGTACATTGGCCTAAAAAGATTAATGATTATCTTGAATTTCAGATGAGAAAGGCAAGGTAAAATGAAGTATCCATGTTAAGCCGTTTGAATGGAAATTACGAGGTTCGGCTAAAGCACAAAGACATTCCTGGTACATTGAGAGCTGGTCGGGTCCACGAATGTAGAATTACAAATGGAGCTGCAGAATGCACATGCAAGAAGCCTCAGCCGCTCCACATTCCTTGCTCTCATGTTATCGCTACTTGTGCCCTCCTAGAAATTACTCCAACACAGTATATCTCAAAATATTATACTCTGGAGTACCTGTCAAAAATTTGGGAGGGCGTCTTCCACAACTTTGTGGCGACAAGAAACTATCAAGACATATTGCCAGAAAATACCTTTACATGGATCCCAGATAGGAGGCTCCACATGACACATGCCGACCGACGTCGAACGAGGCGGATCCAAAACGATATGGATGCAGGGGAGCGTGAAGACGGACTACGTAGATGCACCATTTGCAAGCAGCTTGGTCAAAATAGAAACAGATGCCCGCAGGTGGCAACCATGTCAACATCTACGAGGAACTAAATCAATTGTTTGTTATCTATATTCGTTGTTTTTCTTCATGTGTAATTTAATTTATGTTTCAATGTAATCTTGTGAATTTCGAGTATTGTAATATTTTTAATAGTGTCATATTGGAATTGAACATTTTTGTATTTCACGTTATGTTTTTAATTCTATTATAGATATGTATGCTTATAATTGTTTCGACTAATATGTCATAATTACAGATATGGTGGACGAGTAGCAACTTCCGGAGTTGATTGGAGATCACCATCACCGACTTCATGCCCATCGGCTTCTAGAGGGCACCATTCTGCCGGCTCTCCATATGAGGACACTGCGAGAGATGTGGCTTTTGGATGAGCGGTTCGCACCTCATTTGCTAGAGACTGGGTTACTTCCTTTCGTCCATATGGTGGATCAGATCCAGCGATTTCCCTTTGATAGAGCTTTGGTCACCACTCTTTTTGACCGATGGAGGCTAGAGACGCACACTTTCCATTTCAGCCTAGGCGAGCTCACCATCACACTTGAGGATATTAGTATGCTTGCTTATCAGAGGTGATATATGTATCCGTGGCAGCTGATAGAGCTGCATGGCGTTTGGATTTCTTGTAGCACTTTTAGGGGATCGGGCCAGTAGTAGGGTTTGCACAGCCGGTGGGGGTGCCGCAGTCTTACCTGCACGCCATTCGAGATGCTATATTCCTAGTGGGTGGTCTGAAGCAAGTATTTAGATGTCACTTGGAGGTTTATCTACTTTATTTATTTGGGTGGCTGTTGTTTCCTGGCACCGACGAAGGCATATTTGAGCGGTACTTTGTTTAACTTGCTAGACTTATTGCGGACTTTGAGCTGGGACACGTGTCATAGTTCGGCTTGGGATCAACTGTGCTTTGCCACACATATAGGGGATTGTGTGACACCACGAGCAAAGACCAAGATGGATCACTATTTGAAGGGTGTGCCATACTGCTATAGATGTGGTCCTATAAGCATTTCCACGTCGAGCGACCAGTGATGCCGTGAGATTAGTTTGTGTTGGGACTTGATAGGAGAGACGGCCCAGTGATGGGATGGAGGTGGTCTAGATTGAGTTTGTGATTGGCCGTGGATCAGATGGACTTGTGCTATCCTTCCTACGCCACGAGCTTCGATTTGCTTCTTGATGACAGTGTTATCTGGCGTTCGTAGACACAGCAGAACAAAGAGTTGATCGCATCGCAGGGCCTTTCGTCTCTATGCACGTAGGATTCAGTTTATTGGCATACTCAGGTTCTTCTAGTTTTCTCACACATGGTTGATGGGTACTCGCTTGAGCAGGTTATGTGATAGTTCGGCCTGCACCATGTCCTTGTGTCACCACTCTGACAGTTTCCGCACCATGTTCATGAGTATGTAAATGTCACATAGGTTTTAATTTTGTATCGTATCTCCAAAATGAATTCTGTCAATAATTTATCTTATTGCACAGGCAATCTAGAAAGGATGTGCACAGGACGATTTTGTCGATCGACAGCGCCCGTATGTACAGAGTGGACGGATCGGGCGCAGACATGGATGGTCGCAGAGGATAGACCTTACCTCCATGATATCCACTTTTTGTACTTGGCATGGTACCGACCGCGCACCTTGTACAAATTGTCACCGCAGCCACCACAAGCGATTGACGAGCCCAGCACTGCTGCTACTATCGACGAGCGCTTTGACCGACGCCTTGTAGGGCTGGTTCACTTTTCTGTGAGTACTTTAACTCTTTGAAACCTCACTTGCACATTTATTGTCAGTTTTTAATTTGATGTTGGTCATGTATGTGGCTCGACACCATTGCAGCCCTCTCCACCAGTGCACAGGACATGATGGTTAGAGTACGCAATGGTGAGGATGTGCCTAGAGCTGAGATGCAGACAGCTTGGGCAAATGTCGAGCAGTTTCTAGAATAGATTATGGTTGATTTCAGAGTTCTCCTGCCACCTCACCTGATCGTGATTCCTTCACCATCATCATCGGTGGACTGTCCTTCTTCTTCGCACATGCCACTAGTGGACCTCCCCTCTTCATCGCACCCGCCGCCTCTATAGCCGCGTGCCATGCCTAATGATAGCTCTTCAGCTGAAGATCTAGATATTAGTGCACACATGGTTCATTTGAACCAGGGGTTGGCTCAGGATTTGACAGCAAAGGAGAGCCAGGGTGCGACGCAGTAACAAATCCTGGCCCAGATACATCTACAAGGTCCTATATGGCACTAGGATGCCCTCCATACATAGCAGCATCCTACCTAGTCTTCGCACCATGATGACGCTCCACTAGCGACGTAGTCGACACAGCCTTCATAGGCCCCGCCAGCTATGCAAACACCACCTGTCAAGAGGGGTCGCATTAGGGATTGTCACCCCCCTCTCGATACACACCATCGGAGAATTAGGGCCAACTAAAGAAGGGGAGGTAATAGTTCAACCATATCATGTATAAACTTTTTTTTCCCTTTTTGATGAACATGATGGATTAGGTATTTTGGAGAAAATGAATACAACTGTTTTGGGTCAGTTGATAGTTTTCTGCACATGGAAAAACACGATACTTCCAAAACAATTCATAGTCTTACAACCTTTTCAGCTTTTTTTTATTTTTTGTTCTCTACTTTTCAACTTTTTCGTATTTTTTATTCTCTACTTTTTAGCTTTTTCATAGGGTTTTGTAAGCATCGTAATTTTTCCTTAGGGTTTTGTCACCCTCTCTCAGCTTTTCCCTAGGGTTTTGTCAGCTTTTCCTTTTACGGGGATTGTTACCCGAGTTAAATCGCCCATGTATTTTCATGGTCACGCATATCATTCTATGGTTGTGCATATCGTTCCATGGTCACGCATATTGCTCCATGGTCACGCATACTGCTCCATGGTGGCACATGTCTTTCCTTAGTCGTAGGAGACTAAGGAAAGAGATAATGGGATAATCCAAGGATATTCTAGACATAACCTATCAAGGATGTTTAGCTCCTATAATTTTAATAACTACAGAACTCTATATCGACGCTTATTATCGCAGAATCCCTAGTCTCATATTATACCTACAAGTATTGTGGTCGCCGAGACATTTGCCCATGATCATACTGTAGGATTGAGGATGCCAACTAGAGGGGGCGGATAGGAGGCTTTTAAAACTTTTTATGAATATGAACTTTTTCACAATTAAAGCCTAAACAATAAACTAAGAGAAGATAAGAACTGAACCAAAACAAATAATAGATTATACAAGTAAAATAAGAGGAATATAATCTAACACAACGATGTATCCCGACGTCTCGGAGACTCGCCCGGTCTCTCCTACTCCTCGTTGAAGCACTCAAATGAATGAGTCTTAGTTGGATGTCCACTAAGGTGGCTCCTTCTCCTCTCCGGAAAGGTGAGCATCAAACCTCTCACAAACACATCGAGCCTCTCCGACAAGCTTCATCAATGGAGAGATCAACAGCCACGCCTTCAAACTGTCTAGGTGATGGCGTTCACCAAGAGTAACAAGTTGCAAGATCTTCTCTTGACCTCCAACAAACACCAAGAAACTCTAGAGATGTAGATGATGCAAGATGATTTTTCTCGGAGGATCTTTCACAATCACAAATAATGATTTGATGAAAAGATCAAGACTTTAGTGCTAGAAGACTTTGGCTCAAGTGTATATATGAATAAGGCTTAGAGATATGTAGAAAAACTGCTCAAAGATGTATAGAAAATCTGCTCAAAAAGTTTAGAAAAACTGCTCAAAAATGTTTAGCAAAATTGCTCAAAAATGCTTAAAAAACTGCCAAAAAATGTTTTGCAAAACTACTCAAAAATGTGTATAAAAACCACTCAAAAGTGTGTACAAAAAACTGCTAAAAAATGTTTATAAACTGCTCAAAAGTGTTTATAAAAACTGCTCAAAAATGTGTACAAAAACTGCTCAAAATTGTATAGAAGAATTTCTCAAAGGTGTATATGAGAATGTGGCTCAAAGATTGATGAAAGTACTACTCAAAACGTATATTTATAGCCCACACTTCTCAGCTATCCGTTATGGTCGAGTAAGGAAAGAAATTAGTACAGCTAACAGACAGCTTCGACCTCTAACGGCTAATAAGTAGCCGTTGCAAAATTTGGGCAGAATGAACAGTGCTCAAAAGACCTCCGGTTGAATGAACAGTGCTCGAGTGACCTCTGGTCAAATGAACAGTGCTCAAAAGATCAGTTTCAGTCCCGCTTTGAAATCTATATATTTTTCTTAGATTCAACCAAGATTGTGAAAGAAAATGAATGCAACATATGACCTAAGAGTTTCTTAGTTTTTGTCGGAACCAAAAGAGATTTTGCAACCCCTCTTAATAGTACGATTAAAACTAAAAGAATTTCTATAAATCCAGTCAATACTCCAAACACCAAGACCGGTAAAATCCAAAACAATTTACCTTAGGCTTTTCAACTTCCTGTTTTGCGACTCCCGTCTGGCGTTTCATCTTTTCACCTGCTCGAAGGATCATACTCAAAGAAAAATAGATTAGTGCAAGACACTTGTTGTCATTTATCATCTAAATCAAGATTAAGGGCCTAGATGCAACAATCTCCCCCTTTTTGATGATTGATGACAACATGTGTTGAAATGAAATAAAATTTAATGTGTCGTGGTATTACGAATACCCCGACAGGTTTTCTGGTTGTTCCTAGCGAAGAAAAGACGACGCGAGCTGACCGCGTGACCGGTCCTCTCCTGTCGGGCAAACACGAAGAATGACACGAGGATTTATACAGGTTCAGGTCTCAGTGGAGACCCTAGTCCTGTCGATGTGCTCCCGACTTGAGTCGATTGGGGGAGTTCTCTCGCGGGGAGAGTGCTCCAGAGCACGCCTATTGGTTATTGTGTATTGGTGTAAAATGAATTGTCCTCCTTACATGAGAGAGATACAAGAGCTTATATAGGCCCAAAAGATGCAAAAAGACTAAACTACCCTAGCCGTAGCCGTTGGATCAGAGGGCACTGACGTCTTTCTCCCAACCGAGGGACCTGGATGCTTGACAAGTGTCTTCGCCAGTTCCCGACGTGCTCCTCGTGTGACCCTCCCGGTGACCACGCTCGAGCCTTGTCCTCGGGCGGGACGGGGATCGCCAGGAGCCTTGTCCCCGGAAAAATGGCGGCGCCCGGGACGGGGTCACCGGGAGCCTTGTCTCTTACTTGGACTCGATCCCGCAGAGATTTCTCCCAACAGCAGCCCCCCATGTCCTCCGGGGACGCTGCTTGAGTCCTTGGAGGGGATGGCTCACATTACCGGGAACATCTCCTCCGGGATGGATCTCTGGCACCTTGTTGATGCTTCGAATTTTGCGCTAGATACTCACGGCGGCGCTGTCGGTCATTAAGTCGCCCCTTGTCTTGATTGGCGCACGTCGTTTGGTCATAATGGCCTCGCGTGGTTCAAACCGATGATGCGTCGTTTCCCATGCCCGCCCCTTCGATTCGCGTGTGCCGTTTGAATTGAGTGGCGCAGATTCACCACGAGGGGCCATGTGGCGTGCATCGGGGCCACGTTCGAGCCCTATAAATAGGGCTTCGAGGGGCCCGGAGAAGTCACTCAAACTTTCGATCCTCAAACGCCACCGGTGCCCTAAGCTCTCCCGGTAGCCCGCTCCCAGAAGCTCAGCCTCCGGAAACCTAAACCCCTCAGTTCCCCAAGAGCTCAACACACCGGAGAAACAAAATGGGTCCCAAGGGTCGCGCCAAGGCCGCCAAGATGCCTCCGAAGGAAGTCACTGCGGACTTCCTCTGGGCCTCTGAGTTCACCTCGGGGGACTTAGAGTCCCTCCTGGACCGGGGGGTTGTCGTGGACGGGGACATCCGGATCCCCTCCAAGAAGGATGGCGCCCCCCGCCCTAGGCCCGGAGAAGTGGTCGTCTTCGAGGCCTTCCTCGAGGCAGGGCTTCGGCTCCCGGTGCATCCGTTGCTTCGGGAATACGGGGTGGTGCTTAACCACTTGATGCCGAACGCTTTCGTTCGGATGGGGCTCTTCATCAGGTTGTTCGAGACAGCCACTGGATGGGAGTCGACGCTCCAGCTGTTGCGGTACTTCTATGAGCCGGCGGCGAGGAGCTCTCATCTGGTGAGGGGAGGGCCGAAGTCTCCATTCGGCTCCGTCATGATACAGCTCCTGCTGTCGCTGGTGCAGGAGTACCCGGTGGCTGCTTCCCGGGACCACTGGGGGGATTGGGTCCGGAGGTGGTTTTACCTTCGGGTCCGGGACACCGAGGTGACCTACTCACCAGAGCCCCCTTCCTACAGCCGGTCATCCACCCCCGAGCCCCCGGTGTGGACCGAGGAGGAGCTGAAACTCCTCAGCAAGGTGGTTGGCTCCCGGGGGGTCCGTTCCATGAGGGACGCCGCCAAGGAGCTAACGTTAGTGAAGGTTCCCCCTTCTCGTACGGGAGGAGGGGGATCGGAATGTGCCCGGTGCAGCGGCCCCCGCAAAAGCTGGTGACCTGACGTAAGCCCCCGGTGACGTTCTTTATTTTATGTTAATTGCGCTAACTCCCTTCACTTTTGTAGTCCGGCCATACCCGGCTGCCCGGGAGAAGGCGGAGAACCTCCTCGGGAGGTACTACGCTGACGAGCACTAGCGTATCATGCGCGTCATCGGGGAGGGTCCTCCCCGGAACTTGGTGGCCGAGGCCTTTGGGCTAAGGCTGCCGAAGAGGACACCTCTCCCGACCCACGGCTCTCACAAGCGGGGGAAGGAGGCCACTGGGGGTTCTGATCCGAAGCATGCCAAGGCTCAGAAGGCCCCCGGTCCGGTAACGACGCTGGGTTCCACGCCCTTGAAGGCCCGGGACGCCACCCCCGGGTCGGGATGTGTGCGAGTGCCTTCCAGGCGCGAGGCGACGCTGCCCCCCCCGGAAGAAAACTCGGGGGGGGGGGGGGGGGGGGGGGCGGCGGAGGCGCAAGGGTTCGCGCACCTTCTCGAGGCGTCTAGAGAGGCCTGGGGGAAGGAGCTGGCCGGTGACGAGGGGGCGTCTGACTTGGCGAATTACGCCCCCTCGCCATCTTTGGCGATCGCACCTCCGGTGGCATCGGGACTACCGGAGCCGGAGCAGCCGAAGGTATGTTTCACGGAGGCTTCCCCACAGCGCATCGAATGGCCGGTGGACGAGGAGGGGAGTCCCTCTGTCTACGAGGTCCCCGTGGCGACGGAGGTCCCGGGTGTTGAATCTTGAGCCCTAATTAGGGTTTTGGTGATTAATGACATCCGTGAGATTTACAACTAACCTCTGTATGTGAGACCCAGGTAAATCAGAGGAGAAAGCATCAAGGAAGAGCAATGCAAGGCTATCAAGACTCCATGAAGCGAAAACGACGAAAATCTCGACAAGAGTACAAATACCTAAACCTAGTGCCTTCTTGTTTTTGAAAATTTCTAGGTTAGATGGTCGTATTATTAAGAGGGGTCTTAGCACAAGTCTCTTGATCAACCTTGAAGTTTTTAGAAGCATATTTGCATTTGCATTTGCCCTAAATCAAAATTGAGTAAAAATTTCAGAGTTCTGTTTTCGTTTTGTACTGGCCGGACAGTGTCTGAAGTGACCGGACAATGTCCGGCCAATACAAACAACTTCTGAACATTGCAAACAAGTGCAACAGAGACATATACATTTGTCCGGTGCATCTGTCCGATGAAGGCCGGACATTGTCCGAAGTGACCGGACAATGTCCGGCCAATACAAATACTGGGCTATTGATAGTGCATGTGTTAACAGTGACATATGTATTTGTCCGGACAAATCCCATATGTCCGGCCTATACAATTAACAGGGGTGTTTTAATTCGAGTGTCAACAGAGACAAATACATCCGTCCGGACATTTTGTCCGGACAAATAGATTTGTCCGGTGTGTACAAAATTTATTGAACAGGGGTGTTAACAGAGACAAATGCATTTGTCCGGACAAATCCATTTGTCCGGCCTTCACATTTTGGTTCAAACGGCTACTGACACTCGAATTTCACGTGAATAACGGTCAATTTTTTTGTACTGACCGGACAATGTCTGAAGTGACCGGACAATGTCCGGCCAATACAACTTTAGCCCAATTTTCTTGAAAACGACCGTTTTTGCTGAGAGTATAAATAGACCACTGTTGTAGATGTCACATACACATGAAATACATCTCTAAACCCTTGTGCAACAGTGTGCTAACTCTCTCACACCCATTCTCTAGCAATTGAAGTCAAAACTTGAGTGAATCTTGAGTGCTAGTTGAGTGAAGGTGATTTCAAGCCCTTGCATTTGCATTGTTGTTCTTCAAGCTTTGAGGTTGATCAAGCAAGGTGCTAGGCCTGTTACTCTTGGTGATTGCCGTCACCTAGATGACCCGGGAGGTCCAGTGATCTCTCCATCAACGGTGTGTCGGAGAGGCCCAGCGATTGGTTGTAAAGGCTCGGAGCTCGCCTATCTGAAGAGGAGAAGGGCTACCCCTAGTGAAATCGAAGCATAAGCTCTAGCGAAGAGCGCTTCAACGAGGATTAGTGGAAATCGGCAAATTTCCGAGACCTCGGGAAAAATTCGATCTCTTCGGTTATTTCTATTACTTGCTTTACTTTCTTAGAGATTAAATTGCTCCTCTTAATCTTTTAGAAGTTGCAACACTCATCTTGAATTGTCATTCATATCTTTAGAAGTTTGTTGTTGCAATTTTAGATTGTTAAATACTAGTTTAAAAGTAAAATTTTAAAAACCGCCTATTCACCCCCCTCTAGTCGGCATCCTTCGATCAACACCAGGGGCCCCACGGCCCAGAAAGGGGAAAGGGCTCCTCATCCCTCCCCGGGGTGGCACCCCCTCGAAGAGCTCGTCCACTTCCTCTTCGGCCACCTCTTTAGAAGCAAGGACTCCAGGCGCTTCCACTCCGGTTCACATCACCCCCGCGACCTTCATGAGGGGGCCCGCCGGCGCGGACGGGTCCGGAGCCGTTGGGAGGGAGACCCCCCTACTGTCCACGGGGGAGGTCTTTCGGTTCGCGCAGGGGCTCCAGACCCGGAGGTGCAGGAGTACGTCTCACAAGGGACGCTCCGCGACCGTTGCGGGGAGCTGCAGTCGCTCCATATCCAGGTTCATTCCTGGATCACCAGGTCATTTCTTCCTAAGATTTTACCAGCTCTTGGGCTTCAAATAACTTTCGTGCTCGCAGGGGGCGGCCTTTGCCTGGGGCATCAAGGCATGCTTTGACAAGGCGCTGAATGAGGTGGAGGGGAAGGCCGCCGCCTTTTCCGAGGAGCGGGACGACGCGCTCCGGGAGTTGGCTCAAGTTCGGGCCCAGCTCCACGCCTCCGAGAACGCCAACGACTGGCTCCGGAGGGAGGCAAGGGCAAAGGAGGATGCTCTCTAGGAGCTCGAGGGCTCCAGCGCCCGGGCGGTGGCAGAAGTGGGTCGCTCCATCCGCTTGGCCCTCGGAGGGCTTGGGGTGAGCCTCGGCCCGGGGGGCAGCTCTGATGCGGCGCCGGCGATACTCGCGGAGGCTGTGCGTTTTCTCAGCGCACAAGTCTCTGTGATCTTGGAGGCCGCTGATGCTCGGGTACGGGGCCGGGCGATCCCAGTGGTGGCCGTCGCAGCGGGGCTTGTGGAACTCTGGGGGTCGGCGCCCGGGCGATTGGGGGCCGTATCCCCTGGGGCTTTCCCGAGTTCTTTGAGCCGCTCCGGCGAGAGGTGGAGCAGTTCGCCGGGGGCTTCTACGACCGGATCGTGCAGGTGCGATTCCCGGCGTCGGCGCCTCCGAGGGCGGACACTACGGCTCCAGTGGAGGCCTCCCGGGGGGAGGACAACAATGAACAAGTATGAGCCTCCCCCCCGGGCCTTTAGATAGGTCCTTTTTTGTTTTAGGATTTTTGCTCCCGGTAGCTTCTTAGAAGAAGCCCCGGGGACTTGTACAAAAGATATTTTGATACAATAGAATGAATTTTTTCCTAAGTCTTGAATTGAATTTACCAAGTGCCCCGGGAGGTTACTCCCGGGAGAGAGCCCCCGAGAGTTGAGCGCAACCTTAGAGGCGCCCCAGTGTAGCAAAGAGCCTCCCCGGAGATAAGACCTCCAGGCTCCGGCGGGTACACTCGAGGGATGCCCAAGCCGCCTTAATTTTGCTAAGTCTTATCTCCGGGGGACATGGTAGGGGTGTCTCCCGGGAGCCAATCCGGTTGCGGTGGCTCCCGGAGTGGCACCTAGACAACTTCGACAACCACCGAGCCGAATTATCCCCTCCGCGACCGGGGTCTCGGAGGGTTTTGCCGCCTTGAATACTCCCACTGGTGGGCTACGAGTATTGGCCCGAGAACCTGCTTCGGGAGGCCCAGCGACGTATACGGAGCTTGTATCAAGACCTGGCCCGGGAGCTATCAGAGGGCCTCTGGGATTATTAGGTGTAGAAGCCCCCCGGGTTGTATCTTGCGTTTAATGTACCAATACCCACCGGAGGGGGAAGATGTCCCCCGGTTAAATATTTCAATAAAGCTAAGTTTACTTTTTAACTTGTTTTTGAAACTTTTCGAGTCCAAAGGATGGTATGGAAGAGGGCAATCTCCGGGCATGAGTTACCCCCCCTCCCCACAGTGGGTTGTAGCGTAGCTCCGCGCGCTGTGGGGGAGGAGTGAAGTGTCTGGATGCTAATGATTGACGGGGTAAAAATTCCCCAAGAAGATTTTCCAAAGGTCCCGGTGGGAAATTTTCCGGTCGCCGTGAGAATCGGGGAGTCGGGTAAAAACCTCCGGGAACAATTTTTCGAAAGTCCCGTTGAGAAATCCTCCAGTCACCGTGAGGACGGGGAGCCGGGTAGTAACAATTCTCCAAGGTTTTCCAAAGGTCCCGGTGGGAAATTTCCCGGTCGCCGTGAGAACGGGGAGCCGGGTAAAAACCTCCGAGAACAATTTTTCGAAAGTTCCGGTGAGAAATCCTCTGGTCGCCATGAGGACGAGGAGCCGGGTAGTAACAATTCTCCAAGGTTTTCCAAAGGTCCCGGTGGGAAATTTCCCGGTCGCCGTGAGAACGGGGAGCCGGGTAAAAACTTCTGGGAACAATTTTTTGAAAGTCCCGGTGAGAAATCCTCTGGTCGCTGTGAGGACGGGGAGCCGGGTAGTAACTCCTCAGGGAGATTTTTTGAATATCCCGTCTCGCCAGGGAGACAATTTCGCTCCTTGAGGAGGATGAGCCCGATGATGGGTCTGAGTGTTTGAGGGGGGCTATTCTCTCAAATTGACTCGTTACCTCAGTCCTTGAGGACTGGGTTGCCGCTTACCCCCTTGGTCTATGAGGGGTGATTGTTGTAGGATCAAGGATGCCGGCTAGAGGGGGGTGAATAGGAGGCTTTTAAAACTTTAAACTTAAACAAATATTTGCAAATTAAGAACAAATAATAAAATGAGCAAGAGGAGAAGAGAACGAACATAGTAATTTTTACCGAGGTATCGGAGACTCATCGAGTCTCCACTAATCCCCGTTGAAGCACTCAAGTCACTTGAGTTTTGCCTCAATACTCACGAAGAGTATTATCAACTAGAGGTTGCTCCTTGTCTACTCCGGAAAGGCGAGAACCGATGCCTTGTACAAACTTGCCGAGCATCTCCGACAATCTCTGAACTGGAGAGGTCAACGGCCACACCTCCGAACCGTCTAGGTGAGGGCGCTCACCAAGAGTAATAGGTAGCAAGGTCTTCTCTAGACCTCTAAACACGTACCGAGAAACTAAGAATATGCAAATGCAAATGAATTGAACCTCTCGGTGGATCGAAAAACACTCGACTTGATCAATAGATCAAGATTTTTTGTAGAAAACTAAAGCTCAAGAGTGTATAAGAGAATGCTGCTGCTTGTTGTATAAAACTCATGCCCAAAGCCCCTATTTATAGCCTCAAGAATCAAATGAACTGTTGGAGCTAGGGCTGAAAATCAGCAACACAAACTGACAGTTAGTTTGCCTAACTGACAGTCAGTTTCATATACAACGGCCGATAAAATTTACGGATAAAAAATTGCTAGCCGTTTGTGGTCGTTTATGGAAACTTGAAACCGACAACTGACAGTCAGTTATGCAAACTGACAGTCAGTTCGACCAAAAACTCAACCAAATCAAATAGAAACTCAGATGAAAACAACTGTGGTCAAAACCCCAACTGACAATCAGTATGGACAAACTGACAGTCAGTTTAGTACAAAAATTTTGAGCCCAAAATACACCCTCTCTGGACAATTGTCAGTTAATACAAACTGACATTCAAACTGACAGTCAGTTATGCAAACTGAGAGTCAGTATGAATAAAAATAGTGATAACTTTAAATCCAGAAATCCAAAAGAGGTGTTTAATAGCTCATTTGAAAGATAATTTTAAGGGCTACATTTTTGTCAACAGAAGCAAAAACCAGATATGCCTAGATCTTTCTAGAAATTTGAAAAACTCTTCTACTATCAAAAACTAAACTGAAAATCCAAATCTTTCAAACCAAATTTAAATCAAATCCAACCAAATAGATGCAATGCAATGACCTAAGTTTCTAGGTTTATGTTGGAGATAAAAAGAGGACTTTCGTCACCCCTCTTTATAGTACAGTTAAAAACTACAAACAATTTTCCTAAACCGATCTATCTCCGAACTCCAAGATCGGAAGAAAATGAAATCACAGATTACCTTAGGTCCTTTGCATCTTCACATTTGCGTCTTGCTCTCTGCTCTTCTGCACCTCGTGCTTCACTTCATGTCGGGTTCATCTTGATCATCTCGTATTTCTTCCCGAACAAACTCTGTTTCAAAAATCTCAGAAGCACAGTTAGTCTAAAACACTTTGTTTTCATTAATCATCAAAATTAGGGTTAGGCATGAAGGCCTAGATGCAACAATTGTAAGCCGACCTACGGGAGCGGGGCTCCCGTCATAGGGACTTTTAGGCTGTGGTAGCCTACATCCTCATGGGGAGGGCATCCTCAACAGGAGGGCATCGTCCGAGAGACGGTAAGGTGAGGACCTGTAACGGACTCGAATTGGAGAAAAAATCCGATTGTATTGATAGAACTTGGAATACAACGCCTCCCCCCGCGAAGCCGCGGTGGGGGAGGGAAAGTGAGTACAACGTCCCCCCGTGTAACCGCGGTGGGGGGCAGTGTCTCCCCCTGCGAAGTCGCGACGGGGGAGGAACAAGGCCCGGAGACTAGACATAGAACTTGCAAAGCAAGTCTACGTTCCATGTATGCTTCAGCTCTTGGTCTTGGAGGTTGGAGAGCTTGTAAGCCTCTGAGTCTAGGACTGCAGAGACCTTATAAGGGCCTTCCCACTTGGGGGAGAGTTTGCGCTGGGCTTGGGGGTCGGTCACACATTTAAGGACAAGATCCTCAAGGCGGAAAGCTCTTACGCGGATGCGCCGGTTGTATGTGCGCGCTATTTCTTGCTCATAGATGGCGTGGTGGAGGAGTGCTCGGTCGTGTTCTTCTTCGACGAGGTTGACTTCCAGTCGTTGATTGGCTTCATTGGCTTGGTACGCTGCGTTCGTAGCTCCATCCAGGAGCTTGACCCGCAGCAACCGGAAGCTAATTGGTGTGACACTGGGTGCCCGATCTTCCGAAAGGTACGTGATAGATCGATTGGTGGAGCTTCGACGTAGAACGATCCGGCTTCAAATCAGGCACGATCTGAACCCCGCAATCGCAACACCACTACTCCGTTGGTTATCAATCTCGCGTGAGCGTGATTGACCTCGCCAAGAAGGCTTATCCCTGCTGCGAATCGAGAACACAAGCAAGAACACGGAAGAAAGCAAACTGAATTGCAAATACGAATGATTAATCTCACAAGTTGGGGTCTCACAAACCGATCAAGCGGTGAAACTATTCGAAGACAGAATAATCTAAGCAAAAACCCCCTAACTCGGATGACGGCTATTGAATATAAGGTGTTAGGGTCGGCCAAGGAACCCTGGACGCGCCCTAATGGGCTCCAACGCGGTACATGGGCCAACGGCCCAAAGACGGTGGCGCAGCACCCTGATAGATTCTGTACGCTGACTTGTTTCGACGATTCCCAATGGCTCCAGTGGTATTCTGACGTGGGACCAGTACCATTGGAAAGCTTATCTCCTTAGCTTTCCAACGGTATATAAAACGTCGAAAACGGAGTCCGTATGCGTCCTGGCCGACGATTTTAGTGCAGACTGCTCCTGGATCCGAGGTGGACTCGAACTTCGAATTGGTGACGGGATGGGCTTCAACTCCAACTCAAATTCGACGTGGTTGTTGGCCTCCTTTGCTTCCTTGCGGATGGGCTTCACCTCCAACTCGAATTCGACGTGGTTGTTGGCCTCCTTTGCTTCCTTGCTGGTCTCCATGCCTGCGGTGATCCTCTCCATGATTCCTAAGTATAATAGCATCATTAAATAGCAATCCATCCTCGAAAATACAATGCGATTCACTTAGGAGTGAGTTCACCTGTTGATGAAGTAGTCGTGCTCGAGCTCTTGTTATGGGACCTTCAAGGGCCGGTTTAATGTGCGTATCTGAAGGTATGATGTCCTCATCAGACTCCCCTTCATGAATTTGAGTCGTCCTCGACTCAAGCTCACTTTCTTCTCCCATGTATGGTCGCAAATTTGCAATGTTAAATGTGGGACTAACCCCAAAATCTGCAGGCAGGTCTAACTTATATGCATTGTCATTTATCTTTGCAAGAATTTTAAAAGGACCATCAGCACGTGGCATTAACTTAGACTTGCGCAATTCTAGAAATCTATCCTTTCTCAAATGCAACCACACTAAATCACCCGGTTCAAGTTTTACGTCCTTTCTACCTTTACTACCAGCAATCATATATTTTTCAGTCATCCTCTCAATATTTTCCTTAGTTGCAGCATGCATCTTAAGAATAAATTCAGCACGTTGTTGAGCATCACAATTAACTCTCTCATCGGCAGGTAAAGGCAAAAGATCAATTGGAGCACGAGGAGTAAAACCATATACTACCTGAAAAGGACTTACCTTGGTGGTGGAGTGAACCGCTCTATTGTAAGCAAACTCAACATGCGGTAGACACTCTTCCCACATCTTCAAATTCTTCTTTAGGACAGCTCGCAAATGTTCAATATGTTCATCATGTGACTTGCCATGGTCCAAAAGGTCTTGGACTTGTCGCTGTATCTCCTTAGTTTCCTCGGGATTGGTCTTGTAAGCAGCACGGTTTGGCAAGCTCGTCCCTGGAATCAAATCAATCTTGTGCTCAATTCCCCTCACAGGTGGCAGCCCCAGTGGAAGCTCAGAGGGAAACACATCCTTGTACTCCTGCAAAAGGTTAGCAACAGTGGGGGGCACCGAAAAAGACATGTCCTCAAGCGAAAACAATGCCTTTTTGCAAGCCAAAGCATAGCATATCCCATTAGGCTCATCAATTTCAGCAAGATCAATTTTATTTGCAAGCAAAGTAGGAGTTTTCAATTTAATTACTTGCTGATTTTCAGATTGTAACAAGTTCTTTTGCTTATCATTACGCGTCATATCCTTTTCATATTGCACAATTTCAGCCGGGGACATAGGAAGCAACGTAAGTTTCTTTCCCTTATGGATAAGAGTGTACTTATTAGCTCGACCATGGTGAGTTGCATCAGTATCAAACTCCCAAGGACGCCCCAACAAAAGGGCACAAGCATCCATAGGTACGACATCGAAATCAGCAAAATCGTGGTAGGAGCCAATAGAAAAATGCACTCTTGCTGTTTGAGTTACCTTGACCTTGCCGCTGTTGTTGAACCACTGAATGTGGTAGGGATGGGGGTGTGCTCTCGTGGTCAAGCCAAGCTTCTGGACCACGTCAGTGTTCACCAAATTGTTGCAGCTGCCGCCATCAATGATGGTGCGGACGCGGCAGTCCTTGACGATGAGGAACATGTTGAACAAGTTGTGACACTGCAACTTGTCATCCGTCTCAACTTGGGCACTCATCGAGCGCTGCACAATGATGGTTCTGTAGGTCTCCGTTGCTGCGGTGCCAAGTACCTCCTCATCACTGCACTCCTCGTCCTCTTCTTCGCCTGCAACGTTAGTGGCGAGGGAATATTCATCTTCAACATCAGAAGCACTAACATACCCGCCATCAGCCGTAGCAATATATGCCCTTTTGCTAGGACAATCTTTCTGTACATGACCCATGCCCTTGCAGCAGTGGCACACGATCCCTGTAGAACGTCCCGTGGAAGCCACCGAAACGGAGCTCGCTGCCGGTGCCTGCAAAGTCACAGATTTGCGTACCTCAGGAGGTCGCGAAGGTGATGAAGATGGTGCTGGACGCGAGGCGCTCTTGGAAGGGATAGGTGGCTGCACAGTTTGTTGGTTGCGACCGGATTGCGTAGTCCGAGGAACAAAGTTGTTGGAGAAGTTGTTCCGCTGTCTCCGGTCTGCTAAATGTCGTCCCTGCAATTCTTTTTCTGCCAACATAGCAAGCTGGAACAAATGATTGACAGTAGTATATTCTTTGTAGTCAACAATATCCTGAATTTCACGCCTCAACCCCCCATAAAACCGACAAATTTTATCTTCGGTTTCCTCTTGTACCCCACAAGCTCAGCGTAATATTCCTGGACAGGCATATTACCCTGCTCTAAGCGCTGCAATTTCTTACGCAAATCACGTTGGTAGGAAGGAGGAACAAAACGTTCACGCATAGCTTCTTTTAACCTAGCCCATGTGTCAGGTTGTAAGCGGAGGGTAGCAAGTTCATTCCACCAGATGATAGCAAAGTCTTTAAATTCACTAGTGGCTTGCCTAACTCGATGTTGCTCAGGAACTAAGTGAGAATTAAACTTTTGCTCAACAGTCATCTCCTAATCTAAGTAAACCTCAGCATCATAGGCACCATGAAAAGGAGGGATGGAAAATTTCACCTTAGCAAAAGGATCATCATTGGCACGACCATGATGGTGGTTGTTATTGCCTCCCATACCGTGCTGATTGCGGCGAAGGCGTTGACGTAGTCGTGCCTCTTGTGTCGTCCGTTGGTTCACCTCTCCATTGTCGCCATATTCAACGTCTTGGTCATCGTCATGGAGGGGTGGCTGTTGTGGCTCCAAAGCTTCAATTCGTCCAGCAAGGGTGGACACGCGTCTGTCGAGGCCCTCAAACTGATGCTGTGAAGCCGTGGCATGTTCACTGAGCATCTTGGCCAACCTCTCCTCCAAACCGCCCAACAAGTCCCTAAGCTCGCTGTGCAGCACACAGTCCTCAGTAGAAACCCTGTCCTTCCCGTTGGAACTTTCTGTCATTGTGAGCAAGACAACAAAAGATAACAGAAAATATTATCCCTAGCAACTACTAGGTTATGGGGAAGTGGGATCACACACTCTCCTGCGTCTAACCAAGTTCTTACTAGATTCTTACCAAGGCGACAGGTAGCACAACTCAGAGGTATACCAACAGTATGTGAAGCGATTGCAAGACCCAATCCGTACCTGATAAGAAGATTGTGGAGCTAGGAAGGCACTATTTAGTAGCAAGGAATATGCAATCATCGAAATCAGAATAGCAAAGCTGAATAAATATCCAAAGTACTTTTCAAAGTTGCTGGCTTAAACTCGTTCTCAGACCTAACTCAATCAAGCAAAACGAATGACGTAACATTGTCGATACAAAGGATGCAAGCACTTTTGATTTTTTTATTTCTTTTTTTTTCCTTGCTTTTTTTATTTCTTTTTTTTTTATCTTTGTGCGGCTTCTTTTTTTTTTTTTGCACTTGCCTTTTTCACCTTTTTTTTTTTAAATATCAATAGGGCCGCATATGAGAGATTACAAGATATATACACAAACACTCAATTTTCTCTCGCTAGAAAAACAGATCTACTATGCAGAAATTTCCTATGCTTTTTTCGGATTTTTGGAGGCCTCAAACGCTAAAATGTATAACAACAAAGTTGTAGATCGTTTCGTGCTGATCAATTTTCATATATGGAACACCAATTTTGGATAACGGATCTAGGAGATATGGGCCCCGCAATACAGTCTGTGTAGGAAATCCGAAATCAAACAGATTCACTTCCAACGCGATTTTGGACTTGAAAAAGACCTTTCTAGAACTTCTCACAATGGACAAAGTTGTAGAGAATTTTCTGAGCTACAATTTAGACTCTGAGTTTGTCCAATTTGGAGTTCAGACGAAGTAGATAAAAGCAAAATACCGAACTTGACAGATTGACACCCGATTTGGACGCGGCGGCGACGACGACGTGATGGCGTTAGACTCAACGTCAAGATGCAAGACTCAAACTAGATCAAGAACTTACTCTAAACCAGCAACAAGACGATGATGATGGATACAAATTCAACAACGCGAAACTGAAAAACGAAATCGCGAAGGGCACAAAGTGGCTTGAACGATGGATGTGACGGCGAACTCAAATATTTTTGTGGGGCAATTTTCTGGATTCTAGGTGAAAGATGAATAATGAACAAAGGGGATACAAGTATACCTGACGGGCAACCGAGGCTCTGATACCACTTGGTGTGACACTGGGTGCCCGATCTTCCGAAAGGTACGTGATAGATCGATTGCTGGAGCTTCGACATAGAACGATCTGGCTTCAAATCAGGCACGATCTGAACCCCGCAATCGCAACACCACTACTCCGTTGGTTATCAATCTCGCGTGAGCGTGATTGACCTCGCCAAGAAGGCTTATCCCTGCTGCGAATCGAGAACACAAGAAAGAACATGGAAGAAAGCAAACTGAATTGCAAATACGAATGATTAATCTCACAAGTTGGAGTCTCACAAACCGATCAAGCGGCGAAACTGTTCGAAGACAGAATAATCTAAGCAAAAACCCCCTAACTCTGATGACGGCTACTGAATATAAGGTGTTAGGGTCGGCCAAGGAACCCTGGACGCGCCCTAATGGGCTCCAACGAGGTACATGGGCCAACGGCCCAAAGACAGTGGCGCAGCACCCTGACAGATTCTGGATGCTGACTTGTTTTGACGATTCCCATTGTCTCCGGTGGGATTTTGACGTGGGACCAGTTCCATTGGAAAGCTTATCTCCTTAGCTTTCCAACGGTATATAAAACGTCGAAAACGGAGTCCCTATGTGTCCTGGCCGACGATTTTAGTACAGACTGCTCCTGGATTCCGAGGTGGACTCGAACTTCGAATTGGTGACGGGATGGGCTTCAACTCCAACTCAAATTCGACGTGGTTGTTGGCCTCCTTTGCTTCCTTGCGGATGGGCTTCACCTCCAACTCGAATTCGACGTGGTTGTTGGCCTCCTTTGCTTCCTTGCTGGTCTCCATGCCTGCGGTGATCCTCTGCATGATTCCTAAGTATAATAGCATCATTAAATAGCAATCCATCCTCGAAAATATAATGCGATTCACTTAGGAGCGAGTTCACCTGTTGATGAAGTAGTCGTGCTCGAGCTCTTGTTATGGGACCTTCAAGGGCCGGTTTAATGTGCGTATCTGAAGGTATGATGTCCTCATCACTAATCTTCGAGGGGAGAACCGCTTCAGCCCCATACACGAGCGAGAAAGGCGTGCGTCCCGTCGCTCGACTCGGCGTTGTGCGCATGGAACAGAGGATGCTCGGGAGCTCCTTCTCCCATGCGCCCCGCCTGGAGGTAGCTTGCTCGAGCCTTCGGCGTAACCCTTGTAGGATCATGCCGTTGACCCTTTCGACGGCCCCGTTGCTCTAGGGGTGAGCCACAGAGGCGAAGTGGAGGGTGACTCCCAGGCCCTCGCAGAATTCCTAGAAATATGCCGAGTCGAATTGGGTCCTGTTATCGATAGTGATTTCCCGGGGGACCCCAAAACGACACAAGATATTCTTCCAGAAAAACTGTTGTATTGCTCAGGACGTGATGTTGGCCAAAGGTTCGGCCTCTACCCACTTGGTGAAATAGTCGACTGTGACCATTGCATACTTGTAGCCCCTGGGTGCTGGGGGAAAAGGACCTAGGAGGTCCATCCCCCAGCGCGCGAAGGGCCAAGTGATGGGGATAGTCTGCAGCGCTACGGAGGGTGGTTGGAACCTTTGGCCATCTTTTGGCAGGCCTCGCACACGGAGACAAGGTCTCATGCGTCACGGACCACTGTGGGCCAATAAAAGCCCTGGCGAAGGGCCTTGGCTTCGACGGCGCGCGGAGCCAGGTGAGACCCGCAACTCCCCGAGTGGATGTCCTCGAGGAGTTGGAGCCCTTCCAGCCGTGGGAGGCAACAGAGAAGGGCGGAAGCCCCTGCTTGTAAAGCTTCCCCTCCAGCAGGAGGTATGCCCGGGCCTTGGCTCGGAGGCACTTATCCTCAGTCTCGTTGGGAGGGTCCCCCTCTCCCTTTATGAAGGAGATAAAGGGGTCCATCCAAGACGCGACCTGGGTGATCTCGGAGACTTCCGGGATGCAGGATCCATTGTCTGCGTCCGGGGAGGTTATCGAAGGCTTCACGATGATCTCCAAGAAGGCTCCCCCGGGGAGAGGTTCCTGGGCGCTGGCCGCCCAGGCCAGGGCATCGGCTCGGTCGTTGTCTCTTTGGGGGATGTGCCGGGCCTCTAGGCCATCGAAGTGCTTCTCCATCTTGCGTACCTCCTGCAAGTAGAGGCTCAAGTTTGCGTCATGGCACAAGTAGGACTTGTCCATTTGGCAAACTACGAGCTGGGAGCCTCCTTTCACGAGGAGGCGATGAATCCCAGGGAGCGCGTGAGGTGCAACCCAAGGAGCAAAGCCTCATATTCGGTGATGTTGTTCGTGGCGGGGAACTCGAGCCATGACGCGTACTGCAGTTCCTTCCCCTCGGGGCTCCGGAGGACTACTCTCGCGCCGGCCCCAGTGAGACACAAGGAGCCATCAAACATGAGCGTCCAATGGTCACTGCGTCAGGGCGGTTCGGGGAGGCTCTCGTCCCCGGACTCGGAGGCAGGGGTCCACTCCGCCACAAAGTCGGCGAGGACTTGTGACTTGATGGCGGAGTGCCCAGTGAGGGAAAGGGAGATGGGAGCGAGCTCGGCCCCCCACTTTCTGATCCGGTCGGTAGCTTTTTTGTTCCGGAGTACCTCCCCCAAAGGGAGAGATGATGGGACAGTGATCGGGTGTCCCAGGAAGTAGTGATGGAGCTTCCGGGATGCCATTAGAAGGGCGTAGCAGATCTTCTCCATCTCTGTGTACCGAGTTTTAGCCCCTTGGAGGGCCTCACTCACGAAGTACACGGGACGCTGTTGCCCGTCCTACTCCTTTACCAATATCGCGCTTACGGCGACCAGGGTCGCGGCAAGGTAAAGGAGTAAGGGTTCTTCCGGAGACAGGCTTACAAGCATTGGGGGGCTCGTGAGGTACTTCTTCAGGTCGTCAAAGGCCTGCTGGGCCTCGGGAGTTCATCGGAACCCCTCGAGGCCCCGGAGGATTATGAAACTCGTCTTTTTCCCGTCCGCTTCCGCCATCCGGACTTAGCAATAGCCCGAATAAGTGTCCAGGAAGCTCATCAACTCGCACCTCGCGGTCGAGTGGACCAGCTGGTCGATCCGTGGGAGCGGGAAGTTGTCTTTGGGGCAACTGCGGTTGAGGTCAGTGAAGTCCATGCACATTCGTCACTTACCGTTTGACTTCTTCACGAGGATGAGGTTCGCGAGCCATTCGGGGTGCAAAACCTCCCGAATGAACTCCACCTCTTTGAGCTTGGCGATTTTGGCCTTGATTGCCTCTTGGCGTTCAAGGGAGAGTTTTCTTAGCTTCTGTTTGACTGGGGGTTGACCGGGGATCATAGCGAGCTTATGCTCGATGACTTCCCAGGTGACGCCTTCCATGTCTAAGGGTTTCCATGCGAAAACGTTGGAGTTCTTGCGTAGGAAAGCCGCGAGTTGCTCTGCGTGCTCTTCAGGGAGATCCGCCCCGATCTTGATGGTCTTGTCCCCGTCGACTGGGGACAGCGGGACCTTCCGGAGGTCCCCCTCTGGACGTGGCTTGGGGGAGACCTCCCGGAGGGGACGGCCGTGGCGTCCGGCGCCGGGGAAGAGGTCTCTCCCCCCGGGGTCTTGATCATGTTGACGTTCCCGATCATCGTGGAGGCACGCTCGTACAAAGCGCGGGCCAAGTTTTTGTCACCTCGGGTGGTGATCACGCCGTGAGGCCTGGGGATCTTCACACAGAGATAGCTCTAGTGGATAGCTGCCCCCAAGTGGTTGATCGTGGTCCTCCCCATGATTGCGTTGTATGAGGGGGGGAGGTCCACCACGTCGAACCGGACCATCTCCGTTCGGTAGTTGTCTGGGGTACAGAAGGTCATGGGGAGATCCACCTTCCCCACCGGGTGGATTATCTTCCCCAAGACGAATCCCTGCAAGGGCCCTGCTGCGGGCTGCAGTAGCTTCTCGTCGACCTGCATCTCCCTAAATGCCTTCAGGTATAGGACATCGGCGGAGCTTCCGCCATCGACGAGGATGCGTGCCAGGTGGCAGTTGTAGGCAGTGACGAAGACGATGAGTGTGTAGTCATGGGGGAAACGAACCCCGCGCGCATCTTCTGCTGTAAAAGTGAGGGGGACGTCCGACCACTTTGGTGGCCGGGACGTATGCAGCACCCCCACAACCTTTACTTCACGCGTGTACTCCTTGTGATGGCGCTTGGAGTCTAGCCCTGAGGCAGACCCTCCCGTGATGACGTTGACACGCCTTTGGGAGGTTTGGAGTGGGAGCAATTCTGATGGGCCTCCTTCCCACGCTTTCCCTTGCTACTCTCCCGCGGGAGCAGGAAGGGCCGGTAAAGCCAGCTGAGAGGACAAGGAGGCAGGTGTCCCCCCTGCCCATGCTGGTCGAGGAATGCGGCGAAGTGTTGGAGAAGTTGGTGGAATTCCCGAGTAGTGTGGGTATTGGACTTGTGGAAAGTGCACCACAGGTCCTCTTTGCCTCCCGTCACGGGGCCTTCACGGCCATGGGACAACTGCCCCCCCCCCCCACGTCCTTTCAGCTTGGGGAAGGGACGGTTGCCCTTGGGGGCATCGTGCGAGCTGCCTCCGCCCTCGAGGACAAAAGTGCCCCGAGGCTGTGGCTCGCTACGACTACCCCTCTTGGGGCACTTGAGGGGGTCCCTAGCTTCCTGGTCGACGGGGGCGGGAACCCCCTGGTTTTTCTTCTAGAGGTCGTCCTCCTCTGCCAGAGTGTACTTCTCGAGTATAGTGAAGAGCTCGTCGGCGGAGGAGGGGCAGCTTCGGGAGAGTCTTTGATGGAGCTCCCTGAGGAGGATCCCGCTCTTGCACGCCTCAATGACTGTGGAGCTGCGGATGGTCTCCCCTGTCCTCTGTCGGACAGTGTATAGCTGCGATGAATCCAAGGGACGCATGTAGTTCCCCTGGAAGTTCACACAAAATTCGCGCTTGAGCTGCGCAAAAGACTTGATGGAGCAGGCCTTCAAGTTGTAAAACCACAAGCGGGCGATCCCGGTTAGGTAGAGGGGGAAGACATTGCACTGCACCGTCTCGTCCCCCCCAGCCGCTGAGATGGCTGTGGAATACACCTGCACAAACTCGTAGGGATCGGCCTCATCGTTGTAGTGTTCGAGGTGCAGCGGTCGGTAAGGCCACGGCCATCGAATACACTGTAGCCGGCGGCATAGTGGTTGATTAGCCCCCTCCACCTCCCGGGGAGAGTCCCGGTCGCTGTCCCCTTTGACAGGGGACGCGCGTTCGTTGTCGGAGTCGGGAAGGGGTCCAAGGGGTCCACCGACGTGGCGGTAGTGCCTGTTCTCCTCCGGGTTAGTCGAGCAAACCTCCTGGACGTCAGGAAGGCTCCGGATGACGGGCCCACCAGGGGAGCGTAACCCCTGGTGGAATCATAGGTCCCGGGAGCGACTTGGCCTCCGAGGGTCGGAGGGGCCACCGGGTGTCCCATGAACGGGGCCCCCATGAACGGGAACTGGGGCGGATAGATGGGGGCCGGCAGCCGCGCTAGGACGTGGAGGAGTTCATCCATTGAGAGCTGGGCGTGGAGTTGGCCCTCCACAAGAGCTTCGAGTAGGGCATCTCGGGGGGCTGGGGGAGCCACCGGGGCACCCACGGTCACCGGGTCAGACCCGGAGGCCAATCCACCGGAAACTGCCGGGAGGGTCAGAGGTGGTACCTGGGTTTGGCCGTGTCTGGGAGGGAGCACCAGAGCGGCCGTGTTTCGGAGGGGTGGTGCCGGGTCACTGGGACCGGCGTCACCAGGTAGGGCGCGAGCCCTTGTTCTTGGGGGAGCCATGGCGATTTGTCCTGAAGTCCCCACGGACGGCGCCAACTGTCGTGGTATTACGAATACCCCGGTAGGTTTTCTGGTTGTTCCTAGCGAAGAAAAGGCGACGCGAGTTGACCGCATGATCGGTCCTCTCCCATCGTGCAAACACGAAGAATGACACGAGGATTTATACAGGTTCAGGTCTCAGTGGAGACCCTAGTCCTGTCGACGTGCTCCCGACTTGAGTCGGTTGGGGGAGTTCCCTCGCGGGGAGAGTGCTCCAGAGCACGCCTATTGGTTTTTGTGTATTGGTGTAAAATGAATTGTCCTCCTTACATGAGAGAGATACATGGGCTTATATAGGCCCAAAAGATGCAAAAAGACTAAACTACCCTGGCCGTAGCCGTTGGATCAGAGGGCACTGACGTCTTTCTCCTGACCGAGGGACTTGGATGCTTGACAAGTGTCTTTGCTAGTTCCCGACATGCTCCTTGTGTGACCGTCCTGGTGGCAGCGCCCGGGACGGGGGTCGCCGGGAGCCTTTCCTCTTACTTGGACTCGATCCCGCGGAGATTTCCCCCAACATAATGACTCCCCCTAAGCGCATGCATAATTAACAGATATTCAGGAACTCCCCCCGAATGCATGCATATACAAATATACATATGAGTCATTTGAGAGTCAACAATGATAAGTCAAACACAACAAGTACTCATATGAACAACAGAGAATAAACAAGGAGCATATAAAATATCAATATTATCATCCAGATACAAGAATCTTTCCGCCTTTGACATCAAGCACAAAAAAGTGGGAGAACAGCAACACATACTCTAATCCTAGAGCAACTACTCATCATTAGATGAAAGGCAACAGCCACGATCAGATCATCAATTTTGACCAAGACCAAAACTGATGAGGACATCGCTGACACGGTTGCGATTGCCGCTCCTTCCCCTACTACTTCTTCGACGCATGGAGGCCTCAATCCACAAGCCGTGCCTTTCAAGCCTTCATCAGTAGTCCAGAGCCTCATGCCAGAAGCCTCAACGCCCCAAGGAAGGTCCAACTCCAAGCCCAAGTCACCGTCGAAGCCCAAGTCGCATAAAAGCCCGTTTCGGCAGTCCAGGAGCAGTCTAACTTCAAACGGCCATAAGTTTCACGTCCGAAGTCCGTTTTCGACAATCCACCACTCCACGGAAAGCTTATTTCCTAAGATTTCCAATGGTTCTGGTCTCACTGCCAGATTAGGCTAGGAACGACGGGAATCACCAAAATACACCATGGAACAAAAACTACCAGGTGCTGCTTCACCTCTTTGGGCCAAAAGCCCATGTATTCCTAGGGTTGCGTGTGTGTGGGTACCATCATGGCCAGCGCCCCTCCTCTAGCCACCTCTCTATTTATGGCTGCCGCTACCCTTCTTCTTGCTCGGGTTTTTTTTGTCTACTTATCCACTGCGTGTGTGAAACTTCCTCGATTCCTTTTGTATCGGCTAGATCATCAGGAACGAGCTCGGAACCCCAAATTGTGTGAGCTTAATCTAATTCCAGCAAATTTAGTTACTTTTATCTTGTTCTTGCTGTGTTTCTTTGGTTGCATCGTAGGAATCGACCTTCGTGGTCAGGCCAGCCGTGTTTGGCACGGTTGATAACAAATTGTGATCGTGGTTTGACGATTGCCGGCATCCACGCCTGTCTGGATTGGTAGCCATTTCACGTAAGTCACGTTCCACCCAACCAAACGTACCCTCTCACCAGAAGATCAGCATCCGTTGGCACATCAAAAACTAAGACCAAAATCACGGCCAAGCCAAAAAAATCTAGTTGAGCTGCTACGACCAAGACCAATTATACCCCCCCCCCCCAACAATCAATTCACATTGGATATATCAATGATATTCAATTCATCTCTAAGAAAGCAAAATCTAGACTCATCTAGGGGTTTGGTAAAGATATCTGCTAATTGCATGTCAGTTTTTACATAATTTACATCTATATCCCATTTTGCCACATGATCTCTTATAAAATGGCACCTAATATCAATGTGCTTTGTTCTAGCATGTTGAACCGGATTGTTTGCAATTTTTATGGCACTTTCATTATCACACAAGAGTGGCACTTTTTCAATGAGAATTCCATAAGCCAAGAGGGTTTGCTTCATTCATAAAATTTGAACACAACAACTACCTGTCGAAACATATTCCGCTTTGGCGGTGGAGAGAGCTACGGAATTTTGTTTCTTAGATGACCAAGAGACTAGTGATCTCCCCAAAAATCGACAACTACCAGATGTGCTTTTTCTATCAATTTTGTAACCCGCATAATCCGAATCCGAGTAACCAATTAATTCAAAGTTTTCATCTTTAGGATACCAAAGTCCTATATTTGGATAGCATTTCAAGTACCTAAGGATTCTTTTAAGAGCAATCAAATGACATTCCTTAGGAGACGATTGAAATCTATCACATAAGCAAACACTAAACATGATGTCGGGCCTAGATGCGGTAAGATAAAGAAAGCTACCGATCATAGATCGATAAAGTTTAGAATCAACCGCTTTTCCGTCGTTGTTCATATCGAGATGTCCATTAGTGGCCACGGGAGTTTTGATGGCTTTAGCATCTTCCATCCCAAAGCGCTTGAGCAAGTCCTTCACATACTTGGTTTGACTCACCAACGTTCCGTTCTTGAGTTGCTTGATTTGAAGTCCAAGGAAGAAGTTTAGCTCCCCAATCATTGACTTCTGATATTCCCTAGACATCATTTCTCCAAACTCATGACAAAAGGATTCATTAGTAGACCCAAAAATGATATCATCAATGTATATTTGACACACAAATATATCTTTTTCAACCACTTTTGTAAATAATGTTGTGTTCACCTTCCCAATTTTAAAACCTTTTGAAATAAGAAAGTCTCTAAGACGTTCATACCAAGTTTGAGGAGCTTGTTTAAGTCCATAAAGAGCCTTAGAGAGCATGTATACATGATTTGGAAAATTTGAATCTTCAAAATCGGGAGGTTGTTCCACAAAAACTAATTAGGATATTTCTCCATTTAAAAAAGCACTTTTCACATCCATTTGAAATAATTTGATGTTGAAATTTGATGCAAATGCAAGAAGTATGCGAATAGCTTGTAATATTGCTATGGGTGCAAAAGTTTCACCAAAATCGAAACCTTCAACTTGCCAATAACCTTGTGCAACAAGACGTGCTTTGTTTCGTATTACTATTCCATTTTCATCTTGTTTATTCATAAAAATCCATTTTGTTCCAATCAAATTATGATCCTTAGGTCTTTCTACTAATATCCATACTTTGTTTCTAGTGAAATTATTTAGTTCTCCATGCATGACATTTACCCAATCCGGATCATTAAGTGCTTCATCTACAAGTTTAGGTTCCAAGGAAGAAACAAAGAAAAAATGTTCATAGAAAGAAGCAATACGAGAGCAAGTTTGAACACCCTTACTAACATCACCTAATACTTGATCTAAAGGGTGATCTTTGACAATGGCTTGATGTTGTCTTGGTGCTTCAACTTGTGATGCTTCCATTTGATTTGTCTCTGGTGGATTAACAATAGGAGGTGATGATGTATGTTGTTAAGCACACTCTATATTATCATCATTCTCTTGATCATCATATCTAGGTTTGATGTCTCCAATAGTAATATTCTTCATCGTTTCTTGGAGATCTTCGCCTACAACATCACAAGACACTTGCTCCTTTTGAGATTCATTAGATTCATCGAATTCTAAATCACAAGATTCTTCAATACAATTTGTATTTTTGTTAAAAACTTGATAGGCTTTGCTAGTGATGGAGTATCCGACTAGAAAGCCTTCATCCACTCTTCTTTGAAATTTTTCACAAAATGTTCTTTTTCTAAGGATATAGCATTTACATCCAAACACCCAAAAATAAGAGACATTTGGCTTACGCCCAATAAGAAACTCATAGGGAGTTAAATTTAGAAGAGGATGCAAATAAAGCCAATTAATAGAATAACAAGCGGTATGCACGACTTTGGCCCAAAAGTGAGTAGGAGTTTCATACTCACTTAGTATTGTTCTTGCCATTTCTATTAGTGTTCAATTTTTTCTTTCTACAACCCCATTTTGTTGTGGAGTGTGGGAAGTTGAAAATTTGTGTTTAATGCCCAAAGAGTCACAAAAATCAACAAGGTCGAATTTACAAACTCTCCACCATGATCACTATGGATTTTCTTGATGGAAAGATCAAATTGGGTGGAACCACATTTTGTAAAACTTTTAAAGACATCAGGGGTTTCATATTTTTTAGAAATGAAGAAGACCCAAGTATAACGTGTAAAATCATCAACAATGACAAAACCATAGTTGTTTCCCCCGAAACTTCGGAACTCGGAAGGTCCAAATAAATCCATATGCAAGAGTTTCAAAGGTTTGCAAGTTGAAAGAGTGCGCTTGGTCGGATGTGAAGTAGCTACTTGCTTGCCCGCTTGACAAGCGCTACAAGGTTTCACTACTACAGAAATGCTTTTCGCTATCAGTTTAAAATCGACTCTACTATCGGTTCTCTTACCGCTAGTGATAGGCACGATAGAAGAAACGTAGCACACCTCTATCGGTTGGAAGCCGATAGTAAAATACCTACACTTCAAACGTTCAGTAATCTCTAATGACAATTCTTCTATCGGCACAATGATCTCAATCGATAGTGATGTTTGATTTCTTGTAACGGTTATTCACTGGAAACCAATAGTACTGTATAGTTTTTTCTATCGGTTAGGTACTCGAGACGCTTAGTACTGGAAATTTTCTTCTATCGGTTGTAGGATATGAACCGATAGTATTACAAAGAAGCATTACCAGATACAGCAATACAGAGATACACACATTGGACAGATTGAATCTAACTATTCAGAGATTTAATTTATTCACAAATACACTAATACAAAGATACACACATGCATTGGACAGATTGAATTTATTCACATATTGAGTTTATTCACAAATACACCAATGAATTTATTCACATATTGAGTTTATTCACAAATACACCAATACAAGTACACATATACACCAATCAACACATTCAATATATATTACACAAGTCATTTACGATCGATCGTTGATAGCCACTTCTTCCATCACATATTGAGCTCAAATTGTTCGCAGCTCCTTCAATTGAGGCAACTCATATTGGTCTTTCAACATGGCGCTCTGCATGCGTGTATGAAGTTAGGAACGTACGTCACATCCAATGTTTGACTTTGAGTCAGGAAAAATGGTTACCTTAGGGAATTGGGCCAAATTTGTCCTGATCAGGTCATACATAAATCTCATGACATAGAAGTCACATTCCCATGATTGTGGCTGCTGATGGCACTGGGATAATTGCATATGCAAAGACATAAACCCACATTAACTCGAAAGAACTAATTAAGCATAAATTAAAAGACTCATCATGAGTAGTTCCATCTGTATTAATTACCTCATATTCTTTACAAGAAATTGTTGTGCCCTTCGACGCGTCATGCCTCCCTCCAGCAGTAACATAATTTTTGAAAGCCCTGTATTTAATTTAGCATTGTCGGTTAATATGTTATCATTAATTAGCTAGTCAGACAAAAATTTAAATCAGCAGTGGTACTTACGCATCTATGTGCCACGTGAGGGTGAAAACATGCGCTACCCTGTCGCTCATCGAATCGACGTAATAGACCTCATTCATCCATGGGCAAATGATGACGAGGACCCAGTGGCCCCTACATTGCATATAAAAGTGAACCGTTTCATACATATGTTAGGAGTAACATACAAGAATGAGTTAAATTAGTAGGAAATGCACTAACCTTTGGTGGTACGACGCAAGAAGGAACTCTCGGTCCTGCTGCGCTAGTAGTGCCCTTGATATGTATTCCTCCATATGTGCTTGGTCGTACGCTAGCATCGTGAGGCTTATTTTGTTTGGGTCGAGGAAACCCACCTTGTCACATGCCCTCATCAACGCCAGCCTATACATGCACCTGGATGCAAAGTAGACATTAGTAATTAGTGCATACAAAGTGATTAGATTTATCAAATGAACTGTGATAACTTCACACAATAGAAAACTCACAAGACTCCAGTCCGTATGATGGACATATCAAGCTCCTACCAGTTGAGGAGGTCGAACAAATCCTTGTGGGCCACCGATATGCTCCCGGCCTCACGGTGAAAATGACCTGGCCTGAAGTGAACTAAGAAGTTGATGTGGCGCCTAGACTAGGTTAGGTACCACTCGTGGAGACTTCTGGTTATTTGATCCATATTGCGCAGAAGGTACTTCGACACAAGTGGGAACCCGTTCTTGAACGTACCCGACTGGCTTTGTTTCGCCTTGCCTTTGGCCTTGCCCTTGCCTTTGGGCGGGGAGAGAGTGTATACCTTTGAAGGTTGGGGCGCGGTGCCACCGGCCTCATTTGATGGCGAAGGGGCTTTCTGAGGAGGCGTGCATCCTTTGGGTGGGTTTGAGGCCGTAGGAGGAGGCATGGGGGCTGAAGGAGCTCGGTCATGCATTGTGTTGGGGGTGGTATCCTTAGGAAGTGAGCTGGCATCCATTGTCCACTTTAAGTTACGCACGCGTAAGTTAGATTTTACAAATTGAGTATATTAATTGAGTTGTAAGCTAGAATGGTTAGGGTTTACCTCATGTAGTCTAACACCTTTCTTGGGCCACTGTATGTACGAGCCCAATGCCTCGCCAATTGTCCGCATTTCATCCATCGGGACGGGCAACAAAAAATAGCTGTAGCCCGGGAGGGCCACGTCCACCTGTACCATTGCGAACCCAGGCTTCAGAGGTACGTAGTGGATCCGAACATCCTCCCAAGACTGATATACGACCCCATGTGCAACCACTACAGGGTCGTCGCCTATGTTGATCAATAGGCTACAGCTCTCCGGCTTATGTAATTTGCAACAATTATAACAGGTTAGCGATACAGTTCTAACGTAACGGGAGTGGCATCAACCGAATTGCATATATAGCTCAAGAGTTGCAATACCTCAATCAGGTCCACCGGATCCACGTGAACCTTCGAGCCGCAACTACTCGGCCTACTAGCATCGACCTCAGCAGCTGGATCTAAACCCTTGGACTGCACAACTCGGTTGAGGCGTTCATACTTCTCGTTCATTTGAGCGAACATGTCTGCGAATTGTGCAGTCACATCTGACCATATCTTCTCAGACAGCTCTGATTCCCTTTCCTTCCAGATGCGAGCCTTCTTCGCCTTTTTACTGGGCTCCGAGAAGCCTTCCTTCCATGGCACCACACCCCCACGGTTCACGTCCGCCCTGGATGCTACTTGTTCCCTAGAGCCCGGGTAAGGATGTCGTTCTCCCTATGGGGAGTGAACAATCCCTCGGTCGCCTCCTTCGAGCAAGAGATCTGTTACATTAAAAGCTCTCCATTGTGAGGAAAAAATATATACAAACTTGTGCGCACACTAGTGATCATAGTTTTTTCTACCACACTCTATGATTCCAACCAGGAAGTTAGGCAACTTACGATTCACTGCACGACCTCGATGTCCCTGGGGTTTGGGAACTCCACAGTCCCTGTGGACGACACGGTCCCTCTGGCCAGCCACCAGCGCTTGCATCGCCGATCGCGGATCTCGGAGAGCAGCAGGTCAGGGGAGTCAATGAAATTCAACGCCTCGTCTTTAGCCTTCTTCCACTGCTCCTCCTTCCCCGCATAGCTGCGAGAGCCGAGCCGATGCGGGTGGTCGTTCCTCCTCTGGATTTCCTTGTTCTTCTCGCTAAGGGCCTTCGTACCAGAAACAAGAAAATTAATGCACCGTTGGTTACTCTATACAATGGTGTAACCAAGCAAAGGAACCATACATACCTTGAACTCAGGGGTCCCCTTCTGTTGGGTGAATTGCTCCCATACCTCCTCTGTTATGAAGGGGTACTTCTCGCATAGAGATTTGCCTTTAATTTGGAAGGTACTGACGAGTATGCTCTTGAAGGTTTTCCACGTGTTGTTCATGTCCTTCAAGCAAGCTATCTTGGGACCATCGTTGGGCATGTTCCACTTGGCCTGTTTCAAATAGTGCATATAAGCAGGAATTACTTAATCTTCAGGATAAACCAAGGGAATGTGATTACTCAGAGTTCAGGGATTTTGATTAATTTTACCTTCACTTCCGCCCACATCCTATCCCTCTCGTCGGCTTTAACGTCCTTCCAGCTCCGTATAGTGATCTTCACCCTTTCCTTCTCCAACAAACCAACATAGGCAGCGTACTGCCCATCGTTCTTTCTGATCAATCTCCCGAACTGGTTGAACTCACATGAAAGATCTGCGCGTTTGGCCAAAAGACACAACATCGTCGCGCCTCGCGCCTTCCTCTTACGCTGGGACGAAGCAGCGACATCTACGTTGGCCCTCCTCGAATCACTACTATCAGACGAGTAATATGCCGACATGGCTTTACCTAAAATTCCATGAACAAACCATCAATTGATATGAAGAAAGGTACATGACAAAGTTCATAACTAAAATGGAATGGCAATGATGAACCACCTCTTTTTGTTAAAATGTCAAATTTTCATTCAAAAGGCCAAAAATCATCAATTCCTATCAACATGGTCTTCAAAATGTTTTTAAAAGGGTTTTAGAGGCATTCAGCTATCTTGTTTTTTAACCAAATTGGTTTCGAGTGCTAATCAAAATCTATTTGAATTGTGCCAAAACTTGTTTTACAAAAGTCCTAGATATTATTACCCCGAAGAAGTTCGAAATTGAAAACTTTCTCAAAAGAGTTTCAATTTGAATAGATTTTGGGTGTTTGAATCTCATCGGAAAACTTGCTTTGACCCGACAAACATTTGGCTCTTTCACAAAGCCATAGTTGCATAGATTGGATAATAGAAATTTTTTTAGAACATGCAGTAGAACTACATATTTTCATTGAAAGAAAAAGGGGTATACTGGGTTAAAGTTCATACAACAAAAACTCCCAGCATGCTACAGAGTACCTAAGAAAAAAAGAAAGCGCCACTACTTTTTACACAAAATTTGTGATCCGGGAGGATCTCCAAGTCCTGATCGCATACGGATTCGCGACCAAGTCCTGATCGCATACGGCTTTGCGACCTTAACCGTGTTCGGAAAGGTTTCGCGACCATGGATTGGTTCACGACCAGGAAAAGGAATTCGTTCCCTGTTCGGAATTGTAATCCTATATATATAACTAAGCCTATCTGTTTAGGATTAGTTAAGCTAGTTATATGAGTCTAATACGTTTAGGATTACTAAGTCTGATACGTACTCATACGATTGGACTATAAATACCTTGTAATAGGTCTAGTTTAGATCATCGAAGAGTCATAGAACTTATTTGAGTTTTAGACACTTATAGTTCCTTCGACGTAGACAAGTGTGTCTAACGTTCGACGTGTAAAGCCCTCTTTGAAATAAAGAGTTGTGCAATTACTTTGGGTTTCGGTATTTTCGAGTAAGATTCCGTTATTCCGCATATTAGAATCTGGGCGAGCCTAGTGCGAAAACCAAGACTAGGTCTCAAACGGATCAAGTTTTTATAAGAGCGACTTTCCTATCCTGTGGATGGTGAAGACTCGCCAGGGTTACAAAACTTCCGGTGAAATTCCAGGCGATCAATTGACGGTTCCTACAGCCGCGTCTCCGACAATGTCTGACGATACCTCCGTTCAAGCTAACCTAGCCGAAAAAGTGGCTAAGCTCTCCACCGACATGGAAACCGTGCTTGCTTGGATTAAGCAGCAGGCCATGATTGTACCTCCTGAAGTAGGGAAGGTTATGGGTGAGAAGACTGGTGAAGACTTGCGCAGGGCAGACGAAGAGGAAGACGAATGTGACCACAAGACCGACGACCTCGCCAACACCTCCTTAGCTGTCGGATCTTTTAAAGTCGACGCTAAGATTGATATACCCATATATGATGGGGTGATCGATGCCAAGAAGTTGGATTCTTGGATCGACCAACTTGAGACCTACTTTGACCTTAAAGGGTTCAGTAGCGCTCAAAAGGTCAAATTTGCACCTTTGAAGATGAAGGACCACGCCAAGACATGGTGGAAGGCCCTTGTCGCCAGTGGTGAAGCTGACGACCTTGCGTGGGGTCAATTCAAACGACTTCTGCGACAAGAATTCTATCCGATGGGTTACCTTGAGGAGAGATGGGAGCGTTGGCACAGATTGTACCAACGGCGCGACCAGACCGTCCAAGACTATACGACAGAGTTTCGGCGACAAGCAATGGTCATTGGCATCTCACTATCCGACCCTCAGGTATTTCGAAAGTACACATCTGGACTTCAGAAATCGATCAGTACTGAGCTAAGTCTGTTCGGTGTCCAAGACATTGCGACCGCGAGCACAACTGCTATGGCGATCGAGAAGAAGAACAAATCCCGCAGCGACAAAAGCACGAAGGAAAGTGCGACCTCGACAAAGAAAAAGCCGAGTCCGAAGAAGAACGCTTCAAAATCGGGCACGGGTGCCTTTTGCGAACATTGTCAAGTCGCGGGGCATACCAAGGAGAAATGTTACAAGCTTCATCCTGAACTTCGACCAAAGAAAAACGGACCAGGGAAAAGAACAGCCACGGCTACTGCGACTTCACCCGACGAAGAAGTTGTCCGAGTGAATTCAGTTAATGAGGCGGATACGACCTTGTCTCTGATGGCAATGCCGAAGGAGAAGGGTTCCGATCCACCGAACGACCATCACCCAATGGAGGACTTGTTCACCATCAACATCCAGGTGAAGCACGAAGTGGTCGCAGCGATATTGGATCCAGGAAGTCAGAAGAATCTGGTCTCCGCTGGACTGGTTCGGCGACTTGGTTTGAAGACAACCACACACCCGCGACCATATCCGCTGGGTTGGTTTACATCCGACGTGAACCAACAGATGACGAGTCAGTGTGTGTTGAAGTTTGCGATCTCTGCACGATATATCGATGAGGTGCAATGCGATGTTGTCCCTATCGATATCTGTCAGGTGATCTTTGGGAGTCCGTATCTGTATGACCGAGACGCTCACTTCCATCAGCGAGCGCAAGAGTACGACCTCACCAAAGACGGAGTTAAGTTCGTGATCAGTAGAGACCTCCACGTCAACACTTCGAACTTGATTACCGCAAATCAAGCCAAACGAATTGTTAATGCATGTCACAAGTATGTGCTTGTCATGATTCAACCCATTGGTCAAGGTGAGGGTACTCGACCAGCATTGTCGCTGGCGCGCCGAGAGGATTCTGGTCGTTTGTCGGGACTGCTGGAGAAATACAGTGATCTGTTCGAGACTACCCAGGGTCGTCCGCCGAAACGTCCAGTCGAGCACGAAATTCAGCTTGTGTCCGATGCGACACTGCCCAATCTGAGTATGTATCGCAACTCAGTATTGGAGAATGAAGAGATCAAGAGACAACTTGGTGAGTTGCTGAACAATGGTGTCATTCAACCGAATAGTTCACCTTGTGGATCTCCTGTGGTGTTAGTACCAAAGAAAGATGGGACTTGGCGTATGTGCATCGACTATCGAGCACTGAACAAGATCACCATCAAGAACCGGTACCCCCTTCCTTGTATTGATGACCTGCTAGACCAATTGAAGCATGCTGTTGTCTTCTCCAAATTAGATCTTAAGTCAGGATATCATCAAGTCAGCATCCGAGAGGAGGATACATGGAAGACCGTGTTCAAAACACGGCAAGGTCTGTTCGAATGGCTGGTCATGCCGTTTGGTCTCTGCAACTTTCATGCTGCTTATGAATGACGTATTGAGACCGTTCATCGACGACTTTGTGATCGTGTATCTCGACGACATATTGGTTTATAGTCGTTCGTGGGATGAGCACCTCATTCATGTCGAAAAGGTGTTCGAACAGCTTTGGCAACATCGACTTCGCCTCAACCGTAAGAAGTGCGAGTTCGGTCAGCAAACTCTACTTTACCTCGGATTCATAATCGACAACGGTACGTTGCAAATCGACCCGGACAAGGTCAAAGTGATTCGCGAATGGCCGCGACCGCGAACAGTTACGGATGTGCGTAGTTTTGTAGGAGCATGCCAATACCTTCGGAAGTTCATCCGACACTTCTCGATTGTGGCTTCTCCATTGCATGCATTAACCAGGATCGATCAGAAGTTCGAGTGGACAGGGAAACATGAGGACACGTTTCTCTTGCTGAAAAGGAAGATCAGCGAGGCGCCTGTGTTAGCTTTGCCGAATCTCCAGAAACCGTTCGAGTTGGAAACCGATGCCTCAGGTTATGCGATGGGCGCAGTGCTCATGCAAGAAGGTCGACCAGTGGCATATCACTCCGAGTTATTCCAGAGAGCTCAGAAGAACTACCCGACTTATGATAAGGAGTTATGCGCACTGCATCAGGCCGTGAAACATTGGCGGTGTTATCTCTTGGGGAAAGAGATGGTTGTCCACACCGACCATCAACCATTGCAATATTTGCAAACTCAGTCCAAGCTACAGCAAGCTCGGCACATGAAGTGGATGTCGTATCTGCAGCAGTTCAATCTGGTGATTAAGTACAAGAAGAGCGTACACAACAAATTGGCGGATATGTTGTCGCGACCACCAGTTACAACCCTCTGTTTATCAGCGTTCATGCAGATCGAGCCATCATGTCATGATGACTATGTCACTATGTACAGTGAAGACCCTGATTTTCAAACAGCACTGACTGAGGTCGAAACAGGGAACCCTACAGAGTTCGTTCGTCGAGAAGGACTCTTGTACAACGGCAATTTACTTTGCATACCTCGTGGAGCACCTCGAACTCAATGGATGCGAGAAGCGCACACATCGAAGGTAGCTGGCCACTTTGGGGTTACAAAGACGTTGCAAAATCTTCACCGACATGTGTTCTGGCCGCGTATGCAGCAAGATGTGGCTAGGTTTGTTCGAGGCTGTGCTCTCTGCAGCATCTCGAAACCGGCAAACCGAAAATTAGGTTTGTACACTCCTTTGCCAATTCCATCACGACCATGGGAGAGCATATCCATGAATTTCTTGGGAGGATTGCCTCAGACCCGACGTGGCAACGACTATCTATTCGTGGTCGTTGATCGGTTCTCCAAAATGATTGTTCTTATACCTTGTCGGAAGATTATCACGGGAGAAGAGGCAGCTCGGGTATTCTTTCAACACGTTTGGACACACTTCGGACTGCCGACTTCTATTGTGTCTGATCGCGATACCCGGTTCCTTAGTCACTTTTGGCGATCGCTCTGGACGATGATGGACACCAAGCTAAAGAGGAGTACTGCTTTTCATCCGCAAACTGATGGTCAAACCGAAGTGGTTAATCGCACAGTCGTTCATCTCTTGAGAGGATATAACTCGAAGCACCCGAAGACCTGGGATGAAAGCATACCGTACCTACAGTTTGCTTTTAATCGAGCAGTGCATGGTTCGACTGGAAAGTCGCCGTTTGAGGTCTGTTTAGGATTTCTACCACAGAGTCCATTCGATATGGAGTTTGTGATCCCTACCTCAACACAGAACAGCAAGGAAGCATCTGATCAGGAACGAGCACAAAAGTTCCTGGAAGGTATTCAAAGACTCCATCGTGAGGTTGAACAGAACTTGATGAAAGCTCAACTCAAGTACAAGGCGCGACATGATCGGCACCGAGTTGATGCGCAATTTCAAGAAGGTGATATGGTATGGTTACATTTGAGTAAGGAGAGACTTAAAGGTGAAGGTAAGAAGCTCAAACCCATTCGTTATGGTCCTTTTCGGATTTTGCGGAAAGTGGGTAATAATGCTTGTCAGCTCGAGTTACCTCCATACATGGATATTTACTCGGTTGTTAATGTTGAGCACCTCAAACTCTTTGAGCCTTCAATGCTGGATGATGAGCCAGATACTATAGTACCACCTGTTGAAGACTTGGTCTATCAACGAGGCGAACCTTTACGTGAAGATGTGATTCTGGAGAGGAAGGTGACTACCACCCGCAGTGGCACAAAGGAGACTTTTCGAATCGGTCGGAAAGATCAACTAGCACGTGCGGCAAAGTGGTACACAAAAGAAGATGGACAAGCCCAATTTCCACATCTCCAGTTTGATCGAGAGGTCGCAACGGGGGTTGGCTCCTTCTCAACAAGGGAGTCATGATCCGGGAGGATCTCCAAGTCCTGATCGCATACGGATTCGCGACCAAGTCCTGATCGCATACGGCTTTGCGACCTTAACCGTGTTCGGAAAGGTTTCGCGACCATGGATTGGTTCGCGACCAGAAAAAGGAATTCGTTCCCTATTCGGAATTGTAATCCTATATATATAACTAAGCTTATCTGTTTAGGATTAGTTAAGTTAGTTATCTGAGTCTAATACGTTTAGGATTACTAAGTCTGATACGTACTCATACGATTGGACTATAAATACCTTGTAATAGGTCTAGTTTAGATCATCGAAGAGTCATAGAACTTATTTGAGTTTTAGACACTTATAGTTCCTTCGACGTAGACAAGTGTGTCTAACGTTCGACGTGTAAAGCCCTCTTTGAAATAAAGAGTTGTGCAATTACTTTGGGTTTCGGTATTTTCGAGTAAGATCCCGTTATTTCGCATATTAGAATCTGGGCGAGCCTAGTGCGAAAACCAAGACTAGGTCTCAAACGGATCAATTTGATAATAGATAAGATTAGCAGTGCAAACTATGCTAGTCTCTCTGCAGGAGGGGCCATGAATGGTAGGATTGAGCCTGGGGAATTACTAATCATTGTTTTGCAAGTTTTTTTATAAGTTTTTATAAGCATCAATATCTTATTAGCTCATCACAAACTAAACAAGTCAATCTTTAACATTCAGGCAAATTTCTTAAGACTCTAAGCAAATCTAATGTCATAGCCAAGAAAATTCAGATGAAAATTAGAAAATGGAACATAAAGAATCATGGCTTTGTGATGAAAATTTAAATGAACCAAAATTTCAGATGAAAATTAGAAAATGGGAAATAATTAACAGAAAATTCAGATTAGGGTCCTGCACTCAGAGATATGTTTTCCTATCGGTTTTAAAATTAAAACCGATAGTGGACGACTATGTAACGAAATATTCTTAGTGATTTTCATCAAGCCTGTAATTCTCATATCTATCAAGTTTGTAATTTGTTGCACTTTTCATCTAGTTTTATATTTGTTATATATTGAACCACATATGAACAATTCAATATCAATTTAAGAAATTGACGCGAGCAGCAAGATCAATTCTAATCGAGTTAGTCAAGAACACTTACAGTCATTCGTGGAGTGGCCTACGATGACGCGATGCAGTGGCCAGAGGCGGTGGAGAACCCAAATGCGAGCGGCAATGGTGGTGCAGGAGCGAAAAAGGGAACGTCGGGGAGGCTAGGGCTTTCCGCACGCGAGTACACACTTATTTGGAAATGTGATCGGTTGGATTGGAGGGAAAATCCTGCGGGTTTAACCTAATATAGAAATATTTACTATTAGTTAATAATCATAAACCGACATAAGATACAAATATTCCTATCGGTTCTACAAATAAAACCAATAGTAAAATACAATGGTGTCGACGATTCGGACTCGGAGTCCTCAGCCGAACTTATGCAAAATTTATAATGGTGAGACCTTTCAAGATGACCTTCCGGGAAGGTATGTAGAACAATGGTGAACAGGAGCACAGAGAGATTTATACAGGTTCGGGCCCTCGATGGTGGGAGTAAAAGCCCTACGTCCTGTTAGGATTTCACTATATGTGATAAAGGTTTACAAACTAGCGGGAAGAAACCTTCACAGGCGAAAGTTTTTCCTATATAAGTGTACAAAAAGAAGCTCTAGGAGACTTGCGAATATTATCTAATCTAAGCCGTAGACTTGGCTGTTTGAGTGGTTGAGATACGTTGTATCTCACTTGTATCAGGGGTCTTGTTCTTCCAAATGGATTGGATTTTTTTCTCTAGAACCTCTACGCCACCCTTTTATACTGGTCGAAAGGGTGCCATATGAAGAAACTGCATCAAACAGTTGGATGCGGTTTTTGGAGAACTGCTGTTAACTTCCACGGAGGTTATTAACACGTGTTAATCATGAATAACCGCATATATTAACCTCTAACGGTTGGTCTTCAACGTGGAGGAATCTTCGGGATGCTTGGAATATCCTTTTATACGGATAACCAAATAAACTCCAAGCACCCTGGTCGAGAATGTTCTGACCGCGGAATGTGGGCTGACCGCGCAACATCCCGGATATCCAGTTCGCGTATAGCATACGAACTTCTGACCGCGCAAAGCTATCGACCTGATCGCACGAAGCCCGAGGCCTGATCGCGTAAAGCTTGCGACCTCATGGCGTGCCCCCTCGGAATAGCTCGAGTTCGCATCGCCAGAAACATGTCTGGTTCGAACCTGTCTTGAACCAAAAGTCTATTAGAAGTGACCCGGGTGACAATCCTCGTCAAATGGCAATTAGGGTTTGGAGTATTTCCATTGTATTTCACTATCGGTTAAAATTAAGTAACCGATAGCAGAGTGTTGATATTCCTATCGATTAAAATTAAGTAATCGATATCAGAAATTAAAATTCCTATCGGTGCATTAATAAAAACCGATAGTAAATTAATCCACTGTCTACAAGATCAAACCAAATTGTAGAACAGGGGCTTTTGCTCATGGAGCTATTTTTTTCATTAGGGATAACAATCTGGAACATAATGGAAGTCTAGTACTATCGGTTGGAAAAAAGAAATCGATATAAGTCATTAAATACCTATCGGTTTGGCAATTAAAACCGATAGTACAATACAATGGCACTAGTACTTAGGGTTTTTCCTGAGAACAGTTACAGGTGTGTTTCAATAAATCATTTTGCACATGTAAAGACACCTGAAAATCCATGCAATTGACTTCCAATAATTTTAAAATAAATTAACAGCAAAGACCAATCATGGAAGATAAATAATTTTTTCCTGGAGGTTTAGAACATTTACCAAACTCAACTTTGATGTCATTCATGTGCAAGTAAAGCTCCTTACCAGTCACAAACACTAGAGCTGATCCTTTCTCAGGCTTCCCATTAAATGACTTCCTCTTCTTATGGTAAGCGTGATGCATCGGAAGGAATCTGCGGTGACCCATGTACACTGTTTTTCTGTAGTTCGGTAACCACATGCTTTCAGTTTCATCCAGGCAAATAGGACAAGCCTTGCCTCCTTTCGTACTATACCCCGACAAATTTCCGTAGGCCAGGAAATCATTTATGGTGCAAAATATTATGGCCAGCAACATGAAATTCTCTAGGTTATGTGCATCCCACACCCGCACCCGCACCCCTTCGCTCCACAATTTATGTAAGTCCTCGATTAACGGTGAGAGAAACACGTCAATATCATTCCCGGGTTGTCTGGGTCCTGAAATTAGTAATGACATCATGATGTACTTGCGCTTCATACATAACCAAGGAGGAAGATTGTAGATGCATAAAAGAATTGGCCAAGTGCTATGCCGACTGCTCATATTTCCGTGTGGATTCATACCATCCGTACTCAGCCCAAACCTTATATTCCTCACTTCGCCGCCAAACTCACCGAATGTTCTGTTAATGTTTCTCCACTGAATAGAATCAGCTGGATGTCTTAGTTTTCCGTCTTGTTGCCGACCTTCACCATGCCAATGCAAGTACTTCACATCTTTCGGATTTGCAAACAGCCGTTTCAATCTAGGAATCACAGGAAAATACCACACAGTTTTGGTCGGAGGCCCTTTCTTTACCTCATCACATCCATTGTGATAAATTTTGTCCCCATGCTTATACCGCGATGCACCGCATCTTGGACAAACATGCAAATCCTCGTACTCATTATGGTACAGAACACAATCATTTGGGCATGCATGTATTCGTTCGATTTCCACTCCCAACGGACACAATAGTTTTTTGGCTTGGTAAACCGATCTTGGCAACTCATTTCCATCTGGAAGCATGTCCGCTAAAAGATGTAATAGCGCTGTGAAGCTCTTATCGCTCCAACCGTTACTTGCCTTCAAGTTAAGTAATCTCAACACAGAAAACAACTTTGTAAATTTTGCACATCCAGGGAACAAAGGCTTCTCAGAATCAACAATTAATTTCTCAAATTTACCAAAATTGTTTTCGCTGTAATCTTCTTTTACATCACGTAACATTTCATCTAAATTGTCGTCATCTACATGCACATCCAAATGAACATTATCAATGTTCTGATGATCATCATTATTGCAATCCACTTTCGGGTGTTGCTGAGTGGTAGCGGTGCTCGTTTCCTCAAGATCTTCACCATGCCATATCCAACGGGTATAGCGTGCGTTAAAACCACGATGAATCAAATGACTCCTAATCTGATCAGAGTTGTCGAAACTCTTTAAGTTCATACAATCTATACAAGGACAATGTATATCTTTCTCTCCCTTCTTCGCCTTTTCTTGCTCAGCAAATTTAATAAACTCATTCACACCCTCCAAATACTCAACAGTAGTACGTTTTATTCCATACATCCAATATTCTCGGTCCATCTACAATTATTTCACAAAATTGACAAATTGAAATAAATAATTAATGACTCAGGGCATGCATGCATGAAACATCATCAATTAGGCCATATGTGTACAGCTACTTAATTACATTAAATGGATATATATGAAACCCTAACTTGATGCATTAATTGGAAGAGCCAGCTAGCTAGCCGGTTAACTTCAGCCATAAATCATTCCTAGCTTAACTTCAGCAAGCTATAGCTAGCTAGCCATCCTAGCCTTCTAGCTAGTTTGGAGCTACATATATCTAGTTTAATGAATTGGAAGTAGAGAGAGAGGGAGAGTGTGAAAGAGTGATCGAGAGAGAGAGAGAGAGGTGATGAGAAGATGACAATACCGAGGGGGATCGAATTATCAACCTCTCAGCTAGCTTCTCCAGATCACTCTAGCTTGGAGCGTGGATGCACGTACGGTAGAAATGATCGAGGATGCATAGCAGGGGTCGAGATAAGTAGTGCAATTTTACTATTGGTTCAAAACCACAACCGATAGTAAACTTTTCTCTCTTCTAAGGTCCCCACTGTCATAACCATTACTTTATATGACGTCATTTTACTATCGATTATATAAAACAAATCGATAGTAAAATTTACTCTATTATATTAGTTGGTACTGTATTAACCGATAGTAAAAAGTCCATAATTTCACTATCAGTTATGAAAGACAAACCAATAGTACAATTTTCTCTATTATATCGGTCAGTACAGTAATAACCGAGAGTACAAAGCCTCTTCTCCACCGCTGTCGTCGTACTCTATCGGATTTTTTCCAGATTGTTTATAACCATTAGAAGATATGGGTTAGTGGATTGCATTTCTGTAGTAGTGTTTGTCTGTCTCAAAATTCAATGATTCAACAAGTAAAACATTTGAAATTGAAAGATCATGAGATATAGCGATTTTACCCAAGCCTACCATATTTCAATGACGATTGTCGCCAAAGGTGATCTTTTGGTCTTCACTTTATCTTCCCATGAGGTGGACAACTTTTTGTTACCGGTCATGTGTTCGGTGCATCCACTATCTAGCACCCAATGTTTTCCACAAGTCTTGTAGTTCACCTCAAAAATAAAAGAATCAAATCCATTTAGGTATCCAAACCCTTTTGGATCCTTTGATGTTAGAAATTAAAGCTTTGGGCACCCAAATAGATTTCTTCTTTTTATTTAGCATGGGTGCTCCAACAAACTTTGCTATCACATATCCTTTCTTTCACCTCTTAAGTAGCATGCATCAAAATGAGTTGAAGTCATTAAAGGACAAGCGTCATGTGAATGACCAATTTCATGACATCTAAAACAAAATTTGTTGCATGATTTTACAAAAATATTTTTTGTGTTTGGTTTATTTCCTTTCTTTGGAAAGTATCCAAGTCCTTCTTTTCTAAATGAGCATTTTTGCTCACTAAGAAGAAGATCAAGAGATGCTTTCCCTTTGTAACAATTTTCTAAATCTTTACTAAGTTTCTTGATTTGAGCCTTTAGTTCAATGTTTTCATTTAAGACTATTTCATTAGAGGGTGATACATGGGATTGCAATTCTTTATCACTAGAGCTAGATAAACCTGGTGTATCAATTAAATCATTCCAACTAGTTGACATATCAATTTTTGACACTATATTTGGTATGTCATCAACTAAGTCACAAGATATAGCAACATCCCTTTTAGTTGGTGAGTTAGTAAGATTCTTGATGAGTAGACCTTCATAAGAGTCTTTTAGATCAGAGTAAAGAGCAAGTAAAGAAGAGTGCTCTTCTTTAAGTGCTCTATACTTCTTCTTTGTGATTCCAAGAGCATCATTTAATTCACTAATCATTTCAACCAGATCATCATATGAAGGGTCAAGAGAGTGTACCTTCTCATCACCTTTAGCCATAAGGCAAAAAAATGAACTTGTCGATGTGTTGTTGTTGCCAAGGGTTAATCTGGCTAGCTTCTTGAAACAACCTCCCTCATCATCGGAGTCGGAATCAGAGCTCTCTCCTCTGGACCTCCATTCTCAGAAACATGCTTTGTTGTTTCTGCCATTGATCTTCTTGAAGAATTTCTTCTTCTTAGGATCTTTCTTATTCTTATCCCAAGGCTTGTTCTTATTTGGACATCTTGAAGCTATATGGTCCTTTTCATGACATTCATAGCATATGATGTCCTTGACATTTGCTTGTTTTGACCCCTTTGGTCTCGGGTCGATGTTGACTCCCTTCTTGTGCTACTTACGAAAAAGTTTTTTGGTGTTCTTTACAAGAAGGGTTAGATCCTCATCGGAGGAACCATCGTTTGAATCACCTTTGGAGTCGGCTTTGAATGCCAAGTTCTTTTTCATCTCTGATGATTCGGCCACCTCCTTCTTCTCCTTCCGATGCATCTCATGGGTGATGAGGTTCCCATAGAGATCGGTAGGTGTGGTGGATGATAGGTTGGAGTTGGTGAGGACTGTCACAAGAGTGTCGAAACTCTCCGGAAGAGCGCTAAGCATTTTTCTTATAATCTCAATGTTAGTAAAAACAACTCTGAGTCCTTTGAGCTCATTCACAATGTTGTTCAATAGAGTGAACATGGAATCCAAGGACTCGGTTGGTGACATGGTGAATATCTCATATCTTTGACTAACCATGAGCAACTTTGCCTCCTTGACCCTAGTGGTTCCCTTATATATCTCCTCGAGGGTGGTCCAAACCTTGTGAGCGGTGGTGAGATTGCTCATGTGGTTGAACTTATTTAGGGACAAGCCGGCAAAGAGAGCATTTTTGGCATGGGCATTTAAGTGGAGTTTTCTCCTATCGTTATCGGAGTGACTTGCTGGATCAACCGGATGAGTAAACTCAAATTTAACAATGTCCCAAACATCTAACCCCATAGCCTCTAGAAAAATCGACATGCACACTTTCCACTTGGGATAGTTAGTCCCATCAAATATAGGTGCACATCCAGTGTGACTAAGATGAAAACCGTCATCGGAAGCCATCCTCTCTCTAGGCGGTGAAGCCTACTCAAAAGAGAGACCATGCTCTGATACCACGTGTAGGATCAAGGATGCCGACTAGAGGGGGGTGAATAGGAGGCTTTTAAAACTTTTTATGAATATGAACTTTTTCACAATTAAAGCCTAAACAATAAACTAAGAGCAAATAAGAACTGAACCAAAAACAATAATAGATTATACAAGTAAAATGAGAGGAATAGAATCTAACACAACGATGTATCCCAAGCTCTCGGAGACTCGTCCGGTCTCCCCTACTCCTCGTTGAAGCACTCAAATGAATGAATCTTGCTTCGATGTCCACTAAGGTTGCTCCTTCTCCTCTCTGGAAAGGTGAGCACCAAACCTCTCATAAACACACTGAGCCTCTCTGACAAGCTTCGTCAATGGAGAGATCAATGGCCATGCTTCTGAACCGTCTAGGTGATGGCGTTCACCAAGAGTAACAAGTTGCAAGATCTTCTCTTGATCTCCAACAAACACTGAGAAACTCTAAAGATGAAGATGAAGCAAGATGATTTTTCTCGGAGGATCTTTCACAATCACTAATAATGATTTTGATCAAAAGATCAAGACTTTAGTGCTAGGAGACTTTGGCTCAAGTGTATATATGAATATGGCTTAGAGATATGTAGAAAAACTACTCAAAGGTGTATAGAAAATCTGCTCAAAAAGTTTAGAAAAATTGCTCAAATTTTTTTATAAAAACTGCTAGAAAATGTGTATAAAAACTGCTCAAAACTGTGTACAAAAACTGCTCAAAATTGTATAGAAGAATTGCTCAAAGGTGTATATGAAAATGTGGCTCGAAGATTGATGAAAATACTGCTTAAAACACATATTTATAGCCCACACCTCTTAGCTAGCCGTTCTGGTCGAGTAAGAAAAGAAATCAGTACAGCTAACAAACAGTTTTGACCTCTAACGGCTAGTAAGTAGCTGTTGGAAAATTTGGGCAGAATGAATAGTGCTCGAAAGACCTCTGGTCGAATGAACAATGCTCGAAAGACCACTAGTCGAATGATGAACAGTGGTCGAGTGACCTCTGGTCGAATGAACAGTGCTCGAAAGACCAGTTTCAGTCCTTCTTTGAAATTTATATATTTTTCTCAGATTTGACCAAGATTATGAAAGAAAACGAATGCGACAAATGACCTAAGAGTTTCTCAGTTTTTGCTGGTAGTAAAAGAGATTTCACAACCCCTCTTAATAGTACGGTTAAAACTAAAATAATTTCTATAAATCCGATCAATACTCCAAACACTGAGACCGGTAAAATCCAAAACAATTTACCTTAGGCTTTTCAACTTCCTGTTTTGTGACTCCCAGTTGGCGTTTCATCTTTTCACCTGCTCGAAGGATCATACTTAAAGCAAATAGATTAGTGCAAGACACTTTTTGTCATTTATTATCAAAATCAAGATTAAAGGCCTAGATGCAACACATACCATGTCGTAGAGACAAACTAGATACCAATACATGGTCGTAGTCAATACGTGACCATAGTATTGAAGACTTATACTACGATCTGAGGATCATATAGTTAAGTCACCATTCACAATAGCCGTTCCTTGATCCTTATAATTGTTCCTGAAATAATTATAAGTCCTTGACAAGATAAACCGTTGAAGAAGATAAAGATGGATGTGCAGTTTCTATAATTGCATGTTATAGAAACTGATAAACAGCAACCAACCATAACCTACAGCAACCACTATGCAGTAGTTATAGATGATCGCCAGGCGGCTCTTCAATGAAGCAACTAACGTCCCTTCAACGAGTATAAAAAGACCTTTAGGGGAATGATTCAGGAGAGAGAAAAAAGGCAGTAGAGAACTAGACAATACATTCTCTTTGTAATCCTTTACATTCATAGTGAAAAACCAACAGGTTTAGAGTTATTACTCAAGATTTGAGGGCCCAAACTTGTAAAAATCTTAGTGTCATTAGGTCCATACTTACAGTGATTTCTCTGGTGATTGTCTGGATTGTCTCCCTACTAAACAAACTAAAATCTTGTAAGTTTGACTAGGAACCCTGGTTCCAGTCGTCGATAGCTAGCGCCTACCGTGGGGAACTTTCAAGACATTTTCTGATTCACCAAGGTTCATTGTATTAATGGATCCTTTCTCTTGTTTACATGATTCCGAGAATGATTTCGATCTTGAGGATTATGTTGATGTCATGGATGAGGACAATGTTCCCATCAATGATGACCATGCTACCCTCGAGGATTATCCCGTGGAAGAATCATCTCCGGTTCCAGTCAGGTTTGTTGACCAGGAACCCAAAAAAGCAATTCTCTTGCCTTCTGTAAGTTTTGCTACATCCGAGGGCAAGTACATGCCATAGTATATTGCCCCAGACAATAAGAGAGATGAAGATCTTGAATTCAATTTGGAGTATTTCGATTTGGACAATTTAAAATCTCTCTTTGATTTTGAGTCTGACTCTGATAAAGAAGAGATGCTTTCACCATCTCTGACTTCTGTTCCCCGGGAAGCCACTGCACTTTTTGAGGAAACCCCTGAGAAACGCGTTGCCAAGGAAGAAGAAGAACGCAAGCGAAAAGAGGACGAAGCACACGAGCAACGAGAGGCTGAGGTTCACACGGTCACAGAGGAAGCTCTGCATCTTGCACAATCTCACCACGATACCGCTACCCGCTACTTTGGTCGAGGAACTTCTCGCCAGTGACATTTTGATGGTCATAGGTGAGATCAAACGCCGCTATCGGCTCTAGAGTACTCCTTGACAGCTGAAGCGACAATGGTGAAAACTCCTCTGGCATCCAGACGGACTGCACATGATCGTATCCACGTGATTGCAGAGGCACTTCGCAATCCTTCTTCTGGCTTTGCGAATGATGATGGGGTAACGTTTGCAAGGGTGCTTGTTACTCCAACAGCATCATCACGTTTGACAACTTACTCCTGAGAGTGGGATAGTTCTCATCAAAGCCAGAGATGACATAATCATACACACACTACATCAGCCCGACATGACAAAGCCCGACGAATTGGTACTTCTCGCGACCGTGATCGTGAACCAGTGCACTCGCGCTTGGGGCCACATCATGAGTTTCCTCAGGATAATTCTTTTCGTGACCACGATGATGATCGACAACCACATGTTTCATACGTAGGTTGTAAGGCTTTCTCACCAGGGCTACAACATGTGGTCTGGACTGATAAGTTTAAGCCTGGCATGATTGAGAGATTCGATGGTACTCAAAATCCATCTGAATTTCTCCAAATTATGTCATTGCCATTCAAGTGGCAGGAGGAAATGAACGGGTTATGGCAAATTATTTGCCAACTGTCCTTGAGGGTCTGGCACTGACTTGGTTGTTTAATCAACTAGAAGGATCAATTTACAATTGAGAAATATGCGATGCAATCCTCAACAATTTCCAGAACTGTTATGAAAAGCCTGGTAAAGAGGATGATCTTCATTGTCTACGCCAAACTTTGACTGAGACTCTTCGGCAGTTAGTTAAGAGATTTGTGGGAGTGCGAAATAGCATTCCCAATATCTTTGACACCTTGGTTATTAGAGCCTTTAAACATGGCGTTCGATACCGAAGGTTCATAGAGGATTTAAGTATCCATTTGCTGAGATCAGTGTCAGAACTTTTTGACATGGCTAATTGATATTCCGATGCAGCTAAGGCTGTGGAATGGAATAGAATGGTGGATAAGGGTAAATAGCCTCCTCAACCTGGTCTCAAAACCGACAAGAAGGATGATTCGAACAAGAAGTCTGAATCATCTGTGTGTACAAAGTCCAAGAAGCCCAAGAAGAATGGAGCAGGCCAATTCTGTGAGGTCGCAGTCATGAATAAGCAACCGCAAAAAAAAGGTAAAAAAGTTGAATTCAAAAATAATAAACCTCCTTCTGGTGGTTGCGATGACAACCATGTAGACAAACAGACTAACTCACAGGGAAGTAAGAGGTGGTGTCCGTTGCACAATGTTTCTGGACACGACCTCAAGAATTGTCGCACCTGGTTGAGGTGCATGGAGGACTTTTATCAAGGTAATGCACATATGCCTACTATACCAGAATAAGAACAATCCTGTGGGATTAAGGACTCTGATGGAGACGAGGACATGCCATATCAGGTACCAAATAATCATGTTAATATAATTTTTGGTGGATCTTCGTCTTATTTTTCTAAGTGTCAATTTAAATCTGTTTACTGGGAGGTAAATAACATTGAAGATTCTCCTGGAGAGCCTCAATTTTCCCGTTGGTTAGAGACTTTCTTGACCTTTAGCTGGGAAGATTGTCATAAAGGATTGTCGCGACCACGACGGCTCCCTTTGGTGATTTACCCCATTATTAGCAATGCTAAAGTGGGACGTGTATTGGTCAATGGAGGAAGTTCTCTCGACCTATTATTAGCAAAAGCACTTGACGAGATTCAAATACCTTGTTCAAAAATAAAACCAGTGGTTCACCCTTTTTCGAGATAATTCTTGGTCCTTCAATGATGCCCATTGGACAAATTGTGTTGCTAGTGACACTCAGAGGATCAAAAAACTTTCGAACAGAGTTAATTACTTTTGATGTAATTGATTTTGATTCAGCTTATAATGCAATCTTTGGTAGGTCCTTGCTCGCCATGTTCATAGCGGCAACACATTATGCTTATCAATGCGTCAAGGTGCCAGGACCAAAAGGCGTGATCACTGTCAGAGCCAGTCAAAATACGGCTCTTACTTGTGATCGCATATCCTTGGAGTTGGTTGATCAACTTCCCCTATGGGACGTTAAGCTGGCAACCAAGGAACCAGATACGGTCAAGGTAACCCGGCGATTAGATGAAAAACTCAAGCAGGTTCCCTTATTCCCAGACCTGTCTAGAATCATTCGGATTGGGTCAGAGCTAGACGATAAATAGGAACATGCGCTCATTACTTTTCTCTGAGCTAACGCAGATGTGTTTGTGTGGAAACCATCTGATATGCCCGGACTCCCATGGGAAGTGATCAAGCACAGGCTAGCAATTCAGCCTGGACAACGACCAATAAAGCAAAAGCTTCGATGCTTTGCTCGTGAGCGACAAGAAGCTATTCATTCGGAGTTAAATAAACTCTAGGAGGATGGTTTCATTTGCGAGGTTGACCATCCCGAATGACTCGCGAACCAGATACGGTCAAGGTAACCCCGCGACCAGATGAAAAACTCAAGCAGGTTCCCTTATTCCCAGACGACCTGTCTAGAACCATTCGGATTGGGTCAGAGCCGGACGATAAATAGGAACTTGCGCTCATTAATTTCCTCTGAGCTAACGCAGATGTGTTTGCGTGGAAACTATCCGATATGCCCAGAGTCCCAAGGGAAGTGATTGATCACAGGCTAGCAATTCGACCTGGACAGCAACCAATAAAGCAAAAAGCTTCGATGCTTTGCTCCTGAGCGACAAGAAGCTATTCGTTCGGAGTTAAATAAACTCCAGGAGGATGGTTTCATTCGCGAGGTTGACCATCCTGAATGGTTTGCTAACCTGGTAATGGTCCTGAAATCTAATGGTAAGTGGCGCATGTGCGTCGATTATACCAGTCTTAATAATGCCTATCTGAAGGATGATTTTTCCCTTCCCCACATTGATCAGTTGGTTGATTCAACATGTTGGGGGAAATCTCCGCGAGACTAAGCCCAGGTAAGTTGCGCCTTTCGCCCGGGGACGTGGCCTCTGGTGCCTGCCCCGGGTGCCGCCATTCCCGGGGACAAGGCCCCCGGTCTTGTCCCGGGCGCCGCCTTTCGTCCGGGGACGTGGCCTCCGGTGCCTGCCCCGGGCGCGGGCATTCGCCCGGGGACGTGGCCTCCGGTACTTGCCCCGGGCGCGGCCTTCTGTCCGGGGACGTGGCCTCCGGTGCCTGCCCGGGCGCGGCCATTCGCCCGGGGACGTGGCCTCCGGTGCCTGCCCCTGGCACCGCCTTTCGTCCGGGGACTTGGCCTCCGGTGCCTGCCCCGGGTGCCGCCTTTGGCCTGGGGACCTGGCCTCCGGTGCTTGCTCCGGGCGCCGCCATTTGTCCGGGGATGTGGCCTCCGGTGCCTACCCCGGGCGCCGCCATTCGCCCCCGAGCGTCGCCTTTGGCCCGGGGACCTGGCCTCCGGTGCCGGTCCCAGGCGCTGCCTTTCGCCCGGGGACATGGCCTCCGGTGCCTGCCCCGGGCGCGGCCATTTGCCCGGGGACTTGGCCTCCGGTGCCTGCCCGGGCGCCGCCTTTCATCTGGGGACCTGGCCTCCGGTGCCTACCCCGGGCGCCGCCTTTGGCCCGGGGACGTGGCCTCCAGTGCCTGCCCAGGGCGCCGCCTTTCGTCCGGGAACGTGGCCTCCGGTGCCTACCCGGGCGCCGCCATTCGTCCGGGGTAGTTTAGTCTTTTTGTTTCTTTTGGGGCTATAAATAGCCCTTGTACCCCCTGTTGTAAAAACAAGTCATTCATTATTGCTAGAATAGCCAAACTCACAGGTGTGCTCCGGAAGCCTCTCCCCGAGAGAGCCTCCCCAGCCGACTCCGGTCGGGAGCACGCCGACAGGACTAGGGCCCCCACCGGGACCCGAACCTGTATAAATCCTCGTGTCACTTGTTGTGTTTGTCCGGCGGGGGAGGACTGGTCGCCCGGTCAGCGTGCGTCGCGTTTTCTTCGCTACGATCGTCCACAAAACCTGTTGGGGTATTCGCAATACCACGACACAATAGTGGGTTGCGAACTGATGAGATTCCTAGATGCTTACTCAGGGTACCATAAAATTAGCATGGCAGAAGTAGATGAATAGAAAACTGCCTTCATCACACTATTTGGCACCTACTACTACGTCAAAATACCATTTGGGCTCAAGAATGCTGGTTCCACGTATCAGCGCTTGATGTAGAAGACCTTTATATCTAAATTAGGGCATAATTTAGAAGCTTACATTGATGATCTGGTTGTAAAGACCTTACAAAGCTCTAGTCATGTAAATGATCTCAATGAGACTTTCTGTAATTTGAATAAACATGGAATCAAGTTGAATCCTGAAAAGTTCACTTTTAGAGTTTCTTCTAGTAAACTTTTAAGTTTCCTTGTTTGTTCAAGAGGTATTGAGGTTTGTCGTGGTATTGCGAATACCCCGGCAGGTTTTGTGAATGATCCTAGAGAAGAAAACGCGACGCGGGCTGACCGGTCCTCCCCCGCCGGACAAACACAATAAAAGACACGAGGATTTATACAGGTTGGGTCCCAGTGGGGGCCCTAGTCCTGTCGGCGTGCTCCCGACCGAAGTCGGCTGGGGAGGCTCTCTCGGGGGAGGGGCTTCCGGAGCACACCTGTGAGTTTAGCTATTCCAATAACAATGAATCACTCGTCTTATAACATAGGGGTACAAGGGCTATTTATAGCCCCAAAAAGAAGCGAAAAGACTAAACTACCCCGGACGCTACCGTCGGATTGCGGGGTAGCGACGTCCTTCTACCGGTCAGGCGCCTTGGATGCTTGACAGGTGGTCGCTGAATGGGCGGTCGAACTCGGTGCCTTCGATATCCATTTCACGCCCTGCACGGCGGTTAAGTCTCAGGTCTTGGCCGACTTCGTGGTCGAATGGACCAACCCTGAGCCACCCGTGCAGGTGCCCGAGGAATTGGAGTGCCCCGATCACTGGACAATGTACTTTGATGGCTCCCGTAGTTTTCAACACTCGGGGGCTGGAGTGGTCTTAGTTACGCCTCAGGGCGAACAGCTTAAGTATGTCATTCAACTACACTTTGTTGCGACCAACAACGCGGCAGAGTATGAAGGTCTTCTTGCAGGGCTCCGGGCAGCAAAATTCCTCGGAGTCCGTCGGTTAGTGGTGAGGGGAGACTCACAGCTAGTCGTAAACCAGGTAAACAAGGAGTACAGCACCTCCGATGAGACAATGGCTCATTACTTGGGGGAAGTGAGGAGATTGGAAAAACACTTCAGTCATTTCGAAGTCCAATACATCCCGCGAAAGGACAACATTCTCGAGACCAATTATCCAAAATTGAGTCCTCACGCACATCCGCTCCGGCAGGAGTGTTCATTGAACACTTGGACCGTCCTTCGATCATGACTTCGGTCGAGGATGATCCGGTAATAGCCTGCGTTACCAACCTCGGTCAGGAACAGGATTGGACTCACCCATTGAGAGTCTATCTTGAACATGGGACCCTACCCGAGGACGAAACCGAAAGCAATCGGTTAATTCGAAAAGCACGTCTGTACAAGCTCATAGATGGGATTCTGTACAGAAAGGGTACTCAAGGAGAATTCATGCGTTGTATATCTCAGGAGGAAGGAACATCCCTCTTGAAGGAAATACATGACGGTGTATGCGGTGCGCACGCGTCATATCGAATACTGGTCGGAAAAACTTTTCGACAAGGATTCTACTGGCCTTCGGCACTCGATGATGCCAAGCATATGGTCAAGATGTGTCCTATGCCACAAGCGGTCAACGGGTACAAGTTTCTGTTTGTAGCCATTGACACGTTTACAAAGTGCATTGAGGCCGAACCGGTACGAAATATTACCGCCTCAGCAACACAGAAATTCTTTCCTCTTAGGGCCCTTCCCCCCAGCGCCCGGAGGATACAAGTATGCGGTAGTCGCGGTCGACTACTTTACAAAGTGGGTTGAGGCGGAGCCCTTGACTAGCATCACCTCCCGGGCCGTTCAGCGGTTTTTCTGGAAAAACGTCGTTTGTCGTTTTGGTGTCCCCCGTGTCGACGATTCGGACTCGGAGTCCTCAGCCGAACTTATGCAGAATTTGTAATAGTGAGACCTTTCAAGATGACCCTTCGGGAAGGTATGCTGAACAATGGTGAACAGGAGCACAGAGAATTTAGACAGGTTCGGGCCCTCGATGGTGGGAGTAAAAGCCCTACGTCCTGTTGAGATTTCACTAAGTGTGGTAAAATGTTTACAAATGGAAGGAAAAGTCCTCACAGGCAAGGATTTTTCCTATAAAAGTGTACAAAGATAAGCTAAAGAAGACTTAAAAATGCTATATGAGGTGTGCCGTAGACTTGGCTAACTTGGATCCTCCTTTGATTGATACTTCATGCCATCCTTTTAAACTGCTTGAAAGGGTGCCATGTGAAGGAAACTGCATCAATCGGTTGCACGGACGGTTGGATACGGTTTTTGAAACTGCTCTTAACCTCCACGCAGGTTAAACACGTGTTATTCATAAATAACTGTACGTGTTAACCTCCTGACGGTTGATTTTCCACGTGTAGGAATCTTCGGGATACCTAGAATATCCTGTCGTATGGACAACCGAATAGATAGATCCCAGGTATCCTGATCGGCAGATGTTCTGACCGCGGGATTCGGCTGACCGCGTAATATCCCGAATGTGTAGTTCGCGTATAGCCCACAAACTTCTGACCGCGCAAGGCTTACGGTCTGACCGCGTAAAGCTGCGACTTGATCGCGTAAAGCTTGTGACCTCGTGGTGATGCCTCTCAGAATAGCTTGAGTTCGCATTTCCAGACACATGTCTGGTTCGAACCTGTCTTGAACCAGAAGTTTATTAGAAGTGACCCGGGTGTCAATCCTCGTCACCCCGGGAAATCACCGTGGACAACGGGACTCCATTCGACTCGGCTTATTTCCGGGAATTCTGCGAAGGCCTGGGGATCGTCATCCACTTCGCCTCAGTGGCCCATCCTCAAAGCAACGGGGCCATCGAGAGAGTCAACGGTGTAATCCTACAGGGATTACGCCGGAGACTCGAGCAAACCGCTTCCAAGCGGGGCGCGTGGGCAGAGGAGCTCCCTAGCATCCTCTGCTCGATGCGCACGACCCCGTCCCGGGCCACAGGGCGTGCTCCCTTCTCTCTGGTCTACGGGGCGGAGGCAGTCCTCCCCCCGGAGATCGGCTTCCGGTCGCTGCGGGTCGAGCTCCTGAACGGAGCCACGACCGCAGCCTACCGGGCCAACGAAGACAACCGGCGGCTGGAAATCGACCTCGTGGAGGAGGAACGCGGCCGAGCGCTCCTCCGCCACGCCATCTACGAGCGCGAGATGTCGCGCGCATACAACCAGCGCGTGCGCGAGAGAGCTTTCCGCCTTGGGGACCTTGTCCTCAAGCGCGTCACAGACCCCCAAGCCCAGGGTAAGCTCTCCCCCAAGTGGGAGGGCCCCTACAGGATCTCCGCTGTCCTAGGCTCGGGGGCCTACAAGCTCTCCAACCTTCAAGAGCAGGAGCTGAAGCACACCTGGAACTTGCGTTTACTTCGCAAGTTCTACGTCTAGCCTTACGGGCCTGTCCCCTCCCCCGGAGCGATCACGCCGGAGGGGGAGGAGGGACACTGTAGCTTCCTTTTCCCCCCCTTCGCGGTTTCGCAGGGGGGGCTTTGTATATTTTGTTAATAAATGCATAGCCTTTGTTCTTCAACTGTCTCACTGCAGGTTCTTGTTTACCGCCCCTAGCGGCGATGCCCTCCCCGCGAGGATGCCTTCCCTGTGAAGATGCCCTCCCCGAGAGGAAGCCCTCCCCGCGAGGATGCCCTCCCCGTGAGGAAGTGGGCCTTGACCCAGCAAGTCCCTCCTGTAGGGCGGCTTACGAACAGCCCTCGTGGACTGAGGGTGTAAGCGGCAACCCGGTCCCCAGCGGCCGTGGTAACGAGTCACTTTGGGAGACTAGTCCCCTACCCAAACACTCAAGACCCGTCTTCGGGCACTTCCTCCTCCGGGAGTAGACGCTCTCCTCAGCGGGACGTCTAATGGCTTTCTGGATTTTCTCCCTCCTCCGGGAGTGGACGCTCTCCCCAGCGGGACGTCCGAGGGATTTCTCAGGAGACCTTATTCCCGGCTCCCCGTTCTCACGGCGACCGGATGATTATCTCCCGAAGACCTTATTCCCGGCTCCACGTTCTCACGGCGACCGGATGATTATCTTTCGGAGACCTTATTCCCGGCTCCCCGTTCTCACGGCGACCGGACGATTGCCTTACGAAGATATGGATTTCTCGGATATATTTTCGCCCGGACATTATTCCCCGTTCCCCGTTCTCACGGAGACCGGACGAAGCCTCCCGGGAAGCTCCCCTCCGGAGGTCTTATCGGCTTTTCACAAGCCCCTTCCGCGCCTTGTTCTCGGTTCCCCGTTCTGACGACGGCCGGATGAACCTCTCCCGGAAGGTCCCTCCCTCGGAAACCCCGTTTTTACAATTTTCTAACTTAGAAAAATATTTCTCCTACAGGTTATGTTCCCCCCGGGGACCCTGTTACCCCCACAGCGCGCGGAGGTCTCCTCCGGCCCGCTGTGGGCGGGGGGGGGGACAGGGGGCCCCCGGGTGACCCACGAGCAAACATAGCTCATTCTTTTGAAGATGAGCCCCACAAGACCAGCCAAGAAGAAAAGACAAAGCAAGCAACAAAAGAAAGGCAGCTTTATTTATTGAGAGATTTGGAGGACATCTTCCCCCTCCGGTGGGTTTCGGAAATGATACAACCCGGGTCCTAACCCGGGGGATTTCCTACAAGCCTAAGGCCCCTACGCCTAAAGCTCCCGGAGACGCTCCCTCAGCTCCCGGGCCAAGTCCCGGTACAGCGCCCGGACGCGACGCTGAGAGTCCCGAAGTACATCTTCGGGCCAAAACTCGTACCCCGCCGGTGGAAGTATCCGGAGGGGTGGTACCACCCGGGCCTCCGGACGCGGGGGAGATAGTTCGGCATGGCTATTGTCGAAATTGTCCAAGTGCCACTCCGGGCGCCACCTCAACCGGACAGGCTCCCGGGCAGTACCCCCGTCGCGCTCCCCGGAGACAAGGCTCAGCAAAATCAAAGCCGCTTGGGCGTCCCCCGGAGAGCCTCTCCCGGACCGTTGCCCGGGAATAACCCCCCGGGTACCCTGGTAACATTTCATTGCAAAGACTTAGAAAATTTGAAATATATTCCATTGCAAAATGATTTTTGTACAAGTGCCCGGGGCTTCTCCTAAGAAGCTACCGGAACCAAAATGTCTAACAAAATGAAAAGGAGTCCTAGCTAAAGACCCGGGGGGAGGCTCATACTTTAACATTGGGGTCCTCCCCCCGGGGAGCTTCCTCCGAGTCCGGGGCAGGGGCATCCGCGGCCGGAGGCGCCGGTGTCGGGAACCTCGTCCGGATGATCCGGTCGTAGAATCCCTCTGCCAGCAACTCCACCTCCCGGCGCGTTGGCTCGAAGGCCTCCGGGAAGCTCCGGGGGATGCGCCCCCCGATCGCCCGGGCGCCGACCCCCCGGTAGTCAACGAGCCCCGCGGCTGCCACGATGACGGGGATTGCCCGGCCCCGTGCCCGGACGTCCGCAGCCTCCGCGAGGGTCGCCGGGGGCACCTCCGGGCCGCTCCCGGAGCCCAGGCTAACGCCAAGGCTTTCCAAGGCCGAGCGGACGGAGAGGCCCGCGTCCGACAGCGCCCGGACGCTGGAGCTCTCGAGCTCCCGGAGCGCCTTCTCCCTCACCTTGGCCTCCTCTCGGAGGTGGATGTAGGCGCCCTCCGAAAGGTGCACCTGGGCCCGGGCCCGGGACAGCTCATCAAGAGCTTCGTCCCGCTCCCGGAGGGCCGCCTCCCGCTGCTCCACGCAAGCCGCGGCCCGGATCTCCGCCTCCTTGAGCAGCCGGGTGACCCGCTGCTCAAGGCCCCAGGTAACAGTCGCTACCTACAAAATACATAAAGAGTTAGAAAAATCTCAAGTGCAGGAAAAAAGCCGAAGTATTAAGAGCTCGGGTTACCTGGGCTCCGAGGGACTCGAGCCCCTCAAAACGCTCGTGGAGTGTTCCTCCTGCTACGAAGGCCTGCACCTTCCAGTTGTGCAGGCCCTCCGCGTAGCGGGCCACCTCCCCCGCGGGAAGTAGGGAGGTATCTTGCCCGGCCCTCCCGTCGCGGCTGGGAGAGGGCCCCCGGACCTCGGAATCCGGGAGCACGGCCGGCGTCGCCGGCGTCTTCGTCGACGAAGTTTCCTCCGAAGACGAAGATGAAGATTGGGCGGGGTTCTCCGCCCGGGGGGGGATCATCGGGCCTTTCCCCGCCCCAGGCCGGAGGGCCCTCGGAGCCTCCTGCTCCGGGGGGACCTCGAAGACTGAGGGGCTCGCCCCCTCCTCATCAACCGGCCAGAGGCACGGAGGCGCCGCCTCCGAAAACCTCACCTCTAGCCTCTCCGGCGCCAATGCCGCCAGGAGAGGCGAGAGGAGCGTCACGCGAATTGGCGATGGGGCGTAGTCCGCCGAATCAGACCCCGCCCCACCGACAACAACCTCCTTCCCCCGGGCCTCGACGGGGGCCTCCGGGGGCGGAGGCGTCGCCTCTGCCCGGGGCGCCGCCCGGGCATGTTCGGCTCCGGGAGCCGCGTCCCGGGCCCTCACCGGCGTCGTCGCCGGCGTCGTCGTCGGGGCGGGGGTCTTTTGCACCCGGGGCCTTTTGGGCTCCGAGCCCCCGGCCGCATCCTTCCCCCGCTTATGAGACCCGGGGGTGGGAAGGGGCTTCCTCTCCGGAAGCCTGAGCCCGTAGGCCTCGGCCACCAGGTTCCGGGGAGGCCCCTCCCCCACGAGGCGCACGATGCGCTCGTGTTCGTCGGCAAAGTACCTCCCCAGGAGGTGCTCCACCTTGTCCTTCGCCGCCGGATACGGGCGCACTGCAAGAGGTAAAGAGTTAGTCAATTTTCATAAAAAAATCATGTGCGAAAGTGCAGGGTACTTACGCCGTGTCACCGGCTTCACCGGAGGCCGCTGCTCCGGGTCCATGCCGATCCCCCTTCCCCCGCGTGAGAAGGGGGAAAGCCGCAGGAGCGCCAGCTCCTCCGCGGCGTCCCGCATCGAGCGGGCCTTCTTCGTCAGCACCACCTTCCCGAGGAGCTCGAACTCCTCGTCCGTCCACACCGGCGGCTTCGGTGCGGATGACCGGCAGTAGGTGGGAGGCTCCGGGGCGTAGACCACCGCCTCGTCCCGGACCCGGAGGTAGAACCACCACCGGAGCAAGTCCCCCCAGTGATCCCGGGAGGCCGCCGCCGGGTAGTCCGCCACCTGGGAGGGCAGCATTTGGACCATCACCGAGCCGAAGGGGGACTTCGGTCCTCCCTTCACCAGGTGGGAGCTCCGCGCTGCCGGTTCATAGAAGTATCGGAAGGCGCGGAGGGTGGGCTCCCGCCCGGTCACTGTCTCGTAGAGCCATATAAAAAGGCCTATACGGACGAGCGCGTTCGGGGTGAGGTGGTTAAGAGCCACCCCGTACTCTTTGAGAAACTCCCGGAGCATCGGATGCACCGGGAGCCGGAGCCCCACCTCGAGGAAGGCCTTGAAGGCCACGACCTCTCCGGGCCTGGGGCGGGGGGCTCCGTCCTTCTTCAGGGGGACCCGGATGTCCCCCTCTCCAACGACGCCCTTTTCGACCAGGGACTCCGCGTCCGAGACTGAGAACTCGGAGGCCCAGAGGAAATCCACGGGGATTTCCTCCGGGGGCACCTCCGTGGTCTTCACTCGACCTTTGGGCGCCATGAGGTCAGTTTTCTTTTTTCGGTGGCTAACTTTTCAGGAGGTTGACTAAAGCTCCCGGACGCTCGCTACCGGAGGAAGCTACCGGAAATGCTACCGGGAGAGCGCTACCGGGAGAGCTGAAGCTGGAGTTGGAAAATTTGGAATGAGCTACCGGGGCCCCCTAAGGCCCTATTTATAGAGGCTGGCCGTGATCTAGATGCGCGCCACGTGGCCCCCTCGGAGCAATCTGGACCACTGAAATTCAAACCGTGCGCGGGAAACAAAGGGATAGGCGCGTAAATCGAGACGCTGGTTCGAACCGCGCGTGCATTTATTGCGTAAACGGCGCGGCCATAAAGCGCCCGGCACAGAAACCGAAGCGTCGCCGGGGCTCCGGTGATTTTCGTCCGGAGGTTTCGCCCGGAGATTTTCCCGGTACCGTAACCATTCCCTCCGGGGGCTCAAGCTTCGTCCCCGGAGGGCATGGGGGGCTGCTGTCGGGGGAAATCTCCACGCGGTCAAGTCCAGGTAAGTTCATGGTTGCCCGGGGACAGTGGCCTCCGGTGCCTGCCCCGGGCGCCGCCTTTTAGGCGCTCGGGACCGTGCCTCCGGGGCATGGCCCGGGCGCCGCCTTTTGGCTCCCGGGACCGTGCCCCCCGGGCGGGTCCCGGGCGCCGCCATTTGCCCGGGGACAGTGGCCTCCGGTGCCTGCCCCGGGCGGCGCCATTTGGCCCCCGGGACCGTGCTCCCCGGGCGGGTCCCGGGTGCCGCCATTTGGCCCCCGGGACCGTGCCCCCCGGGCGGGTCCCGGGCGCCGCCATTTGCCCGGGGACAGTGGCCTCCGGTGCCTGCCCCGGGCGCCGCCATTTGCCCACCGGGACCGTGCCCCCCGGGCGGGTCCTGGGCGCCGCCATTTGCCCGGGGACAGTGGCCTCCGGTGCCTGCCCCGGGCGCCGCCATTTGGCCCCCGGGACCGTGCCCCTCGGGCGGGTCCCGGGCGCCGCCATTTGCCCGGGGACAGTGGCCTCCGGTGCCTGCCCCGGGCACCGCCATTTGGCCCCCGGGACCGTGCCCCCCGGGCGGGTCCCGGGCGCCGCCATTTGCCCGGGGACAGTGGCCTCCGGTGCCTGCCCCGGGCGCCGCCTTTTAGGCTCCTGGGACCGTGCCTCCGGGGTATGTCCCGGGCGCCGCCTTTTGGCTCCCGGGACCTTGCCCCCCGGGCAAGTCCCGGGGGCCGCCATTCGTCCGGTGACAGTGGCGCCCGGTGCCTGCCCCGGGCGCCGCCTTTTAGGCTCCCGGGACCCTGCTCTCCGGAAGGGGTCCCGGACGTCATCGCCCTCCTAAAAGGTAAAATCCCTGTTTGTTTATCACGTGCAGGTCACGCGAGGGACGCCTCGGGAATCAGCGACCACCTGTCAAGCATCCAAAACGTTTGACCGGAAGAAGGACGGTCCTACCCTTCAATCCGACGGTGGCTTCCGGGGTAGTTTAGGCTTTTTGCTTCTTTTTGGGGCTATAAATAGCCCTTGTACCCCTCTGTTGTAAAAGATCAACTCATTATTATTTGGAATAGCTAATCTCACAGACGTGCTCCGGAAGCCTCTCCCCCGGAGAGAGCCTCCCCAGCCGACTCCGGTCGGGAGCGCGTCGACAGGACTAGGGCCCCCACCGGGACCCGAACCTGTATAAATCCTCGTGTCTTACTTGTGTTTGTCCGGCGGGGGGGGGGGACCGGTCGCTCGGTCAACCCGCGTCGCGTAAATCCCGCTAGGATCGTCTTCAAAACCTGCCGGGGTATTCTTAATACCACGACACTTTAATTTGGAAGAAGTCAAGTAGAATTTAATAGATAAGTTCATGCTTTAATGGTCAATTTAAGATAAAAACTGAACATAAGCAATGAAAATTTTTAAGAGAACTAAGTTCAATGGATCATATCCAAAGACGTGATAGAATAGTCATCTAATTGATTAAAGATCATCTTCAAAACCAGGCATTCCAAGTGATAAATCTCTTTTTTTTATTTTTCAAATTATGATGGATGATGATTCGATGAAGACTAAGCAAATGGTTAAGTGAACACCCCCAAGATAAATCAGACATTATCCTCAATGTATAGAGAGAGATACAGATTATCGTTTGTGGTAGTGGTTCCTGGAGGTAGATGTTTTTGAAGATGTCGTGGTGAAAGAGGATGTCGTGGTCCACGTTGCTCCAATGGTGTAGTCCAAGGCGTCGCAAGTGAAAATGTTAAAAGAAAAACAAAAAAGAAAAGGAAAATAAAAAAGAAAAACTTGCGTACCATGTGGATCAACCATCGGAGTTTGGGTAACTGGGTTGCCTCCTGGCTAGCGCTGGTTTAATGTCCCGCTCGACGAAGCGTTCTCGATCGGCCGTTCAGAAATATATAGAATTGAAAGAATTGACCGAGTTCAGCTTACTTACTTGGTCTCCCACATTGTATAACTTGATACGGTGCATGTTTACTTTTAAAGTGGTGCTATTTTGTGCTCGAAGCTCTACGGCACCATACGGAAAGACCTTTTCTATCGCGTATGGCCCAGTCCATCGCAATTTCAATTTTCTTGGGAACAATTTCAACCGTGTATTGAATAATAAAATCAAATCACGTGGTTTAAACTCATGATTGAGGATCCGTTTGTCGTGCCACTTCTTCATGTTGTCTTTATAGGTCAAGGCTCTTTCGTAGGAGTTATTCTGAAGCTCCTCTAGTTCATGCAATTCACGGATTCGCCTTCGTCCAACTTCGTCGAAGTACCAATTGAGTTCTTTTAACTCCCATAATGCCCTGTGTGACAGTTCAACAGGCAAATGACAGTTCTTACCAAATATAATTTTGTAAGGCGTCATACCTAGCGGAGTCTAGAATGTAGTGCGATATGCCCAAAGGATATCTAGAAGTTTGAGTGCCCAATCTGTACGTGACAGTGCTTTAAGACTTCTACTTGTTCACTTGTTTGAGGGTGATGTGCAAGAGCAACTTTATGAATAACCCCATATTGCATCAATAATTTCCAAAATTGGTAATTAGTGAAATGCGCATCGCCATCACTAATTATTGCTAGTGGAACACCAAATCGGGGAAAGATGACTGTTTTAAAAAGTTTAATCACATGTTTTGACTCATTTGTTGATGTTGCAACGGCTCTACTCACTTTGAAACATAATCAACCGCAACCAAGATATAGGAGTTGCCCATAGAAGATGGAAAACGCCCCATATAATCTACCCCCTATACATCAAAGAGTTCAATTTCAAGAATATTTGTTAAGAGCATTTCATGTCTTTTACTCAAATTTTCAGAACATTGGCAAGAATCAAATTTTTTTACAAAACTATAAGCATCTTTAAATAAAGAAGGCCAAAACAAACCTGATTGCAATACCTTTGCCACTTTTTTCGAAGCTCCTGTGTGTCCGCCACATGAAGATGAATGACAATGTTCAGGAACGCTTTGGATCTCGTGGTCGGGCACACATCGTCGATAGATGTTGTCAACTCCCTTTTTGAAAAGATTCGGATCGTCCCAGTAGTAGTGCCGAATGTTGTGTAGGAAGCGGTTCCATTGTCTATGTGTCAACCCTGGAGGAAGTTCATGGTTATATAAATAATTTGCATAATCAACATACTAGGATTCTTGCTGAATCAAGTAAGGGTGCTCGTCGGGTAAAGCATCATTGATTGGAACGTCGGCGATGTCAGTTAAGAGTTGCGAAAGATGATCGGCGACGATGTTCTATGCACCTTTCTTATCTTTGATCTCCAAATCAAATTCCTACAGTAGTAAGATCCATCGTGCAAGGCATGGCTTGGTTTCTGTCTTGGTCAAAAGGTACTTAAGAGCAGCATGATTAGTATGCATAATAACTTTTGAACCAATTAAATATGGACAAAATTTATCAAGGGCATAAACTACAGCAAGCAATTTGTTTTCAGTCGTAGTGTAATTACTTTGAGCTCCATCCAAAGTTTTGCTTACGTAGTATATAGCATGTCAAACTTTATTTGTTCTTTGCCCTAGAGCAGTGCCAAGTGCATAATCACTAGCATCATACATCAATTCAAATGGTTCATTCCAATTTGGAGGTTGTATGATGGGAGCAGTGGTTAATGGAAGTTTCAATTGATTAAAGGCATCAAGACAATTTTCATCAAAATCAAAAGGCACATCTTTACCAAGCAAATGAGTGCGAGGTTTAGCAGTTTTGGAAAAATCTTTAATGAAACGATGGTAAAAACTTGCATGTCCCAAGAAACTGTGTATGCCCTTCACATTCGTTGGTGGTGGAAGCCTTGCTGTTACGTCTATTTTTTCTTTGTCGACTTCAATCCCTCGTTAAGAAATCATGCGGCCAAGTACCACGCCTTCCTGAACCATGAATTGGCACTTTTCCCAATTTAGCACTAGATTAACTCTTCACACCGAAAGGACATGTAAACGTCGTCTTATCTTGATTATTGGGATGAACTGGGATTTGAAAGAATCCCGAATACCCGTCAAGAAAACAAAAATATGCATGTTTGGCCAATCTTTCCTACATTTGATCAATGAAAGGTAATGGAAAGTGATCCCTAGTGGCGCTATTCAATTTACGATATTTAATGCACATGCGCCATCCAATAACAAGTATAGTAGGGATCAACTCATTGTTAGCAATCTTAATCACAGTCATACCTCCTTTCTTTGGAACCATATGAACAGGACTAACCCAATTACTATCAGAAATAGGATAAATGATACCCACATCTAATAGTTTAGAAATTTCAGCTTTTACAGTTTCCTTCAAGTTTGGGTTTAGTCTTCGTTGACGCTCAACAGAGGTTTTAGTTTCTCCAACTAGAGAGATTCTATGCATGAAAATTTCAGGGCATTACCCTTTGATATCATCAATTGAATAACCAAGAGCATTGTGATGCACATGAAGTAAGAAATCAATTTTTCTAGTTGCAAATTGGTCAAGTTTGTATTAACAATGACAGGTTGCATCTCATCATCATCCAAGAATGTAACACGCTAGTTTTGGGGTGAAAATTCTTTTTCATAAAAAGTCATGCATGCATATGTCTTTCCAAGATCAACAAAATCAGCCCAGACTTATTTTATCCTAAGCCCTAAAATGTCAAAATCTTCCCTGTGAATCCAAATCAAGATCTGACTTTCCATATTTAACCTACTATTTATCCTGAGAATAAAAGCCTTCAGAAGCCAAATCCAATTCGATCTCTAACTTCTAGATTTGTCAATCCTTTCTATTTTCAAAAACAGAAATTAATTAAGTAATCTAATTACCCTAAATACTCTGAACTCTGATTTAATCAAATATTGACCTAATTAAGACCAAATTATTCTTGGATTATGATCAAGGGTATGCCAATACCTTAATCTAAAAAGTTGGCTGTCAAATTCTATCATTAAGACCATTTTCACAAATCAGTCCAAGAAGTATCACAGTTCAGTCCTTTCCAGAAGACTGAAAAGGCTAAAAGCTACAAACCAGCTCCAAATTCAAATCTATTTCAGGGAACACCTCCCAAATGCTATTCAATACAAAATCTTCTTCTATGAGGATATCAAAATCTTATCCTAAATCCCAGAATTTAAATTTTGATAAAATTCAGATTTCAAATACCCTAAATTACTCTGTTTTGGTTTTATCCGAAAACTATTCAAATGTTCCAAATCTTATCTTCTATCTTTGCCAAATCATTTTCTGAATAAAGTTTGCCAGATTAGAGAAATCAGATTCAGCCCTAACCATCTAAATCTCTGGATTTGCAAATCAGTCCAAAGCCAAAAATCAAAAATTTCAATTGGGTCCAAACCCATGTTTCGACCAGCAGTGCCAGTGCAGCTTCGACCAGCGACCACAGCTTCACCGTGTTTTCCTCACCGCCGGCCAAGCTTTGCCTTCGCTTGTGCCCGTGCTCGTTTGTACTTTCATGTGCGCAAGTGTCTGCGCCTAAGCCGTCGCTGTGGCAACACCAGCGACCAGCAACCACGCGCGCAACCACACTCCAGCAGCAGCAGCTCTTTGTTAGGAGCTTCACGCCATGCCTTGCCAGCCTTGTCGCCTCCGCTTTGCACCGGCCAACGCCAAGTCCCGATGAACTGACCAAATGAGCAGTTGTAGAGTCGCCTGCTCGCCGACCCATCGTTGCCATTGTTTGCTTCGACCAGTGCTTTGTCACCGCTGTTTCTTCTGCGCCCGACCAATTTCTTTTCCCAGCACAAACTTTGTAGCTGCTCCCTCCTCGCAAGCCCCGTCCTTGGCCTATTTAAACACCCTTCGCCATGTGCAACCTGTACTCCACCAGAAAATCGACTAAGTCCCAAATTTCTTTGTCTTCGTCTTCTTCTCCAGCAAGCCGCCGAGGAGGAGCACGGTGCCAGCTCGATCTGCTACGCCATTCTTCAAATTGATTCGACCAGTGAGTACCTCCGTCCTTCCTCTCTGTTCTGTAGCGTTTGATTGAACTCCGGTGGACCCTAACGCCGGTGATCGCCTGATTTTGGATTTGCCCTGTTCTGGCAATTGAACCCTTTCCAGCAGATTTCAGTACCCCTCTTAGTAGAACCAAATGATCACCAGAGCCTTTGGAGCAAGCCTACTGAACAAGAATTTAAAATTAGCCAGTGGTTGAGAGTTTCTTGTTTTTCATGTGCCGCCGTGAACGCCTCACATCGCCGATGAGCTCCACCCCACTTTCGACCAAACCAGCTGCACCAAAACACTCCTTGTATCCCGTAGACGGTGTAGTTGAGCCTAATTCTCCAGCACTGCTTTGTAGCAGTTGCGGCCTCTTCGCTGTCTTCTTCAACTCTGGTGTCAGCACCGACGAGCCCCAAACCTGCACTGTAGCCAAATCGCTCGCTCCAGCACCATCTGTGCAATCCTAGGAGCATAAGCCCTCATTCAATTTCATGATTCTTTAACCCTAGCTCGCTATCACCGTAGCTCACCTTGTTTCTGAAAGCCGATGACTTTGATCTTGTCGTTTGCCGTCATCTCACCGCCATTGTTCAATCCACTTTGTCCAGTAGATTTGCCTTGACCTCTTGAGTTTATCTCTCCACTACATCGACCTTTGGTTCTACACAAAATCCCAAGTTATTGTTGCGCTGAGATTATGTCCAGTAGATATGCCTTGCCGTGTCGCCACCGTGGTTCTTCGTCGCCGTTCGTCGCCGTCCGGCCACTCCAGTGATCGAAATCACCACCATTGGATTCCTGTTGCTTTCTCCTATCTCCTAGACATAGTTGGCGAAGCAATCGAAGCCCTAAATCGATCAATGCTTAAGCCCTAATTTTTGATAGTGCACAGACATTCAGTTCACTGCGCACAAGGGTCTTTTGCTAATTCCTTGAACTTCTGGACTTTTTTGTGAAAACCTTTTGGCAAACAGATGCCTTGTTCAATTATGCACCTAATACCTTGATCCAAATCTGTTTTGTCCACTGGAAATCTCCTTGTCGTAGTATTGCGCATACCACGGTAGGTTTTGGAGAAGATCCTAGCTAACGAACAACGACGCGAGCTGACCACGTTAGCGGTCACCTCCCGTCAGGCAAGCACAGAGAGTGACAAGAGGATTTATACAGGTTCAGGTCTCAGTGGAGACCCTAGTCCTGTCGACGTGCTCCCGACTTGAGTCGGCTGGGGGAGTTCTCTCGTGGGGAGAGTGCTCAAAAAGCACGGCTATTGGTTTGTTGTGTATTGATGCAAATGAATTGTCCTTGGTTACAAAAGAGGGGTACAAGGGCATGTATAGGCCCAAAAGAAGCAAAAAAGACCTAACTACCCCGGTCACAGCCGTTGGATCGGAGGGTACCGACATCATTCCACCGGCTGAGGGGCTTGGATGCTTGACAAGTGTCCTTGCTAGTTCCCTAGGCGCTCCTTACGTGATCCCCACATGACCCTGCGCAGGAGGCACTTGCGGCCTCCGCGCGGAACGGGTCACTGGGGGCTCTTGTCCAAGGGCCAATGGTGGCGCCCGGGATTGAGCCACCGGGCCAATGGCGGCGCCCGAGACAGGACCACCGGGGGCCTTCGCCACAAGGCAAATGGTGGCGCCCGAGACCGGGCCGTCGGGGGCCTTTGCCATCGGGCAGATGGCGGCGCCCGGGACCGAGCCATCGGGGCCCATGGTCACTGGGAAAATGACGGCGCCAGGGGAGGCCACTAGGGGACCTTGTCCCCGGGCCAAAGGCGGCGCCCGGGACAGGACCACCAGGCAGATGGTGGCGCCCGAGACCGGGCCACCGGGGGGCCATGGTCATCGGGCAGATGGCGTGCCCGGGACTGGGCCATCAAGCGCCTTTGCTACCGGGTAGATGGCGGCGCCCGGGACCGCGCCACCGGGGGCCATGGTCACCGGGCAAATGACGGCCCCCGGGGTGGGGCTACCGGTGGCCCTTGTCCCCGGGCTGAAGGCAGCATGCGGGACAGGACCACCGGGGCCGTTTGCCACCTGGCAGATGGCGGCGCCTGGACCGGGCCACCAGGGGCCTTTGCCACTGGGCAGATGGCGAAGCCTAGGACTGAGCCACCGGGGGTCATGGTCACCGGGCACATGGCGGCGTCTGGGACGTGGTCACCTGGACCGGTTGGGCAGAGATTTCCCCCAACAGCAGGCCCCCATGTACTTCGGGGACACGTCCTAAGTCCTCGGAGGAAATGGTCTTCGTTACCGGGAGCATCTTCCCCGGAGGGAACCTTCGGCACCTTTGCAACGCTTCGGTTCTCGTGCCACACACTTATGGTGGTGCTGCCGATCATCATGACGCCGCATGCCTCGATTGGCGCGCGCCGTCAGCCATAATGGCCTCGCGCGGTTCAAACCACCTGCGCGTCGTTTCCCATGCGCGGCCCTTCGATTTGCGCCCATCATTGAAAATGGATGATTCGGATTGATCCTGAGCGCCCATGTGGCGCCCATTGGGGCCGCGTGTGGGCTCTAAATAGGGCCTCGAGGGGCCCAGAGAGGGCACATTTGAAACTCTAAGTTTCAAACTTCCCACTGGCGCTCTAATCTCTCTCGGCCGCCCTCTCCCAGCAACCTATCCCTCGGAACATAGCTCCCCAGTAGCTTAACCCACCGGAAACCTAAATGGCTCCAAAGGGCCGCGCCAAAGCCCCTGATGTGCCCCCGGAGGAGGTCACCGCAGACCTTCTTTGGGCTTCCGAGTTCACGTAGGGGGACTTGGAGTCCCTCGTGGATCGGGGGGTCATCGCGGATGGGGACGTCCGGATCCCCCCAAAGAAGGAGACTGTGCCTCGCCCCTGGCCCGGAGAGGTGGTCGTCTTCGAGGCTTTCCTCGAGGCCGGCCTCCGACTCCCGGTGCACCCGTTGCTCCGGGAGTACAGGGTTGCGCTCAACCACTTGACTCCCAACGCCCTCGTTCGGATGGGCCTCTTCATCTGGCTATGCGAGACGGCCACCGGACGGGAGCCGACGCTTCGGCTGCTCCGGTACTTCTACAAGCTGTAACACCCCTGTTTTTGCTAAACCCTAAAATAGCCAAAATCCACATCCGGACCCCAAAACCTAATCTGCTTCAGCCATTCCCTTCTAAATGCTGTTCAGAGCATTTTTCCCTTCGGGACCATCTCCAAAATCTCACCCTAAAGCTGAGTTTCAAGCCTTGCCATTCTAAAACCCTAATTACCCTATTTTACCCTAAACCGTTTTCCCCAATTGTGTCGAAACTCTTCAGATCTTGCCTGATCTTACCAAACTCTGGCCAGATAAGTTCTAATAATCTTTTGCAACTTACCTGCGAAATCAGATTTCAGATCGGACCCTTAGATCTCCAGATTTGCAATCAAGTCCATTCCCTACTCAACTTTTCATCGCAGATCAGTCCCTGGAGCAAGATTTGAAATTGCAAATTAGCCCGGGCCTTCTTTTAGCCCCTGTGCCGTTCGACCACACCCCGTTCGCCGTTGCCTCGCCGCAGAGCTCGCCGCCGGCCATCCTTTCTGGTCGCCGCACTCGTAATCGGTTGAGCCACCCCGCGCGCACGTGCCAGCACAGTGGCATCGCCTCGCCCAGCGGATAAACGGCCGCGCTCCCGAGCCTCGTTTTCGCGCGCGCTCCCATTGCCGTGGCATTGCATGCGTGTACGTGTCGATTGCCGGAGCTACGTTGTCGCCTCCGCATCTGCGCCTTCCCGGACGAAGTTCCAAGACGCCTTGGCATCGCTGGCAAAGCTGCAGCACCGCCTGAGCGCAATCACATCGCCGGACACCGCTGTCGCAACTGCACCCGGCCGGTCTCGTCCCCGGCACAAGTTCTCTCGCCGTTCCCCCTCGCAAGTTCCGCCTCGTCGCCTATTTAAACCCCCTTCAGCGCTGGGAAGAAGTGCAACGCCAGGACTTAGCCAAATTCCCAGTCCTTCACTGTTTCCCTTTCTTCTCCGGCGAGCTGTTTCTGGAGCCACCGTCGCCAGAGCAAACCATAGCCCATCTCTCCAATCCAGGTTCACCAGTAAGTTCCCCACACCCATCTTCCCGTGCCCAAGCAACCAATCGCACCGGATCGATCCCCATCGCCGGTGATCGCCGGAAAGGCCCAATTGCCCTGTTTCCCCAATGCTAGCCATTTCATCCCGAATTAGCTCTCGTCCCAGTAGTAGAAATTGATCCTTAGCCATTTCTTAGCAAGCCTGTTGAATCAGGATCCCCAATTGAACTCAAATCGAAGAAACCCCAGTTTGGAACCTCGGCCGTTCGCCGGACTTCGGCGCCAAGCTTCTCCGGTCAACCTCCAACCAAATTGACTGCACCAGTAGCTTCTAAACTCCACCCTTTCACTCCCTGAGCAAAGAATCAAGTTCAATCGCCTTGTAGCAAAAATCCCCAATCTCCAGTGTCGTCTTCTCCAGCGCCGGTCGCCGGAATTTGTTCCCGGCCGATCCAGCCGACACCACCTTGTCCCTTAGCTTCGCCTCACCTCCCTGAGCAATATTGTCCACTAGCTCGACACCTGGATCTGCCTAGATTGTGAGTTATGCCTATGCCAAGATCACTGTTCAGTAACTCAGTTCATGTCCAGGTCACCGTAGTTCATCGCCGGATTTGGCCACCCTCCGGCCACTTTCAGCCCTTGTGCCTGTTGAGCATATTGTTCCTGTTAGTAATGCCTACCTCCCAGACAAAGTGGTGCATCAATTGGAGCCCTGGATCAAAAGTTAAGCCATGCCCTAGTTTCTGGCCATGTCCAGCACTGTGTCAGTACATGTCAGCCACTGGCATTAGCTTTGTTTGACCCCTTCTGGTTGAGCAATTGAAATGCCACCTTGTCCCTTAGATTCCTGGAGTTGAGATCTACAACTTTCTCTACTATCACTTCTCCAGAAAACCATCCTAAGACTAGTTTCCAGTTATGCCAAAGCTATGAACTGAATGTCGACCCCTCGACGTTCAATCCTTTTTAGCCGTTTCTTCGACCAGAGCCCTTGTGACCTTGCCCTAACTTTTTCCCCTGCATGCATGACTTATTTACTTAATACTTTCTATAGAAACTATTTTCAGTATGCTTATGTGGTATGTGTTTGTGTGTTAATTGTTTGCCGCAGAGTCAGAAGCGGAAGGAACGGAAGAAGTCTTTGAAGAGCCGTCTGAGTTTTTAGACCCAACATTGCAAGGCAAGCCTCATTCCTTTGATCATGTCTCACCCAATATTTTCATATGAAGTATATTCACTGCTTCTTACTATGCATGCTTAATTGAAATACAAGTTATGTTTGAATGACATGAGTAGATATTACCTAATGGATCATGAAACCCTTTTTGTTAGTGAACCTTCGTGTATATATGCTCTTGTCACCCTAGGACTCATATATTGAATATCCACATCAAACTTGAAATGGTCAAATGCATGAGAAGTTATAATGAGAACCGTTTTGACAAGAAAAATGATAAAAGGGATCAGTAGTGAGGATTGGATTGTATGGAGAGGGTGCGGTGCGCACCAGGGTATGTGAATGTTCCTCACTATTGGTTCATAAGGACGAGAACCTTGTGCTGTGTCTCTATACGAATTGTAAACGTACCAACCACTTGCCTGGTATGGGACAGGCACAACTCAGTAGCTTTTTGGTATTAGCAGTTCCCTGCATGGTTTGACGATCTAGTTTCTCGCGTGGAAACTGGAAGGCCAAGGTTCGGCCATGAGTGATGTGAGTCAGAAAAATGATGAGAGAAAAAGGCGTAAATGAAGGAAGGCGCCCTAGACCTGATTAAGCCGTGAGCGGCTGTAATCTTAAATGGTCGTATGTCTCGCGTGGACATAGACCAAGGCTATGTGTCCTGAGGGAACATAGACCAGAGAGGCTAGGAAGTAAGGCAGTGGGTAAGACCCACAACGGTACTTGAGACTTAATTGTCTATTTACCGGGCAGGGATACTGTTAATACTGAACTGTAAAGCGTTGTGTGATCTCGGCCTTGTCACATGTGTATAAGTCACATGGAGCTGATCCGACTTGAAAGCCGAGTGAACCAGTGGATTTAAAAAGAGGTACACCTTTGCAAAGCGTAAAAGAAGTGTCAGATACTCTGTACTCCCAGGTTCAGGAGTCTTTTCGTAGTGGATGTTATCCATGGGTTATAGCACAAGTAATGTTTTGGAATATTTTCATAATGCGGTGAACAAAGTAGTGACTCATGGGAGACCACTACATCTAATGTTTTTATTGAAAACCTGTTATCATGACAAAGTACTGTTTTACTGAACAAATAACTTGGAAATCTATATATCTCTATCCATATGAAACTAAAGCCCTTGAATCATATGTTTCACCCTCATATAAGTACAATTACTATAATCCCCGGAATGAGTGTTGCTGAGCACCAAGTGCTCACCCTTGCAATTTACTTCCAACTGTAGAAGAGGGATTCGAGGATCCCGATTCCTTCAGTTATGAGTTCCCGGCAGAAGATGGAAGTGCCCCGGACGAGCCCACGTTCTAGAAGGATTGCGCACCAAGTCAAGTCAGATGTGGGAGGAGCCACTTCAACCCCGCTGCGGATGGAAATCAAGCTTTTTGTCGTTGCTTTGTGCTTTATGCTGTGTGTTCGGTACTTAGATACCGACTCTGGTTCTGATAAACTTGTTATTTTCTTAGCAACTCTACTTAGCGCCATTTTCGGTGCTTTGGGTATGTAATATTGGCCAAGCTGGCCCGCTACCTGTTTAATGTTATTATTATGCTTGTCTGGTTTGGAGCTCATGTGTCATCCTGCTGTGTGTAACCTACCTGGGCGGTTACCAAGGTGATCCTCAAATGGGGGTCTCACACAAGCCCACGACGAAAAGCTTGTTCATGGTGAAGGGGGGGGGCGAAGTCCACATTCAGCTCCATCGTGATACAACTCCTACCGGCCTAGGTGGAGGAGTATCCGGTAGCAGCCTCCTGGGACCATTGGGGGGATTGGCTCCGGAGATGGTTCTATCTTGGAGTCTGAGACTCCAGGGTGACCTACTCCCCAGAGCCTCCCTCCTACTGCCGCTCGTCCTCCCCCAAGCCCCTGGTGTGGACCCCCAAAGAGTTGAGGCTCCTAAGTAAGATGGTGGGTGCCCGGGGAAGTTAGGTCCATGAGGGATGCCGCAGAGGAGTTGGCACTCCTCAAGCTCTCCCCCTTCTCGGATGGAAGGAGGGGGATTGGGATGTGCCCGGCGCAGCGGCCCCCACAGTAGCCGGTGATCCGACGTAAGTGTCCGGTGACCCACTCCTTAGTTTTTGGGATTTTCACTAATGCGTTTCAATTTGTAGTCCGGCCATACATGACCGCTCGGGAGAAGGCGGAGAACCTCCTCGGGAGGTACTAGGCCGACGAGCACGAGCGCGTTGTGCGCGTCATTGGGGAGGGTCCTCTCCCGACCCCCGGCTCCCACAAGAGGGGGAAGGAGACCGCCGGGGGCCCCGAGCCAAAGCGCCCCAAGGTGCAGAAGGCCCCCGGCCCAGTGACGACACTGGGCTCTACGCCCGCGAACGCCCAGGGCGCAGCCCCCGGGTCGGGGCGTGCGCAGGCACCCCCGAGGCGCAGGGCCATGCCGCCCCTCCCAGAGGAGGAGTCCCTCGAGGGGCCGGCGGGGACGAGGGAGTTCATGCACCTCCTCGAGGCCTCCAATGTGGTCGGGGGGAAGCGGGCGACTGGTGATGGGGGCGTCTGATTCGGTGAACTATGACCCCACGCCGTCCCCGGGGGACTGTGCCTCCAGTGGCTCCAGAGCCAGCGGAACCGAAGGACTTTGTTGTACGCTTCGCGGAGGCTTCCCCTCCACGCGTCGAGTGTTCGGTGGACGAGGGGGTGAGTCCCTCGGCCGGCGCGGTCCCCACGGCTGCGGGGGCCCCGCGACACGAAAAGGGGAAGGGACTCCTTATCCCTCCCCGGGGTGACACTCCCTCGGAGAGTTCGTCCTCCACCTCCTCGGAGACCGAGTCCCTGGCGACGAGGGTTGTGGCCGGGGCCACGCCGGTCCACATCACCCCCGCGGCCTTGATACCAGGCCCACCGGTGGAGAGAGACCCCTCTGCTGTCTTCGGGCGAGACTCACCGGCTGGCCGCGAGCCTCCAGATCCCGAAGGTCCAGGAGTACGTCTCGCAAGGGATGCTCATCAACCGGTGTGGTGAGCTATTTTCGCTCCACGTCCATGTAAGTTTGTTTCCGAGGAGTCCGGCTACTTTTTCCTCAAAAATTTTTCTAACTCTTGGTTTCGAATAACCTTCGCGTTTGTAGGGGGTAGCCCTCGCCCGGGGCATAGAGGAGCGCTTCGAAAGGGCGTTGAAGGAGGTGGAGGGGAAGGCCGCCGCATTCTGCGGCGAGCGGGACGAGGCGCTCCAGGAGTTGGCCTGGGTCCGGGCCCAACTCCATGCCTCGGAGAGTGTCAACGACCGCCTTCGAAGGGAGGCGAAGGCGAAGGAGGGTGCCCTTCGGCAGCTCGAGGGCTCCAGTGCCTAGGCGGTGGCAGAGGCGGGCCGCTCCGTCCGTTCGGCCCTCGAGGGGCTCGGGCTGCGCCTCGGCCCGGGAGGTTGTTCTGGCGCGGCGCCGGCCACATTTGCGGAGGCTTTGAGTTTTCTCAACGCACAAGTCTCTATGATCCCAAAGGCCGCGGATGCCCGGGCCCGGGGCTGGGCTATCCTAGTGGTGGCCGCTGCTGCGGGCCTCATGGATCTCCGGGGGACCGGCGCCCGGGAGATCAGAGGCCGGATCCTGCGAGGCTTTCCCGACTTCTTCGAACCGCAATGGCGGGAGGTGGAGGAGTTCGCGGGGGGCTTCTACGATCGGATCGTGCGGGTGCGATTTTCGGCTTGGGCGCCCCCAAGGGTGGACATCCCGGCTTTGACGGTGAGGGAAGCCTCCCGGGGGGAGGATGACAATAATCAAGTATGAGCCTCCCCCCAGGCCTTTAGGTAGGTCTTTTCTTTTGCTTAGGATTTTTGCTCCCGGTAGCTTCTTAGAGGAAGCCCCGGAGACTTATACAAAGTTCTCTTCAATGAACGAAGGATTTTTTGCTATGTCTTGACTCAATTTTGCTAAGTCTTGATTAGCTTTGAGCAGGTGTCCCAGGAGCTAACTCCAGGGAGAGGGCTCCCGAGGGTTGAGCGCTTTTGCTCTGGGAGCTCCCCGTGAGCCCGGGGGTTCGCTCCCGGCAAGGGGGAAACCCAAGTAGCCCTAGTTTTGCTAAGCCTTGCCTCCGGAGGGCGCTGCAAGGGTGCCTCCCGAGAGTCGATCCGGTTGCGATGACTTCCAGAGTGGCACCTTGACAACTTCGACAACCATCGTGCCGAGTTGTCTCCTTTGAGACAAGGATCCTGGAGGGTTCGGCCGCTTCAGATACTCCCACTGGCGGGCTATGAGTATTGGCCCGACGGCTTGCTTCGAGAGGCCCAGCGGCGCATAAGAAGCTTGTATCGAGACCTCGCCTGGGAGCTGTCGGAGGGCCTCCGGGATTATTAGGTGTAGGCGCCCCCCGGGGGGGGGGGGAGGGGGGCTGTCCCCCATTGTATTTTCCCACAGGGGTTTAACTCCCTAGGTTGAATCTTGTATTTGCCCGGCGCTTGTCAATCCACGGGACGTCTTGACCCACTGGGGGGGGGGAGTTTGTCCCCCGGTGTCATGTTGTATCGATCTCTCAGCGGGGGGGGGATGTCCCCCGGTTATATGTATCAATAAAATGAGTTTTTCCTTGGGCTTTCTTGTCTCCAAAATTTTCCAACGATAGGCACCTGTCCGGGCACCGGTCCCCCCCCACAGCGGGATGCAGCCTTGCTTCGCGCGCTGTGGGGAAGGAGCGGAGGGTCCCGGACATTAAAAATTACCGGGGGCACAGGACCCCCGGTCGAACTTCCCAGTCGAAAATATTCCGGTAGGAAATCCCCCAGGCACCGTGAGAACGGAGAGCCGGGTAAAGGGTCTCCAGGAGGAAAAATTCCAAAAATCCCCGGTAAGAAATCCCCCGGTCACCGTGAGAACGGGGAGCCTGGTAAAGGGTCTCTGGGAGGAAGAATTCTGAAAATTCCCGATAAGAAATCCCCCGGTCACCGTGAGAACGGGGAGCTGGTAAGGGGATTCCCGGCCGAAAAATTCCGAAGGATTCCAACAATCGAGATTTCCAAAGCCCTTGGAGGGGAAGCTCGCTCCCGAGGGAGGACGAGCTTGATAACCCACGAAGGGGGAAGCTCCCGGAGGAGGATGGGCCCGATGGCGGGCTTGGGTGTTTGAGGGGGGACTAGTCTCTCAAAGTGACTCACTATCATAGTTCGTGAGAACTGGGTTGCCGCTTACGCCCTCATTCCACGAGGGGTTACCGTAAGTCGCCCTATGGGAGTGGGGCTCCGATCGTAGGGACTTTTAGACTGCGATAGCCTACGTCCTCACGGGGAGGTCATCCTCACGAGGAGGGCATCCTTGTAGAGGGCATCGCCTTAGAGACGGTAAGCTAGCAATCTGTAAAAACTCATGTTGGGCAAAAAACCATTTGCATTGACAGAAATTGGAATAAAACGCCTGCCCCCACGGAACAGCGGTGGGGGAGGGAATAGTGAATACAATATCCCCCCTCGTGACCGCAGTGGGGGAGAGAGTGGCGAGCACTGCGCCATGCCTCCCCCTGCAAAATCGCGACGGGGGAGGGGAAGCCCAGAGGCTAAGTGTAGAACTTGCGGAGCAAGCCTATGTTCCAAGTATGCTTCAGCTTCTGGTCTTCGAGGTTGGAGAGCTTGTAAGTCCCCGAGCCCAGGACCGTAGAGATCCTGTAAGGGCCTTCCCACTTGGGGGAGAGTTTACCCTGGTGTCGACGATTCGGACTCGGGGTCCTGAGCCAAACTTATGCAAAATTTGTTAGTAGTGAGACCTTCAGGGTGTCCCTCCGGGAAGGTATGTAGAATTATGGAGAACTGGAGCACAGAGAAGTTTATACAGGTTCAGGCCCTCGATGGTGGGAGTAGTCCTATTGGGATTTCACTATGTGTGTAAAAGAATTACAAAGTGACGGGAAAAGATCTTCACAGGCGAAGACTTTCCCTATATTATTGTACAAAGTGAAGCCTGGAAGGCTTACAGAAGCTATCTAATCTAGGCTGTTGTCTTGGTTGTTTGATTCTTTGGGTGAGATGTGTTGTATCTCGTGATCCTTCGATCCCCTGTTTGATGCACCATGTTGCTCTTTTATACTGGTCGAAAGGGCGCCAAGTCGTAATGGCATCAAACGGTTGCTTAGATGCGGTTTAGAGAACCGCTCTTAACTTCCACGCAGGTTTAACATGTGTCGTACGTGGATAACCGCACGTATTAACCTCCTGACGGTTGTTCCTCTACGTGGAAGAATCTTCGGGATACTTGGGATATTTCTGCTACAGGATAGATTAACCCCACGTTCCCTTGTCGAAAGTGTTCTAACCGCGCGATGTTGGCTGACCGCGCAACATCTTCAGCCTTCTGTCTGCGCATAGCACACGAACTCCTGACCGCGCACTAGCTGCGGTCTGATCGCGTAAGAACTGCAACCTCGGGCTGGTGCTTCTCAGAATGACTTGAGTTTGCACTGCCGGGCACATGTCTGGCTCGAATATGTCCTGAACCAGTTGTGCATTTATTTGAACTGACTCGGGTGTCAATCCTCGTCAGCTAGCCCCCAAATTCGAAGAAAACAAATGGACGCGTTTATTTCAAATTTCAAGACATACATCGGATTTTTAACCCGACGCTTCAAATCCCCCACTTAGTGGTGCACTAAGTGTGGCGGTTGGTTCCCCGAGACAGGCTCTGGGTAATATATGACAAGTAATGATGGCGCTGTTGAAACGTTTTATAACCCGAGGTAAAATTGTAAATGCTTTAAAAATTCGAGGTGCTCGGAAGGCGAACCGTCACCCTGGCGGCTATAAATACCGAAGCCTTCGAATTACAAAGCTCTACAGCTTCTCCTCTCGGCTAAATTTTCTTTTAAAGCTACCTTCGTCCTTCTCCTCATACACTCCCCGATGGCAGACCATAACATCATCGAGATTGAGAGTGATGAAGAGGAAGTTTTCGAACAAGGACCTCAGATGCCCGAAGATCCATCTCCTTCAAGGAAGAAGCCCAAGGTTGACGAGGGATCCTCCAGCAGAACAAAGGTAGAAGACGCAGCATCGTTCTTTCTTCCTTCTGTTCCTCATGCACCTAAGAAAATCGAACTTTCATCTCCAACTTTGGAGGGATGTTCTTCTAAGTTTTCTCCATTTCATCCCAATACTCCCCATTTTTGTTTGGGTGATCGATTTTCTGGTCAGCAAGCGGTAACTACCCAACCAGATGACCCTCAACTTGGGTTGGGGAAGCAATCATATGGTGGGAAGGTTGCACTTCCACCCTCCAGTGATTATCCGCTTTTGTCGGGTGATCAACTTTCCAGGATGCATATACCAACCGGCTTCTTGCAAGGATTGGTAATTATTTCTGTCTCCCTTTGCTAGTGATTATAGTTTGTAAAACTAACACTTGTAAATGTAGGAGACAAAAATTGTTGGAGCCCCCCAGCGACCAGCCTGGCAAGACTCCCCCTCCTTTCCTCGGACAGACTCTCCAAGGGGAAAAAGAGGCCCTGGAGAAAAAGACCGAAGAGATGTCTTCGGTGATTCTGCATTTGGTAGAATGTTTTGAAAGATCCCGCGAAGAGGCACACCAGTTCCGTCGGGAGAGGGACCACGCTCAGCAACAACGAGAACTCTCCGACTTGATTAGGAACAATAGTGCATCTCTTGTTAGGGATGATGTAGATAGGCTTAGATTAGTTGCTAATTCTCTGGGGGTTGTCAGTGTAGATTCTACTGACAACAACATGTCCCTAGGAGAACTTTGCAAACTTCTTTCGGATCAGGTCAACGCTCTGGTCGCCGGTATCCCTTTTGTATGTAAAGATTGCAAGAAATAAAATTTTCTTTTTCTTCATATGAATATTCTTTACATCTTCTGTACGAAAACACGGCCATAAGTAATGTCTTTACGACCATCCATACACAGGCAAACCTCAATTTTGCGACCAGAATCGCGTTTTTATAGTAGTACCGCGACCAACACTGCTATTGCGATCAGACTTAAAGCCACGGTTAGAAATGAGGTTCGATTCGAAAGACTACCGCGATTAGAACCGAACTCGATCAGACCACCACTTCGATTATAATCGGAGCCTAGTCGATGACATGGTTCCGACTATACCGCAATCTGATCAAAACATATCCGTACGTCAAAATACTTGGTCATAGGATATTTTCATGAAAGTTTACAAGATACATGATGGAAAATGTCCTCCGAAAACCCTTGAAAAACTTTTCATGTTTTTGTATCTTCAAATCTTGAAACAAAGAAGTCCTTGTTTCAGATCCGATACTAGGAACACTTAACGGGTCCGCCAGAGATAGTATCCATTATGGGAAATGAATAAAATATTAAGTGGAACGTTTGAGTGGAACGTTACTCACAGCAGTGCAGCTCCTCGGGTCTATAAAAGGAGCAGTTAGCTTCTTGAGGAAGCCACACAGCCAAAAACCCTTTCTCAACACTTCCACCGCACAAAACCCTCATTCTTCTCAGCCTCTGTTTTCCCCAAAGTCGCCAACTTTCCTCCCGATTTCTCACAAGAAATGGCGTCCTGGAGCAGATCGGTCCACCACTCCGAGGAGAGTTTGCTGGTGTTGGAGAAGGAGGAGATCCTTCCTCTGCAGCTGCTAATCAACTGGCGGCCCGCGGAGAAAGACTAAGAAACCCCAGTCGTCGGATAGAGCGAACTGGTGGTTTTCGAGGAGTACATTCCCCGAGAGTCGGTTCCTGAAGGACATCCTCGAGCTTTACGGGTTGGAGTTGATAAACCTCCACCCGAATGCGGTCCTGATTCTGGCGGTGTTCCAGCACCTGTGTGAAGCCTACGTTGGAGTGTATCCCAGCGTGGATCTCTTCCGACGTTTCTACTATTCGGTGTGGTCGAAGAGCGCCAACGCCGCCGGATGCATTTACTTCCGGATAAGGGAGAAGAAGGAGTATCCCTTCCCACCCCTGCGAGATTCGGTGCACAGGTGGCACCAGAAATGGTTTTACTGCACCCCTCCATCTGAGAGCGAGTTGTGGTTTGAGAACTCGCGGCCAGAGAAGCCGAGCGAGTTGGACTCCCTCCCAGCGATGAATGCTGAGTTCATGAAGCACGCCGAGGTGATTCTTCACTTGGTCCAACAGGGACTAATGGCTCGCGGCATCATTCACGACTTTGTGAAGAATCGGGTCGAAGGGCTCATCCAGCTTGGGAGATCAAGTCCATGGCAGATAGCATGCTGGACTACAACGAAGGTATGTGATTTCGACACTGAAACCTCATACGTCCGTGATGTACTGTCTAATTGGCATCCTGGGAACAGTCCTACCTCCGCCTGAGGTCGAGAGGCAGACAAATTACCTCCTCAGGGCCTACAACGCTGAAGTGGAGGGCACCAAGGGATCGCCTCGCCCACAGAGCATGGTTTACGCTGGCGACGACCTCAAACAGGAGCGCCGAAAGGATGTCACCTTTCACTCAGTTCCTATTCGCAGGTCTCATGTATACTCAGCACTGACAAATTTGTCGAGATGAAATAGCTCCTGGGGAGATTCGCAGAGGCGACATTCCCAAGTGAAAACGTCGGTTCCCTGGGGAAGCCGACGGTAAAGAACGTGAAGAAGATCTCCTCGAAGCCCAGGACGAGGAATCCTGCCCCCAAGAAATCCAAGCAAACTCTTGGGAAAGGGTCTTCACGGAGCACTCCTCCTACCGCAAGAAAAACTGCGGTAAGATATCACGTACCTCCCGTTCTTCCAGGTACAAACTGGAATCATTTGTTCGTCGGACAGGGCAAGAGGAGCGAGGAGGAGGAAGACGACGTTCCCCTGATCCGCCGGAGGAGGAAAGTAGCAGATCCTCCATCCGGCGAGACTCCACCTCGTCCTGTAGAAACAGAAGCAACCACAGCGGACCTCACAGCCACCGGGAGTCCCGCGGTCGCGGGCGAGATCCCTGCTCCTGAAGCCCTAGAGGCTTCAGGGTCAGTTGCTTCTCCCTCCCTGGTCGAAGGGACCACCATGGTAAGATTTCCTCATGGTCTTATCTTCTCAATTCTTTCTGTACATGTGTTTATCGGATTTACACTTATACAGGGAGAAGAACTTCCCCCTGCGACTCCTGTGAGTCCAGGGAGGCAAATCCTCCACTCCTGCGGACAGGAGAGGAGGTGACAGAACAAGACCCCGCAACCACCGCGAGGGTCGCGGATGAAGTGCCAGTTCTGTTAGTCCAGGAGCCATCCAGGCCTTTGGGCATATCCCTGTCAACTGGACAGGTTACCCAGGTATGAATTCTTACCACTTAAGTTTTAGTCCTCCTTTATGAATATGCTTACAGGAGAACATTCATAGGGAGAAAAGGCCTTGTTTACAAAGAGGAAGACTAGGACGGACAGTGACTGTCCTCTTTCTCACGGAGAGCCTTCCCTGAAATCCCAGAAGCTGATGGGATTTCAAATAAGGTAAGAACCCCATTCGGGTTATTCTGGATCGGATTGCGGCGACTACTAACGTAATCGTCGACTCCTTTTTTCTTTGTAGGTGTAAAGAAGTAGCACCGAGCCCTTCAGCCACCCCGGGGAGGGTTGAAGTTGCTATCGGTGCCGAAGCCTCCGGTGAGGAGCGCTCTGTCCCTCTTGTCCAGGAAGTCGTCCGGACCGTGATGGATGAATCGGGCGCAAAGACCCAGTTGCAGGCAATAGAAACTGCGACTGAGGCCCAGCAGGCACATCCACCTGCTGCTCCTGTCAAGGTCATGACGGGTCCCTCGACCAGACCTCCCGCCATCCCAGAGGATATTTCATTCCGGGAGTATACAGAGGTATGATGAACATCTCTTTTGATACCTGAATTGTGCATAGGACACCACTGACATCCCTTTGTATTTTAGGAACTATCCTGTGTAACGGCCAGATTGATTGCTATGGTGGCGAGCATTGAGGCCATACAAAAAGAGAGAGACTGCTTGGCAAGTAAGGATAAATGCCCTCCAATTTGTATAGATACAAATTCGTTATGACAACTATCTTTTCTGTCAGAGGGAGGTTGCTTCTCTAAAGAGGGACTTGGCTGCTAACAAGCTCAGGTCGATCTCCATGGTTTCGAAGCAAGAGGTCGAGCTTAATGACTTGCGGTCACGGCTCTCTGGTAAGTCGATTCCCGATTAGGAAGACTTGACTTCATAGTTTAGACTGTCAGTAACAATCTTCTTACTGCAGCGCAAGCAAGTCAAATAAAACGGCTTGATCATGACAAGGCGGTCCTCCAGCTCTCCATTAACTCTACCCGCAAGGCAAACAGAGACCTGAGCCAATCCATCTTCGAAAAGCTAAAGATGGTGGCCGGTCTCCTGAGGGCTGATGTGGTCGAGACCACAAAGGATGACCTCAGTTCGAGCGATTGGTCCACACTGGTCGTGGCCCAGGTGGAGTCACTTCTCGAGTATCTTCCTGAAGATACACGGCGACGGCAAGAGGCGATCAAAACCAGGGTTCGGTTAGCAGCCTCCGCCTTTCTCTGCCGGTTTCGTCTCCACCACGGCCAAAATATGGATCTGAATCCACTGGTGGGACCGGTAGAGATCGAGAGTGAAGAACAACTGGAGGCGATCATGGAGGAGGTCAATCCCCTTGTAGATAGACTCCTAACCGAGCTCAGGATTGTGTAACCCCCACAATTGTATAGATATAGACCATAGAAGGCAATGCATGTACTTTGAAAGAAAGTATACATATATATATATATATATATATATATATTTGTTGTTTCATATTATAAGCATATCCCCCTAGCCCCCCCGTGATTATAGATACTGAAAGCTTAGCATTATAAACACAGGAGAAATACGAGTGTAAAGACCACGGGTATGCGATCAAACCAACAATTACGATCAATGTAACGTCCAACCTTCTTGCAAACTGGCAGCCACTCAGGCGACCATGGACATACTAGCAAGCCCCGTATGCGTTGAGAATTGGCTTATTTAGGAGTGACTTTTCTAGAAGTGGTCGCGAGATCGGCCAACGAATCCGATTAGAACGTTGTAGTGATGTAACCGCCGGCGACCAGCCCCCAAGTCAAGTTCGTAACACATGGGCATGAAGGGAGATGTTCATCGTATGAAACCAAAAGACTTTTTGTTTTGTTAAACAATGCTAATTGAACAGGAAAAGAGATGGGATACTTACACATAAAACTTGCGTAGTTGATCGATGTTCCAAGTATTGGACAGAATTCAGCCATCCTCCATGGCTAATCGCGCTGATCCTGGTCGCGGCACTGAAACAACAGTGTAAGGGCCTTCCCACTTTGGGGAGAATTTGTTGCGATTAGACTGGTCTTGAATTTTTCGTAAAACCAGGTCGCCCACCTGAAGGCTACGTGGTCGCACCCTTTTGTTATGGTATTTGCGCAAAGCTTGCAAGTATGACGCGGACTTGATCAAAGCGCGATCACGCCGTTCTTCTAAGAGGATGAGATCCTGTGATCGCTGTTCGGCCTGATCAACTCGTTCGAATTGCTCTATCCGAACAGATCCAACACTAACTTCCATAGGCAGTACAGCCTCGGCCCCATAGACCAGATGGAAGGATGTCGCGCCCCGAGACTGGGACAACGACTACTCCTGTAGAGACCTAGCTCGCTGCAGCTAGTCCCATTCTCACAAACCTTTGACCTCCCAGGATGAGTCAAACACAGGAGTATATTACATTGCAACAGAGTACTCACAAAATATTAAGCAGTGTGGCCTGCTGGCCTTAATATTACATAAAGAGGATTACAATGCCTACAAGGCATTCAGGGTTTAGCAAAATATTTAACTACGCAGCAGAAGATAGGTGACCCTCCCACAAAAGAAGTTGACGGCAGAACAACACACTTCAGGGTTCTGGCGGAACTGATTCTCCTCCTTCTGGATCCACGTAATACTCCGTGCCATCGTCTTGATCAAAGTAGGTTCCATCTATTGAGTTGAATGTTGCAAGGGTGAGCACTTACGTACTCAGCAAGTCATAGGTAAGAGTAATACATATAGTAGTGATGATATGAACTTAGACTAGTCAAGAATTATGGATATTTGTAAAATAATCTTTTCCTTTCTCATCTCATCTTATGGCAGCACTTTTCATAAAGTAACATCATCATTCATGTTCACTAGATTATAGCACTACCGCGACACGTCGACACACGACAGCCCACGGCAGCACTCCTTATCATGACAACACATGTCATTTGGGTAATCTTGATTTAACATATTTTATTTAGAAAATAGTACTTGTGTCACACCCCGTGGATTTAATCCACCGCAGCAGACTCCTATAAACCCGGGAGCTCGGAGTATTCGAATACATTTTTAACTCTGCAGAGAGGTACCAATTTACCCGCAAGATATTCCACTTTCAAACCTTTCCTATCATAACAAAATGATTGGACCCCTGACTCACTTCATACTGTGAGCGGCAAGGTGGAAATAACAAGAACTTTTGTTATGTTTTACTCACAATTCACCCCCGACCCTGTGGCTCTCAGTGAGGCACAGTTGTGGTAGGTTGTATCCAAACCTCCACCCCTTTGCTTATTCCCATTACTGGGTCAGCGTGCTTGATCACCTTCAGTGATATGTGTGGGAGCCGCGCTCCGTGTTTATCGTGCATCACTACACATCTCATGCAGGGGTTTCATGTGCGATCCACATAATTACTTGTTCAGGCCTGTCCCATACCAGGCTTGCGGTTAGCACGTTGTTCATGCCACTAGACGCACAACACAAGGTTCTAGTCCTTATATGCCAATGACCAGACCATCCACAACCCTGCACCTTCAGTGCCTGCATTCCTTTGCAGTCTAGCACCTCCAGTGCTACAGCCATCCATACCATTTTTCTGGTCACGGCTAGGGGTTTTATTTCATGAATATAAGTATATAAATACATATAATAATTCATGGCTCAAAACTTGTTTATTTCACATTTCACAGATAACCAGTCTAGTACTGCCAATTGATAAATCAACTATTCTCGATCATTCAGATGCAATATTGCCTATATTCAAGGTTATATTATAGCAACATTTAAAATATAGGTTCAAGATGACCAAGGATATGACTTGCCTTCCGCGTCATAAGATACAGCAGTTGACGTCGGATCCGCAATGAAGTCCTCGAACTCGGGCTCTTGATCTGCTCTCCAATCAAACAAACAACCAATAATCATAATCTTTTCCATACATTATTATACTATATGCAATGATGCAAAGATGAAGTCTTGATGATTCTGAAATGATTTGGTTTAGAGGCTGATTAGGGTTAAGTTAAGGAAACCAATATTAAGATTAGCTGTCAAAGGTTTACAAGGTTCCAAATGTCTCAAAATATCAGAATGATATCAAGGTTGCGACTGGTTCGCTCAAAAACAGCGAACGTCTTTAGGTCGACATTCGGTTCAAAGCATCGACATAGGGTCGATGAATGATAGAGGGGTTATCTCAACTTGTGGTAGTAGAATAAAATGTAGATCACAACTCTACAAATTTAGTGGACAAAGTGGTTTTCAAATTACACAACCAGAAGTGGGTAAACAAGGTCAATGCCACTGGCTGACAAGCTCTGGCATAGAGCTGACAATGCCAAAAACTAGGGCTTAGCATAACTTTTGATCTGGAGCTCCAAATGATGCACCACTTTGTCTGGGAGGTAGGCTTGAGTAACAGGAACAATTAAGTTAACAGGATCTAGGACTGAAAATGGCTGGAAAGCAAGAAATTTGATGATGAACAGAGATGAACTGGCTGCACTGGAGCAGTTCTGGACACAAACTTGGCATGGCTATAACTTCCAATCTAGGCCGATCTAGGTGTTGAGCTAGAAGACAAAAATACTCAGGAGGCTAAGGCACATCTAAATGACAAAGTTTCGAGGGCTGAAATGGCCGGAAACACTTTTCCGATCATCGGCGCCGGAAGAAGAGACACTGCCAGTTGGGGGTTTCTGCTACAGGCCGAGAGAACTAAATTCCTTGCTTGAAGAGCATCTAGGAGGTATAGAGAAGCTTCTGGTAACATCAAATTGACCGGAGGATCACTGGAGAAGTCTGGCGACGATCGCCGGTTTTCTGGTGAAGCTCGGTTTAGGGAAAAGGTTCGATTCTTGCTAAATTTCGAAATCCAACTTCACAGGCTTGCTTGATTTGGCTCACTGATCAATTTACTTCACAGGTTCGAGGGCTAATTCGAATTGGTTTGGCCTGCATTGCCGGAACAGGGCAATCTTCGATTTTCAGCCATTTCCGGTGATCGCCGGCGTTAGAGTCCACCGGAGAACAATTAAATGATATCACACAGAGAGGATGAGTAGGGAAACTCACTGATGTTGTTAATTTGGCAGGAAATTAAGTGTAGAGCGCTGGCACCGTGAGCCTCCTCGACGGCTCGCCGGAGAAGATGACTGGAACAGGAATTTCTGGGACTTGGCTGATTTGCAGTGAGGTGTGAGGGAGTTGCTGAGCACAGTGGTGTTTAAATAGACCAGGCGAAGCTTGCAAGGAGGGAGTAGTGAATTGATTTGGCAGTTGGTGATGCGATTGGTTGCGTGCTGGAGCAACAGCGGCGAAGACACAGCGAAGAACGGTGATGCGACGGCGACAAGCTTGCAGCTGATCACAGTGTCGCCTCATCGGGACTTTGCAATGCTAGAGCACACGGTGGCGACAACAACTGGCACGGCGCAAAAGCAACTGACAAAAGCCTGGTGTTTCTGCTGCTGGTCGCGCACGAGGGCGGTGCTGTCGTCGACGCTGCCACGGTGTTGCCACGGCGATGGCTGAGACACTGACGCGTGCGCAATAGGAAGAGCAAGCATGCACAAGCACGAGCGCGAGCGAAGCCTCACCGGCGGCAAGCAACCACGGCGCACAAGCACGGCGGTCCCTGGTCGAATGCTGCTGTTGACCTGGTCGAAAATGGATTCATTTGCAATTTCAATTCTTTGAGTTTTGGACTGATCTGTAAATCTAATGATTTGGAAGGTTTGCTCTGAATTTGATTCTGCTATTTTGGCAATCTTTATTCCACAGATGATTTGGCAAGGATTGAAAATAAAATTTGGCACATTTGGATAGCTTTTGATACAAACTGAAAATAGGGTAATTTAGGGTAAATTAGGATTTGAGTTTTGTCGATTTTGAATTCTGGCATTTAGGGTTCGATTTTGATATCTGCACATAAGAGAAACTTGTGGCAAATAGCAATTAGGAAAGATCTGCTGAAGAAATTCTGAATTTAGAGTTAATCTGGAGATTTTAGTCTTTTTAGGTTTTCAGATATCAGATAAGGACTAATTTGCGATAACTTTTGGACTGATTTGTGAAAAGAGTCTAGATGGTGAAATATGGCTGTCAACTTTTTATATTAAGGTATTGACATACCAATGATCATATTCCAGGAATAATCTGGTCTGAACTTGGTCAAGATTTTGATTCAATCTGTATTTCTGAAACTTAGGGTATTTGGGTAATATAAGGTATTTCTGTTTTCGAAAACAGAAGGAGTTGATAATTCTGGGAGTTAGAGATAGAATTGCATCTGGGTTCTGAAGACTTTTAGATTCAGGATAACTAATAGATCACATCTGAACAATCTGATCTTGATTTGAGGTCACAGGATAGATTTTGGAGATTTTAGGGCTTAGGATAGTTACTGATCTGGCTATTACTACTGATACATGCATGCATGCTATTGAAGAAAAAGGAAATTTTTCACCCCTAACTCAGGGCGTTACAAAGGGCTTCTCACCGGTGGCTCGACTAGAGGTAGTTTGCAGTGCCCATAGAACGGTGTAGAGCTCGTCTGCCCAAGCCCCCGAGCGACTCTTTAGGCGATCAAAAACACGTTTCTTGATGCCTTGCAGTATCCGCCCGTTGGCCCGTTCCAGGGCACCATTGCTCTGTGGGTGCGCCACAGAAGCAAAGCACACCTTGTCGACGATTCGGACTCGGGGTCCTCAGCCGAACTTATGCAGAATTTGTAAAGAGTGAGACCTTTCAGGGCGACCCTCCGGGAAGGTAAGTAAAACAATGGAGAACCGGGGACGCAAGAAAGTTTAGACAGGTTCGGGCCCTCGATGGTGGGAGTAATAGCCCTACGTCCTGTTGGGATTTCACTAAGTGTGGTAAGAAGTTTACAATTGGAGGAAAAAGTCCTCACAGGCGAGGATTTTTCCTATAAAAGTGTACAAGGATAAGCCAAAGAAGGCTTACTAAAATGCTATCTGAGGTGGGCCGTAGACTTGGCTAACTTAAATGATTTTGGATTTCTTGATCTTCCAATGTCTCGGTTGATGTTTCGGTTGATCTCCCCTGATTGATGCTCCATGCCATCCTTTTGTACTGTTTGAAAGGGTGCCATGTGGAGGAAACTGCATCAAACAGTTGCACGGACGGTTGGATGCGGTTTTTTGGAACTGCTCTTAACCTCCACGCAGGTTAAACACGTGTTATTCATGGATAACTGTATGTGTTAACCTTCTGACGGTCGATTCTCCACGTGTAGGAATCTTCGGGATACTTAGAATATCCCGTTGTATGGGCAACCGAATAGATAGATCCCAAGTATCCTGATCGGCAGATGTTCTGACCGCGGGATACTGGCTGACCGCGCAATATCTCGAATATGTAGTTCGCGTATAGCATACGAACTTCTGACCGCGCAAGGCTTACGGTCTGACCGCGCTGGCGATCACATAGCGACGTCCCTCAGAACAACTTGAGCTCGTATCGCCAGATACACTTCTGACTCGAACCTGCCTTTAACCAGAAGTCCAATAGAAGTGGTCCGGGTGTCAATCCTCGTCAGCTAGCCCCCAAATTCGAAAGAAACGAAGTGACGTGTTTATTTCGAATTTTAAGACCATGCATCGGATTTTTAACCCGGCCCTTTAGCTTCTCCATTTAGTGGCGCACTAAGTGAAAACGGTTGGTTTTTCAAGACGGGTTCTGACATTACGTGACAGGCAATGATGGCGCCGTAGAAATGTTTTTATCTCGAGGTAAAATTGTAAATGTCTTAACGAAACCCGAGGTGTCTGGGAGGCGAATCGTCGCCTTGGTAGCTATAAATACCAGACCCCTGGTCATGTAAAGATTTACAATTTCCCTCTCACGCCTAAGTCCTTTTCCTTGACAAGCCTGCCTTCTTCTTCTTCTCTTACACACTTCCCCTGATGGCAGATCATAACATCGTCGAGATTGAGAGTGATGAAGAAGAAGTAGTCGAACAAGGGCCTCAAATGCGTGAAGATTCATCTCCTTTAAGGAAGAAACCCAAGGTTGACGAAGGATCCTCCAGTGGAACGAAGGTGAAGCATTTCTTTCTTCCTTCGGTTCCTATAACTCTTCCTGTTCATGCACATCGGCGAGGTAGGCCTTTGTCTTTGGAGAGAGATTCTTCTCAACTTTTTCATTCTCATCCCATCACATCCAACTCTCCCATCCTTTATCTGGGTGATCAATATTCTGGTCGGCAAGCGGCAACTTCCCCTCGACCAGATGATTCCCGTATTGGGTTGGTGAAGCAATCATCTGATGGGAACATTGCACTTCCACCAAATGATGATCCTCTTCCCCAGATGGGTGAGGTACTGGGACAGGTAAGAGAAGTCTTTCTCCTTTTGATTGATAATTGCAGCCAGTTCGACTAACTGTTGTAAATGTAGGAGGTTGGAGGCTCCAGCGATCAGCCTTCTGCTGTTCCATTCCTTTCTCTCGAACAGACTCTTCTGGAAGAGAAGAGTACCCTGGAGAGGAAGACCGAAGAGATGTCTTCGGAGATTCTGCGTCTAGCAGAATGCCTTAAACGATCCCAGGAGGAGGCGCGCCAGTTCCATTGAGAGAGGGATCACGCTCAGCACCAGTGAGAGCTTTCCGACTTGATTAGGGACCAGAGTGCGTCTCTTATCAGGGATGACGTAGATAGACTTAGGGTAGTTGCCAGTTCCCTGGGGGTTGTCAGTGTAGATCCTACTGACAACAACATGTCCCTTGGGGAACTTTGTAAATTTCTTTCAGAACAGGTCGATGCTTTTATCGACCGTATCCCTTTTGTATGTAAAGAATGTAATAAATAAAGTTTCTTTTATTCATATGAACATTCTTCATACCTTCTGTGTGAAATTATGGCCAAAAGCTTAGTTCGCGACCATTCATACACAGGAAAATTCAGTTCTGCGATTAGAATCGCGCTTTAAAAGATCACCGTGACCTGCCCTGATGCCGCGATCAGACTTAAGGCCGCGGTTAGAACTGAATTGCGACTAGAGTCGAACGTTCGGTTAGACCATTACTTCGATCAGAAACGAAGTTAAATAACATGGTTTTAACCAAACCATAACCCAGTTAGAATATACCCGTACGTCAAAATTTGAGTTACATGATATTTTTTACAAAAATGTTCAAGTAAAAAGAAAGGTAAATACCCCTCAAAAAGCCTTAGCAGACTTCTCGAGTTTTAGCCCTTTCAGCTTCCGAAATAAAGAAGTCTTTTTATTTCAGATCCGATACCCGAAACGCTTTAAAGGGTTTATCAGAGAGTATCCATTAGGGGAAATGAATAACATATTTAAGAGGACGTTTGAGTGGAACGTTACTCACAGAGGCGTGACTCCTCGAGTCTATAAAAGTAGTAGGTAGCTTCTTGAGGAAGCTATTCAGCCGTAAAAAACCCTTAGAGTTCCCGCCGCACAAAACCCTCATCTTCTTGCCTTCATCTTCCACAAAATCATCGACTTTTTTGACCGATCTTCCTCAAAAAATGGCATCTTGGAGCAGATCCAACCACCATTCTGAGGAGACTCTGGTGGCGTTGGAGAAGGAGGAGATCCTTCCATCGCGGCTGCTGATCAATTGGCGGCCTGCGGAGAAGGAACAAGAAACTCCAACCGTCCGAGAGGGCGAGTTGGTAATTTTCGAGGAGTATCTGCACTGCGGGTTCCGATTCCCTGAGAGTCGGTTCCTAAAGAACATCCTCGAACATTATGGGTGGGAACTGATCAACCTCCACCCAAATGCGATGCTGATCCTGGCGGTGTTTCAGCATCTTTGCGAGGCCTTCGTCGGAGTATATCCTAGCGTGGACCTCTTCCGACGGTTCTACTTCTCGGCATGGTCGAAGAGCACCAATGCCGCCGGATGCATCTACTTCCGGCTGAGGGACAAGAAGGAATATCCCTCCCCACCTCTGCGGGATTCGGTGCACGGGTGGCACCAGAGGTGGTTTTACTGCTCTCCGCCGTCCGAGAGTAGTTTATGGTTTGAGAACTCGCGACCAGAGAAGTCAAGCGAGTTGGATGCTCCCCCGACGCTGGGCGTGGAGCACCTGAAGCACGCCGAGGTGATTCTTCACTTGGTGGGTCAAGGATTGACAGCGAGGGATGTCATCCGAGACTTTGTGAAGAACCGAGTGAGCCCCCTGCGCGAAAGGGCTCATCCTGCTTGGGAAATCAAGTCCATGGCGGATGGAACCCTGGACTACAATGAAGGTACTCAACCCTTTAGCACTGTGCTTTGTCATTTCTGAAATTTATGTTTTCTGACTTGAATTTGGGAACAGTTCTGTCTTCAGCCGAAATTGAGAGGCGAACTAATTCCCTCCTTAGGGCCTACAATGCCGATGTAGAGGGCCCTAAGGGAACACCTCGCCCACAGAGTTTGATTCATGCCGGCGATGATCTCAGACAGGTGCGCCGAAAGGTAATTTCTTTGTCCGGCTTTGGTTCTGCTGGTCTTGTGTGTGTCCAGCGCTAATCCATTTTAATGGACTGTGAACCAGCTTCTGGGGAAATTTGCTGACGCAACATTCCCAAGCGAGAATGTCGGCTCTCTGGGGAAGCTGACGGCGAAGAACGTGAAGAAGGTCTCTCAGAGACCCAGGACAAAGAGTCCTGCCCCCAAGAAGACCAAGCTGAACCCTGGGGAGGGGTCTTTACGAAGCATTCCTCGTCCCGCAAGAAAGACTGCGATAAGATATCGCATTCCTTCTACCTTTTCAGGCGCGACATGGAATCACTTCTTCATCGTACAGGGAGAGGGGAGCGAGGAGGAAGAGGACGATGATGTGCCTCTAGTCATCAAGAGGAGGAGGACCGGGGAGTCCCCTGCTAGTGACGCCTCAAGCTGCCCCGTAGGGACCACAGCTACCGAAGAGGTGGCCGTGGCTGACCCTGCGACCACCGAAGAGTCCCCTGCAGGTGACCTTCCAATTCCTAAAGCCCCCGAGGTTTCAGGGTCAATTATCTCTGCTTCCCTGGTCGAAGGAACGACCAAGGTAAGGAATCTTTTCGACCGTTCCTTCTATGACTCTTTCTGCACATTTGACAAGTTAATGTACATACAGGGAGGAGAGCTTCCCCCTGGGACCACTGGGGGTTCCAGGGAGGAAAATCCTCCTCCTCCGCGGACAGAGGAGGAGGTAGATGAACAAAGGCTGGCTGTGACGGTTCTAGCAACTCTGGAATCGCCAAGGCCTTCGGATGCAGCCCCACCAGTTAGCCCGGTGGCTCAGGTAAAAACCTTTCTATGTGTTTTCATCTTTTTTCCTAGGAATGTGCTCGTAACAGAACATTTCCAGGGAGGTGCTGCCTTGTTTACTATAAGGAAGGCGAGAACCGGAGACGGCTCTCCTTCGCAAGGGGAATTTTCCCAGAAGTCCCAGGAACGAATGGGATTTCAAATAAGGTAAGAACTCTTACTTGACAGTAATCTTAGATGAAAGCTGCCTGACCCATTCTTCTTGTTAGGCAAAAGAAGACAGCGCCTAACCCTTCAACCGCCACTGGGAGGTTGAAATTAGGGCTGATGAGGGAGCCTCTAATGAAGAGCGCTCCGCTCCCGTGGTTCAGGAAGTCGTCCGGACCGCGGGAGGAGAAACAAGTACAGGGACCGGGTCACAACCAGTGGCCTCTGGGGGTGGTGTTCAGACGGCACTTCCCCCAACTATCCCTGTCACAGGCACTTCCGGTGCGCTAGCAAGGATTCCTGCTAGCATGGATGATGCCGCTTTAAACAAGTTTATGAAGGTATGATCACCCCTGTTTCGGCACTTGAACCGCCTTTAGAGTATATTTAACTCTCTTGCTTTGTATCACAGGGCTTGTCATGGGTGACGAGCCAGTCGCATGCTGCAATGGCTAGCATGGTGGCTGTTCAAAGAGATCGTGACGGCTTGCGCAAGTGAGGATCGTCACTCTTCTGTTCATATAAGTAGGCTTTATCTGTAACTGACTTGATTTTGCTGCAGAGAGGTTACATTCTTGAAGAAAGAGTTAGCCAAGATGAGGCTGAACTCAGTTGTAGAGTTCAAGAAACTACGGACTGAAATCAATAAACTTCAGTCTGAGAATGCTGGTAAGTCGATTCTCAACTTGAGAAGACTTAAAGCCATGCCTTGTTAATAACCTCTTTTCTCTGTACAGCGCAAGCAGGTCGCATTATACAGCTCGGCCAGGACAAGACGCTTCTCGAGTCCTCGATCAACCACACCGACTGAGCGGTCAAAGAGTTGAGCCTACTGGTCTTCAAAAAACTGAAGGCCGTGGCCAATCTTTTGAATACCAACGTGGTAGAGTTGAAGAAGGACGACCCAAGTGTCAGCGATTGGTCATCACTGCTCACAACTCAAGCAGAATCACTGCTTGAATATCTCCCTGGAGATATACGGCGACGTGAAGAGATAATCAGGACGAGAGTCCGATCAGCCGCTTCTGCCGTACTCAGCCGGGTTCGACTTCACCATGGCCCAGATGCGAATCTGAGCGCGCTGGTGGGACCGGTTGAGGTCGAGAGTGAAGAACTGCTTGACGCCGTTATAGAAGAAGTCAAGCCCTTCGTTGACAAACTCTTGGCTGAGCTGAGGATCGAATGATCCTTATATTTTGTATCCAAACAATTGTAATTACAATGCCATGTATGTAAAACTATTTTTTAAAAGAAAGTGCATATTCACATCATAAGTTTCATACTATAAGTATATCCCCCTAGCCCCCGCCTCTGTTTTGTGAATACTGAAGCCTTAGTATTTTAAGCAGAGGGGAAAACATAAGTATGATGACCAGGGATATGTGCTTCAAGCCGATGGTCAAGATTAAAGTAACATTTTAACCTTATTGCAAACTGGTAGCCACCCAGATGACCGAGGACTAGCCAGATAGTCCCGTGTGCGTTGAGAAACGGCTTATTTAGGAGTGACTTATCTGGAAGTGATCATGAGATCGACCAGCGAATCCGATTGAAAAATGCTGTAATAACCTAACCGCCGGCGATCAGCCCCCAGGTCGAATTTGTATAATTTGGGCTTAAAGAAAAACACTCATTGTATGAAAATAAGACATGCTTTTTATGAAAAGATGCTAATTGAACAGGAAAAGGGTTGTGGTACTTACACGTAAAACTTGCGAAGTTGATCGATGTTCCAAGTATTGGACAAAATCCGACCATCCTCCATGGCTAACCGCGCAGATCCTGGCCGCGGCACTGAGACGACAGTGTATGGTCCTTCCCACTTTGGGGAGAATTTATTGCGGTTAGACTGGTCTTGAATTTTTCGTAAAACCAAGTCGCCCACGTTGAGATCACGTGGTCGCACCTTTTTACTGTGGTACTTGCGTAGAGCCTGCAAGTATACCGCGGACTTGATCAGGGCGCGATCACGCCGTTCTTCCAGGAGGATGAGATCTTGCGATCGCTGTTCGTATTGGTTGACCTGTTCGAATTGATTCGTGCGAACAGATCCAATACTAACTTTCATAGGCAACACAGCCTCGGCCCCATAGACCAAATGGAAGGGTGTCTCACCGGTGGCTCGACTAGAGGTAGTCCGTAGTGCCCATAGAACAGTATAAAGCTCGTCTGCCCAAGCCCCCGAGCGGGTCTTGAGGCGATCAAAAACACGTTTTTTGATGCCTTGCAATACTTGCCCATTGGCCCGTTCTACGGCACCATTGCTTTGTGGATGTGCCACAGAAGCAAAGCACACCTTGGTCCCAATTTGATCGCAGTAGTCTAGGAAGAGACCGCTAGCGAACTGAGAACCTTGTCTGTGATGAGACGGTTTGGAACACCAAATCGTGCCACAATGTTCTTGTGAAAGAACTTTTGTGCGGCTGATGCAGTAATATTTCGTACTGGTTCGGCCTCAATCCACTTTGTGAACGTGTCAATGGCTACGAGCAGGAACTTGTACCCATTGACTGCTTGAGGCATAGGACCGACGATGTCCATTCCCCAGATCGCGAAGGGCCATGCGAGAGGAATAGTTTGTAATGCATAAGCAGGTTGATGAACCTGTCTTGCATGAAATTGGCACTGTGGACACATCTTGACCATAAGCTTGGCATCATCGAGTGCCGAAGGCCAGTAGAATCCTTGTCGAAAAGCTTTTCCGACCAGTGTTCGGTATGACGCGTGCGCACCGCATACACCGTCATGTATTTCTTTCAGGAGGGATCTTCCTTCCTCCTGAGATATACAACGCATGAATACTCCTTGAGTACCCTTCCTGTACATAATCCCGTCTATGAGTTTGTACAGACGCGCCTTTCGAGTTAACCGATCGCTTTCGATTTCATCCTCGGGTAGGGTCCCGTGTTCAAGATAGACCCTCAATGGATGAGTCCAATCTTGTTCCTGACCGAGGTTGGCAACTAAGGCTATTGCCGGATCATCCTCGACCGAAGTCATGATCGAAGGATGGTCCAAGTGTTCAATGAACACTCCTGCCGGAGCGGATGAGCGTGAGGATCCAATTTTGGATAATTGGTCTGCGAGAATATTGTCCTTTCGCAGGATGTATTGGACTTCGAAGTGACTGAAGTGTTTTTCCAATCTCCTCACTTCCCCCAGGTAATGAGCCATTGTCTCATCGGAGGTGCTGTACTCCTTGTTTACCTGGTTTATGACTAGCTGTGAGTCCCCCCTCACCACTAATCGACGGACTCCGAGGAATTTTGCTGCCCGGAGCCCTGCAAGAAGACCTTCATACTCTGCTGCGTTGTTGGTTGCAACAAAGTGTAGTTGAATGACATACTTAAGCTGTTCGCCCTGAGGCGTAACTAAGACCACTCCAGCCCCCGAGTGTTGAAAACTGCCCCGAGTGATGAAGCGACTTAAGGCCGCCATGCGACCAGCCAGGCGTTGAACATCCTTCATGGTTGAGGGCGACCTCATTTGTTCAATAGCTCTGATTTTCTCAGGATTAACCTCAATGCCCCTGGAACACACAAGGAAACCAAGAAGCTTTCCTGAAGAAACCCCGAAAGAACATTTATATGATACTTCTCCCTTTCTCTTGATTATCTTAAATGGTCCAATGTATCTTGGGGATAACTTTCCTTTCACTTGGAATCTTTGTAATCCTTTGAATGGTGTGACCTTGAGATACACAAAATCTCCTGGTTCAAATGATAATTCTCTCCGTCGTTTATCTGCATAACTCTTTTGTCGTGATTGTGCTGTTTTCAACCTTTCTCTGATGAGTCTGACATGAGCTTCTGCTTCTTCTACTATCTCTGGTCCTATGACCTTTCGTTCTCCTGGCTCATTCCAATGCAATGGAGTTCTGCATTTACGTCCATATAAAGCTTCAAATGGTACCATCTGTATACTAGCTTGATAACTGTTATTATATGTAAATTCTGCAAATGGTAAACATTTGTCCCATGATGTTCCATAATCTAGTATACAAGCTCTTAGAAGATCCTCTAGGATTTCATTAACTCTTTCTGTCTGTCCTCCTGTCTGTGGATGATATGCAGTACTGAAATCCAACTGGGTTCCTAGGGTTTCATGCAGTCTATTCCAAAATTTGGAGGTAAACTGTGTTCCACGATCCGAGACTATCTTCTTAGGAATACCATGCAATGCCACTATTCTTTGCATGTATAACTCTGCTAATTTACTGCCATCATAAATCTTTTTGACTGGTATGAAATGAGCTACTTTAGTAAGTCTGTCCACAATAACCCATATGGAATCATATCCTCCGTGAGTTTTAGGTAATCCTGTAATGAAATCCATACCAATTTCTTCCCATTTCCATAATGGTATTGGTAGAGGTTGTAGCTTTCCTGCTATTTTCTGGTGTTCTGCTTTAACTCGTCGACATGTATCACAGTTTGCAATATATTCTGCAATCTCTCTCTTCATATTATCCCACCAGAATCTGGTTTTCAAATCTTGATACATCTTTGTGTTACCAGGGTGTATTGAGTATGGAGTTTTATGTGCTTCATGGAGAATTATTTCCTTAAAATCTGCGTTTTGAGGTACACAGATTCTTCCTCGATACCATACAATCCCTTGGTTATCTTCAGTAAAGCCCTCAGCTTTTCCTAACTTGATTCGACTCTTGATCTTACAAATTTCTTCATCTTTCTTCTGGGCATTTCCTATCTGTTCTTCAAGTTGAGATTTTATTGTTAAAGTGGCTACCGTTCCCTGTGGTACTAATTCCACTTGATGATTCTGCAACTCTTGTTGAAGGTAAGGGTTCTTCAACATAACCATTCCTTGTAGGTTGTAAACTTTTCTGCTTAGGGCATCAGCCACTACATTAGCTTTCCCTGGATGATACTGAATACTAAGATCATAATCTTTGATCAATTCCAGCCATCGTCGTTGACGCATGTTGAGCTCCGTCTGAGTGAAGATATACTTGAGGCTCTTATGATCGGTAAAAATCTCACATTTATTTCCAATAAGGTAGTGTCGCCATATCTTCAAGGCATGAACTACTGCTGCTAATTCCAAATCATGGGTAGGATAGTTTTCCTCATGTGGCCTCAACTGGCGTGAAGCATAGGCTACTACCCGACCTTGTTGCATTAGCACACAGCCTATCCCTTGCTTCGAAGCATCACAGTAAACTACAAAATCTTCTTTGCTATCTGGCAAGGTAAGAACTGGTGTTGTTGTCAATTTTTGTTTCAACTTCTGAAAACCTTCTTCACACTTAGTGGTCCATTCAAATGCAACATCCTTCTTTAGCAGGTTAGTAAGAGACTTAGCAATTTGGGAGAATCCTTCGATGAATCTCCTATAGTAACCCGCCAATCCCAAGAAACTTCTAATTTCTGGAACCGAGGTGGGTCGCTTCCATTCCTTGATAGCTGAAATTTTAGCTGGATCCACTGAAATTCCTTCTGCTGTCAACACATGTCCAAGAAATGCAATCTTTGACATCCAAAACTCGCATTTATCAAACTTGGCATAGAATTGCCTTTCTCGTAGTCTTTCTAAGACTAGATGTAGATGTTGCTCATGCTCTTCTGTATTCCTGGAATATATCAGAATGTCATCTATGAACACTATGACAAACTTGTCAAGGAAATCCATAAACGTGCTGTTCATGACATTCATGAAGGCTGCTGGGGCATTGGTTAAACCAAAAGGTACTACTGTAAACTCATACAGTCCGTATCTGGTAGTGAAAGCAGTCTTCGATATATCTTCCTTCTTAATCTTCAGCTGATGATATCCAGACTTCAAGTCTATCTTGGAGAATACTTTAGCTCCTCGAAGTTGATCGAACAAGTCATCAATTCTTGGCAATGGATACTTGTTCTTTATGGTAACTTCATTTAGAGCCCGATAATCCACACACATTCGTAGGGTTCCATCCTTCTTCCTTACGAATAATACCGGGGCTCCCCATGGCGAAGTACTGGGTTTAATGAATCCTTTATCTTCCAAGTCTTCCAATTGGCTCTTGAGCTCTTCTAATTCAGAAACTGACATCCGGTATGGTCGTTTTGCTATAGGCGTTGCTCCTGGTTTAAGCTCAATAGAGAACTCTATGTCTCTATCAGGTGGCATTCCTGGAAGTTCTTCTGGAAATACATCAGAATATTGTTGTACTACAGGCACTTGTTCCAGGCATAACTTTTGCAATGATTGAACAGATCTTAGCGGTCTCTTGACTGCTGATCTTTCTGCATGGAATAGAACTCTCTCCCCTTGGCTACTGACAAGACTAAGGGTTTTCTCTTCACAGTCTACTAGACCTTTATGTTGGGACAACCAATCCATTCCCAAAATAATGTCTAGTCCTTGCAGTTCTAGAACTAGTAAATTTGCCTCAAATTCTACTCCTTCTATAATGAAAGTTACATTTGGGCAGATCGAGTAAACAGATAATCTAGCCCCTGGAGTTTGTATAACCATAGAGTACTCTAGTGGTACTTGGTCTATATGCATTTCAACTTCAGATGCAAATGCTTTTGACATGAAAGAATTTGTAGCACCAGGATCAAACAATATTAAGGCAGATGCAGATTGAATCAGAAATCTACCTAGAAGAATGTCGGTGGCGTTGCCTGCTTCTTGAATTGAAGTATAGTTTAATCTTCCTCCTTGGGTTGCAGTTGGTGCTCTACCTCTTCCTCTTCCTCGATTAGCCATGTTTCCTCCTCTTCCTGCTGAATTTCCTCTAAAATTCTGCGATGGTGATGCTCTGGTTACTACTGGCTGTGTTCCTGCTTGAGATCTGGCAATGGACATCGGAAGTTGTATCCAAGGACAGAATTCTTTACGGTGCCCACGCTGTCCACAATGATAACACTCAACACGAGGATGAGGGCAATCTTTCTGAGAATGATTTCCTCGGCAGTTGGGGCACAATGTCGTTGCTGGTCTGGGATTCTGATAAGATGGTCGGAAATTGGGAGTGATAGGAACTCTTCCTCTGATTGGGTTTGGCTGTGGTCGTGTTTGCTGGAACATTCTCCTCTTTCGGCTTTCTTCTCCCATATTCTTCTTTTCTTCCACCTTTAAAGCTCTATTCACTAGGGTTTGAAATTCCGTAAGTTCATGAGAAGCAATTTGATACTGTAAATAGTGTTGAAGTCCTTCTGTGAAGCGCTCTATCTTCTTCTCTTCAGTATCCACATCTCCAGGTGCGTATCGAGCCAAATGAGTAAATTGGTGTAGATACTCAATAACTGACTTACTTCCTTGAGTTAAATTCCGAAATTCCCGACGCTTAGCTGCCATAACACCAGTAGGTATATGAAATTTCCGAAATTGATCCTTAAATTCCCTCCAAGAGATATTATCTTTATCAGGGTGGGCTTCCTGGTAGTTCATCCACCATGCAGCGGCAGCTCCTGATAACTGATGAGATCCAAACAAAACTTTCTCTCGTTCGCTGCATCGGACCGTGTCTAGTTTCCTCTCAATATCCCGTAACCAATCATCGGCAACCATGGGATCGGTCGCACTAGAGAATGTTGGTGGACGGGTCTTTTGGAAATCTGTTAATCTTGCTCCTACAGCAGAAGTAGTTCCTTCTGTTGTTCCAGTAGGCAGTTTCTGAACTATCTGGGCTAACAACTGGGTATGAGCTATCTGAGCTTCCTGTCGACTTTTCTCCATTGACAACAAAATTTCCTGAAGACTGGGTTGTTCATTCTGAGGTGGATTAGAACTCTGAGATCCTTGCTGAAACAAAGGGTCTCTTGTCATAGTTTCTTCTTCCTGCGGAGTCTGACCTATATCTTCTCTTCCACTTCGAGATCTCCTTCTGGTGTCAACCATGGTGGCTCTGAAAAAGGTTTAGACGGATCTAACTCACTAAGGCCAACTAAGACAGCAATGCAGAAATTAATGCAACTACTTTAATGCATAAAATTACTTAGGCTATTAGCCATAATACACAAATTAACCATTGCAAAGGCAACAGCGAATCACAAAGCTATTAAGAGCATCCACTAGCTCTGTCTACACCAACCTCTAAGACACTCTGAAACAATAGAACGCACTCTCACAATCTTACCGAATTTTAGAAAATCCAAATAAAATTTTGAAATAAAGGTTTTTCAAGAGCTACAAAGCTCATTATTTTTACCAAAATAAAGTTTTCAACAATTAGTTTTCTGAATAAATTACGTTTTCCTGGCACGGCCAATTCCTAAAGGTGTCATCCTACAGTCAAGTTCTCATGTTGCTCTGATACCAACTTTTCTTGTCGCGCCCCGAGACTGGGACAACGACTACTCCTGTAGAGACCTAGCTCGCTGCAGCTAGTCCCATTCTCACAAACCTTTGACCTCCCAGGATGAGTCAAACACAGGAGTATATTACATTGCAACAGAGTAGTCACAAAATATTAAGCAGTGTGGCCTGCTGGCCTTAATATTACATAAAGAGGATTACAATGCCTACAAGGCATTCAGGGTTTAGCAAAATATTTAACTACGCAGCAGAAGATAGGTGACCCTCCCACAAAAGAAGTTGACGGCAGAACAACACACTTCAGGGTTCTGGCGGAACTGATTCTCCTCCTTCTGGATCCACGTAATACTCCGTGCCATCGTCTTGATCAAAGTAGGTTCCATCTATTGAGTTGAATGTTGCAAGGGTGAGCACTTACGTACTCAGCAAGTCATAGGTAAGAGTAAATACATATAGTAGTGATGATATGAACCTAGACTAGTCAAGAATTATGGATATTTGTAAAATAATCTTTTCCTTTCTCATCTCATCTTATGGCAGCACTTTTCATAAAGTAACATCATCATTCATGTTCACTAGATTATAGCACTACCGCGACACGTCGACACACGACAGCCCACGGCAGCACTCCTTATCATGACAACACATGTCATTTGGGTAATCTTGATTTAACATATTTTATTTAGAAAATAGTTTGTGTCACACCCCGTGGATTTAATCCACCGCAGCAGACTCCTATAAACCCGGGAGCTCGGAGTATTCGAATACATTTTTAACTCTACAGAGAGGTACCAATTTACCCGCAAGATATTCCACTTTCAAACCTTTCCTATCATAACAAAATGATTGGACCCCTGACTCACTTCATACTGTGAGCGGCAAGGTGGAAATAACAAGAACTTTTGTTATGTTTTACTCACAATTCACCCCCGACCCTGTGGCTCTCAGCGAGGCACAGTTGTGGCAGGTTGTATCCAAACCTCCACCCCTTTGCTTATTCCCATTACTGGGTCAGCGTGCTTGATCACCTTCAGTGATATGTGTGGGAGCCGCGCTCCGTGTTTATCGTGCATCACTACACATCTCATGCAGGGGTTTCATGTGCGATCCACATAATTACTTGTTCAGGCCTGTCCCATACCAGGCTTGCGGTTAGCACGTTGTTCATGCCACTAGACGCACAACACAAGGTTCTAGTCCTTATATGCCAATGACCAGACCTTCCACAACCCTGCACCTTCAGTGCCTGCATTCCTTTGCAGTCTAGCACCTCCAGTGCTACAGCCATCCATACCATTTTTCTGGTCACGGCTAGGGGTTTTATTTCATGAATATAAGTATATAAATACATATAATAATTCATGGCTCAAAACTTGTTTATTTCACATTTCACAGATAACCAGTCTAGTACTGCCAATTGATAAATCAACTATTCTTGATCATTCACATGCAATATTGCCTATATTCAAGGTTATATTATAGCAACATTTAAAATATAGGTTCAAGATGACCAAGGATATGACTTGCCTTCCGCGTCGTAAGATACAGCAGTTGACGTCGGATCCGCAATGAAGTCCTCGAACTCGGGCTCTTGATCTGCTCTCCAATCAAACAAACAACCAATAATCATAATCTTTTCCATACATTATTATACTATATGCAATGATGCAAAGATGAAGTCTTGATGATTCTGAAATGATTTGGTTTAGAGGCTGATTAGGGTTAAGTTAAGGAAACCAATATTAAGATTAGCTGTCAAAGGTTTACAAGGTTCCAAATGTCTCAAAATATCAGAATGATATCAAGGTTGCGACTGGTTCGCTCAAAAACAGCGAACGTCTTTAGGTCGACATTCGGTTCAAAGCATCGACATAGGGTCGATGAATGATAGAGGGGTTATCTCAACTTGTGGTAGTAGAATAAAATGTAGATCACAACTCTACAAATTTAGTGGACAAAGTGGTTTTCAAATTACACAACCAGAAGTGGGTAAACAAGGTCAATGCCACTGGCTGACAAGCTCTGGCATAGAGCTGACAATGCCAAAAACTAGGGCTTAGCATAACTTTTGATCTGGAGCTCCAAATGATGCACCACTTTGTCTGGGAGGTAGGCTTGAGTAACAGGAACAATTAAGTTAACAGGATCTAGGACTGAAAATGGCTGGAAAGCAAGAAATTTGATGATGAACAGAGATGAACTGGCTGCACTGGAGCAGTTCTGGACACAAACTTGGCATGGCTATAACTTCCAATCTAGGCCGATCTAGGTGTTGAGCTAGAAGACAAAAATACTCAGGAGGCTAAGGCACATCTAAATGACAAAGTTTCGAGGGCTGAAATGGCCGGAAACACTTTTCCGATCATCGGCGCCGGAGAAGAGACACTGCCAGTTGGGGGTTTCTGCTACAGGCCGAGAGAACTAAATTCCTTGCTTGAAGAGCATCTAGGAGGTATAGAGAAGCTTCTGGTAACATCAAATTGACCGGAGGATCACTGGAGAAGTCTGGCGACGATCGCCGGTTTTCTGGTGAAGCTCGGTTTAGGGAAAAGGTTCGATTCTTGCTAAATTTCGAAATCCAACTTCACAGGCTTGCTTGATTTGGCTCACTGATCAATTTACTTCACAGGTTCGAGGGCTAATTCGAATTGGTTTGGCCTGCATTGCCGGAACAGGGCAATCTTCGATTTTCAGCCATTTCCGGTGATCGCCGGCGTTAGAGTCCACCGGAGAACAATTAAATGATATCACACAGAGAGGATGAGTAGGGAAACTCACTGATGTTGTTAATTTGGCAGGAAATTAAGTGTAGAGCGCTGGCACCGTGAGCCTCCTCGACGGCTCGCCGGAGAAGATGACTGGAACAGGAATTTCTGGGACTTGGCTGATTTGCAGTGAGGTGTGAGGGAGTTGCTGAGCACAGTGGTGTTTAAATAGACCAGGCGAAGCTTGCAAGGAGGGAGTAGTGAATTGATTTGGCAGTTGGTGATGCGATTGGTTGCGTGCTGGAGCAACAGCGGCGAAGACACAGCGAAGAACGGTGATGCGACGGCGACAAGCTTGCAGCTGATCACAGTGTCGCCTCATCGGGACTTTGCAACGCTAGAGCACACGGTGGCGACAACAACTGGCACGGCGCAAAAGCAACTGACAAAAGCCTGGTGTTTCTGCTGCTGGTCGCGCACGAGGGCGGTGCTGTCGTCGACGCTGCCACGGTGTTGCCACGGCGATGGCTGAGACACTGACGCGTGCGCAATAGGAAGAGCAAGCATGCACAAGCACGAGCGCGAGCGAAGCCTCACCGGCGGCAAGCAACCACGGCGCACAAGCACGGCGGTCCCTGGTCGAATGCTGCTGTTGACCTGGTCGAAAATGGATTCATTTGCAATTTCAATTCTTTGAGTTTTGGACTGATCTGTAAATCTAATGATTTGGAAGGTTTGCTCTGAATTTGATTCTGCTATTTTGGCAATCTTTATTCCACAGATGATTTGGCAAGGATTGAAAATAAAATTTGGCACATTTGGATAGCTTTTGATACAAACTGAAAATAGGGTAATTTAGGGTAAATTAGGATTTGAGTTTTGTCGATTTTGAATTCTGGCATTTAGGGTTCGATTTTGATATCTGCACATAAGAGAAACTTGTGGCAAATAGCAATTAGGAAAGATCTGCTGAAGAAATTCTGAATTTAGAGTTAATCTGGAGATTTTAGTCTTTTTAGGTTTTCAGATATCAGATAAGGACTAATTTGCGATAACTTTTGGACTGATTTGTGAAAAGAGTCTAGATGGTGAAATATGGCTGTCAACTTTTTATATTAAGGTATTGACATACCCATGATCATATTCCAGGAATAATCTGGTCTGAACTTGGTCAAGATTTTGATTCAATCTGTATTTCTGAAACTTAGGGTATTTGGGTAATATAAGGTATTTCTGTTTTCGAAAACAGAAGGAGTTGATAATTCTGGGAGTTAGAGATAGAATTGCATCTGGGTTCTGAAGACTTTTAGATTCAGGATAACTAATAGATCACATCTGAACAATCTGATCTTGATTTGAGGTCACAGGATAGATTTTGGAGATTTTAGGGCTTAGGATAGTTACTGATCTGGCTATTACTACTGATACATGCATGCATGCTATTGAAGAAAAAGGAAAATTTTCACCCCTAACTCAGGGCGTTACAAAGGGCTTCTCACCGGTGGCTCGACTAGAGGTAGTTTGCAGTGCCCATAGAACGGTGTAGAGCTCGTCTGCCCAAGCCCCCGAGCGACTCTTTAGGCGATCAAAAACACGTTTCTTGATGCCTTGCAGTATCCGCCCGTTGGCCCGTTCCAGGGCACCATTGCTCTGTGGGTGCGCCACAGAAGCAAAGCACACCTTGTCGATGATTCGGACTCGGGGTCCTCAGCCGAACTTATGCAGAATTTGTAAAGAGTGAGACCTTTCAGGGCGACCCTCCGGGAAGGTAAGTAAAACAATGGAGAACCGGGGACGCAAGAAAGTTTAGACAGGTTCGGGCCCTCGATGGTGGGAGTAATAGCCCTACGTCCTGTTGGGATTTCACTAAGTGTGGTAAGAAGTTTACAATTGGAGGAAAAAGTCCTCACAGGCGAGGATTTTTCCTATAAAAGTGTACAAGGATAAGCCAAAGAAGGCTTACTAAAATGCTATCTGAGGTGGGCCGTAGACTTGGCTAACTTAAATGATTTTGGATTTCTTGATCTTCCGATGTCTCGGTTGATGTTTCGGTTGATCTCCCCTGATTGATGCTCCATGCCATCCTTTTGTACTGTTTGAAAGGGTGCCATGTGGAGGAAACTGCATCAAACAGTTGCACGGACGGTTGGATGCGGTTTTTTGGAACTGCTCTTAACCTCCACGTAGGTTAAACACGTGTTATTCATGGATAACTGTATGCGTTAACCTTCTGACGGTCGATTCTCCACGTGTAGGAATCTTCGGGATACTTAGAATATCCCGTTGTATGGGCAACCGAATAGATAGATCCCAAGTATCCTGATCGGCAGATGTTCTGACCGCGGGATACTGGCTGACCGCGCAATATCTCGAATATGTAGTTCGCGTATAGCATACGAACTTCTGACCGCGCAAGGCTTACGGTCTGACCGCGCTGGCGATCACATAGCGACGTCCCTCAGAACAACTTGAGCTCGTATCGCCAGATACACTTCTGACTCGAACCTGCCTTTAACCAGAAGTCCAATAGAAGTGGTCCGGGTGTCAATCCTCGTCAGCTAGCCCCCAAATTCGAAAGAAACGAAGTGACGTGTTTATTTCGAATTTTAAGACCATGCATCGGATTTTTAACCCGGCCCTTTAGCTTCTCCATTTAGTGGCGCACTAAGTGAAAACGGTTGGTTTTTCAAGACGGGTTCTGACATTACGTGACAGGCAATGATGGCGCCGTAGAAATGTTTTTATCTCGAGGTAAAATTGTAAATGTCTTAACGAAACCCGAGGTGTCTGGGAGGCGAATCGTCGCCTTGGTAGCTATAAATACCAGACCCCTGGTCATGTAAAGATTTACAATTTCCCTCTCACGCCTAAGTCCTTTTCCTTGACAAGCCTGCCTTCTTCTTCTTCTCTTACACACTTCCCCTGATGGCAGATCATAACATCGTCGAGATTGAGAGTGATGAAGAAGAAGTAGTCGAACAAGGGCCTCAAATGCGTGAAGATTCATCTCCTTTAAGGAAGAAACCCAAGGTTGACGAAGGATCCTCCAGTGGAACGAAGGTGAAGCGTTTCTTTCTTCCTTCGGTTCCTATAACTCTTCCTGTTCATGCACATCGGCGAGGTAGGCCTTTGTCTTTGGAGAGAGATTCTTCTCAACTTTTTCATTCTCATCCCATCACATCCAACTCTCCCATCCTTTATCTGGGTGATCAATATTCTGGTCGGCAAGCGGCAACTTCCCCTCGACCAGATGATTCCCGTATTGGGTTGGTGAAGCAATCATCTGATGGGAACATTGCACTTCCACCAAATGATGATCCTCTTCCCCAGATGGGTGAGGTACTGGGACAGGTAAGAGAAGTCTTTCTCCTTTTGATTGATAATTGCAGCCAGTTCGACTAACTGTTGTAAATGTAGGAGGTTGGAGGCTCCAGCGATCAGCCTTCTGCTGTTCCATTCCTTTCTCTCGAACAGACTCTTCTGGAAGAGAAGAGTACCCTGGAGAGGAAGACCGAAGAGATGTCTTCGGAGATTCTGCGTCTAGCAGAATGCCTTAAACGATCCCAGGAGGAGGCGCGCCAGTTCCATTGAGAGAGGGATCACGCTCAGCACCAGCGAGAGCTTTCCGACTTGATTAGGGACCAGAGTGCGTCTCTTATCAGGGATGACGTAGATAGACTTAGGGTAGTTGCCAGTTCCCTGGGGGTTGTCAGTGTAGATCCTACTGACAACAACATGTCCCTTGGGGAACTTTGTAAATTTCTTTCGGAACAGGTCGATGCTTTTATCGACCGTATCCCTTTTGTATGTAAAGAATGTAATAAATAAAGTTTCTTTTATTCATATGAACATTCTTCATACCTTCTGTGTGAAATTATGGCCAAAAGCTTAGTTCGCGACCATTCATACACAGGAAAATTCAGTTCTGCGATTAGAATCGCGCTTTAAAAGATCACCGTGACCTGCCCTGATGCCGCGATCAGACTTAAGGCCGCGGTTAGAACTGAATTGCGACTAGAGTCGAACGTTCGGTTAGACCATTACTTCGATCAGAAACGAAGTTAAATAACATGGTTTTAACCAAACCATAACCCAGTTAGAATATACCCGTACGTCAAAATTTGAGTTACATGATATTTTTTACAAAAATGTTCAAGTAAAAAGAAAGGTAAATACCCCTCAAAAAGCCTTAGCAGACTTCTCGAGTTTTAGCCCTTTCAGCTTCCGAAATAAAGAAGTCTTTTTATTTCAAATCCGATACCCGAAACGCTTTAAAGGGTTTATCAGAGAGTATCCATTAGGGGAAATGAATAACATATTTAAGAGGACGTTTGAGTGGAACGTTACTCACAGAGGCGTGACTCCTCGAGTCTATAAAAGCAGTAGGTAGCTTCTTGAGGAAGCTATTCAGCCGTAAAAAACCCTTAGAGTTCCCGCCGCACAAAACCCTCATCTTCTTGCCTTCATCTTCCACAAAATCATCGACTTTTTTGACCGATCTTCCTCAAAAAATGGCATATTGGAGCAGATCCAACCACCATTCTGAGGAGACTCTGGTGGCGTTGGAGAAGGAGGAGATCCTTCCATCGCGGCTGCTGATCAATTGGCGGCCTGCGGAGAAGGAACAAGAAACTCCAACCGTCCGAGAGGGCGAGTTGGTAATTTTTGAGGAGTATATGCGCTGCGGGTTCCGATTCCCTGAGAGTCGGTTCCTAAAGAACATCCTCGAACATTATGGGTGGGAACTGATCAACCTCCACCCAAATGCGATGCTGATCCTGGCGGTGTTTCAGCATCTTTGCGAGGCCTTCGTCGGAGTATATCCTAGCGTGGACCTCTTCCGACGGTTCTACTTCTCGGCATGGTCGAAGAGCACCAATGCCGCCGGATGCATCTACTTCCGGCTGAGGGACAAGAAGGAATATCCCTCCCCACCTCTGCGGGATTCGGTGCACGGGTGGCACCAGAGGTGGTTTTACTGCTCTCCGCCGTCCGAGAGTAGTTTATGGTTTGAGAACTCGCGACCAGAGAAGTCAAGCGAGTTGGATGCTCCCCCGACGCTGGGCGTGGAGCACCTGAAGCACGCCGAGGTGATTCTTCACTTGGTGGGTCAAGGATTGACAGCGAGGGATGTCATCCGAGACTTTGTGAAGAACCGAGTGAGCCCCCTGCGCGAAAGGGCTCATCCTGCTTGGGAAATCAAGTCCATGGCGGATGGAACCCTGGACTACAATGAAGGTACTCAACCCTTTAGCACTGTGCTTTGTCATTTCTGAAATTTATGTTTTCTGACTTGAATTTGGGAACAGTTCTGTCTTCAGCCGAAATTGAGAGGCGAACTAATTCCCTCCTTAGGGCCTACAATGCCGATGTAGAGGGCCCTAAGGGAACACCTCGCCCACAGAGTTTGATTCATGCCGGCGATGATCTCAGACAGGTGCGCCGAAAGGTAATTTCTTTGTCCGGCTTTGGTTCTGCTGGTCTTGTGTGTGTCCAGCGCTAATCCATTTTAATGGACTGTGAACCAGCTTCTGGGGAAATTTGCTGACGCAACATTCCCAAGCGAGAATGTCGGCTCTCTGGGGAAGCTGACGGCGAAGAACGTGAAGAAGGTCTCTCAGAGACCCAGGACAAAGAGTCCTGCCCCCAAGAAGACCAAGCTGAACCCTGGGGAGGGGTCTTTACGAAGCATTCCTCGTCCCGCAAGAAAGACTGCGATAAGATATCGCATTCCTTCTACCTTTTCAGGCGCGACATGGAATCACTTCTTCATCGTACAGGGAGAGGGGAGCGAGGAGGAAGAGGACGATGATGTGCCTCTAGTCATCAAGAGGAGGAGGACCGGGGAGTCCCCTGCTAGTGACGCCTCAAGCTGCCCCGTAGGGACCACAGCTACCGAAGAGGTGGCCGTGGCTGACCCTGCGACCACCGAAGAGTCCCCTGCAGGTGACCTTCCAATTCCTAAAGCCCCCGAGGTTTCAGGGTCAATTATCTCTGCTTCCCTGGTCGAAGGAACGACCAAGGTAAGGAATCTTTTCGACCGTTCCTTCTATGACTCTTTCTGCACATTTGACAAGTTAATGTACATACAGGGAGGAGAGCTTCCCCCTGGGACCACTGGGGGTTCCAGGGAGGAAAATCCTCCTCCTCCGCGGACAGAGGAGGAGGTAGATGAACAAAGGCTGGCTGTGACGGTTCTAGCAACTCTGGAATCGCCAAGGCCTTCGGATGCAGCCCCACCAGTTAGCCCGGTGGCTCAGGTAAAAACCTTTCTATGTGTTTTCATCTTTTTTCCTAGGAATGTGCTCGTAACAGAACATTTCCAGGGAGGTGCTGCCTTGTTTACTATAAGGAAGGCGAGAACCGGAGACGGCTCTCCTTCGCAAGGGGAATTTTCCCAGAAGTCCCAGGAACGAATGGGATTTCAAATAAGGTAAGAACTCTTACTTGACAGTAATCTTAGATGAAAGCTGCCTGACCCATTCTTCTTGTTAGGCAAAAGAAGACAGCGCCTAACCCTTCAACCGCCACTGGGGAGGTTGAAATTAGGGCTGATGAGGGAGCCTCTAATGAAGAGCGCTCCGCTCCCGTGGTTCAGGAAGTCGTCCGGACCGCGGGAGGAGAAACAAGTACAGGGACCGGGTCACAACCAGTGGCCTCTGGGGGTGGTGTTCAGACGGCACTTCCCCCAACTATCCCTGTCACAGGCACTTCCGGTGCGCTAGCAAGGATTCCTGCTAGCATGGATGATGCCGCTTTAAACAAGTTTATGAAGGTATGATCACCCCTGTTTCGGCACTTGAACCGCCTTTAGAGTATATTTAACTCTCTTGCTTTGTATCACAGGGCTTGTCATGGGTGACGAGCCAGTCGCATGCTGCAATGGCTAGCATGGTGGCTGTTCAAAGAGATCGTGACGGCTTGCGCAAGTGAGGATCGTCACTCTTCTGTTCATATAAGTAGGCTTTATCTGTAACTGACTTGATTTTGCTGCAGAGAGGTTACATTCTTGAAGAAAGAGTTAGCCAAGATGAGGCTGAACTCAGTTGTAGAGTTCAAGAAACTACGGACTGAAATCAATAAACTTCAGTCTGAGAATGCTGGTAAGTCGATTCTCAACTTGAGAAGACTTAAAGCCATGCCTTGTTAATAACCTCTTTTCTCTGTACAGCGCAAGCAGGTCGCATTATACAGCTCGGCCAGGACAAGACGCTTCTCGAGTCCTCGATCAACCACACCGACTGAGCGGTCAAAGAGTTGAGCCTACTGGTCTTCAAAAAACTGAAGGCCGTGGCCAATCTTTTGAATACCAACGTGGTAGAGTTGAAGAAGGACGACCCAAGTGTCAGCGATTGGTCATCACTGCTCACAACTCAAGCAGAATCACTGCTTGAATATCTCCCTGGAGATATACGGCGACGTGAAGAGATAATCAGGACGAGAGTCCGATCAGCCGCTTCTGCCGTACTCAGCCGGGTTCGACTTCACCATGGCCCAGATGCGAATCTGAGCGCGCTGGTGGGACCGGTTGAGGTCGAGAGTGAAGAACTGCTTGACGCCGTTATAGAAGAAGTCAAGCCCTTCGTTGACAAACTCTTGGCTGAGCTGAGGATCGAATGATCCTTATATTTTGTATCCAAACAATTGTAATTACAATGCCATGTATGTAAAACTATTTTTTAAAAGAAAGTGCATATTCACATCATAAGTTTCATACTATAAGTATATCCCCCTAGCCCCCGCCTCTGTTTTGTGAATACTGAAGCCTTAGTATTTTAAGCAGAGGGGAAAACATAAGTATGATGACCAGGGATATGTGCTTCAAGCCGATGGTCAAGATTAAAGTAACATTTTAACCTTATTGCAAACTGGTAGCCACCCAGATGACCGAGGACTAGCCAGATAGTCCCGTGTGCGTTGAGAAACGGCTTATTTAGGAGTGACTTATCTGGAAGTGATCATGAGATCGACCAGCGAATCCGATTGAAAAATGCTGTAATAACCTAACCGCCGGCGATCAGCCCCCAGGTCGAATTTGTATAATTTGGGCTTAAAGAAAAACACTCATTGTATGAAAATAAGACATGCTTTTTATGAAAAGATGCTAATTGAACAGGAAAAGGGTTGTGGTACTTACACGTAAAACTTGCGAAGTTGATCGATGTTCCAAGTATTGGACAAAATCCGACCATCCTCCATGGCTAACCGCGCAGATCCTGGCCGCGGCACTGAGACGACAGTGTATGGTCCTTCCCACTTTGGGGAGAATTTATTGCGGTTAGACTGGTCTTGAATTTTTCGTAAAACCAAGTCGCCCACGTTGAGATCACGTGGTCGCACCTTTTTACTGTGGTACTTGCGTAGAGCCTGCAAGTATACCGCGGACTTGATCAGGGCGCGATCACGCCGTTCTTCCAGGAGGATGAGATCTTGCGATCGCTGTTCGTATTGGTTGACCTGTTCGAATTGATTCGTGCGAACAGATCCAATACTAACTTTCATAGGCAACACAGCCTCGGCCCCATAGACCAAATGGAAGGGTGTCTCACCGGTGGCTCGACTAGAGGTAGTCCGTAGTGCCCATAGAACAGTATAAAGCTCGTCTGCCCAAGCCCCCGAGCGGGTCTTGAGGCGATCAAAAACACGTTTTTTGATGCCTTGCAATACTTGCCCATTGGCCCGTTCTACGGCACCATTGCTTTGTGGATGTGCCACAGAAGCAAAGCACACCTTGGTCCCAATTTGATCGCAGTAGTCTAGGAAGAGACCGCTAGCGAACTGAGAACCTTGTCTGTGATGAGACGGTTTGGAACACCAAATCGTGCCACAATGTTCTTGTGAAAGAACTTTTGTGCGGCTGATGCAGTAATATTTCGTACTGGTTCGGCCTCAATCCACTTTGTGAACGTGTCAATGGCTACGAGCAGGAACTTGTACCCATTGACTGCTTGAGGCATAGGACCGACGATGTCCATTCCCCAGATCGCGAAGGGCCATGCGAGAGGAATAGTTTGTAATGCATAAGCAGGTTGATGAACCTGTCTTGCATGAAATTGGCACTGTGGACACATCTTGACCATAAGCTTGGCATCATCGAGTGCCGAAGGCCAGTAGAATCCTTGTCGAAAAGCTTTTCCGACCAGTGTTCGGTATGACGCGTGCGCACCGCATACACCGTCATGTATTTCTTTCAGGAGGGATCTTCCTTCCTCCTGAGATATACAACGCATGAATACTCCTTGAGTACCCTTCCTGTACATAATCCCGTCTATGAGTTTGTACAGACGCGCCTTTCGAGTTAACCGATCGCTTTCGGTTTCATCCTCGGGTAGGGTCCCGTGTTCAAGATAGACCCTCAATGGATGAGTCCAATCTTGTTCCTGACCGAGGTTGGCAACTAAGGCTATTGCCGGATCATCCTCGACCGAAGTCATGATCGAAGGATGGTCCAAGTGTTCAATGAACACTCCTGCCGGAGCGGATGAGCGTGAGGATCCAATTTTGGATAATTGGTCTGCGAGAATATTGTCCTTTCGCAGGATGTATTGGACTTCGAAGTGACTGAAGTGTTTTTCCAATCTCCTCACTTCCCCCAGGTAATGAGCCATTGTCTCATCGGAGGTGCTGTACTCCTTGTTTACCTGGTTTATGACTAGCTGTGAGTCCCCCCTCACCACTAATCGACGGACTCCGAGGAATTTTGCTGCCCGGAGCCCTGCAAGAAGACCTTCATACTCTGCTGCGTTGTTGGTTGCAACAAAGTGTAGTTGAATGACATACTTAAGCTGTTCGCCCTGAGGCGTAACTAAGACCACTCCAGCCCCCGAGTGTTGAAAACTGCCCCGAGTGATGAAGCGACTTAAGGCCGCCATGCGACCAGCCAGGCGTTGAACATCCTTCATGGTTGAGGGCGACCTCATTTGTTCAATAGCTCTGATTTTCTCAGGATTAACCTCAATGCCCCTGGAACACACAAGGAAACCAAGAAGCTTTCCTGAAGAAACTCCGAAAGAACATTTCTCCGGGTTCAATTTTATTCCAAAGCGATTCAAGTTACAAAAGGTTTCAGCAAGATCGTCGAAATGAGACAATCTTTTGGTGCTCTTTACAACCAAGTCGTCTACATATGCTTCGAGATTACGCCCTATCTGGGAAAGAAAGGTCTTTTGCATCAAGCGCTGGTACGTGGAACCAGCGTTCTTGAGACCGAACGGCATTCTGACGTAGCAGTAGGTGCCGAACGGGGTGATGAAGGCAGTCTTCTCTTCATCTTCTTCTGCCATGCTAATCTGATGGTACCCTGAGTAGGCATCCAGGAAGCTCATCAGTTCGCAACCCGCAGTCGAGTCGACCAACTGGTCGATGCGAGGAAGGGGAAAGTCATCCTTCGGACAGGCACTGTTAAGGCTAGTGTAGTCGACGCACATGCGCCACTTGCCATTTGACTTGCGGACCATGACCGGATTGGCGAGCCATTCCGGGTGATTCACCTAGCGGATAAACCCGGCTTGTAAGAGTTTGTCTAACTCTTCTCGGATGGCTTCCTGTCAGTCGGTGGCAAAACGCCTGAGCTTTTGCTTTATTGGTCGTTGTCCAGGTCGAATTGCTAACCTGTGCTCAATTACTTCCCTTGGGACACCGGGCATGTCGGACGGTTTCCACGCAAACACGTCTGCGTTAGCCCGGAGGAAAGCAACGAGGTCGAGTTCCTATTTGTCATCCAGGGCTGACCCAACCCGAATTGTCTTGGATGGGTCATCTGGGTACAAAGGAACTTGTTTGAGTTTCTCATCTGGTCGAGGAGCAGCTTTGACCGCGTCGGTGGCGACAGCGGTGACCTGAGCGTCCCGGAGGGGAAGTTGATCGACCATCTCCAAAGATAGCCGGTCACACGTGAGTGCCATGTTGCGACTACCTCGGATCAAGATGACACCCTTGGGGCCAGGCAATTTTCCGCACTGATAAGCATAGTGCGTTGCCATCATGAACTTAGCAAGAGTTGGCCTGCCAAAGATTGCATTATAAGCCGAATCACAATCGATTACGTCGAAGGTAATCAATTCTGTTCGGAAGTTGTCTGGTTCCCCCAGCGTGACTGGGAGGACAACTTGTCCCAAAGGCATCATGGAGGGGCCTGGGATTATGCCATAAAAAGGATGGATTATGGGCTTGATCTTCGAGCGAGGAATTTGCATCTCGTCGAGTGCCTTGACCAATAAAAGGTCAAGGGAGCTCCCTCCGTCGATCAGAACCCTTTCGACTCTCGCGTTACTGATAATTGGGGTAATGACCAGAGGAAGCCTCAATGGTCGAGTTAGCCCCGCGGGACAGTCCGCGCGATCAAACGTCAAAGGCATATCCGACCAACGGGGGTACTGAGGTTCACCAAGCGATGTCTCTGTTTGGTTAACCTCTCGATAAAAAGCTTTAAACTGCCTTTTGGAAACGAAAGAAGAGGAACCTCCAAAAATAATATTAACATGATTTTGGGGTACCTGATAAGCCATTTCCTCGTCTCCGTCATTGTCTCTGAGTCCGCACGCCTGTTGTTGAGGCGATATGGTTGGCATTGGTCCAACTCCCTGGTAGAACTCGTCCAATTGTTTTAACCAACTTTGGCAGTTCTTGAGGTCGTGGCCTGCGGAGTTGTGGAGTGGACACCACCTCTTGCCTTCCTGTGGGTCAGTTGATTTTTTCGGCTGGTCGGGATTCCGACCACCAGAGGCAGTTTTATTTTTGAATGTAGGTTTATTACCTTTAGCCGGAGATGGCTTCTCTGCGACTGCGACCTCGCGGTACTGTCTAGAGTGGTTTCTCTTCGATTTCTTTGATTTTCCACCTGTTGAAGACTCCGGTTTCTTGCTTGAATCTTCGTTCCCTGCACTTTTAAGGCCGGGCTGAGGTGGCAAGTCTCCCTTATCGACCATTCGGTTCCATTCGACTGCTTCGGCTGCATCGGAGTACCGATCAGCCATGTCGAACAGATCAGCTACCGATCGAGGAGGGTTGATAAGGAGGTCTTCAGTAAACCTCCGATATCATACGGCATGTTTGAATGCCCTGATGACAGAGCCGTCAGATATGTTCGGGATGGTATTTCTCACCCCGATGAATCTCTTGACAAACTGCCGAAGAGTTTCGGTTGAAGTTTGTCTTAAGCGATGAAGATCGTCCTCTTTCCCCGGCTTCTGGTAACAGTTCTGGAAGTTACTGAGGATAGCATCACACAGCATCTCCCAATTGTAAATAGAACCCTCGGGCTGATTAAACAGCCAGGTTCTAGCCGGTCCTTCGAGGACTGTGGGCAGGTAGTTGGCCATGACCCGGTCGTCACCTCCTGCAGCTTGGATAGCCGTAATATAAATCTGAAGGAACTCGGAAGGGTTCTGAGTTCCGTCGAATCTTTCGATGGCCCCCGGTCGAAACTTCTTGGGCCAGACGACTGCGCGTAGGCCAGGCGAGAAAGCTTTGCAACCGACGTAAGGACTACGAGCTGCTCTGTGACTCTCGACTGGCTCTCGAGCAACCTCACAAGACAGTGAAGTTACTCGTGGTCCCAGACGAGAATGAACAGGAATCCGATTCCTACGAGAATCCTGGGTTCGCCGGTACTTGTCCTATCGGGACGGTACGAGCGGCGGGTAACTGTGTCGACCAGAACCAGAGCGAGAATACCCTCGTTCGTGGGAACGTGTCACCGACCGAGAAGAGGCGGTTGGGGTCGCTTCTGATGCGACCTCATCCACCCTTTCGGCCAAGATTCTAAAAAAGGCCGGCTTTTGTTCTTCTGCGACCGTAGGAGGAAGGTTACGCATGACCTCCGCGATAGACCGCAGTTGGCCATGGGTACTTCTCCTAGGGGCACCAGGCGTTAAGGTTTCTTCGTCCGCCGGGTAGTGCTCCGGTGGCAAAGAAGGGGTTTGATCACGCTTGCGACCACGTGATCGTCGAGAGGAGCCCGGGGCAACATTGTAACGAGTCTGCGCATCTTGAAGAGCCTCTAAGGCTGTTCTGCGTAGTTCGTTGTTTTGTTGCTCGAGACCCTGATCCTCCCGCTGTTTGCGTTCCTGCTCTTCACTAACAGCTTGCTGATCAGGAGTTTCCTCCGTCAAGGCAGCAAATTGCCGAGGGAGAGAGGTTGCGGATGGAGAAAACATCTCAGTTTGTTCCGAGTCTGTCGCGCCCCGAGACTGGGGCAACGACTACTCCTGTAGAGACCTAGCTTGCTGCAGCTAGTCTCAAATCACAACGCTTTGACTTCCCAGGATAAGTCAAACATAGGAGTATATTACAATGCAACAGAGTACTTACAAAATATTAAGCAGTGTGGCCTGCTGGCCTTAATATTACATAAAGAGGATTACAATGCCTACAAGGCATTCAGGGTTTAGCAAAATATTTAACTACGCAGTAGAAGATAGGTGATCCTCCCACAAAAGAAGTTGACGGCAGAACAACACACTTCAGGGTTCTGGCGGAACTAATTCTCCTCCTTCTGGATCCACGAAGTACTCCATGCCATCATCTTGATCAAAGTAGGCTCCATCTATTCAGTTGAATGTTGCAAGGGTGAGCACTTACGTACTCAGCAAGTCATAGGTAAGAGTAGATACATATAGTAGTGATGATATGAACCTAGACTAGTCAAGAATTATGGATCTTTGTAAAATAATCTTTTCCTTTCTCATCTCATCTTATGGCAGCACTTTTTATAATATAACATCATCAATCATGTTCACTAGATTATAGCACTACCGCAACACGTCGACACACGACAGCCCACGGCAGCACTCCTTATCATGACAACACATGTCATTTGGGTAATCTTGATTTAAACATATTTTATTTAGAAAATAGTACTTGTGTCACACCCCGTGGATTTAATCCACCGCAGCAGACTCCTATAAAACCCGAGAGCTCGGAGTATTCGAATACGTTTTTAACTCTGCAGAGAGGTACCAATTTACCCGCAAGATATTCCACTTTCAAACCTTTCCTATCATAACAAAATGATTGGACCCCTGACTCACTTCATACTGTGAGCGGCAAGGTGGAAATAACAAGAACTTTTGTTATGTTTTACTCACAATTCACCCCCGACCCTGTGGCTCTCAGCGAGACACAGTTGTGGCAGGTTGTATCCAAACCTCCACCCCATTGCTTATTCCCATTACTGGGTCAGCGTGCTTGATCACCTTCAGTGATATGTGTGGGAGCCATGCTCCGTGTTTATCGTGCATCACTACACATCTCATGCAGGGGTTTTGATGTGCGATCCACATAATTACTTGTTCAGGCCTGTCCCATACCAGGCTTGCGGTTAGCACGTTGTTCATGCCACTAGACGCACAACACAAGGTTCTAGTCCTTATAAGCCAATGACCAGACCATCCACAACCCTGCACCTTCAGTGCCTGCATATCCTTTGCAGTCTAGCACCTCCAGTGCTACAGCCATCCACACCATTTTTCTAGTCACGGCTAGGGGTTTTATTTCATGAATATAAGTATATACATACATATAATAGTTCATGGCTCAAAACTTGTTTATTTCACATTTCACAGATAACCAGTCTAGTACTGCCAATTCATAAATCAATCATTCTCAATCTTTCACATGCAATATTGCTTATATTCAAGGTTATATTATAGCAACATTTAAAATATAGGTTCAAGATGACCAAGGATATGACTTGCCTTCCGCGTCGTAAAATACAGCAGTCGATGACGGGTCAACAGCAAAATCTTCAAAATCAGCTTCTGAATCTGCTCGACGACAAACAAACACACAATGATTACTTATAATATTTAAAATGTTTTAAGACTTATATGCAGAAATGCTTAACAAGAATGATTGAACTATACTGGAGATAATTTGAACTGCAAACTGAACTGAGTCGAGATTCTAGGGTTTCAAGGAATTTGGGCTAAGGATGGTGATTAGATAATCTTAGGGTTTCATGATTACAATAGGGATAACAATTTTGTGGCTGGTTTAATCAAAACAGCGAATGTCAACAGATCGACATTCGGATCAAAGCTTGGACATAGCTTTAAGAAAAGCTAGAGTGCTTATCTCAAGTTGTGGTAGTAGAAGAAAATGTAGATCACAACTCTACAATTTTAGTGGACAAAGTGGATTTCAAATTACACAACCAGAAGTGGGTAAACAAGGTCAATGCCACTGGCTGACAAGCTCTGGCATAGAGCTGACAATGCCAAAAACTAGGGCTTAGCATAACTTTTGATCTGGAGCTCCAAATGATGCACCACTTTGTCTGGGAGGTAGGCTTGAGTAACAGGAACAATTAAGTCAACAGGATCTAGGGCAAGAAATGGCTGGAAAGCAAGAAATTTGATGATGAACAGAGATGAACTGGCTGCACTGGGGCAGTTCTGGACACAAACTTGGCAAAGCTATATCTTCCAATCTAGGCCGATCTAGGTGTCGGGCTAGAAGACAAAAATGCTCAGGAGGCTAAGGCACATCTAAATGACAAGGTGATTTGGGCTGAAACGGCCGGGAACACTTTTCCGGTGAACTGTGCCGGAGAAGAACACTGCTATTTGGGGGTTTTCAATTTAGGCCGAACGAACTCGATTCCAAGCTTGGGAAGTGATATATGGGTAAGAGGAAGCTACCTGCACGATCACTTTGGCCGGAGGATGGCCGGAGAAGCCTGGCGACGATCGCCGGTTTTTGGAGAAGTTCAAAAATTGGAGAAAGCTTCGATTGAAGCTCAATCTGGAGATCTTGATGCACAGGCTTGCTGGAAACGACTCGCTGATCAACTTCTTCTACAGAATCGAGAGCTAATTCGAGGTAATTTGCCCTGCATTGCCGGACCAGGGCATTCTTCGAATTTCAGCCATTTCCGGTGATCGCCGGCGTTAGAGGTCACCGGGGAGCAATTAGACAGTACTACACAGAGAGGTTGAGTAGATGAACTCACTGATGGCTTTAATTTGGCAGGAGATGATCTGTAGAGTGCTGGCACCGTGAGCCTCCTCGATGGCTCGCCGGAGAAGACGACGACAGCGAAGAAGTTTGGAAATTGGTTAAGTCCTGGTGATGTGTGGAGGGAGCTGCTGAGCACAGGAGTGCTTATATCGGCCAGGCGAAGATGGCGAAGGGAAACAATGAAGTAATTGGCTGCTGTGATGAGATCGGTTGCGTGCTGGAGCAGTAGCGGCGAAGAAACAGCAAGAGCGGTGATGCGACGGCGACAAGCTTTCAACTGATCACAATGTCGCCTCATCGGGACCTGGCAAAGCTTGTAGAAAGCGGTGGCGACAAGTACTGGCACGGTGAAGCTACGTGGCGATGAATTGCTGACAAAAGTCACTGCTAGTCGCGCGGGTAAGCAGGCGCTGGTCGTCGACGTTGCAGCGACGCTGCGACGGTGATGGCTGAGGCGAGGACACGTGCGCAACAGCATGCACGATCAAGTTGCAAGCGAAGCTTCACCGGCGGCAAGCAACCACGGCGCAAGGAAACCACGACGAGCCCTGGTCGTGTACAGCAGTTGGCCTGGTCGAAAATGGACTGATTTGCAATACTTGATTTTCACATTTGGACCAATCTGTAATTCTGGAGATTTGGAAGGTTAGAGTTGAATTTGATTTCACTAATCTGGTAGATTATATTCAACAAGGTATTTGGCAAAGGTAATTGATAAGATTTGACACATTTGAATAGTTTTCGATACAAACTGAAAATAGGGTAATTTAGGGTAACGTCAGATTTAAGTTTTGTCGATTTCGAATTCTGGCATTTAGGGTTCGATTTTGATATCTGCACAGAAGAGAAACTTGTGGCAAATAGCATTTTGAGAAGATTTGCTGAAGAAATTCTGAATTTGAAGTTAATCTGGAGATTTTAGCCTTTTTGGGTTTTCAGATATCAGATAAGGTCTAATTTGCGATAACTCTTGGACTGATTTGTGAAAAGAGTCTAGATGATAAAATCTGGCTACCAACTTTCTGGTTTAAGGTATTGGCATACCCATGATCATATTCCAGGAATAATCTGGTCTGAACTTGGTCAAGATTTTGATTAAATCTGTATTTCTGAAACTTAGTGTTTTTAAGTAATATAAGGTATTTCTGTTTTCGAAAACAGAAGAAGTTGATAAATCTGGGAGTTAGAGATAGAATTGGATCTAGGTTCTGAAGGCTTTTTGATTCAGGATAACTAATAGATCACATCTGAACAATCTGATCTTGATTTGAGGTCACAGGATATATTTTGGAGATTTTAGGGCTTAGAATAGATACTGATCTGGCTAATACTACAGATACATGCATGCGTGCTATTGATGAAAAAGGAAGTTTTCACCCCTAACTCAGGGTGTTACAGATCTACCCTCCTTAAAGAAATCTCGCCCCGAGATTTACCTAAGACAGGAAAAGATAAGGATAGGTTTGCTTAAGATCTTCTTCCTTCTCCCAAGTAGCCTCTTGCTCTGAATGATTTTTCCATTGAACTTTACACAATCTGATTTTCTTCCTTCTGAGCTGACGTTCATCAGTGGCTAGGATTCTGATTGGGTGCTGAAGATAAGTGATATTCTTCTGTAATGGCACATCTTGTACATCTATCTGGTCAGTAGGTTCCTTCAAACATTTCCGGAGCTGAGAGACATGAAACACATCATGCACTCCTGCTAATCCCACAGGTAATTCCAATTTATATGATACTTCTCCCTTTCTCTTGATTATCTTAAATGGTCCAATGTATCTTGGAGCTAACTTTCCTTTCACTTGGAATCTTTGTAATCCTTTGAATGGTGTGACCTTGAGATACACAACATCTCCTGGTTCAAATGATAATGCTCTTCGTCGTTTATCTGCATAACTCTTTTGTCGTGATTGTGCTATTTTCAACCTTTCTCTGATGAGTCTGACATGAGCTTCTGCTTCTTCTACTATCTCTGGTCCTATGACTTTTCGTTCTCCTGGCTCATTCCAATGTAATGGTGTTCTGCATTTACGTCCATATAAAGCTTCAAATGGTGCCATCTGTATACTAGCTTGATAACTGTTATTATATGTAAATTCTGCAGATGGTAAACATTTGTCCCATGATGTTCCATAATCTAGTATACAAGCTCTTAGAAGATCCTCTAGGATTTGGTTGACTCTTTCTGTCTGTCCTCCCGTCTGTGGATGATATGCAGTACTGAAGTCCAACTGGGTTCCTAGGGTTTCATGTAGTCTATTCCAAAATTTGGAGGTAAACTGTGTTCCACGATCTGAAACTATCTTCTTAGGAATACCATGCAATGCCACTATTCTTTGCACGTATAACTCTGCTAATTTACTGCCATCATAAATCTTTTTGACCGGTATGAAGTGAGCTACTTTAGTAAGTCTGTCCACAATAACCCATATGGAATCATATCCTCCTTGAGTTTTAGGTAATCCTGTAATGAAATCCATACCAATTTCTTCCCATTTCCATAATGGTATTGGTAGAGGTTGTAGCTTTCCTGCTATTTTCTGGTGTTCTGCTTTAACTCGTCGACATGTATCACAGTTTGCAATATACTCTGCAATATCTCTCTTCATATTATCCCACCAGAATCTGGTCTTCAAATCTTGATACATCTTTGTGTTACCAGGGTGTATTGAGTATGGAGTTTTATGTGCTTCATGGAGAATTATTTCCTTAAGATCTGCGTTTTGAGGTACACAGATTCTTCCTCGATACCATACAATCCCTTGGTTATCTTCAGTAAAGCCTTGAGCCTTTCCTAACTTGATTCGACTCTTGATCTTACAAATTTCTTCATCTTCCTTCTGGGCATTTCCTATTTGTTCTTCAAGTTGAGATCTTATTGTTAAAGTAGCTACCATTCCCTGCGGTACTATTTCCACTTGATGATTCTGCAACTCTTGTTGTAGGTAAGGGTTCTTCAACATAACCATTCCTTGTAGGTTGTAAACTTTTCTGCTTAGGGCATCAGCCACTACATTAGCTTTCCCTGGATGGTACTGAATACTAAGATCATAATCTTTGATCAATTCCAGCCATCGTCGTTGACGCATGTTGAGCTCCGTCTGTGTGAAAATATACTTGAGGCTTTTATGATCTGTAAAGATCTCACACTTATGTCCAATGAGATAATGCCGCCATATCTTTAAAGCATGTACTACTGCTGCTAACTCCAAATCATGGGTCGGATAATTTTCCTCATGTGGTCTCCATTGATGTGAAGCATAAGCCACTACTCGACCTTGCTGCATTAACACACAGCCTATTCCTTGCTTTGAAGCATCACAGTAAACTACAAAATCTTTGAAGCAACCAATCCATTACCAAAATAATGTCTAGACCTTGCAGCTCTAGAACTAGTCACTACTACAGAAATGCTTTTCACTATCGGTTAAAAATCCACTCTACTATCGGTTCTCTTACCGATAGTGGTCGGCACGATAGTAGAGGGTAGCACACTTCTATCGGTTCAAAAACCGTTAGTAAAACATCTACAATCCCAACGTTCACTAATCGCTATCGACTATTTCTTCTATCGGCTCGGTTCTAAACCGATAGTATTGTATAAGTTTTTTCTATCGGCTCGTATAAAAACCGATAGTATTGTTTAGGCCTTTTGTATCGGCTAGGATCTAAACCGATAGTAATCTAAACATTTTTTTCTATCGGCTCTTATATAAACCGATAGTATTTTGTCGACACATTTAGTACTGGAAACTTTATTCTATCGGTTGTTATATATAAACCGATAGTATTGTGTGGACACAGTCAGTACTAGAAAATTTATTCTATCGGTTATATTATATAACCGATAGTATTTTGTAGACTCGTTTAGTACAGGAAACTGTATTCTATCGGTTTCTAAATATGAACCGATAGTATTGTGTGGACACAGTTAGTACTGGAAACTTTATTCTATCGGTTGTAGTATATAACCGATAGTAATATTAGTTTTTCCTATCGGTTATGTAGTGACACGGTTAGTACTAAATATTTACAAATATACATACAGCAATACAGAGATACATACAGCAATATACATACAGCAATACAGAGATACATTGGATCATTCACAAATACACCAATATTTACAAATATTCACCAATATTCACATATTGAATTTGTTCACAAATACACTAATACAGTAATATACACATGCATTGGACAGACTGAATTTATGCACATATTGATCGAGTTTATTCACAAATACATCAATGAATCTATTCACATATATTCACATATATTCACAAATCAATGAATCAACACATTCAATATATATTCACAAATACAACAATCAACACAAGTCAGTTACTATCGATCGTTGATAGCCACTTCTTCCATGACATATTGAGCCCAAATTGTTCGCAGCTCCTTCAATTGAGGCAACTCATATTGCTCTTTCAACATGGTGCTCTGCATATATGCGTGTATGAAATTAGGATCGTACGTCACATCTAATTAAAGTTCGACTTTGAGTCAGGAAAAATAGTTACCTTAGGGAATTGGGCAAAGTTTCTCCTGATCAGGTCATACATGAATCTCATGACATAGAAGCCACATTCCCACGATTGTGGCTGCTGATGGCACTGGAAAAATTGCATATGCAAAGACATAAACCCACATTAACTCGAAAGAACTAATTAAGCTTAAATTAAAAGACTCATCATGAGTACTTCCATCCGTATTAATTACCTCATATTCTTTCCAAGAAATTATTGTGCCCTTCGACGCGTCATGCCTCCCTCCAGCACTAGCATAATTTTTGAAAGCCCTGTATTTAATTTAGCATTGTCGATTAATATCTTATCATTAATTAGCTAGTCAGAGAAAAATTTAAGACAACTATGTTACTTACGCGTCTATGTGCCATGTGAGGGTGAAAACATGCGCCACCTTGTCGCTCATCGAATCGAGGTAATAGACCTCATTCATCCATGGGCAAATGACGGCGAGGACCCAGTGGCCCCTACATTGCATATATAAGCGAACCGTTTCATACATATGTTAGGCGTAACATACAAGAATGAGTTAAATTAGTAGGAAATGCACTAACCTTTGGTGGTACGGCGCAAGGATGAACTCTCGGTCCTGCTGCACTAGTAGTGCCCTTGATATGTATTCCTCCGCATGTGCTTGGTCGTGCTCTAGCATCGTGAGGCTTATTTTCTCTGGGTCGAGGAAACCCACCTTGTCACATGCCCTCATCGACGCCAGCCTATACATGCACCTGGATGCAAAGTAGACATTAGTAAGTAGTGCATACAAAAAGTGATTAGATTTATGAAACGAACTGTGATAACTTCCGACAACAGCACACTCACAAGACTCCAGTCCGTATGATGGACATATCAAGCTCCCGCTAGTTGAGGAGGTCGAACAAATCCTCGTGGGCCACCGATATGCTCCCGGGCTCACGGTGAAAATGGGCTGGCCTGAAGTGAACCAAGAGTTGATGTGGCGCCTAGACCGGGTCAGGTACCACTCGTGGAGACTGCTGGTTATTTGATCCATATTGCGCAGAAGGTACTCCGACACGAGTGGGGACCCGTTCTTGAACGTACCCGGCTGGCTTTGTTTGGCCTTGCCTTTGGCCTTGCCCTTGCCTTTGGGCGGGGAGCGAGTGTATACCTTCGAAGGTTGGGGTGTGGTGCCGTCGGCCTCATTTGATGGCGAAGGGTTTGAGGCCGTCGGAGGAGGCATGGGGGCCGAAGGAGTTCGCTCATGCGTTGTGGCGGGGCTGGTGTCCTCAGGAAGTGTGCTGGTATCCATCGTCCACTTTAAGTACAAATGCTTAAATTAGATTTTGAAAATTAAGTATATTAACTGAGTTGTAAGCTAGAATGGCTAGGGTTTACCTCCTGTAGTCTAACACCCTTCTTGGGCCACTGTATGTACGAGCCCAATGCCTCGCCAATTGTCTGCATTTCGTCCGTTGGGACGGGCAACGGAAAAGAGCTGTAGCCCGGGAGGGCCATGTCCACCTGTACCTTTGCGAATCCAGGCTCCAGAGGTACGCAGTGGATCCGGACATCCTCCCAAGACTGGTATACGACCCCGTTTGCAACCGCAACAGGTTTGTCGCCTATGTTGATCAATAGGGTATAGCTCTCCGGCTTCTGCAATTTGCAACAATTATAACAGGTTAGCGAAACAATTCTAACGTAACGGGAGTGGCATCAGCCGAACTGCATATATAGCTCAAGAGTTGCAATACCTCGATCAGGTCCACCGGATCCACGTGAACCTTCGAGCCAACACTACTCGGCCTGGCAGCGTCGACCTCGGCAGCTGGATCTAAACCCTTGGACTGCACAACTCGGCTTAGGCGTTCATATTTCTCGTTCATTTGAGCGAACATGTCCGCGAATTGTGCAGTCACATCTGCCCGTATCTTCTGAGATAGCTCCACTTCCCTTTCCTTCCAGCTGCCAGGCTTCTTCGCCTTTTGCCCGGGGTCCGAGAAGCCTTCCTTCCATGGCACCACAGCCCCCACGGTTCGCGTCCGCCCTGGATGCTCCTTGTTCCCTAGAGCCCGGGTAAGGATGTCGTTCTCCCTATGGGGACTGAACAATCCCTCGGTCGCCTCCTTCGAGCAAGAGATCTGTTACATTGAAAGCTCTCCATTGTGAGGAAGAAATATATACAAAGTTGTGCGCACACTAGTGATCATAGTTAGCCAACTTACGAGTCGCTGCACGACCTCGACATCCCTGGGGTTTGGGAACGCCACAGTCCCCGTGGCCGACACGGTCCCTCTGGCCAGCCACCAGCGCTTGCATCGCTGATCGCGGATCTCGGAGAGTGGTAGGTCAGGGGAGTCGACGAAATGCGACGCGTCGTCTTCACCCTTCTTCCACTGCTCCTCCTTCCCCGCATAGCCGCGAGAACCGAGCCGGTGTGGGTGGTCGTTCCTCCTCTGGATTGCCCTGTTCTTCTCGCTGAGGGCCTTCGTACCAGAAACAAGAAAATTAATGCACCACTGCTTACTGCATACAATGGTGTAACCAAGCAAAGGAACCATTCATACCTTGAACTCAGGAGTCCCCTTCTGTTGGGCGAATTGCTCCCATACCTCCTCCGTTATGAAGGGGTACTTCTCGCATGGAGATTCGCCTTTAGCTAGGAAGGTACTGACGAGGACGCTCTTGAAGGTTTTCCACGTGTTGTTCATGTCCTTCAAGCAAGCTATCTTGGGACCATCGTCCGGGATGTTCCACTTGGCCTGTTTCAAATGGTGCATATAAGTAGGACTTACCTAATCTCTAGGATAAACCAAGGGAATGTGATTACTCAAGAGTTCAGTGATTTTGATTAATTTTACCTTCACTTCCACCCACAGCCTATCCCTCTCGTCGGCCTTGACGTCCTTCCAGCTCTGGACGGTGATCTTCACCCTTTCCTTCGCCAACAAGCCAACATAGGCAGCATAGTGCCCGGCGTTCTTCCCGATCGGTCTCCCGAACTGGTTGAACTCACAGGAAAGATCCGCGCGTTTGGCCAAACGACCCAACATCGTCGCGCCTCGCGCCTTCCTCTTGCGCTGGGACGAGGCAGCGCCATCTACGTTCGCCCTCGCCGAATCACTAGTATCAGCCGAGGAAGATGCCGACATGGCTTTACCTAAAATACCATAAACAAACCATCCAATTGATATGAAGAAAGGTACATGACAAAGTAATTCACAGAATATTCAGATGAGCAGTGCAAACTAACAAATACTATATTTCCTATCGGTTTTAAAAGGAAAACCGATAGTACTAAGGTCTATATTCAGGAAAATTTAAAAGATTAGCAGTGCAAACTATGCTAATCTCTCTGCTGGAAAATAAAGTCTGTTAAAATTTAAATGAACCTAAATTTGAGATGAAAATTAGAAAATGGGAAGTCATTCACAGAAAATTCATATTAGCTGTGCAAACTATGATGGCACTACTATTTACTATCGGTTTTCTAAGTCAAACCGATAGTAATCAAGTCAGCATTAGGAAAAATTTCAAAAATTGCTCAGCAGGAACATAAAGTAATTGCTCAGCAGGAACATAAGGTATGTTAAAAAATAAATGAACCTAAATTTGAGATGAAAATTAGAAAATGGGAAGTCATTCACAGAAAATTCATATTAGCTGTGCAAACTATGATGGCACTACTATTTACTATCGGTTTTCCAAGTCAAACCGATAGTAATCAAGTCAGCATTAGGAAAAATTTCAAAAATTGCTCAGCAGGAACATAAAGTAATTGCTCAGCAGGAACATAAGGTATGTTAAAAAATAAATGAACCTAAATTTGAGATGAAAATTAGAAAATGGGATATAATTAACAGAAAAATCAGTTTATGGTATTTACTATCGGTTCTGAGTAAGAAACCGATAGTGAACTACACTGTATGACAAATTGCTATGATTTTCATCAATTCTGTCATTCTCATAGCTATCAAGTTTGTAGTTCATGAATTTTGTAGTTCATGTATTAACTTAAAACGCATACACCTATTGACGGTATCAATGAATTGATCATGCAAGGAATTAACAAAGACCGCTCCCCAATAGCCTCTCAACTATAGCCTACACGGCAAATCCGGGGAACAAACACACAGACTCAAGATGATCGTCTCTCTCTCAAATAACCTCAAAGCCTAAACAACCAACCAATTTTAAGTTAATACAAGAAGGGTAGTCAAACCAATGCTGGAGAGAATTCAAGATAACAACTGATCAATCAGCTGTCTAGAACACGACTTGCTAATTTGGACGACACAAGTAAGGAGAGAACTGAAATAGAAACTTCAATCTCCCACCAACTCAGAAGAAAGCCAAAAGATCATATAATCAATTTCATTTCTTCACTAGCTCTACTTCAAGCAGCAATCACAGAATGCACAAGCAGTAGATAAACATTCAAATACGCAAGTGACTAAGAGCCAGACAAAGCAATCAATGACAGAATAAGACTTCAATTCATAGCTTCAATCACCCCAGTCCTGTCCATTCATACAGAAACAACACAAAATCTAGAAATTGAAGAATGGCATAAGGCTCAGTCACTGAAATATCCAATCTAGCATTGCAGTTAGTAGCCAAAACACAGATTTTTGACACCAAAGTCTACACATAGTTCTAAATTTGCAATTAGATTAACTAAGAGCTTAGTTCCATACAAAAAGAACCCCAGTTTAATGCAAATGCAATTCAAACTATCTTCACCGAGCTTATCGGTTCATCCAATATTCAGGTTTGTTCTTTACAATCATCACAGGAAACAATTTCAGATAGGTGTATACCGTTCATGAATTTTACTCTAGGTTTCTATTTGTAATCCATGGAACGGGATATGAACCATTGCATACAAAATTAAGCAATACACGCGAGCGATTTGGTCAAGAACACTTACAGTGGATCGTGGAGTGGCCGGAGGCGGTGGCGCAATGCAATGCCGGAGGCGGTGGAGAACCAGTGGCGCAGAGGAGCGAAGAAGCGAACATCGGCGATTTTAGGGTTTTCCGCGCGAGTATTTTTCGATTTGGAATGTGATCAGTTGCACTGGAGGGAAAATCGTGCAGGTTATAACCTATTAAATGAATATTTACTATCGGTTCATCACCACAAAACCGATAGTACAAACATGTAAGTTAGGGTTTTCGTAACACAGTGTAAATCACTATCGGTTGTGAACAGTAAACCGATAGTAAACTAAGTACAGGGGATCATAACACAGTGTAAATCACTATCGGTTGTGAACAGTAAACCGATAGTAAACTAAGAACAGGGGATCATAACACAGTGTAAATCACTATCGGTTGTGAACGATAAACCGATAGTATAGTTTAATTTCATATCGGTTTCACAGTTATAACCGATAGTAAAATACAATGCTATTGACCCTAAAGGATTTCCCTTAGAAGAATTACAGAGGATCTCAGTACATCATTTTGTATTGTATTTACTATCGGTTATGACAATAAACCGATAGTATATGTTAATTTCATATCGGTTTGGAGGTTGAAACCGATAGTATAATACTGTTAAATTGATCTAAAGGTATTTCCTGAGAACAAATACAGATGGGTCTCAGTACATCATTTTGCACTTGTAAAGACACCTGAAACCCCATGCAAATGGCTTGCAATAATTTTGAAATAAAATAACAGTAAAGACCAATCATGGAATGAAAATTTGCAGTTTTCATATATATTTGTGAAAAGAATCAATTATTGCTCAAATCAAGTATATACTCCAATTGAAATGAAAATTTGCAGAAATGATTCTCAATGCATCACGTATGTTTTCTCAAAGAATTTTTGAAAATTGATTTGAACATTCTTCGATCCAAGTAATATACGTCACTTACATATTTCAAATTAGTCAAGAATGGTTGTCCACCCATAATCCTTCTTCGTGGTCGTCTCGTAGGTAACTTGTTTCGTCAATATCTTCGGTAGGGACAGATTGAAGGATTCCATCTAAAAATGGAGGTAGTTCGTCGAACTGATCGTACTCTTCTTCATCCACAACGTCTTCAACCCCAACAATACGTCTCTTACTGTGAAGGACAACGTGCAACTTTGGGTTGGCCGGGTCAACGATGTAGAACACCTGTGTGGCTTGCTCAGCAAGTATAAATGGATCATCTTTGTGTGCGACTCTACTGAGATCGACTAGAGTAAACCCATAATTGTCGACTTTAACACCTCGAGGGATTTCGACCCATTGGCATCGAAACAGAGGAATCTTAAGTAATACATAATCGAGCTCCCATATTTCCTCAATAACACCGTAATATGAGTCGAGTGCTCTTACTGCCCTGGCATCCTCCGAAATAGCAAGTAGTGTCACTCCACTACATTGCATAGCACTCTTCTCGTCCTGAGTTTTTGTGTAAAATGAATAGCCGTTGATGTCATACCCCTGCCAAGTCCCTACAGTAAATCTAGGCCCTCTGGCCAACCATGTAACATCTTCATCTACATCGCCCTCAGAAGCTTGCAGGACTCTATTTTCGATCCACCCAGCAAACTTCCTATTATGTTCTCTGGTGACCCAAATCTCTGGCTTCGAGGGATTCTGTTTCCGTAACATTTCCTTGTGCTCGTGTATGTATGGCTCCACCCCCGTCATGTGCTGTAAGACCCAAAAATGGGCTTTTGCATACAGATCACTAGAGGGGACGACTGCTTTAAATCCAATCGTTCCAATGCCCTGAAGCCTGCCCTCATGCCGAGACGTAGGAACGCCAATTGGGTCAACCCCGGCCATATAGTTGGTGCAAAATTCGATCACCTCCTCGGCGGCATAACCTTCAATAATACTGCCCTCAGGCCGATATCAATTCCTTACATATCCCTTCAAGATACCCATAAATCTCTCAAATGGATACATGTAGCGCAGGAAGACGGGTCCACAAAACTTAATTTCTCTGACAAGGTGAACAATTAGATGGACCATAACATCAAAAAAGGATGGAGGGAAATACATCTCCAGCTGACAAAGAGTGGTAGTCACATCGCGTTGCAAATCGTCCAGTCCATCCATATCAATTACCTGCAAGGACACAGTTGCAGCAAATATTCAGATCCAAAAAATCTGACAAGTTCCACGAATGGAGCTAATTAACTTGCTAGGAGTACACGCTTACGTACCTTGCCAGATATTGTGTTGAAGAAATAACATAGCTTTGTAATTGTCTCTCTGACTTTGACTGGGAGAATGCCTCTGATAGCAATGGGAAGCATTTGTGACATCAGTACATGACAATCATGGGACTTCATACCAACCAGTTTCAAGTCTTTCATGGACACAAGTTTTTTCAAGTTCGCAGAATACCCGCATGGAACTTTGACACCATGTAGGCACTGACAGAGTTCTGTTTTTTCTCTTTTTGACAAAGTATAGCAGGCCGGGGGGAGGTATGTCCGCTTTCCCTTCTCCAACGGTGCAAGCTCAGTCCTTATGCCCATGTCGAGCATGTCACGGCGAACGTTGATGCCATCTTTCGTCTTTCCTGGAATGTTCAACAACAAACCAATCAAACTGTCACAAACATTTTTCTCTACGTGCATGACATCAATGCAATGTCGAACTTGTAAGTGCTCCCAATATGGCAGATCCCAAAGAATCGATCTCTTCTTCCAAACATTTTTTCCTGGAGGTTTAGAACATTTACCGAACTCAACTTTGATGTCCTTCACGCGCAAGTAAAGCTCCTTACCAGTCACAAACACTGGGGCTGATCCTTTCTCAGGCTTCCCATTGAATGACTTCCTCTTCTTACGGTAGGCGTGATGCATCGGAAGGAATCTGCGGTGACCCATGTACACTGTTTTTCTGCAGTTCGATAATCACATGCTTTCAGTTTCATCCAGGCAAATAGGACAAGCCTTGACTCCTTTCGTACTATACCCCGACAAATTTCCATAGGCCGGGAAATCATTTATGGTACAAAATATCATGGCCCGCAACATGAAATTCTCTCGCTTATGTGCATCCCACACCCGCACCCCTTCGCTCCACAATTTTTGTAAGTCCTCGACTAACGGTGATAGAAACACGTCAATATCATTCCCGGGTTGTTTGGGTCCTGAAATTAGTAACGACATCATGATGTACTTCCGCTTCATACATAACCAAGGAGGAAGATTGTAGATGCATAAAAGAACCGGCCAAGTGCTATGTCGACTGCTCATATTTCCGTGTGGATTCATACCATCCGTACTCAGCCCAAACCTTATATTCCTTACTTCGCCGCCAAACTCACCGAATGTTCTGTTAATGTTTCTCCATTGAATGGAATCAGCTGGATGTCTTAGTTTTCCGTCTTGTTTCCGACCTTCAACATGCCAACGCAAGTACTTCGCATCTTTCGGATTTGCAAACAGCCGTTTCAATCTGGGAATCACAGGCAAATACCACACAGTTTTGGCCGGAGGCCCTTTCTTTACCTCATCACATCCATTGTGATAAATTCTGTCCCCATGCTTATACCGCGATGCACCGCATCTTGGACAAACATGCAAATCCTCGTACTCGTTACGGTACAGAACACAATCATTTGGGCATGCATGTATTCTTTCGATTTCCATTCCCAACGAACACAATAGTTTTTTGGCCTGGTAAACCGATCTTGGCAACTCATTTCCCTCTGGAAGCATGTCCGCTAACAGATCCAATAGCGCCGTGAAACTCTTATCGCTCCAACCGTTGCTTGCCTTCAAGTTATATAATCTCAACACAGAAGACAACTTTGTAAATGTTTCACATCCGGGGAACAAAGGCTTCTCAGAATCAACAATTAATTTCTGAAATTTAGCTAAATCGTTTTCGCTGTAGTCCTCTTCTACATCACGTAACATTTCATCTAAATTGTCGTCATCTACATGGACTTCCGAATGAACATTATCAATGTTTTGATCATGATCATCATTACTGCAATCCACTTCCGGGTGCTGCTGAGTGGTAGCGGTAGTGCTCGTTTCCTCAAGATCTTCACCATGCCATATCCAACGGGTATAGCGTGCGTTAAAACCACGACGAATCAAATGACTCCTAATCTGATCAGAGTTGCCGAACCTTTTTAAGTTCATACAATCTATACAAGGACAATGCATATCTTTCTCTCCTTTCTTCGCCTTCTCTTGCTCAGCAAATTTAATAAATCTATTCACACCCTCCAAATACTCAACAGTAGTATGTTTTATTCCATACATCCAATATTCTCGGTCCATCTACAATTATTTCACAAAATTGACAAATTCAAATAAATAATTAATGACTCAGGGCATGCATATATGAATGAAACATAATTAGCTAGGCCATATGTGTGTACATGCATGAGCTGTTTAATTACATTAAATGGATTTGTATATATGAAACCCTAATTAACTTGATGCATGCATTAATTGGAAGAGCCAGCTAGCTAGCTGCTTAAATTCAGCAAGCTATAGCTAGCTAGCCAACCCAGCCTTCTAGCTAGCTTGGAGATACATGTATCTAGTTTAATGAATTGCAAGTAGAGAGAGAGAGGGAGAGTGTGAAAGAGTGATCGAGAGAGAGAGAGGTGATGAGAAGATGACAATACCGAGGGGGATGGAAATATGATCAACCTCTCAGCTAGCTTCTCCAGATCACTCTAGCTTGGAGTTGTGCGCGGCTGAAATGATTCCAACATGTAGAGCGCAGAGCAGGGGTCGACCTAATTAAGTTGTCTAATTTTAGTATCGGTTCAAAAACACTAACCGATAGTAAAATAAGATCCCCACTGTCATAACCATTAGTGTATTTGAAGTCCTTTTACTATCGGTTTGTGTTTTTGAACCGATAGTACTATGTAGTATATTGTATCAGTTAGTACAGTAATAACCGATAGTAAAAAGTCAGTAATTTCACTATCAGTTACCCGAGAAAAACCGATAGTACTATTCAATATATTATATCGGTTAATACAGTACCAACCGATAGTATAAAGTGAGTAATTTTACTATCTGTTACGAACGAAAAATCGATAGTACTATTGTAATATATTATATCGGTTGGTACAGTAATAACCGATAGTAAAAAGTCAGTTATTTCACTATCAGTTAAAAATAGAAAACCGATAGTACTATTTAATATATTATATCGGTTTGTACAGTAATAACCGATAGTAAAAAGTATTTGTATTTCACTAACGTTGGATTAGTGTATAACCGATAGTAAAATGATGGTTTTCCGCCGCTGTCATCCTATTCTATCGGATTTTTCCTAGATTGCTTACAACCGTTAGAAAATAAGGGTTAGTGGAATGCACTTCTGTAGTAGTGAGTAAATTTGCCTCAAATTCTACCCCTTCTATATTGAAAGTTACATTTGAGCAGATCGAGTAGACAGATAATCTAGCCCCTAGAGTTTGTATAACCATAGAGTACTCTAGTGGTACTTGGTCTATATGCATTTCAACTTTAGATGCAAATGCTCTTGACATGAATGAATTTGTAGCACCAAGATCAAACAATATTAAGGCAGATGCAGATTGAATCAGAAATCTACCTAGAAGAATGTCGGTGGCGTTGCCCGCTTCTTGAATTGAAGTATAGTTTAATCTTCCTCCTTGGGTTGCAGCTGGTGCTCTACCTCTTCCTCTTCCTCGATTAGCCATGTTTCCTCCTCTTCCTGCTGAATTTCCTCTAAAATTCTGCGATGGTGATGCTCTGGTTACTACTGGCTGTGTTCCTGCTTGAGATCTGGCAATGGACATCGGAAGTTGTATCCAAGGGCAGAATTCTTTACGGTGCCCACGCTGTCCACAATGATAACACTCAACACGAGGATGAGGGCAATCCTTCTGAGAATGATTTCCTCGGCAGTTGGGGCACAATGTCGTTGCTGGTCTGGGATTCTGATAAGATGGTCAGAAATTGGGAGTGATAGGAACTCTTCCTCTGATTGGATTTGGCTGTGGTCGTGTTTGCTGGAACATCCTCCTCTTTCGGCTTTCTTCCCCCATATTCTTCTTCTCTTCCACCTTTAAAGCTCTGTTCACTAGGGTTTGAAATTCCGTAAGTTCATGAGAAGCAATTTGATACTGTAAATAGTGTTGAAGTCCTTCTGTGAAGCGCTCTATCTTCTTCTCTTCAGTATCCACATCTCCAGGTGCGTATCGAGCCAAATGAGTAAATTGGTGTAGATACTCAGTAACTGACTTACTTCCTTGAGTTAAATTCCGAAATTCCCGACGCTTAGCTGCCATAACACCAGTAGGTATATGAAATTTCCGAAATTGATCCTTAAATTCCCTCCAAGAAATATTATCTTTATCAAGATGGGCTTCCTGGTAATTCATCCACCATGCGGCTGCAGCTCCTGATAACTGATGAGATCCAAACAAAACTTTCTCTCGTTCGCTGCATCGGACCGTGTCCAGTTTTCTCTCGATATCCCGTAACCAATCATCAGCAACCATGGGATCGGTCGCACTAGAGAATGTTGGTGGACGGGTCTTTTGGAAATCTGTTAATCTTGCTCCTACAGCAGAAGTAGTTCCTTCTGTTGTTCCAGTAGGCAGTTTCTGAACTATCTGAGCTAACAACTGGGTATGAGCTATCTGAGCTTCCTGTCGACTTTTCTCCATTGACAACAAAATTTCCTGAAGACTGGGTTGTTCATTCTGAGGTGGATTGGAACTCTGAGATCCTTGCTGAAACAAAGGTTCTCTTGTCATAGTTTCTTCTTCCTGCGGAGTCTGACCTATATCTTCTCTTCCACTTTGAGATCTCCTTCTGGTGTCAACCATGGTGGCTCTGAAAAAGGTTTAGACGGATCTAACTAACTAAGGCCAACTAAGACAGCAATGCAGAAATTAATGCAACTACTTTAATGCATAAAATTACTTAGGCTATTAGCCATAATACACAAATTAACCATTGCAAAAGCAACAGCGATTCACAAAGCTATTAAGAGCATCCACTAGCTCTGTCTACACCAACCTCTAAGACACTCTGAAACAACAGAACGCACTCTCACAATCTTACCGAATTTTAGAAAATCCAAATAAAATTTTGAAATGAAGGTTTTTCAAGAGCTACAAAGCTCATTATTTTTACCAAAATAAAGTTTTCAACAATTAGTTTTCTGAATAAATTACGTTTTCCTGGCACGGCCAATTTCCTAAAGGTGTCGTCCTACAGTCAAGTTCTCATGTTGCTCTGATACCAACTTTTCTGTCGCGCCCCGAGACTGGGGCAATGACTACTCCTGTAGAGACCTAGCTCGCTGCAGCTAGTCTCAAATCACAACCCTTTGACTTCCCAGGATAAGTCAAACACAGGAGTATATTACAATGCAACAGAGTACTTACAAAATATTAAGCAGTGTGGCCTGCTGGCCTTAATATTACATAAAGAGGATTACAATGCCTACAAGGCATTCAGGGTTTAGCAAAATATTTAACTACGCAGTAGAAGATAGGTGATCCTCCCACAAAAGAAGTTGACGGCAGAACAATACACTTCAGGGTTCTGGCGGAACTAATTCTCCTCCTTCTGGATCCACGAAGTACTCCGTGCCATCATCTTGATCAAAGTAGGCTCCATCTATTGAGTTGAATGTTGCAAGGGTGAGCACTTACGTACTCAGCAAGTCATAGGTAAGAGTAGATACATATAGTAGTGATGATATGAACCTAGACTAGTCAAGAATTATGGATCTTTGTAAAATAATCTTTTGCTTTCTCATCTCATCTTATGGCAGCACTTTTTATAATATAACATCATCAATCATGTTCACTAGATTATAGCACTACCGCGACACATCGACACACGACAGCCCACGGCAGCACTCCTTATCATGACAACACATGTCATTTGGGTAATCTTGATTTAAACATATTTTATTTAGAAAATAGTACTTGTGTCACACCCCGTGGATTTAATCCACCGCAGCAGACTCCTATAAAACCCGGGAGCTCGGAGTATTCGAATACGTTTTTAACTCTGCAGAGAGGTACCAATTTACCCGTAAGATATTCCACTTTCAAACCTTTCCTATCATAACAAAATGATTGGACCCCAGACTCACTTCATACTGTGAGCGGCAAGGTGGAAATAACAAGAACTTTTGTTATGTTTTACTCACAATTCACCCCCGACCCTGTGGCTCTCAGCGAGACACAGTTGTGGCAGGTTGTATCCAAACCTCCACCCCATTGCTTATTCCCATTACTGGGTCAGCGTGCTTGATCACCTTCAGTGATATGTGTGGGAGCCGCGCTCCGTGTTTATCGTGCATCACTACACATCTCATGTAGGGGTTTCATGTGCGATCCACATAATTACTTGTTCAGGCATGTCCCATACCAGGCTTGCGGTTAGCACGTTGTTCATGCCACTAGACGCACAACACAAGGTTCTAGTCCTTATAAGCCAATGACCAGACCATCCACAACCCTGCACCTTCAGTGCCTGCATATCCTTTGCAGTCTAGCACCTCCAGTGCTACAGCCATCCACACCATTTTTCTAGTCACGGCTAGGGGTTTTATTTCATGAATATAAGTATATACATACATATAATAGTTCATGGCTCAAAACTTATTTATTTCACATTTCACAGATAACCAGTCTAGTACTGCCAATTCATAAATCAATCATTCTCAATCTTTCACATGCAATATTGCTTATATTCAAGGTTATATTATAGCAACATTTAAAATATAGGTTCAAGATGACCAAGGATATGACTTGCCTTCCGCGTCGTAAAATACAGCAGTCGATGACGGGTCAACAGCAAAATCTTCAAAATCAGCTTCTGAATCTGCTCGACGACAAACAAACACACAATGATTACTTATAATATTTAAAATGTTTTAAGACTTATATGCAGAAATGCTTAACAAGAATGATTGAACTATACTGGAGATAATTTGAACTGCAAACTGAACTGAGTCGAGATTCTAGGGTTTCAAGGAATTTGGGCTAAGGATGGTGATTAGATAATCTTAGGGTTTCATGATTACAATAGGGATAACAATTTTGTGGCTGGTTTAATCAAAACAGCGAATGTCAACAGATCGACATTCGGATCAAAGCTTGGACATAGCTTTAAGAAAAGCTAGAGTGCTTATCTCAAGTTGTGGTAGTAGAAGAAAATGTAGATCACAACTCTACAATTTTAGTGGACAAAGTGGATTTCAAATTACACAACCAGAAGTGGGTAAACAAGGTCAATGCCACTGGCTGACAAGCTCTGGCATAGAGCTGACAATGCCAAAAACTAGGGCTTAGCATAACTTTTGATCTGGAGCTCCAAATGATGCACCACTTTGTCTGGGAGGTAGGCTTGAGTAACAGGAACAATTAAGTCAACAGGATCTAGGGCAAGAAATGGCTGGAAAGCAAGAAATTTGATGATGAACAGAGATGAACTGGCTGCACTGGGGCAGTTCTGGACACAAACTTGGCAAAGCTATATCTTCCAATCTAGGCCGATCTAGGTGTCGGGCTAGAAGACAAAAATGCTCAGGAGGCTAAGGCACATCTAAATGACAAGGTGATTTGGGCTGAAACGGCCGGGAATACTTTTCCGGTGAACTGTGCCGGAGAAGAACACTGCTATTTGGGGGTTTTCAATTTAGGCCGAACGAACTCGATTCCAAGCTTGGGAAGTGATATATGGGTAAGAGGAAGCTACCTGCACGATCACTTTGGCCGGAGGATGGCCGGAGAAGCCTGGCGACGATCGCCGGTTTTTGGAGAAGTTCAAAAATTGGAGAAAGCTTCGATTGAAGCTCAATCTGGAGATCTTGATGCACAGGCTTGCTGGAAACGACTCACTGATCAACTTCTTCTACAGAATCAAGAGCTAATTCGAGGTAATTTGGCCTGCATTGCCGGAACAGGGCATTCTTCGAATTTCAGCCATTTCCGGTGATCGCCGGCGTTAGAGGTCACCGGGGAGCAATTAGACAGTACTACACAGAGAGGTTGAGTAGATGAACTCACTGATGGCTTTAATTTGGCAGGAGATGATCTGTAGAGTGCTGGCACCGTGAGCCTCCTCGATGGCTCGCCGGAGAAGACGACGACAGCGAAGAAGTTTGGAAATTGGTTAAGTCCTGGTGATGTGTGGAGGGAGCTGCTGAGCACAGGAGTGCTTATATAGGCCAGGCGAAGATGGCGAAGGGAAACAATGAAGTAATTGGCTGCTGTGACGAGATCGGGTGCGTGCTGGAGCAGTAGCGGCGAAGAAACAGCAAGAGCGGTGATGCGACGGCGACAAACTTTCAACTGATCACAATGTCGCCTCATCGGGACCTGGCAAAGCTTGTAGCAAGCGGTGGCGACAAGTACTGGCGCGGCGAAGCTACGTGGCGATGAATTGCTGACAAAAGTCACTGCTGGTCGCGCGGGGAAGCAGGCGCTGGTCGTCGACGTTGCAGCGACGCTGCCACGGTGACGGCTGAGGCGAGGACACGTGCGCAACAGCATGCACGATCAAGTTGCAAGCGAAGCTTCACCGGCGGCAAGCAACCACGGCGCAAGGAAACCACGGCGAGCCCTGGTCGTGTACAGCAGTTGGCCTGGTCGAAAATGGACTGATATGCAATACTTGATTTTCACATTTGGACCAATCTGTAATTCTGGAGATTTGGAAGGTTAGAGTTGAATTTGATTTCACTAATCTGGTAGATTATATTCAACAAGGTATTTGGCAAAGGTAATTGATAAGATTTGACACATTTGAATAGTTTTTGATACAAACTGAAAATAGGGTAATTTAGGGTAACGTCAGATTTAAGTTTTGTCGATTTCGAATTCTGGCATTTAGGGTTCGATTTTGATATCTGCACAGAAGAGAAACTTGTGGCAAATAGCATTTTGAGAAGATTTGCTGAAGAAATTCTGAATTTGAAGTTAATCTGGAGATTTTAGCCTTTTTGGGTTTTCAGATATCAGATAAGGTCTAATTTGCGATAACTCTTGGACTGATTTGTGAAAAGAGTCTAGATGATAAAATCTGGCTACCAACTTTCTGGTTTAAGGTATTGGCATACCCATGATCATATTCCAGGAATAATCTGGTCTGAACTTGGTCAAGATTTTGATTAAATCTGTATTTCTGAAACTTAGTGTTTTTAAGTAATATAAGGTATTTCTGTTTTCGAAAACAGAAGAAGTTGATAAATCTGGGAGTTAGAGATAGAATTGGATCTAGGTTCTGAAGGCTTTTTGATTCAGGATAACTAATAGATCACATCTGAACAATCTGATCTTGATTTGAGGTCACAGGATATATTTTGGAGATTTTAGGGCTTAGAATAGATACTGATCTGGCTAATACTACAGATACATGCATGCGTGCTATTGATGAAAAAGGAAGTTTTCACCCCTAACTCAGGGTGTTACAGATCTACCCTCCTTAAAGAAATCTCGCCCCGAGATTTACCTAAGACAGGAAAAGATAAGGATAGGTTTGCTTAAGATCTTCTTCCTTCTCCCAAGTAGCCTCTTGCTCTGAATGATTTTTCCATTGAACTTTACACAATCTGATTTTCTTCCTTCTGAGCTGACGTTCATCAGTGGCTAGGATTCTGATTGGGTGCTCAAGATAAGTGAGATTCTTCTGTAATGGCACATCTTGTACATCTATCTGGTCAGTAGGTTCCTTCAAACATTTCCGGAGCTGAGAGACATGAAACACATCATGCACTCCTGCTAATCCCACAGGTAATTCCAATTTATATGATACTTCTCCCTTTCTCTTGATTATCTTAAATGGTCCAATGTATCTTGGAGATAACTTTCCTTTCACTTGGAATCTTTGTAATCCTTTGAATGGTGTGACCTTGAGATACACAAAATCTCCTGGTTCAAATGATAATTCTCTTCGTCGTTTATCTGCATAACTCTTTTGTCGTGATTGTGCTATTTTCAACCTTTCTCTGATGAGTCTGACATGAGCTTCTGCTTCTTCTACTATCTCTGGTCCTATGACTTTTCGTTCTCCTGGCTCATTCCAATGTAATGGTGTTCTGCATTTACGTCCATATAAAGCTTCAAATGGTGCCATCTGTATACTAGCTTGATAACTGTTATTATATGTAAATTCTGCAAATGGTAAACATTTGTCCCATGATGTTCCATAATCTAGTATCCAAGCTCTTAGAAGATCCTCTAGGATTTGGTTGACTCTTTCTGTCTGTCCTCCCGTCTGTGGATGATATGCAGTACTGAAGTCCAACTGGGTTCCTAGGGTTTCATGTAGTCTAGTCCAAAATTTGGAGGTAAACTGTGTTCCACGATCTGAAACTATCTTCTTAGGAATACCATGCAATGCCACTATTCTTTGCACGTATAACTCTGCTAATTTACTGCCATCATAAATCTTTTTGACCGGTATGAAGTGAGCTACTTTAGTAAGTCTGTCCACAATAACCCATATGGAACCATATCCTCCTTGAGTTTTAGGTAATCCTGTAATGAAATCCATACCAATTTCTTCCCATTTCCATAATGGTATTGGTAGAGGTTGTAGCTTTCCTGCTATTTTCTGGTGTTCTGCTTTAACTCGTCGACATGTATCACAGTTTGCAATATACTCTGCAATATCTCTCTTCATATTATCCCACCAGAATCTGGTCTTCAAATCTTGATACATCTTTGTGTTACCAGGGTGTATTGAGTATGGAGTTTTATGTGCTTCATGGAGAATTATTTCCTTAAGATCTGCGTTTTGAGGTACACAGATTCTTCCTCGATACCATACAATCCCTTGGTTATCTTCAGTAAAGCCTTGAGCCTTTCCTAACTTGATTCGACTCTTGATCTTACAAATTTCTTCATCTTCCTTCTGGGCATTTCCTATTTGTTCTTCAAGTTGAGATCTTATTGTTAAAGTAGCTACCGTTCCCTGCGGTACTATTTCCACTTGATGATTCTGCAACTCTTGTTGTAGGTAAGGGTTCTTCAACATAACCATTCCTTGTAGGTTGTAAACTTTTCTGCTTAGGGCATCAGCCACTACATTAGCTTTCCCTGGATGGTACTGAATACTAAGATCATAATCTTTGATCAATTCCAGCCATCGTCGTTGACGCATGTTGAGCATTTGAGTGTCAGCATAATCACCGAGATCAAAGTCATTCTTGGAATCATACAAAACTCCGGCCATGTTTTAGCAAACCTCCGGAAATAATCAGGACGCCTTGGGAAAGGCCCCACGGTGGGCGCCAGCTGTCGACGATTCGGACTCGGGGTCCTCAGTCGAACTTATGCAGAATTTGTAAAGAGTGAGACCTTTCAGGGCGACCCTCCGGGAAGGTAAGTAAAACAATGGAGAACCGGGGACGCAAGAAAGTTTAGACAGGTTCGGGCCCTCGATGGTGGGAGTAATAGCCCTACGTCCTGTTGGGATTTCACTAAGTGTGGTAAGAAGTTTACAATTGGAGGAAAAAGTCCTCACAGGCGAGGATTTTTCCTATAAAAGTGTACAAGGATAAGCCAAAGAAGGCTTACTAAAATGCTATCTGAGGTGGGCCGTAGACTTGGCTAACTTAAATGATTTTGGATTTCTTGATCTTCCGATCTCTCGGTTGATGTTTCGGTTGATCTCCCCTGATTGATGCTCCATGCCATCCTTTTGTACTGTTTGAAAGGGTGCCATGTGGAGGAAACTGCATCAAACGGTTGCACGGACGGTTGGATGCGGTTTTTTGGAACTGCTCTTAACCTCCACGCAGGTTAAACACGTGTTATTCATGGATAACTGTATGTGTTAACCTTCTGACGGTCGATTCTCCACGTGTAGGAATCTTCGGGATACTTAGAATATCCCGTTGTATGGGCAACTGAATAGATAGATCCCAAGTATCCTGATCAGCAGATGTTCTGACCGCGGGATATTGGCTGACAGCGCAATATCTCGAATATGTAGTTCGCGTATAGCATACGAACTTCTGACCGCGCAAGGCTTACGATCTGACCGCGCTGGCGATCACATAGCGACGTCCCTCAGAACAACTTGAGCTCGTATCGCCAGATACACTTCTGACTCGAACCTGCCTTTAACCAGAAGTCCAATAGAAGTGGTCCGGGTGTCAATCCTCGTCACACCTTGGTCCCAATCTGATCGTAGTAGTTCAGAAAAAGATCACTGGCAAACTGAGAACCATTGTCTGTGATGAGACGGTTTGGAACACCGAATCGAGCAACAATGTTCTTATGGAAGAACCTTTGTGCTGCTGATGCTGTAATGTTTCGTACCGGTTCGGCCTCAATCCACTTAGTAAACGTGTCAATAGCTACAAACAGGAACTTGTACCCATTGACCGCTTGTGGCATAGGGCCGACAATATCCATCCCCCAGACCGCAAAAGGCCATGCGAGGGGAATGGTTTGTAACGCATAGGTAGGTTGATGAACCTGTCTCGCGTGAAACTGACACTGAGGACACATCTTGACCATATGCTTGGCATCATCAAGTGCCGAAGGCCAGTAGAATCCTGGTCGAAAAGCTTTTTCGACCAGTGTCCGATATGACGCGTGCGCACTGCATACACCGTCATGTATTTCTTTCAAGAGGGATTTACCTTCCTCCTGAGATATGCAGCGCATGAATACTCCTTGAGTACCCTTTCTATACAAAACTTCCTCTATGAGCTTGTACAGGCGTGCTTTTTGAATCAACCGATCGCTTTCAGTTTCATCCTAGGGTAGGGTCCCATGTTCAAGATAGACTCTCAATGGATGAGTCCAATCCTGTTCCTGACCAAGGTTGGTAACGCAGGCTGTTACCGGATCATCCTCGACCGAAGTCATGATCGAAGGATGGTCCAAGTGTTCAATGAACACTCCTGCTGGAGCGGATGTGCGTGAGGATCCAATTTTGGATAATTGGTCTGCGAGAATGTTGTCCTTTCACGGGATGTATTGGACTTCGAAATGACTGAAGTGTTTTTCCAATCTCCTCACTTCCCCCAGGTAATGAGCCATTGTCTCATCGGAGGTGCTGTACTCCTTATTTACCTGGTTTACGACCAGCTATGAGTCTCCCCTCACCACTAATCGACGGACTCCGAGGAATTTTGCTGCCCGGAGCCCTGCAAGAAGACCTTCATACTCTGCTGCGTTGTTGGTCGCAACAAAGTGTAGTTGGATGACATACTTAAGATGTTCACCCTGAGGCGTAACTAAGACCACTCCAGCCCCCGAGTGTTGAAAACTACAGGAACCATCAAAGTACATTGTCCAATGATCGGGGCATTCCAGTTCCTTGGACACCTGCACGGGTGGCTTAGGGTTGGTCCATTCGACCACAAAGTCGGCCAAAACCTGAGACTTAACCGCCGTGTGGGGCGTGAAATGGACATCAAAAGCACCGAGTTCGACTGCCCATTTGGCGATTCGGCGAGATTTCTCTGGATTTCGGACAATATCCCCCAGAGGAAAAGAGGAGGGTACTGTGATCTAGTGAGCTTGGAAGTAATGGCGGAGCTTACGGGAAGCCATCAGTAGTGCATAAAGTATCTTCTGGACCTCAGGATATCGCTCCTTAGGACCATGAAGTACCTCACTTACATAGTAGACGGGTCTGTGTATTCCTTCCCTATCCGCGATCAGGACAGCGCTGACCGCGTGCGGTGTGGCCGCCAAATAGAGAAGTAATGGTTCTCCTTTGTCGGGAGACACCAGAACTGGCGGACTGGATAGGTATGTTTTTACCTCCTGAAATGCTTTTTCAGCCTCATCGGACCACGTGAAATTGTGATGCTTCCGCAAGGTTTTGAAGAAAGGTAATCCCATTTCACCTAGTCGTGATATGAAACGACTTAAGGCCGCCATGCGACCAGCCAGGCGTTGAACATTTTTCATGGTCGAGGGCGACCTCATTTGTTCGATGGCCCTGATTTTCTCAGGATTGACTTCAATGCCTCTGGAACAAACAAGGAAACCAAGAAGTTTTCCTGAAGAAACCCTGAAAGAACATTTCTCCGGGTTCAATTTTATTCCAAAGAGATTTAGATTACAGAAGGTTTCAGCGAGATCGTCAAAATGAGACAATCTCTTAGTGCTTTTTACAAACAAGTCGTCTACATATGCTTCGAGATTACGCCCTATCTGGGAAAGAAAGGTCTTTTGCATCAAGTGCTGGTACGCAGAACCTGCGTTCTTGAGACCGAACGGCATTCTAACGTAGCAGTAGGTGCCGAACGGGGTGATGAAGACAGTTTTCTGTTCATCTTCTTCTGCCATGCTAATTTGATGGTATCCTGAGTAAGCGTCCAGGAAACTCATCAGTTTGCAACCCGCAGTTGAGTCGACCAGCTGGTCGATGCGGGGAAGGGGAAGTCATCCTTCGGACAGGCACTATTGAGGCTAGTGTAGTCGACGCACATGCGCCACTTGCCATTTGACTTGCGAACCATGACCGGATTGGCGAGCCATTCCGGGTGATCGACCTTGCGAATAAACCCGGCTTTTAGGAGTTTGTCCAAATCCTCTCGGATGGCTTCCTGTAGGTCAATAGCAAAACGCCTGAGCTTTTTCTTTATTGGTCGCTGTCCAGGTCGAATTGCTAACCTGTGCTCGATTACTTCCCTTGGGACACCGGGCATGTCGGACGGTTTCCACGCGAACACATTTGCGTTAGCCCGGAGGAAAGTAATAAGATAGAGTTCCTATTTGTCATCCAGGCCTGATCCGACCCGAATTGTCTTGGATGGATCAGCTGGGTACAATGGAACTAGTTTGAGTTTCTCATCTGGTCGAGGAGCAGCTTTGATAGCGTCTGTGCCGATAGTGGCAACCTGAGCGTCCCGGAGGGGAAGCTGGTCAACCATCTCTAGAGATAGCCAGTCGCACGTTAGTGCCACATTGTGACTGCCTCAGACCGAGATGACACCTTTGGGGCCAGGCAATTTGACGCACTGATAATTATAGTGCGTTGCCATCATGAACTTAGCAAGAGTTTGCCTGCCAAAGATTGCATTGTAAGCCGAATCACAATCAATTACATCAAAAGTAACCAATTCTGTTCGGAAGTTATGCGGTTCTCCCAGTGTGACCGGGAGGACCACCTGTCCCAACGGCATCATGGAGGGACCATGGGTTATCCCATAAAACGGATGGATTATGGGATTAATCTTTGAACGAGGAATTTGCATCTCGTCGAGCGCCTTGACCAATAAAATGTCAAGGGAGCTCCCTCCGTCGATCAGGACCCTTTTGACTCTTGCGTTACTAATAATCGGGGTAATGACCAGAGGAAGCCTCAACGATCGAGTAAGCCCCGCTGGACAATCAGCGCGATCAAATGTCAAAGGTGTATCCGACCAACGGGGGTACTGAGGTTCGCCAAGGCATGTCTCCGTTTGGTTAACCTCTCGATAAAAGGCCTTAAACTGCCTTTTGGAAAAAAAAGAGGAACCTCCGAAAATAACATTAACGTGATTATGAGGTACCTGGTAGGACATCCCTTCGTCTCCGTCGGTTTCTCTAAGTCCGCATGCTTGTTCCTTAACCGGCAAGGTCGGCATTGGTCCAATCCCTTGGTAGAAGTCATCCAACTGCTTCAACCAACTCCTGCAGTTCTTGAGGTCATGGCTCGCGGAGTTGTGGAGTGGACACCATTTCTTGCCTTCCTGCGGGTTAGTAGAACTTTCTGGCTGGTCGGCACTACGACCACCAGAAGTAGTTTTATTTTTAAACGAAGGCTTGTTACCTTTGGTCGAAGGAGGCTTCTCTGCCACTACAACCTCGCGGTATTGTCCAGAGCGGTTCATCTTCGACTTCTTCGACTTCCCACCCGATGAAGATTCCAGCTTCTTGCTTGAATCTTCCCTCCTAGCGTCCTTGAAACCTGGTTGAGGCGGTAGGTTACCTTTATCGACCATCCGGTTCTATTCGACTGCTTCGGCCGCGTCGGAGTATCGATCAGCCAAATCAAAGAGATCGGCTACTGATCGAGGAGGGTGTATGAGCAAGTCTTCGGTGAATCTCCGATATTGAACGGCATGTTTAAATGCCCTAATAACGGAGTTGTCAGATATGTTCAGGATGGTATTTCTCACCCCGACAAATCTCTTGACAAACTGGCGAAGTGTCTCTGTCGAAGTTTGTCGTAGTTGATGGAGGTCGTCCTCTTTACCTGGCTTTTGATAACAATTCTGGAAATTGCTGAGGATAGCGTCGCACAGCATTTCCCAATTGTAGATAGAACCTTCGGGTTGATTAAACAACCAGGTTCTTGCCGGTCCTTCAAGGACTGTAGGCAGGTAGTTGGCCATGACCTGGTCATCGCCTCCTGCCGCTTGGATGGCAGTGATATAGATTTGAAGGAACTCAGATGGGTTCTGAGTTCCGTTGAACCTTTCTATGGCCCCTCGTCAAAACTTGTCTGGCCAAACGACCGCACGAAGGCCGGGCAAGAAAGCTTTACACCCAACGTAGGGACCGTTAACCGTCCTGTGACCTTCGCTCGGATCGCGAGCGACCTCGCTCAACGGAGAAGTCACTCGTGGTCCTAAGCGAGAGTGGATAGGGACTCGATCCCTACCACGAGAATCCTGTGCCCGCCTGGACTTGTCCTGGCGGGATGGTACAGGCGGCGGGTAACTTCGTCGAGCAGAACCAGAGTAAGAACACTCTCGGTCGCGGGAACGTGTTACCGACCGGGAAGAGGCCGTAGGGGTCGCCTCTGACGCGACCTCATCCAACCTTTCCTCCAGGATTCTGGTGAAGGTCGGTTTCTGCGCATCCATGACCGTAGGAGGGAAATTACGCATGACTTCCACGATAAATCGCAGTCGACCATGTGTACTTCTCCTAGGGGCACCAGGTGTTACCGTTTCTTCGTGCACCGGGAAACGCTCCGGAGGCAAAGAAGGAGTCTGGTCACGTCTGCAACCACGTGATCGTCGGGAAGAACTCGGAGCAGCATCGTAACGAGCCTGCGCATCTTGAAGAGCCTCTAGGGCAGTTCTGCGCAGTTCGTTGTTTTGTTGCTCGAGATCTTGATCCTCCTTCTGTTTGCGTTCCTGTTCTTCCCTAGCAGTTTATTGATCAGGAGTTTCCTCCGATAAGGCAGTGAACTGTCTAGGGAAAGAAGTCACCGAGGGAGAGAACATCTCGGTTTGTTCTGAGTCAGACTCGAAATCAAAGAGACGATGGAGGTTATCAGGGTCGAATCTCCCCAGGCTGATTTCTTGGTCGATATCATCCTTCCCCTCAGCAGGGTCGTATGACGGACCGGACTCACCCTCTAGCGCATTAAGAACCTCGGTGGGTTCTAACCTTGTGCTAGTCGCTCCCTGGTCGATGGACATGACCTGGAGAGACGATTCGACCTTTGGAAGATTTCCGCCTCCAACTTCCTCCATCAGAACAGGATCGCTTGGAGAAGGCATCGGAATGTGAGGATAATCCTCGAGATCGAAATCGTTCTCGGAATCATATACTCCAGCCATAGTTCGGCGAACCTTCGGATGAAAATTAGGACCCCTTGAGAAAGGCCCCACGGTGGGCGCCAGCTGTCGACGATTCGGACTCGGGGTCCTTAGCCGAACTTATGCAAAATTTGTAAGTAGTGAGACCTTTTAGGGTGTCCCTCCGGGAAGGTATGTAGAATTATGGAGAACTGGAGCACAGAGAAGTTTATACAGGTTCGGGCCCTCGATGGTGGGAGTAATAGCCCTACGTCCTATTGGGATTTCACTATGTGTAGTAAAAGAATTACAAAATGAAGCCTGGGAGGCTTATGGAAGCTATCTAATCTAGGCTGTTGTCTTGGTTGTTTGATTCTTTGGGTGAGATGTGTTGTATCTCGTGATCCTTCGATCCCTTGTTTGATGCACCATTGCCCTTTTATACTAGTCGAAAGGGCGCCAAGTTGTAACGGCATCAAACGGTTGCTTAGATGCGGTTTAGAGAACCGCTCTTAACTCCCACGCAGGTTTAACACGTGTCGTACATGGATAACCGCACGTATTAACCTCCTGACGGTTGTTCCTCTACGTGGAAGGATCTTCGGGATACTTGGGATATTCCTTCTACAGTATAGATTAACCCCACGTTCCCTGGTCGAAAGTGTTCTAACTGCGCGATGTTGGCTGACCGCGCGATATTGGCTGACCGCGCAACATCTTCAGCCTTCTGTCCGCACATAGCACATGAACTCCTGACCGCGCACTAGCTGCGGTCTGATCGCGTAAGAACTACAACCTCGGGTTGGTGCTTCTCAGAATGACTTGAGTTCACACCGCCGGGCACATGTCTGGCTCAAATCTATCCTGAACCAGTCGTGCATTTATTTGAACTAACTCGGGTGTCAATCCTCGTCACCTGCGCTTGGGGGTTAGTCACGCACTTGAGGACAAGGTCCCCATGGCAGAAAGCTCTCGCGCGGACGCGCTGATTGTACACGCGTGCCATTTCGCGCTAGTAGATGGTGTGGTGAAGTAGCGCTCAGTTGCATTCTTCCTCGATGAGGTCGACTTCCAGTCGCTGGTTGGCTTCATTGGTTTGGTATGCTGCTGCCGTGGCTCCGTCTAGGAGCTCGACCCGCAGTGACCGAAACCAATCTCCGAGGGGAGAACTGCTTCAGCCCCGTACACGAGCGAAAAGGGTGTACACCCCGTTGCCCTGCTCGGGGTCATGCGCATGGAACAGAGGATGCTCGGAAGCTCCCCTGCCCATGCGCCCCACCTGGAGGCGGCCTGCTCAAGTTGCCAGCGTAACCCTTGTAGGATCACGCCGTTGACCCTTTCGACGGCTCCGTTGCTCTGGGGGTGAGCCACAGAGGCAAAGTTGAGGGTAACCCCCAAGCCCTCACAGAATTCCCGGAAGTGCGCGGAGTCGAATTGGGTCCCGTTGTCGACAGTGATTTCCCGAGGGACCACGAAGCGACACACGACGTTTTTCCAGAAAAATCGCTGCACTGCTCGGGAGGTGACGCTAGCCAAGGGCTCAGCTTCCACCCACTTGGAAAAGTAGTCCACTGCGACCACCACATACTTGTAGTCCCCGGGAGCTGGGGGAAAGGTAACTAAGAGATCCATTCCCAAGCATGCGAAGGGCCAAGTGATGGGGATGGTTTGCAGTGTTGTGGAGGGCAAGTTGAAGCCCTTTGCCATTTTTTGGCAGGCCTTGCACGCGGAGATGAGGTCTCGCGCGTCGCGGACCACGGTGGGCCAATAAAAGCCCTGTCGAATAACTTTTGCTGCGACGGCGCGTAGAGCCAGGTGAGACCCACAACTCCCCGAGTGGATGTCCTCGAGGAGTTGAAGTCTTTCGGCCCGCGGGAGGCAGCGGAGCAGGACTGAAGCCCCCCGCTTGTAGAGTTTCCCCTCTAGCAGAAGGTTCGCCTGCGCCTTGGCGCGAAGGCGTTTCGCCTCGGTCTCGTTGGGAGGGTCCCCTTGCCCCCTTATGAAGGAGATGAGGGGATCCATCCAGGATGCTACTTGGGTGATTTTAGAGACCTCTTGGGCGCGGGACTCGTGGTCCGCGTCCAGAGGGGCCACTGAGGGCTTCGCGATAATTTCCAGGAAAGCACCCCCGAGGAGAGGTTCCCGGGCGCTCGCCAAAAGAGCTGAGACTTAGCTGGTTTCTAGTGGCGTGAAGGTAGCTCTAGGTGAGGGTAGTTTAAATAGGCAGTGGCTGGAGCTCTCGAGACTTGAAGCGAATGAAAAAGATACCGAATCGACCGGCGGCGAATAGCGAGGCGGCCTGTAGTGGCTCCTCAACTTTATCAGAACGGTTAGCTCCTGGTAACTTGGTCCTGGCCGGTGCAGAGGTGGAGGTGATGGTCGGGCTCAGCATGGCGTTTTCATGGCATAAAGCTTCTGACACGGCTGCAGGCACGCGTGCGCACAAGACGAGACGACGCTGGTCGTGGTCGCTGCCACGGTGGCTGGCTCCAGCGTGACGTGTGTCCAATATGCATCCTCAACGGTCATAAGCACTGGCGGCGAAGATCGCGGCGGCGCTCAGTTCAAGCGTGCCGACTGCTGAATTTGAGATTTCTACTGAAACGTAAATACTGAAAATTGGCTGGACTGATTTGTAAATTCTAAGAAATAGCTGGTTAGTGCTGAATCTGATTTCATTGATGTGGCTCAATTAACTCAACTGACAGTTTAGTAAAGGAATGAGACAAAATCTGGAACTCTTCATCAGATTTTGAGATAGAGCGAAAGTAGGGTATTTAGGGTATTTAGAATCTGGGTTTTGTCGAGGTTGAAAATCTGAGATCTAGGATGAGATTTTGAGATCCTCACAGAAGGAGATTTTGTATTGAATAGCGTATGGGAGATATCCCCTCAAGATTTGGTGTTGATTTGTGGCTTTTAGCCTGTCCATGCTTTTGGAAAATCTGAAAAGGATCAATCTGTAATACTTGTGGACTGATTTGCGAAAACGACCTTGGTGATGGAAATCTGGTGCCTACTTTTAGGATTAAGGTATTGGCATACCCTAGATCATAATCCTAAAATAATTTGGTCTGGATCAGGTTAAGATTTGATCAAATCAGCATTTTGAAATTCGAAGTAATTAGGGTAATTAGGATATTAAATAATTCCGTTTTTGAAAACAGAAAGAGGTCGACGAATCTGGGAGTTAGAGGTCGAATCTGATCTGGCTTCTGAAGGCTTTTCTACTCAAGATGATTAGTAGGCCATATCTGGATGGTCTGATTTTGATTTGGGCCTTAGGCATTGATTTTGAGATTTTTAGGCTTCAAGATAGAACATATTTGAGTTGATCTTGCTACTTGTAAAGAGACATATGCATGCATGATTTTTCATGAAAAATGAAGTTTTCACCCCAAAACTTGGTTGTCACATCTACCCCCCGGGCATGGCTCTTCCCCCGGACACCCTCAGTTGCAGGAAAGCATTTAAAAAGCATCGGTTAAAACTCGCCGTCTTTATTGATGAAAACGATCCAGGGGACGACCTCCCCCAGTTGGTGAGCCGGGGGATAGCCCCCCCGCCCCCACATGATAGGCAAAGTCTCCCCGGGTAGCTACACCCGGGGGCCACTACAAATACAAATGATGGCTAAACTACAAAAATTTATCCCGGAAGACAACCCCCTCCGGTGGTGAAAACTAATACTCCTGGAGCCCCTCACTAAGCTCCCGGGATATGTTCATATACAAGCTCCTCACCCTCCGAATGGCCTTCCTAAGTGTAGACTCCGGCCAATACTCATACCCGGCGGGGGGAAGCACCTACAAAGGGAGAACGCGTCAGGCTTTTGACTTCGGCGGAGCTAATTTGGCTCGAGAGTCGTCAAAGTTGGCTAAGTGCCACTCGGGAAGCCATCTGAACAGAAGCGCTCCCCAGGGGGTCACCGGCGGCCTAGACTCAGCGGACGCTAAAGCTCCCCCAACATTTGCTGGAACGGTATTACTGGTCGCCTCTTTGGACATGAGAGTCAACAGCGCAAGAGCAATCCGGGCTGCGTTCCTCGAACCCACTGGGTCCCGGGAACGCTTCCCCATCGGAGGCACATTCTTTGGACACCTATTTTGCAACCAGACAACTTAGAACAAAAAATCCTTTTCATTTCATTAATGATAATTACAATTCTCCGGGGCCTCTTCTAAGAAGCTACTAGGAGCAAAATCCTAACAAAAAAAGAGGGGCCTATCTAAGGCAAGGGAGAGACTCATACTTGCCCGTCGGAGAAGCTGGGGAAGCTCTGGGGAAGTCATCCTCCGACCACCCGGGCGCCAGCCCCATGGTTCTCCACGAGAGCCGTGGCCGCGGCTATCACCAAGACCGCTAGGTCCTGGGTCCAGACATCTGTAGCATCCAGGATCACAGAGACTTGTGCTTTGAGAAAGCGTGTAGCCTCCACCATCGAGGCCTGCGCCAAGCCGGAGCCTCCTTCTGGCCCAAGGTCGATCTGGAGCCCCTCGAGGGCCGAGAGGACGGAGCGCCTCGCACCGGCGATCGCTCGAGAGCTGGAGCTTTCAAGCTCCCGCTAAGCGCCCTCCTTCATCTTCAGCTTCCTTCAAAGGCGTGCGTTGGCACCCTTCGAGGCGAGGAGCTGGGCTCGAACCTTGGCCAGCTCGCTGAGGGCCTCATCCCTCCCAGAACGGAAGGCGACGGCCTTGTCCTCGGTCGCTTGCAACGCCTCCTCGAACCGCACCTCGATGCCCCGGGCGATGGCCTCCCCCTGCAAAGACTGAGACTTAGACCGATACGTGGTAAAGCACCGTTTGAAATTCTCGGGCGCTCTTGGGATAAGCTCACCTGAAGGTTGAGGAAGATCAACTGCGAACAGCGTTTGTTGAGAGTCCCCAGCTGGACGTAGGTCCAGACTTTTGGGGTCTAGAGGCTCGCGGTGAACCTCCGTGACTCGCCCGAGGACAGCAGAGGTGTCTCCCTCCCGAGGGTGCTGGAGTTGTCGCCACCCACGGGTCCCCTCCACCCGTTTCCGAGGATGATGTGGACTGGCCCAGCTCTGGTCGCGGCCCCTTCCCTCAGGAGGTCATCATCCGAGGAGATGGAGGTCTCCTCTGGGTGGACGAAAAGTCCTTTGCCCCTCCTGAGTTGTGGGACTGATCAGGCCACCAGGAGGTGCCCCGCCGGAGGGCTCGCCTCCTCATCAATGAACCACTCGAAACGGGGAGCGGTCACCACCAAGAAGTGCACGACCAGGTAGTCTGGGCTCATTGTGGCAGGGGCCACCGGAGATGCTGGCACCGGAGAAGGTGATGGGGAGTACTTCGTTGAGTCGGACTCCTCCCCACTCCCGGTCCCCTCCCCCTTCTCACCCGACTCCACGGAGGCGTCAAGAAGGGCCATGAACTCCGCCGTCATCCCCTGGCCAGTGGAGAGCTCTCCCTTCGGGGGAGACGGGGTCGTCGTCCTAGCCGCGGGGGTGGCCATCATGTTCTCCGGCCCGGGAGCTATTTCTTGGACCGAAGTGGGGGTGTTCGCCCCCACCGGGGGTGCTGGCACCTTCACGGGCATGGCATTCGGGGTTGTAGCCGGGCCCGGGGCCTTCTGCGGCCTAGTGCACCCCAGCTTCGAGCCTCCGGTAGCCTCCTTCCACTGCTTATGTGAGCCGGGGGAGGGGAGGGGCTTCCTCTCCGGTAGCTTCACTCCGAAAACTTTAGCAACCAGGTTACGGGGGGAGCCCTCCCCGATGACTGAACACGACGCGCTCGTGCTCGTCGCCGTAATACCTCCCGAGGAGGTTCTCCATCTTCTACCAGGAGGCTGGGTCGGGTCGGACTACAAGGACAAGTACAAAGGCTTATCTGAAGTGACAAAAGGAGAGGTAAGTCGTTGGAAACTTAGGTCGGGCCACCAGCTTTTGCGGGGGCTTGTGCTCTGGACACAACCCGATCCCCCTCCGCTCGTGTGCGAAGGGGCAATGCGGAGGAGGGCCAACTACTCCGTGAGGTCCCTCATTGACCATCGGGTCCGGACACCCATCATTTTGGAGAGGAGTCCCAGCTCCTCATCGGTCCAAACTGGCACCTTGGGGGACGGATGACCGGTAGTAGGCGGGGGGCTCTCGGACCCAGAGGTAAAACCACCTCCGAAACCAGTCCCCCCAGTGGTCCTGGGAGGCCGCCACCGGGTATTCGTCTACCCGGGCCGGCAGCAGCTGCATGATGATTGAGAACGAAGGTGGACTTCATCCCCTTCTTCATCACCAGTGAGCCCCTCGCTGAGGGCTCGTAGAAGTACTGGAGGAGCCGGAGTGTCGGTTGCTGCCCAGTGGCTGTCTCACACAGCCAGATGAAGAGCCCCATTTGGATGAGGGTGTTTGGTGTCAAGTGGTTCAATGCCACCTGGTACTCCCAGAGAAACTCCCGGAGCATCGGGTGCACCGGGAGTCGAAGGCCGGCCTCCATGAAAGCCTCGAAGATAATGACCTCCCCGACCCGGGGGCGGGGGGTCATCTTGTCTTCCCCGGGGATCCGAACGTCCCCGTTCGCAAAAATCCTCCGGCCCACGAGGGACTCAGGGTCCCCCGGGATTAACTCAGTTGCCCCGAGGAAGTGCACGGTGACTTTCTCCGGGGGCAACTCTGCGGCTTTCCCGCGTCGTTTTGGTGCCATCTCTCTGTTCGGACAAAAGTTACTAGGGGAAGTCGTTCACCAGGGGCTAAGTGTCCCTGGAGAGCTCTCGTGGGCCAGTGAAGAGCTTGGGGGCTAGTGTTCTAGTGTGAACTCCCTTAGCCCCCCCATGGCCCTATTTATAAGCATTGGCCGCGTCCTCGATGGGTGACACGTGGCAACTCGAGGAGATCCAGATTGTTGGATTCAAACAACCACGTGAGAATCTAAGGGATGCGTGGGAAATGAAAGAGCACGAATATCGAAGCACGCGAGGACATAATGACTGGCGTCTCCAGCATTGAAGCGGTGCACGGGAGTCGAGGTGTCCCGTTGCCCGGAAGGCCCCTTCCTAGGGGGGAGATGTTCCCCGTGATCTAACCATTCCCCTCGGGGCCTAGGGCCTGTCCTCGGAAGGCATGGTGGGCTGCTGTTGGGGGAAGTCTCTGTCCCCTTCAGTCCCAGGGAAGTCTACCCCGTGTGAGGGGCCTCCCTCGCCCCAGATGTCGCCACTGGACGCAGGGCCTCTCTCGTCCCAGATATAGCCCCCGAGTAAGGGGCTTCGGCGCCGCCGCCAGACATGGGGTCTCCCTCGTCCCAGGCGCCACAGCCGGGCACGGGGCCTCCCCCGTCCTGGGCACCGCCCCTGGATGTGGGGTCTCCCCCCTCCCAGGCGCCGGCCCTGCACGCGGGGCCTGCCCGATCCTAGACACTGCCTCAGGTAAGCGGCTTCCCCCGTCCCAAGCGCTGCCATCGGACATGGGGCTTCCCCCTGTCCCGGACATTGCCCCCGGGTAAGGAATCTCCCCCATCACAAGCACTGCCGCCGGACACGGGGTCCCCCTCGTCCCGGTTGCCACCGCCAGGCACGGGGCCTCCGCCGTCCTTGGTGCCGCCACCAGACATGGGGCTTCCCCCTGCCCTGGACACTGAACCCGGGTAAGGGGTCTCCCCCATCCTGGGCGCCACCGCCCTGCAATGGGGCCTCCCCTGTCCTGGGAGCCGCCGCCCTGTAATGGGGCCTCCCCCGACCTAGGCGCCGCCACCGGGCGCAGGGCCTCCCTCGTCCAGGGTGCCACCGCCGGACACGGGGCCTCCCCCGTCCCAGGTGCTGCCCCCTGCAATGGGGATTCCCCCTGTCACGGACACGGCCCTGGGTAAGGGCCCTCCCCTGTTGCGCCCCGCCAAGGGGACCACAATTATTTCTGTGGGGACCTAGCTCGCTGCAGCTAGACCCATACATACATATCATTGACTTCCCAGGATAAGTCAAGCACATGAGTTCATTGCAGCAGAGTAACTTACAAAATAACATAAGCAATATGGCCTGCTGAGTCTAATTAAAAACAAAATAACAATTACTCGACAGAAGCTAAGAGAGCCCCGACAGCAAGAAGTTGACAGTAGAACAACACACACCAGGGCTCTGGTGGAACTGGCTCTCCTCCTTCTGAATCGAAGAAGTCCTCTAGGCATCCGTCTTGGTCATGGAGCACTCCATCTATTGGATTACAGATTGCAAGGGTGAGCACTTTCGTACTCAGCAAGTCATAGGGTAAGAATTGATATATGTATAGTAGTGATGATATGAATCCTATGCTAATAGGGAAAAAGGGAAAGGTTTCATAATACTTTTTCTCTTTCCACAACTTATGATCATGGCAGCACTTTTCATAACATAGCATTGCTATTCATGTTCACTATTTATAGTACTACCGCAACACGTCGACACACGACAACCCACGGCAGCACCCCTTATCATGAAAACACATGTCATTTGGGTAATCTTGACTTATCAAATTTTATTTAGAAAATATACTTGTGTCACATCGATGTGGATTTAATCCACCACAGTAGACTCCTATAAACCCGGGAGCTTGGAGTATTCGAATACATTTTTAACTCTGCAGAGGGGTACTAATTTACCCGCAAGATATTCCACTTTCATGCCCATCCAATCAAGATGATTAGACCCTTCCTCACTGCAATATGTGAGTGGTGGAGATAACAAGAACTTTTGTTATGGTTCACTCACTATTCACTCCTGACCCTATGGTCGGACTACCAGACCTCCCACAGTTGTGGCAGGCTATACCCCCACCCCGAACTACATCTTCCCATTACTGGGTCAGCGTGCATCATCACATCCAGTGATATGTGTTGGAGCCACACTCCATGTCAAATCGTGCACAAACTTTCCATTTCAAGCAGGGGTTTCATGTGTGATCCGCATACTACTTGTTCAGGCCTGTCCCATACCAGGCTTGCGGTCAGCACGTTTTTTATGCCACTAGAAGCACAACACAAGGTTCTAGTCCTTATATGCCAGTGACCAGATCATACCACAACCCTGCACATTCAGTGCTACCACCATTCCATACCAAATTTTGGTCACGGCTAGGGGTTTTATTTCGTGAATATACATATATACATATATATTAGTTTATGGCTCACTACTAGATCATTTCACATTTCTCAGGCATTCAGCCTAGTACTGCCACATCATTCTTTTCTCATTTCATGACATGCAATACCACTTATAGTCAAGGTAATATATTAATGATTCATAAAATATAGGTTCAAGATGATCAAAAATATGACTTGCCTTTCGCGTCGTAAGAAATAGCTGTCGATGTCGGGTCGGCGATGAAGTCTTCGAACTCGGGCTCTGGATCTACTCACCAACAAACAAAGCACACAAAGATCACTAACTATTTTTAAATGCTTTAAAATCTACAAGCATATATGCTCTAAAAGAAATGATCTCGGCGATGCTGAATTAGACAGGATTTGGAAGCTGGAATTGGGTTGGAACTCTAAAATCTATAGCATCGGGGCTAAGGATGTTGTTAGAGGCTCTTAGGGCTTCAAGGCATCAAAATCGACATTGAGTTCGCGGCTGGTTTGCTCAAAAATGGCGAATGTCAGTCGATTGACATTCAGTTCATAGCCTGACATGGCTTTGGTTGGCCTTAGAAAGCTTTTCTCAAGATATGCAGTTGAAGAAAATGTAGAATATGATTCTACAAACTTGGTAGACAAAGTGGATTACAATTTCACATACAAAAATGGTCAAACTGAGCCAAGGCCACTAGCTGACATAGAGTTGACACAGCTTGACATGGGCTGGCAATGTGAGAGAATGGCATGGGAGTGGTTTAGAAGATTTCCAGTGGGCAAAACAAGTTGGATCAAAGCATTGGGTGCACAATGGAATAAGGAAACTATTTGACAAACTGGTTTTTGCAGAAAAGTCCAAGAAATCAAGGAATTTGCAAAAGAACCTCGGCACAGAAGAACTGAGTGCCAGTGCACTGTCAAAAGCTAGGGCTTCGGTGTTTGATCGATTTGCTCGCGCGTTGCTTCTTCAACCTTGTGAAACATGTAGGCGAGGTCAAGAAGAACCTATTGGCGAAGTGGATTGAACAACGGCTGCGAGACGACGGCGAACGGCGAGGTCAAACTTGTCGGTTTTCAGGAACAAGGGCGAGCTACGGTGACAAGGAGCTATAGATGATGGAACTTGAATTTGATCAAAGGTTTATGCTCCTAGGACTGCACAGATGGTGCTGGAGCGAGCAATTCGGCTGCGGTTGAGTTTTGGGGCTCGCCGGCGTTGACGCAGGACTCAAAGAAGACGGTGAAGACAGTGCAATTGATACAAAGAAGTGTTGGACAAATAGGCTGGGCTACACCATCTACAAGACACAAGAAACGAGTAGCTACAGTTGATAAGGTTGGAGGTACGGCAAGGTGTGCCGGCGACGCGCGAAGAACAGGAAATCGGCAATTGCGGGTTAAATTCAAATTGCCATAACAGGCTTGTTTAGAATACTCTAGTGATCATTTTTTTCTACTAACAAGAAAGCTAATTTGGATTAGAACAAGATCAATTGCCATAACAGGGCAATTTACAATGCCGGCGATCACCGGCGTTGAGGTCCATCGGAGCTCAATTAAAAGCTATAGCATGATGGGGTAAGAGAGAGAGAGACACTCACTAGTTGAAGCAATTTGGAGATTGATGCAGTGGGCTAATCTGGCATCGTGCTCCTCCCTGGCGGCTCACCAGAGACGAAGTCGAGGACGGAGGAGATTGGAACTTAGTTAATTTGTTGGGTGTGGAGAAGCTACTGGCTACGAGTAAGCTCAAATAGGCACGGGCGAAGCTTGCAATGGTTGGCGATCTCGAGACTTGGGGCGGCTGAAGCGACCGGATGGGCGGTGACAACGACGATGCGACGGCATTGCAGCGGCTTGGACGGCTTTTCTAGAACGGTCGGCACGAGCTGGCTGGTGTAGTGGCGATGCGACTTGCGGCCTCGGCATGGTGTCATTGTGGCGCAAAGTTCCTGACACGGCCTGCTGGCGTGCGCGCGTGGGACGACGGGACGGCGTTGGTCATGTTGTTGTTGCTGCTGCTGCTGCCACGGTGCCTGCTTCGGCATGGACGCGTGTCCAACATGCAACTTCAACGGTCAAGAGGGTTGGCGATGAGCTGGGCTTCACCGGCGGTGAAGATCACGGTGATGCGGGCACTAGTCGCTGGTCGAAACAACAGGCTGGACCCGATGGCAATTTCTGATTTTTGGCTAGACTGAATTGTAAATTATGGGATTTACGTGTTTAGGGCTGAATTTGACTTCACAAAGATGGAATACTTTATTCAACAGATGTTTTGGCGAAGAAATTTGGCAAAATTTCGAACATCTGAATGGTTTTCGAGCGAAACGAAAACAGGGTAATTTAGGGTATTTAGAATCTGAGTTTTGTTGAAACTGAAATTCTGAGACTTAGGGTGAGATTTTGATATCCCTACAAAACAAGATTTTGTGTTGAATAGCATTTGGGAGGTGTTCCCTAAATGAGATTAAGATTTAGGGCTGATTTGTGGCTTTTAGCCTTTTTAGGCTTTTGGAAAATTTGAAAAAGGACTAATCTGAAATACTTTTTGGACTGATTTGCGAAAATGGTCTAGCTGATGGAATTTGGCATACCCTTGATGATAATCCAAGAATAATTTGGTCTGGATCAGATTAAGATTTGATCAAATCGGCTTTCTGAATTTTAGAGTATTTAGGGTAATTAGGATATTAAATTAATTCTGTTCTCGAAAACAGAAAGAAGTTGATAATTCTGGGAGTTAGAGTTCGAATTTGATTTGGCTTCTGAAGGCTTTCATACTCAGGATAATTAGTAGATCATATCTGGATAATTTGATTTTAATCTGGGTTTACAGAGAAGATTTTGAGATTTTGGGCTTCAGGATAGAACAGATTTGAACTGATCTTGCTACTTCTAAAGAGACATATGCATGCATGATTTTTATGAAAAAGGAATTTTCACCCCCAAAACCAGGGTGTTACATCCCCCGTCCTAGTCACTGCCACCGGGCACGGTGCCGCCCCCGTACCTGGCGCCGCCACCAGACACGGGGCTTCCCCCTGTACCGTACACTGCCTCGGGTAAGGGGCCTCCCTCGTCCTGAGCGCCGCCATCGAACACGAGGCTTCCCCCTGCCCCGGACACTACCCCGGGTAAGGGGCCTCCCCCGTCCCGGGTGCCACCGTCGGATACGAGGCCTCCCTCGTCCCGGGCGCCGTCACCGGACACGGGGCTTCCCCATGTCCCGGACACTTCCTCGGGTAAGGGGCCTCCCCCGTCCCGGGAGTGTCCTTGAAAATTGAACTTTTCACATGTCAAGCATCCAGGCTCCCTGATCTGTGAAAAGACCATCACGTTCCCGATCCGACGGTCGGGGCTGGGGTGTTTTAGTCATTTTGCATCGTTTTGGGGCTATTTATACCCCATGCACTACTCTTTTGTAACCCAAGTCTCTCATTTGCAATCAATACACTAAGAGAATAGGCACGTCTAGGAGCACTCTCCCCACGAGAGAGCCTCCCAAGCTGACTCATGTCGGGGGTGCGTCGACAGGAGTAGGGTTCCCTCTTGGACCTGAACATGTATAAATCTTCCGTGTCAATCTCTATTTTTGACCGACGGGAGGTGATCAGTCGCACGGTCAGCTCACGTTGATGTACACGTGTTACGCACGTCTGAAAACCTGCCAGGGTATTTTTAATACCACGACAATTCCTAACATCTCTGATACTTCGGTTATTAGTGTTGGGAACGGGCAAGAAGCTTGCAAGCAATAGATGATAGATCAAGAGATTTACCACTAGACGCATGGATGTGACAATGCATTAGTGGAAGAAGATTCGATGTCGCAACTGGATCGTGATCAACAGTGTAGAAATAACAGCCACACCTCTACGGAAGTTCACACATATGGGGAAGGAGCCCCGCGTGTTCGTGTGCTAGCACCAGCACAAGCGGCTAGGGTTTTAAAAGATCTATCTCATCGATGGTAGTGGCAGCCAGAATAGATCATATGATGGATGCATGCCCACCGCACCTCCTTTTATAGGGCCTTGCAAATAAGTCATACTCAAATGTAAACCCTAATCCTAATGGTAAACCCATTACCAATAGGGGACCCGTTTCGGATCCATCTGAATTAATACTCCAACCCGTTAAGTGTGTCACCTTATAGGTTCGTGTATATTTGGACGCGATCGGAAACAACTTCCTGAATCACAAGTCATAAGCGGTCCCTAACAAGACATTATGACTACCCGCATGTACACAAAGATCATATCTGACGAACCTATGCAACTTATCATGGATTATCTCTTTGCCTCATGATACCAGATCGAAGTCAAGGTGAGAAACATGTCATCCTTGAATAGCTCATTCCTTTCTTGATCTTGCAATGGACTAACCTTTCCATAGTTGACTGTCAACTATATTCAGCACGGCCATGCACTTTCTTAGTCCAATTACATCAAGGGGCCCTGAGATATCTCTCTCAAGATATGAGAGGGGAGAATTCCATCTCGACCATTCACTTTCAACCACATGGTTCATAACATATCTATATATCACCATTATGACTACTCGGTTAAAAGTAGCGGTTGATGATACAAGTATTCTACTATGCATGTATGAAACCATGATGATCTCAGGTCTAAAGATAAACCAAAATAACTGTTAGAAACAAATTGATGACACATAAAAAAAACTCAACAGTGTCTCAAGATGGGTCAATCCAATCAACATGTTCTCCAACATGTGTCCACGATATTGACATGATATCTCATATCCATGGTCCATGAAACTTGACTATCAATCAATGATCATGCAGACTTATCTTGCATTATTATTCTATGTAATGCGAAAAGTCAGGGATGTTTAGAATAAGTATCACTAATAGTGTCGACAATTCATATATCATAATAAAGAGTTCTATGAACAAGTTACATAATTATTTGATCAATAAAAGTGATACTTTATTCAAGGAATGGAATAACATTTTATTGGTAATAATTCATAAACATATCATGATACAATCATCTCCATAATTGCCTCTACGGCATATCTCTATCAATCTCCCACTTGCACTAGAGTCAATCATATAGGTATCGAATACCCATTGCTCTAGGGCATATCTCTATCAATCTCCCATTTGCACTAGAGTCTATCATATAGGTATCAAATACCCATTGCTCTAGGCCATATCTCTATCAATCTCCCACTTGCACTAGAGTCAATCATATAAGTATCGAATACACATTGCTCTAGTGTGCACCTCATGCTTTGGTTGTGGGAGAGGCATCGTCAAAGGATCAGCCACATTGAAGTCTGTATTTACTTTGGATATTTTCACATCACCTCTTCTGATAAACTCTCGCATAAGGTGATATTGCCGAAGTATATGCTTGGACTTTTGATGTGACCTTGGTTCCTTAGCTTGAGCGATGGCTCCACTATTATCACAATAGAGATCCACCGGACTAACAATGCTAGGTATGACACCAAGTTCGGAGATGAACTTTCTTATCCAAACAGCTTTCTTTGGTGCTTCAGAAGCAGCTATGTACTTGGCTTATGTTGTAGAATCAGTGACCGTCTCTTGCTTAGAACCCTTCCAGCTCACAACTCCTCCATTGAGGCAACACACAAACCCAGATTGTGATCGGTAATCATCCTTGTCAGTTTGGAAGCTAGCATCAGTGTAACAATTTACAATGAGCTCTTCCTCACCTCCATAAACCAGGAACATCCTTAGTTCTTCTCAAGTACTTTAGGATGTTTGTAATAGCTATCTAGTGACTCTCACCTGGATTCGATTGGTATCGACTCGTAGAACTTAGAGCATAAGAAACATCTGGGCGTGTAGAAAGCATGGCATACATGATAGAACCAATAGCTGAAGCATATGGAATCTTACTCATTCGGTCTTGCTCATCAGATGTCATAGGACATTGACTCTTGCTACGACTAATGCCATGTGACATAGGTAAGAAACCTCTCTTGGAGTCTTGCATGTTGAACCGATTCAACACCTTGTCTATGTATGTTCTTTGGCTTAATCCAATTAGCCGTTTAGATCTATCTCTAGAGATCTTAATATCTAGTATGTATGCTGCTTCTCCCAAGTCTTTCATACAGAAACTATTTCGTAAAGAAGATATGACAAATTCAAGCATAAGAATGTCATTTCTGATTAACAATATGTCATCTACATACAAAACCAGAAATGCATGTGCGCTCCCAATAACCTTCTTGTAAACACAAGGTTCATCTTCATTTTTGATGCAGCCAAATTGTTTGACTGTCTCATCAAAATGAATATTCCACTCCGAGATGCTTGCTTCAATCCATAAATGGAAATTTGAAGCTTGCATATTTTCCCAGCATTTTGTGGGTGATTAAAACCTTCAGGCTGGACATGTACACATCCTCACTCAGATTTCCATTTAGGAAAGCTGTTTTAACATCCATTTGCCATATCTCATAAATCATGGTAGGCTGCAATTGCTAGGATAATCCAAATTGACTTTAGCATGACGATAGGGGAGAAAGTTTCATATAATCAATTCCTTGAATTTGTTTGAAACCTTCACAACCAATCGTGCTTTATGAATGTGAACATGTCCATTCATGTCAATCTTTTTCTTAAAGACCCATTTACACTCGATGGGTTTGACACCATCGGGTAAATCAATCAAGTTACAAACTTGATGAGTATACATGGAGTCTATTTCAGATCTCATGGTGCCAAGCCATTTGTCAGAGTCTGGGCTCATCATTGCTTCCTCATAAGTCTTGGGTTCATCATTGTCTAACAATAATATATCCCGTCGTTCCGTAGTAAGGAACATGTACCTCTCAGGTACATATGAACCCTTTCAGATCTACGCGGGGCTGGTGGTCCCACAACTGTTTCTTGAATAGTTTGTGGTTCTTCTTGAAACTCAGTGGGAGCTGAAACATTTTCCAATGGTCCTTGAATTTCTTCAAGTTGCACTGTACTCCCACTAATTTCTTTTGCGAGAAACTCTTTCTCAAGAAATACACCATTATGAGCAACAGACACTTTGTTCTCGTCCTTATGATAGAAGTAATATCCCTTCGTCTCCTTGGGATATCCCATGAAGAAGCACTTGTCTGATTTGGGTGTGAGTTTGTCAGACATCAAACGTTTCACGTATGTCCCATCCCGGCCGCTCTGGGCTCATGATGTGACACCCCTGGCCAACCCGTGACGGAATGTCCCATAAGGGATTGCCAAGGCAATCACCCCATGGAGTACAACTCCCCAGGAATGAGTTGTACAGAGAGTGTATATCACAACCACAACTCATAAACATTTAATTATACAACGATAAAGTACAGTCTCACAAAAGAGACCACAATGGTCACAATTTATTTATGTTACATGCATACAGTCGAACTCAGCCGTGAAGCACGACCTTAAAAGAGCTGATCAAATTCGCCCTCGAGCGGAGCTGGTTCATCTTCCTCTACCCCTTAATCCACCTCTTCGGGTGGAGGTTCCTGCTTCTTTCTCATCTGGTACTGAATGTCTCCCAATACTAGACATCCTTTTAATAGTTATCATCATGCTACAATCAAGGTCTAAAACTCATAACAAGACTTTTAAAACTATAAGCAAATTAAAATTATTACTTATCACTTTTTAAAAGTAACACATTTCAGTAGGATTATATTCACATATGCATATCCATTCTTTTTACACTGGACACCCTTCCCGGGCCATTAGTAGCAGTAGTTTCATCATTCATACATCACCAAATATTTACAAATACTAGTGGGTTAGCAAAATGTGGGTTGTCACCGATCACAACAAAAACAAGCAAGATCGGCTCTTCGCCTCCCCTATCTAAAGCAAAGTTGTTCCCTCATCTGTTTCAGTCAGTCGGCGAGGATCGCCGAGGTACCCTCTAGTTGAAACTGTCTGCCTCCTCCTCCTCGGAGCTCTTGTCGTCAGATGGCTGCCTAGAAGGTCCAGTAGGGTCGTACGAAAGGTGTGGCGTCCCGATCTTGATATATGACACGCGTGCCCCTTGGTGGCAAACTAGGATATCGTTGTCAAAGCGTCTGCCAGCGCTAGACGCTGGCGTTTCCTACACGACGGTGAATGGCACTAAGCCCACGGGATTGGTCGCCTGCACATGGGACAACCTTCTCCTTCCCTCAGCATGACGGTCTTGACGGTATGGTGCTAGGACCTGCATGATCATCACTCATCTGTTGCTGTTCGATCTTTGACTCCCTGAAGCTTCGATCCCCAGTTGCATCAGTTGCTGCTACCCTATTAGACGATGCCTGAGACCATGATACTCCCGCAGTAGACGGGTATAGCCAGAGTCTAATGTAGTCACCAATGCCACCGTGGTGGCTAAATAGGGATCTTGGCACCCATAAGAACAGAAAATCCTGCCACGCCTAGCTTCTCCAAGAGAATATGGAACAAACTTGTAAGGTGAGTTCTGTAACCTCTGAGAGTAATGCTGACCGATGGTACGCAGGGCCTCTCAAGTTGTGTCCTGGATCCCGTCGTCATAATGCTGGCGATAGATGGTATGTCGAACAGGACGACTGCCCTACTAGTCCAAGTCATAAACCAATATAGTAACGCGACAGCCAAACATCCTATCACCAACCCTCTCGTCCTCCACTTCTATCAATGGACGTGTCTGCCAGCCTAAGAATTGAAGCACTAACCACAGCAACTCAGCCCATCCGCCAAATCACTCCAGGTATGAGAAAATCCGAATCGCCATCTATAACACAAAAATAACAAAACCTTTTTAGAAACTCTTAAATAAGACTTACAACATATAGATGAATCAATAAAACATTGGAAAAGAAAAAAAATTTTATGCACTTTTTTCATCTAAGGTATAGCTTTATATATATATATTGTGTATATATATATATATATATTTATAAATTAACGTTACTCGATCAGTTCTAATCTATGGCCACGTCCTATGGTCAAGCCATGGGCTCTGATACCACCTTCTCCCTGTCCCATCTCGGCCGCCCGGGCCTCATGATGTGACACCACTGGCCAACCCGTGACGGAATGTTCCATAAGGGATTGACAAGGCAATCACCCCATGGAATACAACTCCCCAGGATATAGTTATACAGAGTGTCTATCACAACCACAGCTCATAAACATTTAATTATACAATGATAAAGTACAGTCTCACAAAAGAGACCACAATGGTCACAATTTATTTATGTTACATGCATACAACAGCCCTTCCCACAGTCGAACTCGGCCGTGAACCGTGACCTTAAAAGAGCTGGTTCATCCTCAGGTGGTTCTTGGTCGGCTTAACATTCTTCTATTAATTTGAAACTTCGGGGGTGAGTATAGGGTACTCAGCAAGCCAATTGAGGCAAATGTTAAAATATACATATTCAAAGATTCATAACAGAATAGAATGTTCAAAAAGGTAATCATAATAAATCAGCTTATGATTTCTTATTGCAATATGGTAGTTGCAAAAATTTACTCTACTATTTACTTTAAAAAGAATATAACATATCCACTTTTGATTAATTTTCCAAGATTGAACTTAACAATTTAAAATAAAATTTGTAAATCTATTTGTACTTAACCACATGATAATTCATTGACCATGACCTACCCTAATCTGAGGGTACGGAGTATTCGAATACATTCTTTACACTCTGCAGAGGTGTACTACTTTTCCCACAATTTACTTCGACTACTACTGTCAGCACGTATACACGCAACAATATAGTGTGCGACTGAGTCGAAGCTCACATGCTTTTATCATTGTCTTATAATAACTTTAGCTCTGCCCGACTAAGGTCTTATCATGCATCAAACAAAACCTATAGCCGTTGTAGTGGGCTATACCCCTACCCCGATCCCTTTCTAGTGCTAGTCCGTGGTAGGGTAGTCCCCTTTGTCTAGCAGTGGACCAATGGAGGGATCACATCTCATAAACATATCAACACATCACTTTCATACCTCACTATCCATGCAGAGCTGAGTTAAGTATTTGACAAGGTACTAGGTCATGCCTATCCCATACCAGGCTTGTGGTTAGTACGGTAACATGCCACTGGAAGTTAAAGCACAATGGTTTGATCCTTAAGTGTTAGGGTAAAGAACTTAACCACAATGCCCCTGTGCCTCATGCACCATCAACATTCTAATCCATTCTACCTGAACATTTTTCCTTTATAATTAAATTCTTATATGGCGCACAACCCATTTTCTTTAATAGGATAATCATCAAATTATCATATATTTGAACTGCATAATGCAATTACAAAAATTTCTTTTATCAACTACAATATAATATTTTAAATCTAAATGATCAAGTTCAATTGACTTGCCTCGTTCCTCTAGGATTGGTTCTCCTAGTATAGTCTCGGCGATTTGCTCCTTAGCAGTAGGTATCTCGGGTCCTATTTATAACTAAAGTACACTATTGATCAAAATGTGATTAAGTATTCAATGGATAAAATAGAATGCATGCCGAGGGTCTAACATACTTATGGTAACTTAAGTCGCTATGATGATTAATCGAATAAATCAGACCGAAAAAGGGTCAAAATAGGGTAAAATAAGAACGACATTTTCGAAAAGGGTAAAAAGGTTCATTAATAGGTCTTGGAAGCCGAATTTGACCTAGATTCTGAACGCAATTAAGTGTAAAATAGGCAAAGGGTTTTAACCATTCAAGCTAAATCAAATTCCTAGCTTTCTAAGGTGATTTGACACTTTTAGGGTTTATATAATAATTCAATATATAAACTTCAATTAGGGTTTTAACACTTTTATCAATTATGGGCTAACAGAGGACTTTTATGAAATAAAAATTATATGGTTAGACTCTAATTAAGATAATAAATAAAATGACATGGTTGGAATTTGAAATAATGCCCTAAAACTGGTCGACTGAGTTAACGAATATCAACGGCTGACATTTACTATACAAAACAAATGTCTTCGGCTGGCTTTGGTGTCATTTGGAGCGCGCGGTGGTCTGTGGTGGTGAAGTCTTCATCGGCGACGATTTCAACGGTGGTTGGGGTCCATCTTGAGGCCACTGCACTAGAGGGCTCCATCAACTTCGTCAGCAATCAGTTTGGGTGGCTTCTGTTGACCGACGATTGGATTTCAGGAACGGCGCTACGGGAATGGCACGGCCGGCGTCGAGATCAACGGCGACGGGCGGAATCTGGTCGACAACATGCCGGTGAGCTTCTATAGCACCTATGGAATGTAATCGAAGTGGCAAATCAAATGATGGCTCCACCAAGACCTCTCTTCAATGTGCGGTCCCAGAAATCGGACAATTCTTCAACTTTGCCAGTTCTGGAGAAGACAAAGCAGTGAAATCATCAACGGGGACTTCTACGATGTTGAGGATACCTCAATTAGGTGTATGTGCTGGTAATTTGACAAGGATGCTCAATTTACCAGTGCGACGTCTCACCGTCGTTGGAGACAGGACTTCAAAATTCTCCGGTGAGTGGCCAGAGGACTTCACCAAATTTTTCAGGGAGGTTGCTAGGGTGGTAAGAAAGTGGATTTCGCAACCAATTTGAATAATAGCTAGCTAAACTAATGGATTCAGGTTCTTCCCGACCGTGACGGTGCTTCAGGGTCCCAGAACTTGTCGCAGTATGATTTCCACCACTGCAGCCTATCAGCACCTGTGCAAAAGGTTGCTATATATTTCTATTACCTAGCCCTGGAGTCCTATGAAGCATCAACTAAAGATTCGGCCAATTGAAACAAATTCGGCACGCTATAGTAGGGTAAAACTGGTAAACTGAATATTTTTGTTGCTACCGTGGTTCTCGTCGTCGTTCTAGTTGGAAAACTCATCAGAGAAGATCAAGGATTGGTCGTAAAACTATTAGAGAACACGCTGTTCAAATAATGCATAAGATTCGAGCTCAAATTCCTAACCTGGGATGATCTCTGGCTGTTGCTACCGCTGCTACTACTGCTGCTGTCGCTGTTGCTATTGCTAGTGCTACACAGGAATAGAGAGGGAGAGAAAATTATTGTAGCCCCTACATCGAAGTGCAAATATGAGCTCCTGAACTGGTATCAAATACCCAAGAATTAGGAGAAGTAGCCATATTGACTTCTATAACATAAATACCTGAAGCCGAAGTCTCACTTCCCTTCTTTTTTAGATCTTCCAGATACTTCTTGTAATTCCTCTTCCAATGGCCAGATTCCTTGCAATAGAAGCACTCGGAAGAAGCGGTAGGGTCAGTCTTGGACTTTCCTTTGGGCTTATGCTGGTTGCTTGAGCTCTCATCTCGAGCCTTGCCTTTTCCCTTAGCCTTTCCCTTAGCCTTCTTCTTGAAACTCTTTCCCCTTTGAACGATCATCACATGATCATGATTCTTTTTGATTTTCTGCTCTGCCATCTTTAACATCCCATGCAATTCAAGTAGAGTCTTCTCCAGATTATTCATATTGAAGTTTAATATGAAAGGATCATAGCTCAGAGGGAGCGATTGGAGAATCACATCAGTAGCCAACTCTCGTCTAAGGGGGTAACTAAGTTTACCCAAGCTCTCAATGTAACCAATCATCTTGATTACATGACGGCTAACTGCACTTCCTTCTGCCAGTCTACAGGCATGCAGTTTCTTCGTGGTCTCATATCTTTCCACCCTTGCCTGGTCTTCGAACAAGTTTCGACGAGCCACACTCATGTCATAAGCATTGGCATTCTCGAATGACTTTTGCAATTCAGAACCCATTGTTGCTAACATGAGGCAACTGACACCGAGATCATCATCAACATGCTTCTTGTAAGCATCTCGTTGAGATCGTGGAGTGCTAGTCAAAGGTTCCTCAGGAACTGGGGACTCTAGAACATAGTCCTTTTTATTTTGCTTGAGAATGATTCTCAAGTTACGAAACCAATCAATGAAATTTGTTCCATTCAGTTTTTCTTTATTGAGTACAGATAGAAAATTAAAGCTGGTTGAGGAGTTATCGGCCATTATCTACAACAGAAAAACATGCAAAAGACATCATGTTTATGAACAATCTTCTATTAACATTTAATAAAAGTATCTTCCACTATATGTTTAAAAACATAGTCCCTAGAATGACATATAGTGTATCAAGATCCATATTTCACTATGTCCTAGTGAGCTTTGGCATCACTACTAGAAACCTAGTTATTTAGGTAAGCAACTTTTGCTAATCATATTATATATGACACTTGTTTGTTGGGTGACATCAATATTTCCCGGATCCCAACACCATGCCCCAAGACCCAAAACCGTTTTGATAGCCTTGTTAAGTGAAAACAATTCTATGTGTATAACTGTCCAAAACTTAACCTGCCTTACCAAGATAGTTAATGGCACCTTGATTTGTCAAGCCTACCAAGTAATGATCGAGGCTTTGACAGTTACAACAATTGAACAGGGCATCGAAACAACTTAATTTTAGGGACTTATCAATGCTCAGAACTTTCTTGTAACAGTCAAAATAATCATCAGCTAGACGATCTAACAGGCGCAACTGCGACTATATTTAACTTCCGTTGGCAGAGTAACCTTGGCCAGGAAAGACCACAATTGTTTTCACTCACATCATGAAGAAAAGCGTTCCACTGAGCGGGGCTTATTAAGAAAAACCTTATGATGTGTTCTTTCCTTAGATACCACAGTTAACAGCTTCTAGTTGGCAAGTATAATCTTTATGTTTTATGAGGGGTCAAAACATGGCAAATCATCCATATGAACGAAAATAACCATCAGTTAGATGATCTAAAAAATATATGAGATAATATGGCCCTCTAATATGGTGATCTCCATCTCCATGCATCTTCATGGGTCCAGTCCACCATGCTTGAAAAATCCTGGAGTGAGTTCTAGACTACTATACTAATAGCTAGATATGAATTTACATAAGAGTGCCAATCATCAACCATGTCGGCACACAGGCCGTTATTCAAAAAGAGACAATCATATCAACCATGGTCAAAATAAATGATTCGTAGATCGTGACAATTACATGATCACATCGCATAAACATGCATAAGGAACATACTTCTCATATAAATTCCAGCAAAAACAAGAGTCAGACAAAGAATCCCATCCCGTCATGCACCTTAGTTACCCTAAGAAATAAAATGGGTGACAACAACCTTCGGCGGTTCCGCTAGCCGGCTAGCGGGCAGGGGGTTTGAAGCGGGGAGATGATCGCACCTAAAACTATGTGATTGTGTAATAACCGCAAGTGAACGGTTGAACATTGAGCATTTGAGGGTTGAATTCCACGAGGAACAAGCGTATTAGTATTTCTAGCTTAATGGATCACTGATTAAGTCTAAACAAGTTTCAGGGGTTGTTTTTCTACAACTAAACTTGGAATGAAAATCTAAGGTTTGCAAGCTGGAATGAAAATCTAGGGTTTTGGGAGTTCTGTAATCATTTGGTGTAATACTATCTAAGGTCTGAGGATTGCAAATTAATTTCAACTATTTTCTGAGATAGATTAAGTTTCCAATTCATGGTGTTGGGTCAACAGTCAAAGGATCGCTTCCACTGCCATATTTGGCGAGAGCCTCTCTCCTGTTCAAGATCCCGCGTCAAAGCGCTAATGACTTAAGAACTCCCCTAAATTCTTGCAAAGGCTCAACTATTACGTCTATTGCCAAAACGAGAACTTAGGGTTTGAAAGAAGAAAACATCATGAAATTACTCCAAAACTTGAAATAAAGACCGAGGAAAAATCACGCCTTCAGGATTAGGTCATCCCTAACAATAGAGGGGATCTACTCGTTAAAAGCCATAATAATGCAAAAATAAGAATAAAAATTAAATAAAATAACTCGATTTCTTGGAAATTGAAGTTGTTATCCATGCCGACTTACAAAAGCAATAAAAATAGAGAAGAGGGTTTTTCTAAACTAAAACTAAACTAAAAAGTAGCTAAAACTACTACTAAGCCTAAAGAAAGCATGTCTAATTGAGCCAAAAACTTCTCTATTTAGCAGAGTAGCCACCATCTTCAGCTTTTCGAAGATGTTTGATTGAGTATCGCTGCAGGAGGAAATTGTTTCGTTTAGACCTTCATTCTCCATGCTAGCACTATCAATTTTCGAGCTTTGCAACTCGATGGTCGTCTGAAGGTTTCTTTTCTCTTCTGAAAGACAACTTATTTCATCCTCTTGTGCTATATGAACACAGTGAACATTTACTATAAATAGTTCATACGATGAGAAGATTTCTTCTGGGCAGAAGCATTCTCGTGTAACTATTTATCACAGAATGTAAAGAACCTTACTTCGGATTATAAGTTCTACATAATCTTTTAAGAGATCAAGTATGTAAGGAAAAGAAATTCTTTATTTCTGACAATCTTTACATACAAAAGGGACACAGGCGACCAAAGCGTCAACCTGGTCTGATAGCCTTTTACAAAGTTCTCCCAGGGACATATTAACATCAGTGGGATCAACACTGGCTGCCCCTAGAGAACTGGCTATGGCTCTAAGCCTATTTACATCATCCCAAATCAAAGAAGCGCTATTATTCCTTATTGTATCAGAGAGTTCTCGTTGCTGCCTAGCATAATCCCTCTCCAAGCGGAATTGGCGCGCCTCTTCACGGGAGTTGTCATAACATTCTGCCAAATGCAGAATGGCCGAAGACATCTCATCGGTCTTCTTCTCCAAGGCCACTTTTTCTTTTTGGAGAGTTCACTCGAGGGAAACACTCTCACCAAAAAGAGGCTGGACTTTAGCAGGCTGATCGCTGGGGGCTCTAGAGATTTTCGTCTCCTGCACATATATGCGTTAGTTTTACAAGATAAAATGACCAGCAAAGAGAATGAAAATAATTACCAATCATCGCAGTAAGATTGGATGGGAGGATGAAGCACTTCCCCCAGGAAGTAGATCACCCGACAAAAGTCGAGGACCATCTGGTTGTGGGAATGCAACCTTCCCACCAGGAAATTGATAACCCAACAAAAGCTAGGGATCGCTTGGTCGCGATAGAGAAAGCTGATCAGAAGTAGAAAGGTGGGAAGGATTGTTATGAATCTCCAAAGGTGGAGATGATGCGACTGGAGGAGCTACTGGGGCTGAAGAATAGGGTAATGTGACAGCCTAGGTCTCAATGACTTTTACCAATTTTGATGCAGTTCCACTGGAGGATCCTTCGTCATTCACTACTACAGAAATGCAATCCACTAACCCATATCTTCTAACGGTTATAAGCAATCTGGGAAAAATCCGATAGGGTACGATGACAGCGGTGGAGAAGAGGCTTTGTATTATCGGTTATGTTCGGGTGTACCGTTAGTGAATAGCAAACAATAATTACTAGCGGTTATTACTGTACCAACCGATATAATAGAGGAAATGTACTATCGATTTGTTTTTCATAACTGATAGTGAAATTACGGAATTTTTACTATCGGTTACTACTGTACCAATCGATATAATAGAGTAAATTTTACTATCGGTTTGTTTTATATAACCAATAGTACAATGACATCATAAAAACTAATGGTTATGACAGTGGGGACCTTTAGAAGAGAGAAAAGTTTACTATCGATTGTGGTTTTGAACCGATAGTAAAATTGCACAACTTATCTCGACCCCTGCTTTGCATTCTCGATCATTTCTACTGTATGTGCATCCACGCTCCAAGGTAGAGTGATCTGGAGAAGCTAGTTGGGAGGTTGGTAATTCGATCCCCTCGGTATTATCATCTTCTCATCACCTCTCTCTCTCGATCACTCTTTGACACTCTCCCTCTCTCTCTACCAATTCATTAAACTAGATACATGTAGCTCCAAACTAGGAGGCTAGGTTGGTTTGCTAGCTATAGCTTGCTGAAGTTAAGCTAGGAATGATTTATGGCTGAAGTTAATAAGCTAGCTAGCTGGCTCTTCCAATTAATGCATCAAGTTAGGGTTTCATATATCCATTAATGTAATTAAGTAGCTTATACATATGGCCTAATTGATGATGTTTCATGCATGCATGCCCTGAGTCATTAATTATTTATTTCAATTTGTCAATTTTGTGAAATAATTGTAGATGGACCGAGAGTATTGGATGTATGGAATAAAACGTACTACTGTTGAGTATTTGGAGGGTGTGAATGGGTTTATTAAATTTGCTGAGCAAGAAAAGGCGAAGAAGGGAGAGAAAGATATGCATTGTCCTTGTATAGATTGTATGAACTTAAAGAGGTTCGGCAACTCTGATCAGATTAGGAGTCATTTGATTCGTCGTGGTTTTAACGCACGCTATACCCGTTGGATATGGCATGGTGAAGATCTTGAAGAAACGAGCACCGCTATCACTCAGTAGGACCCAGAAGTGGATTACAGTAATGATGATCATCAGAACATTGATAATGTTCATTCGATGTGCATGTAGATGACTACAATTTAGATGAAATGTTACGTGATGTAGAAGAAGATTATAGCGAAAACAATTTTGGTAAATTGGAGAAATTAATTGTTGATTTTGGGAAGCCTTTGTTCCCCGGATGTGCAAAATTTACAAAGTTGTCTTCTGTGTTGAGATTATCTAACTTGAAGGCAAGCAATGGTTGGAGCGATAAGAGTTTCACGGCGTTATTAGATCTTCTAGCGGACATGCTTCCAGAGGGAAATGAGTTGCCAAGATCGGTTTACCAGGCCAAATGATTGTGTTCTGTACCGTAACGAATATGAGGACTTGCATGTTTGTCCAAGATGCGGTGCATCGCGGTATAAGCATGGGGACCAAATTTATCACAATGGATGTGATGAGGTAAAGAAAGGGCCTCTGGCCAAAACTGTGTGGTATTTTCCTGTGATTCCTAGATTGAAACGGCTGTTTGCAAATCCGAAAGATGCAAAGTACTTGTGTTGGCATGTTGAAGGTTGGAAACAAGATGGAAAACTAAGACATCCAGCTGATTCTATTCAATGGAGAAACATTAACAAAACATTCGGTGAGTTTGGCGTTGAAGTGAGGAATATAAGGTTTGGGCTGAGTACGAATGGTATGAATCCACACGGAAATATGAGCAGTCGGCATAGCACTTGGCCGGTTCTTTTATGCTTCCTCCTTGGTTATGTATGAAGCGCAACTACATCATGATGTCATACTAATTTTAGGACCCAGACAACCCGGGAATGATATTGACGTGTTTCTATCACCGTTAGTTGAGGACTTACATAAATTGTGGAGCGAAGGGGTGCGGGTGTGGGATGCACATAAGCGAGAGAATTTCATGTTGTGGGCCATGATATTTTGCTCCATAAATGGTTTCCTGGCCTACGGGAATTTGTCGGGGTATAGTACGAAAGGAGGCAAGGCTTGTGCTATTTGCTTGGATGAAACTGAAAGCATGTGGTTATCGAACTGTAGAAAAATAGTGTACATGGGTCACCACAAATTCCTTCCGATGCATCACGCCTACCGTAAGAAGAGGAAGTCATTTAATGGGAAGCCTGAGAAAGGATCTGCCCCAGTGTTTGTGACTGGTAAGGAGCTTTACTTGCACGTGAAGGACATCAAAGTTGAGTTCGGTAAATGTTCTAAACCTCCAGGAAAAAATGTTTGGAAGAAGAGATCTATTATTTGGGATCTGCCATATTGGGAGCACTTACAAGTTCGACATTGCATTGATGTCATGCATGTAGAGAAAAATGTTTGCGACAGTTTGATTGGTTTGTTGTTGAACATTCCGGGAAAAATGAAAGATGGCATCAACGTTCGCCGTGACATGCTCGAAATGGGCATAAGGACTAAGCTTGCACTGTTGGAGAAGGGAAAGCGTACATACCTCCCCCCAGCCTGCTATACTTTGTCAAAAAGAGAAAAACAGAACTTTGTCAGTGCCTATATGGTGTCAAAGTTCCATGCGGGTATTCTGCGAACTTGAAAAAACTTGTGTCCATGAAAGACTTGAAACTGGTTGGTATGAAGTTCCATGATTGTCATGTACTGATGTCACAAATGCTTCCCATTGCTATCAGTGGCATTCTCCCAGTCAAAGTCAGAGAGACAATTACAAAGCTATGCTATTTCTTCAACACAATATCTTGCAAGGTAAGTTAATTAGCTCCATTCATGGAACTTGCCAGATTTTTTGGATCTGAATATTTGTTGCAACTGTGTCCTTGCAGGTAATTGATCTGGATGGACTGGATGATTTGCAACGCGATGTGACTACAACTCTTTGTCAGCTGGAGATGTATTTCCCTCCATCTTTTTTTGATGTTATGGTCCATCTAATTGTTCACCTTGTCAGAGAAATTAAGTTTTGTGGACCCGTGTTCCTGCGCTACATGTATCCATTTGATAGATTTATGGGTATCTTGAAGGGATATGTAAGGAATCGACATCCGCCTGAGGGTAGTATCATTGAAGGTTATGCCGCCGAGGGGGTGAATGAATTTTGCACCAACTATATGGCTGGGGTTGACCCAATTGGCATTCTTACGACCCGGCATGAGGGCAGGCTTCAGGGCATTGGAGCGATTGCATTCAAAGCAGTCGTCCCCTCTAGTGATCTGTATGCAAAAGCCCATTTTTGGGTCTTACAGCACATGACGGAGGTGGAGCCATACATACACGAGCACAAGGAAATGTTATGAAAATAGAATCCTTCGAAGCCAGAGATTTGGGTCACCCGAGAACATAACAGGAAGTTTGCTGGGTGGATCGAAAATAGAGTCCTGTGAGCTTCTGAGGGCAACGTAGATGAAGTTGTTACATGGTTGGCCAGAGGGCCTAGATTTACTGTAGGGACTTGGCAGGGGTATGACATCAATGGCTATTCATTTTACGCAAGAACTCAGGATGAGAAGAGTACTATGCAATGTAGTGGAGTGACACTACTTGCTATTTCAGAGGATGCCAGAGCAGTAAGGGCACTCAACTCATATTACGGTGTTATTGAAGAAATATGGGAGCTCGATTACGTATTACTTAAGATTCCTTTATTTCGCTGCTAATGGGTCAAAATCCCTCGAGGTGTTAAAGTCGACAATTATGGATTTACTCTCGTCGATCTCAGTAGAGTCGCAAACCAAGACGATCCATTTATACTTGCTGAGCAAGCCACACATGTGTTCTACATCGTTGACCCGACCAATCCAAAGTTGCACGTTGTCCTTCACAGTAAGAGACGTATTGTTGGGGTCGAAGACGTTGTGGATGAAGAAGAGTATAATCAGTTTGACGACCTACCTCCATTTTTAGATGGAATTCTTCAATCTATCCCTACCAAAGATATTGATGAAACAAGTTACCTGCGAGACGACCACGAAGAAGGATTATGTGTGGACAACCATTCTTGACTAATTTGCAATATGTAAGTGATGTATATTACTTGGAGTTTTAATTGAAGTATTAATATAAATACTGATCATGTTGTGAAAATTGTGATTACTGTGGTTATCCACCCAGTCATGTGCTTGTTCATTGTCAAATTATTTTCAAAACTTCTTTGGAAAAACATACGTGAGGCATTGAGAATCATTTCTGAAAATTTTCATTTCAATTGAACTTGATTTGAGCAATAATTGATTCTTTTCACAAATCAATATGAAAACTGCAAAGTTCAGATTCCTCATGGTTTTTGGCTGATTTGTCATTTTCATATCTACATCTTGATTGGCTATTCGAAGAAAGTTTCTATATGCATGATTCTTTATGGTCCATGATTGGTCTTTACTGTTAATTTATTTCAAAATTATTGGAAGTCAATTGCATGGATTTTCAAGTGTCTTTACAATTGCAAAATGATTTACTGAAACACACATGTAACTGTTCTTAGGAAAAACCCTAAGTACTAGTGCCATTGTATTGTACTATCGGTTTAATTGCCAAACCGATAGGTAATTGATAACTTATATCGGTTTCTTTTTTCCAACCAATAGTACTAGATTGCCATTGTGTTGTTTATGCATGATTCTTTATCTTCCATGACTGGTCGTTACTGTTAATTTACTATCGGTTTATATTAACAATCCGATAGGAATTTTAATATCTGATATCGGTTACTTAATTTTAACCGATAGGAATATCAATACTCTGATATCTGTTACTTTACTATCAGTTTTAGTTGCAAACCGATAGGAACCTTAGTGTCTTATATTCGTTTCTTATTTTTAACCGACAGTACATACCTCTATACTAGGTTAAACCCACAGGATTTTCCCTCCAGTCCAACCGAACACATTTCCAAATAAGTGTGTACTCGCACGCGGAAAACCCTAGCCTCCCTGACGTTCCCTTTTTAGCTCATGCACCACCATTGATGCTCACATTTGGGTTCTCCACCGCCGTCAACCACTGCATCGCGCCATCGTAGGCCACTCCACGAACTGTAAGTGTTCTTGACCAACCCGATTAGAATTGATCTTCCGCTTGCGTCAATTTCTTAAATTGATATCGAATTGTTCATATGTGATTCAACATATAACAAATATATAACTAGATGAAAAGTGCATGAATTACAAACTTGATAGATATGAGAATTACAGAGTTGATGAACATCACTAAGAATATTTTGTTACATAGTCGTCCACTATCGGTTTTAATTGTCGAACTGATAGGAAAATCATATCTTTGAGTGCACGATCCCTATATCGGTTGCTTATTTTGAACTGATAGTACAAGACCCTAATCAGTGACAAAACCATGAGAAGTCTGAATTTTCTAATTGTCATCTGAAATTTTGGTTCATTTAAATTTCCTAAAAATTTCTTTATTTTTCTTGGCTATGACATTAGATTTTCTTAGAGTCTTAAGAGATTTGCCTGAATGTCAAAGATTGACTAGTTTAGTTTGTGATGAGCTAATAAGACATTGATGCTTATAAAAACTTACAAAAAACTTGCAAAACAATGATCAGTAATTCCCCAGGCTCAATCCTACCATTGATGCTCGATCTAAAACCTATCTACTTCTGAACTGCACCATCGATTGTATGGGTTTTGCATAAAGAAAAATTTATGCATAGTGTTGCTCATTACAGTGGTACATTCATGGGCGCCCCTCGTGCAGAGAGACTAGCATAGTTTGCACTGCTAGTCTTATCTATTATCCAATTTTGTGTAAAAAGTAGTGGCTCTTTCTTATTTTTCTTAGGTACTCTGTAGCATGCTGGGAGTTTTTGTTGTATGAACTTTAACCTAGTATACCCCTTTTTTTTTCAATGAAAATATGCAGTTCTACTGCATGTTCTAAAAAAAATTTCTATTGTCCAATCTATGCAAGTATGGCTTTGGGAAAGAGCCAAATGTTTTTCGAGTCAAAGCAAGTTTTCCGGTGAGATTCAAACACCAATAAGTTTCAAATTGAAACTCTTTTGAGAACGTTTTCAATTTCTAACTTCTTCGGGGTAATAATATCTAGGACTTTTGTAAAACAAGTTTTGGCACAATTCAAATAGATTTTGATTAGCACTCGAAACTGATTTGGTTAAAAAACAAGATAGTCGAAAGCCTCTAAAAACCTTTTAAATACATTTTGAAGACCATGTTGATAGGAATTGATGATTTTTGGCCTTTTGAATGAAAATTTGACGTTTTAACAAAAAGAGGTGGTTCATCATTGCCATTCCATTTTAGTTATGAACTTTGTCATTTACCTTTCTTCATATCAATTGATGGTTTGTTCATGGAATTTTAGGTAAAGCCATGTCGGCATATTCCTTGTCTGATAGTAGTGATTCGAGGAGGGCCAACGTAGATGACGCTGCTTCATCCCAGCGCAAGAGGAAGGCGCGAGGTGCGACGATGTTGTGCCATTTGGCCAAACGCGCGGATCTTTCATGTGAGTTCAACCAGTTCGGGAGACCTATCGGGAAGAACGCCGGCCAGTACGCTGCCTATGTTGGTTTGTTGGCGAAGGAGAAGATCACCGTCCAAAGCTGGAAGGACGTTAAGCCCAACGAGAGGGCTAGGTTGTGGGTGAAAGTGAAGGTAAAATTAATCAAAATCCCTGAACTCTTGAGTAATCACATTCCCTTGGTTTATCCCAGAGATTAAGTAAGTCTTGCTTATATGCACCATTTGAAACAGGCCAAGTGAAACATCCCCGACAATGGTCCCAAGATAGCTTGCTTGAAGGTCATGAACAACACGTGGAAAACCTTCAAGAGCGTCCTCGTTAGTGCCTTCCTCGCTAAAGGCAAATCTCCATGCAAGAAGTACCCCTTCATAACTGAGGAGGTATGGGAGCAATTCACCCAACAGAAGGGGACCCCTGAGTTCAAGGTATGTATGCTTCCTTTGATTGGTTACACCGTTGTATGGAGTAACCAACAGTGCATTAATTTTCTTGTTTCTGGTATGAAGGCCCTTAGCGAGAAGAACAAGGCAATCTAGAGGAGGAACGACCACCCGCACCGGCTCAGCTCTCGCGGCTATGCGGGGAAGAAGGAGCAGTGGAAGAAGGCTGGAGACGAGGCGTCGAATTTCATTGACTCCCCAGACTTGCCGCTCTCCGAGATCCGCGATCTGCGATGCAAGCACTAGTGGCTGGCCAGAGGTACCGTGTCATCCACGGGGACTGTGGAGTTCCCAAATCCCAGGGACGTCGAGGTCGTGTAGCGAATCGTAAGTTGGCTAACTTCTTGGTTGGAATCATAGAGTGTGGTAGAAAAAACTATGATCACTCGTGTGTGCACAAGTTTGTATATTTTTTTCCTCACAATGTAATGCTTTGAATGTAACAGATCTCTTGCTCGAACGAGGCGACCCAGGGATTGTTCACTCCCCATAGGGAGAACGACATCCTAACCCAGGCTCTAGGGAACAAGGAGCATCCAGGGTGGACGCGAACCGTGTGGGGTGTGGTGCCATGTAAGGAAGGCTTCTTGGAGCCCGAGCAAAAGGCGAAGAAAGCTTGCAGCTGGAAGGAAAGGGAATCGGAGCTGTCTGAGAAGATACATCAGATGTGACTGCACAATTCGTGAACATGTTCGCTGAACTGAACGAGAAGTATGAACACCTCAACCAAATTGTGCAGCTCAAAGGTTTAGATCCAGCTGCCGAGGTGACGCTAGTAGGCCGAGTAGTTGCGGCTCGAAGGTTCACGTGGATCTGGTGGACCTGATTGAGGTATTGCAACTCTTGAGCTATATATATATGCAGTTCGGTTGATGCCACTCCCATTACGTTAGAACTATTTCGCTAACATGTTATAATTGTTGCAAATTGCATAAGCCGGAGAGGTGTAGCCTATTGATCAACATAGGTGACAACCCTGTAGTGGTTGCACACGGGGTCGTATATCAGTCTTGGGAGGATGTCCGGATCCACTGTGTACCTCTGAAGCATGGGTTTGCAAAGGTACAGGTGGACATGGCCCTCCCAGGCTACAACGCTTTTCCGTTGCCCTTCCCAATGAACGAAATGCGGACAATTGACTAGGCATTGGGCTCGTACATACTATGGCCCAAGAAGGGTGTTAGACTACAGGAGGTAAACCCTACCCATTCTAGCTTACAACTCAGTTAATATAATCAATTTGTAAAATCTAACTTACGCTTTCGTAACTTAAAGTGGACGATGGATGCCAGCATACTTCCTGAGGACCCCACCCCCAGCACAACGCATGATCGAGCTCCTTCAACCCCCATGCCTCCTTCGACGGCCTCGAACCCACCCAAAGGATGCACGCCTCCTCGGAAAGCCCCTTCGCCATCAAATGAGGCCGGCGGCACCGCGCCCCAACCTTGGAAGGTATACACTTGCTCCTCGGCCAAAGGCAAGGGCAAGGCCAAATGCAAGGCGAAACAAAGCCAGCCGGGTACGTTCAAGAACGAGTTCCCACTCGTGTCGGAGTACCTTCTGCGCAATATGGATCAGACAACCAGAAGTCTCCGTGAGTGGTACCTGACCCTGTCTAGGCACCACATCAACTTCTTAGTTCACTTCAGGCCAGGTCATTTTCACCGTGAGGCCGGGAGCATATCGGTGGCCCACGAGGATTTGTTCGACCTCTTCAACTGACAGGAGCTTGATATGTCCATCATATGGACTGGAGTCCTGTGAGTTTTCTGATCCTATATATATGTTGTCGCAGTTCATTTCATAAATCTAATCACTTTGTATGCACTACTTATTAATGTTTACTTTGCATCCAGGTGCATGTATAGGCTGGCATCGATGAGGGCATGTGATAGGGTGGGTTTCCTTGACCCAGTCAAAATAAGCCTCACGATGGTAGAGCACGACCAGGCACATGCGGAGGAATACATATCATGGGCACTACTGGCGCAGCAGGACCGGGAGTTCATTCTTGCGCCGTACCACCAATGGTTAGTGCATTTCCTACTAATTTAACTCATTCTTGTATGTTACGCCTAACATATATATGAAACGGTTCGCTTTTATATACAATGTAGGGGCCACTGGGTCCTCGTCATCATTTGCCCATGGATGAATGAGGTCTATTACCTTGATTCGATGAGCGACAAGGTAGCGCATGTTTTCACCCTCACGTGGCACATAGATGCGTAAGTAACACAGCTGATTTAAATTTTTCTCTGACAAGCTAATTAATGATAACATATTAATCGGCAATGCTAAATTAAATACAGGGCTTTCAAAAATTATGTTACTACTGGAGGGAGGCATGACGCATCGAAGGGCACAATAATTTCTTGGAAAGAATATGAGCTAATTAATTATACGGATGGAACTACTCATGATGAGTCTTTTAATTTATGCTTAATTAGTTCTTTCGAGTTAATGTTAGTTTATGTCTTTACATATGCAATTATCCCAGTACCATCAGCAGCCACAATCGTGGGAATGTGGGTTCTATGTCATGAGGTTTATGTATGACCTGATCAAGACAAACTTTGCCCAATTCCCTAAGGTAAGCATTTTTCCTGACTCAAAGTCGAACATTGGATGTGACGTACATTCCTAAGTTCACACACACATGCAGAGCACCATGTTGCAAGACCAATATGAGTTGCCTCAGTTAAAGGAGCTGCGACAAATTTGGGCTCAATATGTGATGGATGAAGTGGCTACCAACGATCGATCGTAAATGACTTGTACATGTAATATACATTAAATATGTTAATTGGTGTATGTGTGTATTTGTATTGGTGTATTTGTGAATAAACTCAATATGTGAATAATAAGATTCAATCTGTTCAATGCATGTGTGTATCTTTGTATTAGTGTATTTGTGAATAAATTCAATCTCTGAATAATTAGATTCAATCTGTCTAATGTGTGTATCTCTGTATTGCTATATCTGTTAATGAACCTTTGTAATACTATCGATTCATATCCTACAACAGATAGAAGAAAGTTTCCAGTACTAATCATGTCGAGTACCTAACCGATATAAAAAACTATACAGTACTATCGGTTTGCAGTGTATAATCGTTACAAGAAATCTAACATCACTATCGGTTGAGTTCACTCAGCCGATAGAAGAAATTATCATTCGCAATTAATGAACGTTCGAAATGTAGGTACTTTTCTATCGATTTTGCAACCGATAGAGTCGTGCTACGTTTCTTCTATCGTGCCGATCACTAGCGGTAAGAGAACCGATAGTAGAGGCGATTTTAAACCGATAGTAAAAAGCAATTATGTAGTAGTGATTCTTCGATCTCTTCTTTGGAGGAATTTGTTCTTCGCACACCTGTAAGTTTCAAAAAGCATTACTTTGGAACCGACTAGAATGCAGGAAAAAAGTTGAACCAAGACTTTTAGAGAAAGACTTACTTCCTGAGAGTCTTGATCAATTTCTAACGCCACTTCTACTTCTTCTCCATCACTCTCAATCTCTATAATGTTCTTGGGATCTTGATCTGCCATCGGAACAAGAACTGAAGTTTATAGTGAGTAGTTGGAGAGGAGAAGTAACACTAAAAGACTTAGTCGGGGTGGGAAACTTGTGAATTCAAAGAACTGAAGTGCTCTTCACTTTATAGAGCTAGAAGGCGTCGATTCGTTTCCACACACGTCTCGGGTTCTTAAACCACATTTACGGTTGCCATCGTGATGAGTCGCCTAAGTCATCATTACCAGCCAAGAAAAGCTCAGGGTTTTTCTTAGGATATCAACTGTCACACACGGAACAGTATCAGCCAAAGTTAAAACGTCGGGTTCATAATTCGATGTAGGATAAAAATTTGAAGTAAATATGCCCTTTCATTTTCTTCAAATTTGGGGGCTAGCTAAGGAGGATTATCACCTGAGTTAGTTCAAAGTAATATACGTCTGGTATAAGACAGAATCAGATTAGACGTGTGTCTATAAGTCCGTCGCTATGGTCTCAGATGACCTAAAGGGCGCGGACACAAAGATAATTCATGATCGCAGCCCTTGCGCGATCATAAGGCCGCAGACAGTGCGCGGTCAGGAGACTGCAGACAGTGCGTGGTCAGAGGGTCGTTGATTATCTGCGATAAGAATAATTCGGGAGGCCTAACTCTTTGAATGGGCATATTATGAGAATCACGAAGATATTTCCATGTATGAAGACAACTTCCAGGAGGTTAACATGTGCTGTTATCCCTTGATTGCACGTGTTAAGCTTGCGTGGAAGTTAAGTGCGGTTAATGAAACTGCATCCTAACAACTGTCCAAGGCCGTTTCGCATTGGCGCCCTTTTGTCCAGTATAAAAAGGTAGTCAATGCACGTTCTAAAGATAGATAATGATTCAGTCAAGTATACAAGCACTACCAGGTGTCCAAAAAACCTGAAGACTTAGATATAGTTAGATAGACACTAACACTGAAGAGATCATCGCCTGTGATCATCTCTTCTTCCCTCTTGTAAAACATCTTATTTCATATAGTGAAATCACAACAGGACGTAGGGCTGTTACTCTCACCATCGAGGGCCCGAACCTGTATAAAATCCTTTATGGCCCTACAGACTTGACTCATCCTACATTCCCGGAGGAGTACCCACCCTGAAAGGTCCCGCAACTCACAAATTTGCATAAGATCGACTAAGGACCCCGAGTCCAAATCATCAACAGTTAGCTGTGGACAAGAAGAATAAAAGAAAAAGAAAACTAGAAGCAAGATTGAGAAGTGAGATTGACTTATATCAATGAAAATTAATCTAAAAAGATGATCTGGGAGGATCTTCAACTTCTGATCGCATACGGTTCGGCAATCATAACTGTGTTTGGAAAGGTTTCGCCACCATGGAATGGTTCGCGACCATGGATTGGTCCTCTGGTCGGAATTATAATCCGATCCGAATATATATAACTAAGCTTATCTGTTTAGGATTAGTTAGTTAGTTAGTTATATGAGTCTAATACATTTAGGTTACTGAGTCTGATACGTACTCATACGATTGGACTATAAATACCTTGTAATAGGACTAGTCTAGATCATCGAATACAATCAAAAAGTCATAGAACTTATTTGAGTTTTAGACACTTATAATTCCTTCGACGTAGGCAAGTGTGTCTAACGTTCGACGTGTAAAGCCCTCTTTGAAATAAAGAGTTGTGCAATTGCTTTGAGCTGTGTTTTCGATCATCCTTTGGGTTTCGGTAAATTCCGAGTAAAATCCCGTTATTCCACATATTAGAATCTGGGCGAGCCTAGTGCGAAAACCAAGGCTATGTCTCAAACGGATCAAGTTGGTATCAAAGCAACTTTCCTATCCTGTGGATGGTGAAGACTCGCCAGGGTTACAAAACTTCCGGCGGAACTCCAGGCGATCAATTGACGGTTCCTACAGCCGCGTCTCCGACAATGTCTGACGATGCCTCCGTTCAAGCTAACCTAGCCGAACAAGTGGCTAAGCTCTCCACCGACATGGAAACTGTGCTTGCTTGGATAAAACAGCAGGCCATGATTGTACCTCCTGAAGTAGGGAAGGTTATGAGTGTGAAGACTGGTGAAGACTTGCGCGGGGCAGATGAAGATGAAGACGAAGCCGACCACAAGACCGACGACCTCGCCAACACCTCCTTAGCTGTCGGATCTTTCAAGGTCGACGCTAAGATTGAAATAGCCATATATGATGGGGAGATTGATGCCGAGAAGTTAGATTCATGGCTCGATCAGCTTGAGACCTACTTTGACCTGAAAGGGTTTAGTAGCACTCAAAAGGTCAAATTTGCACCTTTGAAGATGAAGGACCACGCCAAGACATGGTAGAAGGCCCTTGTCGCCAGTGGTGAAGCTGACGATCTTGCATGGGGTCAATTCAAACGACTTCTGCGATAGGAATTATATCCGATGGGTTACCTTGAGAAGAGATGGGAACGTTGGCACAGATTGTACCAACGGCGCGACCAGATCGTCCAAGACTATACGACAGAGTTTCAGCGACAAGTAATGGTCATCGACATCTGACTGTCTGATCCTCAGGTATTTCGGAAATACACATTGGACTTCAGAAATCGATCAGTACTGAGCTAAGTCTGTTCGGCGTCCAAGACATCGTGACCGCAAGAACAACTGCTATGGAGATCGAGAAGAAGAACAAATCCCGCAACGACAAAAGCATGAAGGAAAGTACGACCTTGACAAAGAAAAAGACGAGTCTGAGGAAGAACGCTTCAAAATCGGGCACGGGTGCCTTTTGTGAACATTGTCAAGTCACAGGACATACCAAGGACAAATGCTACAAGCTTCATCCAGAACTTCGACCAAAGAAAAACGGACCAAGGAAAAGAACAGCCACGGCTACTGTGACTTCACCCGACGAAGAAGTTGTCCGAGTGAATTCGGTTAATGAGGCGGATACAACCTTGTCTCTGATGGCAATGCCAAAGGAGAAGGGTCCGGATCCCCCGAACGACCATCACCCAACGGAGGACTTGTTCACCATCAACATCCAAGTGAAGCACGAAGTGGTCACAGCGATATTCAATCCTGGAAGTCAGAAGAATCTGGTCTCCGCTGGACTGGTTCGGCGACTTGGTTTGAAGACAACCACACACCTGCGACCATATCCACTGGGTTGGTTTACATCCGACGTGAACCAATAGATTACGAGTCAGTGTGTGTTGAAGTTCGCGATCTCTACATGATATATCGATAAGGTGCAATGCGATGTTGTCCCTATCGATATCTGTCATGTGATCTTTGGGGGTCTGTATCTGTATGATCGAGACGCTCACTTCCATCGGTGAGCATAAGAGTATGACCTCACCAAAGACGGAGTTAAGTTCGTGATCAGTAGAGACATCCACGTCAACACTTCGAACTTTATTACCGCAAATCAAGCCAAACAAATTGTTAATGCATGTCACAAGTATGTTCTTGTCATGATTTGACCCATTGGTCAAGATGAAGGTACTCGACCAGCATTGTCATTGGTGTGCCGAGAGGATTTTGGTCGTTTGTCGGGACTGCTGGACGAATACAGGGATCTATTCGAGACTACCCAGGGTCATCCGCCGAAACGTCCAGTCGAGCATGAAATTCAGCTTGTTTTTGATGCGACACTGCCCAATCTTAGTATGTATTGCAACTCAGTATTGGAGAATGAAGAGATCAAGAGACAACTTGGTGAGTTGCTAAACGATGGTGTCATTCAACCGAGTAGTTCACCTTGAGGAGCTCCTGTGGTGTTAGTGCCAAAGAAAGATGGGACTTGGCGTATGTGCATCGACTACCGAGCAATGAACAAGATCACCATCAAGAACCGGTACCCCCTTCTCCAAGTTGGATCTTAAGTCAGGATAAGTCATCATTCGAGAGGAAGATACGTGGAAAACTGCGTTCAAAACACGACAAGGTATGTTTGAATGGTTGGTCATACCATTTGGTCTTTGCAACGCCCCGACAATGTTCATGCATCTTATGAATGATGTATTGTCCAATCGTATGAGTACGTATCAGACTTAGAGACCTAAACGTATTAGACTCATATAACTAATCCTAAACAGATAAGCTTAGTTATACACATTCGGATCTGATTACAATTCCGAACAGGGAACGAATTCCTTTTCCTGGTCGCGGACCAATCCATGGTCGCGGACCCATATGCGATCAGGACTTGGTCGCGAAGCCGTATGCGATTAGGACTTGGTCGCGAAGCCGTATGCGATCAGGACTTGGAGATCCTCCCAGACATGACTCCCTTGTTGAGAAGGAGCCAACCCCTGTTGTGACCTCTCGACTGAACTGGAGATGTGGAAATTGGGCTTGTCCATCTTCTTTGGTGTACCACTTTGCCGCACGTGCTCGTTGATCTTTCCGACCGATTCGAAAAGTCTCCTTGGTGCCACTGCGAGTGGTAGTTATCTTCTTCTCCAGAATCACATCTTCACGTAGAGGTTCGTCTCGTTGATAGACCAAGTCTTCAGCAGATGGTACTATAGTATCTGGCTCATCATCCAGCATTGAAGGCTCAAACAGTTTGAGGTGCTCAACATTAACAACCGAGTAAATATCCATGTATGGAGGTAACTCGAGCTGACAAGCATTATTACCCACTTTCCGCAAAATCCGAAAAGGACCGTAACGAATGGGTTTGAGCTTCTTACCTTCACCTTTAAGTCTCTCCTTACTCAGATGTAACCATACCATATCACCTTCTTGAAATTGCACATCAACTCGGTGCCAATCATGTCGCGCCTTGTACTTGAGTTGAGCTTTCAGCAAGTTCTGTTCAACCTCACGATGGAGTCGTTGAATACCTTCCAGGAACTTTTGTGCTCGATCCTGATCGGATGCTTCCTTGCTGTTCTGTGCTGAGGTAGGGATCACAAACTCCATGTCGAATGGACTCTGTGGTAGAAATCCTAAACAGACCTCAAACGGTGACTTTCCAGTTGAACCATGCACTGCTCGATTAAAAGCAAATTGCAGGTACGGTATGCTTTCATCCCAGGTCTTCGGGTGCTTCGAGTTATATCCTCTCAAAAGATGAACAACTGTTCGATTAACCACCTCGGTTTGACCATCAGTTTGCGGATGAAAAGCAGTACTCCTCTTTAGCTTGGTGTCCATCATCGTCCAGAGCGATCGCCAAAAGTGACTAAGGAACCGGGTATCGCGATCAGACACAATAGAAGTCGGCAGTCCGAAATGTGTCCAAACGTGTTGAAAGAATACCCGAGCTGCCTCTTCTCCCGTGATAGTCTTCCGACTAGGTATAAGAATAATCATTTTGGAGAACCGATCGACGACCACGAATAGATAGTCGTTGCCACGTCGGGTTTTAGGCAATCCTCCCAAGAAATCCATAGATATGCTTTCCCATGGTCGCGATGGAACTGGCAAAGGAGTGTACAAACCTATTTTTCGGTTTGCCGGTTTCGAGATGCTGCAGAGACCACAGCCTCGAACAAAGCTAGCCACATCTTGCTGCATACGCGGCCAAAACACATGTCGGTGAAGATTTTGCAACGTCTTTGTAACCCCAAAGTGACCAGCTACCTTCGATGTATGCGCTTCTCGCAACCATTGAATTCGAGGTGCTCTACGAGGTATACAAAGTAAATTGCCCTTGTACAAGAGTCCTCCTTGACGAACGAACTCCGTAGGTTTCCCTGTTTCGAGCTCCGTCAGTACTGTTTGAAAATCAGGGTCTTCACTGTACATAGTGGCATAGTCATCATGACATGAGGGCTCGATCAGCATGAACGCTGATAAACAGAGGGCCGTAACTGGTGGTCGCGACAACATGTCTGCCAATTTGTTGTGTACGCCATTCTTGTACTTAATCACCAGATTGAACTGCTGCAGATACGACATCCACTTCATGTGCCGAGCTTGCTGTAGCTTGGACTGAGTTTGCAAATATTGCAATGGTTGATGGTCGGTGTGGACAATCGTCTCTTTACCCAAGAGGTAGCACCGCCAATGTTTCACGGCCTGATGCAGTGCGCATAACTCCTTATCATAAGTCGGGTAGTTCTTCTGAGCTCCCTGGAATAACTCGGAGTGATATGCCACTGGTCGACCTTCTTGCATGAGCACTGCGCCCATTGCATAACCTGAGGCATCGGTTTCTAGCTTGAACGGTTTCTGGAGATTCGGCAAAGCTAACACAGGCGCCTCACTGATCTTCCTTTTCAGCAAGAGAAACGTGTCCTCATGTTTCCCTGTCCACTCAAACTTCTGATCGATCCTGGTTAACGCATGCAATGGAGAAGCCACAATCGAGAAGTGTCGGATGAACTTCCGAAGATATTGGTATGCTCCCACAAAACTACGCACGTCCGTAACTGTTCGCGGTCGCGGCCACTCGCGAATCACTTTTACCTTATCTGGGTCGATTTGCAACGTACCGTTGCCGACCAGGAATCCAAGGTAAAGTAGAGTTTGCTGGCCGAACTCGCACTTCTTACGGTTGAGGCGAAGTCGATGTTGCCGAAGCTGATCGAACACCTTTTCGACATGAATGAGGTGCTCATCCCACGAACGACTATAAACCAATATGTCGTCGAGGTAAACGATCACAAAGTCATCGATGAACTGTCTCAATACGTCATTCATAAGACGCATGAAAGTTGCCGGGGCGTTGCAGAGACCAAACGGCATGACCAGCCATTCGAACAGACCTTGTCGTGTTTTGAATGCGGTCTTCCATGTATCCTCCTCTCGGATGCTGACTTGATGATATCCTGACTTAAGATCCAATTTGGAGAAGACAACAGCATGCTTCAATTGGTCTAACAGGTCGTCAATACGGGGAAGGGGGTACCGGTTCTTGATGGTGATCTTGTTCAGTGCTCGATAGTCGATGCACATACGCCAAGTCCCATCTTTCTTTGGTACTAACACCACAGGAGATCCACAAGGTGAACTACTCGGTTGAATGACACCATTGTTCAGCAACTCACCAAGTTGTCTCTTGATCTCTTCATTCTCCAATACTGAGTTGCAATACATACTCAGATTGGGCAGTGTCGCATCGGACACAAGCTGAATTTCGTGCTCGACTGGACGTTTCGGCGGACGACCCTGGGTAGTCTCGAACAGATCACTGTATTTCTCCAGCAGTTCCGACAAACGACCAGAATCCTCTCGGCACGTCAGCGACAATGCTGGTCGAGTACCCTCACCTTGATCAATGGGTCGAATCATGACAAGCACATACTTGTGACATGCATTAACAATTCGTTTGGCTTGATTTGCGGTAATCAAGTTCGAAGTGTTGACGTGGATGTCTCTATTGATCACGAACTTAACTCCGTCTTTGGTGAGGTCGTACTCTTGCGCTCGCCGATGGAAGTGAGCGTCTCGATCATACAGATACGGACTCCCAAAGATCACCTGACAGATATCGATAGGGACAACATCGCATTGCACCTCATCGATATATCGTGCAGAGATCGCAAACTTCACCACACACTGACTCGTAATCTGTTGGTTCACGTCGGATGTAAACCAACCCAGCGGATATGGTCGCGGGTGTGTGGTTGTCTTCAAACCAAGTCGCCGAACCAGTCCAGCGGAGACCAGATTCTTCTGACTTCCTGGATCGAATATCGCTGCGACCACTTCGTGCTTCACCTGGATGTTGATGGTGAACAAGTCCTCCGTTGGGTGATGGTCGTTCAGTGGATCGGAACCCTTCTCCTTCGGCATTGCCATCAGAGACAAGGTCGTATCCGCCTCATTAACCGAATTCACTCGGACAACTTCTTCATCGAGTGAAGTCGCAGTAGCCGTGGCTGTTCTTTTCCCTGGTCCGTTTTTCTTTGGTCGAAGTTCAGGATGAAGCTTGTAACATTTGTCCTTGGTATGCCCCGCGACTTGACAATGTTCGCAAAAGGCACCCGTGCCCGATTTTGAAGCGTTCTTCTTCGGACTCGGCTTTTTCTTTGTCGAGGTCGCACTTTCCTTCGTGCTTTTGTCGCTGCAGGATTTGTTCTTCTTCTCGATCGCCATAGCAGTTGTGCTCGCGGTCGCAATGTCTTGGACACCGAACAGACTTAGCTCAGTACTGATCGATTTCTGAAGTCCAGATGTGTACTTCTGAAATACCTGAGGGTCGGATAGTGAGATGCCAATGACCATTGCTTGTCGCCGAAACTCTGTCGTATAGTCCTGGACGGTCTGGTCGCGCCGTTGATACAATCTGTGCCAACGCTCCCATCTCTCCTCAAGGTAACCCATCGGATAGAATTCTTGTCGCAGAAGTAGTTTGAATTGACCCCACGCAAGGTCGTCAGCTTCACCACTGGCGACAAGGGCCTTCCACCATGTCTTGGCGTGGTCCTTCATCTTCAAAGGTGCAAATTTGACCTTTTGAGCGCTACTAAACCCTTTCAGGTCAAAGTAGGTCTCAAGTTGGTCGATCCAAGAATCCAGCTTCTCGGCATCGATCAGCCCATCATATATGGGTATATCAATCTTAGCGTCGACTTTAAAAGATCCGACAGCTAAGGAGGTGTTGGCGAGGTCGTCGGCCTTGTGGTCGCCTTCGTCTTCATCTTCGTCTGCCCTGCGCAAGTCTTCACCAGTCTTCTCACCCATAACCTTCCCTACTTCAGGAGGTACAATCATGGCCTGCTGCTTAATCCAAGCAAGCACGGTTTCCATGTCGGTAGAGAGCTTAGCCACTTGTTCGGCTAGGTTAGCTTGAACGGAGGTATCGTCAGACATTCTCGGAGACGCGGCTGTAGGAACCGTCAATTGATCGCCTGGAATTTCACTGGAAGTTTTGTAACCCTGGCGAGTCTTCACCATCCACAGGATAGGAAAGTTGCTCTGATACCAACTTGATCCGTTTGAGACCTAGTTTTGGTTTTCGCACTAGGCTCGCCCAGATTCTAATATGCGGAATAACGGGATCTTACTCGGAAATACCGAAACCCAAAGTAATTGCACAACTCTTTATTTCAAAGAGGGCTTTACACGTCGAACGTTAGGCACACTTGCCTACGTCGAAGGAACTATAAGTGTCTAAAACTCAAATAAGTTCTATGACTCTTTGATTGAGTTCGATGATCTAAACTAGACCTATTACAAGGTATTTATAGTCCAATCGTATGAGTACGTATCAGACTTAGAGACCTAAACGTATTAGACTCATATAACTAATCCTAAACAGATAAGCTTAGTTATACACATTCGGATCTGATTACAATTCCGAACAGGGAACGAATTCCTTTTCCTGGTCGCGGACCAATCCATGGTCGCAGACCCATATGCGATCAGGACTTGGTCGCGAAGCCGTATGCGATTAGGACTTGGTCGCGAAGCCGTCTGCGATCAGGACTTGGAGATCCTCCCGGATCATATTGAGACAGTTCATCGATGACTTTGTGATCGTTTACCTCGACGACATACTAGTTTATAGTCTTTCGTGGGATGAGCACCTCATTCATGTCAAAAAGGTGTTCAAACAGCTTCGGCAACATCGACTTCGCCTCAACCGTAAGAAGTGCGAGTTTGGCCAGCAAACTCTACTTTACCTAGGATTCATGGTCGGCAACGGTATGTTGCAAATCGACCCCGATAAGGTAAAAGTGATTCGCGAGTGGCCACGACCATGAACAGTTACGGACGTGCACAGTTTTGTGGGAGCATGCTAATATCTTCGGAAGTTCATCCGACACTTCTCGATTGTGGCTTCTCCGTTGCATGCATTAACCAGGATCGATCAAAAGTTCGAGTGGACAGGGAAACATGAGGACACATTTCTCTTGCTGAAGAGGAAGATCAGCGAGGCGCCTATGTTAGCTTTGCCGAATCTCCAGAAACCATTCGAGCTAGAAACTGATGCCTCAGGTTATGCGATGGGCGCTGTGCTCATGCAAGAAGGTCGACCAGTGGCATATCACTCCGAGTTATTCAAGGGAGCTCAGAAGAACTAGCCGACTTATGATAAGGAGTTATGTGCACTACATCGGGCCGTGAAACATTGGCGGTGTTATCTCTTGGGTAAAGAGATTGTGGTCCACACCGACCATCAACCGTTGCAATATTTGCAAACTCAGTCCAAGCTACAACAAGCTCGGCACATGAAGTGGATGTCGTATTTGCAGTAGTTTAATCTGGTGATTAAGTACAAGAATGGCGTACACAACAAATTGGCAGATATGTTGTCGTGACCACCAGTTACGACCCTTTGTTTATCAGTGTTCATGCAGATCGAGCCCTCATGTCATGATGACTATGCCACTATGTACAATGAAGACCCTGATTTTCAAACAACATTGACTGAGCTTGAAACAGGGAAACCTACAGAGTTCGTTCGTCGAGAAGGACTCTTGTACAACGGCAATTTACTTTGCATACCATGTGGAGCACCTCGAATTCAATGGTTGCGAGAAGCACACACATCGAAGGTAGCTGGTCACTTTGGGGTTACAAAGACGTTGCAAAATCTTCACCGATATGTGTTCTGGCCGTGTATGCAGCAAGATGTGGCTAGTTTTGTTCGAGGTTGTGGTCTCTGCAGCATCTCGAAACTGGCAAACTAAAAATTAGGTTTGTACACTCCTTTCCCAGTTCCATCGCGACCATGGAAGAGTGTATCTATGGATTTCTTGGGAGGATTGCCTAAGTCCCGACGTGGCAACGACTATCTATTCATGGTCATTGATCGGTTCTCCAAAATGATTATTCTTATACCTTGTCGAAAGACTATCACGGGAGAGGAAGCAGCTTGGGTATTCTTTCAAAACGTTTGGACACACTACGGACTGCCGACTTCTATTTTGTCTGATCGCGATACCCGGTTCCTTAGTCACTTTTGGTGATCACTCTGGACGATGATGGACACCAAGCTAAAGAGGAGTACTGCTTTTTATTCGCAAACTGATGGTCAAAACGAGGTGGTAAATCGCACAGTCGTTCATCTCTTGAGAGGATATAACTCAAAGCACCCGAAGACCTGGGATGAAAGCATACCGTACCTGCAGTTCGCTTTTAATCGAGCAGTGCATGCTTCGACTGGAAAGTCGTTGTTTGAGGTCTGTTTAGGATTTCTACCACAGAGTCCTTTCGACATGGAGTTTGTGATCCCTACCTCAGCACAAAACAGCAAGAAAGCATCTGATCAGGATCAAGCACAAAAGTTTTTGGAAGGTATTCAACGACTCCATCGTGAAGTTGATCAGAACTTGTGGAAAGCTCAACTCAAGTACAAAGTGCGACATGATCGGCACCGAGTTGAGGCGCAATTTCAAGAAGGTGATATGGTATGGTTACATCTGAGTAAGGAGAGACTTAAAGGTGAAGGTAAGAAACTCAAACCCATTCATTATGGTCCTTTTCGGATTTTGCGGAAAGTGGGTAATAATGCTTGTCAGCTCGAGTTACCTCCATACATGGATATTTACTCGCTTGTTAATGTTGAGCACCTCAAACTCTTCAAGCCCTCAATACCGGATGATGAGACAGATACTAGAGTACCTGACGAGGATTGACACCCGGACCACTTCTATTGGACTTCTGGTTAAAGGCAGGTTCGAGTCAGAAGTGTATCTGGCGATACGAGCTCAAGTTGTTCTGAGGGACGTCGCTATGTGATCGCCAGCTTTACGCGGTCAGACCGTAAGCCTTGCGCGGTCAGAAGTTCGTATGTAATACGCGAACTACATATTCGGGATATTGCGCGGTCAGCCAATATCCCGCGGTCAGAACATCTGCCGATCAGGATACTTGGGATCTATCTATTCGGTTGCCCATACAACGGGATATTCTAAGTATCCCGAAGATTCCTACACGTGGAGAATTGACCGTCAGAAGGTTAACACATACAGTTATCCATGAATAACACGTGTTTAACCTGCGTGGAGGTTAAGAGCAGTTCCAAAAAACCGCATCCAACCGTCCGTGCAACCGTTTGATGCAGTTTCCTCCACATGGCACCCTTTCAAACAGTACAAAAGGATGGCATGGAGCATCAATCAGGGAGAGATCAACCGAAACATCAACCGAGAGATCGGAAGATCAAGAAATCAAAAATCATTTAAGTTAGCCAAGTCTACGGCCCACCTCAGATAGCATTTTAGTAAGCCTTCTTTGGCTTATCCTTGTACACTTTTATAGGAAAAATCCTCGCCTGTGAGGACTTTTTCCTCCAATTGTAAACTTCTTACCACACTTAGTGAAATCCCAACAGGACGTAGGGCTATTACTCCCACCATCGAGGGCCCAAACCTGTCTAAACTTTCTTGCGTTCCCGGTTCTCCATTGTTTTACTTACCTTCCCGGAGGGTCGCCCTGAAAGGTCTCACTCTTTACAAATTCTCCATAAGTTCGGCTGAGGACCCCGAGTCTGAATCGTCGACAGCTGGCGCCCACCGTGGGGCCTTTCTCAAGGCGTCCTGATTATTTCCGGAGGTTTGCTAAAACATGGCCGGAGTTTTGTATGATTCCGAGAACGACTTTGATCTCGGTGATTATGCTGACACTCAAATGCCCTCCCCGAGCGATCCTGTTCCGATGGAGGAAACAGAAGAAGGAGATCTCCCGCGGGTCGAATCTTCCCTCCAGGTCATGTCCATCGACCAGGGAGCGACCAGCGCAAGGTCAGAGCCCGCTGAGGTTCTTAATGCGCTAGGTTGCGAGTCCGGTCCGTCATACGACCCCGTTGAGGGGAAAGATGACGACGATCAGGAAATCAGCCCGGGGAGATTCGACCCCGATAATCTCCATCGTCTCTTTGATTTCGAGTCCGGCTCGGAACAAACTGAGATATTTTCTCCATCCGCAACCTCTATCCCTAGGCAATTTGCTGCCTTGACGGAGGAAACTCCCGATCAGCAAGCTGTTAGGGAAGAGCAGGAACGCAAACAGTGGGAGGATCAGGGTCTCGAGCAACAAAACAACGAACTACGCAGAACAGCCTTAGAGGCTCTTCAAGATGCGCAGACTCGTTACAATGTTGCCCCGGGCTCCTCTCGACGATCACGTGGTCGCAAGCGTGATCAAACCCCTTCTTTGCCACCGGAGCACTACCCGGCGGATGAAGAAACCTTAACGCCTGGTGCCCCTAGGAGAAGTACCCATGGCCAACTGCGGTCTATCGCGGAGGTCATGCGTAACCTTCCTCCTACGGTCGCAGAAGAACAAAAGCCGGCCTTTTTTAGAATCCTGGCCGAAAGGCTGGATGAGGTCGCATCAGAAGCGACCCCAACCGCCTCTTCTCGGTCGGTGACACGTTCCCACGAACGAGGGTATTCTCGCTCTGGTTCTGGTCGACACAGTTACCCGCCACTCGTACCGTCCCGACAGGACAAGTACCGGCGAACCCAGGATTCTCGTAGGAATCGGATTCCTGTTCATTCTCGTCTGGGACCACGAGTAACTTCACCGTCTTGTGAGGTTGCTCGAGAGCCAGTCGAGAGTCACAGAGCAGCTCGTAGTCCTTACGTCGGTTGCAAAGCTTTCTCGCCTGGCCTACGTGCAGTCGTCTGGCCCGAGAAGTTTCGACCGGGGGCCATCGAAAGATTCGATGGAACTCAGAACCCTTCCGAGTTCCTTCAGATTTATATTACGGCTATCCAAGCTGCAGGAGGCGACGACCGGGTCATGGCCAACTACCTGCCCACAGTCCTCGAAGGACCGGCTAGAACCTGGCTGTTTAACCAGCCCGAGGGTTCTATTTACAATTGGGAGATGCTGTGTGATGCTATCCTCAGTAACTGCCAGAACTGTTACCAGAAGCCGGGGAAAGAGGACGATCTTCATCGCTTAAGACAAACTTCAACCCAAACTCTTCGGCAGTTTGTCAAGAGATTCGTCGTGGTGAGAAATACCATCCCGAACATATCTGACGGCTCTGTCATCAGGGCATTCAAACATGCCGTACGATATCGGAGGTTTACTGAAGACCTCCTTATCAACCCTCCTCGATCGGTAGCTGATCTTTTCGACATGGCTGATCGGTACTCCGATGCAGCCGAAGCAGTCGAATGGAACCGAATGGTCGATAAGGGGGACTTGCCGCCTCAGCCCGGCCTTAAAAGTGCAGGGAATGAAGATTCAAGCAAGAAACCGGAGTCTTCAACAGGTGGAAAATCAAAGAAATCGAAGAGAAACCGCTCTGGACAGTACCGCGAGGTCGCAGTCGCAGAGAAGCCATCTCCGGCTAAAGGTAATAAACCTACATTCAAAAATAAAACTGCCTCTGGTGGTCGGAATCCCGACCAGCCGGAAAAATCAACTGACCCACAGGAAGGCAAGAGGTGGTGTCCACTCCACAACTCCGCAGGCCACGACCTCAAGAACTGCCGAAGTTGGTTAAAACAATTGGACGAGTTCTACCAGGGAGTTGGACCAATGCCAACCATACCGCCTCAACAACAGGCGTGCGGACTCAGAGACAATGACGGAGACGAGGAAATGGCTTATCAGGTACCTCAAAATCATGTTAATATTATTTTTGGAGGTTCCTCTTCTTTCGTTTCCAAAAGGCAGTTTAAAGCTTTTTACCGAGAGGTTAACCAAACAGAGACATCGCTTGGTGAACCTCAGTACCCCCGTTGGTCGGATATGCCTTTGACGTTTGATCGCGCGGACTGTCCCGCGGGGCTAACTCGACCATTGAAGCTTCCTCTGGTCATTACCCCGATTATCAGTAACGCGAGAGTCGAAAGGGTTCTGATCGACGGAGGGAGCTCCCTTGACCTTTTATTGGTCAAGGCACTCGACGAGATGCAAATTCCTCGCTCGAAGATCAAGCCCATAATCCATCCTTTTTATGGCATAATCCCAGGCCCCTCCATGATGCCTTTGGGACAAGTTGTCCTCCCAGTCACGCTGGGGGAACCAGACAACTTCCGAACAGAATTGATTACCTTCGACGTAATCGATTGTGATTCGGCTTATAATGCAATCTTTGGCAGGCCAACTCTTGCTAAGTTCATGATGGCAACGCACTATGCTTATCAGTGCGGAAAATTGCCTGGCCCCAAGGGTGTCATCTCGATCCGAGGCAGTTGCAACGTGGCGCTCACGTGCGACCGGCTATCTTTGGAGATGGTCGATCAACTTCCCCTCCGGGACGCTCAGGTCGCCGCTGTCGCCACCGACGCGGTCAAAGCTGCTCCTCGACCAGATGAGAAACTCAAACAAGTTCCTTTGTACCCGGACGATCCATCTAAGACAATTCGGGTCGGATCGGCTCTGGATGACAAATAGGAACTTGAGCTCATTACTTTTCTCCGGGCTAACGCAGATGTGTTTGTGTGGAAGCCATCCGACATGCCCGGTGTCCCAAGGGAGGTAATCGAGCACAGGTTAGCAATTCGACCTGGACAGCGACCAATAAAGCAAAAGCTCCGGTGATTTGCTGTTGATCGGCAGGAAGCCATCCGAGAGGAGTTGGACAAGCTCCAGAAGGCCGGGTTCATCCGAGAGGTTGATCACCCGGAATGGCTCGCCAATCCGGTCATGGTCCGCAAGTCAAATGGCAAGTGGCGCATGTGCGTCGACTACACTAGCCTTAACAGTGCCTGTCCGAAGGATGACTTTCCCCTTCCTCGCATCGACCAGTTGGTCGACTCGACTGCGGGTTGCGAACTGATGAGCTTCCTGGATGCCTACTCAGGGTACCATCAAATTAGCATGGCAGAAGAAGATGAAGAGAAGACTGCCTTCATCACCCCGTTCGGCACCTACTGCTACGTCAGAATGCCGTTCGGTCTCAAGAACGCTGGTTCCACGTACCAGCGCTTGATGCAAAAGACCTTTCTTTCCCAGATAGGGCGTAATCTCGAAGCATATGTAGACGACTTGGTTGTAAAGAGCACCAAAAGATTGTCTCATTTGGACGATCTTGCTGAAACCTTATGTAACTTGAATCGCTTTGGAATAAAATTGAACCCGGAGAAATGTTCTTTCGGGGTTTCTTCAGGAAAGCTTCTTGGTTTCCTTGTGTGTTCCAGGGGCATTGAGGTTAATCCTGAGAAAATCAGAGCTATCGAACAGATGAGATCACCCTCGACCATGAAAGATGTTCAGCGCTTGGCTGGTCGCATGGCGGCCTTAAGTCGCTTCATCTCGCGACTAGGCGAAAGGGGACTACCTTTCTTTAAAGCCTTGCGGAAACATCATAACTTCACATGGTCCGACGAGGCTGAAAATGCGTTTCAGGAGGTAAAAACATATCTGTCCAGTCCGCCAGTATTGGTGTCTCCTGAAAAGGAAGAACCATTACTTCTGTATTTGGCGGCCACCCCACACGCGGTCAGCGCTGTTCTGATCGCGGAAAGGGAAGGAGTACACAGACCCGTCTACTATGTGAGCGAGGTACTTCATGGGCCTAAGGAGCGTTACCCTGAGGTCCAGAAGATACTTTACGCGCTACTGATGGCTTCCCGTAAGGTACGGCATTACTTCCAAGCACACAAGATCACAGTGCCTTCTTCTTTTCCTCTGGGGGATATTGTCCGAAATCCAGAGAAATCTGGTCGAATCGCCAAATGGGCGGTCGAATTCGGAGCATTTGATATCCATTTCACACCTCGCACGGCGGTTAAGTCTCAGGTTTTGGCCGACTTCGTGGTCGAATGGACCAACCCTGAACCACCCGTGCGAATGCCACAAGAATTGGAATGCCCTGATTTTTGGACAATGTACTTTGACGGTTCCCGCAGTTTTCAACACTCGGGGGCTGGAGTGGTCTTAGTTACGCCTCAGGGCGAACAGCTTAAGTATGTCATCCAACTACACTTTGTCGCGACTAACAACGCGGCCGAGTATGAAGGTCTTCTTGCAGGGCTCCGGGCAGCAAAATTCCTCGGAGTCCGTCGATTAGTGGTGAGGGGGGACTCACAGCTAGTCGTAAACCAGGTAAACAAGGAGTACAGTACCTCCGATGAGACAATGGCTCATTACCTGGGGGAAGTGAGGAGATTGGAAAAACACTTCAGTCACTTCGAAGTCCAATACATCCCGCGAAAGGACAATATTCTCGCAGACCAATTATCCAAAATTGGATCCTCACGCTCATCCGCTCCGGCAGGAGTGTTCATTGAACACTTGGACAATCCTTCGATCATGACTTCGGTCGAGGATGATCCGGCAATAGCCTTCGTTGCCAACCTCGGTCAGGAACAAGATTGGACTCATCCATTGAGGGTCTATCTTGAACATGGGACCCTACCCGAGGACGAAAGCAAAAGCGATCGGTTAATTCGAAAGGCGCGTCTGTACAAACTCATAGATGGGGTTATGTACAGAAAGGGTACTCAAGGAGTATTCATGCGCTGCATATCTCAGGAGGAAGGAAAATCCCTCTTGAAAGAAATACATGACGGTGTATGCGGTGCACACGCGTCATACCGAACACTGGTCGGAAAAGTTTTTCGACAGGGATTCTACTGGCCTTCGGCACTCGATGATGCCAAGCTTATGGTCAAGATGTGTCCACAGTGTCAATTTCATGCAAGACAGGTTCATCAACCTGCTTATGCATTGCAAACTATTCCTCTCGCATGGCCCTTCGTGATCTGGGGAATGGACATCGTCGGTCCTATGCCACAAGCGGTCAATGGGTACAAGTTTCTGTTCGTAGCCATTGACACGTTCACAAAGTGGATTGAGGCCGAACCAGTACAAAATATTACTGCATCAGCCGCACAAAAGTTCTTTCACAAGAACATTGTGGCACGATTTGGTGTTCCAAACCGTCTCATCACAGACAACGGTTCTCAGTTCGCTAGCGGTCTCTTGCTAGACTACTGTGATCAGATTGGGACCAAGGTGTGCTTTGCTTCTGTGGCACATCCACAAAGCAATGGTGCCGTAGAACGGGCCAATGGGCAAGTATTGCAAGGCATCAAAAAACGTGTTTTTGATCGCCTCAAGACCCGCTCGGGGGCTTGGGCAGACGAGTTTTATACTGTTCTATGGGCACTACGGACTACCTCTAGTCGGGCCACCGGTGAGACACCCTTCCATTTGGTCTATGGGGCCGAGGCTGTGTTGCCTATGGAAGTAAGTATTGGGTCTGTTCGCACGAATCAGTTCGAACAGGTTAACCAATCCGAACAGCGATCGCAAGATCTCATCCTCCTGGAAGAACGGCGTGATCGCGCCCTGATCAAGTCTGCGGTATACTTGCAGACTCTACGCAAGTACCACAGTAAAAAGGTGCGACCACGTGGTCTCAACGTGGGCGACTTGGTTTTACGAAAAATTCAAGACCAGTCTAACCGCAATAAATTCTCCCCAAAGTGGGAAGGACCATACACTGTCGTCTCAGTGCCGCGGCCAGGATCTGCACGATTAGCCATGGAGGATGGTCGGATTTTGTCCAATACTTGGAACATCGATCAACTTCGCAAATTTTACGTGTAAGTACCACAACCCTTTTCCTGTTCAATTAGCATCTTTTCATAAAAAGCATGTCTTGTTTTCATACAATGAGTGTTTTTCTTTAAGCCCAAATTATACAAATTCGACCTGGGGGCTGATCGCCGGCGGTTAGGTTATTACAGCATTTTTCAACTGGATTCGCTGGTCGATCTCATGATCACTTCCAGATAAGTCACTCCTAAATAAGCCGTTTCTCAACGCACACGGGACTATCTGGCTAGTCCTCGGTCATCTGGGTGGCTACCAGTTTGCAATAAGGTTAAAATGTTACTTTAATCTTGACCATCGGCTTGAAGCACATATCCCTGGTCATCATACTTATGTTTTCCCCTCTGCTTAAAATACTAAGGCTTCAGTATTCACAAAACAGAGGCGGGGGCTAGGGGGATATACTTATAGTATGAAACTTATGATGTGAATATGCACTTTCTTTTAAAAAAAAAAAAGTTTTACATACATGGCATTGTAATTACAATTGTTTGGATACAAAATATAAGGATCATTCGATCCTCAGCTCAGCCAAGAGTTTGTCAACGAAGGGCTTGACTTCTTCTATAACGGCGTCAAGCAGTTCTTCACTCTCGACCTCAACCGGTCCCACCAGCGTGCTCAGATTCGCATCTGGGCCATGGTGAAGTCGAACCCGGCTGAGTACGGCAGAAGTGGCTGATCGGACTCTCGTCCTGATTATCTCTCCACGTCGCCGTATATCTCCAGGGAGATATTCAAGCAGTGATTCTGCTTGAGTTGTGAGCAGTGATGACCAATCGCTGACACTTGGGTCATCCTTCTTCAACTCTACCACGTTGGTATTCAAAAGATTGGCCACGGCCTTCAGTTTTTCGAAGACCAGTAGGCTCAACTCTTTGACCGCTCGGTCGGTGTGGTTGATCGAGGACTCGAGAAGCGTCTTGTCCTGGCCGAGCTGTATAATGCGACCTGCTTGCGCTGTACAGAGAAAAGAGGTTATTAACAAGGCATGGCTTTAAGTCTTCTCAACTTGAGAATCGACTTACCAGCATTCTCAGACTGAGTTCAGCCTCATCTTGGCTAACTCTTTCTTCAAGAATGTAACCTCTCTGCAGCAAAATCAAGTCAGTTACAGATAAAGCCTACTTATATTAACAGAAGAGTGACGATCCTCACTTGCGCAAGCCGTCACGATCTCTTTGAACAGCCGCCATGCTAGCCATTGCAGCATGCGACTGGCTCGTCACCCATGACAAGCCTTGTGATACAAAGCAAGAGAGTTAAATATACTCTAAAGGCGGTTCAAGCGCCGAAACAGGAGTGATCATACCTTCATAAACTTATTTAAAGCGGCATCATCCATGCTAGCAGGAATCCTTGCTAGCGCACCGGAAGTGCCTGCGACAGGGATAGTTGGGGGAAGTGCCGTCTGAACACCACCCCCAGAGGCCACTGGTTGTGACCCGGTCCCTGTACTTATTTCTCCTCCCGCGGTGCGGACGACTTCCTGAACCACGGGAGCAGAGCGCTCTTCATTAGAGGCTCCCTCATCAGCCCTAATTTCAACCTACCCAGTGGCGGTTGAAGGGTTAGGCGCTGTCTTCTTTTGCCTAACAAAAAGAATGGGTCAGGCAGCTTTCATTTAAGATTACTGTCAAGTAAGAGTTCTTACCTTATTTGAAATCCCATTCGTTCCTGGGACTTCTGGGAAAATTCCCCTTGCGAAGGAGAGCCGTCTCCGGTTCTCGCCTTCCTTATAGTAAACAAGGCAGCACCTCCCTGGAAATGTCCTTGTTGGGGGAAATCTCCACGCGGTCAAGTCCAGGTAAGTTCATGATTGCCCGGGGACAGTGGCCCCCGGTGCCTGCCCCGGGCGCCGCCTTTTAGGCTCCCAGGACCGTGCCTCCGGGGCATGTTCCGGGCGCCGCCATTTGGCCCCCGGGACCGTGCCCCCCGGGCATGTCCCAGGCGCCGCCATTTGGCCCCCGGGACCGTGCCCCCCGGGCATGTCCCGGGCGCCGCCATTTGCCCGGTGACAGTGGCCTCCGGTGCCTGCCCCGGGCGCCGCCATTTGGCCCCCGGGACCGTGCCCCCCGGGCATGTCCCGGGCGCCGCCATTTGCCCGGGGACAGTGGCCTCCGGTGCCTGCCCCGGGCGCCGCCATTTGGCCCCCGGGACCGGGCCCCCCGGGCATGTCCCGGGCGCCGCCATTTGGCCCGGGGACAGTGGCCTCCGGTGCATGTCCCGGGCGCCGCCATTTGGCCCGGGGACAGTGGCCTCCGGTGCCTGCCCCGAGCGCCGCCATTTGGCCCCCGGGACCGCGCCCCCCGGCCATGTCCCGGGCGCCGCCATTTGGCCCCCGGGACCGTGCCCCCCGGCCATGTCCCGGGCGCCGCCATTTCGCCCGGGGACAGTGGCCTCCGGTGCCTGCCCCGGGCGCCGCCTTTTGGATCCCCGGGACCCTGCTCTCCGGAAGGGGTCCCGGACGTCATCGCCCTCCTAAAAGGTAAAACCCCTGTTTGTTTATCACGTGCAGGTCACGCGAGGGACGCCTCGGGAATCAGCGACCACCTGTCAAGCATCCAAGACGTTTGACCGGGAGAAGGACGGTCTTACCCTTCAATCTGACGGTGGCTTCCGGGGTAGTTTAGGTTTTTTGCTTCTTTTTGGGGCTATAAATAGCCCTTGTACCCCTCTGTTGTAAAGATCAGCTCATTATTATTTGGAATAGCTAATCTCACAGACGTGCTCCGGAAGCCCCTCCCCCGGAGAGAGCCTCCCCAGCCGACTCCGGTCGGGAGCGCGTCGACAGGACTAGGGCCCCCACTGGGACCCGAACCTGTATAAATCCTCGTGTCTTTTCTTGTGTTTGTCCGGCGGGGGAGGACCGGTCGCTCGGTCAACCCGCGCTGCGTAATCTCCGCTAGGATCGTCTTCAAAACCTGCCGGGGTATTCTTAATACCACGACAGTTGGCGCTGTCCGTGGGGATCCGTGACGAATCGCCATGGCTCCTCCGAGGACAAGGGCCCGCGCCCTTCCCGGTGACGCCGGTCCTGGTGACCTGGCGCCACCCGTCCGGGACGCTGCTGTTCCGGCGCTCCCGTCTGGAGGCGAGCATTCCCAGGTACCGCCTCCCACCTTTCCTCTCAATCTAGGTGCCTCCACCTCCGGGTCGCTCCCGGCGGCCGTGGGGACCTCGGCCGGGATGAGTTTCCCCCCGACGGCTCCCCCGGCTCCCCGGGATGCCCTGCTGGAGGCTCTCGTGGAGGGCCAGCTCCGCGCCCAGCGCTCTATGGACGAGCTCCTTAGTGTGTTGGCGCGGCCCTCTGCCCCCACATTTTCGTCGCACCCGTATCCAGAAAGCATTTATGGGATACCCAACGGCCCCTCCGGCGTCAGGGGGGCTGTCTACCCCGTATGATCCCGCTGGGGGGTTCCCTCCCCCCGCGGGATATACTTCCGGACACTTCTCGACACCCGGGCCTGTCCCGGTGCCGGGAGGCTATTTCATGCCCGGGCCCTTCGTGGCACCAGGGGGGTACCCCATCCCCGGCCCGCTTCCGGGGCTGGGGGGTCATTTCATGCCGGGGGTTATTCCTACGCCGGGAGCCAGTCCCGCCCCTCGCGTTGCGTTTACCGCACCGGGGCCGGTTGACAGAGCAGCTTCCGTGCCTCAGCGAATTTCCCCCCGCATTGGCTCCCCAACCCCAGACGTTGCCGAGGGGGCTTACCCCCCACTGGTTCCGGATGTCGCAGGGGTTTCCCCCTTTCCGGTCCCGGTCGTTGCCGCAGGGGCCCCCTCTTCGGACCCAAACGTCGCCCCGGGCGCCCCCTCCCCGGTTCCGGATGGTGCAGGGGCTCCCCCCTTTCCGGTCTCGGGGGCCGTCGCAGTGGGCTCCCCCCAGCAGGCCCCGGTAGCTTCCGGGCCGGCTGCTACAGTGCAGGAGCTCCCTCCCCCGGCGAAGCAGGTCCGCTTCTCCCGGGGGGAGGTCGAGCGAATGCATTCTTCCAGCCGCGGGGAAGAACTTCCCCCCGGTCGTTGTCGCAGGGAGCCTCGCTCTCGCACCGGTCGGGGGAAGAGACCCGCCGAAGAACCATCCTCCCCGGAGGGAAGCCCGGACGTCCGGGAAACCAGTCCCGGCCCGGAAGAGAAGCGTCGCCACCACCACACTGGCGGCCCTCTTGGGCCGCTACCTGACTCGGATAACGAGGGGGCGTCCCCCGTTAAAGAAGACAGTGACTGGGGCTCCCCCCGGGAAGTGCATGGGGCGAACCGGCCTCTATGTCGAAGACTCCGCAGCATCCGATGGCCGCGGCCCTACCGTCCCCCGCACATCGAACATTATAATGGCGAAGCGGACCCTTACGAGTTCATGCAGATCTACTCCACAGCCATCTCCGCGGCGGGGGGGGACGAGAGCGTCCAATGCAACGTCTTCCCCCTCTACCTCACCGGCATTGCCCGCTCCTGGTTTTACAATCTGAAGGCGGGCTCCATCAAGTCTTTCTCGCAGCTGAAGCGGGAGTTCTGCGCCAACTTTCAGGGAAATTACGTACGTCCCCTGGATTCTTCATAGCTATACACAGTGCGCCAGAGGACCGGGGAGACCATCAGAAGCTTCTTCAAGCGCTTTGCCCAAGTAAAAAGCAAAGTGGCCCACGTCCCGGACTCCACAGTGATCGAAGCCTGCAAAAGCGGGATCCTCCCGGGGGAACTCCACCGAAGACTCTCTCGAAGCTGCCCCTCTTCCGCCGACGAGCTCTTTAACGTACTCGAAAAGTACGCTCGCGCGGAGGAAGAAGACATCTGGAAGAAGACCCAGGGGGCTCCTGCCCCCGCCGAGCGGGGGGCCCGAGATTCCCCCAGGCGCCCCAGGCAGGGGGGCTGTAGCGAACCACGGCCTCGGGACACTTTTGTCCTCGAGGGCGGAGGCGGCTCGCGCGACCCCCCGAAGGGCAACCGCCCCTTTCCCAAGCCGAGAGGCCATGGGGGAGGACAGTCTTCGCGCGGCCGCGAAGGCCCCGCGGGGAGAAGCCGGGAAGGACCGTGGTGCAGCTTCCACGGGTCCAGTACCCACGCCACCCGAGATTGCCACCAGCTGCTGCAGCACTTCGCGGCGTTCCTCGACCAGCGTGGGCAGGGGGGGGACTCCGGCCTCCTTGCCCCCTCGGCCAGCTGTTCCGGCCCTTCCCGCTCCCGCGGGGGGGCAGCAGGCGCAGGAGGGGGAGCCTTCAGACGCTCTCCCCTTTCAAACTTCTCAGCGCCGCATCAACGTCATCGTAGGGGGCTCTGCCTCCGGGCGGGACTCCAAGCGCCAGCGCAAGGAGTACGCGCGAGAAGTTAAGGTAGTGGGGGTGCAACACGCGTCCGTGCCGCCCAAGTGGTCGGACGTCCCCCTCACCTTTACGGCGGAAGACGCGCGAGGGGTTCGCTTCCCCCACGACGACGCGCTCATTGTCTCCGCGACAATCTACAACTGCCACTTGGCCCGCATCCTCGTGGACGGCGGAAGCTCCGCCGACGTCCTGTTCCTCAAAACCTTCAAGGAAATGCAGGTGGATGAGAAGCTCCTGCAACCAGCGGCAGGGCCTCTGCAAGGGTTTGTCCCGGGGAAGGCGATCCACCCCGTGGGCAAGGTAGATCTCCCGATCACCTTCGGCACCCCGGAGAACTACCGGACCGAGCTAGTCCGCTTCGACGTAGTGGACCTCCCCTCCTCCTACAATGTGATTATGGGGAGGACTACGATCAATCGGCTGGGGGCTGCCACCCACCAAAACTACTTGTGCATGAAGATCCCCGGGCCGCATGGCGTGATCAACGTCCGGGGGGACCAAGACATGGCCCGTGCCCTATACGAGCGAGCTGCTGCCACAATAGGAAGCGTCAACCTGATCAAGGCGCCCGGGGGGGAGGCTCCCCCCCCGGATGTAGATGTCGTTGCGCCGTCCCCTGGGAGGCCTCTCCTCAAGCCGCGTCCGGAAGGGGGCCTCCGGAAGGTCCCGCTGTCCCCAGGCAGCGGGGACAAAACTGTCCAAATCGGGGCAGAGCTCCCCCAAGACCATGCAGCGCAACTCGCAGCCTTTCTGCGCGAAAACTCTGATGTTTTTGCGTGGAAGCCTTCGGACATGCGGGGCGTCGCCCGGGAGGTTATTGAACACAAGCTCGCGGTAACCCCCGATTACCCCCCTATCAAGCAGAAGTTGAGAAAGCTCTCCTTCGAACGTCAAGAAGCCATCAAGACGGAGATAGCTCGGCTCCAAGAGGCGGGGTTCATCCGGGAAGTCTTGCACCCTGAGTGGCTCGCAAACCCCGTCCTCGTCAAGAAATCAAGTGCCAAGTGGCGCATGTGCGTGGACTTCACCGACCTTAACCGCGCTTGCCCCAAAGACAACTTCCCGCTCCCGCGGATCGACCAGCTCGTTGACTCCACCGCGGGGTGCGAGCTGATGAGCTTCCTAGACGCCTACTCGGGATACCATCAAGTCCGGATGGCGGAGGGGGACGAGGAAAAGACGAGTTTCATAACTCCCCTCGGAACCTTCTGCTACCGCCACATGCCCTTCGGGCTCAAGAATGCGGGAGCCACATTCCAGCGCCTGATGACGCTGGTCTTCAAAGATCAAGT